>OX101823.2:12386694-13687051 GCA_944452925.2 Chrysolina oricalcia | reverse complement strand
TTAACCAACAAAAATCTACGGAACCACCCCAAATCGTCGGGTGCGAATTTCAAGGAAGCACTGGATTGGAAAATAAATTGAAAGTACTAAAAACTATGAAAATTTATTTCAGCTAATATCATGAATAATTTCAACTCAAATTGGATTTATAAAACTGGATGCTTGGAAGCTCGAGTTTGTTTTTCAAGAACAATTCATGTCAAAATATGCAACTACATTTAATTTAAATCGTTCGAAGAGATTAACATGCTATTTCTACGAGTATTTCTGGTTGTATTACCTTAGTGCAATTTCCACAATGGGGGTGCATGAAAAAGTGAGGCCAGAAGCATTTTCCTTACCATCGAAGAGAAGCACTTATTGACATTAATTTTCTGATGCGACTCTATGTATGTTTAGTACTTTTTGTAGGAAGCCAGAACTCATAATATAAGCGGTGCGTGGCAGAAAGTTGTATCACTCGCCATGCATGCTTACGCAGACACAGTATTGGTACTGCACTAGGTTTCAAATTATTCTATTGTCGTTTTCACATGAATCTTCATGAGGAAAATGTCTGCCACAAATTACAATTTTCTCACTCAAATGTCGTGCTGGGGTCTCTTCTTAAGAACAATAACCAAAAATCATGCATTTTTAAAAATAACATTTAAGATATTTCGAACAAAGCATATAGGTACATAAAAAATTTCATTATCTGTCAATTAAATTAAGAATTAGCAACTAAGAAGATGGTTATCTTTTATCATTTCAACTAAGAATGAATTGTCTTATTTGAAAATGGAAACGGGCATGCGCAAAATTGGTGAATGAATGTTTGAAAATGAATTTGTTTATATTTTGCAGTGATTTGTTCGAATATTTTCTTGCAATAACAATACAATGGATCGAGAAGAAATGTTGACCAAGATGGCTTTCATTATAGTTGTAACGATTTTCTCCACATGACATAATTCTTAATTTCTTAGTTGACGTTTATAAACACCTTCTTGGTTGCTTATTGTTGATTCTTAATTGATAATTTTGAATTCTTAGTTTAGTTTAGTTGAGTTTATAAATCCACCATAAAAACCGTTTCTGATCTCTGACAAGAGTGACAGATCTTAGTGACAAGTCTTCCTGTTGATGAAAAAGCACTGTTGCACGGTCATTATAATTACAGTAGCATAGGGTACATTATCGTTTTAAATAAGTTTCTTTCGCGCCTAAAACTCGGAGTAATCTATCTCTAAAAGGTTATTTTCGGTTTTAAAAAGTCCTAAATGCGCTGTCAAATTTCTCTCTTTCAAATGACAAGTGTTTTATTGCCTCATAACAGAAAACTCTAAATTGGAAAACCAAATTATTTTTAACATTGGCAACGATCTACCCAAACCACACTGATGACGCGCATGCGCACATCGTAAACGGGTCGCATACGCGGCATGCTTTTCGCCGTGAAAATTGGCGGGATTAGCATTCTAGAGTAAGTATATAGGTAATATATATTTCTATGTTTCAGCCCTAAAATTTTGGGGAAAATACAACTTCACTGTTTTCGGTCAAAATGTAAGTGGTGTGTAAAATTTAATTTTCGAATTGAAATTACTAGATAATTTTTTTCAAATGGCAAAGTGGTGGCTCGTCGAGTTACGAAGAAAAATTATTTCATTACATTAATTTTTTACCGCATACATTTAGAAAAATTTCATTTAAAAACTTGATGAATTGCGTCAGATCTTTCTTAAAAACTTTTCAACTCTTTACTATTTTGATATTCTACCACTAGACCTCAAAGCGCAATACTTCTTTAGACACTTATGTACATTCATTTGTTACTTATTTCTATTTCAACCAATCAAAAAAGGCGTATCTTAGCATGGAGGCCTTCGTCTCAGATGTCACGATAACAGCCGCTCAGTAATCTCAAGGAATACCAATTACAAAATACGCAAAATTGGAACGAATCTGTATCAAATTCCCTTAAGATAAGTACGAGTCTCTCAAGACGAAACTCTAGTTGCAGATGAAGATGAGAGCAGAATCCAATCATAAAAATCCAACGGATATCTTTCGGTGGACCAGTGGAATTACTCTCGGTGTATGATGTCACGATGTGTCATGTTCATATTACTCGTAATCTTGACTCATGTTACCAACGACGCGTCCTTCTCGTACCTTCATTACGGCTTCAACGTGGGAAGCGAAATTGATGGAGTGGAACGTTGGAAATCAGAAACACGGAATGTTGTTTCACATTCAGTGATATATTGATGGAGTTGTCTGGACAGTACAGACGAAATCTACTCCGAAAAGATCGAACCACGTCGCGTAGAAATCCAGGGGTATTCATTCATACGTTATGAAACGGTCTGGTCGGAATGTTCGATTCAGACCCACTAGATTTTACATGATATTTTCAACCTCGCTTATATGTGGATAGGTACCTACCTATACGAGCCCCTTCCCATTTCAATTGGCCCACATTATATTTTTTCAGAAATTTGTCCCAGGGTGACAAAATAAAAGTACCTCGTGAACCATTTTTTTTTATTTATTTAAACACATAATTAGACTCTATTTACCAAAATATATACATAAAAACCAATAAATTTATACAAATTGAGAACAAATAGAAAAACGTGAACAAATACAGAACATACAAAAAAAACAGTTTTGAAGTTTACCACTGGGTAACATCGCCTTTATTTTTTAAAACTGCAGAAATTCTTTGTGGCATAGTAGAACTAAATTTTCACAAAATTGTAGTATAAACGAATCCCATATCTACTGAAGCCTTTCCTTTAATTCAGGGATTGTTCTGGCAGGATGCGTGCGCAACACTTTTTTCATCGGATGCCACAATGTTTCGATCGGAGATAAATCGGGACTACTAGAAACCCATTCCAAAAGTGGTATGTTATAGTCTTCCATCCATTTGAGAGCTTTTTTTGAAGTGTGGCATCCGGCGCCATCCTGGTGGAACACAAAATCTTGCCCTGATGTCAAATATTCTTCCATGACTGGCAACAGCGATTCTTCTAATATGTCCAAATATTTTACAGAATTCACAATTCCTTGGATAAAATGGAGTTTTCCTACCTCTTTGGCTGACTTGCTGCCCGACACCATGACTGACGCAGAAAATTTGACTATTTTCTTCAAACGGTCCGGATGGAAGGCTTCATGTTTTTTGCGAATAACTCTACTTCTACTGTTCCCAACACGCACACTTCAAATCGGGAATCATCGCTCCACTGTACTGCACGCCATTGTTGAGATGTCCAAGATCTTTGTTCTTTAGACCATCTTATCCTTTTTTTTGCTGTGGCGTTAACAGTGGCTTTTCTTTGGCCTAATACAAAATTGTCAATTGTAAACAATTTTGCAGAAAAAATATTTATCCAGTATCAACTTCATTATTTTTTATCACCAAAAATGTTACCTTGTAAGTGCCAAATCCCAGTTTCTGGGCCTCCTGGTGGCATGTGGATCTCGAAATGCGCCTTCCAATAGCATCACTCCATAGAGCACTTAGCTGTAAATAATTGGAACGTCGATTCTTTTCGATAATTCTTCGTAGCGCTCTTCTATCTGCATCTGTAATATTGCTTTTTCTCACATATCGAGGCTTTGCATTGACTAAACCGGTAGTTTTGTATATTTTAACTATATTTCTAACACTATATTGCGACAGATCTAACAAATTTGCAATTTCCGAGTTTGATTTTTCAGAATGGGCAAATTTAATAATGATTAAACAAATTTTCTCATCAATAATCTTCCTCTACCCATTTTCACGATAAGAAATAACCTTAAAGTGTATAAAATATATTCTGACAGTTCCTTAGTACTTTGTCTTTGCTTAAATATTCCAAAGCAACCGTTTATTTTGTAACACAAGTCAAATGGGGTTTATTATAAGCTAATAGAAACTTTCTATCTCGGAATATTTTTGATTTTCGCTTGAAATTCTAAAAGGAAATGATAAAGTGGAAGTTTTTCTATTTGATTCTATTAAAAATTACCCTTTCATAACATTATGATCTTAAGTATCATGTATTATTTATTATTATATCATGGTTCTTAAAAAATCAAGATTTCAATAGTTGGGCCAACTAAAATGGGAAGGGGCTCGTACACCTCAAAACGCTCACCAGGTACTCTCGACATTAATAATTAAGACAAAGTTTTCAACACAAAAAGGGTTATCACACAGGCTAACATCAATAGAATTGAAAGAATCAGGAAGAAGTATCACAAAATCATCTCCACAACTTTGATTATAACAATTCTCAAATTGGGGGGTACATGTTTCCAATTCAGCTAGAATCCATCTTCAGCCTCATACAAGTTCTACAAAAATATTTTACCTGAAATATTAATAAATACTAAGAACCAAGAGTTACTTACATGTAGAGGAAAAAAATCCTTTTTTTGTTATTTTAATGTTGAAAGATGAGGAAACTTGAATGAAAAAAATTATGGTACTATGTCCAATGCCCTAGAATTGAGGTTAGGATATAGTGGTAATGGTAGCAGAGAGAATGATTACTTACCAAGCATGGTTTTAGAAGTAAATGAAAGAAATTAATATAAAATCACGAAAGGTAATGCATGGTCCGATGATACATGTTTTTATAAGATGTTAGGGCTCTTTGCCCTTCCACCAGTCATCAAAAGGCATCATGTTTATTAAAAGGTACTGATTAAAATTTGAGGAATGTACCCGGTTAGACAAGAGATGTCGAAAATCGAAATGGAATGACAATTGATATGTGTCAGCTGTCAAGTCATGGTTCATAGAACTATACAAGCGGATAGGTCATTCTGTGATGAATTAAAGTGTAAGAGACCAAGATCAATCGAAGGATCGTCACACTGAAAAGCAAGTTAGTGAAAATATTAAAATTTAGAAATTTAAATAATTGAAAAATCTAATGCAATCAAAATTAATCTGTTCGAAGAGTCAGTATTGACATTTCGAAAGATTGATTTGGAAGGTTTCAAGTAGGTTCAACAATGTACCTTTTTGACAGATGTGTGAAATTTTTAGATCAAGATTAATGTCTAAGTGGTGGTTAGAATTTAGAATGTGATTAGCAAATGAACTTTTAGTACTATAAACATCGAGTGCAGGGTTTCTAGATTTTTCGTTAATTTCAGTATGTTCCAATACCCTTGTTTGGATCCAGCGACCACTCTGGCCAATTTATTGTGAATTTCAATCAGGGTGAGAGCTATATGGATGAGGTCTATACAATTTCTTGCTCCCAGCCTGATTGCACTTCACAATACATTGGCCAGAATGGTCGTGTGATCCAAACAAGGGTATTGGATCATACAAAAATTATCGAAAAATATAGAAACCCTGCACTCGATGTTCATAACACTAAGGGCGAGTTGTACGAGACAAGTTCACCAAAAGTTCAACTAAACCGAGTTCTGTTGCCAAGGAACTAGAAATTTCATTGACTAATCTCTACTGACGTGAGTTTACTTAAACTGTTGGTGAACTTGTTTTGTACGACTAGCCCTAAAAGTTCATTTGCTAATCATATTCTAAATTCTAACCACCACTTTGTCATTAATCATGATCTCGAAATTTTACACATCTGTCAGAAAGGTACATTAGTGAACCTACTTGAAATCTACGGAATGGATCGTTCTTTGAAATATGTCAAAACTGATTCTTTGAACGAACTGATTAATTTTGATCGTATCGAATTTCTCAATTCTTTGAATTTCTAAATTCTAATACTATCACTAAGTTGCTCTCCAATGTAACGATCCTTCGATTGATCTTAGTCTTTCACACTTCAATTCATCACAGAATGATGTACATGTTTATTGTGTCCTGTTCCCTAGTACTGTTCTATGCTCCATGACTTTACAGCTGACATGCACATATCAATTGTCATCCCGCTTCGATTTTCGACAACTTTTGTCTGACCGGGTACATCCAAAAAACTCTAATAAATTTCTTTCAAAAAACATAATGCTTTTTGATGACCGGTGGAAGGGCAAAGAGCCCTAACATCGTAACATCGGACCGTGCATTATATTTCGTGATTTAATGTTAATTTCTTTCATTAACTACTATAACCATGCTTGGTAAGTAATCATTCTTTCTGCTACCTTTACCACTATATCTTAACCTCAATTGTAGGGCATTGGACATAGTAAGTATCAACATTTTTCTTATTCAAGTTTCCTCATCTTTCAACATCTAAATGAAAAAGAAAGGATTTTTTTCTCCTCATGTAAATAAGTCTTGGTCCTCAGTATATATTAATCGAGGGGGAAACATCTTTAAATCTCTTACAACTAGAAATTTTGAGTCATTTAAGTCAATTTTTAGGCTTAAATCTTCGCTTCAGTCATCGATTCGAGTCTTTCAAGTCTTTCGCATATTTTAAGTCTCGTACACATTTTAGCGAGATGTTTCCCCCTCGATATCAATATACAGTGACCGCCAAAAAGTATGTACCATATGGGAAAAATTTTTATTATTGGAGTATTGGAAAACATATTCTGGGGAAAAGTTTGTGCATGTCCGATAACCTAAAAATCGATTTTGACACATGTCACGTGATCGCTAGAATGGCGGCAAAATTAAAAAAATTGCAATGCAAAGGCAAAAAAGGGGTAAGATGGCAAGATATCAAAAAAAGTTATTTGAAAAAGTCACTTAGAATTCAATTTTATACACATAAACGAAGTTTCAAGAGATAATTCAAAAAAATTGAAAATAGCAATTTTTTAAAAATATTTTCCCATCTATTTAAAATTATTATTTTTTTTCTTATGAATAGCTTGACTATACTGAAACATTTGCATTTTAATGATAATGACAAAACTTTCTCATTTTCTCCACACCAGAGGGCACTAAATTGGTTTTTGCCAGAACCCTCGCTGTTACATTGGTTCTTATCTAACAGTTATATCAGATTTCCAAGACTATTGTGTTGATATGGCAATCTAGAAACACCATGTTTCCTGATTTTAATCAAGTTTCAATAATAATGCTGTATGAGCGTTTTACTTTGCACATAAACTTTAAGAATCTTTAATTTGACGCACTATTTTCAAGTTTATGTGCGAAGTGAAACGCTCATGCACGATTATCATCGGAACTTGATTATAATCTGGAAATTACCATGTTTTTGGAGTGTCATGTCATCACAATGGTCGTGGAATTCGGATATAACTGTTAGATACGAACCGATGTAACAGCAAGGGTTCTGACAAATTCCCATTTTTTCAATTTAGTGCCCTCTGGTGTGGAGAAAATGAGAAAGTTTTGTCATTATTATTAAAATGCAAATGTTTCAGTATAGTCAAGCTATTCATCAGAAAAAAAAAATATTTTTAAATAGATGGGAAAATATTTTTAAAAAATTGCTATTTTCAATTTTTTTGAATTATCTCTTAAAACTTCGTTTATGTGTATAAAATTGAATTCAAAGTGACTTTTTCAAATAACTTTTTTGATATCTTGCCATCTTACCCCTTTTTTGCCTTTGCATTGCAATTTTTTTCATTTTGCCGCCATTCTAGCGATCACGTGACATGTGTCAAAATCGATTTTTAGGTTATCGGACATGCACAAACTTTTCCCCAGAATATTTTTTCCAATACTCCAATAATAAAAATTTTTGGCGGTCACTGTATAAGGTAAAATAATTTTTGTAGAACTTGTATAAGGCTGAAGATGGATACTAGCTGAATCCGAAAAATTTACCTCCAATTTGAAAATTAATTATAATTAATGTTGTGGAGATGATTTTGTGGTACTTCTTCCCGATTCGTCTATATCACTCCAATTTGAGCTAAAATGGACTTCTACCAGAGATTATTCAATAGAATTGTTGAAATACTATTTCACTTAAACTGCACTGATTTCGTTGATTCGACAAAAATATTTTTTGAAGTGATTGGAAAAACCTGAATTCGAATTGATTTGTTTTTTCTTTGGAGTTGAATTCCATAATGCTAACGTGTTCATCTAGTCGAGTTCTAAACTTGCGGCCTGTTTGGCCAATATAACAAACTTCACAATCAGGTTTAGAACAGTTCAATTCCAGTTTGTAAGTGAGGCCAAAATTGATTCATTTTCATTAATTCGATACGGGCCTGTGAATAGGGAGTGGAGAGAGTTCTTGTTTTCGTATCCAAAAATAACACTTTTGCAACGTAAAAGCGGAGATTAATGAATATTTTGAATTTGATGGAAGACAAACATTACGAAAGTTATTTTTCAACTTCCATGCCCAATAAACAATTTTCGTGACTTATAGTAACTGATATTTTTATAAAGTATTTATAAAGGTTACACAATTATATAAGGAAATGCTTTGAAGTTTTATTGCAACACTTATATTAAATTAGGTTTATTAAGGTTTTATGCCATTACTGTAAGTTCTAGATGTATAATGTAACTATTTATATCACTGTGTTATAAAACTTGAAGTAATAGTTACCTCAATTTATATAACAAAACTATATGAGGTTTGCCGTTACTTCCGTAATAAAACTAATGGTTTTTGAGTTTTATAATAGCATCGTTTTTTGCCTTTTTAAAACCTCAGATACTAAAGTTCTTTTGTAAATACGTTATGAAACTTTTAGTAACAAGTGACACTCAACTAACACTTAAGGATTTATAGTAGTTATAAAGTTTTATAGAATCATCACTTCTGGATATATAGTGTAACTTTAAGTTTTATAGTGTTACCGACAGTAATTTTGTGGTAACTAATTTTTATAAGGGTGTTTGTTCTATCCGCCATGATAATTTTCTGAAACGCAGATATAAACAGGAATAAAAAATTAAATATTCAACATAATTTTGGAAAACTGACTTCATATTGGACTCTTATTTTACATTATGTATATTATAAGAACATGTGACTGATTCCGTTTTATAAAATTTTTTTAAAAAATCAATATAATTATTTTTTTAAATTCAATAATAATTTTCTTAATCATACATATTTGAAAGGCCAATGAATTCTTTAGAAGTGCCTTGCTAGCATTTACAGTAGCAATATAATTTTGGTCTAACCGTATGTGTGGACATGATGTGACAAGTATTAAAGTGCGCATAATATCATCCATCTTAATATTATATAAAAACATGGAGACAAAAATGAATTACTATACTGTCTGATGTTTAAAATTGTGGAATTGACAAAAAGAAACGTAATATAATAACCAATGTATGCTAAAAAGAAAAAACACATATTGGAACTCTTTCAGAAAAGTTTATAAAAGTAACCAAGTCAGTTGTTACGGGTTTATTTTGCACTAGAAAACAATAACATCACAAATTCTCTGTCATTTATATACACTTTCCACTCTGTACGCCACTGTATCAAAATGACAACTTGATCGTTGTCATGTATAGCTTGTTCCGAATGTTAGTACTTACCTTTGCCGTACTAGTTCGAGCGGACATGAACCGACCTTAAGCTAATGACAGTTATCAGTTGTCCTATTTTGCGGTATGACAGCGTTGTTTTGTAAACATACTTATGGTTAGTCTATTGTTTTGGGCTTAAGACACAAAACTGTAACATTCCTACCCCATCTCTATCTTGTGTCATTGAAGTAGGTACCTACTTCACATTCGAATACTTGACCTTTTGTTTGTTTGTTTGTTTGTGTTTGGTTCTGAGATTGAGAGGCTGGCATTTTCGTCTTGGTTCAGTTGGCCACACTGAATCTTAAGATGCTCTTTTCATAGCTCCAAGTAGCTCGAGGTAGTTCCTGGACTGATCCCACCGAACACTAACGAACAAGAAGCGCCTTGTCAGATATTGACAGTTTTGACTTTGACGTCTGAGATATATTTTCTTCTTCCTTATTTGATATTGATGAGTGACTGACCTATTTTGAAGATTTCCAATTAAAGTTTGATCATCGTTGATGGATCTTGGGAAAATTCATATCAGGAGAGTTTCTCATATTGTTAGCGATTTTTGACACTATATATTTTTGAGAAATCTCCGTTCGCATTGCGGATTCTTGAGGTTAGAAGTCACTTCATCATTGTGTGAAACCACTGGAACGAGATTCTAGGGTGCTACTACTTTGCTCCGCTGCGACTACTCTGCTTTACTACTGCTCCTCTACGACTACCACTTTGCTACTGCTCCGCTGCGGCTAGTCCTGCTACCACTCTGCTACTACTTTGCTCCGCTGCGGCTAGTCCTGCTACTACTCTGCTACCGATTATTGGAGTTCCACTAATGTGATTGTTCCACTGTTTCGTTGCTACACGATTGTCTTTCCACTATTCCACTGCTGTGATTGTTCCTGCTCAACTGTGGTTGTCCCGCTGTATATCTGTTGTTCAGCATTCCTTCGCTATTCGTCCCAGCTGTACATGTACTTTGATTGATTGTGTCGTACCCACTGTGCACCTGTATACACCAAGGCACTGATGAACTACAACCACAATAATTGGTGAACTGGTATGCTTGAGAATATCTACATCGTATCAGATAAGTTTAGAATAAGACTGCCCCTAAGGCGTAAGTATCCATAACTGTAAGCTATCATAGTGACGTCACAGGCATAGCCCTCACTGGAGGTTTCATATTGATATATTCAAACAATACCATACTCTCAATCACAGCATTCACTTGAATTCATCTTGGTGGTTGATATATACATTAATTTCATTTTCTTTTGTATGGTGAGCTGAACTGTGCACATACAGGGAGTGTAACGATCGATATATTTTATTAGTAAGGGACATGACTATTTCTTTTATTCTGGTCCAAGTTAGCTAAGCGTAAGGGAAGACAAAACCTCTACATATTTATATATTATTATTATACCATTTACAGGTATCTATTGTTTAATATTTTAGTAATATAAGTGCAGTGGGTTGTCCAATTCCATCAGGGTGGTTTCAAATTTTTCACTAGCGATAAATCCGTGGCGCTCCGGAAAATTAACCCCATATTTCAATCTTATCGAAATCAATTTTTATTGTCGAATCCACTGAGCTACTGGGTATGTTAGAGGCGTGACACATTATTGCACATTCAATGCTCTCCTTTCCTCTACTACGCCTTTCCTAAATTTCGCCCCTAACACAGTAATAAAACTAAATATCATTCCATCCTTTTCCTAGAAGAAGTTTTATAGAAAGTTTTATAGAGGTACCGGAAATATTTCTATTAGTTATAGACCTATAGGTTTTATAACGTTACTTAAGAAAGGTGTTCGCAACTCTTACAAATTGCTTCATTTAAGTGTTGTAAAGGGTTTATAAGAGTTACAGAAATATTACTATGCTTAGCTTATATAAATTACGGTTTTATAAAATAGTGCTGATAACTTTACGGTTACTATTATATAAATGAAAATGTTTATTGGGTGTATATTTTTCAAACATCGCATATTTGAAACAATAAACAGCGACAAATTTTTTCCCGCAACTAATTAAGTAGCGATAAACAGGCGGCTAATTATGGATACTTCAGAACTGTGAAAAAATTGAAACTACGGAAGTTAGCGAAAACATCGCATATTTTTTGGAAAAAAAGAGCGACAACTTTTTTTCTCCGCAACTAATTAGCGACAAGAAGGCGGCAAACGATGGAATAATCCGTTATCAACTTTTTCGAAGTTATCCCGCTAACTTTATAAAGGTAGTACACCACACCGTTCAGTGACTACGGTTCTTTCTCTTCTCTGGCCATCAATCACTCTCATCAAGATTATTGGCTAGCCTGTGGCGAAGGCCAATAATAAAAATGTTATTCGTTTCGGGAAGCTCCGGGAAGCCTCTGGAAACAAGCCAAATAAATTCCGTGACGACTGCATATTTTTTATTCGCAAGTAAAAAATGAATCAATAGATAGCTCGTAACAAGAAAAAATTTGCATACAAACACGAAAGGCCGGAGCAGGGCGATACCTGCGCCCCCATCCCTCTCGGTCTCCATCCAGAAAAAGGATATGAATAAATTTTTGATAACCCAATACTCGCGCAAGAAACGCCGTCTACGATTATTATTTTTGGCTAAAGTAGGGAATTAATTCGGTCGAGCCGCGCTCGCTAAAATTCCTCGGGGACTCCCAGGGTTACCGCATTTCTTCGACTTTCTGGCTCGCATCCAGGTTTCTTTATTGTTCGACGCCGCGCCAGAACGCACACGACGACTAATTTATTGCCTTTTTGATGACCTTGATCTTGGCTGGTGCTATGTCTGTTTCAGTTTATTCACCGGTGAACTTTTACAATTTTACAGTTGAATTCTTTTTGTGCACAATGGTTTCTCATTTGGCTTCTGAACCATACTGCCATTTATATGCCTATACCTACTACTAATTGCCAAATTAGGGTAAAAGTGGGATAGACGCCGCACTTTTTGAAAAAAAATTGTCACAACTCTATTTAATTTTTTTTTACTGAAACAAAATCAACAAAATAAACTTTAACGTTTTTGTAACACATTCCACTACATTAAAACTGAAACACATTTCTCATATAATGGGGAAAATTTTTTTAAAAAAATTGGAATTCTAGGCGTCTCTCCCACCAGGTAGGGAGAGTTGCCGTGGCTAGAAGGGAGAGATGCCACAACGTGTTTTTCGTAGGGTATAGATGCCTACTGCGTTTTTCTCAGTTCTTCACGTCGACAAATATTACATACGTTGGAATGCATTGTGCAGGTCTCGTGTAACCATTTTAGGCATTTTATACATTGAATCCAGTCTACTTTTTGTATTGTTTTGTTATATTGCTCAAAACATTCTACGCAGCGGCAATCATCATCACTGACTGAATCCGATAAGACCTCATCATCACTGGCTGAATCTGATAAGAATTCTTCATCACTGTTGTCATAGATTCTTATTCGACTTTGACAACTGTGCAACTTGTTTCAGTTTTCGTTTTTCTTGTGTTTTTTGGTTGTCTTTCACTAATGGTTTTTTCTTCTTCTTGTCTTTTTCCTTCGTCTCCTCTTGTTTGGCCTTTTTTAAAGATATATTTTGTGGTGATGTTACAACCTGCAACATTTTACCTGGTGTGATATCAGAAACAGTTGGCTCAGAGCTTGAAGTACTAGGCTGCGGCTCAGGGCTCTGTTCTCTGCCCCGAGCAGAGAGACCGTTGTTTACGCTTGATATATCTTCAATAGTATTATTTGCAATATTTTGCTTAGCTATGTCTGAAATAGCAAAGAAATGTTCGGGAATTGCGTTAGGATCAAAAGGAAAAATTCCAGTTCCTTTAAAGCCTGCAATTAAATTTGCTGGTGTAGCAGCACGAACCCACGCTTTCCCCAAAATTTCGCCTACCTCACGTCTAGACAGATTACGATTGGAATGGTTTAGCATCCAAATTCTGGCTTCTTGATTCCAGTACGTCTTGAGGGGACCAAAAAAGCTTCTATCTAATGGTTGCATAGCTTTGGTGCAATGACTAGGTAGGCAGAGTAGAATTATATCATTTTGTTCTGCTACCTGTAACATTTCCACATCTGAGGTATGCAAAGAATGTCCGTCCATAATTAACAAGGTTTTTCCAACTGGCTTCCTAGGTATGAACTGCTCTTGGAGCCATTTTAAAAAGAGTTCTGAATTTATGAAAGAAGATTTTCGATTCATATGTATTGTAGATCCAGCTGGCAAACCATTAGAAAACTCAGGTTTTTGGTTGACTCCTTTTATAATTAAAACTGGAGACAAGAACATTCCTTCAGCGTTACAACATCCAATGACTGTAACGTTTTCGCCTCTCTCGCGAGATGTTAGAACATACACATCTTTTGACCCTTTTGGAGCAATTACTTTACTTGGTTTATTAATAAGCTGGATACCAGCCTCATCCATATTAAATATGTTTGATGGCCGATTTAATAAATCATTTTCTCTTAAGACATTCTCCAACAGCTGGAAAAATTGATCTACCTCCTCGCGATTCATTCCTCGTGCCCTTGCTAAGGATAAACCCTCCGATTGTCTTATCGACAGTTCTGGATTTCTGTCCATAAAAGATTTAAACCAATGCGATCCAGCTTTAGTTCTTTCTTTGGAAAAGGTGTGCTGGAGACCAAGTTTTTCAGCTAAATTAAATGCCATTTATTTAATTGTACTCCTGTCTGGTGCAAAGCCAGCCTTGGCTAACTTTGTAATATGACTTACCAGCTTTTTTTTTCATTTTCATAACCAAGAACTCCTGCAACGAAAAGGGGTTTGTAATTTGATTATTTTTTTCTTAATCAAAAATTTTGAATTGTACCTGCTGGACCAAGAGAAACTTTTCGCAATTTACCCGACTTCATTCTTCGGACGATGGTCCGTGCGGGTACCCCATATCTCCTTTCGGCTTCACGTTTGGAAATTTCTCTGGCTCTTACTTTTTGTATCGCCATTGCAAGCTGTTCTTCGGTCCATTGCGCTCGTGGTTTAGCAGTTAATTTTCGAATATATTTCCTTGGCATTTTATTTACAAATATACACCTACAATCAATAAATATTATTTATTTTTCAGAAATATTAAAATATAATTTGAGGCATCTCTCCCATCTACAAGATGCGGCTTCTCTCCTTTTAGATATGGAGAGACGCCGCACCCGTTTATTTACAAAAGTCGAAAACATAAAAAAAATCACAAACATATCTGTAAACAAACGTACATAATATCATATAACGCTATTTGAAATACATTTTGTAAATAAACAAGCGGTTTTATAGAAGGTTGAAAAAGCATCAACAAAATATTTCCTTATAATAAGCTGACGTACCGTTTTTATTCTGCTCTTACATGGAATAGACCGAACGTAGATGGTCTCCCACTGTACTCATAACAAACACTGATTGAGGAATATTGTAGACTGTACCTAAAAATCCTTTCCCACTACTGGCTTACGAATCACGTGACATGCGGCATCTATACACCCGCGGCATCTATCCCACTTTTACCCTATATTGTTGGAGCACAGGGTGACGGGTGAGTTGATGTAATAAAATAACGGGCACAGCAGCTAATAGGTGACCATGACAATATATTTACACATGATATAATAAAAACACTTAACAAGCTCAAGCTCGACCAGATAAATGCTAGTCGAGGAGCCTGAAGAACGAAAAACATCGCGATTCCAAAAGTGAGACCAACTAACTATTTCCCCTCATCTTTGAAACTCTCTCTTTAGGTAGAAGGCCAAAAATACAAAACACCCAGAGCAGGTCATAGCAGAGTTTCCCAGATAAAGGGCAGTTGACCGTACGTACTAAAACTAATTGCCTGGACTGGCGAAGCTCTGAATCGTCGGTAATCCGATCATGACAAATATACTCATGACATTCCCCGCATAAAAAGGTATTGTCGGGCAAGCCCTTTTCGATAATCCTATTTTTTTTTGTTTTGGCATCGACTGCTATGGTGGCCTTGTTACTAACTCCATACGCCACCTTAGGAGCAGCACTGTTAATTGGATCGCAACAGTGAATCGTGCAGGACACACCCCAGTCGAGCCACGAGATTTTAATAATTTAATAAAAAAATCCCAGTCGCAACTGGGGCTCGAACTCCGGACCTTTCGACTCAGAGTCGGATGCTCTAACCACTGCGCCACGCAACGACATAAACAACGAATCTTTGAAATTATGATAGATAGATAAATATACTTTATTGTCTAAATGAAAACATTTGTCGACAAAGTCCAAGTATTATACTGATAATTCTTTACATGTTAGCCTTTGGAGAAAATCTCCCATAAAGATAAAACTATTTAAAATTCCAAAGTTACCAAAAGGACATAAAACAAAATAACATGTAAAACATATTATAGTATCACAGAGTATTAAATATTAAGTATAGAACGACTAGAATGCATATGCAAGATGCTCCTCTAAATTATAGAAGCATTTTCCGATCAGAAGTGTTTCAAATGATTTTCGGAAAAACTTCATGTCGCTAATGTCTCTGATTTGATTAGGTAAATGATTGTAAATTTGCTTGCTTCTGTAAATCAAAACCTGTTTCGTGAGAGTTGAAGTGGGAAGAGGGAGGGTAAGTTTTTTTTCCTGGCGTGTAAATTGCTTCGTGTTGGAGTTAATGAATTTCTCCCTGTATTTGTGCATCAACCAAGCTGTCTCTACAATGAAAATTTTATAAAGCGTCAACATTTTTTCACTGACGAAAATTGACCTGCACGATTCACGCATCTTCACTTTGAAGATAAATTTTAAAGCTCGTTTCTGGAGGACGAAAACACTATGGAATCAAACCTGACTGCAAGAACCCCAGATTGGAATTGCATACCGTAGGTGGGTCTAAATAAATGAGTAGTATGCAGTTAAGGAAGGTGCCAGTCCGAGTTCGCGATATATATTGCTAATGTAACAACCAGAGGACAACTTTTTTTTTTTTTTTGGGTAATAGTACCGGAAGGGAACTACACCCAAGAAAACCGAGAGAGAGAGAGAACTTTTTTTTTGAGCTTCGAAGTTCAGTCTGTGGTCAATTTGTACCCCAAAAACTTTTGTTTCAGGCTTGCTCTCAATTACTTGAGAACCTAAAGGTACTTGTTCTAGATCTATCTTGAAAGTGACCAGATTTGTTTCAGTAACATTTAATGTCAGCAGGTTAGCCTCACACCACTTTTTGATTTTTTCTACGTCAACGGGAATAGTTCGAACCAGAGCATCATGATCTTCATTGTGCCAGAGAATCGTGGTATCATCAGCAAACAATGTAAGATGTCCAGAAATATCTAGATTGGCCATATCGTTGATGTAGAGCAGAAATAGAATAGGGCCCAAAACTGAACCCTGGGGAAATCCACGTACAATTTTTTCCCTGTCAGAACTAACATTATTTAAAAGTACTTTTTGGTTTCGGTCAGTAAGTTAAGATCTGATCAAGTTTAAAGATGAGCGGCGAAATCCGTAATGTTAGAGCTTTTTTAAGAGTACTTCATGACTTACACAGTCCTTAGAAAGATCAAGAAATATTTCTGCAGCCGACTCTTTTTCGTTTAGTCTCATATAAACTGTTTCAAGAAAATCAAACATTGCATCATTCGTACTCTTTTTGTTTTGGAAACCGAACTGTTCAGCCGCCAATATATTATGTCTCTGCAAGAAACCCATTATCCGACGTTTAACTAGTTTCTCAATCATTTTGGATACGGTTATAGTAAATATGACCATGACAATTATTTGAAAATGTAAAAGATTATTTTATTTCGAAATAAAATTTATTGTGGGTAAAGCACCTGAAATTTATATTTTTTCATATTCATATGTGGGTATATAATAAACGTATTTATTTAAATTTTTCAATTTGTTCTGAATAGGCCTTGTTACTAACTCCATACGCCACCTTAGGCGCAGCACTGTTAATTGGAACGCAACAGTTAATCGTGCAGGACTCACACCAGTCGAGCCACGAGATTTTAATAATTTAATAGGTAAAATTAAATACAAAATTCCCAGCCACACTAGGGCTCGAACTCCGAACCATTGGCTCAGAGTCGGACGCTCTAACCACTGCACCACGCCCCGACATCGTATTTATTATTACTATTATTATTTGTCTCATGAATCGGCTCGAACATGAACCCCTTTCTCGTTGGTGGATCTTTGGAGAAACTAAATTATACTTACTTTCCAATAATAAGTATACCTGTATATCTTTCAATAAATGATTAATTTCAAAACACCTCTATGAATTTATTGAACAATCAAATACCTTTATGGAAAGAACAATCACAATATTCTTACTATTCATTCCTGGAAGATACCCTACTCTTTTTTCTAATTATATAACTAATATTATAATTAAATTAAATTTTTCAAGCAGATGAGATGCTGCCCTCTAGGTTATAGAGGTTAGAACTTCGTAAATTGTCTTGAAATTTCATATGTGAAGTCGGTCGATAATCCTATATGTGATTGACACCTGGTGATACATCAATATGATTTTACTGGGTGTGTATGCGAGAGTGTTTCCATATTTTCATTTATTCCTGATCATCATCTCATACTAACAAAGAGCTAAATTTGAAGTGTGAATCGCCGGTTTTGAATAAGATTCAATGGGTAGCAGACTAACGCACATTTTTACACAATTTGAAAAAAAAAAACCTTTTTCCTCCTACCCCTATAGAAAGTACACACTTTCCTCCCTCAAACCAGGGAGGAAACTCATACTTTTCCTCCCTAGGGAGGAAAGTACTTTTCCTCCCCCTCATTTCAAGTAAGTTGTAAACGATGAAACTTATGAATCTATTATAATCAAATTGTTTCCGTAATTTCTAGAACATCTTATATATCCTGTATTCTGGTCAAAATCAAACATGAATGTTACTTCTACTCTAGTTCTTTAATAGCTATTTGTGTATTTAGAGCGCAAAGTGATTGATTGTTGCTCGATAAAGAGATTAATCTTTGGAGAACGACATTGACATTTTGTGCTCGAAATACACACATTATTTTTTCTACAAGCGCAGCTCTTGGAAAAAAAATGATCGACACTTGATTCAAATAGGCACATAACATTACTTGAGAAAATCACTCAATAGCAATCCGAAATGTATAAGCTACCTAAATGTCCAAAAAAGTTAAATAAAAAAGTTGTAATTGCCAGGAGATGAACCCGGGACCTTCGGATTACAAGCCCAAGACGCTAGCCATTGCACCACCGCAGATTCTCAGATACACATGATTTGTATTGTTTATACTTTCCATCAAGTAAGGATAGGTCTATTTGCAAACAAAGTCACAAAAAGGTTTTATTGAGTGGGTAGGAGGAAAAATCATATGTATTACATGGCAGTAAAGTGCCTTTTCCTCCCTTGGATGTTTACTACATCCTGCGGGAGGAAAAGTGGCACTTTCCTCCCTAGTAATACAAATAGCTATTGTTGTTGTTGCAAACTGCAGGAAACAAAAAGACCCTGGTTCGAATCCCGGTGGATCTACATTTTCTTTATTCAGTTCTGATTTTCATTTTCCCGTCTGATATGCCATTAACTCATTTTCGAATTAAATTTAACTACAGATGTAAAACTGCTCCATTATTATTATAAGTATTATTTTCTGAAATCAGTTAGTGAAAACCGTAAAAATCGAACAATTTTAGTTTTTATTTTTCTACATTCTACTTGCGTTTGGTTCCGAACACAAGTTACGTGGAATAGCTTTAGACAGAATAACAAATAAATTTACATTTCAGCGGATGCACCTGGCAGTTGCAATTTTGTTGCAGTATTTGAATAATCAATACTTGAGAATGAAGGTAAGGAGAATTTAACTCACTCTATTCAATCGATGAAATGACTTGGATCGGCACACCTGGAATAAAAAAATCATTATCACTAACAATACCTCATACACAGGTAGACAATAATAAAAATAAATAGTTCGACTGAATCGGTGTGCAAATAGCTCAAAGGTGAGCAATTATTTGTTCAATTCAAACGAGAATCATTAAAATTCCATTTGTTTTGATTCAAATGAATGGTCAATAGCCAGAGCACTGATAAAGCTAGTTAAAAAAACGAACGAGGAAAAATGTAACCGATATAAGCACTCTAGAGTGGAGATCGGATCGGTATTATGTCAAAAATAAAAAAAATAATCAAGTACCTGTTAGTTTCAAAATTGAAAACGTTTTCCAAGATCGCTGAAAATAGTAGGTATATTATGATACTGTGCAAATAATTTTTTGTATTTATTCTAAACAGTGACCTAAACGCAAAGACCAATAATTCATTTAGTCTTCATCCGGAAGCCATTAAATTCAACATTCAGTTTAATAATACTAAGAAAGGTCCAGCTCACACATTAGGGAATGATGAATGTTTGTTTTAATATACCCTCGAGAATTATACGAGGAGACTTCAATAATTCAATTAATAGTTATTTATGCAACAAGTGCAAAAAGTGAATGTTTATTGCACGAGTTGCATACAACATTTTTTCTACGTTCATGCAAAAAGCAAAAAATGATTTATTGAGGTGCGGCACTAGGTGTAGGAAAATGAAAAGCGCAACTTGAATACTTTATTATTAATATCGATTTGCATTGAAACAGGAACTAATACGTTACGAACAATTTAACTCAAACTTTATTTTTACCCTCGATGTTGAAAGTGAATGAACAATTGGTGCAATTTTCAATATGAATATTTCGTAGTGAAGTACCTATTGCCAATCTCACAGAATATCTGCTAAATATGTGGTAGGTTTAAACGATTATGTTTGTCATGATGACAGCACGTTGAAGTAGAATGACAGATGAGTGCAATAAAAACTTTATTGCACTAGTGCAATAAAGAACTTCTTTTTCCACTGATTATAGTTCAATAAAGTTTTGCTTTTTGCATGAATGTAGAAAAAATATTTTTGTATCATCTACTCAGTTTCCTCATGAATTCAACGTCATATTTCCATTGATGGAATCGATTCAAACAATAACTGAGTGTTACAGAGCGATCCATGACATAGAATGAGTAGAAATAAGATCGTTCTTTAGGTTTACTAGGTTTACAGAGTTTTCATTTTATAATGCGAAACAATTCCTTTTTTTTTCTCGTAACGTCGGAATATATGAGAATATTTAATGCATCCGTAAGCATACCGAGGAAGAAAATTAAAATAGATTCAATTTGGTACGTAACTGTTTTAACAACCATTATATAGCCCGAGTCGAACCATGCCTAAATAGAAATTAGGAATGCGAGACCAAGGCAAACTTAGAACAGAACATCTCAACCGACAGTCTTATCTTAGTTTTTGAGAGAGTAAGTTGTTTGATAATGATTTTTTCTGGAAAATGTTGTGTTATGAATTATCTGTTTCATACTCTAACAAGAATAATATATTTTTGAGTAGTTCAATAACGCAAATATCTTTTTCTACGACCATTAAGAAAAATGAACATTTCAATTGCGTCTTCGATTAAGAAACCTACCACGTTGTAACACCGATTTTTATTTCCCACGGGCTAGCTGTATCGAAATATTTCATTTCCTACGACTTTCATGAACTACTAGACTGTCATTATAGGTAGGTATTAACGAATTTTACGAACATAAATAATATCGAATCAAGTTTGTTTACGTCTGTCTAATAATTTGACATTTCACATCAGTAGATAATTACGAAATTGGATTGAAAAAATTAAGTTAATAAAAATGAGTAGCGATAGTGAGGATGATTTAACAATCAAATTGATAAATTTATATCAGAAGCTCCTGATAATGCCTATCTTCTGACAAAGGTATGATTTTCTTTTCATAAAACCTGAATAATATCAATAAAAAGATTGATTACAATCGGATTCTTTATTTTTGAATAGTTGACAGATACTTTCTATAGCTGTTAATTTGAACAAATTATGTGCTCTAGTAACGACGAGTGTTGATTCAGATGACACATGGACTTTGGGTAGTGGGAGCGAGGGTTCAAATCCACGCAGCCACATTTTTTTTTTCATTTTATGAAATCGATTAGTGTTTGATTTTTTCTGCATAAAGTTTTTTTATTTCCAAGTTATCAAAATTTGAAATTTTTGAATTTTATTTGTTTCACGACATAGCGCCGGTCACAAATCAAAGGGGCGTAAGTGATTTTTTACAACTTTTCAGGGGAGCAAAAAGAAAAAAAACACTTTTTAAAAAAACACTTTTTTTAACACCTTATTTAGGTATCCACTTTTTATACTTTTTACTTTAAAACGTGTTTTAACTATTACCAATGTATCAAAGTTTAATGTAACTACTTATTGGTATTCAAAAACACAACATTAAGTGAAATATAAATTAATTAGTAGTAATTAAGTCACTTACGCCTCTTTGTGTTGCAGGCTGAATGAGTTAGGAGTCACTTACGCCTAGGGTTATAAATAACAAAACCAGAATTATCTCATACTTTGTGTTGTAATATAGCAACAAATTATTTTTTTAATGGTATAATAAAGTAATATAAACAGGTTTGATAACTGATAACTGTCCTAGTTATTAGCAAGGTTCTAAAAAAAATATTAATGGAGTCCTAACAAAAAAAATCGTTTGTTCTAATGTTTTTAAACGTTAAATAAAATAAAATTAGGTAAAATAGGTAAAATTGGGTAAAAATAGGTAAATGAACAAGTAAAACCTTAACTACATAAACCTAAACTATTAAAGTTCCTATTACTGATTTGGTTTACAGTTTGGTTTGTCAAAATCACAGCCTTGTTAATGATAATTTTAAGGCATTGTCATTGTACTATCAATAAACTTTAGTCATGGGGCAGGTTTTTGTAGAAGTTGACATACTCCAAGTTTCTTATGATTGGCGTTTCCCCCTCACAGAGTGACATCAGATCTTTGAACTTGTCAGCTGATATCTTTGGTGGATTTGAGTTTAGCTGACCAACACCTCGTTGACACTGATCAGCTACAAGTCTTTTCAGTTTAAGGACTCTGTAGTTGTTCGCCAGGTGGGAGTTTTTAAAGAGAATTTCGTCGTGATTTGACTTGAGAACTTTTATTTCAACTACTTTGGTCCAGTCAATAGATTGGCCTGCAGTGTCTTCTCTAACTTTCAAGATTCTCTGGTCTAGTGATAACTGCTTGAAGTTAAGAAAATCATCAGTTTCCATTTGGTTGACATTGTAGGGGTTGGCACTCCTTGCAAGCTTCATGATTGGGACAAGCTGAGAGGGAACAAACAAGTCTCCAGCATGGTCCATAGCAAAACCAATTGCACTGTGTGCAGAGTCTCCTTCACTCTGGCCATGGTTTGGCTCAAAAAAAGATAAGGTTATCTCTTCGATTTGTGTCTTCTTCACAGTGTACAAGAACATGGCAACCATTATGGTATTCTTGTTTTGGCCGGAGCATCCGTCACAAAAAAAGCTAACTTTCTTAACTCCATGGCTGGCACATTCTGTAAGAAATTTAAAAACGCATGAAGATATTTCAGATGATCCCCGTTTACTTATGCCCTCATACCATGTGTAACATTCACAGTCTTTAGTTGCCAAGTTGTAGATAGTGAAATTAAAAACAGCCAACCGTCGTTTGTAAAATATGGCGCTTTCATTACTTTGAGGTAAGTACTTAACCTGTTGTAGATCAAAAACAGCAGAAACATGGTTTTTATTTTGGATAGAATTGTTCTTGCATTCTTCTTTTTTAGCTCTAACTGTTTGTTTTTCTTTTATATGTTTTTGGTATTTTTCCTCAAGTTTGTTTTTTACATCAATATCGCCTTGTCGGTACATCTCACAAAGTCCACATTTGTCTTTTTTGGGTCGATGAAAACTAAGATTCATTTTCCGAAACACATTCCTGTAAGCAGTTTCACTTGGGACTTTTTGACCTTGGTAATCTGAACAAAACATTCTGTACATGCTTGATAGGTTAAGGTCTTCATGTAAATATTCCCTGCTGGTATCAGATCTTACATAATGAGACTCAACTCTATCAAATTTATTGATGTGTTCTTTTATTTTTTCGTTCTGTTGGGTGTCTTTCTCTATTTGTGACTGTCGACGGCCTCCTCTTTTTTCGGGCTCGACAACTCCAGTCGGTTGTAATTTTGCTAGAGCCGTTCTGACAGTCTTCTCACTTACTGATAAAGTGTTCAGAAAGAACACTTTACAAACAGATAAAGTGTTCAGAAAGAACACTTTACAAACAGGCTGCAAGACACCATTTAAAGGTAAACAGTAGAAGAGTGTATTGGACCTTCTTGAGCTCTCATAATGTGTTACTATTTTTTTTTTTGTTTCTGTTTTTGTGTGTCTGGTTATATACTCTCTTTGTAAGGATAAATTCCCCATTCCATAAAATGCGGTAAAAATTTCTTTCCTATTATCATCAGTAAACTCATTACACTTTTTGTTGCTTCGTGTACAAGCTTCTCCCTTACATCTTTGTTTGATTTCAAGTGGAGCAACTAAATTGCAAGATGTATGCTGTGTGTAACCTTGACCTTTGCTTCTTAATTCTTTTCTTAATTTTTGTTTGTTTTCACGAATTTTCTTCTGTCTTGGTTTTTCTCGTAAAGATCCCTCCATTGAAAAGTTTTCCGGTCCTTCGTTTTCAGCTGCAATAATACCAATATCGTTGTGATTACAGCACTCATCATCGTTCATGAAGTGGTCCCCCCACAAAAGAGATAAGCATTTAGTACATGCTGCAAAAACTTCAATGTCACAGTTCTTGGACTCACATTTTAGGTTTAGGTGTCTATCTGCTTCATCATCATCATTCACATAACGATTCTGGGCTGAGTACACTTGAGCTTCGTTTGTTTGATTTTGAATCTGTTTTGACTTCTTCTTTTTATTTATTCCCTTACTGTTTGATTTATTTTTCTCCTTTTTTGCCTTACTCTTATTTTTTTCCTCGTTACTTTTCTTTAAAACTTTCCTCTTTTTTTTAAGATGTTTTATGTCATAATCTAGATCATCGCTGTAATCACTTTCATGGTTGCATTGATTTTCTTGAAAGTGATCTTTGCACACAAGCATACCGCATTTACAGGTTTTAATTTCGTCTTTTTTACACTTTTTAATCTGGCAGATTCCTAAGAAATCCGGATCAACAAATGTGTCGTCAGTGTCTTCAGAGTAAATCGTCTCATCAAAATCAACTTTATTTTCACCATTCTTTTCTTGCTGCTGTTCACTTAACCCTTTTACCACACCGTTTTTCCAAGTTTTCGTCATAGTTGCGAGAGGTATATTGTCCTCTAAAGCATCATCGTCCGAGGAACTGCTATCTGCTTCTAAATCAATTACAGTACCGAAGTACCACTTGTTCTTGTAAAGAATTTTCACTTTTGTTCCTTTTTTTACCTTGGTGTTATTGTCCACAGGTTTTAACTCATTAATATATACAACATTTTTCACACCGTCTTTCCATTGCACCAATGCATCCATCTTCAAAGGTTTTTCTTTCTTTTTCAGCATTCAAAGCACCTTTTCACAACCTGAAAATAAAAGTAACCATTAAAGCATGCACTTACGCCTGTTTGAGTTTAGTTTTATAGGAAGACACTGGCTAAACAATTATAACACAATCAGGCGTAAGTTAACTTACGCCTGTTTGTGATGATGAAAAAGCCTTTACAATCACTTACGCCTAAACAACAATTCGTTATATTTCTACAACGGTGAGGAATTCACTTACGCCCGTTTGAGACAAGAAAGTAGACCCTCCGACCATATCTGTGGCACCATAAACTGAAATTCGCGATTTTGTCACTTACGCCCCTTTGATTTGTGACCGGCGATAGGTAGGTACGTGTACGAAAAGAAAAAATTTATGTTTCATTCAACGGGTGAAGAAAGAAATAATTATCTAAACCATGTAAAAATGACGGCAGGAGAGTTTATGATAAAAAGGATTATTAAAAATATTATGTATTATGTATGTCTTTTCATGCTCATTGTACAATATACTATTTCCGTACGATTTTTCGTTTTGACAGTTGTACTTTTCCGTACGATTTTTACTTTTCTGAACGATTTTTACTTTTACGCGCGATTTTCTCTTTAAAGCACACTATTTTGATTCAAGATATACAATTTTTTACTTCAGATCAAATTACTATCAATAGGTACTATTTTTCATTAAGAAAATCTTGATCACCTAGATCTGTGTATTAAAATTTATTGATGAAATCGTGCGGAAAAGTTACTTTTCCGCACAATTTTTGTATTATTGAAAATGAGTATATTTAAGTCTAACTAAATGATCTATGTAACTATTCTGTCTTATGTGTCATTTTGTAGCATTATTACAAAATCATGTTTATTAAATCCCTGTTTTTTCATGAATAAGACAGACGGCTTGCCCCGAAAGTACTACTTTCCGCACTTGTTAGGTAAACAACTATATAATTTCCTTCAATAAACCGATTTTAGTTGAGTTGGTCTCATAACGGGATAATTGAAATACATTTACTTATTCGGACGTTTTTTTTTTCGGGATAATAAATGATTTTCGCCTAATTTTTTATTGAATTAACTCAAATTTTATCTTATATCTGGACCATTAGCACGAATATTGTACAGTAACAGTTTGATAACATTATTTGAATAGAAACTAGTATGTGTGAGCTGATCTATTATGGCATTTGTTACTGTGAGTTCAAGTTATAGTATGTTATATAGTGATGTCGTTTGACCAATATATTATGGTCACTGTTTTCCATCATGCAAGAAAGGCTTCGTTTTCAACAAAAGCGGTAAAAATCGAGCAAAATCCTTACACACTTGAATTAGAATTTGCCCCATATCATCAACATTCTTTCTTTCTTAGTTCGACAACACCCAAGTGTATTGAAGACTTCAGTATGAAAACAATACGAAAAGAATGACAGGGCATACACCGAGAGAAATCCAGTTATACAAGTTTTTTTTCAAAAAAATCTTATAGCTGCTAAATAAATTATTTTAGCAACTATATGTTATCTGGTCAATGTACAAAGTGAAGGTTTTAAATGTTAAACGGGTCTTTTTTTTCAAAACACTCATCTTCTTTCGAAAAGGTTACCTCTTAGATTCAATAAAGGGCACGATTGTGGTTAAAAGATGGAATTGAAAAAACAAACTGTTTAGCCACTATAATTTACATTTTAACTGTTAAACGATACCTTTTAACCATTAAATAGGTGTCGTTTAGTTCTGGAAATGTAACGGTTTTTTCCACCACCTCTGATCATGCATCTTCTTCGTCACACACGTGTTTCCTATGATGTTTTATTCCACTCACTCCTAACAGGCCGGTTCATCATCGGGTCATCTACGTCGTTTCAATTCTCATTGTCAATCAGTTCACGTGTGGATTTGGTTGTGTTGTGTAAGTGCAGAAGTAAAGGTTGAATACGCTTTGTTTATAGTTTGTTTCTACAAGAAATAAATTTCGGATAAGTGTCTATCTGAGTGTGTCTGTTTTCAACAATAGATTTTATCCATAGTTATTATTTGTGGTAGGTTAAAATCAAACAAGTATTGGGTGAGCTTCAGGGATGGTCCATTCTTATTATAGATAATATTCATTTGTTCGAAAAAATTTAACGGTGATGGCTGGAATTGAATGAAAATATGACTTTTTCAGGAACCGAACGGGTTCTGTAGTACCTAATTCCGGTTCGAACAGAAACGACACAAATTAAATATTTTTCTAAAGAAACATCCTATGTATTTTATAGTTTCTGAAGTAAAGAGCAAATTCTGCGAACATGAAGAGGTTGTGAAGTTATTCATGAAGGAATACTTTTATCTTATGATATGATGATTATTGTTAGATGATTTTTTCATATGGGAACCTAAGATACTAGTTCCTAAAATTTGCAAGTTGAATGAAATCAACATTTTTAATATCTGTCGATTTCTTGTAGGGTAGGGTTGCCACAGATTTTGCCACATTAAAAAAATTTCATGTACATTAAATCATTTATTCGAAATAAAAAACTTAAATACTAAAAAATCGGTTTTTCGCCATTCTGACGGATAATGTGGGGTTATTTACTTTATTATCTACAACTTTTTCATTGAACATTTGCCGCTAAGAGGTCATATGGGTACTCATTTTGTTTTGTAAGAAAAATAGTGAACCTACTACTAACACGGACTTCTATGAGATTTGATGTTTTCAAACCTCTGGAATTTCTCATGAAAGTATTGTAATGAAACACTCCATTCCATACATTTGATTTTTATTAATTATTCTTGAGTAATGATTTTTTTTGTTTCAGATGACTAATTTATTGTATAATTCGAAGATTCTTCCCTCTTCCCAACTCTATCCGTGGTTACTAGAAATAGTGTATATTTTGATGTATTTCTTATATTCCCAGATTTAAGAAATACTTTATTTTATTGTTGATATGTAAGATACGACCATTGTTATGGTGATTGATTTTTTCTTTTTTTGGGGGATTTGAGGTCATTAATTGAAGAAAAATATATTTCTTTAAAGGCGTTTCGTTAATTAATTTTGTAATCTTCAGGCTACTGTAAGATACTGAAAGAGGATTTTTTTCAATTAATAAAATGGTAGAAAAAAAAAACAAATTATAATGTACATATCAATTTGCTACTGTTACTCTTTCAAAAACAATCACTGAACTATGTTCTGGTAACAGATAAAACTTCAGAGTAGATCAGAGTGAATTAGGAATGATTCAATCTAAAGTTTTATACGTTACCAAAACATTGTTCAGTGATTGTTTCTGGAAAAGTAGTAGTAGCAAATTGATAAGTATAGTATTATTTGTTTTTTCTATTGTTTTATTAATTTAAAAAAATCCCCTATTCATATGTTCCAGTTCCCTGAAGATGTCAAAATGAATTGACGAAAAGTTAACTTTGAACAAATAGAGTTTTCTTTAATTTAAGGCCCCAAAACCCACAAAAAATAAAATAAAAAATCAGTCACTATATTTTAATTTCCTTAATAAATGTTGATCAATTTTTCAACGAGTTTCAATGCTGAACTGTCCACTGATAAGTATAAACAACTAATGTGTCACTATTTCAGGAAATTAAATCAAATATGATGAATCTCTATAACAAAAGAAGCTTTAACACGATATCTATAGGATTGAAATTTCAAAAGCGTGCTTGTTGAATTCTCATTCTGAAGATATGACACTGACACTCACCGTGTTGCAACTTCTGTTTAACATATTTTTCGTAGATATTCATCAGATGGCAAACATTTTTGCTTCCAAACACTATGTTTCTGACCAAAACGTTTTTGAATAGCATACGCATGAAAATAACCTCCCTCTAAGTAGAGCTCTGATAATATCACTGACGCCAAAACACCACATCAGCTCCTTTAAGTTGAAAAATGTCGAATTGCACATGTGGTGATATTGATATTGATTTTGAGGATTAACAGTTGGGCAAAATTTTGAAATTTCAATTAATTCAATTTAATTTTGATAGCCTCTACCTTCATGTGTATTAATGATCCGAATTTCATGATGTACTTCATGCACTGTTAAAACTGTTTAAGTTTGTAAAATGAGGTTCAACAACTGTTCAAAATCAGCTAAATCGACACATGTGCTATTTAAGATTTTGTGGCAGTGTTTTGACGTCAATGCTATTTTCAGAACTGTACAGCAAGAAATTATTTTCATGCAGGTTATTCAAAAACCGTTTAGCTGGTTTTTGGATGCAAAAATGTTTACCATTTGAGTGTTATACATTTTTTTCTTAACCACTATAAGATATAGTATAATAATAAAATACCAATCATTTAAGTATTACATCAAAAACAAGTCATCTTGAAATGAGTATCTTTTCAATTTTATAAAGTCGTCATTTAATATCGAAATGTCAATAATTTGAATATTATATTGAGAACAAGTAAGTTTAATATCAGCATCTTTTAATTTTTATAATAACTTCATATAATATTGAAACGCCAGTCATTTTTATAAGAGTGTTCTTTAACAGTTATACAACTATTTTGAAAAAAATACCCTGATCATTCTGAAAAGGTTACTATGTTGGCGCCTATTCAATTCAGAAATCTTTTAGGGGTTATACAATTTTGTATAACAGGTAATAGATATTTATCTCGGTGTACTGATTTTTTGTTAAATGTAATGGGGACGTTTCGAATAAATTCGATATTAATTCTGGAGTGCCTCCAGGTTCAAATCTCGGGCCGCAAATGTATGTATTTATCATAAATGACCTCCCAATAGGTATCAAATTTTCATATATTTTTTCTGATGACTTCCAAATATTCAAAGAAATCACTTCTATAAGGGATTGCGTGGCACTCCAAAAGAAATATCAACAGTATTTTTGAATTGGGTTAAGTGGAAGAATATATTTGGTTATGTCTAGTGCATGATCAAAAATAAACTTCGCCCTTCATGGTCAATATGTTGAATCTATGTCACCAAGACCGCATGCATGTAAACTCTTACTTGGCTGAAATAAAGACGATTATTATTATTAATATTATTATTATTATTATTATTATTATGGAGTATTGCAAATAATTTAAGGCGGATTTATGCACACCGCTTTTTCATTAATCTGTAACTTTCGTCAACATTTAATTTAAATTTACTTTAAGAAATTTGATTATTCCTTTAAGCACTCGCTTTATTCAATTTATCGGGCTTTTTCAGAAGTAATTATTAGAACGCCTATACTGAGATGCATTATTGTATTGACTCCCTTTAATAAAAATGGTTAGAAGAGTAGGTGGCACCGCTCCAACCCTTGAATGACAGGAATAAATTTATTACGCATGGGATTTTTTATTTGGTGGTTATTTTCCTTCTACACAATAAAATTTAATTTGCGAGAAAGACATTTCCAACATAAAATCTACTTACGCTTATCTTATTAGCTGTTCGAAATGTTGTCCATTTTGCTCTGAACAGTAATACAGTCTGTTTTCGAACTCCCCTCTAACATTTCGGAAAACTTCACTAGGAATTGACCGGCATGCTGCTGTAATTCGTCTTTTAAGTTCGTCAATATCAGAAGGTTGTGTTTTATAAACAACGGATTTAAGATGCCCCCAAAGAAAGAAATCTAAGGGTGTTAAATCCGGTGATCTCGGAGGCCATTCAACTGCTCCCCTTCTGCCAATCCATCTACCCGGAAATCTCTCGTTTAACCACTGTCGGACGGGAAGAAAATAACGAGGTGGAGCACCGTCCTGCTGGAAATGTAACAGATCCTCCTGCAAAAGTTCATTACCTTCTGCATCAATTTGAGTTTCTAGCTCGTGAGTTATAAGAGGATCGATAGTCTCTTCAAGCATATCACGGTACAGATTGCCAGTCAAGTTTTCTTCCAGAAATAAAGGACCAAGAATGGCATTTCCAAGAATACCAGCCCAAACATTAACTTTTTGTGGGTGTTGTGTATGCCCTTCCCGAAAAATATGTGGGTTTTCGTCACTCCAATAGCGACAATTTTGTCTATTAACATTGCCATTCAGAAAAAATGAACACTCATCGCTGAAACAGATGTTTAACAGAAGATTAGGGATGGTATTGACTCGATGAGACATGATTTCACAAAACTCTATTCTTCTATCATAATCATCCTCGTGGAGCTCTTGAAGAATCTGCATTTTATATGGATGAAATTTATGTATTTTCAATGCTTTTCTTATAGTCTCGCGTGACATTCCCGTCTGTTCTGATACTGATCGTAAGGAGCTCGTGGGCTCTGCAGCAAATGTTCCCAAAACTTCAATTTGAGCTGCTTCATTTAGTACTCTGGGGTTATTTCTTTTTTTATTTGTCACTGAACCAGTTTCGTAAAACTTATTCACCAAATCAAGCACATACCGGTGACTTACATTACAATTTGGATGTCTTTCGTTAAAAAGACATGCCGCCCTTCGTGCGCACTTTCCAACTTCGCCATAAATTACAATCATTTCAATTCTGTCTGGAAGAATGTAAACCATTTTTACACTTTTATACACTTATTAAAGTAATTCCTAAACAGCCCAACAGGTACAACGGTATTCACAATACTACCACATAGTTCAAATTTGCTAACCAATTTTTTGCCGGAAAACAGAAACTTTTTACAGCAGAAGTAGCAAAAAAGGGAGGCTATCTGTACAATTTCTGCGATGACACTTAAAAATTCAGCATTTAATAAACACAACTTTACTACCATCTACGTTTTACTATTAGACTACTTTTTTATTCAAAGTGTTTGGAGCTAATGGCTAATGTTACCCCTAATAAAGGGTTGGAACGGTACCACCTAATATTCTAACTAGTTCTGGCCAAACCATGCATCTCAGTAAAGGCGTTCTAATAATTACTTCTGTTAGTTTAGAACGCAATTTTTCGGAAAATGCTCATCAAAAAATAATAAGTCAGGGTACCATTGGAACAAGAATTGAACGCCCATCAAAATGATGTGCCACTTGACCCCCCTTCCCATTTAAAATTCTAAGGGTAACATCTACCCCTCCTAGGGGGTTGAACCACGAGGGCTACAAATAGTCCTTGAAAGTGTCCCCCTTGACAATAAAATTGACCTGTTTTTTCGATTACTCATATTGTTTACTGGAAGGAAGATATTAAGGGTGGGAAGTTTTCAAATTGACACCCTGTATATAACCTTGTAATAAGTCGTACGGAAAAAGAAATTAATAGATTAATTATAGCTCGGTGTTCTTGAAATTCGTAGTATTTTAAGAAAATAAAAGTGCACCCCGATTTTTCTCTAATCATGTATTTGTTGATGCTAGTACTCAATTACGTCCTAAGTAAATTCTATTCAGTGATAATTTTTGTTTATAAAAATATTTTTATTTCTACTAGTCTGCCGACTACATTTGGTACAGTTACCATTATCCATCAAAAGACGATCATCCTTTCCGAGTAAATGATTATTAAGTACTTGAAAACACGAACCAAAAAAAAAACACGTCCAAATAAGTTTATAAATTTCAGAAGTTGTTCTTAGAACAAGGTTCACTAATGGAACTAATCTTCCATCTTCAGGGTGGAATGTTTCCTTTGCTGCTGTTTACCGCCGTTTTGAGTGCCATATAACATGTCTAGCTTTCATTTTTCCACGAAAATATACATCGTTATCGACCTTGTGAACAACAACAGCTCGAAATCAACAAAGTATAAACCGTGGAAAATTGGCGTCCATATCAATTGCGTCCCATTTCGTCGCTTGCGGCTCGCTAGGCCATTAAATTGTTTACCGCTTTTGTAACATGGATCGGAAATTGAGAGCGAGATCGATCACTTAAAGTATCGTGGATTCCAGAATAATAATAATAATAAACGGCTTTATTATTTTCAATAATGTAACAACAAAAAATATTTCATTTAAGAGATACCCTGAAAATAAAAGGCAGAATTCAAGTTTCGTGGAGACAAATCGCCACAAAACTTGTTCTGTGAGGATTGCATATATTGGGCTTCAAAAAACATTAGGCGCCATTTTGTTGGTGGAAAAATTTAGGGGAGGAGAGCAGTGATTGTGCAATGATGTTTCACGCACATAACGAACCCGGTAGCTCAGTTGGAAGTGGATTCGACGATAAAATTGATCGATAAGATTGAAATATTAATTTAATATTAAAATAAACTTTTCGGAGCGCCACGGATTTATCGCCACTGAAAGATGTACATGGATTACTTGGACCAGAATAAATAAATAGCCATTTCCGTTGCTAATGAAATATATTTAATTATGTGACATGAATATTACACTTTCAGTGAGGGCTATGCCTGTGACGTCACGGTGATAGCTCACAATTATGTACTGCGTTTGAATATGCCTTATGGGTAATCCCACAATTTAATCTAGACTTATCTGAGTTGATAGTGAGTACAATGCCAGTTGACGGTTCTCAATGCAATGCCTTGGTGAGTACAGGGGTGCACAGTGGGTACGACACAATCAAACGAAGAACATACGTGTACAGCTGGGACGAATACCAGTAACAGCGAGTGCTGCAGATATCCAAACAAACGAGGAGAGGGGGACGAACAGAGAAGGGACACTGAACAACAGATGAACAGTGGAACTACCACAGTGAAACAGTGGAGCAACAACAGTGGAACAGAAACAGCAAACCATAGTGGAACAAATACATCAAACAGAAACAACAAACCGTAGTGGAGCACCCTAGAATAAACAATACCAGTCTGACTTCTGATTACACTTATATGGGGCCAGTAGTAGAGCTCAAATGCAAATACTAACCCCTATTAAGTATGAGGGTGCTGGTAACGGCTTTGATGGTTTGTTTGCTCTCTGATAGCTAGTTACTTGTTCCAACGGTTTTACTATTGAAGAATGAAACTACAAGCCCTAAAATACATAACGAAATAGGCTAAACATCAAGAAATAAGGGTCGCTCAGATGTGCTCACCATAACTTCAAAAGTTCGGCACAGCCGAAGGAACTTCTCCAAAATATACAGCGTCAAATATCGCAAACAATATGAGAAAATCTCCAGTTATGAATTTTCCCAAGATCCACCATAGATGATCAAAATTGAATTCGACAAAGGAAAATTCAGATAGGTTCGATGGCCAAGATGTCTTTCTCATCAACGTTGAACAGGGAATGAAAAATCAGACAATCCGTAGATGACGAGAACTGTTGGAACCTCACCAACTTCACATTATACGTCTGGGTGTCCAACAACCCTTATATTTATTGCCAGGCCTAAACAGAAATTGGGATTACGAGACCCCGGCTAACTTGAGGACATATATTTTATGCTCCTAATCATCAGTCCTGTTTTAAATCTTGAGAGAGTTAGATTGCTAGTAACGTAAACTTTTCTAGTAAATTATCTGTTTCAAAATATCAGTTTAATGCTTTTTTTTGAGTAGTTTAATGACGTGAAAATCATGAAATTTCATTCAATTCACCGATTCTACTTGGGTTTGTTTCAAGAACTTATAAATTGAAAACGTCTTAGTTATTCCGGCGTTCTAATTTTTTTTCATTCGGCATAATAAATGATTTTGGTCGATTACTTTGTTTTATTAAGTTAAATTATATCTTCGTGTGGAAATCTATATAAATTATTCCCCGCGAATGATATGTCGACTTTATTGAAATATATAATCGCTCACTAAACATTTCACACGCATTTTAGCACTTTACCAATTTCGTCAGCATTTCGTTACTGGTATATGGTCACCCTAGTGAGGGCGGACACCTTTTTCAGACGAGAAAACGAAATGGGTTGCTTCTAAAGCATTTGTAAAAACAGATTAATACATCTGTTAGCTATTCAAGGCGTGCAAAAAGTATTTGATTTTTTCAGACTAAATGATGTACTCACAGATGGTCTGAAAGTACGTACATGTTCTATAGAATATCACTTCATGTCTGGCAGACACTGTTTGCCTCTTGAACGAATGTTGAAGATTTTCAAGAGAAAGAGAAAGCCAAGGATTTCAGATTAGCGCGACGATACGCGAGCCATTTATTTTAGTGATTACTGTCCGTCAACGAAACAGAAGTCTAGCCACGGCTTGATTATTGTGCGAGTATTATTGGTGTTTTGCGATTATTGCAGCGCAGTGTTGTGTATTTCCTTGAGGGTTTTTATTGCGCTATTGGTTATGCTACTAGTATTTCCGAGTACTGGTCGTATAAAATAACTATACCTTTTATTTTCAGCAAATATTTCAGGGTAATGTTTTATATAGCGTTCCTGCATAAGCGCCTGTGTGCGAGTTCCGCACAGGTGATATTTGCCCATATTTTTTTTTCAGAGATTATTTGACTATAGGGTTTAGCATTATACGCGTTATTTAGTTCTGTGTTAGGGGGACTTTTCTAAGTATAAATCACGGTACGCGATTATACTTTCTTAGGAAGTAACTTCACTTTTGACATTCCCCTAAGGTCCTACAATTTACGTCCGAGTACTCGCAGACAAACAAAAGTTCAACCAACTTCATGTGTACTTCACCTCGCTGAAAATTTCACGCGTTTTATATCCAATCAAGCTCTTGATTGTTCTCTAACTGCTCCTACAAACGGTACATTTTCTGTTGAAAATAATTTTCTTTAGGCTCTAGTTTGGAGAGCCCCACAATCAATAGAAATCCAAGGGTTTCACCACGCGTGGCCGTCAAAGACGGCGGGCTCCACGCACTTTTCCCAAAGAGCTCACAAGTGGTTGTTAAATCACGTCACGTCGAAAATAACGCCACAGAATCTAGTTATCACCTGGATTCTCAAAAAGCGGTTAAATTAAATTATCTTGCATGTCCTAGGTTAAACCCTACGCATTTTAGTATGGATTGTGTGAATGTGGATGAAAGTCACGTTGTGGGCTGTCCTGATGAAAACTGATGATGAATCTCGAAACAATTTCTCTGTTGATCAGAATGCGAGGCGTGATTTCAGCTCAAAATTTTGATAACAGGCCTCACCTAGTTTTTTGATTTTCTGCGGTCAACCCGCTGGGAAATTTCAAACCCCGAAAAATATCGGCACTCCTCGCCGAATTTTGGAAGCATTCCAGAATTTAGAACGTGATACGTTACGTTCAGTGACCTCCAGTCCACTCAATATTTCTACACTTGCAAATAGATTCAAGAATGATCGAAGCGAGAATGTTCGAACAAAACCGCCCCCGCACTCCTGACAATATTTCAGTAATATCGGGTCTCAATGTCTCTCCAGCTAGAACCGGGAATACCCTTAGGCGGGCCCACTTGGACGCGGAAACGTTCATCAAACGGCCCGCACGAATAGTGAAATCCCTGCTATTTGGCAAGTGATGTCCGAGGAGGAAAGAGAGGAATGGAAGTGGTTTGTGGAATTCAAACAAATGAGAAAAGCTCGTGAAAACCGCCAAACACAAGTAGAGCTTCCATCCTCCCCTCCTCTTCAGGCTAATGCCTATTTTCCCAGACATGATCCCTATTTTTCAAGACAGTATCAGCTGTGATGAAACTCTATTTCACCTGAATAGCGTTTTATTATACAGAAATAGAAGATTAGTTGGACATTGATGGAAATACGAACCTGAATGAAAATTTAATACATTTTAACCGTGGTACCGTGGAAAATTGGCGTCCATATCAATTGCGTCCCATTTCCTCGCTTGCGGCTCGCCAGCCCATTAATTTGTTTACCACTTGTGTAACATCGATCGGGAATTGAGAGCGAGATTGCTCACTTAACTAAATTAAAGCTCTTAATGGAATGAGAAACATTATAAAGAACACCTGTGCCCCGACTCCGGGACGTTCCACAATTAAAATAAAAGAAAGTCCGGAAACAGAGCAAAACGTATATATTCGATGCAGACGCCAGTGCCAATGAGTGCTGCGAGCTGTGCGAAATTTATTGAGGTTTATTGCAGCACTCTGTCTAACTAGAAAAAGTCCTTATTTTGTCCTGATTAAATAAGTGGTGGGTCACTTCGGGGTCCGTCTGGAATTCTGATTTTCATTCCGGGTCAGCAGTAGGGCGAATGCCCTTTGAACCATATGAATTGTTGATTCATCGCATAAGTATATTAAAACACATATCTTTTGAATTGCATGACATTTTTGTCTAGAATGATGATATACAGTGCCCGTCATAAAGTAGGTAAAATAGAATAATAGTCATTTAATCGAATAGTGTATTGATGGAGGCGATTAATGATCCAGATATTTAAACGAGTGAGCGAAGCGAGCGCGTTAATTTTCGAGATCATTAATCGCATTTTAATATAAGAGTTGACTACAATATTTTTCCGTCTACCTCAATTACAAAATCAGCTTCAAAAAGTTACGATCACATTTTATACGGGTGGCGTTTACAAATATTAATTGAAATTGGTTTCTACGTAATACAGATGTTTGTTAATTATTTTTGAATGGATCTGCCAAATCCATTCATATTTTTCAGTTATACTTTGAAGTGAATAACCCAACACTCGGGTAAGTTTCATTAATTTCCTATGTCTGGTTTTTGAAATATAAATTGTAATTGATATTCTTTAGAAGATATTATCCAATCTTATTCCTTGATGAAAATTCGGTGTCAAGATCCATATCAATCATACTCTTCACCTAGTAACGATTTCGTGAATATCTAGAGTACGATTTATATAGATCCGAATTTCAATCAAGAAATAAGATTGAATAACATCTTATGAAGAATATCAATTTAAATTTGTAAAATAGAAAAATCGACCATTGATGACAAATCGACCATTAATAAGGGTCATTAATGGAAGATTTCTCGAAACCATCCATCAATAACAAATCGTTCATTAATAGGGGTTATTAAACAGAGTTGTTAATATGAGGTATTTGATATATATTTCATTACCCTGTATAGGATAGGAGGGTGGTTAAGGGTTTTGAAGGAAAAAAAAGATTGTTGTTCATGATGTCAGAGTGGCATGGTGTTTTTCGAAAAACTTCTCTTCAGAATATTTTGTAAAATTAGTTGAATTATTAAAGTTTAGTTGTGCAAAGTACAGTCTTTCACGTGTCTGGCATCGACTATCACTGACAAACCCAAAATATTGCCAAAAGATTACATTTTTTGCAGGGTTCGAAAATATCATGATACATATTTATATAAATATCATATCATATTATGATATATATATCCGATATATATCCGATATATATCGGATATATATCCGATATATATCATATTTAAAATTTAATTATTTAATCAAGAAACTAGCACAAACTATTGTTTAACACAAATACATTAACAAAAAACCTATATTCTAAACAACAAAAAGGTTTATTCTAACTCTAATTAAAAAGAAAAAACAAAAACAATTAATTAAATAATCATGTTTTAACATAACTTTACACAAACACACAATTAAAAACCTAGATTTTAAATTTTAAATAACATTATTAACATTATTATGTCAACATTGATATTGCTATATCCTCACCAGATGAAATATTAATATGAATATCATTCCTATTATTGACAATTACGTCAGAATCTTCAGATATGGCTGGTTTCCATGCCCAGTCAAGGTTGGTTTTCTTTTTATCTATATTTTGATTCATACACTTGAACATAAAAACCAGTCAACTGGCTTTTTGGTGTCTCAAGTGATTCTGTAAATCCGATTGAACCAAACCGAAAGAAGAAAAGGTCCTTTCAAGATATTTTCGGATGTTTAGAATGATGAAAAACATTTTTAATTTAATAAATAAAATTATCGAATATATCAGATATATATCAAGTAATATATATCATGATATATCGTGATATATATCATGATATATATCACTAGATCTATGAATTTAATCAAAATATTTTGCATGATTTCGCTTTGAAAATCGTTTAATGTACAATAATTTTATAATTTTTTATTTTAAAATTATTGTGCATTAAACTTTTTGCCAGAAAGCAAAATCATGAAAAAATTATATTATTGAGAGTTTAATCCATTTAAATTTATGAGTCGAGTGGTATAGATTATTTCCTCAATAACTTAGACCAAAGCCAACAAAAAAGAATCTGATTGATAATAACATTTGACATTTGACATTTTCCAACAAGAACAAATCCTAAATTTAATATATTTGGGCATCCCATATGCATTGGAGTAGCTTTATGGCAACTTTTGCTTGTAAAAATTTCAAATTCTGACTTATTTTCATCGCCTGATATCAAAATATTTGTAAAAGAATTCTATCAAAAATGGGGTATTTTCTGATAAGAACTTTAATATTAGGTCATTCAAACAATTAAGGAATTGATGTTCTTTATTTATAAAATGTTGCAAAGAATTGTAAGAATAAGTGATAAACGACAAAACGAAAACCAATATGGAGGACAAAAATTTAACCCCGGTTCTAATCTTTCAACTATTCCAACTTTCCGAATCTATCAACATCGAAAAATCAACCTGCCAAAGTATCAAACATTTTAAATTCCTATCTCCTACGGTTTTTATCCGTTCAAGCTTTCAACGCTCTTAACTCGTAAACTTGCTCCATTAAATATTCATTAAAAATTTTCTGCTTCGTGTTTCTTTCGATTTTTTAAGTTGACAAGTTTTCATAAACTAAACGTTCGACAATTCAATCCTTTTGATAGCATTAGTTACTTTCCAGTTAATTCTATCTATTCAACTTTTTCAAGATGAACATACAGACAACAGCGATGTTCATATTATTGTTGGGGACATTAACATAAATCTCCTTTCAAAAACAAGGTTGGTTAATGATTACTTCAATGTTATGAGTGAATTCAATTTTACATCTGTCATTAACACTTACACTCGTATTCAGAGTAACTCTTCAACGTGCTTGGATCATTGTTTTGTGAAACTTAATACAGGTAATAGATAAATGTACTAGCTATGTTTATGATACTTTAGTAACTGACCATAGAGCAACAATTTTCAATTGGAATGTTTTCGTGAAAAATGTGATATTACCAACATCTAAAATCATAAAAACTATTAATTTTAAAAACCTTAAAGCTGAGCTAAAAGAATTTGACTGGTTCTTATTTTACCAGATACGTAACGCACAGGAATCAGCAATGAATGAATTAATCAAAAACATACAGTAACTATAAAACAGAAGAAAAAAATGTTGAAAAAAGCAGAATGGATAACTAATGGTTTAATGAAGTCAATTATAGAAAGGGACAGGTTATATAAAAAAATATCAGAAAAATAAAGGAAACGAAAGCAATAAGAAAGAATTCATAACTTACAGAAATACATTAAATAGATTGATAAAAGAAACTAAACTGACGTTCCACAAACAACAAATTGAAAAAATAAAAACAACTCTAAACAACTTTGGAAAACTATTAATGTAATTACCAACTACGGTACTTCACATAAAGAAATAAAAGAAATCAGATTGATGAACGGTAGTAAATCGGATGAAAAATTAGTAATTGCTGAAACTTTGAACACTTTTTATTCAAATGTAGGTCCTGATCTGGCAAAAAAAATTCGGAAACCCAATATTTCTCCCAGCAAAACCTTCCTCAATAATAAGTCTATATTTCTAAATCCCACTGATGAAAATGAAATAATTCAGCTGATTAAATCACTTAAAAATAACAAGGCTCCGGGAATAGATGAAATTAAGAGTGAAACATTGAAGGAGATTTGTGAAGAGTTAGCATAACCGTTGTGTTTTCTGTTTAACAAACTAATGTCTGATGGCATATTTCCAAGTCAATTCAAAGAAAGTATCATGCCTCTTTACAAAAACGGAGATAAATGTTTACCATCTAACTATAGACCAATATCCTTGATTACTACTTTTTCCAAATTATTTGAAAAAGTGATTAAGATTAGACTTGAATCCTTTCTGAATAGTAATAAAATATTATCACCTCAGCAATTTGGCTTTCAAACAGGAAAATCGACCGAGGAAGCTGTATCTTCATTAATCAAGAAATTATACAATGCTATTGAACTTTCTAAGCCAGCAATTGGGGTTTTCCTGGATATTGCCAAGGCCTTTGATATGGTTGATCATAAACAGTTATTAAACGTCTTGGAAGACACTGGAATACGAGGAACAACATTAAAATTAATTAATTCCTATCTCTATAATCGTACCCAGCGTGTTAAAATTGACAAGTGTGTGAGCTCAGAAAAAATAGTTAAATGTGGTGTACCTCAGGGCACAGTTTTAGGACCGTTGCTATTCATTATCTATATGAATAATTTGTCCAAGATAAATACAGCTGGAGTAATATATAGTTTTGCGGACGACACTGTTTTATTATATACTGCAGAAACATGGAGTGATCTAAAGCTGAAAATTGAACTTGACATGACAACCATAATAGAATGGTTCAACTTCAACCTGCTAACTATTAATTTCGAAAAATGTTCCTTCCTATCTGTAGCTACAAAAATAGTCTTCCGAATTACCGTGAATTAGAAATTCCAAACAGTGATGCCAGCAAGTCCATTAAAATAAAATTCACGAATAGTATTGAATACCTCGGAGTAACTCTTGACTGTCACTTGAGGTGTAATTATCATGTAGCTAAAACTCTCAGATCACTTTTAGGACGTTTCAAGTATTTAACAAAAATTTCAGATCTAACACATCTTAAAATGTTGTACTATGCTCTCATTGAGTCTAGATTGTCTTACGGTATACTTGCTTGGGGAGGAACTACAGATATATACCTCAAAAAACTAGAAGTACTTCAGAAATACTTTTTGAAAATAATACTCCGAAAAAAAAAACTTACCCAACTGAACAAATATACCGGGATATATCTGTGTTAGACCTCCGTCAAACATTTTTTCTGAAAACACTAATATACACATTTAAAAATAAAAAAACTTCGAAATTGTCTCCCATTTGCATTCGACAAGAGCTAAAGAAAAAAATTAATTTCAAGTTCCCAAGACTCAAAAAACTATTGGTCAAAAATCTTTCATGTACTTGGGCCACCGATTCTACAATTTCACCCCAGAAACAATTGCAAAAACAAATTCATTATACCGATTCAAAAAAGCAGTCAAATTCTTTTTGTTCTCAAATGACAGAAATTTAATATCTCACTTTTTCTGAGCCTTGAGCTTTCAGAGTAAAATCTTTTCCACTATTATTGTTCTCTATCATCATCTTCCTTATAGTTCATATCATAAGTTAATTTTTATTGACCTTTCTGTATAATTCTACCACATTTCAATTCAAATTCATACACTATTCTATATAGTATTTATAGCAATTAAGAATTATTTTATACGGTAGCGTCTGCTACCACTGTAACCACGGACAGCCATTAGGCTTTGTGGTTTTTCAGTTTATTTGCAGACAGCTGAATAATTGTATCTGTAGTACTATTGTGAATTTGTGGATTTTGTACAATTCTGTAGTTTCTGTGAATAAACATTATTAAAGCAAAAAGGCTTTCAACTCCCCATCAGTAATTCTCGGAAAAATTCTGGTCTATAAATTCCTTAATCAAAATCAACCTAATCAGATATTGTACTCTTTCTCATTCAACTTTTTTAGGTAAAAAGCCCGCACGAACAAAGAAAATCTAATTGAAAATCTCAACAGGTTTTCCAGCTCTCATTACTAATTCGAAATTACCTCAGCAAACTCGATTGCTGACATACCGGTCTTAATAAATTTGAATCTGCAGGATCGTTACTTCATAATGGAGTTACTGAAAACTTCCACAACTTGGGAATCCGAGTTGAAGTGGACGACGTCGTAAAATCGTTGCAGCATTACCGAAACATAAAAGAACTATCTCATAAAACAAGAGACTGGTTCATGTTCCCCCTTTTATGTGGGGTCAACTGCGACGTTACGGGTCGTCTGCCGTTTCAGAGCTTTGAAAAACATTAGACAAATTGCGCGAGTTCAGACTCTTGAATTGATTTTTCAACACTTCACGCGCCAGAAGAAGACAGATGGATTATCGCCTCACTGATGTTTTCAATCGATCAGGGCTATTGAAAATAAACATATGTTAGAAGTAAACATTTATCAAAGTGTCTTGTCAACGATTTTACATACAGAGTGTGCCATTGAAAGCGAGGCAAACACGGCTTTTATTATTATTATTGTTGCTCAGCGGGGCTGGCTATCGGCCAAAGTGCAGGTAGTGTGACCTATTCTTTTATTATTAAAATTATTATATTATTGTGATAAAAAAATTCTAGAGAAGAGTCATTGCGAACGGCAGCTTTACGTCGTAGAACACTATGGGTACATAAAATTCAGGACTCTTTACAAGATGGAAATTAAACAGTTTGGTTGGGCACCACACAGCTTGAAAACAGACTATAGATAATTTACCCAGTAAGCTGTGATATTAAATATTTACAATGTCTTGATAAAAATAAGAAAGTCAGAAGAAAATTAGCTGATTATGTGGTGGTAGGTTTGGGAAATAAAATGCCCTATAATAATAAAAAATGTTGGTTGTGGATCATGAAAAGTTTAAACAGCAAGTGAAAAGTTCAAACAGCAATTGAAAAGTTCAAACAGTATATGAAAAACTTAGATTAGGTTTAGAATAACTATATTAGGACCAAAAGAACTCCTGCTGTGCATTTAAAATGTTAAAATTTTGAGATTCTATAGATTTCTAAAAATAATTTCCAGTAATTACTGACCTCTCAATTGAAATTTCATAAAAGAAGCAAGCGAACGAACTACCTACTAGTAGCGCTTCTTCATAACATGCTATGCGTCAACGTACTTACATAAGACCAAACGTGTCAAAATTTGTATAAACTTAACAAGAAACAATAAAGTTGCTTGAATTATCCTATGCAGCTGTAGGCTTCATCAGTTGTCTACTTGTCGAGATGGTAGGTGTCAAAAATGCACTGGAACAGTATTTATATCTATCCTGTTGAAATGGTATCAAAACAGCACTGGAACAGTAGTTATATCTATCCTGTTGAAATGGTAGGTGTCACAAATGCACTGGAACATTTTGAAAACTGTCACTGGAGACTAGATCGGAGAAAGTTCTGGGTTAACCAGCCAGGACCCGTATCAAAGGATGGCAGTCAGAAAAACTTTCCAAATTCCACTTCCATGAAAAGAATAAGTTGTAGCAGCTAACAACGGCTCGCCATTACATAAACCCCATCGAAAAAACCCTAAAATTAATCAGTACTGCTGTACTATTTTTATACAACATTAAATGTGAGATTCACTTCAAATGAAATCTCCCAACACGGAAAGGAACACTGTCATCACAGTGAAAATAGCCTTTTTTGAAAGCTTACCTTATAATGAAGGGTTATCCATAATATATTTTCCAAAATTTAAATGTGCCACAACCAACGCCAAAACGTCAGACTTACAAATCCATAATCATCCTTGGGAAATGATGATGACTCTCTCAATCTCTCAGAGGGGAGAAGTCAAAAAACCCAGCAGGTCATTTCAAATCTGATATTATATAATTCACAATCCACTAGTGATTTGACCTATACCATGGTCGAAAAATTTGACTACACAGCTGACTCTTCGATGGGTGACCGGAGAGTGAGCATAAAATGGCTTCCCCGCTCACCCTGTCTTTCCTGTCACGTGATCTCTCACACCGAGTAATCTTGGGCTGTTCACGGAGTCACAGAACAAGAATTAAAGATGCGACAGAACGATTTCGTAACTAAATGCAACTTCACATGAAATAACAGATTATGTGTTGGTTGACTATCATAGTATATGATCTACAAAACCAAAAAATTAAACTCTACAAAGATTATCAGAACCCACTTAGTGTGGACCAATCCTTCCGAAACCAGAACCAACTATTCATTTACAACAGGTATTCGACATGTTCAGACCCAAACTTCCACGGAGTTGACGGTTCACAAGGAACTTACAAATTGAATTTGTTCCAAAGGAACGCATCGACACAAAGGCGTCATTATCGTGCAAGTGAGAATGGTCACAGAACTTGGAAACCCGCTTCAACAAAATGTTATCCCTGCTCAAGTGGCCAGTCATACACACGAGTATAGGTGGTTGCCTACATCGCTGGGGCAATTTGGTCCGGGACGGAAAGAATGTCAAACGAGGACAGACTCTAGTTAATCTCATTATCAAAAAGGAAAATTATAGTAGGAAAAAAATAAACGCTACAGTAGTTCTGGGTAGAACCTTTCTGCTCCCCGCTGTGAGGTATATCTCGTGAGTTCTCCGGATCTTCTGATGAACACCTGGAAATTTCTCACGAGGTTTCCCTGTGGGATGATATCTTCTGCGCTGCAGTGTCCTAAGTTATCTATCCTCATGCGAGCGAGCCAGGGCTTCGCATTCGAATACTATGTGGGAGACTGTTTCTTCTTCCTCATGACAGAAACTGCATAGTGTAGAGTCTTGGTGTATCCCCAACACGCGCATGGGTTCTCTCTGGTGACAGTGCCCTCCCGGTTAGGAGTCCCACCACCTTCCTGAGATAGTTCCGGCTCAGTTCGAGGAGATATCTTAAGAGCCGGTCAGTTGGCCCCATCATCATCATCTTTCCGTGAGTATTTCCAGAGGCTTTCTCCCAGAAGGATTGATGACCATCTCTTCCTGTCCTGTCTAATATCCCCAAACGATGAGAGTTGATACTGGGTATCTACGCTTCCATTCCGCTGGATTCCCCTGTAACCTGCTACCAGACAAGTTTCCCCTTGTTCTGTGCTTCTAGGTCGTTGAGGTTTTTGTGAGTCTCCAAAACTAGTTTTGAAGAAAACCTGAATGATTGCAGGGCCCTTATGGGTTCTATGTGTTCGTTTCTAGGGCTCCTTAGAATCTCGCTCGTGCAAACGAAAATAGCCATTAAATCGGCTTGGAATATTGAGGCTTGAGTACCGATGTCTTGCCTTGGTTTCTTCCCGTATATTCCAGCCCCTACTCCATTGCTCGTACCAGATTTATTTTCGTGACAGCATTGGTATGGCCTTCGATGTGACATCTCCATCCTGTATGATGGTGGTATATATTCCATCAAAGGTGTAGGTTGGAATCATTTTGTCCGACGGTATCTCAGATGTGTCGATTTGTATGACCTCCATTAGGTTGGAGTGGCCTCCTTCACTGGCCCAGGCACTTTAGTCTGGAGGCTTCTATCCTCGCCTCCGCTACAATATGCAACTGCAGAGGAGGGAGATTCAGAATCAACTCCAGGCCAATCGTAGATGTGCTGGAGCTGGACATAGCACCAGTGACCCCGAGCATGGCCAGTCTTTGTGATCCAGCCAGTCTCCCTCTAGTTGTCACTTGTTCATCTTTTGGCCACCACAGCAGGGCTTTTCTTCTTCTTTTACTTCCCAGTAACCATTATTACTATTTCCATAGATTCAAGATTCAAAATTCAAAATTTTTAATATGTTCAACTATGTTTTAACATTTTCATCCTTAAATAGTTACATCTATTTTCTTCATTCTCCTTCTGGGAAGGGGAAGGAATAAGGATCTGGATCTTTTGTGCAGCGACCGCGCTGTAGAATGAATGTGCGTATAGTGCGGTGTCATCCGCATATATCGCCGCATTCACTCTCTCGGATCGTGCAAAATCGTGAGTATATAGTGAGTATAAGTGGGGAGAGATGCTCGAGCCCTGCGGAACACCTGCTTCGACTGGGTATCTTCCAGGGAGATTGCTGTTTACCTTTACCGCAAAAGATCGACCTGTGAGATACGAGTCGACCAATCTCACTGAGTTCAAATGCATGCCCGCCTGTAGCATCTTGTTGACCAGACCTTCGATCCATACGGCATCGAAGGCTTTTTCCATATCCAACAGGGTCATTACTGTGTTGAGTTTTTGGTTGAAGACCTCTGCGAAATCCGAACTGTACTTCCGGGATGAGTTTCAGCCTCCCTTCAAGATTCAGCAGCCTTTTGAGGATGATTTTATCTACCACTTTGGCAATCACGCTGAGCAGCGAGATCGGTCGGTAGCTCGTAAGCTGATGCTTATCCTTGCCGGGTTTCAATATTGGTATAATCACAGCTCGATTTAGACAATCTGGATAATACTGCATGGCACTGGACATACATATTCCTCTCCGGTTCAGGTCTATAAGGAGGTTATCTACCACGAGATTCCACAATAGTGGGAATAGTACTTCCTCTAAGAGCATACTCTTGTAGCTTTTACATCCATTGTTTCCCCGAATAGGTGGTCCTATATTACCCTGCACCCAAGCATGGCCGATTTCCAGTGGTTCAGGGCTAGAGTGGTTCAGGGCTGGAACTGAGGGCTGATGTGATAGACGCATATGATGTGTCAAGAAACGCTGTAAGAGCAATTCCTTATTCAAGATATTTATTTATTTATTTATTGAATAATCTCCATACAGGCCTGACGACCTAACTACATGGATAGTATTTCTGCAAATAACATATATTCACACATGTGAATTGAACTATGAAACTAAATATTATTCATTATATGAATGATTGGTGGTTTTGGAGGGGGGTGAACACTCAACAATATATTATATACACATATATATCATACAGAAACATTATTAATATGATCAAATACTATATTACGAAATTGATCGTATGATAAATTCCAATCCAATGATATTAGAGAATTGATGTTATTGGCTGCGCGAAGCATGTTTACGAGGGGAGCTCTTGTGGTAGTTGAAACTAAAGGTATATGAAACAATGATTTTGTTCGAGTGCGTCGTGAAGGGACATTAAATGATATTAAGGACAAAATTTCTGGAGAATTTATTTGGTTATTGATTATTTTGTACAGAAATAGCATCAGTGATAAATTTCTTCTACTTTCCAGAGAAGTAATATTAAATTCTTCACGGAGTTGGCTGGATCTGATAGTAGTATAGTCTGGTGCGATGTGGTATTTTTTGTAATACAAGTATCTTAGTAATTTATTTTGAGTTTTTTCCAATCTTCCGAGTACTGTTTGACATTCACCATGCCAAATGATACAAGCAAACTCCAATTTTGGACGTACTAGTGAATGAAAAAGTACTTAGATCGTCTTATTATAAATCCCAGCATTTTATTTGCCGATTTGACTATAGTTTCAATGTGCTTAGAGAATGATAATTTATTATTATATTTGACAACAAGATCTTTCACCTCCGTACATCTCCTCAATGATTCAACATTCATTTTGTAATTAAAATCGATGGGGTATTTTTGCCGTGTTATTGTAATGACAGAGCATTTACTTATATTAAAGTTTAATTTAAATTTTACGCTCCAGTCTCTAACTGAACTTGTTTGAAAATTTTCAGATCATCAGCAAAAAGTAGACACTTGGAGTATTTAATCACTGTTGGAAGATCATTGATAAATAAAAGAAAGAGCAATGGACCAAAGTTAGATCCCTGTGGTACCCCTGAGGCTGCTAGAAACTTACCAGAAGTGTTTCCATTATGTTTTATTATACAGTATCGACCTCTCAAATAATTTGTGAATATTTTCAACATATTTGTTGATAAGCCATGTTTGTTGAGTTTTTGTAATAGACAGTCGTTATTCACTTGATCGAATGCTTTGCTAAAGTCTGTAAATATAGTGTCCAGTTGTTGTGTTTTTTCCAAAGTTTCATTCGCATAATTGGTAAATATAAACAAATTAGTGTTTATCGATTTTTTAGCCATAAAACCATGTTGTTGTTCGGCAATAACATTTTCTACATGACCATACAATTTGCAGTAAATGACCTGATCAAAAAGTTTAGAGGGTGAGCACATGATAGAAATACTTCTGTAATTTTCCAAATCCCATTTATTACCGGATTTATGAATTGGAGTACAGATAGAAGTTTTCCACAAAGTTGGAAAATTTGAAGTTTTTAGGATTAAATTGAATAAATGTAATAGGGGAGTTTTCAGCCACTCTTGACAACCTTTTATTACATATGGTGGTATACCATCCACACCGGCAGATTTGTTTGGTTTAAGCATTTTCACAGCTGAGGTGAAGTCGGATTCGCTAATGAATTGTATATCGAGAGTATCATTGACGCAGCTTAAACCATTTTCAAAGTTAACGCGGTATTTTGAACATTCCGGACTATAGACACTAGCAAAATACTCCGAAAATTTTTCAGCAGTGTCCTTACTTGATATAGGATTTCCTCTGAACTTGAAAGCGTCCCTGTTGGTACTACTCTTCCTTTTGGTATTAACATAATTCCAAAAGCAATTCATATCAGAAATAGAGTTCTCTTCTATTTCTTTGATATGTTTCCTGTGTTCAATTCTTATGAGAGAATTTAGTTTTCTTCTTGTTTCTATGTATATATTATTGTAATAGTCAGACACTTCCTTCAACTTTTTATAACAGTTCTGTTCTTTCAACACTTCTTTTATTTCCTTCGTGTACCAACCAGGGTATTTTCTATATTCTTTATATAATACAAATTTAGGAACGCATTTATCAAATATACTATCAACAGTATCGTAAAATTTTTTCAATGCAATATTTACATCTGTCTGGTTGATAACGTTTTCCCAACTGGTTTCCCTAAATAATTCGCTCATAAGTAAGAAATTTGCTTTTTTGAAGTAACGTGGAAAATTGCATGAGGAATTGTTGGCATTTTCAGTCATTTCGTAAGGTATAGTAATCTTTATGTCTAATGCTGATATTTCTGATAGGATTTTCCAAGTTGATAGACGTCTTGGTTCTCCGAAAAAATTGGATACTCTGTACCCATCATTATTTCAGATTTTCCTATCAAATAGTTTTTCCATCGTTTTGAGCATGAACGAAGAGGGGCAGATTTGTCTGAATGCCTTACCCTGGGCGTAGGATGAACACCACTTTGGACCTTCGCCAGGTGTTAGGTGTGTGTCTGTCGGCCAGGCTCGACCTCAACATCCTGAAAAGGTAAGGAATCGGTAGGTCTACTCCTCGCTAAAGTAGTACATATTGTACATGATTTGAATAGACTGAAGGATGATATGGCCCATTCAACCTTCCTATAGGTGATGATCTTGTTCAGTCGTGAGCATTCAACCATGCTGTCGACTCCTTCACAGAAATACATCCACGCCTTCCTTTTTTCTCTTTGTGAAGCTCTCTTGTACAGAGAGAGGGCAGTTAGGATTGATTAAAAAACGTTTGGGCAGATCAACAGGCCAATTTCACGAAACGTCATTTGTGATAAAAATTCACCTGTCTATCTTGGACAAAAACACCAAAAAATTTTAAAGATATCATATGGCAAGTAATACATCACATAAAATGGCTTCTTTTCCTCTGTAAAGAGCAACAAAAAATACAAATTCTATGGATTCGTTTTCGAAACATACAAGATTCAATTTGAAAAATCCCTTTTTCTTGAAAGAATTTCCGACAGTGCAGCTGTCAAAAATGGAACATCAGGATCAAATGAATGTAGCGTTCACTAACTTCAAAACAATAATGATATCATGTCGGGGCGTAGCGCAGTGGTTAGAGCGTCCGACTCTCGGTCGAAAAATCCGGAGTTCGAGCCCCAGTTGCGGCTGGGATTTTTTAATTTAATTTGACTGATTAAATTATTCAAATCTCGTGGCTGGACTGGGGTGAGTCCTGCACGATTCACTGTTGCGTTCCAATTAACAGTGCTGCTCCTAAAGTGGTGCATGGAGTAAGTAACAAGGCCTATCCAGAACACGTGGATAATGACCAAAGCAGTCGATGCCAAACACCAAAGAAAAAAAAAACCTTTGTTTGAAACTTTCTCGGGCTAAATATTGACATTTGCTCATTGAACTTCGCAGGCTCTACCCAAACCTTCAAAATGGTGGGTCTATCACAGGGGTCTTTGGTGGAATATTGATCACACTGCTCTCGAACCTGAATATCATAAATATCAGAAAGTAAATTTCCGTATTATGGCATAAATCTTAGCTGGAGGAATGCAGGTTAACTTCGTCTGCTCAGTGCACATGACTCTCGGACTCAATAGTCACTTACCCCACGGATGTGGAGAGTGGATCTTTTGATAAATGACACCAGAGCGCCCTCCAGATGTGACGGAGCTTTGGAGACAGGGCCCAACAGGGCAAACAAAGAATATGAAGAACCAAAAATATTTGAGGATTCATAATTATGCGGTTCGATTAGGAATACTTTTAAAATAAATGAACTTTCCGAATATTATATCGATTAAATTATGTGTTACAAATCTATTCCCACTGATATTTTCTGATTTTCTTGAATCCACGTTCAAAACGTTATGAAGCCTATTTGGCAGATAGGAGTCGGTAAGTTTGGTTATCGTTCTTCAAGAATACTTTGTGAAGAGATATGCAATGGCTTTATATCTTGTAATATGGTTGAGCTTCATATAATTTAGTATCACTGAATTTTTTAATCATAAACGAAACACATTAACGTCCCAGAGGTATCGAATGTGAGTATGCCATTCATGTAGATTTAAAAAGAAAATGGATCAAAATAGTACCTTGTGGAATTTTATATTCCACAAATCTATTCCCACTGATATTTTCTGATTTTCTTGAATCCACGTTCAAAACGTTATGAAGCCTATTTGGCAGATAGGAGTCGGTAAGTTTGGTTATCGTTCTTCAAGAATACTTTGTGAAGAGATATGCAATGGCTTTATATCTTGTAATATGGTTGAGCTTCATATAATTTAGTATCACTGAATTTTTTTATCATAAACGAAACACATTAACGTCCCAGAGGTATCGAATGTGAGTATGCCATTCATGTAGATTTAAAAAGAAAATGGATCAAAATAGTACCTTGTGGAATTTTATATTCCACAAATAGTGTTTCACTCATTTTAATATCGATTTCGTGTCGCTTGAGCAACTTTCCATTTGTCTTCCCAAAACATTGGTCATGCAAGGCCTCCAACGGCTATGAGGGGTTCACAGTATCGAAAGGCAAAAATACATATTGCGAAAGTTAACTCCTTCCTAATTTTTCTCATATTGTAGATGTGAGGAACCAAATAACTGCTTGAATGAATACTCATTCACTTCAAAGACAAATTCGTTTAATAAAATGAGGCTATGTTGATTCAGGTTTGACACTATTCTTTTCTTGATTGTTTCAACACATTAGCTATACTTCAATTTAATGTAAAAGGACTGTAGTTGGAGTCATCGCCCTTTTTCTGGTTTAGCTTCATCACGCCTGTTTTCAGTTCATTTTCTTTGACTTTATTGATTGCAATCATCAAAGGGAAAGCAATTTAATTTTTAATCTGATCCAGTGTTAGTGCCTTAATCTCATTAACGCCAGGTACCTTTATCTTCTTCGCAGATGTTATTGTTTCAATTATTTCATTTTCCGTTCATATTGCCATGCTCTAAGATAAAAATTAACGTATATAGAAATGCAAACATTGTGATTCATATAATGAAAAAACTGTGGGATACACAATGGAAGCCTTGCTAATATCCATTGTAACGTTTCTATTTTCTCTCATAACACTTTTGTTGAAAACGTTACTGTTTGTTACATTTCACATAATAATACCAAGAGGGCAGACAGTATAATACATAATTATATTTAAACAATAAATCAGAATAAGTCAGCAATTTATCTATTTCATGCGCACACTGTATAAAGTATTATTCTCTCTCCCTGTATACAGCGAACCACCTCTGTCTCAACCAGTTTACTGAATAAATATAATTCTCGTTACATTAATGGTAAGGTATTAGACAAATTCCGATGAGAATGCTTTTCTTACGCTTACTATTATAGTAATAGTATGATGTTTATTTACTCTTTCTAGTCATCAATTGTTAGGTTGGAATGTTAAATAAACATGTTCAAAAAAATTCTTCAATATTTCTATTGGTCGTTGATTAGATTATATCATCCATCATCCATCTCTGTCTAAAAATAGTTCCGAGATCCCATATAGAATACCTACATTTCTTCTGTTCTGAGACTCCGTGAGTTACTCGACAGGTATCGATCCGAGGAAGGGCATGCGTAGAACCGAACAAGGACGGCTGCTCTTCTGCCCTTCCGCGTCCATATTGGTCAAGTTCAGGAAGCGAACGATGAGTTGATGAAGGGACTCGGATGAATCCCGAGACATCACGATTAGTCTATGTGTTCAGGTGCAATTTAGCATTATTTTGCTGACATAGCCAAAAGTGTGGTATCGTGACATATTTATCATATACCGAGATGTACGTTTTCAACTAAGACTCCTTGTTCATATATCACCACGTGTTGGTTTTTTAGTTTAGCAAACCTCTGTTGGTAAAAGGGTTCTTTGGTGAGGCTATACTCACATGCAACTCAGTCAACTCTACTTCATATCGTCGTAGAAAATAATAAAGATCAAATCAGCGTAGTTCTTTTCAAACTATACCTGTTAGAAGATCTAGACAGATGTGTCGAGGCTCAATTTCCATGCTGGTTTGATAGCACTCCTGTACCCCTTGGAGACACCAGCCTGAATGTTACTGCTGGACTAAACCAATCCTGAGAGATGTCACATAACTGGGGATGGTGCCCCTTTTCTGTTTGATGTCCTGTCGACGTTCTATTATTCCACATCAACTGTTTCCTCATCAGTATTTTTCAAGAAATGTAACCGTAGGATGACAGGCCAGTTACAACTTATTTTTTACTTTTATTTACTGTACATTCGATAGAACATTCAACAACAAATGTGTTATTTACAGAAACATATAACAATATTCAGGCCCTATTTGAAAAGTAAAATCTAAACACTTCATTACAGGTAAACCACACAAAAATTCATGAATTTCTGGGTATTCTCATACTAGGTAAATTAGGTTAACATTTCCAATTTCAACCTTTTTTTTTGAAAGCCATTTCAGGTGGGTCTATTGAGTAATTCCATTAAAAAAATATTTTATAATAATATTCCAGACAGGTATATCCTACAGATATAATAATAATAGCTAACAGCATTCTATTACATTCTAACTGCATTCTATTTTAAAATCCATTTTTTTTGTTTCACTACTGTAATCACTCTCCACCTTTCAGGTTTCTGGTTCATTTCCCATAGTGAACATCAGCTAAAAAAAATCAGTGGCGTCCAATCAATGGCAACATCACTATCGTAAAATAAATCTTTTTTTTTATAGCAATCACCCTAACCCAAATGCCACCGACAAAGAGCTGCCATTTGCACTGTTAACGTGGTTTCTACATATGCTGTAAAAAACTACGATACACAAAATGGCGCCCAACGTGGGGCCCATACGAATAATGTTCTATCCGGCTGTTGTCGTTCCGGATATAATTCAAAATAAATTTGTGCTGTTTTCGTACTATTCCTATCAAATTTATAATGAAGTTTCAACATATCTCGTTTTTCTTCATTTGAGAATGAGGACATTTCGACTGAAGTATTTGTGCAAACTTATGATGTTTAATAGGTTCTGACAAAAAGTGTTTATTAAACAAAATTTTTCGATGGAGTCATGACCATCTCAGATGAAGTTGTTTTTTTTTAATATCTGTGGTTTTAGAAGTGCAAATCATAACAAATTTTACATCAATGAAATCAGAATGGGAATCACTATTTTTCTGTATAAAAAACAATATGGCGCCAATAACAGAAAAAAAGTTGATGATGAATGCCAGAAGACGAAACGTCGGATAGTAAATCTGAACATGAAAACGTGTAGCTGAAAAAAAGTATCAATGAAAATGTACTTTTGGTTTTGAGCTATGTTGTCAAATAACGATAGAAAAAAATAAAAACGAAAATTCCGATTTTCAGTTTTTTCCCGATATTTCCGGAAATACTCGGAATTTTCCAAGTTTCAAAACAGTATTTTGTTAAGCACCAGAATACGCAACTTTGCCCCAATTTAAGCTTCGACGTATCTCCTGTAGTTTAGGAGATCCCAATGGTCTTTATACTATTTACTGCATCCTCTATAGTATCCATGCTTCGGTAAATATTCTATTCTGTTCTATTGCTCATCCAGAATGGGTAATGTTTTTGGTTCAACAAATGAATTTTTTTCCGAGAAAAGACACCCTTACTTGTGTCAAGGGAGTGGTTAAAAGGTCAAATAACTCACGCAATTGAGAATATTACACGTGTTTTCGAGTGTAAATTGGAACACAGGAATTTAATTAGGTTTTAACAAACCTTCCCGTTTCCTTTCAGCATTAAATTCGCTCCAGTAATAACATTTCATCCGACTGACAAGCCATTATTCTCGAAATTACTATATTGAAGGAATATTACAGTCCCTTCTCTCACAAACACCAGCTATTCCATAATTAATCTCTCTCGCAGAGTGTGGGTTAAATATTTTGTCGTTAGAAACCTCTCAAAAATTGAATTATACCACACTGTTAATTAGGGTGTGATTCCCCTAGGATTTGTATTATCACATACTTTGCATTATGACATCCGTAAGATCTGAGACTTAATTAGTAGATAGTTTTTAATTTTTTCATAAACTCATTTTAATAACTTTTTTACTTGATAGAATGTAAGAAAAATGGAATTTTGCCTCACCATAGAAAATAATAATCACTCTAAATTATTGATTCCATCAACATACAATTTGATATCTGAACTTTCATATCATGAATTCTGATACACGGTGTTAAATAAGTAAGTAAAGTTTTTGGTACAAGAAAATATTCTCATTTGGAAGTTCAGTTGAAATTAATTTAAGTAACTGCTTTGATTGCAGGTGTGGAGAAAGTGAACAAGTTGATTGTATTAAGTACCTTGGTTTGAATATTAAAGAAAATATGAATTGGAAAAACCAAATTCAGGAAATTGCATCGAAAATGAGAAATATTCATTTATAATATGCTATTTCTTCCCTCCCATGTTCTATCTATGTCCTATCCATACAATGGTCCATTCAGTCATCATCATATCAGGGTGCGAAACAGAAAATAACCTTTCGAAACCACTATTCGAATTACTCAAGATAGATAACGTCAGACAAACTTTTTCTATAAATATCTGAAAAGCTTCGAAACGGTATAAGTAAGCACTTATTACACTCAGACTTGCTAGCCATGCTGTCCATACTCCCGCTCAAAAAACATTGAAACAGAAATCACTCTACTGTCTAGCACGCAGAACGATTAATAGTGTCCCTGGAAGTCTCTTTCTCCACGATCATCACAGAATTTGCCAATTCTGAAATCAAATTTGATTACAGAATGCAGGAATTCTCTCTCTTGAGATTGAAGAAATATTCTGCAACACCTCAATGCAATTTAAATGTATTTACATTCTTTCTCTTGTGATAGAATAATATTCTCACACTGGTTAGCAATAATAACATTAGCCTTGACGCAGTTGATTGTCATCGTAGTGGCAAAATTTGAGTAAGTTTCAAAATTATTGCGGTCACGTTTCCTATCTTTGATCGTGGAGAAAGTATAGTCTGCTACTCGGTTAGAATGAAAATTCGTGATGCTCGTGGTTCCTCACGCTCGCCTTCGGCTCGCGCTCGGAACTTTCCACTCGCATCGAATTTTCATTCTAACCTTGTTACAGAATATAGTATTCTGAACAATACAAGATGTTGAGCAAAAATAGAAGGACAATATCCGAAAATTTATTGCGAGGCGGAAACATCTCCTTTACATCTCGTACTACTAGAAATTTTGAGTCATTTAAGTCAATTTTCAGTCATTAAATCTTCGCTTCAGTCATCGGTTTGAGTATTTCAGTCTTTTAAATATTTTAAGTCTCGTACACATTTTAGCAAGATGTTTCCCCCTCGATTTATTGGGAACCTACATTATACATCTCTTCTCCATCAATGTTTAATAGAAATAACCTATAAGAAACAAAGTAATCACTTACATACTGAGGTTGTTATTCTAAAAATGAAGTAATCATCATCAAAAATAGTTTTTCTCTCTTTCCAGACACAGACCTACGGTATTCTGGCTGAGGGTAACAAAACATTTATAGGTGAAAAATCATAACTAATATGTAGAGTTGTCAATAAATCTATCTGTCTATTTTGTGAAATAACTTGCTCCACCGTTACCCGCTTCATCGAGATCAACCTGACCAGTTCTGTGTTAACAACCCTTTGTCGTCACTTTGGAAATTTGCCAAAAGCATCTTTCAATCTTTCAATAAACGGCAAAGCATTGAAACCCACTGCCTAGTGAAGTGTCCCCTGAGGCATAGCGCAATCTCCAGAAATTCAAGAAAAAAACCAATTCATACCTACTTTGTTCAAGTACTCATATAGTCTGAATATTAGTGTATTGCATTTTCATAGGTCTAGAAGTTTAGCTAAAAATATTATAATTCCTGCAGAAAAAAGGTAACGGGGATGAAAGAATCCCTCTGTCTACATATATGTCTACAACGTGGAAAGTATAAGGCAAATATCTGACAGAAATCAACTAGATCTCTAGTTAGTACCAGGACGGATTTTTAAATATATCTAACAGATATATGTGCTACGTTTCTCTCAGACGACATAATCACTCACTATAATCAAGTCACAATTTTCGACAAATTCTGGATATAAATTAATCAATACCAACCAAAACCATTCTGAGGAGATAACCTAACTTAGAATATTATAATTTTTGATCGCGTGATAGCGACGGAAGGTTCCTCAGGCATAAACCTGCAAACATGCATACATGGTTTGTTTCAAAGTAGTTGACAATGTATTAGTGTTAGTAGAATTCTTCTGGACTTCCATTGTATAGATTCAAGAAACAAAGAAAATAAATTCTGTGCATGTATTTGAGTCACGACATTTCAACAGTTAACATCTACTGTCGTTATCAAGTATCAAGATATCTCGGATAGTTATTATATAGTATGCAACTAATGTCCCTGCTTTAAAGGTAATTATGATCTTCGTGGGGTGTCTCTCAGGTCCTCAATGTTAATTAATGTGACACATACCTGTCAAGACCGGTCATCAATAATAACACTGGCTAGAAAAAGATCGTGGTATCACATTATTTAACATTGATGACCTGAGAGAGGCCCCACGAAGATCATAATTACCTTTATAGCATTTACATTTGTTGCATGCTATATAATAAGTATCCGAGATATATTGTCGCATTCACACACTTGACAACGACAGTAGATGTTAACTATTGAAACGTCGTGACTCAAACTCATGCACAGAATTCATTTTCTTTGTTTCTAGACAATGGAAGTCCAGAATTCTACTAATGCATATGGTAGTGTTGTGTTAGTTGCATACTTTTAGAACTTGAATGAAGGATTGCTCCAGGTTGAATTGAGCATGAATGAAGGAAATCATCAAAATTGAACGTTAATATGGATGAAAAGAGCCTTTTCCGTGATCTCAACAAATACAACTCGTGATATCAATGATTATCATAAATACATTCACTTTTTTTAAACAAATTGTGACATTCATTAAAATTAAGTTGCTTAAAGCAACATAATTTTATTCTCAGAATCTAAGAAATTTGTATATTGATTACATTACATACCAAAATCAAATTTTCACGTATTTACAGAACAAGAAAGAGGAATGCCGAAAAAATAGAAGATAACCAAAGCAAAAATAAAGTAGACAGTCGACAAAAAATTGACATAGAAGATGTGCCAACGCAGACATTTGACTTAGTAATACACAGAAATGAAGAAAACAACGTTAACAGAAACTGCTCATTTATTGATATTTTTTCGTCGAGAGTCACACATACTCATTCTACCACAAAATATTAAGGCGCAGAGTCTTTGTTGCCCTAATATAGCAAAACTGATAATATTACTCATTTCCGAGGAATGGCCACTTCTCGAGAGTAGAGATAGTGCATTATGGAGTACCACAAGGATCTATTCTTGGGCCGTTGCTGTTCATTATAGATGTAAATGACGTTTCTCACTAACTCAGTCCACTGAACTGTATTGGCTACGCCCATGATACTACCTTATAACAATCTAATATGGATGTAACCATCCTCCTCGATTAACTGTCTAAACAACCCGAGGCCAAGGCAAAAGTCCGGTTCAGCTATAAAATTAGTTTTCAGACAAATAATCAATAGGGAATGTATGGACATTCTCGATTATGGAATCAGACGGTAAGGGATTGTCCCCTTCTTGTAATGCCGGGTGACAGTTCGTTACCTGCCATACGATTCAGTAAAAGGCCGCTGACAGTAATTCCCAAAAGGGAAGACTGGGAGCGGATTGGGCTCCGCCTGCTTCCCACCAAGGGGATCATTTGGTACACAGATGGCTCCAGAAAGGGTAAGTCAGCCGGCGCCGGGGTATACGGGCAGTCTCCGAAAGCGGAACTTTGTTACGCTCTAGGAACTTTTGCTACTGTATTTCAGGCAGAAATGTTTGCCATACTCGCCTGTGTAAGAGAAAATCTCAACAGAGGCTACCGCGGACAGCAAATCACGATATGCACCGACAGCCAAGCGGCGATCAAGGCTCTCACATCATATAGAGTCACTTCGTTGCTGGTGTCTGAATGCATCGATGATCTGCAAAGGCTATCTTCCGCCAATAAAGTAAAGCTACTTTGGGTCCCTGGTCATACCGGAGTACCTGGAAACGAACGGGCTGATTATTTGGCCAGACAAGGTGCAAAAAGCCCAACGATGGGACCAGAACCTATCATAGGAGTTTCAAGATCATGGTGCGTCTCAACCATGACGGAAATTCTGGAAGTAAAATTCCAGGATACATGGAAAGATACACCAGGCATGAGGCAATCGAAACTCCACATCGGAGGCCCTTCTACCAGGAGGACCAAGACTCTGTTCACACTGAGCAGAAAGGAAATCAGATTAGTGACAGGGCTCCTGACGGGACACTGCCACCTCAACAGGCACCTCAACATTTTAGGTTTCACGGATGATACCGAATGCAGGTGGTGCTTGGAGGATGAGGAGTCAGCCACTCACATCCTCACGGAATGCCCGGCGGTGGCAGCAATACGGGAAGCACACCTCGGGAGCATCGTACTGAACCCGGAGAGTGTGAGGGTGGTATCGGTCAGAAGGCTGGCCTCTTTCGCTCGCGAGATAGGCTACCTTCAAAACTGAACCATCTCCCAGCAGTAGTGGGTGCATAACGGGCCCGATTGAGAGGCCTACATGCTTATGACTTCGTCCGCCCACATACCTTGTTCTATCTATCTATCTAACACCTTTGAGTCCTCACTACAATTTTTTGAGGTATCTGAGTTTTTCTCTAACCTTGTATAAAGCAAGTCTTAATTCAAGCTGTTATAATATTGAACGATTCACGAAAGATTAGTGACAATTTATTTATTATGATCTACCGTTATAAGGGCACAACGAAATTCCGGTAAGGACAACCTACAATTACAATCTCTATTTTATCTCCAAGGAATCAGAGATTATCCAGCATCAATCACAATGATCATACCATTGATCATATAATCACCAAATGGGTACAGAAAACTTTGGTGTTCGTTAGAAAACAGATATCAGACATTTATCGTTTTCCTCACGCTCATGTATCAACGAGGTTCTTTATATAGGTCTCACTATGAAAGTTCGTTACGAGAAAAGAGTAATAAAATATGAAATGAACTTGGGAGCGGAGCGGAATGTTCTTAGTTTTGCAGTTAACTTCAATTAAAAGTTTTATAGTATTGCTTTGTGGAGTTCTTATTCATCGGACCATTTAAAGTCTAGAAACGGATGGAGAAAACGAAGAAGTTTGCTGCTTTTTGTTCACTCAAGAGCTTGAAGTATTTCTATAAAATGACGTTTTAAGAAGGACTGCATTTCAACGGTTAACTGCTCTTTTGACACTATTGCATTACAAGGTGGAGTAGCAAATACCTACTTCATTTTGGGACAATTTTATCAAATCGTTTAGAGAAGTGATGAAGGCACTATGGTCATGATTCGTCAGATCGAATTGTTAACATCTCAAGGTTTCATATTTCTGGATGGGACACTGGAGACAGACCCATGAAACTAATTGATGAAACTAAACTTTGTCTCGTTTACAATGGTGGAGCTAATAAAATGCATTTAACAGGCATCTCGCGCCATCTAAGTAGCAGTAGTCAAAACAGAAATATATATTTCATCAGGTCTGTTTCTTCGGCACGTTTTTTGTTTTTTCTCAGCAACATTGAGTGACAATAGAACTCAGGCATATCGGTTGGTTGTTTAGATCAGTATCAAGCTGAATTTAAATGGAAGTTTTTATTTATTTTGGTCTTCACATCAGAAAATTGCATGGTTCCAAATCAGAAACAACAGTCATTGGGGAAAAATTAGTTAATTCCTGATTTGGAACAATGAGCATTTCGAGCATGTAATAAACTGTCAATTCATTCTCTGTTTCAATGAAGTTATGGCTAATCTACCAAGCGGTAAGCCACTCTGATGATGATTATGTACATAATCCAAATACCAATGACGCTGTATCTAGTGATGAAGGATTCAGTTTCTCTGATTGAGAAGATGGTGAGCCTCTGAGCAATGTTTCTGATGCTAGAGGAAAACTGAAGTATAAGTAATTGAATGAAGAAAAGTTGTATTTCGTGCAGAAATGTATTTATAAAATCATAGCAAAGCGCTTTCGACTATAAAGTCATCATCAGTGCGTACCTTTAAGTAAGTGACATCGAATTGAATTTAAGAAATTTTGATAATGACAATTTTGAAAATTGAAAAATTACTTACTAATCATGTGTACAAGAGCAAGTCCATAAAAATATCATGTGTCCAGAGGACCATGTAAAATTTAAAAACGGGACATCATATGAATAATATTTTAAAGAGTCCTTATTCCAGGATTAACCTGGATAAAAGTTTCAATAGGCAGAGGTAACACATGTCTGTTGGAGCTTAGTCTACTGTTAAACTAAACGAATGAAATTGATACTGTGTCAAAAGTTGACAATGACAATGACGTTTGGCTTAGAACATTAAATTTCTAGAAACACTGATCTGTGTTTTGAAAATTGATAAATGACCAATTAGTCAAATTGATCTGTAAATCTATTTATAGTTCAGTTAATCTAAACCTAAGGAAATGTGACAAACCGGGAGAAAAGTCTAATGAGAACCTCAACCCGATGTGCACAGAACCAGGTTCAAGAAACAGTCTCTTGGGAATTTGTGAAACCAATTCTAAGCTCAGGATCATGGGATAGGTCTAATGAGAACCTTCACACTTCCCAAAGCGTCAAAAAGGTAGCCCAAAAACAAGAGGCACCATTAACATAAAAGATTTAAGAAAGTTTCAACAGGCAGAGTAACACATGTCTGCTGAAGCTCAGTCTACTGTCTAACTAAATGAATGAAAATTGACATTGTGTCGAAAGTTGACAATGACAATGAAGTTTTGGTATAGAAAATGACCTATAATAAAAATATTGATCTGTGTTTTGAAATTGATTAATTATTATTATTAGTTCAGCATCCTGGGAAACCAGATTGGAACATAAGATCATGAGATAAGTCTAATGAGAACTTTCCCAATCTCAATAGTAACAAAGAGGGTAACCAAAATGATGAGCCCATACCAGAAAATTTTTAAGAAATTTTCCAAAAATTGATCTGTGGTCTAGATCATGGGACAGGTCTAATGAGAACCTTCTCAATCCCAAGGCGCCAAAAAGGTTGCCCAAAACCAAGAAGTAATTCTATTAAGCAAAACCAAGGAAATTGCTGAACCAAGAGAAAGTCTAATGAGAACTTGACACGGCACATGCAAAAACCCAAGTTATAGAAAAACAGAACCTGAAGTTGAAATTATAAGTTTCAAATTGAAAGCAATAGTTTATGTTCTGAGAATTGAAAGGAAATCCCAACAAAATTTCAGCCGTTGAGGTTTAACAACCACAACTTTAGTCCAAATAGGAATTCAAAAATTTTACAGGTGAGTTCCAAAAATTACAATACATTAGATTTTCTTGAAGATTTACATATTAACAAGGAATTACTGAATAATGACCTTTATCTCAACACTCAAGTTAATTTAAACAGAGCTTACATTCCTCTTCATAGACGTTTAAAGTAAAAAACTTTTCATAAATTTAAATTATTTACCTATTTAATTGCTCTTGAACTTTTTCTCGATGAACTTTTTCTCGACTTTCCTTTCAATTCATAGAACATAAACTATTGCTTTCAATTTGAAACTTATAATTTCAACTTCTGTTTTTCTATAACTTGGGTTTTTGCATGTGCCGTGTCAAGTTCTCATTAGACCTTCTCTTGGTTCAGCAATTTCCTTGGTTTTGATTAATAGAATTACTGAATTGATTAAATCTGAAACAATTTGGAAATTTCTTAAATCTTTTCGGTTTGTAGTACCTTTTGGTTTTGCAACCTTTTTGGCGCCTTGGGATTAGGAAGGTTCTCATTAGACCTGTCCCATGATCTAGAGCATAGAATTGGTTTCTCAAATTCCCAAGAGACCGTGTCTTAAGCCTGGTTTTGAGCACATCGGGTTGAGGTTCTCATTAGACTTTTCTCCCGGTTTGTCATGTTTCCTTGGGTTAGGATCAACAGAACTATAAATAGATTCACAGATCAATTTTTGGAAAATTTCTTTAAAATTTTCTTGTATGGGCTCATCATTTTGGTTACCCTCTTTGTTACTATTGAGATTGAGAAAGTTCTCATTAGACTTATCTCATGATCTTATGTTCCAATCTGGTTTCCCAGGATGCTGAACTAATAATAATAATTTATCAATTTCAAAACACAGATCAATATTTTTATTATAGGTCATTTTCTATACCATAACTTCATTGTCATTGTCAACTTTCAACACAATGTCAATTTTCATTCAGTAAGTTAGACCTTTTTGACGCTTTGGGAAGTGTGAAGGTTCTCATTAGACCTATCCCATGATCCTGAGCTTAGAATTGGTTTCACAAATTCCTAAGAGACTGTTTCTTGAACCTGGTTCTATGCACATCGGGTTGAGGTTCTCATTAGACTTTTTTCCCGGTTTGTCACATTTCCTTAGGTTTAGATTAACAGAACTATAAATAGATTTACAGATCAATTTGACTAATTGGTCATTTATCAATTTTCAAAACACAGATCAGTGTTTCTAGAAATTTAATGTTCTAAGCCAAATGTCATTGTCATTGTCAACTTTTGACACAATGTCAATTTCATTCAATTAATTCAACAGTAGACTAAGCTCCAACAGATATGATGTCCCGTTTTTAAATTTTACAAGATCCTCTGGAGACATGCTATTTTTATGGTCTGGCTCTTGTACACCTGACGAGTAAGTAATTTTTCAATTTTCAAAATTCTCATTATCAAAATTTCTTATATTCAATTCAATGTCACTTACTTACAGGTACGCACTGATGATGACTTTATAGTCGAAAGCGCTTTGCTATGATTTTATAAATAAATTTCTGCACGAAATACAACTTTTCTTCATTCAATTACATTGGAACGTGCACACAGCTGGACAATTTTCACTGTATAAGTATAAGTGTACTGAAGTGAGAGGAGACCAAGATAATTCACTCAATCCACAGTTTACATGACATAGAAGAGAGACTGGAAATAGGGAAGCCAAAGCATTATATCGAGATATCTTTTTCAAATCAATTATTAGATTTGACAGTAGAACAAAGCAATTTATATGTTTACTGGGTTGATCCTAACAAACCACTGAATCTCACACGATCAGAATTGAGAATTTTTATTGAGACTATTATATACATGTCCATTCATTTGTTCACCGAGACATGGTCTTTATTGAAGTCAAACCTATATATCTACGAAGAGATGAGAGGAAATAAAGAAGGCTATTCATTTCAATAACAACGAGAGACTTCCAATCGATCGCTATGATATGAATAGAGATTGTTCAAACTTCGACCTTTTCTAGATAACCTACAGCAAAAAATTTATTTACCAATTCACTTCTATAAAACTCCTCACCACTATGCAAAAGATGATATTTATTGTTTGGTTGCATAAGAAGAGACAAAATTCCTGGTCTACAATTTTTGACATTAACTTTACAAAAAAAAAACAATTTTCCCTTTAAACGCCCTGTTTATTTTTGAGAGAATCAAAATGTATGTCAAGGTAAAAATTGTTTTTCATCAATCCTATCTATAACAGGCTCCATTCTCTTTGAAACGGCCTATCAGTGCTATCTACCATCAAAGAAACGAGAAGCATAGCCGTCTAATAAAGCTTTCAAAAGTTTAAATTTGTGACCATCATTAAAATTCTGATTATTATAAATTGAAGTTACAAAATTATTTTTAAAATGCTGAAACGCTCCAGAAAACACAGGTAACTTTATTCTTGGTAAAACGATATGCTGAAGAGGATCAGTAGTAGGCAGAACAAAAAGGCCTTGATTTAACTTTGCTTCCGCAATAAATTGTTTTAGGCTTTTCGTTATTAACGATTTGTGCAAAACAATCCCAGGCAACATAATATCTTTCTTGAAAATCTTCACGCTCTTGAAAATGATCCGTTGAATGCTCTTCCTTGCACATCGACTCAACCGCTGTCAGAACATTATCAAATTCCTTTAGTAAAAATAAATTATTATTAAATCGCAACTCAATACAACTCAACAACGTTTTTTCATGACTAGTTTGGATCATGTCAATACATTTCTCTAATAGCAATAATTTCTGCTCTATTGTACCTCTCAAGTGGAATGAATGGGACTCGAGAGTAGAATCATTATCATCTGGAAACATAATCTGGTATACAGATGGTTCAAATACAGATGTAACAGTAGAAATTTATGGGGTGAGACCACTTGGCAGCAACACTTCAGTATTCCAAGATAAGACACATGCCATGAAGACATGTATATAGATGAATATAGATAGTGGCTAGAAAGAAAAAACATCCACATTCAATACAGACAAAGTTAAAGCAAGTTTGGAATGCCTTTAGAGCCTCAATGAACTGTCAAAACACAACAAATTTACACTTGTGTGGATGTCCGGACATAGAGGAATTGAAGTCAATAAAAAAACAGACCAACTTGGAAAACAAGCATCTGAATCGCCATGCACAAGCCTAGAACAAGCGTTTGGAATTTAAAAAAACCAATGCGGAAACTCAATGAGTGGAAGAAATCAACACACCTGAGCCCTACACTGACGGCTGACACCCTCAACCGCAACAGATCTAAGATACGTACAATCACCGGCTTAATAACCGGACACTGCGGACTCAGTAAACACCTACACACCATGGGAATGAATAGAGAATTAAACAAACCGTGGAGTGTAGACTCTGTGGTGACGAAGAGGAAACAGTCTCTCACATCATCTTCAAATGCGACGCGCTGCTTAGCTGGCGCCACAGACCATCCTTGAAACAGGCATATAGTAAATAGACTACTAAACCTGGTGAAAAACACAGGCCTATTTAACTTGGAACCACTGACGACAGAACAATTCAATTGGGGTCTATTGCAATGCTGGTCTCAGTGTTAAGGAAAACCTCAGAGGTAAACTCGGTATCTTCCTCGTCAGTTTTTAATCAACCATCCAACCTCTGTTAGGTACTAATTTCTTCCTCAATACCTACTTGTTTGTTTACTAGTCTGTACATCATCTTTTCCCATGTTCAAGCTGATTAAAAATCAAGAAACTGGAAAGAATGACTAGCAAAATATGATAGAATTGTATCTAGGAAACCTGCTCGAACGAACGTAAACCTATCAAACTAGTATATGAGGATGTATTGATATCTAGTTAGCCTAGACCAGTTCCCTGCAAAATCAAAATATTGCGTTACCATAGCAACGAACAATAACTTATTAGAAATGTCAGTGTAAAGTTTGACATCCATAAAGTAAACCCGAGTTACGCAATAAATTAAAAGAAAAAATATGTCCACTGAAATTGTGAAAATCGAAAAATTGGAGTATCGAGCCATCATCAAGTACCTGTATTTAAAAAGGTTAAGAGTTAAGCAGATTTACGAAGATATGCTTAATACCCTTGGTGATCAATGTCCTTCGTATGCGACCGTGAAAAATTGGACTGCAAGCTTCAAAAGAGGTAAATTTTCCATTGAAGATGATGACCGATCGGGAAGGCCAGTTTCTGTGTCGGTCCCCGAAAATATCGATGCAGTTCATGACATGATTTTAAAAGACAGTCGAATTGGGCTAAAACGGATATCTGAAACACTGAATATTTCATACGAACGCGTTCATCATATAGTTCACGTCAATTTGGACATGAGAATGTTGACCAAAAGCGTGCAAGGGTAGTAGCATCGCGTTCGATCTGTGCTCGATTTGAAAACGATGTAGACTTCTTAAACCGAGTTGTTACTATGGATGAGACTTGGGTACATTTCTACGATCCAGAAACAAAGCAACAATCGATGGAATGGCGACACTCCGGTTCTCCAAGACCTAAGAAGTTTCGTGTCCAAAACTCTGCTGGAAAAGTTCTTGCTTCAGTATTTTCGGATTGCCATGGAGTAATCATGATTGATTTTTTGGATAAGGGTAGAACAATAACTGGAGATTACTATTCGACATTACTGACCACTCTACGGGAAAAAATTGAAGAGAAAAGACGCGGAAAGCTATCCAAAGGTGTTTTGTTTTTGCAGACAACGCCCTTGCACACAAATCTCGTGTTGCCATGCTAAAAATTCGTGATTTATGGTTTGAATTACTAGAACACCCCCCCTTATTCACTAGATTTGGCTCCGTCCGACCGTCCTCAACTGAAAAACAGTTTAAAAGGTAAATTTTCTTCCAACGAGGCGGTAATAAAAGCTGTGGAGGTCTGGTTTGCAGAGCAAGAAGAAAATTTTTTTTTTGAAAGGTCTAGAGACGTTGCAGGTTCGCTGTAATAAATGTATCCAATTAAGAATAGAATATGTTGAGTAATAAAATATTTTGACATTGAAATTTTGTTTGGTTCTATATAGTAGGCTGATAATTTTTCAATATATCCTCGTAAGTGTCAGGAATTTGAAATGGAAACACTAAAAAATCGAATTCAAACACATTCAAAGAATTCGAATAATCCGTGGACGGGAAAAAGGCGAAATAGGAACGTCTGACCTCATAATCGAATATTCTTCTAGTACAGGTAAACGCCTTCTCTGCCATATAGTATCACCGACGTGATGTTTTCTTAAAAATGTGGCTTATCGCTATTGCTTTACTCAGTTCCCAATCTTGTTTGACATGTCATGTGCCGGAGTTTTATTACTCAATTCGTCTTGAATCCGGCTCGAAGGACCAAAAATGTTAAAAATAGTTTTTAGTGGCTCAAAACGGAGTTGAATCATCTAATTATGAATGTTATTAAAACTATTAGATTTGTAATTTGGACTGTATTTACGGAAAGAGACCTGAACAAATAACGGTTGTTTATTACAGTTGCTAACAACTAGTTCATAGTAACATAAAATGAACATTTACAGAGGGCTAATGCTGGAGGGTTTCAAAATTGAAAGTTATAACATATAGGATTTTGGGTACATCTAAAATGCATCACATGAATTTGTTATTTATAGGCGTTCTCACCCAACTGTGGTCAGTGTTCTAATTCAAAAACGAGATCAACTCGTACGAATACAAAAAAATCGTCCATAATCCTGTTCAGACCATAATGTTGTCAACACAATCGGTTTAGTTAAATACCCAAGTTTCCCGGCGAACGGTAATGCTCTTATCAAGGAATTAAATTGAGCAAGGTTCAATTACTAAAGTTTGCGACAAAACGTGTTTTGTTCGCAGTACGAAGTCCACACAATTCTTAGAACGTTGTAAGTTATACCCGAAGCGTGTTGAACGGAGCATATAAGCAAACCTCCTACAGTCGTTACTCGTTCTATAAAGTTCGCAGAAAATCGTTGACCCAACCAGTTTCCAATTGTTTTGTTTGGCTTTCGAATTATCGATAACTACTCGAGTTCTGAGTTACATAAATGAGTCTGGAATTTTATTAGCATCAGGTAGTTATTTTATTTGCCAATGAAAGGCAAACTTCGACAGAATTATATGGATCAACCGATGCTATTGAAAATAAATGGAAACACTGGCTCAAATGATACTGACTGCAACCATTCATCTAGGTGCTTGGGTTTCCAATATAGCTATATAGCTTTCAAGTTCCTTAGCCTGCACGACCTCCTGACAAAGATTTTTGCATAGCGTACAATGAAAACCAAATTGGATACTGAGCATATCAACGACGAAGGTATTTTTCCTGAAAGGATTGTTCAAGCAACTGTAGAAATCACACCAGTAAGGTGCCGTGCAGCTGAAGAATCCGTCATTCGTAGGTGCAGACTTTGCATTGAAAAAAATGGTGGTCATTTTCCGTATACCAATAAAATACATTTGTCCTAATTTCTTAGGTAGTTTTTTCTTGTTACAAGGAATCGGTTTTTAAATTGTTTCTCAAAAATGCAGCAAGATACTGAAATAAACAAAAAAATTGTATTTTCAATGGTAGCTACAGGTGGTAGCTATAGTAAATCAAGGGGTAGTAACAGAACATAAATATTTATTGAATAACAACTGGGATACGGGGGAAAGTATATACACATTGCAAAATAAGGGACATTCAATAATATAATAGGGAACAAATAACTCTTACCTAAAACCATAACTAAAACAACACTTACAGCTAAGGCCAAAAGGGCCTAGCCTATGAGGCTAACTGAGCACTAGGGCTCTTTCCTCTATAGGAGTCTATTACTAACTATCTCATCAATCTATTCCTTTTGTATTTATATAAGGAAATCTGTTTTGTTTTTATGTGGTGTGCACAGTCACGGTGGTACAATTTGCTAGTCATCAAACTCGCACTTGATAATGACCTGCGTTCATGACCTAATCAATTAATAACAAGAAACAATAGATCAGTGCACCAAAACGATTCAAATGGCATTGCTCGATATCACGACAATATTATGCACTTGGCCCTTCGGCTTGCCGTATTTGACTCCACGAAAGTCACAATAGTACTTAGATCTACTTTTATCCAATTTAGGAAAATAGGTGGGGCGGCAAGTCGATATTGTCACATAGGCCACAGTAACAGAGCCTAATGCAACGACTGCATCTCTCAGATCGGACGCGACCATCTGAGTGTTAAATAAGCGATTTTTCGCTATAATCATTATTTTGGCCTCACTTATAATAATGTAGAGACTTCATTTCTTGAAAAAAAATTGATTTTGTAGCATCCGTTCAACCTCATTCCATCCTGTGGAAATGACCAAATAAATGTTTCTGGTTTATATTATTATTATTTTGCTGGTTTTTTTCTCGAAGAATATTGAAAACTGAAGTGTGGATTACGTTGAATGTGAAAATTGATTTTGTAGTATTTATTTGACACTCTTATTTTGTAGAGGGTCGGAGGGGTTCAAATAGATGCTACAAAATACTTCTTATATTAAAAATATCATCTATCAAATGTCACATATTTGACAAAAACATTTCCTTTCATTAAATTCACCCAGGGTACCCTGGAGGATAAAACTTTCCGGAAATTTTTTGGGTTGTCATGGCAACTAAACAAAAACAAAATTTTTGATTGGCTAAAAAAGCGTGGTAGTATGAAATTTTCTTTAAAATTTTTGAAAAATGAAATGATAGTTTTTGAATTTTTATTTGTTTTGGTAATTTATTCAATGTTTCTATGGAGCTTAAAACTAGTATGTCTTTTCCTTTGTTCGAATGAATAATGTCCAAGTGAAAATGGGTCAAAATCCGAGTATTATGATTTGGTGTGTAACTTGGAATTTTTCTGAATTGGTGTATCACTTTTTTGAATATTCTTGGTCAACTCGAATGCAAATTTAGATTTTTCAAATTTCAGTTCAGTTCTTTGTCATATTATTGATGGTTTTGTACAATTCTTATGATGGTGTATCCCAAGGTTTTTCAAATATTAATTTTACGCTTCATTCATCAATCTATAAATCATTTCTTTTGGTTTTTGACTGCATGATGGCCATACCGTAATCATATTTCTGATTCTAGAGATAATATGAGCCTTACTTACATCTTAACAATTCAATATTTTTTCACAAAAATTTTATTCTTCTGATGGATACTATCAGACGAATAATAGAATTTTTGTTTTTGTTTGTATGACACTTTTTTTTTAATCATCAGACCAAATTCTTGTGTTTCTCAACTTCAGCAAAGGTTCCTTTTTCAATTATACTGTTTAATTTGATGTTTTCCACATTCTTTTGTTTAAATATTTTATACAGACAGTTTCTTTTAATAGTCTTTATCCAAATTATTTTTTGTAGTTTGGACATTTTAGATAGAGGACAGTATCAACTACAAAAGTAAAATGCTTTCCAATAAGGTTGATATTCATAGAGCCACTCACATAAATTTAATGAAGAATTGATGCCAAAACTGAACCCTGCGGATCCTCAAATGTTGATATAATAGAAGTGATGTTATAACTACAATAACAAATATGAAAACAAAAAAGTCTACCGGACTGGATGAAATTCCCATCAAACTACTGAAATTTTGCAAGCGCATGAGCTTGCAGACTACATATGTGAGTTTCCAGATGTCCTCAAATTGGGGAAAGCAATTCCAATCTATAAAAAAGATGACACCCTACTCATGCAAAATTATAGACCAATAATGATATTAAGTTACATGGCAAGAATAATCGAAAAAGCAGTTTCAAGTCAAATATACAGTTTATTAGATAAATATGGCATATTCACAGAGAATCAATTTGGCTTCAGACCAAATAAATCAACAGAATTAGCTACAATTGACTTACTCAATTACAAAAAAAGAGTTCTTGGTTTATTCTTTGATCTCACATCAGCTTTTGATACCGTTAGTACACATTTCTTACTATACAAATTAGAAAGGTTAGAGATTGGAGGAAATGCAGGCGAATGGATTGATTCATATATGAAAAATAGAAAATTTTCAGTGGCGCTACAAGACCACACTTCGGATCTGTTGGATGTCACTAGTGGCGTAGGACAAGGATCCATATTGGGCCCTTTACTATTTCTATTGTACATAAATGATTCATCAGACAATATCAGTTGTGGTGCAACATATATGTATGCAGACGATTTATCAATAATAATAGATGATGAAAATATTGAAGGTTTAAAATCAAAAGCCACTACTGTTATTCAAGAATTTGAAGCCTGGTGCTTTAGCAATTCACTTATTATAAACTCAAATAAAACGATCTGTATCCACTTCAGCATCAAAATAGATGATGAAAATCAATTCAAAGCAGTAAACCTAAATGGAAAGGAAGTTAAAGTTTCATTAACAACTAAGTTTCTTGGGACAATAGGCTAACATATCGACTTCACATGTTTAAAATTGGCCAAGCAACCTTTGCCCTATTGCAGTTAAAAACTGAACTAACTAAAAGAGATCTCATTACAGCATACTATTCATTAGTATATTCGGTATTATGCTACAATGTTTGGGGTCAATCCACGGAATGCACTAGAGTCTTCATAATGCAGAAACGAATTATCAGAATAATTTTCAATCTTGAATATAGAGAAACATGCAAAAATAGATTTTAAAATGAAATAATGTTTAGTTTGCCATGTATATATGTATATAAGATATTAATTTACATTCGCCAGAATCTTGCACAACTTATCCTAAATGAGAATGTTCATAAATATTCAACAAGACAAAAGCACAATATCTACATTATGCAACATCATTTATCTAAATATAAAAAGTCATCAGAATGTCTTTACAACAGACTACCAAAAAAAAAAAGTATAAAGCAATACAATGTTTTCAAAAAAGAGTTGAAGTCATATCTACTTGAGAAATGCTACTACAGTATTGAGGAATATGAGGAAGATTCCCTGACAGTCACGTGAATTTATAAAATATATAATAGGTAGTAGCAAATATAGATTGTCAGTACCGTAATAATTGCTATTTTTAAATGTGTAATTTAATGTGTATTTTCAATGTGTATTGTAATATTGTGAATGTAGTACTAAGTATTTTTAAATACGTTGCCACACTGTGATATGTGTATTTTAGCTACATAAAAATCTATTTATCTATCTATTTATATAGTGGGGTAAATCTCTCTATTACACTCCTAAGAGCTTATAGAGTACAATCGGGCATTTTTGTTGGTTTTTGTTTCCAATATTCCTACCAAAAATATTATTCCCACTTGAAGTTTATCGACAATAGATCGATATAATTCGTAGGATTTAGGATTGACTTTTATCATTCAACAGAATCAGATCAAAGTTATGGAATGTCTTGGTTGAAATCTGATCAGGCTCTCGAACTAGAAAGATTTCGGTAGAGGCTTGGAGGGGGTAATTACCCCCTTTTCCCCTCCCTGGTTCCGCCACTGATAAATAATGGCATATTTGCAGAGTCTCCAGTTGCTGTGAATCAATTATTCAAATAGTTACATTGCAAACACCCGAGCTGCAACATTTTATTCGTCTAATCATAATATCCACCTCCATTACTGGAACAGGTAGCATTCATTATATAGATAATAATTGTAATTTCTCCATATGTAATGGCCCTAATATTCACATAATGCACTGGGTCTATCGAGCGGAAGCAGCCACTAAACCGTGGGATTATCCATTCATTTCGGGAGACAACTACGAAAAGCTATAAATGTTCTGCTCCGTGTCACTCCTCGTTAATACATTTGTCTTTCGTTAGTGGCGTATTTGAGTGTCTTCTGCAGATTTTCCATTTCCACGCCCCGAGTGTCTACGCCGATAAATCATTTCGACAAAGAAACTGGAGAATTACGTGAAAGTTTCGAGTGTTGGGTTTTATCAATAATCATTTTTTACGTAACTATATTTTTTTGTTTTGGTTCCTACGAATAGGAAAATGTTCTGAATGGGTGACAACTTTTCAGAAAATGTTGAATGAATGGTGTAATGATCAGTTATGTTAGTTTTTATCACGTATGAATTGATATTAGTGTTCTCTCGATTTGCTTTAATAAATAAATGATCTAAGCAGGTTCCGCTTCTTGGTCTTGTAACGTTATTGTTGTACGACATGAAATCAAACTCATAAAGTATGTTCAAATATTCAGCAACCGTTTGATCTTCTTTTAAAACATTTATATTAATATCACCTGTGAAAATATGGTAACCGCAATTATTAGATGATGTTTTCAAGAGGTACTCGTAGTTCTTTAATTCTACGAGAAAATCAATCTCATTATTTTCTGGCGATCTGTACATTGCTGAAATTAAAAACGAACATTGACAATCCTAACTTCCAATGGGATCACTGATAAAAATTACTCATCCATCATCCATCAGTTATTCACCCATCATGAATTTTACACTATCCCGAGTGAATCTATCCAAAAACTAAATCAATCACTAATAGAATACAAGCCCAGGCCATTTTTGGAGGGGTCATTTGACCCAGCATGAAATATATTCAGAACGATAGTGCCATACGAAACAACTCCTTTCCGCACAGTTGTGAGTGGTGCAGATGAGTACGCATCAGGTAAAAAAAAACTTTCCACAGAGGGGTGAGATTTTTCAACAAAAGTTTCTTGTACGACATTTCTCAAGATGATAGATCACTGAAAAACAATCAAATAGGACCTAATGCCGTACAAAAAGAACGGTACTGAAGGCCAGGAATTTTTTTTTCGTGCAATCGCACGCGAAGTCAGTATTTCGCGTTCTCAGCCCAGTCCGCGAAATTTAATTTCGCGGCCGTTACCCATAGCAACGGCCGCGAAACCAAACGTCACTTTCAAAAATGTTTTCAGACATCGTCTTAACATTCTGTTTGTCACACCAATCTTTAAACTCGCCGTAACATTTTTCGTACTGCCGTTTAGATTTTTCGGGTATTAAAACGGAAAGCACCGAATTTACAACGCTTTTGAGTTCAGGAGGAGTGGAAGGTACTGAAATATCGCTATCAGTATCAGACATTTTGCGTTTTGACAAGAACTGTCAAAATATTTTGTATATATTGAAACATATCATTTCCATAGCACACGGTGATATTGTTAAATAAATTGAACTGCTGTTGATTTTAGAGCAATAATATATTTATTTACAACTATCTATTTTAATAATTTTAACGATTGCACGAAAAATAGTGTGTATGCCATGGCCGCGAAACTTTTTAACGACCTCAAGATTATCTTGCCTCGGCCGCAAGCGTCATCGGCGATAACTGTTCTTTCGGTACGTTAAAAAGGTATTTCGCGGCCTTAGCATACAAATAACTATTATTTTCCGCAAATTTTTCTTATGAATTCAGGTGATTTATTACAGTACGGCATTTGTATAATTGAATTTGTTTTATTTCATAGATTAATTTTTAGCAACGCCGTACATATTTGCCGGTACAAGAGTGACAAGCACCGCACTTAACCCCCTACCCCTAACTGGTATAGTTTGGATCATTTGATACAACACCAAACTCAATGATCTAAATACTATTTTATGAAACGATGTCATTTTTTGTTATGCCTTACATTTTTCTAGGAACATATGACTGACCGGGAAAATTTATTTTCCTGTGATAAGGGTAATTTTACGGTAATTTGTTTTTTACGGCATATATATATTTTACTAGTAAGTATAGCAATAATCAAGAAAAACTATGCCGTACAAAAAAACTAGTTTTATACTACTGGAATTGGTATACAGTGAGTTTCAAATGTTTGCACCTTGTAGAAAACTTGCTTATTATGCATTTGTCAGAAAATTTTATTCTTCATAAAATTTGGTGCATTACAAAAAACTTGCATAAAAGTTATCAGAAATTCAAAGATCTAAACGGTATACATGGGAGAACAAAAAATAGGAAATTTGATCTGGTATAAACTCCCCTTATTTTCAACATTATCAAAAAAGTTTATTTAGAAAAGTTGTTTAGAATCAGAACCAACATTCAAATTCAGAAACATAGCCACCTAAGCGGAAAAAAAAATCACATGTTTTATGATTAAAGTGATCGAAAAGTTGAATATTTGCATTATTTAATCGATTACCAATTATTAATTGATTAATTCAATAATTTCCTTCTATATCACACTGATAGTTATTATGGACATACAGACAGAGTTAAATATGTATCAAATTTGCACTAAAAAACTAGTAAAAATTCAACAAACGTCGATATTCTAGTACAAATGATAAATAAGACCAACTTTTGCAATGAAATGTAGTGGGGCGAGTGATAACTGGGTCTGAGAATCATGTGCCCTGAGTATTATTATTATTGTTGAACTTCCAGTCAGGCTCTGCCTCTGGAGCCCCGATACTTCCGGAGGGCGCGCTGGTTCATTAAGAAAGATAACCACTCCCCACGTCCGTGGGGTGAGTGATTACTGGGTCCAAGAATCATGTAACCTGAGCAGACGCAATGAACCAAGGATGACGGCCATGGATCCCTATGATCAGACCAATCATTTTAGCAAAATAGTTTGGATACAGCCTGCTGAGTTCAAAGAGTAAATCTCAATATTTAGTCCGTTATTCCTCCTCTCTCTCTCTCTACTTTGTTTTGGCTCTTGCTTCCTCTGAGGCGCATTGAGCCAGTTATTCCTCCCCTTTTCGGACTATGTTCGTTTCGCTCGGAGCCGAAAACTCCATGACGAAAATCATCTAAACTCCATAACGAAAATCGTCTTACGTTGATGGTCGAGGAGGACTACATTTCTTCAATTAATTATGGATGGAAATTGGTAGACAATAGGTATTCATTCCACTGGTTTGACGGCGAAGAATTTCCCTCTAAGGTAAAGGATGTTATTGTAACGGAAACAGAAGAGGATGAATATTCTGGAGAAAATACAGGTACCTACAATATGATTCTCAGTTGCTAAATGTTATTATTTCCATTATAATATGATATGTTTCAGAATGCGATGTGCGATAGTGCGATGTGCGATAGTGCGATAGTGAAACTTCGGAGAGTTCCGATGATGAATATTGTTGAATTTTTTTTTAACTAACAATTATATTTAAAAACACAAATTTATAATCAATAAAAAGTTAACTCCATTTGCAGTAGTAAATGTTTGTAGAAATTTACAATTATGAAAAATTATTTGAAGTTATTTTGGGTACACTCACAATATTCTCTCATACCGTAATATGTATCATTTAATGGTAATTTGTTAGGATTCAACTGCGAGAGAACTATAGATATGGGTTCCTGTAATTTCAGCTTAAAAAACATATTGAATAAATTATATCAATTAGACTCCAACAAAAGTCCAAGACCAGATTGAGAATAAAAAATTGTGTGTTTCAAAAAAGTGACATAGTGAAATACTTAAGTATAAAGATTGTAAGGTAAAGTAGAATAATGTACATTGAAATGAGAAAAAATGGTAGAATTTTCAAGTTATACGGTTTCAGAGTAGGTATTGTATGTTCCATCTGATATGAACGGCATTGTAATTCTCAATTATTATTTTATATTGCCAATAAAATTTTCTGAATGCCGTACAATATTTAAAGTTGCTAATATTTCGTAAAAACATAATGCAAAATCTTATCAGCTGTGAGAAATCCTTAAAATGAAAATGTACCGCATCAATTTCTTTTTCTTTAGGGATGCTTGAGAAAGTAAAAAAGCAATGATATTATAAAAATTACTTCTCTAATAAATCATAGTGCAATTTTTTTATTCATATTGCTATTTAGTTTCTTTCATCAATTATAACTTGCTTACTCTCTATTACGTAAAACAAAAATATGTAGTCTGAATACCGGTTGCCGTACAGGCATTTATAATCTTTCTTTGAACAATATAAGATTCAACCCCCCTAATAGAAGTAATTTTTCATTTTATTTTTCAATTAATTTTATGCACCAAAATTTTTAGACGGCAGAATTTCTGAAAATCATTTTATATGTTGAATAATAATGTGGAACCGATGCCGTATATTTTCCAATGATCTTGAAACATACAGGTCTGAGTATGAATTTGCGTGCGGGGCTCCCCACTTCTGCACCGGCAAATATGTACGGCGTTGCTAAAAATGAATCTATGTATACAAATCAATTATACAAATGCCGTACAGTAATAAATCACCTGGATTCATGAGAAAAATTTGCGAAAAATTAAAAAAATTCCTGCCTTTCAGTACCGTAATTTTTGTACGGCATTAGGTCCTATTTGATTATTTTTCCAGTGATCTATTATCTTGACAAATGCCGTACAAGAATCTTTTGTCGAAAGATCTCACCCCTCGGTGGAAAATTTTTTTGACCCTCGTACTCATCCGCACCGCTCACAACTGACGGCACAGTGCGGAAAGGAGTTGTTTCGTATTGCACTATAATTCTGAATATATTTCATGCTGGGTCAAATGACCTCTCCAAAATCGGCCTGGGCTTGTAGTCTATAAGGAAATCATCAATACTTCAACATCTGGACAACTTCAGCAAGCTAGAAACACAATAATTCTACAAAAACTTTGTGTTGATTTGTCAGGTCATTTCATGGGAAATTGGTGGACCATCAATCATTGATAAAGAACGCTCCAAACGATACCATTGTGGAAATAATATTTCGAGTACTCGTTCGAAAACAGAGGGTGTATTTCGTGAAAATCGATATGGAAATGACACGACTAAGTTTTGATTACAATACTTTGCTCAGACTGTTATGCATGAGAGCACGTTCAACAATGACAAAGGAGTATTATTTGTGAAGTTTTCCGTGTAGGTAATGATCGTTAGTGGATTGATGCTCGGTTGAATCATAACATAGATAATTGACTATTGGTTGGCGAGAACCCGTATAATGCTCGGGATTTTATGTTTGTTATGTATTGACATTTTGGTGAGTAAATCTTGTGAAACTGTGAGCATTATTGTAGGCCGTGGTGGTAGGCTGGTAAAAGCGTACGCCTCGCAAGCGTGGGGTCGTTGGTTCGATCCACTCACATAAAAACATTTTCTTCATTGGAGATGATACATGTGTTCAATTCTGAATTCTTGAACTGATAAAACGCTTTCTTCTTGTAAAATAATATATTTGATACAAAATTATTGCATATCTCTAATGTAGAAAATCATATATTTGAAATATTTATTTGGTGTTACCAAATATTCGTTATTCAAGTAATTAAGAGTATTCAGGAAAGAAAACTGCAGGTCTTGAAAAATATAACACAATATTTCTTGTTCCAAGAATATATATCAAGTATTTCTTCATTAAAGAAATCTTCTTCATTGGATATAGGTAATACATTTTCAATTCTAAATTCTCAATTTGAGAAAACGCGTACCTACTTTATCTTCTAAAGTAAAGTATTTCATACAGTGTTATTCAAAATCTCTAATGTAAAAAATTATCTAATTGAAATATTTATTCACTTTTACTAAATATTTTTCAATCAAGTAAGTAATTATAACAGAATTCAGGAAACAAAATTACAATTATTGACAGATATTGGTAACTCAATATCTCTTGTTCCAAGACACCATATTATAAAGTATTTCTTCATTGAAGAAATGTGCCAAAAATTTGTATCATGAGAAGTAAATTTCGAATGCAATTATCTTGAATTAATAATTATGCATTCTTGAATATAATTTCTTTCTCGTCTCAAAGGTATTGTTGCCAAAAGTATGATTACGTACCTATTCATGATTATTTAGCATAGGTAAGGTAACTATCGCTTCAACCAAATTTGTTGTTCTCATTCCTTTCTATAGTTATCTAGGAAGCTATCACACAAACACCAGCTGTAGCAACATTCATTAGTTGTAGGTAGGTATATCTACCTGTTTCCAAAGAACTAAAGTGCCTACATATGAGTAGCAACCAACATCAGTACCACTAGGTGTACGTTTGGTCCGGAAAAAAAGTGCAAAAAAGACATATATTTAATAGCTCAAAGCATTAATACATAATTATTATACTATTTCTCAAGTCCGTGAGGACGTGAGATCACGACCTGCAATCTGCAATTTCAACTACGAAAATCGGCAACAGTGTTTCCCAAGTCCTCCAAGTGGCACCTGTTGATTGTTGATCGCAAACCTGAGGGGTTGGGGAATCTCTGAAGAGATTATTGATAATTTCAAAGGTAAGTGTAGGACATAATATCAAGAAAAGGTTAGGTCAGGTTTCTATATAATATATTGTACAATGAGCATGAAATGACATACATTTCCCACGAGTAGGTATATGAAATTTTGTAGTACGAGCGTACAATATACTATATGGCAATCTGACCTAACCCTATCTTGATATTATGTCCTACAATTACCTTTGAAATTATCAATAATCTCTTCAGAGATTCCCCAACCCCTCAGTTTTTCTTCCATATCTTAATCTGAATACTAAAATACTTTGAGATGTCTAAATATCACTTTGAATTTGAACCATGTGCCTGTATTTCATTTTCGATAAAAAATTTTTGAATCCAAGTACTTAATCTGATATCTCAAATCAAGCAACTGATACTCTTCTTAGTCAGCAATATGGTAGTTTCAATTGAAGCAAATATTTCAACACCCCAACACAGTGAAGTTCTCAAATGAAGAGCTGTATCTTAATTCAATAATGTGGTTTCATTCATCCAAACATAGCAGACTTTTGGTATGAAATGAGCATAGCTAATGTTAAGAATTTGTGCAATTTGATTCAAGAGAAGTAATTTCTCAATGGAGATTATGATTGTCTTGACCTATGTAACATGAGTCTCTTATTTGGAGTAAAGTTGGTTTATTCACACAAAGAATATATATTTTTTATCATCCAAGCAATCTATACGCTTGATCAGAGAGTACTGAATTGGAAATTTAAAATGCTCAGATCGAGAAATCGTTTATTCCAGTATATATAAACAAGCCATACTCTTGAAGCAACAACAACAATTATCTATTTCTGCTATATTTCATCCGTAACACGAATTTTTTTGTTTTAGTATTGTTGTTTTGTTTTGAAGTAACAATTTATAACAACAATAACAACAATTTTTTAATTACCATTCCTTGAATCTACATCCCATTTATATGCTCCAAACAATCTTAATTGATATAAATTCTATGTAGAAATTGAAAATATGTATATTCATACATTCTGATATCAATAATAGGAAACATTCTTCTCTGGAATTTCATTCAGCCGATACTATTCACAATCACCAAACTAGACAATCAAATAGTCCCATCACACATAGAATAAAATAACAATTTTACGTAATGGAATTTTGAAATTCAATAATATACCCAATAATTTAAAAAATATCAACCAAGAAAATGTGAGTTCCATTTTGAGCTAGAGAGAAGTCCTTCATTGTCGGTAGCAAGTGCATGTGGCATATTTTAGTGGAATTGAGTGTATATTCCATATCTGCATAGCAGGATTAGGCCATTCTTGCACAACCTACATTTCTTTGGGTGTGTACGAGTTACACGATTGAGGTTGAGAAAATTGTCATTCCTTTGATGGGATTTGAGACTACCACGTGTAAGTACTTTATTCTCCAAGACTCTCAGTCTACCCAGCTTATTTAGAGACTTGATTTATAAAACGATCTGAACTTTTGTAGGAAGGACTTTTTATACTTTGGAATTAAAAATCCATAACAAAGTCCAGGAAGGACTTTTTGGTCTACTTATGAATACCTTTGGAATCTAAGTTCCCACCGAATCTAAAGAGTCGTTGAGTCACAAGTCTAGACCTTTCATGTTGTTGTAAAGCCCACTGACCTAGTATAGTCATTAGAGCCGATATCGTGTCCTACTGGAGACCCATTTCCAACTGTAGGAGATCATATGCAGTGTTGAAGTAAGCAGAGTATAGTAGCAGTGTTTGTAAGCAGAGTATAGTAGCAGTGTTTGTAAGCAGAGTATGAACTTATGCAGAGTCACAGAACTTTGAGTGAAGCGTAGCGAAAGGCGCTGGCACAACCACAGAGTCATCGTAGAACTGACCTCTTGGAAACAGATAAGCTATTTACATTTCATACATATTTTTGGTATATTATGCTGATTCGTTAACTGAATTTACCTACTCTCTTCACCCACTTGAGATGCTAATTAATATCCAATAGAATCTCTTGGGTTAGAACCTAAGTCATATCTACGCTGTGTACATATGGATATAATGTTATTTCTATACTACTGTTAAGAATGAGGGTTGTACTCCTTCAGAGTCATAACAGAGACACGATCGTGCACTAATAGGTTATTTTTAATTACTTCTTCATATTGATTTATGTATTGTTGGTCATATAATCTTTGAAATCAATATAAGTCCTTTAGAAAACCTTTTGTGGTTTCATTGCAAGCATTGAGTATCTACAAGAATCCAATAATAGTGAACATTTCAAAAGTATATGCCTCCCCTAGGTAGCCTCATGCTGGAAACTTTGGAGCTAGCCGAGCAATATTTATGTTGATGGTTCTTTGTTAGAGGGGTAGCTGGTGATTGAGTTTGAGCACCTCTAAGCTTTACCGTAACACAATGATACTCCTTTTTTGAACTGGTGCAAACATTTTCAACTTGAAATATTGTTGTTTATTGTATTAGTTATAGATTCAGGTACCTATTATAAACATTTATGTTTCTTAGGGTTAACAAAGAAAAACGATACCTTGATAAAATTTTCAAAGATAGATGGATTTATAGAAGATGATCAGCAATTGATAAAGTAACAACTTATGTGTATCAATTTGTTGAAATAAAATTCAAAATGAAAATAGTGAAATAATTGAATTTTTGGAGTGGAGTAAAATAACTGGAGGAGGACGAGTGACTCTTGAATTAGATGAAGCAGCAGTACAGGTTCTATCAGTCATCGCAGACCAGATTGCAACGTTGAAAATTACACACTTTCTGTAATAATTAACATAGCATAATCGGGTCGAAAGCTGATTTATCAACTACACCTTACTTACATAAACTTAATAACAGCAAGAACTAAAAATGTCGACAATATTTACAAAAACTCAGAAATATTCAAATTATTTGGCGGAATTCTCATCTGTCAGTTCCTGATTGACACTTTAATCATTGGTGCAGCAAATATCTATGCCGAATTGCAAAACATACCTCGTTCCTCCAAGTGCATTGAGTGTAATTTCTATATATCTTACTACGATCAATAGTAATTATATTCCATGGTACGATTGATGGATAAGAGTTTTTATTGCTTCCTGACCTAACTGTTCACTCTGAATAATAGGTACCTACTCTCTGCAGAGTGCATAAACGTGCATATTAATTTTAAACGGTACCATTTGTGATGGCACCAATGCCAACAATAATATGGTCAGTATATTTTCTTGTTGCGGTTCTCTTTCAATTCATATTTGGTAATTGGTAAGTTGAGTACAAAATACATACTATTATCACAATTATTCTAGAAAAAAATATATCCAAAGGCTGGTTTCTATAAAATTGGCCAATAAACAAAAGAGTTTCATTTATTTCGTTGGGAGTCTACTTGGGGTGTACAAGAATTTCGACATCCTAGGCAACAACGGTGGATATACTTCAGTAATGACTTTTAATTATAAAAATAACGAATTATTCGTTGATAATATACGTCGTTCATTTGCTTGTATATGGGGAAAACGTTTTCAAATCAAGCAACAACTGAAAATGATTTTTTCTTATGACGTAATTTTTCTATTACTGCAGCTATTCAGACTAAAGGTTTCCTCAAACCGACGCGGGAACGCGGGAGCGGGAACGAGATGAATCCGATACTAAAATCCATAGTGGGACATACCGGTGTGATTATTCGTATTCCGAAATGCATACAAGCAACGAAATATGTATGGTTTGCTACGTGTGCTGTTTTTCTAGCAATTTGCACGGTTCCAAAGTTCCGTTCCCGCTCCCGCGTTCCCGCGTCGGTTTGACGGAACCTTAACTAAAGTATGAATGAAGTACATGATGAAGTACATGATGAATTACATGAATTCCCGATGAATTACCATGGTAATTCAGTGAACTCAATGAATGACCATGAAAACGTGAAGTGAGTGTACAAATTTCACCAGCAGTACGCCACACGACCTACAAAGAGTCCAATGGGGGTATCTGGAACGGCAATAGATTCAGTTTTGGTTAAATGGGATAAAAAGAACATCTGCAATGACATATCAAAAATATTTTTGATTTTCAAATTATTTGGAAAAAACTTAATTGTTCGATTTCTTATATTTTTTCTGGTGTTTTCGTCAGTGCTGGACGAAGATGACAATACTTCTTCATGGAAACTTCTCAATGGCTTCCTTGTGGTGATATCTGTTTTACTGTCCGATATTTTGTTATCGCACAAACATCATTAACACATTTCGGAAAACACAGTTTTTTGAAGTATTTTTCTTTTCGTATTTAATGACAGTTTCATTACGTCAGCAATCATCACGAACTTTTGAGACATTTTCGATGAAAGGAAGAAATATCATCACTATACTTTTGTCAAAAAGAACCATTGTTCGCCCTGTTCAATTAATCTAAATATTATAACGATATACGGAGTGGTTCAAACGTTAGCAAATTCAAACTTTATTCATTTCATTTTTGTTTTTGTACATGTGCAAGTATAAATAATCATGAAATGAGATAATATAAGATACAGAAGACCAGATGACGGTAACATCACCTGAGCTTCAACAGCTTGTGTTGCGATTTAAAATCCTTCGATTTTCTTCAATACATGGTCATTCATGCAGTTTATAGTTATATTTATTCTATTATAGATGATTATCTTCACTATCTAGTAATTATTATTTAGATGACAGAATTTCTCAAAAATTTATTCGATTTAACTTTCGGGATGATTTTTGAATAGGTGGGTGATTATAGACCTATTTTCATTTCGTCGCATCATCTTTTTTCCCATGAAGGGGACCTGAACTAATAGCTTTTCAGAAAATTCATTTGAATGCTCAGATCAACCACTGGTAAGCGTAAATGTTGCTGATCATAAGAAGATTGGATTTCTGATCCAGAGACTGCGTTGAATAATGAGTTTTGAGCAAGCTGAGTATTTTTTAGAACAATGTTATAGAGGCTACCTCAGATAATTATACAATAAGTGTATCACCACAGATTTCACTAGTGAGTTATACGTAGTAATATTAGACAATTTTCATCGAGTATATCTGTCAAAATATAGAATTTGTGGTAAAGATTTCTGTGGATTGAAGAGTAAAAGATTTTTGTTTTTATATATTTTTAAACTCAACAAATTGTGGATATTTTCAAGATCCTCATCGGCGACTGTATACAAATCATTTCATGAATCACTGGATTTGTTTTTCTTCGAAAATAATGTTAAGATATATGAGAATGGGACCTATTTCAGTACCTTGTGGAACTCAGAAAGTTATTTCAAATGAGTCACTCAGCTGGTTATCAATTTCCACTTGTTTTCACAGAAGGAGAATTATTTAGGACCACACTGTATACGACCTAAGAATATATTGTTTATTACTCGAATTTGATTCGACACAATAGCTGACAAATATGTATTGATATTTTTAAATAGGTCGCAGCAGACAATCAACCTTTACACTAATTCCCTCATAAAATATCGTCGGTGTGACAAATATAAATCGATCACGAAACAAACGTTCCTAATTAGTATGAATCATTAATAATCATTCTATTACACGGTAATTTTTTATAGAAATTCTTCACTATCGCATGCTTTGTTCCATTCTCGATATAGTCCATAATCAAAAAGGCAGTCATTCCCTGACTCAACTAGATTACTCATACAGAGTATTTCTCTTAGGATAGAGGCCATTACAAATACCCCAAAACATGTCCACTCGATATATTAATTAATGAAGGGAAAGTGACTCCCGGCGTACTTGATTTCTTGTATTATTGTTGATGATGCAATTATTCCCATGTTTCCGGATATAGCCACGTGTCGAAAGAAGAAAGACTACAACTACGAACAAAATCGAGATATTTGTGAGTAGTAAATTTGATTTATTACCCTCATCATATTATTCAAAAGCCAATTGATTACAGTGTGTATCATTTAAACTGACATTTGAATATTTTCGTAATTTTTTGAAATCCACCTTAGAGATTCATTACAATTGTAGTTCTACAGGGTGTTTCCAAAAAAATGTTTAGGGCATGCAACCACCAATCCATTTTTACCAGAACTTTTCAACGAAACAAAATTTGTTATTTTAAAAATACGTCTCGGAAAGAAAGATTTAATGCAAAACTTTTCAACTCCTGTGTTGTTTCTTGATAAAAAAAATACAACATCGTGCATGAACGGATGATCTTCTGCAAACGGAATCGAAAAAATCTAGTAGGTGGCTGTCAAGAAGCTTTGACTTTTATATTATAGTAGTTGACCATTTAATTCGCTTTGATTTTTATGTGCCTTTTAAATCTTCAATATGAATAATTGCACTAACGCTGAAATGGCTGATATGCATTTTATGTATGATCGTGGCAATGGTAATTCTTTGGTATATATTTTTGTTGTCCTCTCTAAAGCGTTTGACACTGTTACAATTTCTACAACTTCTAAGTAAGCTACACTCATGAACTCTAGGAAATGTTTATAAACTCACGAAAAATTGCCTTTCAGAAAGAAACCAAAAAGTTTACCTAGAAGATAACATCATTGAAACCAGAACAATTGAGTACGGAGTCCCACAAGGAACTGTACTGAGTCCTATTTTATTCACAATATACATATATAAATAATAGTCTACTCCAGTTGAATACAAAAGTAACGCTGATGATACGGCAACATTTTATAAAAACAAATCGTGAGACTTGTTGTAAGAGGAAGCAGAACAAGACATGAGGGAAATAAAAAAATGGCTCGAATACAATTTACTCACATTGAACGTTGAGAAAACCAAATACCTCCCTTCTCTTCATACACTACAGGCTTACCGAACCTAGGACCATCCATTTTTAGTGACACAGTCCGTCAACCGATTACACCCCTACGCGCAACCCTCAGTCTTCAAGAGACTTGTGTAAGCTAAGGAAGACGCAGCCATTATCTTTCAACGTATGATGCCATGCACGAGACCGATGACCATACGGGGATTGGAACCTTCGACCCTTCGCTTGAAAGGCGAACGCTCTACCAGTACGGCCACCACAACCCATATCAATAGCTAAGTACACAGCTCATTGCCAGATGGTAGTTTATGCTGGGGCGGAGTAACAAATAACCACTTAGAAAAAGTACACGTTGGAAAAATCTTTAACAAAAACATCAGATATTCCACTGATGCACTACACGAAAACAGTCACATATATGACACAAGACAGTTATTCGCATGTAAAATTTTAATCAATATACCTAAATGAAAGATTCCAATACATTCAACTAACCACGGATGTGACAATAGAAATAGAGATTCCAAAACGTCCCTGAACAAATGTGATAAAGCTATAGGCCAGCACAGCTGCCAGTACGTAAGTTCTAAGCTTCCCAAACACTTAAAAAACAAAATAAGACACTTTTACATATACAAGAAAGCAGTTAAAGAAGAATGGCTGTTGACAGAAGACCGTGAGGTGTATCATATTGCGATAAATGCATATTTAACATCTTAAATAAAATAGTATGTTCAATATTAAACTGTTTTTAAAAAGTCTATGTGACCCTGACCTTTTAAATCAGCTTCTGTGGAAATAAAAAGTTCATTTACAGACAAACTCAACAAAAACTTTGATGTATGTGCATGTATTTTTTTCTGTGAATAAACTTACATATGTAATTATAGACGTGTGATACCTCATCACACAATTTTTGCACGTCTGCACCAACGTCTCTGTGAAAGAGGGACTTTCAAAAACTAAACTGATTGGGGTCGTCCACGAGTAATAAGAACGGTGACAATGGAAGAAGAGGTTCTTAATATAATTCAAGATCTTCCGAAATTAATTAAATAGCACTGCATACACTACACCTATTGAAAACGCCATCATCTGAAGCTTTTGGAAGTTATACCTTATACCGATAACGGAAAAATTAAAATAGCCTTAGAGCTCGTTCCCACTTGTCGGGTGTCGGACCCGTATATTAATCGGAGGTTCCAGTGGAAGAGTATTTCATATGAAGCTATTCATACTTGTCGGAAACCGATTTTGTGTCGGCGCCGACAAGAAAAGTCGGGTGTTTTGCCAGCCCTCTAGCCCGGAAAACAATCGTGTCGGATCTCGCTCGCCTATGAGTACGAATGTCGCTATTCACATATGTGTCAGATGTCGGCACAGTACAGTGCTAAAGAACCAGTAAGATCATTTCAATCAAATCTTGGTTTGGATTTCATTTTTTGCATTTAGGGGCGTGACCAACTCGTGGGATCAGCATTACAGTTGCGCAGTAAAATGACAGAGATGATGCAGAGTTGCCGGCGCATCACCAAAGATTCGAGTATTATAAATCACCATATTGAAAAACTGTCATTGGACAGATGGGCTAATTCGGGATATCTCTAACCCATGACATCAGTCAAATCAATCAATACTCCATATTGGTATATTTGGTCATGCATAGTCATTGATAAAAGTATTGTGATTCTATCCAAATTTCAGGTTTGTTGAAATATTGTAGGATTTTTTTAATTGGCAACAGTGTACTAAAAATAAATTAGTGGCAACATAAAACAACACAATTATTTGACAATTTCGTTTATTGTTTATACATTTTTGAAATTGAAAGTGAGAGAAATCCAGTATTCATTATTCAACTATCCAACAGTTTGTTGTAGTGTTCGGTATAATCATTGTTTATATAGAACATAGTCAACCTTATGGGATTATAATTGCATCAAAATGGATGCAACATGTAGATGGCGATTGTGAGCTCGCATCCAAGTCATGTCGTAACTTCAGTGATCTGGCCTCCAAGTCATGTCGTAACTTTATTGAAACAATGGGACAGCATTAAAATCAGGGGTTTTTGAAGAAACCCGCATTAAAATGACGTCAAATATTCATGTTTGTAACTAATCACGCTAGATGACACTCGCGTTTGCGTCCAACACCAATTACACAGGCATTGACTAACTATCTTAACTTCTATACCGGGTGACCACGAGGTGAGGTACGCCCCCCAATTTTTCTATAGTTTTGAAGATACAGGTTTCAAATTTGGCACGTCGATATATTACTCAAATACGCATATTTTGACTCCATAACCGAAAATTCACCACTTCCGGTTTAACCGGAAGTGACCCCAAACTTTTTTTTTCAAATGACACCCTGTACAATTTTTTTCATTATCAGGAAGAACACGCAATTTGTGATAACACTGTTCTCCAAAATTGAAAATCGGTTGAAAAATGGCGGAGATACAGTTGATTGTTCAATCGAACAAAGTTGGCCATGAACATCAAACTCAAATCATCACAACTGACGAACGGCGTCAGCATTTACGAGAGGAAGGTTCGAGGTAAGATACAGCTGAAAATTGAGCTTCCCATGTAATTGCAGCAACCATATTTCCCATCAATTATCAAACATTTCCTCAAAACGGATTAGTACCCATAAAGAAAGGCTCACAACTGCCATTTCTCAAATAGCAACATACTCTTTTCACATTGTTATGTTGAAAGATGATGAATTATCAGATTACTCGAATGAAAAGATTTGAAGAATTCCGAAAGGAATCGAAGATACGGGATGTTTCATTATGAGTGTTCTCAAAATTGACTATTCTTAAACAGAGGCGGCTTGAACCTACGAAAGCTAAACAAAAATTCATATTTAAAAAAAAAATAGTGAAAATTTGCGGTACATTCTGAATAATGGAACATTGTGAGTTGTCGAAAAACATTCTACGGCGATGGAGCGAACTTTTTTCTCATTACTCGTATGCTAATCGTAATTGATGGTGGATTCATACAGCAGTTTTAAGATCGTTGTTGGAATAAATATTCCATTAACGAACATTCTTATGACTTCTTACTAGTGACTAAAAACTCATGAATTGGAACTGCTCTATAAATCCACCATAAGAATACCTATACCTGCAGAGTAAAAAAAATGTATTAGATATTTATTCCAATTTCTAACATTTGATACAACTAATTTCTGAACGAAAAAAAAGGTATGAAGTAAATTGTTTATTGGTTCTGGTCACTTACTACACTAACAGAAATCAAAGTAATGAAAAAATGATTTACAAGTACTGTTCAAAATGTTCTCCATTATGTTCTCTGCACAAAATTGCACGTCTCACTATTGCTTCCATAACTCCATTTAACTGAGCTTGAGTAATACTTGCAATTGCTTCTCTAAGGCGATGTTCCAAATCCTCCCTTGATGTAGGACTAGAAGAGTAAACCTTGTTCTTCAGGTAACCCCATATGAAAAAATCCAGTGGCGTGAGGTCCGGTGACCTCGGAGGCCATCTTGTAGGACCATTCGTGCCAATCCATCGATTTGGGAATGTTTCATCTAGGTAACTGGTTACTATTCGGGAATTATGGGGAGGTGCACCATCCTGCTGGAAATACATATTTTGGTAGACGTCGAGAGGTAAATTCTCCATGAATCCTTCTATTTCGTTTCGTAGAAATCCCAAATAGCGTTGCCCATTCAACATACCATCAAATATTATGGGCCCAATGATTCGAGTTCCTATCAGACGTTGAATCCAAAGCGTTCCTGAAAATTCCCTTGTCTTATGAGCCTGGGGTTTTCAGTTTCCCAGTATCTGGTGTTGTTTCTATTGAACATACCAAGATTCGTAAATCTTGATTCGTCGGAAAATATAATGTTTCTCGTCATATTCGGGTTCCTTATGTGGTTCTCAAGTAGCCAATTGCAATATTGGACCCTTCTTTGATGATCATTTTCTTAAAGGTGCTGATGTATCTGATATTTATACGGCTTAAACCCATGTTTTTTTAGAATTTTTCGAGCTGATTCTCGTCCAACTGGTAATTCATGTTCGATTTGTCGAAGTGATATGGTGGGATCTACATAAACAACAGCCAAAACATTAGTTTCCGTCTCTTCATCAATAATAAAACTATCCTGATCATGTACATTCTCATCTGGTTCTATCCTGAATTGCCTTTCCAAACGTGCGAAATAGTTTCTACTTGGTTGGCGTTGTCTGAGAGGGAATCGTTCACTGTAAAGAATGCAAGCCGCAGTTGCATTTTTTCTACACTCGCCATAAATTAGCAGTAAATCTACTTTTTCATTTCTAGTAAATTTTCGCTCCATCGGAATGTTTTTCAACAAGTTATTCTCTTGTATTGAATGAGTAGAACAAATTGTCACTTTGTTGACAAAATATGCTTTTTTGTTTAGCTTTCTTATGTTCAAAGCCGCCTTCGTTGAAGAACATTCAATTTTGGGAACACTTATATTGTATTTCTGGTTCCTTTCGGAATTCTTCAAATCTTTTCATTCGAGTAATCTGATAAACCATCATCTTTCAACATAACAATGTGAAAAGAGTATGTTGCTATTTGAGAAATGGCAGTTGTGAGCCTTTCTTTATGGGTACTAATCCGTTTTGAGGAAATGTTTGATAATTGATGGGAAATATGGTTGCTGCAATTACATGGGAAGCTCAATTTTCAGCTGTATCTTACCTCGAACCTTCCTCTCGTAAATGCTGACGCCGTTCGTCAGTTGTGATGATTTGAGTTTGATGTTCATGGCCAACTTTGTTCGATTGAACAATCAACTGTATCTCCGCCATTTTTCAACCGATTTTCAATTTTGGAGAACAGTGTTATCACAAATTGCGTGTTCTTCCTGATAATGAAAAAAATTGTACAAGGTGTCATTTAAAAAAAAAAGTTTGGGGTCACTTCCGGTTAAACCGGAAGTGGTGAATTTTCGGTTATGGAGTCAAAATATGCGTATTTGAGTAATATATCGACGTGCCCAATTTGAAACTTGTATCTACAAAACTATAGAAAAATTGGGGGGCGTACCTCACCCCGTGGTCACCCGGTATAAACAATGGTATAATTGAATTTGTGTAAAGAGTGTGGTTATTGTGTGATTGCCATCAGATCAGATATAAACATGAGTTAGAAAGGAGTAGATGTTAGGAAAACAAACCATAGATGTGTATCATGTGAAAAGAATTCCAAACACGACCCGAATTTGAGTTTTTTCAGATTTTCCAAGAAACAAGAAATGTAATATACCATTGAATGCTTTATAATTTGTTTTACTACAGATTCGGCCCTGTTATTATTTCTAAATGATGTTTTACCTTAATGTTGGGTAATAACTTAATACCCGTATGGGTTCTGTAAAGTAAATAGTCACATCAAATGGAAAGTTTATGTTTGTTAATTTTGTGTCTCATTTTCAAAGCTGAAATTTGTAATTTTTTATTTATTTGAAAGCAGTATGGGAAAACCACTAACTTTCCTATAATTGTGTAACATTACCATTCGAATGCAGATAGAGATTTCAAACATACATCATTTTAACAAAAGCTAAAAGCAACACATAAAACATTTAGGTAATTGAACAATTTTTAAGTTGTAATGAAATCATTACCAGGATCGAAACAACTCTTACAAGTTTTCAAATCGTTATATACTTTCTTTCGAAATTATTTGGGAAGACTAATTATGAACGTTTCGCATTTTAGTGTTTGAAATATCTAGTTTCAATCAAAATAGCATATAAAACCTTTATTCTCTCACCTTTCTGAGTCATTGTATAGATAAATAAAAATTGAATTCGATTTTAAGTGGAGCAGTATAAAAAGATTCATGTGTCAAGCAGTGTATAAAAACCCCAGGAAGACGTCGCCATATTTGCGCGTGGGATCAAGCGCAGTAAAAACTTAATACCATCAACATCAAAGTGCCGACACCAAAGTGCAACTACTGTTTCTTTTAAGCACTGTACTGTGATGTCGGTGCCTATAACCCTCTCCCCGCTACCTCTTGTTCTGTTCGTGCCGTGCGTGCGCCTCGCTGCACACACACATCGCGGCGCGCAAGCAGAGTTGTTCTGTTTTTATTGTAGGTATGTTTGGTGATTTGATTCGTAATAATGGAAACAAATATAAACAAATATTTTCATAAATTTAAAAAAAAATTTCTTCAGAATTATAAAATTTGTAAAGTTATTTCCATAAATAAATATGTGTAAACTAAATATAACTGTTTTATCTTTTCCCTTAAACAAATTAATAAGTATAATCTTACCTTAAAAATATCGACAACCTTTCTTCAGTACAAATGCAGTCTCTAAATCTTGTATTTTGGTAGTTTATGCTCACTGATATTCGAGCCAGTAGATCGTTGAATGTAGTTATTGACATTCTAAAATAATTGAAAAACTTAATTTCGTCACTTCTCAATTCTGTTATTGAGTTCTGAAATGTTCCCAAACTAAGTCTTTCCCTCAGGATTGGGTGCACCCAATATTGTCTTTTCTGGGCTCTCTTTCTTTGTTTTCTTCTTAAATAATAATACATCACAACAAGAACCTCACCGACGTACATCGTACTTAGTTGCTTTGCGTAGAGTGTTAAAAATTGGTATTAGCTTCAACTGTGGCCGACAACCTATTATTAACCGAAAGTGTGAACAAAGGCTCCGACATCCGATTAATATACGGATCCGACACCCGACAAGTGGGAACGAGCTCTTACACTGAAGCGAGATGAGCTGGATTTGAAAATTAAATTGAACAGCCCTTGTTCGACTGTATACACAAAACTCATTGAAGAGACCACCCTATGGGAGTTATACTGATTATGGAAAATTAAAAATATATCCACACACTGAAGCGAGATATGCTGGATTTGAGAATTGAATTGAATAGAACGTGATTGATTGCATGCACAACACCTATTGACAAGGCCACCATATAAAGCTTCTGGGAGTTAAACAGATATCGGAAAAATTAAAATATCCTTACACAGAAGCGAGATAGGGTAGATTGAACAGCACGTGTTCGACTTCATACACAACACCTATTGAAGAGGTCACCACATAGCGCTTCCTAGTTAGAGAGCTGCCTACATGATTCACTGACAGCTAAAGAAACCGTCTTCTGGGCATTAGTGTTGCCTCCAAGTCGTCTGGATGTAGTTTTCAAATTTCGTCAGGACAAGGTCAAAGAGGGGGTGCGTTTGAGAACAAGTCAGTTTGTGCATGACTTGTCCGGGAACCGTCTGCAAATTTTATATTTTCGTAGATATGGTACCTTCTGCCAAGTTTGACCCGCGAACGAGGTCAAGATCCAGAGTTAGGCCCAAAAAACCGCAATTTTCAAGTGACGCCCATTATGACTGTCACAAGAGTGAGGTGACAGGTTCGAAAACCGCTCAAAACCATTTGGGCTGTGTTGAGGCGTACTAAAGGTATGAGAAAATGCTTCTAGCAGACGCGCAGCTGGTCAAGGGCCATTTTGGCAGCACTTTGAAATGACCGATAAATCGCTAAATTCTACATATTTTGTTATAAATGAAAAAATGTCTGCTGCTTATGTTTTTAAATAGCTATGAGTAACAAACAAGAGAAACCATACAGCAGAAGTTTTGAGTCGAAAATAAATTTTGTATGTACAATAAACGAACAACAGCTTTAGGCGCCAGATATTAATTCGTCCATGACGATGCATTACTCAAGCGTACGAGGCACTCAATGAGCACATGCAGTGGAGAGCTTATTAATAGTGCGTAAAAATAGCCCCCACACACCCCCCATCAACAACCACCACCCAAGCACCTCTGCCCCCAGCATTTAAAAAAAACGTTAATCGGTGAAAAAATACGTTTTTCATTATACCTATCTGAAAACACTATATTTACATGCTTATTTAATAAACTGAAATTTTCCGTGCGCTGTTGTCACTATAGTTGCCTATTTACATGTCAAAATTGAATAATATGTTGTTGACAGTTCTCTAGAAATCGCAAAATGTTTTTATATTTCCTTACTAACAGGGTAAATAATGCTTGTTTTGTGGCAATTTCTGGAAATTTTTGTACCAGAAATATTTCAATGTCGGGGCGTGGCGCAGGGGTTAGAGCGTCCGACTTTGGGTCGAAAGGTCCGGAGTTCGAGCCCCAGTTGCGGCTGGGATTTTTTAATTTAATTTGACCGATTAAATTATTCAAATCTCGTGGCTGAACTAGGGTGAGTCGTGCACGATTCACTGTTGCGTTCCAATTAACAGTGCTGCTCCTGAGGTGGCGCATGGAGTTAGTAACAAGGCCTATCCAGAACACGTGGCTAATGACCATAGCAGTCGATGCCAGAACACCAAAGAAAAAGAAATAATAATAATAATGTTTCTTATCAATCTGTGGTTTTCAGGTAGATATAATGAAAAATGTCGTTCATTATTCGTCCATAAATGCTTTTTCCGTGCTTGCACGACTTCCCGTGTACGGCTTCGCCTCCCACGAGAGCATGTCACGCACGCACGGAAAAAGCCTATTTTCTGAACTCTTAAAGAAATAAGTATACTATTTTAGCTACTTTCAAGTTTCAATAACCTTAATCTAAAATGAGAGAGATCCCAATAAAACATAGGAGTAAATACATGTTTAGTAGTAGACGAGGAAAGTGTGTCGTTACAAATGTCATACTTGTCAAAAACTGATTACAAACAAAGAATTTTAGGTGACATTCTCTGTTGATGATTTGCTGCTTTGCTTATTAGTATGTGTTTGGTTGTTTGGATTTTGTTTTCTCAGACAAAAGAACTTGAAAAACCTTAACGGAAACAATATCGGAGTTATCGGACAAGCTGATTTAAATTCGAAAGAGAATTGTTTGGAATCAGTTTTGGACAAGAATGACATTTGTGACGTCATTACTTTTCTCGTCTATTGGAACTGCGATGATGCGAGCTATATCACACCACAAGTAGGCAATGCTCCACTTGTCGACTGGTTCAGGAATTTCGTAAAACTTGAAGGCGGGTTTCTTTGAAATTGAAAATCAATTAAAATATGGATTAACATGTTCTGATACTCATGTCAAATCGCTTCAGGAGCACGCTTTGTAAGAAATAATTTTGTTAACAAATTGTGAAAAATGTAGATTCAAAGCCGTCGCATTACATACACTCATTATTATTCTCGTGTTACAATGTTTACAGCTTATTGAAACTTGATAGAAGCTCAAGAAGGTATTTTTCGACGGATTAAAGTTTTTTTGAAATTACGTTGGCGGGGGTGTTTGGGGGGTGAAATGACTGTTATGCCTCGTACGATTGAGTAATGCATACTCATAAACGAAATCAAATCTGGCGCCTAAGGCTGTTGTTTGTTTTTTGTACATAATTTTTTTACGGAAAAGAAATCTGTAGTTCACAATGAGCTTATGACATGAGGCATAAGATGTCCGGAGGACTGTTCATTGCAAATATCCTATACAATAGGAAAAGTTGGGTCGAAAATCCATCAGAAAACAACTACTTTCCTGGCTAATGCCACGACGACCATTGAATTACATCTGATGAAATTTCCGTGCAGAGTTCCTACAAGGTTATCTCTGCAATTGCTTGGTTGCATGGGAATGTTCATAGAAACATTCGGACCACCTATATATCGATTTCGGAGTGTTGCTCCTCATCAGTATAGGGTAGGTCTAGCAGTCAATAACTAATGACTGCAACGAATGAATCGACAACCAAACCCATTTACAGACCGAAACTGAGACCGCGCCCGCACAGTGGATTAACTCCAAACTGCGAGCGCCATCTCAGCGCCGGAAGCCCAACCAAGCGATACCCGTGACCACGATCGTCAAGACCGCATATAAAACGGAAAAGAAATCTGAGATGGCGCTCGCAGTTTGGAGTTAATCCACTGTGCGGGCGCGGTCTCAGTTTCGGTCTGTAAATGGGTTTGGTTGTCGATTCATTCGTTGCAGTCATTAGTTATTGACTGCTAGACCTACCCTATACTGATGAGGAGCAACACTCCGAAATCGATATATAGGTGGTCCGAATGTTTCTATGAACATTCCCATGCAACCAAGCAATTGCAGAGATAACCTTGTAGGAACTCTGCACGGAAATTTCATCAGATGTAATTCAATGTTCGTCGTGGCATTAGCCAGGAAAGTAGTTGTTTTCTGATGGATTTTCGACCCAACTTTTCCTATTGTATAGGATATTTGCAATGAACAGTCCTCCGGACATCTTATGCCTCATAATTTTTTTTATTTTGGAATAAAAACTTCTGCAGTTAGGTTTTTCTTGTTCGTTACACATATAGGTATATAAAAACAAAAGTACCAGACCAGATAGTTTTCGGATCCGTCGCAAACTGACTGGTTTTCAAACGCCCCCCCTACTTGACCTTGAACGGGAGAAATTCTAAAACTACATCTAGGCGACTTGGGGCAAAACCAAGAATGATATTTCATGCCCAGCAGACGGTTTCTTTACCAGTCTGTAAATCATATAGGCAACTTGCGGAAAAATGAAAACATCCTTACATTGAAGCGAGATAGGGGTGCAGAATTTGAAAATTAAATTGAACAGCACGTGTTCGATTGCATGCACAACACCTTTCAAAAAATCCACCTTATCAAGCTTTTGGGAGATTTACGGATAACAGAAAAATGAGAATATTTTTATACTGAAGAGAGGTGGGCTGAATTTAATTGCACGTGCTCGACTGCATACACAACACCTATTGAAAAGGCCACCATATGAAGCTTTTAGGAGTTATACCGATAATGGAAAAATTAAAATATCCTTACACTGATGCGAGGTAGGGTCAACATGCCTGTTATGGCCAGCCTACCTGTTATGGCCACCTTAACAAACAAACTCATAAAATAAGATCCCTCCAGAGTTTGAAAACATCCCCAATGCGTTACAGTGAACTGTTACACACCTCTACTCATCGCCAGATGGCTGTATAAAAACTATTTAAATTTATAAATGACGTCAGAGAAGTGAACGGTCGGTGTCATGCATGCATTTCCTTAGCAAATTTGGTAAGAAACTGTTATTTATTTGAGTTACATTATAGAAATTTAGTGAGCCTATTAAAAACAATATTATATGTATACGAAGTGAATCTTTTGGTTCATCTTCCTAGATAAACTGATTCTCATAATCATAACCTATTCATCATTTCACAGAAAATGGCCATAACCCGAAAGATGATTTGAACAATATTCCAGTTTTGACCACTATATGGCCATAACTGGAAAAATGCATAACGGGTTATGGCCACTGCGTAACTTAGAACTTAGAAAATGAGAAGGATCTGTTCGGTTTTTGGTGATTTATTATATTTCTATAAAGGTTCGTCAAAAGAAACAAAAAACAACGAACAGATTCCAGTATACCCAAGATAATTTGAAACGAGCATATAATGCTGTTAAAATAGACAATCTGAAAGTCGCAGCAGCTAGTAAATTGTATAAAGTTCCACGATCCACTCTCAGGAGGAGGTTGCCTGGGGAATATTCAATGAACATTCCTCGAAAATGTGGACCAACTTCGATATTAGGCAAGCAAACAGAAGATTGGTCGATTGATTGCTGCAATGTGCCAAAATGGGATTTCCGGTCCATAAAGAAGGATTAATATTTACCGTCAAGAAGATCATTGAAGTGATCAATCTGGAGACTCCTTTCATAGATAATAAACCTGGCGATAAGTGGTTCTACTCTTTTATGAAACGCCATCCCGAACTTTCCCGGAATCGTGCTAGAGGCACAGTAATTGAAGAAAAACTCAGAGGCTGGTTTTCTGAGGTAAAAGAAACTCTTGAACCTGATGCTGATGTTCTCAACCATCCAGAAAGAGTGTTCAATATGGACGAAACATGCTTCTGCCTTGCTGGAAAGGGTGAACTGAAAATCGGACCTAAGGGTCAACATGTCTATAATGAATCCTCAAGATCTGATAAGGAAAACATTACTACATTATTTTCGTGTAATGCTGCTGGACAATTTTCTACTCCAACTACTATTTTTAAATATGAACGTTTGAATAAAAAAGCTACAGAAACGGCTCCAACTGATTGGGGTATTGGTAAAACGGAAAATGGTCGAATGGCATCATAAGCGTTTTTTGAGTATTTGATAATTTTCTAGATGCAAAAGAAATACAGCGACCAGTTGTTGTATTTCTGGATGGCCATAAGTCACATCTTACCTTACCTCTGAGCCGTATTTGTCGTGAAAAACAAATTATTCTGATTGCATTATACCCTAACAGCCCACACATCATGCAACCCCTTGATGTGGCTGTATTTGGTCCTCTTAAAAAGCATTGGAAAAAAATTGTTCGTCGATGGAGTCTAGATCACAATGGAGTAGAAATTTCGAAATTCGATGTTCCAACGGCACTTTCAACAATAATCAAAGAACCCACGATGCCTGCCAATATACGATCTGGATTCAAAGTTAGTGGACTCTATCCATTTGAACCGAGTTATGTTGATTACTCCAAAATTGTTTTACGTTCTGTAGATAATTGCAGCAACAACAACGCCTGTGCTGAAGATAAAGATCATTTAGATCATATTGAATCCAGAATCGAGATTAGTTTGCTGCCGCAATTCAAATCTACCAGAGAAAAAGAAATGCACTGGGTAGGCAACACTGAAGCATTGATGCTTTATGAGTTCTGGTTATCAATTGTGAATGAGTTGGGGGGCCCAAATGAGCAGCAAGCCATCACCCAACAGAATGAATTGAATAATACTCAGAATCTGATAGAGCTATCACCGATAAAATCAAAAAATCAAACCAATTTCCTGTTGACCGTGGCAACCGAAGTAACCCCTACGAAAGAGAACTCACGTATTCAAGTCACTACGCATACAAACATAACTCCCCTGAATGACAATCAGTCCAATCAAAGGGTAATATCTGTAGATAATAGTTCGGGAAATTCATCAGCATCCTATTCTCTGATATTACCTAAAAAAACCCTAGCAACCGTTTTTGAAGACATAGTTCGATGGCCCCATTCTGAACCATCTACATCGAAGGCAAGCAAAAGGAAAAAGGAGTATACCCCTAGCGTTGTTACATCAGATAAGTGGGTAGAGTTTTTCGAACTAAATGACAGAGAGAAACAAGACAAAATAAAGCAGTAACAGAACAGAAAGGATGAACGGGAGCGAAAAAAAGGGAAAAGGAGCTAGAAAAATCAACGAAAAAATCCAAAAAGTTGAAAATATGCGAGGATTCCAGTTCTGAGGACGATGAAGGGAAATGGGAAGAAAGTGGCAGTAGTTTAGATGACATTGACTCTGAAATGGGTATGGATCCAGTTGATCTCTTGTCAATAGATGACCTGAGACCAGGAAATTTCATTCTGGTGGCTTTCAAATATCTTGGCAAAAGATCATCGACAACCTATAAATATGTAGTTTCGATAACAAAAATAAATAACGACAATGTGGTTGAAGTACATTGTATGAAGAGTATAGATAGCGAAAAATGATCATTTGTTTACATTGAAAATGATATATGGTCAGTTGACACCAAGGATATTTTGTGCAAACTTCCTGAGCCAACACTAGTCCAGGATGGCAGATCTCTTAAAACAGCTTTTTCATCTTCTGTAGAAGTCTTTGAAAAAGAATAAAAGAATTTGAACAGTAATTGTTGTATTTTTTCATTCTCAATGCTATTCCACTCTCGGTTGCAATGTTGTTGTTAGATATATACAAAATCAGGCATGATGTCAGAGAAATCACAGTGAATTATAAGGAGTGGCCATAAGTGGCAAAAACATGTGACCACATCTGGTAAAAAGTGGCCATAAATGGCAAAAACTGATAATTTTCATAAACTAGTCATTCAGACCAATAATTTCATGAAAACCCTGCAATATACTCTGTTGATCTGGCTCCATTTATTAATTACACAGATGTCACAGTCTGTTAGCAGAGTATTCGATGGAATTCAAATACGGACAGGCGTAGCGAAGAAACGATGTGGGTGCAGACAAACAAGTGACGTACTGGTGAGCGCGAGTGAAGTTCAAAGGCAAGAGAATTGTGCAAACAAAGATGTGAGAATTGTGTGGATTATAATGCTAGTGTATTTTGAAAATAACGAGACGGAAGGACGAACGCTAGAACGAATAGGGAAACTGCCAGGAGCGGTTTTCCTTTGACAGTGTGAAAAGACAGGTTTTTGGAACGATATAATATGTAGCACCTAACATTCTCTAATGTTGTTTTATCATAACAAAAACAATGAGATGACAGTAACGAATATCATATTCAGATCATTTTGGGACCAAATATTCGAACTAGAGTTTTTTTCTAAGTCTGTCAGTAGCGCAGTCAATAAATTCTGACTCATTTTTGTGATTCTATTTTTCAGGTGATTGATATCTTATTGAAGCCATCTACAGATATGCCTTATGAAATCTTGAAACAAGAAATCATCAGACGTTTCATGATTTTCTCTACGAAACGAATCCAATTCCTGATCCAGGACTGATTTTTATGAACAAAAACGTTCTCAATTACTTATCTGCATCGTTTACCATTTCAAATCAAACTAGTTCTGATTGCTAAGAAAGATGAGATTATGTTAATGAATTCTCACAAATCCAAATCTTTCGAAATCCTCGGAAATCTCTCGAAATCTCATATGGAATTTCCACAAGATCCTCGGAAATTCCAATTTTTTTTAAAAAATCATTCGGGATTTCGGCAAAACGTGTAAATTTTATGATGAGTGGACTTATTGTCAATGAACCAACTCTCTGAATGAGTGAGATAAGTGAGATTATTTAATTAATATAAATAGGACTGTGTATGGTTACTTAAAGATACTTAAAATATTCTTATCAACTTGGTTATCGATATATACGTTTGTGGAAATGGGAAAATACACCTCTGAAGAAGTGGCAACCTGTATGCAGAAGTTATCAAGACTGACGAAATGCACAACCGTAGTAAGGTACCTTGGATTTTAGATTCAATGATGTAGTGCCAAATGTGCCAGTAGTGGACATTTTAAGAATAACCAAATATATTTATTGCAAAGACCCCCGCACCATTCTTATGGAAAATGGGTCTCGGTGAAATTCGATGAATTTTTGAAATGATGTAGTTCAAGTCAAGCTGATCAAAATGTACTTGGGCCCAACCCAATCCTATGGCTGGTTTTCGAGATACAGGGTGACAAAGTTGGTAAGTGGCCGCATTTCTTTAAGTAATATTGCTTTCATCTTAAATAAAAATGTTTTGCGCGACGAATATTGCTTGCCCATAAAGCAATACTTTAAGACTGGTTTTAAAAAATATTGTTGGATACAGGGTGAGTCCAGCATTATTCAAAATGAAATTATCATTCTACCCTAAAAAATGAAGATGTGATCAAACCAAGTAAAACGCTGAAATGCTCATCGTTTGAATATGTCAAAATTGATAAATTCACCATTTTGTACTGGGTGAGTCAAGAAGTGACAGTTCTTCTGCTGACAGTGTGTATATTTTTAATTTATATTTTCTATACAGTGTGAGACAAACACTAGGTGATAACAAAAATTGAGAAAAGGAAATAACTCATCCTGTAATTGATTTGCTGAATTTTTGATATGATAAAGTTCAAGTCAAGCTGATAAATAGTGTTCATGGGCCCAACCTCGAAAAATGAACAGTTTTTTTCTCTACAAGGCGTGAAGGTTACCGTTTCAAATAGTATATTAAATTATTTTTACATTTTTCGTTTCCAGCCGAGGGCCGTCACACGCCGAAGGCCTTAAACGCATTTTACGCACGTGATACATACAAAATTTTATGCACTACCGGTTTTATAGTGCGAATCACGAATACTGACTTGAATTGCAATGGTCTACACGTTTCATACGTTATGCATACAATAATTAAGGGTAACATAATATGAGAAATGTGAAACTATAGCAGCTGAGTGCTATATTGGAGAATCTATTTCAAATAAATAGATCATCACCGAAAAAATTGCCAACGATTATGAACAAATGTTAGAAATAGTATTGCTCTATTGAACTGAAATGATTCTAATTCGTGTTAGGAATTGCATGAAATGATGTGTGAGTATAGACAATTTGAGAATTTTGTCTACTTTACGGCCCGCCGGGCCATAATGCGCCCACGGGCGGTAAAGTGCCACTTTACGCCCGGCGAACCGGGCGGTAAAGTGCCACTTTACGCCCGGCGAACCGGGTGGTAAAGTGTACTTTACCGCCCGCTAGTGCATAAAAATTATTATAGGCCTGTTGTGCTTCATCACAATTTAAGACTTCTTCCCAGTTCTCATTCTGAAGGAGAATGTTCAGTTTTTCATAATTTAATTTTGTTTGATAATAGTGATTGATTGCAGCACTTTGATCATCATTATTGTTTGTGTTATCTGTTGATAGGATGAGTCAAGTAGTAAAATTATCTGTTATATTTGTTCCTATAATTGAGGGAAGAAGTGATAATTTTTCAGCTTGTTTTTGTTTCCTGATGAAATATATGGTCAATAATAGTTTTCGATTCGTCGGTAATGCGGGTTGGTTCATTAATATAGGACATAAACCCTGTATCTTTCAAAATATTGAGATATTGGTTAACATCGTTAGAGGCTTTATCGAGGAGGTTGATATTAATATCTCCTTAGAAGATTTCTATATCGAGCTTTTCTATATTCTGATAATTCTTCCGTATATGTCCTAATATTTATTGAGGGAGGCCGATATGAAGCAGTTATACCGAATGTTAAATTGAAAACCGTCATTGTAATTCTCAATAATTTTGATTCTGATAACTGGTAGTTAATCTTTGGCATATATTATAACAGGGTTATTTTATTTGTAACAGTAATAATTTTAAAACATTTAAAAAAATATAGCTCCATCTTCTAGTCATGCAATTTTTGCTTCGGGTACATTTATATGATTGGAAAACAGCGACGTCCATTGGCTGGAGAATGTGTGCGTTTGGTTATATGGCCATTCATTCTATTCCATGTTCAACGCAGAACTGGCTTCATTGCAACGACAAATGTGAAATGTGACCATTAAAAAAAAAATACAATGGGAAGTATAATGCTTTCTCTTTGGATCCATGGAAGAAAAATATTTACAATATACTCGAAAAATAGTTCCTGAGTCATCCACCTACTCAATGACCTTCCTATGCAGCAGTCGACTCAGCAATATGCTGAGGAATCCTGGTGTATCTGTATACTACTAATGGTGGAGCCATTTGTCCATTGGCATTTCAGCAATGAGGTGTGTTCGTCATTTCCAGCAGCTGTGTTAAACGGTCTTGCAGCCTTTAGTAGCTAAAACTTTTCATGGTTTTGGATTCAGAAAAATCTCATCCGCATTAAAAACGCTAGAAGGGTTTTGAAATACATCTCCTATCTTTAAAATAAATAGTGAAATAGTGAACATCTTAGAGTTCCAATAGTGGACATACTGTGTGCACTATTGGATCGACCCTTGGATTTCATCATTTTGAGGTAAAACAAGAAGAAAAAATATTTGAGTTCATGGTCCTGTTGTATGGTTATACCCATATGTACAGTTTTTTGTTGCGAAAGAGAATATCATTATATAGGTTTTTTTTCATGAGATTTTGTCAAATAATTTATCAATAGGTACATGAAAAACTTGATACATTTTCCAATTATCGAATGCGAGAAGATATTCGGAAATATTAAAATTACATTGTGAACTAAATATTTTCATAACTTACCTCTTGCCAAATCGCTTGAAGAATCTATAGAATATTTCATATATGTCACCTATCAATATCATTAGTTGGGGTTTAACTGGAGGTGACAGTTGAAAACAAGCACCTTACAAAGTCATACATTTTTGCCACATAGTTCAAAATGACAAAAAATAGCATTGTTTGCTTATTTTTGTATTATCGCACTGAGGGTGTCCATTGTAGAAGCAGTGTCCAATACTGATATATCTACTTTAGTTGTTAAATATTGAAATTTTATTTTGAGCATGAAAGTTGAAGAAAATTGAGCTAATACTGAATGATCCTATACCGTTAATGCCATAGAAGAAATCAATGATGGTGATGATTCTGATAAGGACCCAGATTTTGTTGAAGCCGAGAGCAGTGACTCAGAGCAAGAAGGTGATAAATTAACGAAAAAAAAAAATAATAGAAACCAAGACACCAGGCAATTTTCAAAAGTTGAGACCAAGAAAAAGGAAATAAGGAAATCTATAAGCCTGACAAAGAACAAAAATGAAAATAACTAAGAATGGAAATAGAACTAGGTATTAAGTATGATTATTAGCAAAAGACAATAGATGGAAAAAATCGAATGAAACGTTTCAGTTTTCCTGTTTCAAAGAATATAATCAAAACAGTTTGGCACAAAGACAAAAATCTCTGGTATAGAAGAGCATTTCAAGAAGTATCACAAAATTGTCTCCACAACTTTAATTCATAAAAAAGATTCAAAATAGGGAGAGGCACATGTTTCAGATTCAGTAAGATTCCATCTTCAGCCTTATACAAGTTCTATAACAAAAATGAACCTTCTATATTAACACACTACGGACCAACTGTTGAAGAAGAAAAAATGTACATAAATGTACATAAATGTAAATATTGTAGGACACTTAAAATAAAATGTGGGTACTATGTCCAATGCCCTAGGATTGAGGTTGAGATTTAGTGGTCGTGGTAGCAATAAGAACTGAACTTGCTTGAAAAGGACTTATTTAAATTAGGTTAAAATACATGGTCCAAAGACAAATGTCTTTTAATGTATTGTCATGTATATGCCTTTCCACCAAACGATTACGAGCATCAAGTTGTCAATGGATATTTATAATAATTGAGATTTTTAAATATTTTTTTCCGTTAGAAATGTTGTGTCGAAATTAGGTTAGAAAGTGCACATAATCAATTGTCACTAACAATCCATTTAAAGACTTCTGACTATGTAATGTACCATATTACTTAATTAAAATACCTTTTTTTATCAAACTATAACTATGCTTGATAAGTAATGACCTATTCTTAGTGCTACCATGACCACTATATCTCAACCTCAATTCTACGCCATTGGAAATAGTATCCAAATTTTATTTTGGGTTTTCCACAATTTTTACATTTAAATAAAAAATTACGTTTTTTCTCTACATGTAAGTAATTCTTGTTCCAGAGTATATTAATAAAGGAGGTTGATGTTTGATTTAGAACTTGTATAAGGCTGAATCCGAAAAATTCAACTCCTCCTATTTTGATACTTGTTTATGAAATAAAGTTGTGCAAATGATTTCGTGATACTTCTTCTCGAAAGACAATAATGTTGCAAAAAGTTCTTGGAAGCTGAGAAGTTACGATGCCCACGCCGTAGTGCTGGAATATAATAGTCTAAGAGCTAGCAAGGTTTTCGAAAGAGCATTTCAGGTCGGCCAGTTTTTAGATATGCTATCTCTCTCACTCTCCTGGACGTCATACGGGTCATCTGGCTGGCGGTAGATGTTGCGTTCATTAGTGCGCATTCTACTTGTCATGTACAGGTAAAATATTGATTTTTCAGATAACTTTAAGGTTTTTTTTTTATTAGTTTAATTGAACCTTTTGACACATGAATCAATTATTGCCAGATATTTTTATCCTTGTTCAAACTGTGCCAGACGCCAATTTTGAATACTAAACAAAAAAAATCTAAATATTTTAGTATGACTGAAATTTCTATATGATGTTGTTCAAGTATCTACAAACCCAAAATTAATATCAAACAATAATTCGGTTGTTCAACCTCCAACCAGGCCGATTTGAAAGTGAAATATGATTGGGCATGTTAGAATAGTAAAGTCAGTCAGTGGTACATTTTGTTATCAGTTGTAATACCACAAGAGAGTGAGAATAAAGTGAAAATTATTCGACAGAATTTTCGAAAACTTGTTGCCAGGCAATAGACACGAGAGCCCGAAGGGCTCGAGTGGCTATTGCCAAATGGCAACAAGTTTGAGAAAAAATGTGGAGAATTATTTTCTACTTTATCGAACTCTCGTGTGGTATTCGATAGATTATTTTTTGATGCCCCAATCATAGACACATTCTCTATATAACATTTTTGTTCATTACGGCTATCTAAATTCATTTTTAAATTTGCATGCAAACTGATGACAGACGTCAAATCAAAAGTATCAGTTGTTGTCACACAATAAAAACAAAATACCACGAATATTCCCTACGCAATAATCTAAGTAGAAAATTTCCACTATAATAATGTTGTGATTGGTTTGAAAATACATCATAGCTTTAAATTGATGGTTTTTATTGGTTGCAAGATATGTCGAAAAATACTCAAAATAATACATCACTTTTCACTTTTAAATCGGTCCAAATCATTGGTTGGAAATTAATTTTGGGTTTGTAGATACTTAAAAAACATCATATTAAAATATTTTGTAATAAAAAAATATTCAAAATTAGCATCTGGTACAGTTCAAACAATGATAAAAATATCTGGCAATAATTGATTCATGTGTAAAAAAGTTAAATTAAAATAATAATAAGAAAAGAAACCTTCTTGAGTTAATTTGAAAATTCAAAATTTTATCTGTATTGGAACGATGTGCACTGGTGAACGCAACCTCTACTGCCAGCGAGATGGCCCGTATGACGTCCGGGATAGTGAGAGAAATAGCATGTCTAAAAACTGGCCTTACTGAAATTTTTGTTTTCTCGACGTTGCTAGCCCTCGTACTATAACAAGAATATGACCTATAGATTAGGACGAAAGCCTAAGAAGTAATTTTTCAACCCGATAGCTATTAATATGTCACGAAAATCTCATCGAAACTCTATGCGCTTCTACGGTTAATTCAACATTGATGAAGTTCAACTCTTTTTCTCCTTATAATAAAATTTCAATATTTCTTCGATGAGCCTTGAACAGATTAAAGTATTTACTCGAGTCTCGCTTTTTTTCTGCCATTTCCGTAGACACAACTGATATAGGTACGTTGAGACATATCAAATATTTATCAAGAGCATTACCATGAGTCATAAAGCACGTCTTGGCATCGAACCAACATACTTAAATAGTTCTTTTCCTAGAACAATATTCGATATGAATATTTCACTATCCCATACATTCACGTGAGACTGAAACGAGGAATGAATATTAAAGAGGCAGCGGGTTTACCGATAATGGTGTATGGTTGGTTATAGGGATAAGGCGGAGGGAGAAACAAATGGAATAACACGCATATTGATTGGCCCTTAGTACGTATTACGTTATTATTCACTCGATGGTAGGAGGCCAGGAGTATATAGAGAAGTTTGCGGTAAAAATTAAAGGTGCGTTCAGACTATGTAACAAAAGATGTTATTTTGCATCGTTGGCATTTCGAAACAACTTATGAAAACAAAAGCAGTTATTATAAAATATAGTGTTGTACACGGGTATGAAAGCAGCAAAGCTTTTTTATAGACTTTGAAGTTGAAACGGCCGTTACCGAAATTTTTTTCTTCTATACGGTTGTTTTTAGGTATTTTTTCAAACAGTAGACACCCCGATATAATTCGTGATCCCTCAACATCCCCCAAACCCACATAGTGAATAGTGATCAACTCCAGGCGAACCGTTTATGGTAATTTTTGGTGGAAATCTATTCTTTTAGACTTACTACACACTCCAAGCATTGCAGTATTTGAGTCAAAAATCATTCTTCTATAACCCCTTCAAAAGAAAATAATGTACCAAAGCTTAGTTGAAACAGTCGTTGCTGGGACCTTTTCTTGTATATTTTTCGATGCAGTTTAATATTATTATTATTGCTAGTCGGGACTGGCTATCGGCCGAAGCAGAGGTAGTTCTGCTTCGGCTTTCTGCTTCCAGCTGTCAGGTCTATTTCGTGAGTCCTTCGGATCTTCCTAGAGATTCCTTACGAGGTTTCCCTGTGGGATGATATCTTCAGCACTGCAGTGTCCGAAGATATCTATTCTCATGCAAGCCAAGGGCTTCGCATACGAATATTATTTGTGGGGGGAGGCTGTTTCTTCTTCCCCATCACAGAACCTGCATAGTGTGGAGATTTGGTATATCCTCAGCAGATGCAGGTGTTTTCTCAGATGGCAGTGCCCTATTAGAAGTTCTACCTCCATTTTGAGAGAGTTTCGGCAAAGTTCGAGGAGATGTCTTGAGAGTCGGTAGGTTATTCCCATCATCATCTTGCCGAGAGTATTGCCAGAGGCGTTCTCCCAGGAGAATTCGAGATGGTCCTTAACCCATTTCGTTGTGTCCTGATTAATTTCCCCAAATGGGATTCCGCAGGCTGGTATCAGTCCGGTGATAGTTGATGCTATCCCTGCTCATGCTAGGGCAGATGCACTCTCATTCACCTGGATGCCCTTTGACCTGGTACCCAGACAGGAATGGATATGGGTTGGTTTGTTTCTAGGACCCTTCCTTAGAATTTTTCTCGTGCGAACGGAAATAGCCATTACCTCGGCTTGGAATATTGAGGCTTGAGTACCGAGGCTTAGACTAATGTCTTGCCTTGGTCTCTCTCCGTATATTCCAGTACCTACTCCATTGCTTGTCTTAGAGCCACCCCTGTACCAGATTAGCCCTCTCGGCAACATTGATGTGGCCTTCGATGTGACTTCCCCACCTTGTATGATGGTGGTGTAAATTCTGTCAAAGGAGCAGGTTGGAGTCATTTCGTCCGATGGCATCGGAATAAGTATCACCATAATACTTCATGAACTTGAAAAAGAACACACAACAAGAGATCGCAATTCTGGATAGAATCAAAAGGAATGAGGCAGGCCAAGATACTACTGGGAAACTAAAAACAGAAGAGATCAAATGACTGCACCAGCAAGATTAAAAACAAGCTCAGAATACTAACGGGAATCCTAATTGAGAGGACACCTTAAGAAATTGGGATTGGTCGAAGAAGAAGAATGCAGATTTTGTGAGGAAGATGACCAAACCTCTATCCACATTATCTCAGAATGAATTAACCTGCAAAATACGAGAGGGATGATACCTGAGAGATACCAAATAGAAGAAGACCTAAAGCCATACGATATCCTGAACTACTTGAAAGCCATAGAACTGAAGGAACTGTTCTAGCTGTTGAGACATTTTAAACGGCTAGGCAGCAGAAGGGAACACAATAGATCTTATAGGACGCAGTGTAATGACATCCCCGCACTAAACAGAAACAGAAAACTACCATAGTAGAACCATCACATCCGTATTTGTCAAACTCAATATTTGTCGACAAATTAGCTGGGACAGAATAGATTGCCGGAAGTAGTACCACTTCAAAGTGTTAATTCAAAATTTTACTTGACATTTTCAAACTTACTTTCTAGAATCTGCTGATGGACGCCTGTCTCTTCAAATCAATGAAATTACTTATATGCAAATGAAATGATTCGGAAGTGATGAAAATTCCCATTATTTATGAGTTTCAGTAGGTTCATATTTTCAAATTGATGACAATTTCCTATAACGTATCGAACCGGAAAGAAATCATCAAAAATCCAGACTTGAAAGTGGAATATGAGCTTCATCTGTAATCCTGTTAAGTTCTTGCTCATGACATTATTGTACTTATAGGATTTTACGAAGCGTTCGATTTCAAATACCTATACATATTTGTTTATTATTTATAAAAAGAATTAGAGTTTGAATTCATTTAAGAATGTATCACCAATTTCTCTGATCCCAGTTCTCAAGATCCGGTAGACTGCAACAATCAATATCCATGAATTCCGGATCAAGTGATTACGAAAGGACCCAGATCACAGATCCGTACAACACTGGTTCAGATAATAGTTGAGTACAGTAATAAATTATTGACAATCATAATAGTTTCCAGTGCCCTGCCAATCATCTATTCCCCCATCAAAGCGATGATGATATTCGTACTCAAGTGGATACACGGCGAAATTGAATTAATCCCAGAGATCAAACTCGAGGTCAAGTCATAAGTCAAGTATCGTCTGAATTGAGAATTGTCATGGCGTGTTTGTTAATATATGGCTTAAGTAAGCCTTCGAGTTGAGAACGGTTTTATGTGTTCATGCTAGTATGGCAGATTGACCGTAATGCAACAAGCCAGCTTTTTCTTTCATGAAAAAGATTCATATGTTTTGCAGTTGATACGACCTTCTGAAGGCATGACAAAACAGCTCAACAATTTTTTAAAAAAATAGAGAGAAGGGTAGCAATAACGAAAAAATATTGCGACTCATGTTCTTTAGTATTGAACTCAAAGTAAACCAATATCATTACACTTCGCTGAAATTTTCCAGGCATATAAGGGTGTCCCTGAATAAAGGGGACAAACTCCGACGGTGAAATCCTCACTTCATTTCAAGGCTAAAAGTGATGTTTTCAAGAATAACTCCATAATAGTTCAACTTTTCCTAATGAAATTTGGTGTGTCACATGACAGCATTCAGTTCCAAATGTCAATGCAATGTTACCTTCGTTTAGCCCTGCTACAGGGAGAGCTAAATTGGGGCAACACAAATAGGTGGAACGGGAAAAATGTCCGGTTAGTTCAGTGGTAGATTGGGAGTGAAATAATACTCAATAATAATCTAACGCCGGGTATGTAATTGTTTTCAGCACATTTTCACAATATGATTCGGGGTATAAACCGAAGCCAGAGTCTGGGAGGAGAGGGCGAATTATTAAGAATTATAGTTCAGGACTGGTAATACTAGTAAGATGCTTTGTTCAGGAAGCAAGATAAGTGCAAGCTTAACTATTGTTTGATACACCTAATACCAGGTACTTACTCTACCCGAATGTATATGTACATAGGAGTGCACAACTTCTACTTAACTACTGTAAGCACTACAAATTCTGGTTAATAGCAAAATAAGCAATCGTGATATCTTTTCCAACGCCAACCCGTCACCCTAAACTAGCACCAAAGCGGGGATATTAAAAGAATAGCTGTAAGCAATACTCGTTAGCTAAGCTGTTAATATAGCAGTGAGCAATATATTGTGAGAAGCTAGGTAGCAATAATTGTCAATGGTATAGCGGATAAGCAAATAAATGGAAAGAGCTCGCCTGAATGATAGCTATAGATGTCTTCTTGTTCGCTCGTCTCTGGCAAGACTCGGCATCCGTTGAGGAGACCTCGAGGAGATAGCGAGTAATTAACAAGCCTTCCAGAAATACCGTAGGCTTGAATGGGCTGATAAAGCTTGGTCTTTAATTGTCCAGTTATACGGGGGAACCGGAACTAACAGGCCTGAAATAGCGTTTCGGTTATACGAGCAAGTTCTACGAGAACCTCTAGAGTAAGCAAAAGGTAATGAGAGATGCCTTCAACAACAATAATTAAAAGAATACCTTTTAGGACAGTAAGATAGACATACCTGCGGTGGTGGGTGGCCTAAAGTGATGTCTCGGAGTGAAGCACGTTTTAGAAAACGGAATAATACAGATCCACCTAAGTGTTTCTCCTAATCTTCTCGATTACAGGAGATCTTATTCAGTTGCTACTAATTGAAATGGCCAAATCCACCAAAGGTGAGAGGAATTCTGTCTTTCAAGAGCTACCTCTGGCCATGTGCCTCTCCAAGGTTGAAAAGGATTTCCACAAAAAAGTGTTTTCCTGTGTAGGGTTCTGACAACTTGTCACCTGTCCTGTTGAGGTTCTTTTGCTCATGATATTACTTGGATCAGTGATTTTAGATTAGTTCAAATCATGATCAAGTAGTTCACTTGTAATTTTAATTGTTCTATGTTGAGTTTCATTGTTTACATTAATGTTGACATTTAGGTTAGAATGATTACACCGAATAAATTATGAATAAAAGGTTGATATGCTTATTCTCATCATGGAAGTTGCTCATATATCATACTCAGCTGTTTCCTAACCTGATTAAATGTAAGAATAGCTTCACATTCATGATAATGTGAAGGTGATTTATGATGTTTTGTTGGGCTCCTAAGCACCGAAAATGGGGAATATCTGAATAGACCACTTACTAAATTCGATCATCAGTTGATAGTTGATGAACTGAACCTGATATTGTTTCATTTTTCACTTTAAGCTGACGCTAGTCTGCAGAAGCCGCATAGCAGATGCATATTATTTAATCGGAAAGGTAATTCGAGGACTGAGTCCTGCGCTACTATAGTTGCGTTACCTGAGCTACCAACCTGGAGATTCCAAACCGTAACAGCAAATCACATGTTTGTAACTTTAAACAGGGGCGTACGGCAGACGGGTACCCCTAATTGCCCCTCCCCAATTTTTACGCCACTGGATTAATATCTATTTCGTCTTCTTTTTCTTAATTATCGATATTTTCTATACAAAAAAGGGTTAGGTTTCGTTACAAAAATTGTCAACAATTTTCAAGATATTCGAAGTTGAATAAGTGCGTGCGTATGTGATTCGGAAAGTTATTGTTGATTGTTTTGTTGGTAGTTGCTATGTAATTTGTTTCAAATATCGGGAAATTTTTGTGAAAAGATCCCTCATAAATGCCAACAATTTTCGAAATATTTGAATTTGAACTCATTGCATGGTGTGAAATCTCTTTGTTGGTTATATTGTTATAAATAGTTATACATTCCTTTCAGAAATAAGAAGAAATTTGTTAAATTTTAAATGTTTTCGGGTACTACAGTTTTATGGGTTGCTAATCCTTAGTAAGTAGGTAATGCTTTGCATTTTTTCCACCATCTTCTGAAATTCATCGAGATATACACTGTGGGCACAATATATTTGAAATTTCACAATAATGCCATGATTTTCAATACAAAAGACATAGCAACATTAAACAAAATAATCATCAGTGACTTTCCTTATCACATACGCACGCACTTATTCAACTAAAAAATCTTGAAAACCGTTAATATTTTTAATAATGGAACCTATCCCTTTTTTGTATAGGAAATGTTGGGGATTAATGAGGGATCTTTTCACAAAAATTTCCCGATATTTGAAACAAATTACATAGCAACTACCAACAAAACAATCAACAATGACTTTCCGAATCACATACGCACGCACTTATTCAACTTCGAATATCTTGAAAATTGTTGACAATTTTTGTAACGAAACCTAACCCTTTTTTGTATAGAAAATATCGATAATTAAGAAAAAGAAGATAAAATCGACATTAATCCAGTGGCGTGAAAGTTGGGGAGGGGCGATTAGTGGCACCCACCTCCCGTACGCCTCTGTTCGAAGTTACAAACTCACGATTTACATTGCAATTTGGAACTGAATGCTGTCATGTGATAAACCAAATTTGATCAAGAAAAGATGAGCCGCTATGGAGTTATTCTGGAAAACATAAATTTTTTTGTCACTTTTAACACCCTATAACTCGGTTATTATTCATATTAAGGTATATGTTTATTGGAACTTATAGGTTTAAAATGAAGTGAAAATTCTATCATCGGAGTTTGTACCCTTTATTCTGGGACACTTATGACCACATATGCAATAAAACATCAACTAGGTTTTCGGGTTAGATATTTTTCATCAGAACCATCTGTAACAAATTGGCATCTAGATAATATTTCAAGTTACTCAGCAGCAAGGACTGCATACTGTGCTCCGAGTCTCATCTGAGGTATGGCATTGCAGTTTGGGGGGTAGGTATGCAGCCAATATCTACTTCACAACGTATCCCTACTAAAAAAAGAACTCTAAGATATATGAGCAAAGTTAAATCAAGAGATTCGTGTAGAGAGCTATTCAGAGAACTCAGTATCTTAACAGTTGTATCTATTCGGCCTCACCCACAAAAAAATCTTCTTAGAAAAAGAAGACTGGGCAGATCTTACTAAGGAAACATGTCCAAATGCAGCTAATGAAATATTTTATAGAACTTTAATGTATTATATTGAAGTGACTTTCCCTATGAAGAAAACGAAAATAGGAATTTTAAAGAACCAATTAAGTAATAGATTTTCAAAAACTAGTCACTCTTTCTGACGAACATTCGAATACAGATGAAAATTTCAAAGAACCTTTCAAACAAATAACAGAAACTTACAGGAAAAAACTAAGGGAACATAGAAGAAACACTATACTTAGAATTTATAGCTCGCGAAATAAAACTAAAACAACACGGAAATGTATTGATGAAATCCAGAAGAAAAACAGTTTTAGAACAGAAAGTACTATTCTAGAAGAAAAACTTCATAAAGCTATTGCTAAAGATGTTCCTAAAGATATTGCTGCTGATAAATTTAATAGTTATTTCACACAGAATCAGTCGAAAGGCGATATTGACTACTTCATGATAAACTGTGTCAATATGTGGTTTTTGTTGCTGATGTTGTAGCTTAATAAGACGTCTGAAAACTTCAAATGCTAGCGGTTACGACACAATTTAAAATAATGTTTCAAAAAAATGTCATGCAAAGTTCAGCTATACCCTGACATCTATCATCAATACCAGCTGAAAATGGTATTTACCATAATAGATTGGGGCTAGCTCAAATCAATCCAAAATACTTATAATAAAATTACAAGCACCAAATAAGTAGAGAACTACAGGGCAGTCAGTCTCCTATCTAGCATAGGTAAAACATTGGAATGAACATGAAGAACCAACTTCTGTAAGTTATATATAAAAATGAAATGCTCTCCCCCCATCAACATTCTTTAACGTTGGGGAAGAGCACAGAAACTGCTTTGAATTCTTTTCAGGAACAGATAGTAACAGCTCTTAATGGCAAGGTTAAAATTTGTTGTATTTTCATTGATTTTTCACGAGCTTCACGCTCTTATTTAACAAATAGTCATCAAAGTATTTTTATGCAAAACACACAAAGCCCTTCCTAAACAGGGTGTACCTCAATATTCCATATTGGCCCCCTCTTTCATTTCTCATACATGCAAATTTTTATTCACTTTTTACAGAATCTTTCAACTATCCAGGTAATAGCGACACGAATATTATAGTAAAAAAATTGTTGGAATCAGAATATCAAAAATGGCTGCTCTAATATAAGTATATTCAAGAAATCATTAAAACCCTATTTGATAATTAAGAATTTCTACTCTTTAGACGAATTTCTCTCATAATCCGTGTGTGTTTTTTCTGTTTATTGATCAATGACTACAGGTATGTTTTCAATTTAATTAACATTCAATTATTTAAATTACTTATTCAATATTCTAGAAGTTTCCTTTGTTAATGTACAACTGTACCTTTCAACAAACGAAATAATTTATAATATTTTTTTCCTTAAGAATGTGCCAGTCAGGCCCTGTCTCCGGAGCTCTGGCACATCCGGAGGGCGCTCTGGTAATGTTTACCCCAATATCCAATCCCCACTTCCGTGAGGTAAGTGACTATTAGGTACGAGAGTCATGTGCTCTGATCAGACGAAGTGAACCAAGGATGACGGCCTTCTGCATTCGAGAGGCTTAGATATTATTATTATTACTTACAAGGACATCACTTATCAGAACACTTCAATTTGCCAATTCGAGGCGACAGGGGTTTTAACTTTCTGTACGTTGGATATTGCCTCGGAATGATAATCGGTACAGGCTTGAAAAGGAATGGAAATCAGAGCGTTAGTGGTCATGCTAGCTTTTATATTTTCACAAGTACGGCATTTATTTTCCCTGCATTTTTGTCACTAATGGAAAGCTCGTATGGAAATTTAATGTCGAATGAACGAAGCGAACGCTTACTTCTCTCTGAGCTCCGATTCCGCTACAAACTCGCCTAATTCGCACAGAAAAGGTTTCATTAAATATAGAAAAGACAATTACGGAGATAACATTTTTTGATATTGAATTTTTCAAATTGTGAAATACGTTGAATGGATGTCCACTTTCCACTAGCGTGCTCTAAATATAATGGTGCGGAATTCTTGAAACAATAGGCTAGTTAGTAACAGGAGTAGTCAAAGTCATTAAATACCATGATAGAAAAAAACTTATAATCAACTAAGTAGCTGTATACTAGCTATTATTACAATGATTATTATCAATGTCGAGGCGTGGCGCAGTGGTTAGAGCGTCCGACTCTGAATCGAAAGGTCCGGAGTTCGAGCCCCAGTTGCGGCTAGGATTTTCTAATTTAATTTGACCTATTAAATTATTAAAATCTCGTGGCTCGACTGGGGTGAGTCCTGCACGATTCACTGTTGCGTTCCAATTAACAGTGCTGCTCCTAAGGTGGCGTATGGAGTTAGTAACAAGGCCTACCCATAACACATGGCTAATGACCATAGCAGTCGATGCCAAAACACCAAAGAAAAAAATATTATTAAAAATCTTTGAAACTAATTATATTGACTTTTTAAATAACTTCACTGATGAATGGGTAGGAAGTGGGGAAACATGTAACCTTCATATTCCTGAAACCAATCTGAAATAGGAAATTATTTCAGAAGTCTTCTTTTGGAAATGATTATTCACAGTTTTATAGGGTTGAAAAATCCATCCAGGATCCTGAAGAAAGTCCATAATTTTCTGGCGAAATGATTCTTTTACAACACCAAATCGACTGCCACAATATGTTTATGCTAGAGCCAACACTTCTTTCAGGAGTTACTTTTCAACTACAGAGTGTCTTACTTCTCATGGAAACACCTCCGTTTCGTCCGTAATAATTGAGGTACAATGATGAATCTCTCAGGACTGATGGAAATGCTTGAAATGCACCTACCACTTGAGTGGGGTTGGCCTAAGTGATATACACTGCCCGCCACTCGCGATGGAACAGCCCATTTTTAGGGTAAAACATACTAGGTGGCAAAATAGGCTCAAAATTCTTTCAGATTCGTGATCAGGACTACCAACTCACAACAGATACATTTTTTCCCTGGAAAAATTTCAGTCTGAAAAATCCGAATTTGTCTCACTTCTCATGGAAACACCCCTGTATCTTCCCGTAATAATTGAGGTAGAATGATGAAACTCTCAGGACTGATGGAAACGCTCAAAACGCACCTACCACCTGAATGAGGTTGGCCTAAGTGATATACACTGCCCGCCACTCGCGATGGAACAACCCATTATCCCGGAGAGTTATATTAAGGGGTAAAATTGGACCAAAATTCCTTCGGATTCGTGTTCAGAATCCTCAAATTACTAATAAAACACCTGTTTCCTGAACAATTTTCAGTCCTGAAAAATCCGAATTTGTCTCACTTCTCAGTAGTAATATCCCGACAAAATGCTGAATTTTCAAAAAATACTTTCACCTTGCTGTCACGAAAACTGTACAGCAGCACAGTTTGAGCGGCTGGCAAGATGAAAGTATTTTGAAAATTCTGCATTTTGAAGGGATATTCGGTAAGACAATTTCACGTATACATTAAATTATTATGGACTAAATGCGTATTGCACGAACGGTTCATCATGTGTCATTAATGTCAGTTGAAGAGTTGAACCGTCAAACTGACGTTTCTCTATTCACAGAAATTGTAACTATGGAAACGTATAAATAAGGAAGAAGCGAAATACCGATTTGAAAATACCACGGGCCGGAGACAGTGTTTTCGAAAAGTCCTTTTCTCATTGGTTTGAATTCAAAAAGTGATGGCATTTGGTTGGTTTATATATGAGGGAAATTTTCAGTGGTAATATCCCGACAAAATGCTGAATTTTCAAAAAAAACTTTTACCTTGCTGTTACGAAAACTGTGTTGCTTCGGAACACCACGAGAGCTTGCACGAGTGGTGTTTTGTACAGCAACACAGTTTGAGCGACTGGCAAGGTGAAAGTATTTTGAAAATTCTGCATCAGGCATCATTCTATTACCTCAATTAATACGGAAGATACAGGGGTGTTTCCATGAGAAGTGAGACAAATTAGGATTTTTCAGGACTGAATTTTTTTCAGGGAAAATGTTTATCTGTAGTAAGTTGGTAGTCCTGATCACGAATCAGAAGGAATTTTGAGCCTATTTTGACCCCTATGTTTTACCGTAAAAATTGACTGTTCCTTCGCGAGTAGCGGGCAGTGTATATCACTCAGGCCAACCCCAATCGGGTGGTAGGTGCATTCTTAGCATTTCCATCAGTCCTGAGAGTTTCATCATTCTACCTCTATTACTACAAAAGATACGGGAGTGTTTCCATGAGAAGTGAGACACACTATTTAAGAGTTGAAAAATCCACCACAGGATTCCAAGGGAAATCTATAATTTTTTAACGAACTGAACCTTTTGCAACACAGATATGATAGCCAAAATCTATTCATGCTATTTATTTCATCAACAATGAATATTCAAAACTTCAGGGTTGAAAAATCCACCGCAGGATCTCAAAGAGAGTCCATAATTTTCTAACGAAATGATTTTACAACAGAATTTACAGCCAAAATCTGTTTATACTGGAACCGAGACTTCTTTCAAAATGTATATTTCTTTATTCTTCACTTGTTCATTACTGCTTTATAATACCGGGGCGTTATGGAGGGCATTATGAATCATAACGCCCGCTGTAGTTCAATAAATTAATTACTCAGAAGAGTTTCATTTATAACTATACTTAAAAAAGGGACTAATTATTTTCTCTCACATAGAAATTACAATTTTCAAATGTTCCTGAAAAATTAGTACCAAGTTTGAAGTTATGTGAGTTGACCGATGATGAACTCCTCAATGTGCATTCGGATTCGTTCGAAACGTTTACATTTTCTTTTTCGGAAACGGAATGGGCTACATTGTAGCAATTTTGTTCTTCGAGAAGATACTTTCTTCAATATAGCTCTCCGCTACAGCACTAATCTTCCATTTTCCATGTAATTTTATTGTTTCAAAGGAAACGTTGACGACGTTCGAGGTAGACAATGTCCGGTGTAACCTTTCGGGTTTTCCAAATTAAGTTATTTCGCTAAGATAGAAAGAACACTTCCTATAGTATTTTTAACTACAGGTAACTCAATGCATTCATTATTTCTGTAGGTTAAAAAAAACCTACGTTGTTAACATCCTTTTGGTCGTAGTGCAATGTACTTTTTACCTGAGTTCAAGGCTCCTATTTCGCTTTCTTCAACAATGGTGAAATTTTCTGATGTGCAGATTTTGGTTTCTGGTACCTTGATCAGTAAAACGGCTCCTCTGTCTTCAATGTCATCAATTGTCATCTTGACCATTTCATCACGTCTTGAGCCTCCAAATACGCCCATCACCAGAACAACTTTATGTATCAGAAAAGTATCATCAGAAGCTTTTCTTATGAAAAGTAATACTTGTCCACCTTCCAACACCTTTGATTTTTTAGGATTTTTTAGGAAAGGCCATCAGTTGACTGAATGCTGCTAACAATCAATGTTGATTTCAGCTGTCCATAGACTTTTTGCACTATATTTTTCAGACTGAAATAATGTAAAATAAACTCTCCAGTTCCTGGAAGACAGTTTCATTTACGGTATTCACTCTGTTTTCATGTTTCCATTTCAAAAAATGGTCATACTCCTCGTATAAATATTTGGATTTCACAGACAGTGAATTTCCTAACTCTTTTTCAGCTGTGGGATCTCCATAATTATTATGGACACAACTGTTTTTAGTTTCCTCCACTAACAAGCTTATCAATTCTTGTAAAAATGCAGCGTCATTTTATTAAATAAACAACCGTTAGCAACTTTTTCAATGTTTCCATGGCAATTGCATAGAAGCTCACTTGTGCTCAGTTGCCAATCAGAACGCAGTAAATACTATGAGAAGAAATTTATGAAGTAAACAACGTTACTAGATCCTAACGCACTTGGTACATAAATAGCTATTTCAGACCACAGAAAATGGCGATAAGAATTTTGGCAAGTCTTGGCTATAGAGATCATTGTCAACACCATTTTATCGAACTAAGTATAATGCCACTCCCTACCCTAAATGTATTTACAATTCTGATTGAAATTCTGATAGGGGTCAAAATTCCTAAACTGTGATATTTGATTTCCTGCTTCTTTAAAAAAAAAATCGGCAACTTTCAGAAAAGAGTATACTACTTTGACATACATTTCCGATATACCCATCCAGAAATTTTCGAAAAATTTCGACTATAAATATTTTATTAGTTCAAGTGATCAAAAATCATTCCTCTGGTTTGTCACTGTACTGAAGCTATAGTATAATTTAGCGTTTACTGTACACACTAGTAACTTTCATAGAAGTCAATAACAAATAAAACACTTGAATATAAAGCATACCAACTTTGGAAATTATTTCACTACTAATTTTTTAGATTTTTAGTAGATTAAGTGAAAATCAATGTAGGTACCTAGCTTTTATCGTCATTCCTCTGCCACAATTTCAAAATTCACTAGTTGTACATCAGATGACGCCATTTCAGTTGTTGCTGTTACAGGATGAGGCAAGTTGAAGTTCCACGAGTTGAAAAATAGGGTTGTTGATAAAAGTAATTCGCTGATTTCCTGAATTTTAAAATGTATGTCATTGAAATCTTCATATCTCAAATATATCGAAATATAAGTTTGTTTAATTTTTACACATTGGTTTTCGCCTGTATTTAGTTATAAAAATTCGGATTTCAGAAGCGTTCTCCCACAGACATTTTACTACGTCATTAACACAATCCGACAACGTTGGAATCGTGGATGCATTTGTCGATTGTCATTGTATTATCAGTATTGTCAAGTCACTAATGTTATTCAATGTATAATCTGTCAGAATCTAGACCTATTATGCTTCCCCATCTGAAAAAACAAATTGGATTATTATTTTATTGATGATAAATCGATCAAAAAAGGTTGAAGAAAATTTTTTGTAGCACCAACGCGTACACAAAAAAGCGTAATGGCGTCATCAGAGCCGGTCGGTAAAGTAGAAGATGGACCACAACTCTTCTTCTTTATATTTTGTGGCATCAACAAGTACCTATAGGCGGTACTACTGTTGATGAAAAGTGAATTGCTGATATTATAATATTTACTATATAGATTCTTGAATAACACTTCACCGACTCTTTTCATCGGTTCGAAAGAGCAACCAGTATAAAAATGTGATAGCAAAAATACCGAAATCTTTGTTCTATGCTCGAAAATGGTAATAATCCTAAAATCACCTTGGGACGCTACACAACATTCATAGTCACAATTTTTTATTTCATCATTACTTTCTCAATAGTAGCTACAGCAAAGTACGGTTTGCTCCGTACTTTGTGATCAGGAACTATACGGCACTTGATGATACAAAATAGAACCCTACCTTTTTTCAAACCTTTCTTCTCCACTCTCAAATAGTTTTGATTACGAGATAAAAATGAGTGAATCATTATATAATTTACGGGTGGCAAATGTAGACTGCTAGCTTTAAAAAAGTTTTTCTCCATTTTCACATGTTGTAAAAGTAATCTTCTAATAAAAAATTCACGACTGACAAGAACAACATAAACAATGTCAGGAAATGTCAGCGGTTCCACTGTTGTCAGATTCATATCAGTACCATCAACCTAGGCCAACAAAAAATACTAGAATCTAGTGTAGACTTTTTACGTCACATGAGTATACATATTCAAATTTTTTCTATGTTTCAAATGCTCTAATTTTTTTATAACTGAATGTTGAGTTGAATGTTTCACAAAGTGGAGAGCTAATGCAAACTGGTTTAAAAAAATAGTATTTATTTAGATTTTGGAGTTTCAGGAAAATAGCGAATTGTCGTGGTTGTTTGTTACTAGTGGATTTAGAAGGAAATCGGGGTAAGTCACACTCAAAAATATTACTCCGATAGTTATTTCAGGAACATTCATTGTCCAGTATCCGTTCAAACATTATAGAGAGTTTCATTTTATTCTCGTGAATTTCCTTATGCAAAATGTGAGATTATGGAATTAGGGCGTAGTAAATTATTTCACGGAAACATTGAGAATCGTCATTCCTCTGGCTCCTTGTCAGACAGAGCAATGATGAGTATCCAGAGGAATGATGTCACTATGACCTAGGTCTTTTTTGTAGTAAACATTGGGAATTGTTTAAAGTTCAGGAAGGCAGTTTGATAGATCATGTTGCAACTGTAACTACCATATTGCTAGATTTTTTGCTTATTGGACTTTAGTTCAAATATATTGACAGCAGTAATTTCAAATTTATCAGCATAACTGGAAACCACTGATTAGATCCAATTATTTTACTGCTGATACTATTGATAGCGATAGTTTCTTTGAAATTGGTGGATTTAGTTGGCAGTTTTACCCATTCCAACCATTTGTTTTTTCAAGAATAAAAGTTTTCACAAAGGACCCCGCACTTTTTATAGGTAAAATGGTTCTCGGTGAAATTGTCTGAATTTTTAGTATATCGTAGTATTCACTGTTCTGATTGAACGTGTAGAATCGCAAAGTTCGTTGATGGATAGATTTTGAAATACAGGGCGTTCAAGTTAAAAATCAGTAATTTTTATTTAATTATTTTCTCGGGATTTGAAAGTGACAACTGCATTTTTTTTTCGTTCTTATCATCAACGTACCTTCATATTACTAAATATCATTCAGATGGTGCAGATTATATCATTATGTACAGAGTGAAAAATAAAAACATTTTAGTAATGTCTGAAAGTTCGATATAAGAAGAAATGTTGATAAAATTATTTTGGCATGCAATATACTTCACTTATTCCATCATTAATCACAATTTATACATTTCGTACAGGGTGATTTAAAAAATTGGTGAAATATATGGCCGGTTATTTGGTACATATCCTGTATATTCAAGTGAATTATCATCCTCCGAAGATAGCTAATACCGTATAAACATGATTTCGTTGGGATATACAGGGTGATCATGAAAATTTCCGATGATAAAAATGACAAAATATCAACGTTTCAGAAATCACCCTGTAATTCACGATTAACTCGGTGAAATTCCTTTATTATTATTTAATATATTCATCATTCTCTCCTCAACACTGTCCCAAAAATTCAGTTTCCTACTATTACTAGTTTCATAGTTATTAATTGAGAAACTTATTACCATTTGCATTACAAGTTAAAGGAACTTGTTCACACGTACATGCTACTAGTGGCCAAGATTTTTCACAAATAGTGAAACGTGGGAATGTGGAAATCAAAATAAATGTAACATTATATGCAGGATGATGACCAATGACGGTACATCCAATTCCATCTACCATTTAGGAACTGACTGAATATACGACACATAGTTACGACTCAGGCATGAGCCAGATAAAATTCCTAATGATTGGATAGTTTGACTCGCCCAGTCGTGTATGAGGCCCCTGTACGGAAAATCACTTATCACTGAAGGTGACAAGGAACAGCCCTCAACCGAATCCACCTCCCCCGTAGCAGCGCTACGGTCCCCATACAACAAGAGAACCATATCTGCTATCGGGTACATTTTGATTCTGTCGTTGACGGAAAGTGAATTAAACAGAAAAATCAATTAGTTTCATCAGTGATAATTATTATTACCTTTACTTATTGAACTACCTATATTGATGAAATATAATAGATGTCTATATGTTTCTATTGATAGCCAGCAAATACAAAAATCATGGACACCTCTATCCGAGTGGAACACGCATTGGAAAAAACCGTCGCTGTCCAGATTCAAATTCTCCTATTAGAAATAAAAGCGTTCTAGCAATCATTTTCACTTTTTCCAGATAGTTTGTTTTTTATTCCGACCAAGCTTAAACCAACAAAATTCACTTAACTATTTGTACCTTACATTATTAAATTCATATATCTGATGTGATTGTTATCTCTAATCTTCCCCCTCTTTTACATTTATTTTGATCTCCACATTCTCATCTTTCACTATTTTTGAAAAATCTTGACCACTAGTAGAATGTACGCGTGAACAAGTTCCTTCAACTCGTAATGCCATTGGTAATAAGTTTCTCAATTAATAACTATGAAACTAGTCATAGTAGGATACTTAATTTTTGGAACATTGTTGAGAAGACAATGATGAATATATTAAATAATAATAAAGGAATTTCATCGAGTTAATCGTGAATTACAGGGTGATTTCTGAAACGTTGATATTTTGTCATTTTTATCATCGAAAATTTTTTCATGATCACCCTATATATCCCAACGAAATCATGTTTATACGGTATCAGCTATCTTCGTAGGATGATAATTCACTTGAATATACATGACATGTACGAAAGAACCGGCCATATATTTCACCAATTTTTCAAATCACCCTGTAAGAAATGTATAAATTGTGATTAATGATGGAATAAGAATAGTATATTGCATGCCAAAATAATTTTATCAATATTTCATTATTACATCGAATTTTCAGACATTACTAAAATGTTTTTATTTTTCACTCTGTACATAATGATATAATGTGCACCATCTGAATAATATTTAGTAATATGAAGGAACGTTGATGATAAGAACGGAAAAAAATACAGTTGTCACTTTCATATCCCGAGAAAATAATTAAATAAAAATTACTGATTTTTAACTTGAACCCTGTATTTCAAAATCTATCCATCGACGAACTTTGCGATTCTGCAAGTTCAATCAGTATATTGAATACTACAATATGCTAAATATTCAGACAATTTCACCGAGAACCATTTTACCTATAAAAAGTCCTTACTGGAGAAGCTTTTTTCAAAACCACGTCTAAAACTCGAAAATTTGATAAATTTGGAATGATCCGTATGTGATTCCTACAACACAATAATACACAATTATAACGAATATAACAAACATAAAATTCAGCAGCCAGGGTAGTTAAAACTTTTCAGAGTTTTTATGATCCAAATAACATATAGTTACAAAATTTTGTCCCACATTTACCATACTAGATCCTCAGACTTGTTTACTCTTCAACGACACAGATTAGTCGTAATTGACCTGAACTCTTTGAACCTCAATTTATAGAATACTCTCGATAGATCAGTAAAGCTCCTAGAATTCAATAAATTTAAAACAACAATCAGAAGATTTCTACTAGAAAATTGTTTCTACAGTATATCGAAATACCTCCAAAAGGTCAACTCTCTTAAAGCCTAAATTTGTAACCATAATAGTAACTTCAAAGCGAAATAAAAATCTCAATTTTTAAAGAGAAACATTCTCAATTGAAAATTGAATCAATACATGACTCCTCTGGAAATGGAAAAACCTACGATAAAATTGAAGTTACTTTTTTGTAATATCTAACAGAAAACAACTACTTCCCCGGCAAAAGCCACGCTGGACATTGAACTACATCTGATAGATATTGAGAAAAACCCTATATAACTTGAGAGAAAAAATCTGAAAGAGAAAATTTGCATTTTCATTCAGATAGTTGATTATTTATTAAATGTCCAGTTTCCATTGGAGATTCTTATCTATGAATGAGATAAGGGAGAATGTTATTCAGAAGTATCACTCACAGAAAATCGCTCATTCCATTGATGCGTGAATAATTGCATCTCTTTCGCTAGGCCTCCAATACATTTTGGTCTACAAAAATCTATTTCACTCTTCTAAGATCATCAGGAAGGTCGGAAGAATTGGAAAACATACTCTTCAGCAGCAATTTCACACTGTAATGAGGAATTGTTGGACTATTTCTTGTGGGGTGAAACTTTGAAAATATTTTTCTGACATAAAACCTGTCATGGGTAAGGCATGTTGATTTCATTGAAAATATGAACAGGATATTCATAAAGTCAGTTGTGGAATCATCTGCGACTGAAAGTTGGAATTTAGTCGCTGTTTTCCATCGTTAAACAGCGATGGAAAACAGCGACTAAATTCCAACTTTCAGTCGCAGATGATTCCACAACTGACTTTATGAACATCCTGTTCATATTTTCAATGAAATCAACAAACATCTCAATATTGTGTATACTAGATTGAAGAAAACAGCATCCGTGAAATACGATTGTATCTTTTAAAACTAAACTTTTTCATGGCAATCATTTCTATTTTAAGCATATTATTTTTCTTACTTTCTTAAAAACTTGTTCGGAACAATCACTTGAATGAGGGAAAGTTTGCGACAATAACACTGCCATCGTTGATTTTTAATGGCCCAATAAATATACGAAAAATGAAAAGCGGGAAAATATTTTTCAATATCCGAATATAATCTGAACGTGACAGAAAATTCACCGGAAAAAGATTTTTATCGCCTGCGAAACGTGATGAGACCCGAGAGCCTAATAATTTCTCCATCTTTCCACTCTCTTATTTTCTACCTCCTTCAGAATCAACGAATAAAGAGCTAGAGGGATGTAATTTCCCCAAATTCCTCTCGTGTGACGTGACTGGGATAAAAAAAGCCACTGAGATTTTTTCAATGGTCTACGTAATACGAACAATTTCATGAACTTTGAAATGTAGAGTATATAGTAAGGTAATTAATTGGGTTTTTCATTCTTTACTAAAAACACAACGTTTCTTTTCTCATCCCAAAGATAATTTATTTGGGTTTACCACTTTCAACTTGCGAACACGTTCGAATGTTTTACTTACCGGAGAGTACTAACATGAATAAAGTCGACAAAGTCGAAGTACCCTGTCTCTCCAAATGTTTCCACCAAGTCGAAAATACGAGGCAAGAATCTGACAGAAACAACTCCTTCCCTGGCTAATGCCACGACGGATATTGAACTACATCTGACAGATATTTGTATAACGTTCTTCCAAGAAGACTCGATTGCAAGTGCTTATTGTGAATAAACAAATAATTATCATTCATCCGGATGAGGATAGTCACCTGCAGACATATTTTGAGGTTCTTGCCTCTCATCAGTGCAAGGGTAGGTCCGACAACTTCAGAGTTGTCTTGTCCTGCCCAATGAATTATAATCTATTGTTAATCTAATAATTCCCTTCGGATGAAGCAGCGACTTGCAGTTAAGTCAGTCGCAGCGCCACCCGCCAGGAAAATCAGGAAACATTCGAAGAGACACCCGCCAGGAAAATCAACAAGCACTCCTCGAGAAAGCAAAGACTCCAGGAAGAGTAAATGCTAAACTTCGAACAAGTTCGAATGTACCTGAGAGTACAAATAAATTACATGAATAAAATCGGAAAAGTCGAAATACCCTGTCTCTTCGAATGCTTCCTGATTTTCCTGGCGGGTGGCGCTCCGACTGACTTAACTGTAAGTCGCTGCTTCATCCGTAGGGAATTATTAGATAAACAATAGATTATAATTCATTGGGCAGGGACAAGACAACTCTAAAGGACCCCGCAAACTCTTTATGGAATTTGGGTCCCGGTGGATTTTTTTGAATTTTTGGTATGATGTAGTCCATGTAATTCTCAACCAATGTTACCATTGCGCCAACCCAAAAAAATTAACAGTTTTGCTGCTAGGGGGTGTTGAAATCACCCCTTGCGCAGATTAGACTATTTATTTTCGAACCCGGTAACAATATTTTCACTTGTTTCATAGTTGCTGATGATGCACAATATTGTGCTGTTTTATAAAAAAAAATCTGAACCCCTCCGTTTTCCCCCCAACTCCTATTACGAAACTCAAAAAAAATATTTCCCGAGTGAATTTAAATGAATCGTCGAATGTTTAAATATGCCTAAATAAGGAAAATAGCAATTTTTTATGATTATCCCCCCACCCCCCAAATGACACAAAACCAAAAAATTTCGGTGGATTTTTCACGTTTATACAATGTGGTCTTTCCTGAAACTGACTCATGTAGGGCAAATGAACGTGGGTTTACCGATGGTTTTAAAACTTTGGAAGGCGTCGGAGACTGAATATATGGGATGAACCCAGTAGTGAAACACCTATATGAAGTTAGCGAGACAACTTCGAGAAAAATTAAAACGGATTATTCCATAATTTGCCGCCTTTTTGTCGCTAATTAATTGCAAAGAAAAAAATTTTGTAGCTCTATTTTTTTTTAAATATGCGTTGTTTCGTATGAAGTTAGCGAAACAACATCCCTAATTTTTTTTTCCACAGTTCTGAAATATCCATAATTTGCCGCCTTTTTGTCGCTAATTAGTTCCGGAAAAAGAAATTGTCGCTCTTTTTTTAAGTATGCGATGTTTCGTTAACTTCATCTGTAGTTAACGAAACAACTTCCGCAATTTCTACCTTTTATCAATTTGAAGTATCCATGATTTGACTATAGCAAGTGGGGATGCTTCGTTTGAGGTTATGATGTTAAAAATATGATGCAATGAGATCTCTTTTGGAATTAAATTAAATTGTTCTCCGATTCAGAAGATATTCATGACATATTTCAGGTAACCGTTAAATAAAATTGTGGCTGACCTTTGTTTTTGTAACTGAATTCCTTTCAAAATGATACTTCACGAGTGTGCGGTAAGTAGTACCATATGCAATTCGAATTTGATTTATTGCTTTTTTGTTCCGAATATATTGAAGCACCGAACAGAAGTAAATTCGCACTCCCACCATATTTTTGTGACGTCCCCTCCTCAAATTTTACTTAGCCGATATACTCTGAGACTGATAACAAGTGAGCAGAGTTGAGGCATGCAATATTATTACAGAGTGAGTCGTTGTGAGTTGTAGTTTTGTATCAAAATGAACAAGTGTCGAGTTGTAACTTGCAGGGTGATGGAAGCATTATTTTTTTTACATCTAACTGAGGCCAAAAATGATCCATTTTCATTAGTTCGATTTCGATGGAGGGTACATGGTTTCTTATGTAGCTAATGGGCTTCGAAAAAAAATAAGTTTTCGTCTTTTTAGCATGTACAGCCCTTTCATTTGATACCCATATTGAGGGGGTTGGAAAACAATATGTCCACAATTTTGTGGTGGTGGCCATCTTGGATTTACAATGATACTAAATATACATAATTGCATTGTCATCAGAATTAAAGGTGTTCACTAAATTTCAGATCAATCGCTCAACAGGAAGGGAGTTAAAATTTCAATTTCTAGATTTGACCCACACAAATAAAACTGTAAGCTGAATAAAACCGTTTAAAATATTAAAAATGGCGGAAATTGTCTCACTAACTTCATATAAGGTTAGCGAAACATTGCATATTTTTTTAAAGAAAGGGCAATTTTTGGATACCTATAAGTAAAGTGAGAGAAGATCAAAATAACGGAAGTTGTCAAAACATCGTATATTTTTATTTGAGAAAAGAGACAAGTATAGTTACTCTCCGCAACTGATTAGCTACAAAAAAGCGGCAGATTCTGGATATTTCAGAATTAAGAAAACTTAGAAATCAGGCTTCATATGAAGTTAGCGAAACATCGCATATTAAAAAAAGAGCGACAATTTTTTTTTCAGCGCAACTAATTAGCGACAAAAACGCGGAAAATTATGGATACTTCAGAAATGTGAAAAAGTCAAAAATTATGGAAATTGTTTCGCTAAGTTCATATGAAGTTAGCAAAACAACGCATTTTTTTTTTAATAGAAAGAGCGACAATTTTTTTTTCTTCGCAACTAATTTCTGAAGTATTCATAATTTGCCGCCTTTTTTTCGCTAATTAGTTGCGCAGAAAAAAAATTGTCGCTCTTTTTTTTAAATGCTCTCACTTTATATGTATCCAAAAATTGCTCCTTTCTTTAAAAAAATATGCAATGTTTCGCTAACCTTATATGAAGTCACCGGGACAACTTCCGTCATTTTTTAATATTTTGAACGATTTTTTCACCTTACAGTTTTGTTTGTGTGATCAAATCTAGAAATTGAAATTTTAACTACCTTCCTGTTGAGCGATTGATCTGAAATTTAGTGCACACCTTCAATTCTTATGACAATGCAGTTATGTATATTTAGTATCATTGTAAATCCAAGATGGCCACCACCACAAAATGGCGGACATTTTGTTTTCCAACTCCTTCAATATGGGTATCAAATGAAAGGGCTGAACATGCTAAAAAGATGAAAACTTTTTTTTTTTCGAAGCCCATTAGCTACATAGGAAACCATGTACCCTCCATCGAAATCGAACTAATGAAAATGGATCATTTTTGGCCTCAGTTAGATGTAAAAAAAATAATACTTCAATCACCCTGCAAGTTACAGCTCGACACTTGTTCATTTTGATACAAAACTACAACTCACAACGACTCACTCTGTAATAATATTGCATGCCTCAACTTGGCTCACTTGTAATAAGTCTCAGAGTATATCGGCTAAGTAAAATTTGAGGAGGGGACGTCACAAAAATATGGTGGGAGTGAATTTACTTCTGTACGGTGCTTCAACATATTCGGAACAAAAAAGCAATAAATCAAATTCAAATTGCATATGGTACTACTTACCGCAGTACTTACCGCACACTTTTATTTAACGGTTACCTGAAATATATCATGAATATCTTCTGAATCGGAGAACAATTTAATTTTATTCCAAAAGAGATTTCATTGCATCATATTTTTATCAGCATAGCCTCAAACGAAGGATCCCCACCCACTTGCTATAGTCAAATCATGGATACTTCAAATTGATAAAAGGTAGAAATTGCGGAAGTTGGTTCGTTAACTTCAAATGAAGTTAACGAAACATCGCATATTTAAAAAATGAGCGACAAAAACGCGGCAAATTATGGATACTTCAGAAATGTGAAAAAATAAAAATTATGGAAATTGTTTCGCTAAGTTCATATGAAGTTAGCGAAACAACGCATTTTTAAAAAAAAAAAGAAATAGCGACAATTTTTTTTTCTTCGCAACTAATTAGCGACAAAAAGGCGGCAAATTATGGATATTTCGGAACTGTGGAAAAATAAAAATTAGGGATGTTGTTTCGCTAACTTCATATGAAGTTAGCGAAACAACGCATATTTTTTTAAAAAATAGAGCGACAAATTTTTTTTTTTTGCAACTACAAAAAGGCGGCAATTTATGGAATAATCCGTTTTAAATTTTGTCGAAGTTGTCTCGCTAACTTCATATAGGTTAGTGAAACGCTCATTCAGTATGGGTAAACTGGCTACGATATTCCAGGCAGAGGTATATGCAATTGAAATGTGTGCAAGGGAGCTGGAAAATCGACACCACACACGAAAAACAATAAAAATATTTTCACATAGTGACGCAGCACTGAAAGCTCTTGAATCCAACTGCTTTAAATCTAGAGCAGTATGGAGCTGCAGAGACACCTTAAACCGACTAGCACAACGCAACAACGTTACCCTAGTCTGGATATCAGGTCATAAGGGCCTAGAAAGAAACAAAATAGCGGACGCCCTAGGAAAAGGGGGGGTCGAAACAACGTTCACTGGACCAGAACCGGTAATCGGTTCAGCATATGGCACTGCTAAGAATGTCATAATAGCCTGGGCAGACAATAGAAAACTCGAGTATTGGCGTAGCCTACCAGGCTTAGCCCATTCCAAAGCATTTATCGCCTGTATAAGGAAAAAACAGAACTCTGACAAACTGCTACAACTCAGTAGAGCACATCTCAGAGTTATAGTAGGTCTGCTTACTGGCCACTGCAAACTCAAACATCACATGCATAAAATCGGACTTGCACAAGATGCAGAGTACCGGTTATGCATGGAGGATGAAGAAACGGCTAAACACCTGGGTACATGCCCTGCAACGGCCAGAACCAGATTCTCAATATTTGGCGATACGACAGTAAGGCCAGAAAACCTGGTAAATTGTTCCCCCAATGCATTCCTCAATTTCGTTGAGAGATTGAATATACTAGGAGAAATAAAACCATAGGGTGAGGCACAATAGTCCACTCGACGCAGTGGAGAGCCTGATACGAGTCTATTCACGTTCAAACCTAACCTAACCTAGGTTAAAGGAGTGCTACTAATGTTTATACCGTTATTAGAGAAAATGATATTACGTTCTGTTTCAAATAGTATAATTAGGCTTTGTTTATTGTCAACCTGACAGTAAGTTCTAACAACGTCATTTCTCTTTTATTTTAACAAAAACATTTGTAACTAATATACAAGGTGAGTATTCGGACCTATAACATCTCCCCCTTCAAGAATAACTCGAAATCGGTTTGAATATTTTCCCAGATCTAGTAACCCCCAAATGTTTTTGATCTGTTTTACTCGTAGTTGAATTTGCATCCGAACCACCGGGCTTACCGTAATTGGAGTTATCGGGGCGAGGTTTAACTTTTTCCCCATTTTCAATTCTTCTGAGAATTTTTCTTAAATAAATTGAATTTCGACGAAGAATATTATTATTTTTATTGTATAATATGGAGAATTGATAAGAAATAAGAGATTGAATTACTTTTCTTTACTGACGTTTTTTATTACTACTTGTCAACATTAAAATTTTCGTAACAACTTCAAATAAAATAAAAATTGAATTTATGTAAAAATACAGCGTGTCTGGAAACAACAGCAACTCCGCTACGACACCGCTGATCTCCAACATTCTCCCACCTTTTGCAATAATTCCATATTGCAAAACATTTAAATTCCGTATCGATCAGGAACCTTGATCAATCTTCCAGACCTCGTAGATACTGGAATCTTCTTCTCCATCTCCTCTTCTTTCTGTCCTCCAGACCTCGTAAATACTGGAATCCTCTTCTCTATCTCCTCTTCTTTCTGTGGCGATTGTGCTTCTCTATTCTCCTCAGTCTGCTTTTCTTCTTTCGGGATGTCTTGCCTTAGGGTTTCGGTATCGTTTGAAATGTATCTGTCGCCTGTGAGTTTGCCTTGTAAAATATCTGCTTCATCATCTAATCTCGAAATTTCAAGTGGATATATTCTTTGAAACGGACGTACTATTTCACCTGAAGATAGTTTGATCCGTGCTACTCTCGCAACTTTGTCTTTTCCGGGGTAAATCTGAAGTATCTTTCCCATTGGCCAACTTATTCTTTTTGTGTTATCCGATCCAACTAGAACTACATCACCTATACTTAGTTGATCGCTTCTTCTTTGTCCTAAATGAACCAAATTTGCCAAGTATTCATTTCTAAATCTTTTTCTAAGATTTTCTCTTATTTTCTGTAAGTATCTGAATCTTTTCTTGATATTTGTTCTGCTCATTTCGTCCAAATCTGGCACTTCTGAGCTGTGGATGCTCTGTAAAAATGATGATGGTGTTATTGGAACTAATTCTCCCGAATCATCTGACACATATGTTAGTGGTCGTGAATTTATAATTGACTCACAGTCACATAGCAGAGTCATTAGTTCCTCATAATCAACTGTTCTTTTTCCTAGATTGCGCCTCAAAAGTTCTTTGATCATTCTCACTATACGCTCCCACCATCCTCCCCACCACGGTGCTGCTGGGACGTTGAATTTCCAGGTGATGCGGTGGACTGAAGAGTATTTCAAAATTTCGTTCCAATTTAAATCCTTGAGTTGATTACTTGCACCAACATAATTGGTTCCGTTATCGGAATAAATGACTGACACCCTTCCTCTCCTTGCAATAAATCTCCTCAGAGCTTGAAGGAAAGCTTCAGTGGATAATGATTTAACCAACTCGAAATGACAAGCTCTATATACAGCACAAGTAAAAATAACTATCCATGCCTTTTCTTTGTTTTTCAAATACAGAGGCCCGGCAAAATCTGTACCAGTTATTTCAAATGTAGCTGAGTTTCTTAATCTATCATTGGGAAGTGGAGCAAACGGTGTTTCTAATGCTTTCATTCTGAACCTTTTGCATACCACACATTTTGAAACTATTTCTTTAACCATTCTTCTAGCTTTGATTATCCAAAATCTCTCACGTATTATTTCCAGAAGAACTTGCACTCCAGCATGACATGAAATATAATGTTGTTCTTCAACTAATTTCCTCACAATGGTATGTTTATAGGGCAAAATGATAGGAAACTTAAAATAGTGAGCATCTTCTGCAAAAACAAGCTTGGTTCTGACTTGAAAATATTCATACTAGAAATGTTATCTGAAGATGTTCCACCAAATGCTTCATTCTGAATGATTTTCATTAGACAAGTTTCTGCCCTACTCACTTCTTCATACATCAACTCAGTCTCATATATTTTCTTCCCCCGACACGTCTCTGAAAAACGGATCATCCATGCAATCATCCTGATTATTTTTGAGTATTTAGAAAAATAATTAAATCTATCAGAAGTCATATCCCCTTGTTTCACTAAATTTGAAATTATATTTTTTCTAGATTCCTCATATGCTTCTTTCTCTGAAAATTCCTCACATAACGAAGGCCAAAACTGAACACTTTTGTTGAGCCAATCAGGACCCTCCCACCATTTAGACTCCAATAAACGCTTACAACTACATCCTCTTGATGGAAGGTCAGCAGCATTCATATCACCCGGTACATGATTCCAATTAGCAATATTTGTGACAGTTCGAATTTCATTCACTCGATTCATTACGAATGTTGTCCAATTTGACTTGGTTTTGATCCAAGTAAGTACAATTTTGGAATCACTCCAAAAGTAAGTTTTCAAAGTTCGAAAGAGATCAACCTGTAATATGAACTTATATAGTCTACATCCAATCACCGCCGCTAATAGTTCTAATCGTGGCAAAGTTACACTTTTTATTGGACTTATTCTTGATTTGGCTTGTAATAAATGACTAAATACGCATTCATCCTCTTCAATTCTAATAAAAATGCAAGAAGAATAAGCCAACTTACTTGCATCGCTAAATACATGCAAAGTAGCGTTTCTATGGGGATGAATGATTTTGTATAGTGGTCGTGATATACTACAGAATTGTAATAAATAAATTTGTTTCAGCCACTTTTCAAACCTGTCAATAATTTCTTCCGGTAACTTAGTATCCCAATTTATTTTCAATTTCCATGTTTCTTGTAATAATAACTTCGGGATTAAAGTAACAGGGCAAGTAAAACCGATCGGATCAAAAATACGTTGTGCTGCTGATAACAAACCCCTTTTTGTAATAGGAATTTTTACTAATTCTTTCAATACATGAATATCGCAACACAATGTATCCTGATGAATATTCCATTGTAATCCCAGTACTGAAGTAATATTTCCACTCGTTGGTAATTCTTCCAACTTTTCGCTAAATATTTTTGGTCCATTATAAACCCAACCCCTCAGATCAAATTCTGCAGATGACATCAAAATTCTAGATTCATTGATGAATTTGGTTAACTCCTCCGTATTATTTACACTAGTGACACAATTGTCAACATAGAAAGAGTTCATCAATTTTGAGGCAGTTTCTTTAAAATTTTCAGGTGCTCGATTCAAATGATAAGATAGTGTAGCTGCTAATAAAAATGGACTCGAAGATACTCCGAAGACTACTCTAGTGTGTCTATATATTTTAATTGTTTTTGTTGAAAAATCATCCCACCAGAGAAACCTCAAAATATCCCTATCTTCTTCAGCTACACTTATTTGCAGAAATGCCTTTTTTATATCCGAAATAACTCCAATCATACCAATCCTAAACTTGAGAATAATTATGGGTATGAGTTCAATCATATTGGGTCCCTTCATCAAACAAGAATTCAGTGAATTTCCATTTTTATCAGTGGCTGATGCATCAAAAACAGGTCTGATTTTTGTTGTGAAACTACTATCTTTTATTACTGCATGATGAGGAATGTAATGTTCTTTATTATTTGTTACAGTAGAAGTGATTTGTTCTATGATTCCTAATTTTTCCCACTCATTGAATACTTCGTTATAAACTTGATATTTTCCTAAGCTGACTAATTTCTTTGTGGTGGATAATAGCCTACTTTCTGCTATTTCTTTATTATCTAATAATTTAGGATGATTCTCAACCCATGGCAATTTAATTTCATATCTGTTGACTTCATTTCGTTTTATCGAATTATTAAAATGTTCAATTGCCTCTGCTTCTAAAATGTCCCTTTTCTTAATGGAAACTGGATCCCTTATCCCCAAAATTTCTAGACTCCACAAATCAGAAATTGTAATGTCATTGAAGCAACAAAGGGTTTGAAACTTATTCTTCTGATGAAATGACCCCATTATTGTCCACCCAAAGAAATTGGCCCCAAAATCCTATCCAGTTTCGAACATCCCCGTCAAATTTCTTCAGTTCAAATTTTGGCAGATTGAAGTGTCTCCTGGCGTTTGACGTTCCTATTCTCGAACCTGATGCACTGGTATATGCTTCATCTGGATTCCTTTCATTTACCAAGGCAAACTCACATTTAGACCTATACATTATCAAATTTTCCCGAAACTTTTCTGTTATTTCATACTCTTCTTCAAATTCGTCGTCAGCTTGCATCGTCATATGGATCTGCTCATCATAGATGAATAATCTGGACCCTTTATCTTCTAGTTGTGCTAATCTGGCAACGATATTATCTCTCTTCTGCGGCTTGGCGTTCAATTCCAGTTCCAGCTCATTGCAGGTTTTGCTGAACATTTTTCTCAACATGTCTCGTTCTTTCTTAACCTTTGATAGATTCTCCATAGCTTGTCCTGTCACGGTCGCCATTTAATGTATAATATGGAGAATTGATAAGAAATAAGAGATTGAATTACTTTTCTTTACTGACGTTTTTTATTACTACTTGTCAACATTAAAATTTTCGTAACAACTTCAAATAAAATAAAAATTGAATTTATGTAAAAATACAGCGTGTCTGGAAACAACAGCAACTCCGCTACGACACCGCTGATCTCCAACATTTATCTCTAACTAAGTATGCTCTTGGAGTTGTTAATTTATCAATTATCACAGCGGGTTCCCATAATTTGGTGTATATATTTTGTAATAAAACTTTTTCATTTATTTCAAAGTCATACTCTATTCTACTCTTCTTGTTATAATATTTCTGCTGGACTTGTTGATTATTTAGCATCAACTTATATTGTTCTTCTGGTACCAGTTGGGGTTTCAACCTATCAGAATCAAGTGGCAATTTCGATCTAAGTACTCTACTTTGTAATAATTGAGTCGGAGAATAACTGAGACCCGCCACTGGTGCATTTCTGTAATTCATCAAAAACAAATTGATATCTTGTTTTGAGTCATGAGATTTTTTTAACATTTTTTTCACAATCCCTACTGCTTTTTCAGCTAACCCGTTAGACTGGTGATGGTGGGGACTGATATTTTGGATGATAAAGTTCCATTCCTTAGAAAAAGATTTCATTTCATAACTGCTGAAGGGAATATTATCAGCTATCACTTCTCTCGGTATGCCGAATCTACTAAAAACTTCTTTAAATTTTGAAATTATACTCGAGCTTGTTTTATTTTGTAATTTAAAAACTTCTATCCATCTTGAAAAATAATCAATCATTACCAAATAACTATTACCAGCCCATTCCGCTATATCAGCAGCAATTTTGTAAAAAGGAATATTTGGTATTTCATGACTCTTGAGACAATCCCGTGTTTTAGATTTTTGGTATTTTGAACAAATCATACAAGACGATACCATATTTTTAACGTCAGAGTTTATACCGGGGTAGTAGAAAAATTGTTTAACTATACCACAAATTTTAGTCACACCTAAATGTGTTTCATGTAGCAAATTCATTATATATCTTCGTAATTTTTTAGGAACGATTAACCTATTTTCATAATAAAGCAAGTCATTAACGAGTTCAACTTGATTTCTGACTTTGAAGTAATGGTTCAATTCACCTTCTGAATTAAAATTTTTTGGCCACCCTTCCTTGCAAAAATCCGATACAATTCTAAGAATTTCGTCATTTTTAGTTGCTTGTGCGAATTCAAATAATTTCTCTTCAGAAAATTTGATTTCTCTGCTTCCAACACAATGTATAACATCTCTCATAGATTCATCCAAAGGTTCTTTCGTAGTGACCCCACAACGTGACAAATAATCAGCAATATACATTTTACTGCCAGGCAAATATTTCAGTGTGAATTCATAAATCAAAAGTTTCAATTTCAGTCTTCTTATTCTATTATTTAGTATTTTATACAGCGGTTTATTGATTATTGAAGTCAAGGGCATGTGATCAGAATAAATGGTAACATCTTTATGACCATATACATAATTATGAAATTTTTTGCAAGAGAAAGTTATAGCTAATAGTTCTTTTTCCACCTGTGCATACTCACATTCAGCAGTGTTCATTGATCTGGACGCAAAATAGACAGGTTTGTTATTTTGAAGGAGACAACAGCCTATAGCATTTTTAGATGCATCACACTGTATTACAATGGGCTGATTGGGATCAAATGGTGCCAGTACTTCGTTACTACTGATAATTTTCTTGATTTTTTCTAAAGTCTCCATATGAATTCTATTCCATTTCCAGATAACATCTTTTTTTAAAAGATCCCTAAGTGGATATACTATTTGAGATAAATTTGGTATAAATTCTCTTAAGTAATTAATCATTCCTAGAAGTTTCTGTAATTCATTTTTATTTCCAGGTGCTTTTAATTCATCTATTATTTTTATCTTATCTGGATCTGGAAGCATTCCATTCTCACAAAATACCATACCTAAGTATTTGACCTGTTTAAGACAATATTGAAATTTGTCAAAATTGAACTTGATATTGAGCTCTCTGGCCCTTTCTAAAACTTTTCTTATAATCATATCATTTTCTTGTTTTGTTTCACTTGCAATGCACAAGTCATCAAAATATACTGTTACACCTGGTATATCTCCAAAATATTTGTAAACAAGCTTATGAAACAATTCCGGCAAATTACACAATCCGAACGGAGATCTTAGAAAACGGTAGGTACCAAAAATAGTACTGAATGAACATAACTTACTAGAATCTTCGTCAAGCTTTATATGATAAAAACCATCTTTTATATCTAGTACACTAAAATACTTTTTATGAGAAAGATTCAGCGCAAGTTCCTCAATAGTGGGAATTGTATATCTTTCCCTGATAATGAATTTATTGAGTTGAACAGGATCAATACATATTCGTAATGATCCATTAGGTTTTTCAACGATTACTACGTTGGAGACCCATTCGACTGGCTCATTAACAGCAGTTATTATATTTTTTCTCAATAATAAATCTATGGTATCTTTAAATTTGGCTCTAATTTTAAAAGGTATTCTTCGTGCAGCACTTGCAAAAGGTATGGCATCAGATGTCAATTTTATTTTACACTCATCAGGAAAACAACCTATGCCTTCGAATGAATCTTTGAATTCTACAAAAAATTTGTGTTTATCATTGGTATTTCGTTGTAAAGATTGTACATAATCTAATCGTTTGATTAAATTTAATTTTATGCAAGTTTCTAACCCTAAAATTGGAAGAGAATCACCTCTTACCACTACAAAATTCACCACATCAAATTTTACTGACGTTTCTACTTCAGCACTCACTATACCCATAGGTTCGATTGCAAATCCACCATAAGCCTCCAATTTCATAGTGCAACTTTGCATGTTATTCTGCAAACCTATCATTTTAACATATTTGTAAGGTAAAATATCTACTTCACTCCCAGAATCAAGTTTGAATTCAATCAACTCACCTTGTACTAACATTTTTTTATACCAAATATTTTTTTCTTGCAACGAATTGATAAGGTAAACAGTATTTATAGTAAAATCTGATTCGTTGGATTCTTGACATTCTTGGTTCTTGATTTCATTACAGTTATGAGTTCCTTTATGAAAATTTCTACATACAATTGCAAAATGATTGGGCTTTTGACAAAGCTTACAAATCTTCCCGATAGCCAGGCATGAGTCCCTAAATCCATGATTTCTACCGCATCTATAACAGGTGAAGATTCTTGAAGATCTAGACCCTCCAACATTTCTCTTGTCTTCACTTCTAGAGAAGCTCTTTACTTGATCAGTTTTGACAACGCTTGATGATGGCTCTGAATCCGCCAAAATTAACTTCATGTTAGCATCAGTCAATTCAACAGACTTACAATAATCTATAGTTTTAATTAATGATACATCATCTCGTAATAATCGTTCTTGAACAGATTTGGAATACACACCAAGGACAATTTGTGCTTTCAATAGTTTATCTTCCTGAGAATCGAATTCACATTGTTTGACAAGAAACCTCAAATCTGCCAAAAATTTGTCAAACGGTTCATCTAGTTGTTGTTTACGGGAAAAGAATTTGAAAACGTCCATAATTTCATTTTTTCTTGGTAAACAATACTTTTCCAGTACTTCTAATATCGACGAAATTGTTTCATTCTCCTCCGGGATTTTGGATATAGATTTGTAGAGTTTCAAAGCATCAGATCCGAGTAGGTTCTTTAGTCTAGCAACTTGAACTTCTCTTGACTTTTTGTTAGTTTCAGTGGCAGTTATGTATATGCGAATTTCTTCTTGGAAGATTCGGAAATTCTCCGCAATATTTCCGTGTACATCAAGTTCTTTTGGTTTGTTGAACTCCATTTTCAATTAGTCAGACTGCGCCATGTTTATACCGTTATTAGAGAAAATGATATTACGTTCTGTTTCAAATAGTATAATTAGGCTTTGTTTATTGTCAACCTGACAGTAAGTTCTAACAACGTCATTTCTCTTTTATTTTAACAAAAACATTTGTAACTAATATACAAGGTGAGTATTCGGACCTATAACAACTAAGTTGCTCTTCCACTCAACCTCAAAATCCTTCCTATTTACTCATTCCTACCTAAGCTGAGACGAGACACAGAAGAAATATAGGAATAGAGTATGGTCTATGGTTAACATGGTAAAACGTACCTAACCGAAACTTGAATTGTTAATATTGGCATTGCATCAGTAAAACTAACATTTTTTTAATACTTTAAAAAGTATGTACCATATGGGAAAAAAACTTTATTGTCAGAGTATCGGAAAAACAATTCTAGGAGAAAGTTTATGAATGTCCGATAACCTAAAAATTGATTTTGACGTGACCACTAGTATGGCGGCAAATTGGAAAAGAAATACCATAAACAGGCCAAAAGTAGGGTAAGATGGCAAGAAATCGAAATAAATAATTTGAAAAAGTTGCTTGGAATTTAATTTTATACTCGCAGAGTTTCAAACAATAAATCGGAAAAATTGGAAATTTCAAAAAAAAATTAATATTTTCCGATCTCTTTACAAACATCAACGATTTTCTGAATGGCTTGGCTGTTGTAGAACATTTGTATTTTGATGATAATGATAAAACTTTCTTATTTCCTCAGCCCCAGATGGCACTAAATAGAACAATATGGTTATTGCCAGAATTCCAGACTATTGTCGTGATATAGCAATCTAGAAACATTCTGGTTCCCTGATTATAATAGTATTTGGATGATAAATCGTGCATGAGCGTTTCCCTCCGCACATCAACTTGAAAATAGTACGTCAAATTAAAGAGGCTTATAGTTTATGTGCAAAGTGAAACGCTCATGCAGCAATATCATTAAAAATTGATTATAATCAGGAAACGTGATGTTTCTAGAATGCCATATCACGCGTTTGGAATTCTGATATAACTGTTAGATAGGAACCAATGTAAAAGCGAGGGTTCTGGCAAAAACCAATTTCTTTGATTTAGTGCCATCTGGAGTAGAGAAAATGAGAGACTTTTGTTATTATCATAAGAATGCGAATGTTCCACTATAGTCAATCAAGCCTTTCAGAATAAAAAACCTTGATTTTTGTAAAGAGGTCGGAAAATATTCAAAATAATTTGCAATTCAAAATTTTTTCAACTTACCTATTGCTTGAAACTCTGTATGTGGGTATGAAATAAAATTCCAAACAACTTTTTCAAATAACTTTTTTTGATATTTTGTCATCTTATCCCACTTTTACACTGTTTTTTTCCAATTTGCTGACATACTAGTGGTCACGTGACATGTGTCAAAATCTATTTCTATTTTCTCGAACATGCACAAACTTTTCCCCAGAAACATTTTTCCAATACTCTAACAATAAACTTTTTTCCCACATGATACATCCTTTTTGGTGGTCACTGTATATTATTCATCAAATCGAATTAAGTTCAAAAGGTGTCCCGGAGAGTTATAAATGAAACGAATAATTTTGATGAGAGTGCCTAAGTACCTTTAAAACTGATATTTAAATAGGCAACATCACAAACGCGTAAATCTGATTAAAACCAGCATATGACCGAAATATAGCTATTAAATGACATGTATGCATAATTTTTATATGAAGTTAAGTATCTTGTAATATTCCGACAAAAACCATAAAATTTCATGGATCAATCAAACATGCGGGCTTGGCGCCACTTGCATACTAGGTGATGCCGTTACATGTGCTATTAAGTAATTGCTTATTTCAAGGTTGTTGGTTGTAATATTGTAAGAGGATACCAAGTAAATAATTCTTAACTTTTCGTTTAAAAACGAGAATAACGATACTTAGAATTTACATAAATTAACATATCGATTCATTTGGTTTCACTTATATTGAATTAATGCTAGTTAAAATTCATGTGAAAATAGCTGTGTTCTATGGTTCTATACTTTACGCACGATATTGAGAAGCAAAATGCTTGGCAACGCCGGCGCCGTTACAATTATAAATTATAACCTTCAAAAATTTCAACCTATCTTTGAAAAAAAGGCGTACACAGTAAAAACTGGATGGAAAAATAAATGCCAAAATGAAATATACAGTGTGGTCCACTAAGTGTGCAACAAATGGGAAACTTGTTTATTATCGATTTCTCAGAAAATTTTATTCTTGACAAAAGTTGGTGCATGTTCCAAAACTATACCAAGTGTACCTGAAATGGCTTTATGACAAACACCATACAGGATAGGCCAAAGAATATACAGTTCGTTCAAGAGTAAAGTACCCTTATTTCAAAAAATATAGAAATATTTTGAAGAGAAAAGTTGCTCAGAATTAAAAGTTATGTTCAGATACGAAGTCATGGCATGCTATTCGAATTTTTTTTTTCGTTTGGAAAATATTGTAGCCACAATCAAATCAGTTTGGAGTATTTTTTATCAAAAGTGTATTTGTAAAATTTACTTGGATTTGTATTTTTTTAGGTGACCGTCAACTTCATGTTTGTTGCAACGATATTTAACAGAACTCTAGAATCAAACAAATACTCTTTTTAACGAGGCAAATACTTTACTAAGTAAATGTTCGTAGGAATAAACTGTCAAAATCTATCGCGGATAGCCATGAACAAAAAAGAACCAATAAGCGATAGTACAGAAACTTACAGTAGGTAACTGAACAGGTGCTTACAATAAAAATTATAGAAGCGTCTCTGTATGTCCACCTTCTCCTTCGATGCATCTAATTGTTCGCTCATAAAATTCGTATACTGTAGATCGCACCACATTAGCTGGAATATTTCTGCAATGAACTCGTATTGAAGTTTTCAAGCTCAGCAACATTATTAAAGGGACGATCTCTGTAGACTTTTTGTTTTAAGTATCTCCATAAGAAATAATCCAGCGTGTAAGGTCTGGAGAACGAGGAGGCCATCGAGGATCGGTATTTCGTCCTAAACATTTATTACGAAATGTCCTATTCAGCCACTGAGAAACATTTCTAGTAGAATGGGCAGGACATCCGTCATGTTGGAACCATACTTTTTGCCGTTCTTCTAATACCATATCATCCAAAAACTCTCCTATTTCAGTTTCCAAGTAGTTCAAGTACCTGTCACCATTCAAATTCTCTCGAAAAAAAAACGGACCTAGTAATATATGCACCACACCAAACGTTTGTTTTCTGATAGTATTGATTTTTGTTGTCAATAATAAAATTTGGGTTGACATCTGACCACCATCTGCAATTTTGTGATGATAGAACCCCATTTGTTGTAAAAGTCGATTCATCTCCAAACAGAATACATCGATGAAAATCTCTTTGTTCTTCTATTTCACCCTGAATCCACATGGAAAAATCATATCTCAAATCATAGTCTCTTTCTTCCAATGTACAAATGAATGTAGGTTTGTAAGCATGGTTTATGTTTCTTGAGAATACGCTTCACAGAGGTTTTTTTTATGCCGGTATAATCAATAATTTCTTGGGTGGACCTTCTAGGATTTTCTACTACTGCTTGAAGTACGTCAAGCTGGTTTTCTTTTGTGCATACAAGTTTCGTACGCTCCGTATTATGTTTATATTCTAGTGAGCCGGTCTGTTTGAAATTCTTTAAAATTCTACTTACACTTGAATAGCAAATTTGTTTGTCTGGATGCCGCTCGTTGAAAATATTTGCAGCTTCGCGCATTGTTTTATAACCTTCACCACAGATTAAAACTAATTCTGCCTTTTCAGTTAAGGTTAATACTACTGGGCGAGGCATTTTTGATTAAGGACAAATATGAAAACGTTTGACAGGCAAGTTTCAAGACGCCACACTATCAAACTACAGTATTGTTTTCGGGCGTACGTGTTTTTTGTTCATGGCTATCCGCGATAGATTTTGGAGTGTTTTTTAATATCTGTTCAAGTTGAGGCATTGTTGTCAGAAGAACAGAAATTTTATAGTTTCATTGGCAGTTTATTCATGTGAACATTTACTTAGTAAAGTATTTGCCTCGTTAAAAAAAGTATTTGTTTGATTCTGTTAAATATCGTTGCAACAAACATGAAGTTGACGGTCACCTAAAAAAATACAAATCCAAGTAAATTTTACAAATACACTTCAATTTGTTAAAAAATACTCCAAACTGATTTGATTGTGGCTACTTCACATACATATTAAATCAAAATAGTAAAAATATGTATCATACGGGGGTAATTCAATATTTTACAAACGAAAAAAAAATTCGAATAGCAGGACATGACTTCGTATCTGAACATAACTTTCAATTCTAAGCAACTTTTTTCTTCATTATATTTCTATATTTTTTTAAATAAGGGTACTTTACTCTTGAACGAACATTATATATTTTGTCCTATCCTGAATGGTGTTTGTCATAAAGCCATTTCAGGTACACTTGATATAGTTTTGGAACATGCACCAACTTTTGTCAAGAATAAAATTTTCTGAGAAATCGATAATAAACAAGTTTCCTATTTGTTGCACACTTAGTGGACCACACTGTATACATACTGCTCCTAGTATTTTAACTTGATTGTGCAAGTAATTTGATATTTTAATGTAAAATTATGTAAATGTCCTCCATTTCTCCCGTGTTTTACAGTGAGCATGTAATTCAATGCTTTATTACATGTAATTTTCCCTGGATCACATGATGACTGTAAATGAATGTGATAATCAGTAAAACATATTGTTACAGTGGAATGACGCCAATTCACAGAATATTCCTGGTAAAATGTGAATTATCTTTTGTTTAAATGTAATTTTCCGTAACGCTATCGCCATGCTCACCTACCGGCATTCGGCCCAATCTCATTCACAGTTCATGTTGGTAGGATGAACATCGATGGGCAACTAGCGAAGGTACGTAGGTTTGTGTGAGTGTGAGTGAGTGCCAAATTGTCATCGGATTATATATCAGGTGAGTAAATAGGTTCAGAAAAAAAATATAAAACATTCATCATGAAATGATAGTCACTTGTTCATTTTGTCATTATTTGTACCATAATATTATGAATAACACCAGAATTTTCACAGGAAATCGAATCAAAACTTCCGTTGTAGCAGACCCAACTGTGAGATAATTTTGAGTATTTATTCGACTTTCAAATCTGGAGTGGATAAGATCTCATCTCAATTCTATTCTAGAACATGATATCGGAGAGTGGGCAATCTCATGAGGTCAGCTAATTTCGTTAATTTCAAAGTTGAAGTATAAAGATATTTTGTTAAATAATTGTTTGTGGTACCATATTTGAATGATTTGAGAGTTTGAGTTATTTTCCTTCAATATATAACAATATATCACAATGTTATGATGAATAAAGTATTTTTAATTCCGATTTTATGTCTTTTTTGCAGATTCCTTTCCCCCTCTGTACTACTGAGTTATTATAAACCTATAGGTAAAGTTAGTTGACACTACCTGAAAACAATGGTGAAGACACCTTAACAGAAATGTAATAATTTCCGTTAAATCTGTAATTAGGGGGAAAATCACATGAAAATACAAGTGATTATCGGGGAAGATATGGAAAATCACATTCGAATTACGTAAAAATGCTTGTTAATCCAAGTTTAATTTAAGATTGATATTCCTCAAAAATACTTGAATATATATCCAATAATGCATACTGAATCATGTATGTCAATTGGCACTACTTGAATACAATGGTAAAAACACCTGAACAAACAATTAATAGAAATCGCCATTAAATCTGCAATAATGGAGAATATTACCATTGTTTATATAGAAGTAAGATAGTTAGTCAATGCCTGTGTAATTTGTGTTGGACGCAAACGCGAGTGTCATCTAGCGTGATTAGTTACAAACATGAATATTTGACGTCATTTCAAGCAGGTTCCTTCAAAAAACCCTGATTTTTAAGCTGTCCCATTGTTTCAATCAAGTTACGACATGACTTGTAGGCCAGATCACTGAAGTTACGACATGACTTGGATGCGAGCTCACTATCGCCATCTACATGTCGCATCCATTTTGATCCAATTATAATCCCATAAGGTTGACTATGTTCTATATAAACAATGATATTACATACTTATATAAGTGATAATACATGAAATACATTGGAAATTCACATTTGAAGTCAAGTTATGGCGTATGTAACTTCACATGTATGCATGGCAACGCATTACCCATATGGGATCATGTAATCTGATGGAAAAATATTTACAGTGTACCTATTTGAGAATCAAAATATTTTGACACAGGTCCACGAAAACTTTAGCGCACTTATGTATTGATTGTGAAAGTTATTATTATTAACGGTGGGGGTTGAAATCCTGCCCAACAGAATATTCTGACCATCAGTTCATTCAGAAGATCTTAGGAAACATAGATTTATGTCAAAAAATCCCCATATACGAGAACTGAGCGACTTTTGAAAATTATTATTAGGTACCTATTGATAATGTGGGTGAAAGTACTGGCCGACAAATTATTTTGACAAATAAATCTTATAGATCACCTTCGATTTCATCGATTTCTACAAAACAATCCCCGTCTACCGAAACTTTGACGAAGTTATGGGTAAAGTTTTTTTTAATATTGTTTGTGTTAAAATCCTGCCCGACAAAATAGTTTGAGAAATGGGCCTATTGGAGCACCTTTGGTCATTTATGCAAAAAAAAATCCTCACTTACGAAAACTTTGACGAACTTATGAATTAATTTTGAAAATTATCATTATTGATGGTGGGGGTAAATTCCTGACCGACAAAATATTCTGGCACATAGATCTTCTAGATCACCTTCTGTAGTAAAGATTTATGCAAAAAATCCCCAGTCACGAAAACTTGATGAAGTTACACCCTTTTTTTGAAAATTATTATTAATAGTGGTCCAGCCCTACAAAATATTTTGACGAATGGGCCTAGTGGAGTACCTTTGGTAGTGAACATTTAGGCTAAAAAATCCAGACCTAAATAAAGTTTGAGGAACTTTTGAATTTTTGAAATTACTATTATTGATGGTGGGGTAAAATACTGCCCGGCAAAATATTTTGACACCTTCTATAGTATAGATTTATGCAAAATATCCCCACCCAGGAATACTTTGACGAAGTTATACAGTTCATTAAGAAAATAAATTTTATTAGTGGTGGGGGTAAAAATCCTGTCCTACAAAATAATTCTATAGAAGCTAGCAAAGCCACACACGAATTTCGACTCGGGATGGGTTACATAATTTTAGGCTCATTTTAGGCTAATTTATTACCATATTCCCGAATTTTTTGCTCTCCTCCTTCATAGAAAAATCCGTGGCTTTGCTAGCTTCGGCCGAACTCAGCAGAGCCATACTTCAAAAATAAACAAAAATGTAATTTGATATAGCCAAATTGTAAAGCCTATTTTAGGCTAATTTATTACCCTATTTATATTTTTTTACTCTTTTCCTTCATAGAAAATTCTGTGGCTTTGCTAGCTTCGGCCGGACTCAGCAAAGCCATTTTTGAAACACAACATTTTTCAGCGATTCGAAATGGTGATATTTTAGGAATATTTTTAGGCTAATTAATTACCCTAGTTTCATTTTTTTTTTTTTCCTCGCGTTTTCGAAAAAAACATGATTTATCAACAATCGCATACGCGATGATGTGATTATTTCAAACTATAATTATTTGACTATTTGACATGCCGAAACGATGATTACCATCGAATGATCAATGAATAGTCCACATAAAATTATTTTGATCAAGGTTTTTAAAAAATAACATGTCGCTTTGCTAGCTTCGGGCGAACTCAGCAGAGCCATTTTTGTAAAAGCAACTTTTTCAAAGATTCGAAATAGTAATGTTCAAGGAACAAATTTAGGCTAATTAATTACCCTAGTTTCATATTTTTTGCTCAACGTTTTTTAAAACAAACCCGTGGCTTTGCTAGCTTCGGGCGAACTCAGCAGAGCCATTTTTGTAAAAACAACATTTTCCAAAGATTCGAAATAGTAATATTCTAGGAACAAATTTAGGCTAATTAATTACCATATAGTTTCATATTTTTTGCTCCTCGCGTTTTCGAAAAAAACTGGATTTATTGACTAACGCATAGGCGATGATGTGATTATTCCAAACTATAATTACTTGACCATTTGACGTGCCAAAACGATGATTATTACCATCGAAGGATGAAATGGTGGAACCGGATTTAATTTCATCCATGCAAATACGTTGAAAAGTAATGCATTGGAAATTAAAATAATTAAATGTTGGGTTTACAAAAGATAGAGTCGTGTTTTTCATAAGTACGCTTAGGTACTTGACATGTTGAATAATGCTAGTCAATAAATCCAGTTTTTTTCGAATACGCGAGGAGCAAAAAATATGAAACTAGGGTAATTAATTAGCCTAAATTTGTTCCTTGAATATTACTATTTAGAGTCTTTAAAAAAGTTGCTTTTACAAAAATGGCTCTGCTGAGTTCGCCCGAAGCTAGCAAAGCCACAGGTTTGTTTTAAAAAACGTTGATCAAAAAAATTCAATATTGGCTATTCATCGATCATTCGATGGTAATCATCGTTTCGACATGTCAAATTGTCATATAATTATAGTTTGGAATAATCACATCATCGCTTATGCGTCAGTCAATAAATCCAGTTTTTTTCGAAAACGCGAGGAGCAAAAAATATGAAACTAGGGTAATTAATTAGCCTAAATTTGTTCCTTGAATACTACTATTTCGAGTATTTGAAAAAGTTGTTTTACAAAAATGGCTCTGCTGAGTTCGCCCGAAGCTAGCAAAGCCACAGGTTTGTTTTAAGAAACGTTGATCAAAAAAATTCAATATTGGCTATTCATCGATCATTCGATGGTAATCATCGTTTCGGCATGTCAAATAGTCAAGTAATTATAGTTTGAAATAATCACATCATCGCCTATGCGATAGTCAATAAATCAAGTGTTTTTCGAAACCGCGAGGAAAAAAAATATGAAACTAGGGTAATTAATTAGCCTAAAAATATTCCTTAAATATCACCATTTCGAATCGCTGAAAAATGTCGTGTTTCAAAAATGGCTTTGCTGAGTTCGGCCGAAGATAGCAAAGCCACAGATTTTTCTATGAAGGAAAAGATTAAAAAGAATATAAATGGGGTAATAAATTATCCTAAAATAGGCTCTACAATTTGGCTATATCAATTTAAATTTTTGTTTATTTTTGAAGTATGGCTCTGCTGAGTTCGGCCGAAGCTAGCAAAGCTACGAATTTTTCTATGAAGGAGGAGAGCAAACAATTCGGGAATATGGTAATAAATTAGCCTAAAATGAGCCTAAAATTATGTAACCCATCCCGAGTCGAAATTCGTGTGTGGCTTTGCTAGATTCTTTAGAATTACAAAATATTTTGATGATTGGGCCTAGTGGAGCACCAAAATTTATGCAAAAAAGTACCACGCACAAAAACTTTAACGAACTTATATGAATTTAATTTGAAAATTATTATTGATGGTGGGAGTAAAATACTGCCAACATATTTTGACAAATAGTACGACTAAGACACCTTCGATAGCATAGATTTATGCAAACAAATACTCATCCTTGAAAACTTTGACAAAGTTACATATTTGTTATCACGGTTATGTATTGGTGGTGAGATTTAATTTCGTGCCTAATGAAAACTAAAAATTGATTACTTTCATTAGCATATTATCTTAAAGAATATCTTTTCATATACAACATATTCAACGAAATTGAAAAAGTTCTTAGCTGAAGTTCCTTAAATTTCTTAGATGAGTACACTTTTTTGTGGTTCGTTTATTATTGTCAACCCTTACTTTACAATGAACTACTCAATAAGTGATTTGAGATACCGTTGGTGCCGATGACACGCCCTTCCACTGATTACATAATTATCATTTACAATGATTAAAATTCATTAAATCCAAGAGAGTTTGCCTTATTATACCTATTCTGTTACACAATAGGTGGTCTTACGGAAAAGCAATTAAACCCTTTCAGTGAAGCTCACTACTTATATCAATGGGTGGCTTTCTATTTCTGTCTTGACTTCCATTAACCTCGCTCCATAAAACTTTTGACAACCTATTAATGTTTTAAAAAAGTCGACTAAGATATCTTCTAGTATTGAAGAGGGTTGTGAATACAAAAATAATTATCAGAACTCGCTTACTTACTTTAAGTTCAAGAGAGGTTTTGTAAGGGGTGTTGTAAACGAATCTAATAAAAGAGGGTGCTAATTATAGCTGATTGTGTTACTGAATAGAAAATAACGAGAAACAAATGTTGGATTTATGCAGTAGTTTTAAGTCATACGTTTTTTGGTGACTTATGACAAAGTGTATAAAACAGTCCAACGAATAATCATTGAGTGAACTTTCTTATAACTTACTCAATTCAATTATTAAGTATTTACTTGTGACCAAAAACTTATGGACCTAAACCTAGGGGAAAACATCTCCTTTAATCTCGTACATCTAAAAATTTTGAGTCATTTAAGTTCATTTTCAGTCATTAAATCTTCGCTTCAGTCATCGGTTTGAGTCTTTCAGTCATCGGCTTGAGTCTTTCAATTATCGGTTTGGGTCTTTCAGTCAATTTTTTAAGTCTCGTATACATTTTAGCGAGATGTTTACTCCTCGACTTAAACTGCTGCATAAATGAAAAGAAACAAATATTATTCGTTTTTTGCTATTCTCATCATCGATATAACAAAATCAGGACTCATTTTTTGCCATAACAAGGAGTTTCTCAAAGTTATGAATACTTAAACAAGTTTAGGCTGAATCTATTCAAGAAGCTGAAATAATTATCGATTTCCATGCACGACTGTGTTTGTAATAACATTCCCCTCATGATACATCCACGAGAGGGGTAGAATGTCAGTCATTCAAGACGCTGAAGTAGTAGGGGTGTTGTGGTTTATGGGGTGATTCCATGATACTGACATATCAGACAAAAACTTCCCTCACAAATTACAGAAAAGTTAATGAGCCTAGAAGAATTTTAATTTTACTCTAGGGTTTTGAAATAATCGAAATTGACACTCTTGATATGAATCCAAAAAACTGTTCATTTAATTCTTTTCATTCGCTAACTGAAATGGTTTTCCATTTATCTTATGATGGTGTCAATTTCTTCAAAGACTTTGAATTGTTAACGAATATTCTGGAGTAAAATTCCCTTAATCGTCCGCTACACGGTATGAAACAAACTTCTCCTGTTAATGATGACTGGCATATTCTGGCACACGTTCCTATTTATACGTCCATGGTTCCTACCTCGAAAAAACGAGTGCGTTGGACGCAATTCATTTCAACTAACGGACATGAACCATGAGTAAAAAATATTCCGCATAGTTGAGTACCTATAGCGGTTTGAAATTTCTGATACCAATAAGTACTTATATAATTGTTGAAAAAGTAAATTTTTTCAAATGACAAAATTTTTCAGACACGCATTTCTTAGATTCTAATTTTCACGACGAGCCCATTGATGATTTCGAATCGAAAATCGGATGGATAACAATCCTAGAAAATTCCTGTCATCATTCTAAAAAATGGCCGGATCTTCCAAATTACTTGAGACCGCAAGAAATTTCTTAGAATTTTTTTTTCAGAAGATTCACAGCAGAAGAACACAGCCCACAGCCCCCTCCCCCACCCTTATTGTTTGAAAATTCAATGTTTCGTTATAACCGAAGTTTTACCAAAATTTCTGCTACTAACTATTTTAATATACTCTTTGAGTGCCCCCCCCCACTTTTCTAAGCCACGAGCTGCCACTGGGTGTGGGCCATTTTTTCTGTCGAAACGAACTCATAATTTTTCTTCTTTAGGTTATACCTACCCAGCTCCTATTAAATTATTTAGTAAGTATCCATTCATTCCATAATAGGGCTGTTCTTCTGATGTAACGAACTTCTTCGAATCAATATACTTACTCACCTACACTCAAATAAAAACGCTATTGACTTGAGTTTTCTGTTCAATTTGGAATAAATTGTAATGGTTCTTAACAATTCGTCTTGACTATTTCTGTCACAAATGAGTAGAACGATACACTCGGACAGTGTATTGTATGTAGTTATATTCCACTTAAATTATACCATTAAGAATATTGGTATTGCCCTAAATGGTCATTCACTAGTGCATTCAAATGTACCATTATGAAAGCTCTTGTTGATTCAGCTTGCCACTGCTGGTAAGATCAGATTCGAAGGCTGAGATAGTATGACTGGTCTTGAATCCCACTAAACCTACACATGATTCATTTACCTATATCGTTCTCTCTCTTCAGAATAACCGCACAGCAACAACATTTGATAAAGGCAACTGTCGTAGTCATAATATACACATGGGATAAATTCGAAATTAAACTTCAACCTCATCTTTACGCATCACTGCAGTTGCATCCTTGAACGAGGTTAGTTTGTTGCACTGGTACTTTTAACACGAAATAACTCTTCTATTCGATGTAGTAGAGGTAGTTACCACACAATCACATTTATCACAAGAACACCACTGCTGGAAAATCCTCACGTAAAATCGCTCACAACAATCAAAACATGCGGTCAGCTTTACTTTCAAAATAAAGAAGCCGAAGCTAACCGTTTCTGTCTAACAATTGACTCGCACGAATCGACTGCTCGGCTAGCAACCTTTTGAATCTTGATAATCGACAAACAAACAGGATTTTTTCAGTCAAAAATCGCACAAAATGTCCCCGTTATTCATACCATAATTAACTCATATTTCACAAATAAAAACAACAAAACAAAACGATTAAAAAAATTAACCTTCTTATACTATTTACTATACTTTTTTTTTCTTTGGTGTTTTGGCATCGACTGCTATGGTCATTAGCCTTTGCGTTCTTTATAGGCCTTGTTACTAATACCATACGCTACTTTAGGAGCAGCACTGTTAATTGGAACGCAACAGTGCATCGTGCAGGACTCACCCTAGTCAAGCCACGAGATTTTAATAATTTAATCTGTTAAATTAAATTTAAAAATCCCAGCCCAACCAGGGTTCGAACTCCGGACCTTTCGACTCAGAGTCGGACGCTCTATTTACTATACTTAACCTCATTTTTCATACGCGTTCATTTTTGACTTATGATGGTAGGTTTATGTATACTTTATAAGAAGGTTGATTTTTTGTGTAAAACGTTTGGTTTTTGTGCTTGTAATTGTGACATATGAGTTTATTAGTGTTTCAAAAAAAGTGTCCAGAAAAACGGAACTCGAACGTAGAGCTTGGCAAAGATTCAATTCAAATTTTGCATATTGCTGAAAATTCAGAGCCGTAGGTGTTCATACCATCTTGGTCATCTAACTATTTTGTTCTAATAATAATAATAATAATTATAATAATAATAAGACGTTAATTAATCCAAATTAGCAAAAAAAAAAACAAAAAAAAAATCCAGTAATATCCGAAACGTGAATTTGAGATTAAAAGGCTTATAAATTCAGCTTTCTGATGCGAAATCAGGTGCTGTTGAAGCCTAGTGAAAACTAAAATCTTAAAACTAAATAACAAAACACATTCAAAATAATTCAACAGAATACAAAAAAAATCTTGAAATATCAATATTGGGAAAGTCTTTCTTTCATTACATTTTTGAACGATACAATCGATTTTGAGAAGTCAGTGATTCGAAATTTGTTGAGTAGGTTCGCTGAGGAGTAGGTAAACGAGCGTTTAAAGATTTCTTTTCTGTGAGAGGGTATGGTTATAATTTCTCTTCTTCGAATATTCAAGTTGTGCACGTGACTTCTGAAAATTATTTTTCTATATAAATATGGTGGACGTTTAACTTTTATAATTTTATAGTAGAGGATAGTTGCATGAAGTATTCTACGATTATACATGTTCAGCCATTTGATTTCAGGCAGTTTGTGACTTATTCTTTGTCTTCGTCTGAGACCGAATATTAACCGCAGACAGCAGTTCTGTAGTTTTTGCACTCGCCTAGCATCATGACTGTCCAAAAATGGTCCATATATAGTATAGCAAAAATTCATATGCGAGAGGACAATTGAGTCACATAACATTTTTTTGGTGTTTTTATTCAGGAATTTTCGATGTGGGTAAATTAATTTCAAGTTAGCGTAACCGATTCTCAACTTTGATGTAACATGTTCTGTGAATTTTAACTTCGTATCGATAAAAAGACAAAGGATTCTACAGGAGTTTTTGAATGGTATACGTTCATTATCTAGATGAATATACAGACTAGCTTCCAATTTTTCCCTTATTTTTTCATTACAAAAAAGTAAAGCCATAGATTTTTTTGGATTTAGTTTGAGTAAATGTCGGCTGGATATCTCAAATAGCTTCTGTAAGTCATCGTTGATATTTTCATTTGCTTGTGTTACATCTGGAGGGTTGAAGGAAAAGTATAATTGGGTGTCGTCCGCGTATAAGTGATAATTGCAATTAGTTATCGATGTCACAAATTTAGAGGTATATACTGAATAGAGTAGTGGACCCAGAATGCTTCCTTGAGGTACCCCTGAGTTGACAACTAATGATGTTGATATATTATTTTGGTAAACTACCCTCTGCAATCTGTTGCTCAAGAATGAATCTATTAATCTGCAAGCCCGATTCGAAAAACCAATGTGATCTAAAATTGGTAATAAAATTTTATGATTCAACATATCAAACGCTTTGGTGTAGTCTAAGAGTCAAAACAGTTGCCTTATTCACATCAGTTCCTCTCAAGACATCGTCTGTGACATCGGCAAGTGCAGTATCACAACTGTATCCCGGTCGAAAACCAGATTGTTTTTCAGGTAAAAATTCAATAGAGTTGAGAAAAGGTACGATTTGAGACTCGATTGCTCTTTCAAGTACTTTGGACATTACAGGCAAAATCGAAACTGAACGGAGATGGTTGAATTCTGTAGGAGAGGTGATTTTTGCCAACGGATTAATGATGGCTTCTTTCCACAAATTTGGAAAATATGAGTTGAGAATACATGAATTTAAAATATGTGTTAAATGAGGTACAATATGAGGACAACATAATAATAATATCAATGTGATATTAAGTTTGTCACAACCAATTGCAACAATTTTCGGTACCAAACCAAGACGGTTACCTAATCGAGTGTTTTGTATACACCGAGATAACAAAGAGCTTTTGGTTAACAAAAAGTCATTAGTCACCAAGAGACGGTAAAAACAAGGCCAATGAAAAAGTTATTCACCTCATTTGATTTACTCAAATTATAAGTAAGTTCAATTAATTTTCAAGGAAAAATACCATTTTATTTCAGTGTTTGCCACATTTCCTTGTTGTTTATAGTTTTACCTACTTAATTGATAACTGAAATATGCTTTTTTCTCTCTCTGAATTCCCTTATTCACGTAATTCCTGATGTCTTTATAATTTGTAACCGAACCTTTTTTTCCAATGCTCTCTCTCAGTGCATTATCCATAGTGTATATTGCTCGGCTTTATCACTAGTGGATATCATGGTGCTTTGGGTTTTGTAACTAAAATAAGAAGTCATAAAAGAAAAATTTTCATCAACGCTCTCGTGATAGCATATTTGAAAAAAATAGATAACTATTAAGTATAATAGGTGTCATTGAAATAGCTATTTGTGTATTAAGAGCGCAAAGTGATATGTTGTCGCTTGACAAAGAGAGTTACCGCGCGACGCGAAGCGGAGCGCGGTAATCTTTGGAGAGCGACAATGACACTTTGTGCTCGAAATACGCACAAAATTTTTTCTACAAACGAAGTTTTCAGAAAAAGAAACACCAGATGCTTTATTCAACAAAAGTACATCACATTATAACAAACTTTCATAATGTATAGGTATGCTAACGAAATTGCACTAAATTCAAAAAATACTAATCGCTTCTCAAACTACTAAATGCATGAAATATTAAAATTTACCTTTTTTAGTAGATATTCTCCATCGGGCGCTTCTTGTAAAAATTTGTAAATATCTTCAGTGGTGAATGTTTTGACTGGCACCACGTCATGAATTTACCGTATTGTAATTCATATTTCTTCCTTGATTTCTCTGGTAGGAGATTCAAAGTAACAATTTTTGCACTTTCTGCTACTTTAGGAGGAGTGTTTGATAATTCGCTGTCACTATCATCAATCATCATGCAGAAATACGTTGGAGAAGCGAGCGTTTTCGAAATATTTCCGCTCTAGAGCGCAAATGCTGTCACAAAATGACATTTCACGGAAAACGTCAACTTTGCGTTTGTAGAAAAAAGTACTTATTCACAGTTCTTAAAATTTCCTACATATTCTTGTTGTTCGTTTTTCATCGCCAACTCTTTCGTACCTTACGATGAACTGTTAGTGATCTGTGACATTGTCAGTGTCAATGACATCCCCTTTCCTACACAATTCTCATTTACAATGATTAAATCCAAGAGGATTTGTCAATGATTAAATCCATGAGGATTTGCCTTATTTTATCCATACTGGTGCGCAGTAGGTGGTCTTAAGGAAAGATACTCCTCTCTGTGAAGCTCACCATCTCTATTTCCATCTTGACATCCTTGAACCCTGCTTCATAAACTTTTTGTCTGATTTTTTTTCAAATCGCTTAAGGCATTTTCTAGTGTTGAAGAGGGTTGTGAAAACAAAAATATATCAGAGCTCCTTCATTTCGAGTTCAAAAGATGTTTTGTAATTGAGAGAGGGTGATATCTATAGCATAAGATTGTTATACTGAAGAAAATAACGAGAATCAAATGCAGTAATTTTAAGTCATAAGAAAGTTCTGTCAATGATTTTTTTTATGACTTATGACAAAGTGTAGAAACAGTCAAATTAATAATCATTGACTGAACTTTTTTATAACTTACTTATTACTATTAAGTACTTGTGACTGAAATATGGGAAACAAAAATTTATTTATTTTTCACAATACCTACCAAAAAGTAAGTTTTTCAAATTAATGAGTTCAATCGATCCAAGAAACTGAATTAGTTATCGATTTCCATACACCAATCTATATTATGACATTCCCCTCATGATACATCCACAAGAGGGGTAGTGCCTGTCAATCGAGACGCTGAAGTAAGGGGTATTGTGTTTTCGGGGGTGATAGGTACCTATCAGACAAAAACGTACCTTTAAAAATATAAACCAATAAGTAAGTATGCCCGAGAGAAGTCGAATATTGCTCTTGGTTTTTGAAATATTTTAAATTGACACTTTTCAAATGAACACAAAAAACTGTTTGGTCAGGTTCTGTGGTTTTCTCTCATTAAATGAACTCTATGAACTTATGATGCGTCAACTTTTTCAAATACTTTGAATTGTTTCTCAATCACAGCTCACGTATTTTTTTTCTTAAGGTTATAGCGACTATTAAATCATTTTTCTAAATTCATGCAAAAAGCAAAACTTTATTGAACTATATTCAGTGGAAAAAGAAGTTCTTTATTGCACTAGTGCAATAAAGTTTTTATTGCACTCATCTGTCATTCTACTTGGAGAATCCTCATCTATACACAGGGCACTGCTTCACGAGATCCTCCGCAACACTTCTTGCCGATACTGGAGCAGATATACTAGAGCTCAAACGACACGGCGGATGGAAATCGTCGACAGTAGCGGAGGGATACGTAGAGGAATCACATGCAAACAAACTCAGTGTTGCAAAACAAATATTTCAGCCTGAAGGAAATAACGATGTACAGTTACCAAGTACTAGTACGTTTACAGCAGTAACAAATCAAGAAGTGGATTTAAAAAGTACTTCACTACGAAATATTCATATTGAAAATTGCACCAATTGTTCATTCACTTTCAACATTGAGGGTAAAAATAAAGTTTGAGTCAAATTGTTCGTAACGTATCAGTTCCTGTTTCAATGCAAATCGATATTAATAATAAAGTATTCAAGTTGCGCTTTTCATTTTCCTACACCTAGTGCCGCACCTCAATAAATCATTTTTTGCTTTTTGCATGAACGTAGAAAAAATGTTGTATGCAACTCGTGCAAAAGTTGTTTATTGCACTCGACGTGTTGTAATTTCACGTCGAGTGCAATAAACATTCACTTTTTGCACTTGTTGCATAAATAACTATTAGCATTTTTTCCAAAATTATGCTGTTTTTCTTAAATGAAGGAATAAATAACGAACTTCTTCGAATCAATATACTCAATTAGAAACGCTTCTAGTACCTATTCGTCTTGAATAATTCTGTCAATACTTCATCAAATAGATATACCTACTCAGACAGTTTGAATGTACCTACCTAGTTATTATACTCCACTTGAATTACACCATTTAGAATCTTGGTATCGCCCTAAACGGACATTCAATGGTACATTCACAATGTACCATCATGAATGCTCTTGTTGCTACAGCTTGCCCCTGCTGCTCTTGTTCATTCGATTCGAAGGTTGAGATAGTAGGTATGACTGGTCTTGAATCCCATATGATTCATTTACCTACATCGTTCTCTCTCTTCAAAATAACCACACAGCAACAACATTTGATAAAGACAACTGTCGTAGCCGTATAAACACGAGATAAATTCCAAATTAAACTTCAACCTCACCTTTATGCATCACTGCAGTTGCATCCTTGAACGAGGTTAGTTTGTTGCAATGGTACTTTTAACACGAAATAACTCTTCTATTCGACGTAGTGGATGCAGTTACCACACAATCACATTTATCACAAGAACACCGCTAGAAAATCCTCACGTAAAATCGCGCACAACAACAATCGAAACATGGCCAGCTCTACTTTCGAAATAAAGAAGCCGAAGCTAACCGTTTCTGTCTAACACTCCTCTCGCGTGTACCCGACTGAATCGACTGCTCGGCTGGCAAACGATTCAAACGAATAACGCCATATTCCTGCTTCGTATCTCTTCGAGTCTTCGCCTGTTTGCCTATTCGCGTTCTCAACCGCACCACAAGACGGTTTTTACGAGGAACTTGAGGAATTCAACATTCGACTTCTCCACGTTGATTGCGTCGAACGTACCTGAGGTTTGGAAGTCTGTAAATTAGTTCTGACTAGTTCTGACCGAAGCGAAAACTAAGTCCGTTTCGTTGGGACGGATTGCTTTTTGTTTTGTTGTTCGGTGGAAAGTGCGTGTGGAATCTTTGGGTGTCTTGATTGTGTTTGAAGTGTTTTAGGATATAGGCCTGGGCGGTTGTCTTCGAGAATGGTGAAAAGTGAAAAAAAAATAGAACTGGATGAGACCCATTGGAAAAGTAAGAACAAAAATGAAAGGAAAAATGATTTCCGTGCGATTTAAGGTCGAGAAGTGGAAGGGGTGAGATTTTAAGGGTGGAAAACGGTTTATCATGATTGCCAGTAAAACTACGAGTCCTATCGAAAAAAGTTGAATGGCAAAATTGTAGGTGATAAAAAGATTCACAACTTTTGTCGTTTTGTCTTTCCACTTTTTTGCATGACCTCAAAATTTATGCGAAAAATTCAAAAAAACCTCTTTTTTATTTCCCACAAAAAAAAATCACGAAATTCAGTGAAAACTTGTCTCAACTTGTCTCAAACACATTGTAATTTTTTGGATTAAAATATACATTGTTTCCTCTTATTTCCGTTTAATCCAAAAAAGCACCCTAATTTTCTATCGAAAATTCTCACGTCAAAATATCTGCTTTTTGAAAAAAAAAAAGGTGTGATTTTTCTGCTTTGAAATCTCTACTTTCTGTAGGTATAATAAATATACATTACTATGGCAAATTTTCTTAGATAATGATAAAAATCGGAAAACTCAAATTAGACAAAAAAATGTTTGATCATTAGTAAAATTTTGAGCTATTCATTGATATTTACACTTTAATCACTCGAAAAATGTAAGTTTCCATTCAACATTGATTGAAATGGATTGCAATTAATCAAATCTATTTACAAATGTAAAAATAAAAATACTTAGAGATCAAGATTTCGAAAATATCAATTGACAATAATTAAATCATCTTCCATATTGGCAAATTTTCCACCAACAGAAAGCGCAGCAGAACAACATTGTTACAGGGCATATTAGCTCCAAACTTGGCTGGATAACGAACTGGCAGCAACAGTTGATGGGAATGGAAGCAACATCAACGTAGCATTATGCCCAAATTGACAAATAAAGAATTAATTCCGTAAACATTAATCAAAACTATCTGCTGCAGCTGTGAAACTGCCGAAAACATGGTTTCAAATGGTCATGATTCTGAAAAATGCGCCAATGTTGAAGAAAAAACCTACGACGAAATTAATGATTTAGATGAAATTGTGGAAGAACCAATGCAGACTGGAAAAAATATTGGAGACGAAGACGAATCCAACGATGAAGAAATGACAATATAAATCCCCTTCAAGTCCTATCTTTGATACTTAAAGAAAATTAACTATTTCGCATGTTTTTTGCAATCTCTATTTTTCATGGATTTGAATTTTTTTTGTTTATCAATGTTACATGGAAACTTACATTTTTCGAGTAATTGAAGTGTTAAATTTAATCAATAGCTCAAAATTTTACATAATGATTTTAAAAAATGGTCGAATTCGAGTTTTTTCGTTTTTATGCATTTTCTGAAAAAATTTGCAATAGTAATTTATTTTTTTATATCATCAGAAAGTAGAGATTTCAACGAACAAAAATCACACCGATTTTTTTCAAAAAGCATATATTTTGACCATATAACTATTAACTACAAATATTGATAACACGCCATAAGACGCAATGTAATCAAATTGAAGACAAAAATATCAATCTTACCTTTTCTCAAACGGGGGCTGGGAAACTATTGCGCATGCCTCGCATGCCAAATTCTGAATCACGAGAAATGTCATACATTTTTAAGGTTATGCTTCTTTTGACATTTTCAACCGTCCCATATTGAAAATGGGCTAACATTTTTATAATGTGGATAAATGAAGAATGAGAATTATGCAAGACGGTCAATTAAACTTCGTGTCATTAAAAAAACGATTCATTGATCCATTTGTAACACAATGTCTGTTACCTGCTACTAGAGTTTCATCAATCAATTTTCTGCCAAAAGCGGATAAACACTCAATAAACTTGAAGAAATATGGATTGGGTATGTGACAGACAGTTGTTTGAAAAGCTAAATCTCGTTCCATATCGGCATAATAACTGCCGAGAAAAACAGTTTGCTGGTAGTGATGTATTTTTTGCCTCCTGAACACGAACTCCAAGTAAAACGCGGCGATCTTAAATTCCTTCAGGCATGAATCTAGAAATTTATAAAATGTGTCATATTCTTAGGAATAAAACCCATTTAGTGCCATCCTCTCTTATAATTTGCACAATCTACATTTGCTCTCTGTAAACTTATCCATATTATGAGGTTATGTTGGAAAGATATGCTTCTCATATGTTCGATAATTGCTGCTGCCGAATCATGCACGCTAGAAAGAGATGAAAAAACAAAATCGTGTCTTGGAATAGTAATTTCTGGCGCATGCGCATTAATTTAACAGCGTCCAATTCGAAGTCGATGCTCATTTTTTTTGGCATCACATAGGCTATCCTTATTATCCATATTCGTAGTTAATAGATATATGATTTTGACGTGAGAATTTTCGACTGAATATTATGGTGCTTTTTGATATTAAATCAAAATAAGAGAAGCAGTAAATATTTTGAATCCAAAAGATTACAGTGTGTTTGGGACACGAAAAGGTAAGTTTTCACCAAAGGACCACGCACGTTTCTTATGGAAAATGGCTTTCCGTGAATTTGTCCGAATTTTTGGTATGGTGTAGACCTGTATGCACCGATCAAAAGTGTCGATTGCCCAAAACTCCAAAAATGGACAGTTTTCGAGATATGGCTCTATCAATGTAATTTTTTGTGCATATTTTGGATTTTGACACATAATCAGTTCACTCTCATACTTAGGAAAAACCGAGTTTCAATGATTTCACTGCAGGAATCGATTGAAAAATAGTTCTTTCTTCGTTTCAGATACTGCCATTTGAAGAAATTATTATACACTGCTCGTCACTGACGATGTAACTGGACTATCATTTTCAATTTCTATAGTCCAGTTTTTGTAGAAACAAAAACTTCTGAATTGCTCAAGGTATCACAGAGTCACATAATAATATATTCAACACCTTTCGATAGGGGCACTGGAAAAATAATATTCGATACACACTTTAGGAACTGAATCTGAGATACTTTTTTTTTAAATAGTTTCCTAGTCGTCAAAGAAATAATGGTAAATGCAAAATGAGCATATAGAAAATCGTTCATAATGTAGGTTGACGACATAAATACTCGTATCGAATGAAGTTTGTTTATACCGAGTGTTAAATATCAATAGGAACAAGGGAATACATACCCAATAATCATTTCTAATCGCTAATCGAACCGTTAAGGCAAACGGATCCGTGAAAATGTCTGAATACTTGATATGATGTGGATTTCGATGCACTGATCAAGTGTCTATTGCTACAGACTACAAAAATGGACAGTTTTCAAGATATGGCCGTATCAATATCTGATTTTTTTCGTTTTCTAGATTGTGACCCACAATCGCTTAGCTCTTATACCCAACAAAAACGGAATTCTATCGATTTCTGCGAAGGAATTGACTAAAAAAACAGTTTTGTATTTCATTTCAGATACATTCATTTGGAGAAATTAGCATACCTACACTGCTCGTCACTGGCAATGTGGGCTATTATTTTCAACTTTTGTATTTCCGTGTTCGTAGAAACAAAAACTCTTGAATTGTTCTAGTTCTAACAAACATACTTAAATCCAACATAATTCAATTGTGGAATTTGAAAAAATAATATGCGATACACACTCTAAATATGATTTGATTTTTTTTTTTGAAATATTGTCCTGGCCATCAGGAAAATAGTGGAAAAAGCAAAATGAGAAACTAGAAAATCGTACTTATTTATAATGTACGCTGACGAGATGAATGCAGTTGTGGAATAAACAAACAAGTAAGGAGTTACTTGAATACCTAGTGAACAGCAAAAAAATATTCATTTCTTCAACTTACCTCTATCAAATAGAATAAGATCACAACAGCAACCACATCGTTGTATAGTACCCTACCCGATTTTGTTCAAATTATACATTTTTCGATCAATAGTTCTTTATTTAGTGAATGCACCTACACTTCACTTCTGTAAAGATGATCACTGTCAGATTTTTGTGCCTTGACTCTGTCTGTACTCTTCAAAAAAAATTTTCGTCATTTTGGTGTTTCAGCTACTGCGAAGACAGACATAGAACTGAGATTGAATGACGTTATCTTATTTGCCCCATGTATAATTTTGCAATAGTTCGAGTGACAATAATATTTGGTGGGTTGAACAATTGACCCTCGTTAAATGTTACGCATACATGATTTGATGAACGTTTGGAACAACTTTCTTTTACGTACTATTATTCTTACTACTATCATCATCACTTTGGTGGAGAATTGATATTTTTCATGAAATAAATATTGTTACTGTTTTACAATTTTCCCATTATTAGTTATATATTCTTCCCATGAAAACTCATTTATTTCAAAATTCAAAGTTGTCTAGAGTTGATGGCCGTGAACGTTAAACATCTGAGACCACAGTACTCCTCACCGGTGGTCTCAGTTTTTCAAGTCCATATAGGCTTTCGGCTGAGAAAAATCTGGCCGCTAGGCCCAGACAACATTGAATATATTGACTCCGGCCGTAAAAGCCTACATTCTCTCATCAGTTATCGGTTCAATTAACAATTAGAAAAGATTTTTCAGTATGTATATTTAACACTCGGTATAAAAAATCTGCATTCGATACGAGCATTCATCTCGTCAGCGTACATTATAAATACGATTTTCTGGTTTCTCATTTTGCATTTTCCACTATTTTCCTGATGGCCAGGAGAATAGTTCAAAAATAATTCAAATCATATTTAGAGTGTGTATCGCATATTTTTTCAAATGCCACAATTGAATTGTGTTGGATATAAGTATGTTTGTTAGAACTAGAACAATTCAAGAGTTTTTGTTTCTACGAACACGGAAATACAAAAGTTGAAAATAATAGCCCAGCTACATCGCCAGTGACGAGCAGTGTATGCAAATTTCTCCAAATGAATGTATCTGAAATGAAATACAACTGTTGTTCAGTCAATTCCTGCGAAGAAATCGACAGAATTCCGTTTTTGTTGGGTATAAGTGCTAAGCGATTATGGGCCACAATCTAGAAAACGAAAAAATCAGATATTGATACGGCCATATCTTGAAAACTGTCCATTTTTGTAGTCTGTAGCAATAGACACTTGATCAGTGCATCGAAATCCACATCATATCAAATATTCAGACATTTTCACAGATCCGTTTGCCTTAACGGTTCGATTAGCGATTAGAAATGATTATTGGGTATGTATTCCCTTGTTTCTATTGATATTTAACACTCGGTATAAACAAACTGCATTCGATACGAGTATTTATGTCGTCAACCTACATTATGAACGATTTTCTATATGCTCATTTTGCATTTACCATTATTTCTTTGACGACTAGGAAACTATTTTAAAAAAAAGTATCTCAGATTCAGTTCCTATAGTGTGTATCGAATATTATTTTTCTAGTGCCCCTATCGAAAGGTGTTGAATATATGTGACTCTGTGATACCTTGAGCAATTCAGAAGTTTTTGTTTCTACAAAAACTGGACTATAGAAATTGAAAATAATAGTACATTTACATCGTCAGTGACGAGCAGTGTATAACAATTTCTTCAAATGGCAGTATCTGAAACGAAGAAAGAATAATTTTTCAATCGATTCCTGCAGTGAAATCATTGAAACTCGGTTTTTCCTAAGTATGAGAGTAAACTGATTATGTGTCAAAGTCCAAAAATGCAAAAAAAATTACATTGATAGAGCCATATCTCGAAAACTGTCCATTTTTGGAGTTTTGGGCAATAGACACTTTTGATCAGTGCATCCAGATCTACACCATACCAAAAATTCGGACAAATTCACGGAAAGCCATTTTCCATAAGAAACGTGCGTGGTCCTTTCGTGAAATTTTTTTTTGTGGGCAAAAAAGCAAACTTTCGGTTTTTTGGATTTTTCGCATACATTTTGAGGTTATGTGAAGCAAGTGAGAACACAAAAGTTGTGAAGCAAGTGAGAACACAAAAGTTGTAAATCTTTTTATTACCTACAAGTTTGACATTTAACTTTTTTCGACAGGACTCGTAGGTTTGCCGGAAATCGCGATAAACCGGTTTCCACCCTTAAAATCTAACCACCTTCCACTTCCCGACCTCAAATCGCTGGTGAATTATTTTTCCATTTATTGTTGTTATATTTTCTTTCTCTTCCAATGAGTATCATCCTGTTCCATTTTTTTTTTGGTTTCCAAATTGATCGACTTTGACCTATAACGGAACATGCCTGCTTACAAGTATTGAATAAAAGTTCGGTTTTGTGGAGGACATTCGCTTTTTGAAAATGAAAAAATGTTGTTTCAAAGAAATCTGTACAAGAGAGTAGAAGCGCAATGCATCAATTTTCCACTGTAAATTACTGCGCTTAGGAGACAGCTGTCTTGAATGAAATTATTTGATTTTGTCCGTAACGTGGTAAATTTGAAAGGAGCTCGCACCATTTCAATGGGAAATGGGCTATAATAAAGGACCCTGCACTTCTCTTATGGAAAATAGCGCTCCGTAAAGAGTTGCAAATTTTTGGAATATCGTAGTAATCGATTTACTGATGAAAAGTGCCCTTGCCCCACTAAATTCTATGACTAGTTTTTGAGATACAGGGTGTTGAAGTTGATAATTATCAACTATAGTACACGAGTATTTTGAATCAGAATCAAATGAACTTGATTTTTTGTCAACCACATAGAAAAATGTGACCAAAAATCACAACGGATACAGGGTTACACATCGATCGAATGCATGCCCTATTTTGAAAGTATAAAATATGACATAGATACGTTGTAGTTACTTAAAAAAAAATCTAAAATAGCCATAATTTATTCTGGGTGATCCATAGTTATAGAAACTACCTGTTCACAATGGAGGTTAAGTGGACACCCTCATCCTGTATTTTTGAATTCTTTTAAACTTATTTTGTAGAACTCGTGATGCTGATCAAGTGTCTCGTTTGCGCCAAAGCTCCAAATTCAATGCTTTCGTTTATACAGGGTGCTGAAGTTAACTTTTCCAAAGTTTCAAATGGCCATATCGAATAGGTATAAAATACAGGGTGATTCAAATGTACTTTGACAAACTTCAGGAGGTGATTCCCCACCATCTTCTAATATGAATTGTTTAAATAAATATATGTACAGAAACGCTTCGTCTTAAAGTTTTAGTTTAATTTTCGTTTTTTTTTATACCGACCTTAATTGAACGAAAATTGGGATTGAGAGGTTTTATGAGGTGTCAAATTCGAACCTGATGTAATTATTGTTCCCATTCGTAGGAGGCGCCACCTACACTTCTTTTTCTTTTTTGAAGATTCATAACTATTTTAAGCGTACTTCTAGCACATTTTTCAGTTAAAATATCCCCATCATATCTACGTAAAAAAGCTACCCTTGTTAGAAGTCGCTTTAAGCAACCGTTTTCTAGAATTTGGATTTGAAAATTTCAAGTCGATTATTTGATAATCGATTCATGTTGAAGTTATTACCATTATTTTTCATTTTTCACAAGATTGCTTAGGAAATGAATTTGGCGTTTAAATAGAGTAGTGTTGAAGAGGTCATTACTTTTGTGTACGTCCCTGTTTGACATCCTTGAGCGAATCAGTTATTTTTTATCAAGGGTGCAGAATCAGTATTTCTTTTAATAAAATTTGCACAAAATATCGATATTTTATTTCAAGAAATTTTGAATATGTTGAATAAAATAAAATCAAAATAAATTCTGTTCAAATAAATTGTTGAAAGTGTCCACCTTCAGCGAAGATACAGGCATTCAATCTTCTGGAATTTCGAACCTGCTCAAAAATTATTGGTGTGTTTCTTATTGTTTCACAGGCGTATACTATTCGAGATCTTCCTCGTTCGCCACTGGAGTTTTATAAACTAGTGACTTCAAAAATGTCACCTAACATTAAAATCTAGCGGGTTTAGATCTGGGGACCTTGGTGCCCACGCCTGGTTAGGTTCTTCTTTACCCCTACCGATATCCACAAATATCCACGATATACAGGGTGAGTCCAAAGCTAGCAAGTTTTTTAGTGATTTCTAAAAAACTGAACGGTGGAATTTCATTCGTTTCCAAATATTTCGAAGAATACAATGATAAAATCCAATTGATACATTGATTATGTTAGCTTCTGCTGAATCAGACTAACGTTATACACAAGATATTCTATTTCTCATGAAGCCATACCCGTACTGCTGGTTGATATCACAATATATCAGGACTTCAGTATAACTCGGTGATGAACTCGATCGTTCATGACAGAAGTTTACTCTGTAGTTACACAAAATATACAGGGTCTATCAAAAATAGTGGATCATACTGATTATTTCTTTGAAGTAGTTTGGCTTGAGATTCATTTTATTGATGCATTTCCATAAACACTTTCATTCGACACAAATGTTCTCAAATTACTTTGTACAATTTACTGTGAAATATTTTATATAACATGCATAAATTTATGACGAAGGTAGAATATTGCAAGAAGGTAAAAACAAACAGTGAATTACAATATACAGTGAGGCCTAAATTAACGGATAAACTCAATTTCCACGTAACTATGAATGCAACTGAACGATTCTCTATAAGGTCAATTTTTATATATGAAACTACACTTTCTCAATAAAATCATGCAACAGCCACTTCAACCTCTCAGGGGTAATAGCTACCCCAATAAAAAATTTAAAAGAAGAGGGTTAGCGTGTGATACAGCGTTTGAAAGGGACTTAAATTCTCAATTCAGCAATAGAGTACTTTTTCATTTTCGAACCTTGGTAACATGAAAAATCAAACAAATAAACGATGACTTAATAACTACAGATTATAAATGACGTCCAGCTAACTAGGATAAATTTTAAATACGTCTGACCTTTTTGTGACATTCAAATATCTTAGGAATAATGAAATTGGTGTTGGTACGTCTTCTGTAATTATGTAATTACCTATTACGTTGTAAATTATATGTTTTTGATAATTTTTTTGCAATATTCCACCTATATCAAAGTGACAATTTTTAGTTCAAAGTAGCAATTATCACTTCGAAGTGACAATTTTCACTTTGATGTGGCAATACCAAATGTTGTGAAATAGTATATTGTGTATCTAGTAGTAAAAGCAATACATTCCCGGACGACAATGTAAATTGTTGGCCGAGGCGTTAAGCCGAGGCCAACAAGCATTGAAGTCTGGGAATGTGCTTTTACTACAGGGTACACATACTATTTTTTCTGAAATCGCAATCAGCATTATCAAAAACTAAGGAATTCTACATATTGTTTGCGTGAATTCAATAACTGTCTAAAATGTAAACAAGCCGGCAAAAATTTTCCCGTATCGTTGTCGATACGGGAAAGTACTTTCCCGCACCGTTTAGGTCCGAAAACAGTCCGGGAAAGTTCGTTGCTTAGCAACGGACTAAAATACTAGATTAGCGTATTTTGAGGCCTGAAGTTGCTCCGAGAAAGTGAGCATTCTTGAACGATTTCAGAAAAAAACATATTGGGCATGTTTTTTTATTCACTGATGAATCCACCTATCCAACAGCTTCGTCCCTATGTGAATATAACATCATGCCCATTGTTGTTGGCCCTTCATAAAAAATAAATTTAATAAAACCATGGCAATGAAAAAACAGTTTTTCTCATTTTAGGAATGTTTTATACCTAACATAAAAATGTTACCGTAATTCAGAAAGCACGTGTTTTCTTCTAGGTATACAAAACGACTGTCCCCATATTGAAATTTCTTCCTGAAACGCGAAATATTCACACAAAAATTTCTTATTAAATTCTCTTATTATTTCATTTTTATATACCAGGTGTCCCGGTATACATGTTCCAATGGTTTATCTCAGCCATTTCAAAAGATAAAAATTTGAAAATTTTATAATCTTCAATTCGTTCAAGGAACCTTTACCTGAGGCAAGCAAGAATTCAGAGTCACTTCTGGTTTGACCAGAAGTGTCTCTAACTTTTTTATTTCAAATTGCACCCTGTATATTTTTGCGATTTTTGATTTCCACTCAAAATTACCATTCCAAGGATGATCACACTTTGTATTTTACATTTGATTCGATGGAGGAAACGTCAATTCAAATTTCAAATTGAAAGAATTGCAGTAGGCTACGATATTTTGTGTAATCTTGATTTTGACTTCAATAATAATTGATAATTCATGAACAACTGTATTTTCATAACGTTATTTTCATAACGATTATGATAATCACATCAACAGTACTATTGAGAAATTTATGAAATGTTGGTTCAGCTAAAGATGTTCTGTCGTGGAACATAATAGTTATTTATGCAACAAGTGCAAAAAGTAGGTGTTTATTGCACTCGACGTGAAATTGTCCGACGAGGCCGTCAGGCCGAGTTGGACAACATGTCGAGTGCAATAAAATCTTTTTGCACGAGTTTCATCCAATATTTTTTTTACGTTCATGCAAAAATCAAAAAATGTTGCATATAGGTGGCACTAAACTCTAAGGAAGACCTTGTTTGTTCAAATCTATCTGCTAAAAGTAATACAAAAACATTTTGTGTAATTTAGTCGATATTCGAAGGAACTAATTTTATTTTCAACAAATTGCATTTTCTAGTAATTTCGTTGTCCATTATGTGATAAATATGATTCAAAATATCATGAAACATGCATCTGTTTGAAACGTAATACAATCTCACAGAAAATGTCCTAAATTTAGAGTCGATTTGAGAGTTTATGTCTGTCATGATGACAGAACCGTATAGTAGAATGAAGGTAGAAGGTAACAGATACAAATGAACGAGTTGTTTATTTGACGTTACAAGTTACTGCTGTCAGATCAATAATCAAAAGTTGTCATGTATCGACTTCACGTTTTTCCGAGTTGTTGATGATAACTTTCAAAAACGCGCGTTTTTGAAAGTTCGATTTAAACACGCTGAGGCGAGATATAAATAAGTAAAAAGGGGCACCAATAAAAAAAAAGTCTTTATTGCACTCAGTGCAATAAAGAAACAGTTCTTCCACCAAATAAAGTTCAATAAATTTTTGTTTTTTGCATGGACGTGGAAGAAGAAATATTTCTCACTTATAATCGTCATTAATAAAAAAACCTTTCTCAAGTTGAAATCAACTATGTATTTTACCGAACGCCAAACAATGAATGAATAGTAAAAGAAGCAAAAGATTACAAAGGAAGGGGGCATAGGAATATAATAACTAAAGCATATGTTCGAAATTTTGACCAACTGCTCATCCTTCAGCTCGGTGGAGTAGTTCACGCGAAGTAACACTTCTTCCTCAACACCTCAACATTAAGGGCTCTTCATTCATTTCTTATTTTGTTTTTTATATATTACAAATGAATAGGAGGAGTCTGGTACACACGATCTTTCAAATACCCCCAAAGGAAGAAATCCAGCGGTGTAAATCAGGAGATCTTGCAGGCCATCTTATCGGTCCGTGTGTGCCGATCCATTTATCAATGTTTCATTTAAATGATTCCTTACCACTCTAGCCTTGTGGGAGGGTGTACCATCCTGTGGAAAATAAATGTTTCTACGCATATGTAAAGGAATATTTTCAAGAAAATGAGGAAGTTCATCCCGAAGAAATTCTAGGTACATTCGACCAGTTAACGTACAATCGTGAGATTTTGGTCCTAAAATGAATCCATCATTCATGCCGCACCATATATTGACTTCCTAGATAACTTGAAAATTAGTTTGTCTTGGCCAGTGTGGATTATTTTTCGACCAATAATGACAATTATGTCAATTTACGGTTGCATTATTATGGAAACGACTCTCCTCTGACCACAATTTCGAGCTGATAATACCATCTTCACGTGCCGTTGCTAACCAAGCAAGAAACGCAAGTCCCCTCTCGTAATCTTTGATGCAGATGAATTTTAAATGGTTTGAATTTGGCAATTCTGAAAATGCGCTGAAATGATGAACGAGAAATACCGCTCTCCTGCTCTATGTTTCTAATAAAAATATGGGAATCAACAATCACTCTTCCAAAAACTGCAACAGTATGCTCTTCGTCCGTAGCTTTTACTTGTTGCCAAATTCGAAGCCAAGCGTGTGAAGTACATAGCGCTTGGCATTCGTCTATCAGGGAATTTCTTGATTACTTATATTTCGGACGTCCATCATCTTAATGGTTGAAAGATTTCTATCTCTGTCAAATTTTTTCACAACGTTTCAATTGCTTGAATCCGCAATCGTCTTCTGGTGAATAGTGACAAAATCAGATGCTACGCGACCTTTTATAGGTCTATAATTAAGTGTGATTACGCGCGGTCTTGTGGCGCGCGTGGTTTCGCGCTTTTTCTCCCTCCAAAACGGTCCATGAGCGGTTTCCATACGTTTTTAATTTCCACGCTTGGTTTACTGAGGGCACCATTGTCTTCTATGTAGGTGGTTTCCATAAATTTCCGTTTGAACCAATGTTCCCCTCTATGAAGAACACTAGCTTCGTCCCAGATAATTCGGTGGTGTTTTGTCCAGGCGTGGTCAGCAATTCCCGATTTTGATGTTTCCCCTCGTTGAGTCCACTTTTTGTGTTCGGCTATTCTTACTGATAATGGCCTCTTGGTCTCTCCGATATAGGAATCTCCACATTCACATGGGACTTTGTAAATACAATTTTTGCTGGATTCTGTTGTGTTCTCTGGTTTCGTCTTGGTGAGGAAGCTTCGTAAGGTACTGCCGGATTGAAAGCAACTCTTGATGTTGTATTTTTTTTCGATCCTTCTGATCTTCTCGGAGATACCCCTGATATAGGGAAGAATGAGAACGGGGTTTTGTGGTCTTTCTTCGGTTGTCTTGGTCTTTTCGAGTTGTTTCCGAACTTCTCCTATGAGCTTCTCGGAGTATCCGTTTCGGCGTAGGTCCTTTTTTATTTGGATAATTTCCGCTTCCAATGACTCCTGGTTGTTGCAAATAGACAATGCTCTCTCCACCAACTTTCTTACGATTCCCCTCTTTGTGGAGTTTGGGTGATTAGAGCCGTAGTTGAGGTACTGCCCTGTGTGTGTCTTCTTCCTGTAAACAGAGGTGAGGATTCCAGTGACTGTTCTTTCAGCTTTCACATCGAAAAACGATAGGGTACTGTTAGTTTCCTTTTCCATTGTGAATTTGATTGAATCCCTCATGTTATTCATTCTGGCGAAGAATTCCCCAGGGTGTTCATCTCCATGGTTCCAAATGATAAAGGTGTCGTCTACGTATCTTAACCATAGTTTTGGTTTGTATTTTGCCTCTCTGATAGCCAATTCCTCGAACCACTCCATGTATATGTTGGCGATTACTGGAGAGAGAGAAGATCCCATCGGCAGTCCATCAACTTGGGAGAAGAAACGGCTCTTTTCTTGAAAGTATGAGTGACGGCCCTGAAAACCCTGCAAATGGACTCCACCATTAAAATTCTCCCTGCAGACAAAGGAAATGCCACAATCATCATGGACACCCAGACTTATGATGACAAATTAGAAGCAGTACTCGAAACAGAAAACTACAAACTCCTACAGAAGGATCCAACATCTTCGATAGAAAGGAAAATCTACAGTACTCTGTCAAAGTACAAAACCTTTATTCCAGACAAAGAACGGACACATTTGACGCCACAATACAGTAAACCGCCTCATCTCTACGGTCTTCCGAAAATTCACAAAACCGACATGCCATTAAGACCAATCACCAGCTCCCGTAACTCACCGACCTATAACCTGGTGAAATACCTCCTACCGATACTACAACCCTTGCAGGGTACTCGCAGTTCGTTCGTCAAGAATTCTAAACACTTCGTGGACATTATCAAAGATGCTGAACTAGGGCCTGAAGATCGTTTCATCAGCTTTGACGTGGAGAGCCTTTACACCAATGTCCCCATAGAAGAATCCCTTAACATCATCAAGAGGAAACTGGAAGAAGACATCCAGCTTCATGAAAGGACTGACATCCCCGTACAAGCGATATTGGAACTACTGCAGTGCTGCCTACACAACTCAGACTTTCAAGAAAAGAGCCGTTTCTTCTCCCAAGTTGATGGACTGCCGATGGGATCTTCTCTCTCTCCAGTAATCGCCAACATATACATGGAGTGGTTCGAGGAATTGGCTATCAGAGAGGCAAAATACAAACCAAAACTATGGTTAAGATACGTAGACGACACCTTTATCATTTGGAACCATGGAGATGAACACCTTGGGGAATTCTTAGCCAGAATGAATAACATGAGGGATTCAATCTAATTCACAATGGAAAAGGAAACTAACAGTACCCTATCGTTTCTCGATGTGAAAGCTGAAAGAACAGACACTGGAATCCTCACCTCTGTTTACAGGAAGAAGACACACACAGGGCAGTACCTCAACTACGGCTCTAATCACCCAAACTCCACAAAGAGGGGAATCGTAAGAACGTTGGTGGAGAGAGCATTGTCTATTTGCAACAACCAGGAGTCATTGGAGGCGAAAATTAACGAAACGGATACTCCGAGAAGCCCATAGGAGAAGTTTGGAAACAACTCGAAAAGACCAAGACAACCGAAGAAAGACCACAAAACCCCGTTCTCATTCTTCCCTATATCAGGGGTATCTCCGAGAAGATCAGAAGTATCGAAAAAAAATACAACATCAAGAGTTGCTTGCAATCCGGCAGTACCTTACGAAGCTTCCTCACCAAGACGAATCCAGAGAACACAACAGAATCCAGCAAAAATTGTATTTACAAAGTCCCATGTGAATGTGGAGATTCCTATATTGGAGAGACCAAGAGGCCATTATCAGTAAGAATAGCCGAACACAAAGAGTGGACTCAACGAGGGGAAACATCGAAATCGGGAATTGCTGACCACGCCTGGACAAAACACCACCGAATTCTCTGGGACGAAGCTAGTGTTCTTCATAGAGAGGAACATTGGTTCAAACGGAAATTTATGGAAACCACCTACATAGAAGCCAATGGTGCCTTCAGTCAACCAAGCGTGGAAATTAAAAACGAATGGAAACCGCTCATGGACCGTTTTGGAGGGAGAAAAAGCGCGAAACCACGCGCGCCACAAGACCGCGCCTAATTACACTTAATTATAGACCTATAAAAGGTCGCGTAGCATCTGATTTTGTCACTATTCACCTGAAGACGATTGCGGATTCAAGCAATTGAAACGTTGTGAAAAAATTTGAAAGAGATAGAAATCTTTCAACCATTAAGATGATGGACGTCCGAAATATAAGTAATCAAGTTACTACATCGTCTGAAACATTCAAACAAACGAGGGAATTTCTCTCTGTATGCACATAGGGCAACCCAACGATTATTTTCGCATTTTCCATTAACCAGTATCATATCCAATCTCCCTTGATTAGTGAAGTTATCATCATTTTCACGGTTATTCATTCTTGAGTGTTAGTTTCTCTGACACGCACACAACTATTAAGAATAATTAACTACTGTCAAAGTTACAAACAAATGTATTCAAATATTTCCATGGCACACTAAGATTTTCATTAGGAATTATTAATTAATAATAATTTCAAATGTGAAATACAATGCGTGATACATCGTTGGAAAGATAATTTTGAGTAAAAATTAAAAATTGCAAAAAATATCCCGAGTGCTACATGAAATAAAAAAGTCAGAGTCACTTCCGGAGAAACCGGAAGTGACTTTCAATTTTTCTTTTTCTCAGTTGAAGGTTCCTTGAACGAATTGTGAATTGGGTGCCGGCTGAGCCAGGTAGTAAAACCTATCATGCGAGTTGGGTGTCAGATACTTGGGAGTTGGGTGCCAGTAAGCCATAGTCATTAATAAAGATTTACATTTACAAATTCAAATTTTGTTTTCTTTATATACTACACTTAAAATGAATTTTCATTCAACTTCCAAGCTCCCAACTTGCGAGCTAGGTTAGTTCGGTCAGGTTAGATCAGACTAATAAAATTCTACACTCAAAATGGATATAACCTTCTTTCTTTCCCCGATTGATTGCAATGATATCAACTGTTCGGGTTGAACCATCAATAGCTACACAGCTGACCTCATAAACTTCCATATTAATTTTTCTCAATCCATCTGCACTAAGTGTTCTTACACGATAATGCCTCTCATTCCGAAGCAAACAACCCTTTCTGCAGTATCCAAGAACGTGTGATAATACTTTCTCAAATCACCCTTAACGACTTTATTCAAGAAATTTGTCGCACCCAACTCGTATATGACTCTTTACGGTACCAGGTATAAAGGTAATTAACGGTACCCAATTCCCATCTTTCCATTGAAACAGGTATACTGGGACACCCGGTATAAGTTGGTGTTTTGATTCACCAAATATTAGCTGAAATCATCTGCTCAAATATAATTCCTTATTGAGCTAATTCTCAAACCCAATTACAGAATATCCATCTCGTGATTTAGTACTTACAGGACTAATACCAACTCACATGGCATTTATCCCGATCCTTTTCGTGTTCACATAAAAAATTATTAGTGAAATTAAGTCCGCAATTCGATAAAATCCGTCACAAAAGAGTTTACAATCTAATCAATAATGGTACGTGCCATCGCCAGAATCATAAAACGACAGATGGTTCGTTTGAACGCTTTACCTGTCCCCTACCTACGATAGAAGGAGGACTAACAATAGCCAAGCAGTGCTGACGATGAAATTCCGAAGACAGTGGCGCACAGTTTGTTGGGGAGAAATTACGTAGTCGTAAACAGACTTTGATTGCCATGACAAAAGAAACAAAAAATTATTACTGTATTTTCATGTAAAATCACAACTCTTTTACTTTTTACCGTAAATATCCGGTTCTAGGACAGTTCTTCGAATGACAATTCATCGAATAGACAATTCGTTGAAATGAGTTTGTTTTACTTCATATAATAAGGGTTAGGATGTCGGGGCGTGGCGCAGTGGTTAGAGCGTCCGACTTTGGGTCGAAAGGTCCGGAGTTCGAGCCCCAGTTGCGGCTGGGATTTTTTAATTTAATTTGACCGACTAAATCATTAAGATCTCGTGGCTGGACTGGGGTGAGTCCTGCACGATTCACTGTTGCGTTCCAATTAACAGTGCTGCTCCTAAGGTGGCGCATGGAGTTAGTAGCAATGCCTATCCAGAACACGTGGCTAATGACCATAGCAGTCGATGCCAAGACACCAAAGAAAAAAAAATAAGGGTTAGGATTAAATGCCAGAAGCAGGTAATTTAGTCTGTTCTAAAGAGAACAAACTAACCTTAGATAGACATTTGTTTGCTTGGAAATTAATCACAAAAATCTTGTGAGGAGTTGTATTTTAGTCTGTTCTAACCTGATCTTACGTAGACATTTGAAAGCGTGGAAATCCAACAAAACATTTTGTGATGAGTAATTCTTTAGTCTGTTCTAACCAGAACGAACTAATCATTTGTGTGCGAGGATATTAAATACAAAAATCTTGTGGGGAGTCATTTTTTCTAGCCAGATCGAACTGACCTTACGAAGACATTTGTGCATCTTTATCCTGGGTTTCATTATTTCTAGAACCGTATACAGTTTGTGTCAATACAAGCCCATGTAGATAATGAAATTCAGTCATTCAACTCGGATAGTCTAACTTTGAATATGAGGGTACCACAGAAATCAATTTTAGGACCTGTGGTTTTTATAGATAGATAAATAGATTTTTTATTGAAGCTTTTAATTCGAAACAATTGAAAAACTCAAGTCATGAGTACAAATTACAAACAAGTACAGTAAATCATGTATATAAATATAGAAATTGAATTAAAAACTACAATTCCTAAACTTAACTTACATTAGCATAAAACATTTAGTGAAATATCACAGTCAAAAATAGAAACTCCTAAATGAACACAAAAAAAGTATATACCTAATATAGAATATAAATAAAATATCAATAGGAGAGTAAATCTGATTTGTCATAGAATTCTTGTATTGATTACGGTTCTATGTCACACTATAGATCTTAAACGTATTTTTTTAAAGTGTTTTTTGTTGTTCTGTCTTCTCTGATCTTCGAGGGTATATGATTATAAGATTTGATAGCTACTTAGTGCGGTCCTTTCTCGGTATTTTTCAATCTGTGCTTGGGTGTAACAAAATTAGATTTGTGCCTGGTGTGGTACTTATGTTTGCATGTGTCACATTCATACTTTGATTTATTTTCGTGAACAAAAACTACACATACATGCATTTTGTGACACTTGAAAATACCACGACAGGAGTCTGTGTATATCATGTTCATCATGGTATTCATGACTCTTCTCTGCATGATGAAAATTCGTTCTAATTGAGAACTTCCACCCCATATTGAGATTCCATACTTCAGAAAAGGGTAGACTGTCCCATAGTATGCAGTTTTTAGTGCCTCCACATTCAGGTTTCTCTTCAAAACTCTGATAGCATAACATTTGGACGCTAGCTTTTTGCCAGATAGTCAATATGCTTTTCAAAGTTTAGCTTGTCATCTATATATCGATGACTTTCTGCCAAAGTATCGTAAGTCACATTTTTGGCGAAATTGAGTTATTCTGACTATCGTATGTAGCAGACTTCATTACACGAATTGCCAAAGTATGGTATATGATTTAAAAATAGCTTATTAGATAAAACGTTTTTATTTTTGTCGCAAGTCCACTTACTTTAGTCAAGCCCTCACCAAAACATTTTAAGACGCATTAGAATTTAGAAAACACCCCGACAGAGTATCACAAGTTCAATCAAGTGATGTTGCTTACGATAGTAATTTTGTTACATACGTTACTTTTGATGTTTGTTGTGTTTCAGTTTTGTGCACACTTGTAAGTAATTTTTTCATGATTTATGTAATGAACATACTTTATTAACTACCAGACTATTAACAAATTATTGAATTTCAATCTATCAAACACTTTGATAAAATGATTTTTGGCACACATTGTTTAATTGCCAAGGTAGGCTAAAAAACGATTAATTCTAACCTACAAAGCTTATTTGCCGGTTGTTTGTACAAGACGTAACACTAGAACGACAAAAATCATTAAGATTAAGTAAAAATAAAGAAGACGAAGATACAAACGATATTGATGAAAATTGTACTTTTGCTTATACCGAGGAAGAATTTAATACAATGCCATTATTAGTAGTCGATACAGAATAGTTATTTGTAACTGAAAATGATAACGTCATAATTTCAATTTTTAACGAACCTGATAATGAAACTAAAGACAGTGACAAAGGAGGTATCTCAATAAATGATCTTGGTCTTACTGTTGATGAGGTCGTACAGTACTATGCCAATAGTATTATAGAAGACGGTGTCGAACCTGTAATTACTGATGTTGCTTTAACTAATGATTTTCACAATTTTGAGTCTACAGAAAGTCTGCTACTAAAGTTGGTTGATTACGACAGCAGTTCTTGTTCCGATACTGAAAACTCCATACCAAAAAGTACAACGAAAGAAACCAAAATATATTGCGAACGTTGTTCAGGCCAAAATCGAAATCGTGGAATGTTGGCTGTGTTGCAAAAATTTATAAAAGAAATAGCAATCAATATAAAAACCAATGAAAATTGTTTTTTATTTTTTACTTCCTGGGCACACCTACATGCCTGTTGATTCTGTCCACGGGACAATCGAAAGGTCCATTGAAAATAAGATCATTTGGGCACCATCAGAATGGGATAAAATCCTAACTAATGCTAGAATCAACCCAAGGCCCTTAGAAGTCATAAGGATGCAATTCCCTGATTTCAAAAACTGGAAAAATATGGCAACGAATGTCTGCCTACAAAGACAAAAACTATGGATGGTAATGTTTTCAAGATCAGTCAACTTCGGCAAGCATATTTAGAAAAAGGAGAATCTAAAATTAAAGTAAACTATATCTACGACAGAGGTACCGGCATGTACCTTATTCGTGCTAAGTCAAAAGGTAACATTGTTGTAGAAAATAATGAAAAGATAATAGCTTTTTTTATTTGAGCTCGAAGATCAGTATGTTTTTATGTGTTATCTGAACCCTTATTCAACAATAAATTGCTAATATCATCTCAACAAAAAAAAGATCTGGACAACTTGTGCAAGACATGTAAAAGTTAGTTTTTTCTTAATAATAATATTAAAATGTTGATAATAATTTCGAACTTGCTCTTTTATTATTTTTAACCAACTTTGAAATTTGTAATTAATTTGATTGCAGTTTAACAAATAATTAATTAATTGCCATTATTAATAAAGCTGATAATATTGCCTATTGTGGAAGTTAGTAAGTTATTACTACTTACGTTTTTTTATAGAAGAAAAAGTAGTATCTGCTGTAACAGGACGTATTTTCTGACCGGACATAAGAATTTATCCAACCCCTAGTTTATCCTCTCAGGTCAAGAAACCGTCGAACACTTGTGTAGAAATAACGTTATCCTAACAAAGATTCTCAGAAATACATTGGTTACGAAGGAACATCTTTAAAACGAGTGTATCATATTACTTTTAAGAGTCTTGTAATAATATTTCCAAATAGGGCATTTCAGAGTACCAGAGAACCTTTCAATATCCCAATAGTTTGCATATGTTATTTTTGTTGAGAGGCACAGATTTTTATGATAGGCCACCCAGAAAGCACTTTGCAGAGAGGATAGATGATCGAACTTTGAAATTGGACACAATTTCGAAAGTTAGTCTTTCGTTTCACTCGTTAAAGTTAACATGTCGCGTAGTTATTTCATTAGTTTTCTTAAATTATTGTAATTTTCATAATTCAACTCTGTTCAACAGAAAATGCAATCAGGGTAATTTCATTAATTTTCATTATTTGAATATATATAAAGTTGATTTTCTCTACCTGTCTCTAAAAAGTTGATTCTTCTAATCAACTCTTACTATTTATTGTATTGGAATTATTTTGAATCTTTTGCAGTTTATCTTGTTAAATTATTAGTAAATCATCTGGCCTCATTCACCTTTTTTCCTGTTTAAATTATATTCTCAGTTAAAATCAGAAGTTACTTTATCAATTAATTTGAGAAATGTCCCAAACATCTTTTGTTGTTATTTCTTATTGTTTTGTTTAATAGATATGAGTGTTATGCATTCTGGCTTTTTATTCTCAAAAGTTCACATTCCAGTTTACAAAAATCCTTTTGATTTGAGAGAAAAATATTTTAATTAGTAGAGTTGAACAGAGTAAGTAAATTTGAGTGCTAAAGTGAGTTCCGCAACGAGTTCTCAATCCAGTATCGAGTATAGAACGTCGAGATCATCTGATGAAAAAGTAAGGTGAGTTAAAATCTTAAATGCTGTGAGGTATGATTCCTGGTTCCAAGAAAATTAGAGCCCAACGTTCCCAATTATTATTATGTTTTAACGACTCCGCTCGGTCGAATCAGTTGTGATAATGCTCTATTTAATTATAAAGACAGCATTTGTTACACTGCCAAAGTATCTCTAGTATCGAAGCAGTACCAGCAGACTAGCGTAAGTCGGTAACTTGCTATTTTCTATAAAAACTCCATTCCCGACAAACTATCGTAATGCCCTGAATAGCATAAAGTTTGAGTCCCAAGTAAAAAGTATTAATATTTTTGAATTCAGCGCATCAATAAAACCCTAGGAACCATATCAAATCAAAACTATAGTTGAAGACTGTCCTGGAAACAAATCTTACCATTTTTCTCCCACTTTTAGCTTATGCTACTTACGATACTTTGGCAGAAAGTCATCGATATATGCCTAATATTTTTGTGTTGGTAGAGAGGTATAATTCTTCTCCATTACCTACATGAATAGACTCCGGAATAGTAATAATTTTGCGGGTTGTTTTAAAAACAATGCAATCCGTTTCTGCGATGTTCAAAAGTAACTCATTTACATTGACATATGAGGATACTGAAGAAATATTTTTTAATATTGTGTTTTCCAAAGGAATATAAGCATCGACTGGTAGAATGAGATTTAAATCGTCCGCATAACTAACAACTGTAGTGTTTGAGTCTTTAAATAGTTCCGAAAGATCATTTATGTAAGTTATAAAAATTAACGGACCTAATACACTCCCTTGTGCCACACCTCTTTTAACTTCAGTAAAATCTGATAGAAATTCCTCATTTTCATGTCTGATGCATACTTTTTGTTCTCTATTGCTTAAATATGATTTCAGGAGATCTACCTTGGCTTGCCTGAAATATTTTAGGAGCTGTCCATAACCAAGTTCAAAAATGACATAGATAATGGTAAATATGTTGTGGCAGTTTTCTTAGATCTTTAAAGAGCTTTCGAGACTATCGGCCGAAATATACTATTAACAAAATTACAACAATATGGAATTCGAGGCAAAGTACACAAATGGTTTGAAAATTACTTAGAGGACAGAAAGCAGAGAGTCAGAGTTAGGAATACAATTTCGAATGAAATTTGCAATAATCTGGGTGTACCTCAGGGAAGTGTCTTAGGACCACTTCTCTTTATATTATATTTGAATGATATTGATCTTTATGTGAATTGTGAATTCATAAATTTATTTGCTGATGACGCGTTATTAGCATGTAGTGATCCATGCCTGAACACTGCTATACAGAAGATGAATAATGTTTCAATGAGTGTAAGTGAATATTTGAAAATTAACAAGCTAAAACTGAATGTCGCCAAACCCAAAGCAATGATCATGACAACTAAATACAAATATAGGCAGATAAATATGAATGAAATGGGTATCGGGATTGATAATGAGCGAATAGAAATCGTAACAACTGTCAAATTTCTTGGTTTTCAATTGGATAATATACTTACTTTCGATGAACACTTCATTTATGTCACAAAGAAAATATCGAAAAAACTATACTTTTTTTCAATAATTGCTAAACATTTATCTGTTGATACAAGAATCACAGTGTATCGGTCAATTTTACTACCTTATTTTGACTATTGTGCAACTTTATTATACCAATTCAATTTGAATAAAACGACACAGCTACAAAAACTACAAAATAGAAGCATGAGGATCATTCTAAGCTGTAATCGCTATACTTCTATATCAATAATGTTGAATACATTACAATGGCTATCAGTTTCAAAACGACTATACTTCTTAACGATGATATTCATTTTCAAAATATTACATAAGGAAGCACCTTCATATTTTCGTGAATATGTTGCTTTCAATCATGAGATTCACCATCATTTTACCCGTAATCTGAACAACATCCATGTGCTAAGAGTAAAACTATCAAATACAAGAAATTCTTTGTTTTTTAAAGGTATGATAGAGTTCAATAATCTACCCCAGATTGTTAATTAAAGATAGTGAAAGTACTGAAAAATTCAGACACAGACTGTTGAAGCATATAAAAGATCTAAATTAGGCTTACTTTTTTATTCTGTGAAAATGTTATTATTCTTATTCCTACTGTATTGTTTGATAATAGGAGTATTTGATATATTTATATATATATATATATATATATATATATATATATATATATATATATATATATATGTTTACATATTAGCTGTATTGTATATTAGGGAAACCTAGTTCAATAAATATATTCTTCTTCTATATTCTTCTTTCGGTCCGAACTGCTCGATCCAAGATTATCTCTGTTCCTTGTGTATGTCAAGATTATCTCTGTTCCTTGTGTATGTACCCGGTATACTACCTATTCGTTAAATTATTCATAAACCACTGCATTTTGTTTACTCTCGATATCTGGATGGAAAATGATGAAAATATTCTCACCGTTAACAAGATAATATTTTTCCGTTTACTAAGTTTGATTATAGCTTGCTTTATGGCAACATGGCCTCAATAAAACTTAACGACGTGCACCTGGATACAACCGCTATATAAATGGAATGGCACTTTGTTTACATATAATGCAAATCACTTCATCACCTGGAAGTCAAATCAGTGAGAAACTGTTTTAAAATCGTAACATAATTCTGTACAAAGAAGTACTTCATGACTCAATTCTTTGTGTTTTCAACAAGAACTAGTAAGAAGAAAGAAAAGACCTCGTTCCGTTTCAATCGGAAAATGACTTTCGGTAAATTTGCTCGAGTTTTTAATGAAATGTAGAACTCGTGGTGCTGATCAAATGTCTTCATGGCACAATATACAGAGTGAGTCCCTCGGTGAGCCCAAACCCAGGTTACACATACCTCTCTGCGAAATCTCTAAGAGGTTACAATTAGGATCTTATGCGATCTCCTATTGCGAGGTCTTGGTGATCGCAAAGTGCTGTAACTATCCGAATTTCTCACTAATGTCCCCATTAGAAATCTTGGAGACCTCAGATTGCATTTGCCAGGTTTCATCTCATTGCGAGTTTCTATAGATGTCCTTAACGTAACCCGAATAAGAAATTCTCATTGCTAGTTCCTAAAGTTATCCCGAATGGAACCAAAACAAGAAATTCTCATTGGGTGTTCCTAAAGATATCCTAAAGTTGTTGCAAACGTAACCTGAATAAGAAACTCTTATTGCGAGTTACTAAAGTCATCCAGAATGTAACCAAAACGAGAAATTCTCAATACGGGGTTCTAAAGTTATCCTAAAGTTATCCCAAACGTAATCTGAATAAGAAATTAGTACTTATGCACGAGACGTAAAAACATCGCACATTGGGGAATTCTATGATACAGAGAGAGATAGATGGTGAACGTGAGTCGTAGAGATCCAACATTAGGGACGATACTTGTCGGTCCAGTTGAACAAGTTTTTTAAAGCATAGCTGTACCACAGACAGGTGGTCTGTGAGCTGTACTCTCTCTGTCGATGTTCAGGCGTTGACGTTGTGCAGAGTGATTGTTTGTCGTTTATATAGGTATTTGACTATTTGTATTGAGTGTTTAATGAAGAGTGAGGATAGGTAAGTACTGTATTTTACCATGTTTTCTGTTTACGAAAGATGTTTTTGTTGTTACTGATAGTGTATAAATAGAGGTACCTACCGTTAACTTGTTGCCACCATTTTCACCCGCCTGATACCCTAAACCGCCGACAAGAAATGTATTCATTTAAATATGTCATATCATGCATTCTGTCAACTAGTTCCTACCTGGTTTGATTGTATTAGATTATATTTAATTCCATCTCATATACCAGAAGTCCGCCCCTATAACATTTCTGTTCCTGAAGATAACTAAATCAAATTTGAAAGATCTGTATACATTCTTCATTTCAGTGCGTGAATCGTCAAACTCCCACCCTGTTATACACGGACAACAAAATTTCGATGTCAAGTTGAAACAATTTTTTGACGGCGATTTTTGTCATAATTTTATTCTTGGTTTTTTCTTTTTGAGAGGAAAGTTTTCGATGTATTTTTATCGTACTGCTTCAATTATGAATCTCACGGTGCAAGTAAAAGATTGAAATACTTTAATATTTCCAATTTTTACCAGAAATCTTTTAGATGCTTTTGAAAATGGATTAAAGAATTTTGAAAGCTCAGGCAATACCAAAGAGTATAATTCAATAGTGGCCATCTCCTGACTGCATGCCCAATAAATCATTCAAATATTTATTTTATACATACACCTCCGCTTAGTTTTAATTTGATTGTCTACTCGCCCTGAGGATATTTTTACGTAAATGTAGTTTTGCTTCAAAACCACTTTGTTCATAAAATTACTTCTTTGACAAAGCAGTATATTTTTGATTGATTTATTACAGTTTTAGGTGTTCACGACACTGGTTTATTTCCTCTGTGAAAGACAGGATTCATGCATGCGAAACAGTAAAATTGTTTTATAATTCATTCGCATAAGCTTGTTACAACCCCACATCCCCAGTATTGGATACCGCAGAGGTACATTTTAAAGGACTTTCCAAATGATGAATCACATATGAGGGGTGGAAATTAAAACCTCTGAAGTTGGCGTTAAGGTGGCGGAGAGTATTGGGATTAGCTCATAATGCCATTTTGGTTTCCTAGACAATCGGTCTGATTCTCTAAAGGTGCGTATAGACCTGCGAGCCGAGCGGCTCATGTGCCGCTCGCGGAAAAATTGAATGCCTGAGCCTCATGCGAGCACTATGCGAGCACTATGCCACAGTGCTCGCGAGCGAATTCAGTTTATTGAAGATGTTCGAACAAGAAGAAACTCTGTTTGCTGCGATGGTAGCAGGTGGCGCTGGTACTTTAATGGCCAATTGAAAAAAAATCGCGCACTGATCTATATAAAAAACGGACTGGAGCTGATTTGATGTTGGACATGAAGTTCCAAAGCGTTAGTGGGCAATATAAATATTTTACAAGAATTTACATCAATCCTGAACATATGGACTTTTAAGCCTGGGTCACCCTGTAATTATACTGTCTGCTTTTCGTCACGAAAATTCAACAAATATAGTAAAAATGAAATTAACAGTTCCTTTCATTCAATAACGAAAACCCACGTTTGCCAGTAGTGCAACTTTTCTTTTCCTTGCTTCTTTCTCTCCGATGCGATCCCAACAAAGCAATCATTTTCTTTTTACATTCTTTCGCGGGCCTGTACATTGCAGTAACAATCTCTCTCCAAGTATCCTCTTTTACATAATTTTTAAGTGGTTTTCATTTTTGGGGTCCCATAGAACAGAATATAAACTATATATCTCTATGAGATTACCTGTTCATCCGTCCAGGCCGCTATGATCACGTCCACACTTGCGAGCACGTCTTTATGCCGTACAAATTGACACTGAGTCATCCCTTTGTGCTCGCTGAAAAAACCGACTCCAGGTGGCTCGCAGCGACAGGCTCAAGATCGGCTCAAAGTACGCTCACAACCCCGTACACGCGACACTTTTCATGTGAGCGGCTCATGAGCCGCTCGGCTCGCAGGTCTATACGCGCCTTAAGGATGTGGTTATCTAAACAACTGTCATTTCGGTGGCAAAAAGAAGGTCAGTGATTATTTGAATCACTTCCCTATTTTTCAATCCTCTATGGTCAAAATGGAAAAAAAATTAACAATTTGTCATTGGTTTACCATTAATAGAGTGACTGACATATCCACCAGATATTATTCAAAATGGCAGTAATGATTGCAGGAAATTTGTTGCATTTTTTAATATTGGATGTTGTTCGGAAAATAATTCAACGGTAAGATAATTTATTTATAAGTACCTGTTCCTACCTAAAGAACAAATAATATTTTCAGGAGACAGATAGCATCCAATAATAGAGCCTCGCGAGACTCTACAAACCCATTCAGCATTAGTGATCTTAAATTCGGAAAGATTTATCACATGCAAAAAATATTGGTGTTGAAGGTTTTGATGCCTTTGATAAAACCTCACGTTGTTCAACATGGTAGAAGGGCTACTTTTATACCACTACATCTCAAGGTAAATCAGAGAGTTCAGTATACTGAAGTATGTATAAGTTACAAATTTTCAATTTGGTAGGTGCTATGCTACTCGAATACATTCATTCTATCACCACAAGTTTGCTCTGGTAATTGCATGCTGATGTAGTTCACCGCAGCTGAGATGATTTTAGTTATACTTCCATGACCAATAACTTTGTTTCATTGGGAAATCACCCAGTATATTTCGTAAAGAAATATTTTCAAAATTTCACTTTCAGGTTCCTGCTGCTTTACACTTATAGGCACAAGGGTCTTATCAGGGTTCATTAGGCAGTGATAGTAATGTGGTTATGTCACAGCCAAGTGCTAGTAGGGCAATTAAGAATTTAATTGAAATTCTTGGTTCACATGTTTTTCCAAATATAGTGTAATTTCCTACTCAACCAGAGGAGAAACTTGAAATCAAAAGAAAGTTAGTATACCTACCTTCCTACATCTTATAATTTCAATTTTATGATCAAGCTGAAAATTTTAGATTTATGGAAAAGCACCAATTTCCTGATGTATTGGGAGCTATTGATTGTACCCATGTTGTTACCATTTGTCCACCAATCAATGATGATGACAACCCTGGAATTGCCATATCTGTTGAAACTTAGTTTCTTCTATAAAATGAGTAGTCTTTTCTGTATTATGAAGTTTTTATTTTCTTTGTAAAAAAAGCTTGTTTTCTTGTTTTCACATTTGACATTGACTGTGGACAACTAACATAATACACAGAACAAAGATATTATGCAGTGTTGCCAACATTATACATCAACACCCCTACTCAACATTGCAATTCTTTCATTTACATCAAACATTGTACAACAGCTACAGAAACAGAACAAATATTGCATGTACCAACAATACAGTAATACAATATGTAGACAAAAGTAAACATTATACAAAACTATAATTTTTTTTTTTATTTATTTATTTCAATCCCATTTTATCTCTAAAATATTTGAACAATTTGAAGTCTAGAGCTTTCGTTAAAGTATCATATTTAGAGCATTCGAAACCTAAGTGGATCATAAAACAATTAAATTCATCGTTCCAGCATTTAGGTGATTGTTTGAGGCCATAGATTGATTTGTTTAATTTACACACATAATCATTTTCTTTTAAATCTTCTGGCAGATTCATAAATATCTCCTCTTTTAATGTACCATGCAAAAAGGCTGTTTTAACATCCATGTGATGTATTTCCCAGTTTTCCTGGTTGGCTACACTTAAAAGTGTTCTTAATGTGGTAAGTTTACCTACTGGAGAGTATGTTTCTTTATAGTTCGTCGTTTGATACCCCTTTGCCACAAGCCTGGCCTTAAATTTCTGTGTGTTTAAATTTTTCTTAATTTTGAAAACCCACTTACTATCTATTATTTTCTTGTTTTTTGGTTTTTCAACGCGTGTCCAAGTATTATGTTTTTTATGCGATTTTAATTCATCTTCTATAGCATTTTCCCATTCTTTACTATTTTCCTCTACTCTAGCTTCTGATCTAATAATAGGGATTTCTTCCATAAAAATTTGAAATGCCGAGTGTAATGATTCTGATATTAAGTCTGCGGATAAATCATAATCTTTATGCCATTCAGGTGGTTTTCTAGTACGTTTAGAATTATCTTGGATTTGTCCCGTTTCAATAATTTGTTCTCTTTCCGGCATTTGTTCTTGCTCGTGAGTTAACTCTGAAAGATTCGTTCTTCAGAATCCCCATTTTCATAATTTTGTTGAACTAGGATATTTTTATTTCCATTTTCAGATTCTACTTGTTCATGTTCTTTTAATTCACTTTCATCAAAAATAACCTATATCCGTTATCAGAATACCCTACCATTCTACATTTTTGTGTTTTGCTTTCAAACTTACCATTTCTGATTTCTTTAGGGATATGTGAATATGCATAACACCCAAAAACTTTCAACTTTGTGTAGTTGGGAGTACTTCCATACCAAATTTCAGCTGGTATTTTATATCCCACGCTTGGTAGTCTATTTGTCACATAAGTTGCAGAATAGATTGCTTCGCCCCACAAACCCTTTTCTAAATTGTATTTTGCTAACATTGTTCTACCTTTTTCTACTAATGTACGATTTAGGCGCTCTGATTTACCGTTTTGTTCTGGTGTGTACCTTATCGTGTACTCTACTTTAATTCCTTTATTTTTACAAAAATCCTGAAATTCTTTACTTGCATACTCTTTGCCATTATCACATCTAAGTCTTGAAACCTTTTATTTAAATTTTGTACTAACCATTTCTATGTATTCTTTGAAATATTTAATTACTTCTGTTTTGTTTTCAAGAAGATAGACAACAGCAAAATGTGAAAAATCATCTAATATTGTCAGGATGTATTTTTTATTGTCATGTGTGACGGGTGTAATTGGTCCACATATATCACTATGAATAAGTTCCAACACCCGTTCAGTTTTCGTTACATTTGTTTTAAATGGCAATCTACTTTGTTTACCTTTTAGACATGTTTCACATAACTTAATTGAAGTATTTGTATTACAGACATCTGATTTTATTATATTTCTGTTAAATAACTCTTTTAATTTTTTCTCGGAAGTATGCCCCAAGCGTCTGTGCCAGAGAGCACTGTTTTCATCAATTGAATAGGCCTTATACGCTTGCCCTTGTTCAACTAATTTGAGATTTATTCTGAACAAATTATTTTTACACTGACCATCTATAATAATCTTGTCATTTTTACAAATAGTTACCTTCGACTTCTCAAACTTAACACAAAGGTCTGCGTTTTCACATCTTCTAATAGATAATAAATTGCATCTCAAACCTGGGACAAACAGTACATTTTCTAATTTACAGGTTGTTGTATTTATGGTTCCCATTTTAGTGGCAATTAGTGATTCTCCTTCCTTTGCCACATTAATCCTAACTGGCTTCTCGAGGTCAACCGCTCCTCCATTGAAATACACTTCATCATTTATGAGGTGATCTGTTGCGCCTGAATCTGCTATGAATTCTATTTCTTCCTGGGTAGTTGTGCTCATTATATTGTTTGCAGAGGCGATAAAAGCTATTTCGCCCTCTTCTTCAACCATAACATGTGCTTCTTTCTCCCGTTCCTCTCTGGGCTTTCCTATATTCTTCTTCTTGAATCTACATTCAAATTTTGTATGCCCCTTCTTGCCGCAGTTGTAGCACTCATATTGGAATTTCTTACTATCTGGACGTACATTTGAATTATAGAATGCTGATGGCGTTTCTAAATCATTACTTGGTCCAGCGCTTCCTCCCTTTTTCTTTATTTCTTCATCAAGTAGACGGTTCTTTACGAACTCAATGGTTAAGTTTGCTGGTGACATTGTTTCTATTGCTGTTATTACACTATTGTACGTAGCAGGCATAGTCATCAACAAATTGCAAATGATTTCTGTATCATCGGGTTTAGCACCAGAAGTTTTCAAGTCCCTCACTAATTTGTCAAACTCTATGTAGTGTTTCTCTAGACTATTCCTGTGTTGCCAACATTATACATCAACAACATCTGAATCAGAAAGACTTTTACAGGATGAATGTACAAGCAATAAGTATTTGGATTCTAACATCCATAACTTACTTAGAAGTTTCTAATAACTACTATTGTACTCAGTTGATGATATTAATTTTTTGGGTGGTTTCAGGTATGTGATTCTAGAATGAAATTGTTAGCAGTGAATGCTAGATATCCAGGTTCTCTGTATGATGCTGCAATATGGAATACCTCAAACATAATGTATATTTGAGAAGGTGTTTTGAGCAAGATGACCAGGAATCATGGTTACTTGGTGATTTTGAATATCCATTGTCACCATGGCTTATGACACCTATACCAGATGCTGCAGAAAATACTTTACAATGGAGATATACCAAAAAACAATGTAGCACCCGAATTGTGATTGAAATATGTTTTAGATCGCTCAAACAAAAATTCAGAAGTCTATTGCGTCATCGAGTTCTACACTATGGACACCGAATGTCTGGACTCATCATCTATTCCGCTGCAGTTTTACATAATATTTGTGTAGATCACAATTATATAAAACAAATCGAAAATTATGACTTAGATGATGATGGAAATATGGAAATGAATGTTAGAAATTTTGGTAAATCGATTGTCCATATAAAGGATGTTCTAGATTTTGTATTTCATATTCTGCTGAGATTCCATATATCAATATTATTTGTTTTTCCTCTGATATGGGATCAATCATAATATTCCAATAATTTTTTGAGTCATCTCGAATTCTTTTCATGCAAACCACATTTTCTTTTCCAGAATTTCGTGAGGACATGTTAACGACAGGCAGGCACATCAGAAATATATTAATCAGAATACTGGGTGAATAAAACAGTTCAATCCTGTATATTCTCATATAGCTAAATCAAGTCTGAAAACCACAAACTCATTTTCATTTAATCAAAAAATGATGTGATGAACCTATATTTGATTTTATTCAATAAAACCATCACAACTGAGTTTACCTATCAGTTTCAACTTATAAGATAATCATTACATATTGGTTTATGTAAAACAAATAAACAAAAATTCTTCAAAACAAAATCTGAGCAAAATCACAATAAAGTGAATCAGTTTCAATTTATGAAAAAGGTACTTGCGGCCGTCGTGCACGGCGGCCGTCGTGCACGGCGGCCGCAGTGCGGCAGCCGCAGTGCGGCAGCCGCAGTGCGGCAGCCGCAGTGCGGCAGCCGCAACCTACTGCTATACGTGTTTTTAAATGTACATGTTTCCTTCCAAGCGGCGGCCGCACACGTCAGCCGTGAACGACTGCGATCGTTGCGACGGTACTGCTCCAGACGGGCCATTTAATGTATTGAGTTTCCTTGCAAGTTCATTCCAGGCTGCATATACTTCATTGGCATTCAAAGGGTGTGTTCTTTCTGACAACACTATTTGCTTTTTATCAGCAATATAAACTAAATATCATTCCATTTGGTCTGAGGTGACTCATGGACCTCGTGTAGTTTTGGGAGGCATTATTACTTTGTGTTGCTACTAAACTATCAGATAGATAAATCAATGAGCAGAGATCCTGTGTAATAAAGGTATGCATTCCAGGATACCTACCTTTCACCAATAAAAACTATATATTTACAAAAACCTTCAGTCCCGGATATGAGATCACTGAAAGTCATGATAGCTATTTATGTTATATAGATCCTAACGCCCGGAGGTTAACATTCACCCGAGGGCCTTTGACCCGAGGGATGAATGTTGCCCGATGGGCGTTACGATCTAGTAACGCTCGTGGTGCTTACTAGATTTTATTTTTCACGAAAAAATTATCTTAAACGACGTGGTTTACTTCATAAATATCTTCCTATAGTATTTACTGCGTTCTGGTCGGCAATGAACACAAGTGAGCTCTTATGCAATTGCCATGGAAACATTGAAGAGGTTGCTAAGGGTTGTTTATTTAATAAAATGACGCTGCATTTTTGTAAGAATCGACAAGCTTGTTTGTGGGGGAAACTAAAAACGGTTGTGCTCATAATAATTATGGAGATAACACAGAATGTGACGCTCAAAGCTGAAAAAGCGTTAGGAAACTTACGGCCTGTGAAATCCAAATACTTATACGAGAAGGAGTATGACCATTTTTTGAAATGGAAAGATGAAATGGCATACTTTCAAGAACTGGTAAGTTTTTCTCATGAAAAATATTAATATTTTTTATCTATTTTACATTATTTCAGTCTGAAAAATATAGTGCAAATAGTCTATGGACCAAATTCTCACAGCTGAAATCATTATTGATTGTTAAAGAAGTCAACTGATGGCCTTTCTGAAAGTTAAATCAAAAGGATACATTCCTAAAAAATCAAAGGTGTTGGAAGGTGGACAAGTATTACTTTTCATAAGAAAAGCTCCAGATGATAACCTACAGAAACAACAAATGCATTGAGTTACCTGCAGGTAAAAATACCATAGGAAATGTTCCTTCTATTATAGCGAAATACCTTAATTTGGAAAACCCGAAAGGTTACACCGGACATTGATGTCTACGCCGAACGTCGTCAACGCTTCTTGTTCAAGGTGGTGCTTCCTTTGAAACACTAAAATTACATGGAAAATGGAAGAGTAATACGGTAGCGGAGAGCGATATTGAAGAAAGCATCTCCTTGAAGAACAAAATTGCTACAATGATAGCCCATTCCGTTTCCGAAAAGGAAAATGTTAACGTTCCGAACGAAACCGAATGCATATTGAGTTCATCATCGGTCAACTTACAGAACTTCAAACTTAGTACCAATTTGTCAGGAACATTTGAAAATTGCAATTTCTATTTGAGAGAAAATAATTAGTCCCTTTTTTATGTACACTTATAAATAAAACTTTTCTGAGTAATTAATTTATTGAACTACAGAAAAAAAATTTAGCGGGCGATATGATTCATAATGCCCTCCATAACGCCCCGGGCGTTATGGGTCTGTTGATGGCAACCGTTGCCAGGGTATTATAAAGCAGTAATGGATAAGTAAAAAATAAAAAACCTAAGAGTCCTAAGACAAAATACTTATTTATATTTAGAACTCCAATCCAAATAAAAATATGACGTTATATTTGACGTTGAAATGACAAAAATGTGGTAAACTATAATTAAAAAGAAGAAGAGTTACTAACTTTTCCGCATTTATTCACCACTGAGTGGAAATGTGAAAAATTAACCACCTTAATAAATTTCGTATTTGAAGAATACCAAATATAAGTAGTGGAAAATCTAGGGTGGTTAAAAAAGTACTTAGAGAATCAGACCGAATGCCTTAAAAACTTAGACAACTTCCAAATTTGACACCCTGTATAAATTTGGGGCTCATCAAAGATTGCTGTGGTTAAACTTATTCACGTCTTTCGTAGCTTTGTCGATTATTATTTCGGTAGTTGGAAAACCCCTGGGCTATTTTCATAAAATCCCTCACTTTGATGTGACGTTAATCTCGTATTTCACAACCCGTTGTTACCCTTAACGAGGTCAACACGATATCGCACTAATAAACCACATCAAAGATTAGGCACTTTGTCCAAAAGGCCCATAAACATCATCTGCGATAAAATTGATTGCTCCTTCATGGATATTTGATCATTTTTATGTAATTCCTTATCATCGTTGTACAACATTGTGAGGCACATCGAGTTTTGAAAATGGAGTATTTCGGAACGTTCTCCCCAATCTGAAAGACAGATGGCAACGTAATAAATAGTTTCCCGACAGATGCGGAATTTCAAAACAGAGACAGAGAATTCAAATGAGGGGTTGAATATAGAGTATGTATGAAAGATGAAATGAACTCTGAGCGTCGACGATTTCGTGAAAGAGACAGCCCAAATACTGGATGTTGTATTTTTCTCAATCTTTATAGTACGGCAATATGAGTCGAAAAAATTGGTCAACCTCGAAATGAGAGGTGATATTTTGATTATTTGCCTAAACCTTTGCTTTGGCATTCTGAATGATATGTCGAAAGTCTCATGAAATCTCCTGTACGCGTCTTAAGATATTAAAGGTCAAATGTCACAAAAATCAGAATTTTTGTTAATATCTCGCTTCCTGTGCGTTAAATCCCATTTGAATAAATTAAAAAAGTTGTAGAACATAAATTTTGTGTAAAGTCTTTTTTTATACGATTCACTGTTTTGGAGATGGAGCGCGGGGAGCGACCAGTTATAGATGACGTAATGCAATATCTACTGCGAATCCCAGTCAATAGTACGTTATATAAAGTTAATTATCCATTGAAACAATTATAATCATAAAGAAAGGAGAAATAAAGGAGAAGATGTATTCATCCGGTACATTGGTGGCACTCCTCGAGTAACAAAAAACTCAATGTAAATAATATTCGTAGTGACGATCAAAATGTTGGAGGTCTCAGGACTAAACTCAGTGAATTGCAACATTCTGTTTTAGGGTCCAATTTTGATGTAATAATACTTGTAGAATCATGGCTGAACAAAGATTTTTGTAATGAAGAATTAGGATTAAATGGTTATAATATATTCAGATTTGATAGGGATGAAACAAACACTGACAAGAAACGTGGAGGAGATCGATATGAGACTTCTGCACAAAATTATGAACGGAGCTATAAGTTGTCCAAATTTAATTGAACTCTTCGAACTGAATGTCAATCCCAGAAGAACTAGAACTAGAACTAGAAATTTGGAACTCTTCATGGTTTCTCATCACAGTACGAATTATGGCCAAAACAAGGGTAGTTAAACTGGCAAATAAAAATTATTGATTTATTTGACACATCCACATAAAATGAGGCACATTAATTTGTTATAATTTAGTTGATTATGATTGTATTTGTGATAAGGTTACGTAAAAATTGTCTCTTAAATATTTATGTTTTTTTTTAAATTGGCATGTCCATACATAAATAATTAAATAAATAATTATTTATGAATTCATACCCAATATTTAATAATATTGTTCATTAATGAAATATATTTGTTTAATAATATCAACTTATTTCATGTAATGAAGTGAAATACTTCAAGTATATTTCAGCTATAATCCAATATATCTTAACTTTATTTTATGCAGATAAGAATAAAATTAATTATAATACAGACTTGATTATATGGAATATAAAATTACAGCGAAGTGGGTGTGGTGTTAGAGCATTCGCCTTCCACCCTGGCAATCCGGGTTCGATCCTTGGATGCCTGTCACGGAGCTGAAGTGGTTCGGATTTCACTTTTATTCAAACTGTAAGTCCCGGACCTCCGTTGCTCGCACAAGCTCCTCTTTTGAGGCGTCTTCTCTGAAAACCTGGGAGTTCCAAGATGAAACAGAGACAGTCGAAAACCAACCTTGGTAAAATACAGAGGCTTGCCTACATACAGATGAATGTAGGCAGTGGCTATGAAAGAAAGCACATCTACATTCTATCTGACAGCCAGAGCGCTATAAAAGCTTTGAACTCAACACGGATAAAGTCTAAGCAAGTCTGGGAAAGTCTTCAGAGCCACAATGAACTGTCGAAACGCAACAAGGTTAGACTTGTGTGGGTGTCCTGACATAGGGGAATTAAAGGCAACGAAAAAGCAGACCAACTTGCAAAGAAAGTATCTGAATCACCATTCACAGGTCCAGAACAAGCGTTTGGAATTAGCAAAACGCGATGCGGAAACCTAATCAATGAGTGGAAGAAATCAAAACACCAAACTTATTGGGACCAAATCGAAGGGCATCGACACAGCACAGCAATGGTGAGGCACTCAACCTTAACAGATCTAAGATACGCACGATCACCGGCTTACTAACCGGACACTGCTGCTTTAGGAAATACCTGCACACCATGGGAATAAATAGAGAAACCGTGGACTGTAGACTCTATGGTGACGAGGAGAAAACAGCCTCTCACATCATCTTCGAATGCGACGCGCTGCTCTACTAGCGCAACAGAATATTCGGACAGATCAACCTAGAAACAGGCATGAATCCGAAACACCTAGTAAATAGACTCCTGAACCTGGTGGAGAACACAGGCCTATTCAACTAGGAACCACTGACGACAGAACAATATAATAGACCCCAGCTGGTCTCAGTGTTAAGGGAAACCTCAAGGTAAACCAGGTATCTCGCTCGTCAGACTTTAACCAACCAACCATGAGTTAAGAAATGGTATAGTGTTATTATAAAAGTGTGAAACCAAATAACTCCCAAATTATACGAATTGAATTGCTTCGAAAAAATCAAAACTGTTGTAGAGCTGATAGGGTACTTTCTATTAGATGAGCGTTAATGTCTAAGACCAATTAAGACAATGAGGGTGATTGATTGAATAAATGTATGTAGTTAAAACAATCAAAGGAAAATCAATACACACCAAATAAAACAAATTGAAAACGATACATTTGATAAAAACATATCGTTTTTTTTTGTGATGTCTTCCCTATCTGAATTGATCGACATTTTTAATTGAAGGTTATTGTTGGCTCCCGAATATTCAGCATGGTCTCGAATCGGAGGGTTAAACTGCACTACTCTGACGTATAGGAGGAGTCAATGAACCGAGCACAATTATAAAAGGCTTTATTAATGAACAACTCATTGTTGACTAGCAAACGCAATTATTAGTTCGCTGGGTATACGCTTTTGAGGGTATATGTACGGACGTATGGAATTCAAGTTCGACAACTATAATTATCGTTTAATTGGTGTTCATGAATGCATATGATGAAGCTGAAGAGCTTGAGAAAAATTACCAGGGTTCATTGGAACTGTTCCGTATGATTATTATTCGGTACCAGTTTCATTATTAGATCAGGGATCCTATGTTTGAGTTCGCGCGATAAAGGACCACGCACGTTTCTTATGGAAAATGGCTTTCCGTGAATTTGTCCGAATTTTTGGTATGGTGTAGATCTGGATGCACTGATCAAAAGTGTCCATTGCTAAAAACTCCAAAAATGGACAGTTTTCGAGATATGGCTCTATCAATGTAATTTTTTTTGCATTTTTTGGATTTTGACACATAATCAGTTCACTCTTATACTTAGGAAAAACCGAGTTTCAATGATTTCACTGCAGAAATCGATTGACAAATAATTGTTTCTTCGTTTCAGATACTGCCATTTGAAGAAATTAGTATACACTGCTCGTCACGTCGTCACTGACGATGTAACTGGACTATTATTTTCAATTTCTATAGTCCAGTTTTTGTAGAAACAAAAACTTCTGAATTGCTCAAGGTATCACAGAGTCACATATATTCAACACCTTTCGAAAGTGGCACTAGAAAAATAATATTCGATACACACTATAGGAACTGAATCTGAGATACTTTTTTTTTAAATAGTTTCCTAGTCGTCAAATGCAAAATGAGCATATAGAAAATCGTTCATAATATAGGCTGACGACATAAATACTCGTATCGAATGCAGTTTGTTTATACCGAGTGTTAAATATCAATAGAAACAAGGGAATACATTCCCAATAATAATTTCTAATCGCTAATCGAACCGTTAAGGCAAACGGATTCGTGAAAATGTCTGGATATTTGATATGATGTGGATTTCGATGCACTGATCAAGTGTCTATTGCTACAGACTACAAAAATGGACAGTTTTCAAGATATGGCCGTATCAATATCTGATTTTTTTCTTTTTCAAGATTGTGGCCCATAATCGCTTAGCTCTTATACCCAACAAAAACAGAATTCTATCGATTTCTGCGCAGGAATTGACTGAAAAACAGTTGTATTTCATTTCAGATACATTCATTTGGAGAAATTAGCATACACTGCTCGTCACTGGCGAGGTAGCTGGGCTATTATTTTCAACTTTTGTATTTCCGTGTTCGTAGAAACAAAAACTCTTGAATCGTTCTAGTTCTAACAAACATACTTATATCCAACACAATTCAATTGTGGAATTTGAAAAAATAATATGTTATACACACTCTAAATATGATTTGAATTTTTTTTGAAATATTCTCCTGGCTATCAGGAAAATTGTGGAAAATGCAAAATGAGAAACTAGAAAATTGTATTTGTAATGTACGCTGACGAGATGAATGCTTTTATCGAATGCAGATTTTTTATACTGGGTGTTAAATATACATAATGAAAAATCATTTCTAATTGTTAATTGAACTGATAACTGATGAGAGAATGTAGGCTTCCACGGCCGGAGTCAATATATTCAATGTTGTCTGGGCCAAGCGGCCAGATTTTTCTCAGCCGAAAGCCTATATGCACAGGAATGCTGTGGTCTCAGATGTTTAACGTTCACGACCATCAACTCTAGACAACAATGAATTTTGAAATAAATGACTTTTCATGGGAAGAATATATAACTAATAATGGGAAAATTGTAAAACAGTAACAATATTTATTTTATGAAAAATATCAATCCTCCACCAAAGTGATGATGATAGTAGTGAGAATAATAGTACGTAAAAGAAAGTTGGTCCAAACGTTCATCAAATCATCTATGCGTAACATTTAACGAGGGTCAATTGTTCAACAAACCAAATATTATTGTATTAACTCGAACTATTGCAAAATTATACATGGGGCAAATAAGATAACGTTATTCAATATCAGTTCTATGTCTGTCTTCGGAGTAGCTGAAACACCAAAACGACGAAAAAAATTTTGAAGAGTACAGACAGAGTCAAGGCACAAAAATCTGACAGTGGTCATCTTTACAGAAGTGAAATGTAGGTGCATTCACTAAATGAAGAACTATTGAACGAAAAATGTATAGTTTGAACAAAATCGGGTAGGGTACTATACAATGATGTGGTTGCTGTTGTGATCTTATTCAATTTGTTAGAGGTAAGTTGAAGAAATGAATATTTTTTTGCTGTTCACTAGAGATTCGAGTTTAAAAAATCTCGTCAGCGTACATTATAATTACGATTTTCTAGTTTATTATTTTGCATTTTCCACTATTTTCCTGATGACCAGGAAAATATTTAAAAAAAAAAAAATCAAATCATATTTAGAGTGTGTATCGCATATTATTTTTCAAATGCCACAATTGAATTGTGTTGGATATAAGTATGTTTGTTAGAATTAGAACAATTCAAGAGTTTTTGTTTCTACGAACACGGAAATACAAAAGTTGAAAATAATAGCCCAGCTACATCGCCAGTGACGAGCAGTGTATGCTAATTTCTCCAAATGAATGTATCTGAGATGAAATACAACTGTTTTTCAGTCAATTCCTGCGCAGAAATCGATAGAATTTCGTTTTTGTTGAGCTTAAGAGCTAAGCGATTATGGGCCACAATCTTGAAAACTAAAAAAATCAGATATTGATACGGCCATATCTTGAAAACTGTCCATTTTTGTAGTCTGTAGCAATAGACACTTGATCAGTGCATCGAAATCCACATCATATCAAATATTCAGACATTTTCACGGATCAGTTTGCCTTAACGGTTCGATTAGCCATTAGAAATGATTATTGGGTATGTATGTCCGTTTCGAAGGGTGTGAGGGAAGTCTTAGCTTGGGTCACGAATTCAACCAATAGCTTAAAGGTATTTAAATCACATGACGTGGCGCGTCACGTTGACAGCTGTTCTGCTTGTATTTCTTGTGTTGTTTTACTAATCAATCGATTAAAAATATCTGGTTGATTTAAAGCATCAATTACTTTATCAAGACACATTGAAACATGATTTACTGAATGCTACGTGTATATTGGAAGCTGAGTCTAGCTGGTATAGCTGCCACTTGCGAGGAATCCAAGACTCATTAAAACATTCATATAAGCATGTTTTATTATAAATCACATTCATTTACCTGCCTATTTAGACTGACGGTAACTTATTTTTGTCTCAATATTTATAGCTGACTATCTACTTCCCTCCTCCTCAAAGTTTCAATGCATTCATACGAGGGTTGAAGGGCCTTCGCTGTTCTGCTGCTCCCGCAGCATCGTCTACTACTTCTGCTATAGCGATCATTGCAATGAATTTCATCAAAATTTGCCATTTCATAATATCACGAGTAAAATGTAAACAATGGATTATTATCGAGGTTAGGATTTAAGTCAATTTTTCCGATCGATAATTCTTATCGCATGCTAAATATCCGCTCGTTGTTTTATGGTCGATAATTATCGCTGATGATATTCGAGCATACCATTTTTGGGGTATCCTTCGATAAAGTGCAAAAATCGCATGCGATATTGCATCGAGTGAACTCAAACATAGGGTCCCAGGGTATTGAAAAATGTTTATGGATTTATTGGTAAGGGAGAAATAAATATGTATTTACTCTTTTAGAATAATAGATAAGTAGTTAGGTTTTCTATTCTTTTAATATAAACAAACTGAAACAAAAGTATTGTACGAACATTACACTGACAGACATTAACAAAAAACAGTTGATTGAACACAGTGCCCGTAAATTACGTAAAATATGCGAAACAAGTTTATTAATATAGAGTACAGGAATAGTTATTTGTATGCTAAGGCTGCGAAATACCTTTTTAACGTACCGAAAGAACAGTTATCGCCGAGGCCGCTTGCGGCCGAGGCAAGATAATCTTGAGGTCGTTGAAAAGTTTCGCGGCCATGGCATGCACACTATTTTTCGTGCAATCGTTAAAATTATTAAAATAGATAGTTGTAAATAAATATATTATTGCTCTAAAATCAAAAGCAGTTCAATTTATTGAACAATATCACCGTGTGCTATGGAAATGATATGTTTCAATATATACAAAATATTTTGACAGTTCTTGTCAAAACGCAAAATGTCTGATACTGATAGCGATATTTCAGTACCTTCCACTCCTCCTGAACTCAAAAGCGTTGTAAATTCGGCGCTTTCCGTTTTAATACCCGAAAAATCTAAACGGCAGAACGAAAAATGTTACGGCGAGTTTAAAGATTGGTGTGACAAACAGAATGTTAAGACGATGTATGAAAACATTTTTGAAAGTGACGTTTGGTTTCGCGGCCGTTGCTATGGGTAACGGCCGCGAAATTAAATTTCGCGGACTGTGCTGAGAACGCGAAATACTGACTTCGCGTGCGATTGCACGAAAAATTATTTTTGGCTGAACGATTGTGCATGTCCGACAACCTTAAATTAAATTTTGACTCCTGTTCCGTAACCGTCCCGTGCCGTATATAAGAAAATTGAAAAAATACTATGAAGGGACAAAAAGAGGAGTAAGCTTTTGCAGAGTTTTGTTTTATACCTACTCGTATACGGAGTTTTGGGCAATGAATCGAGAAAATTTAAAATTGATATTTAATTTTTTTTAAATTCCGATCGCTTTATAAATATCACTTTTTGTAACTTTTTCACATATTTTTTTTCGATAATTTGTCACTTATTCTACTTTTTACTCCTTCATAGCATTTTGTTCAAATTTACGTCATATCAGTGTTCACGTGACAGGTGTCAAAATCTATCACCCAATTTTTTTTTCCTTTACTTTAATAATAAACTTTTTTCACACATGCATTTTACAATACATTTCTAGGAATTCCTATTTTTCGTTGAAGGTAATGTTTAGTAGTAGTAGTCTTTATTCTCCTCAAAGACATTACATAAATGTATAGGATTTGTCAGTAATATACATATATACAATGGAATCCCAATGGAATCCCAATATTGTTAAGAAAAGAAATCTCTAACTTCGTAGAAGTTTTTTTCAGTTAGGTAATTCTTCAGATCTTTTTTGAATGCGCTCATCGACTCTAAATTTCTAATTGAGGATGGTAAAGAATTGAAGGCTCTGGTACCAATACTATCAGGTAATCTATATTACAGTTTGCTTTTATTAAAATCAGTATGTAATAGGTCGGTATGTCGTGTTTGCATACTATGAGTTTTGGGTTGGACAAATTTATCTTTGTTGTTGAGAATATAAATACATAGTTCATATACAGTGTGTCCCACTTTGAGCAGCCACACCCTCATATTTCGTTGAGCATGAAATAATTCGAAATTTTCTTTGACTCAAGTTGTAGTACTCGGAAATACCTACCTTCATGTTTACGTAACCTTTGTATATCCATTTTCAACGGCTAACTACGACCAAATGAAAAGTGAAAAACTGGGAAAAACATACTAGGCATTTTTTTATCTCAAAAATAACACCAGATTCTGTTTCAGAACATCTTAAAACCCCCAAATCTCAATGCTTGAATCATTTGAATATACAGGGTATCATCTGTAGCTGGTAGCATTATCAACTCTAATCCATAAATAATGCTTGGAAAATTTCCAAAATGTCTTCTCTTGTCACAGAATTCCCAAAAATATTTAATTAATACTTTGAAAAATAGCCAAATATCACTTTTCCAAGGCTAACTCTGATCAGAATGAATGATACCCTGTATATTCAAATGATTCAAGCATTGAGATTTGGGGGTTTTAAGAAGTTCTGAAACAGAATCTGGTGTTATTTTTGCGATAAAAAATGCCTAGTATGTTTTTCCCAATTTTTCACTTTTCATTTGGTCGTAGTTAGCCGTGGAATATGGATATACAAAGGTTACGTAAACATAAAGGTAGGTATTTCCGAGTACTACAACTTGAGTCAAAGAAAATTTCGAATTATTTCATTCTCAACGAAATATGAGGGTGTGGCTGCTCAAAGTGGGACACACTGTATATACAGACTCGGTACAGTCATGATTTTGTTAATTTGAAATATCTTTCTACACGAATTAGTCATTGGGATTCCAAACATTGCCCTCAGTACTCGCTTTTGAGGAACAAATACTTTTGGAGATAGAGTGGTCCAACCCCAAAAACAAATCCCGTACCTAAGACGAGATTCCACATAGGCCCAGTAAACGCTGAGTAGCTGCTGGATTTCTAGCACAGTTCTCAAGTTTCTAAATAAATAACTGGATGAATTCAATTTAGCAACCAATTGTTCGCAATGTTCTTTGAAACTATGGCATTCATCTATGTGAAGTCCTAAGAACTTCGTTTTTTCATCATATCGGAGCATTTCATTTTCTAAATATATGTTAGGTTTAGTACAAACTTTTTGATGATTATGAAATCGTAAGAGTTTTGTTTTATCGGAATTGAAGTGAAAAGAGTTTTTATTGAACCATGAGTGACCCCATTGATCACATCAGAGCATTTCTGTGCTAGATAATTTTCATTTTTATCAGAGATTGTAACAGTGGTGTCATCTGCAAAAACTACAAAAGACCCTTCTTTTGTTGCGTAATTAATTTCATTTATGTACAGAATGAACAACACCGGACCCAAAACAGATCCTTGCGGCACACCAATACTCATATTCAAAGTATTAGAGCTAATAACAGAATTAATATTGTTTTCTTTATACTGAATGCTCACGTACTGTTCCCGCTCTTTGACGAAAGAAGTTATCCAATTTTTTGCAGCACCTTCTATACCATATTGCATCAATGTTGCTAGCAAATTATCATGATTTATGCAATCGAATGCCCTGCTGAGATCGCAAAAGACCCCAACAGGACATTCTCCATCTTCCATGTATTTTATTAATGTATTTAAAAAAGAGTTAATTGCTGTGAATGTTGACTTTTGTTCACGAAATCCATGCTGGAATGTTGACAATAACGGAATGTTTTTTTCTAGAGTCTGTATTTCCTTACTAATACAGTAAGTAAAAATACTATGTGTTTTCTATAAAAACTTTTTAATTTTCCTTGATTTGTTCTGTAAAATTTCATCAGATTCATTGCTACTAAATTGGTTATGAGGAAATACGTAAAACTTTGAAAATTTCCGTTTTCTATATTTTAATAATTTGTCATGCAGAAGTACCATACAGTGTGATTCAATATTTTAAGGACGTATTGCTGGGACCTTTTCTCTAAATGAACATGTGTCCTAAAATGCACCCCCTCCGAGCTACATCCACTGTAAGTTAGGTAAAAGAACAAGATTATCTGAAATTATGACTATAATAACAGATCACATCTTCTGAAAATTGTCATACTCCTGTTTTTTCAGGTACTTTTTTTTGCCTCAAAAATTATGTGAACCCAGTTTTGGGGGAGTTGGAGGAGGTCCACAAGTCGATTGGCCCAAATTTAATGTTTAAAAAGAGAAACTCTGAATAGAGGACTTCGGATAAGGATGCAGTCATGCCACCTCACAACTTTTGGCTTTAAAACTACTGGCACATTTTTCGGCATTTTATCTTCATGTCAGGGTTCCTGGCAGCCTCAGGAACCCCGTTATATTGTTCATAACTACGGGAATATTGAGATTTTCCATAAAATACAAAACACTAGGGGACTTTAATTTTGTTTAGTGATTCTTCTTTCAAAATTTTCCTGAATTTAAAAAAATTGCGTATTTCACGTTTCCTAGTTGCCAAATAGTTGATAGATCTAGAAAATATTCTGAGTGGTAACTTTCGCGAATAAACAAACCTTATTATCTTTCTACGAAGGCGTAGAAGCGCCAGATGTAGTGATTTTTTCTAATTCTCAGATAAATCTGTCTATTAGACAGTTATTGACAGATATAATTGTCTGATAGACAGGTTTATCTGGCGCTTCTACGCTTTCGTACCTTTCTGATTGAAATGCTCTTGGCCTGATGAATACTTTGAGGTTACATCTTACATCACAGAATTTGTATCAGTTTTGTGGGTAAGTGTTACATTTTAATCATAACAGTTATAATGGTTGAATATCATTTCTACATTTGAACTTTTTCATGGAACGAATGTGCACTGACAAAGAAATAACCCTACACTCAGTGCCGCATTTGCCAGCTAGCATGCTACCAAGTACCAGTTAGTAAATTAGCCAGTAAGCAAATGCTACGGGCCCCGTGCCTGGGGGGCCTCGCGCCTGGGGGGCCTCGCGCCTGTGCGCAAAGTAAAGAAACTATCAAGTAAGATATGTTTTTTATACCACCTACCGAAAATGAATAAAGTTAGAAATGGGAATAATGACTATAGCGTGGAATGAAATTCTAGAACACTTGCAAGCGACTAACGCTTCGTTGCAGTCGTCCGATCAAGATCTTAACACAAGATAGGTACGCTATTTATAAATCATTACAAGGCTACTTCCAAGCAATACGATCCAAATTTTCAGATATAGAGGCAGAAGCCAAAGCCCTAATTGGCTGTGAAGAATATCAGCAATCGACTTTAAGAAAACGCAAGCGAAATACAAAGTACGACCATTTCAGCAGCAGCTCTACTCACAGACCTCATAAAAGAAGTTGTAGAACATCAAACACCTGGATAACGTTTTGAAATTCATGTTTTTATTGTTGTAATTGTCTGCATTAGCTAAACGCATGGAAGCTTACCATCAAGTGACTAGTGCATTTGGAATACTTCGGCAGAAAAGATCTTAAAAAGAACTATCGTCAATTATTTCCGAGACGATGTGGAAGACAGTCTGGGCAATGAACTGGTGCAGTTTGCGAAGCTGCTGAAAACAGATGTGGCTGCTGATATTGACAGCAGAAAGAAAAAGCACGAGGCTCAGGAACTTCGAGTTTATAAACTGTTAACATAAAATTCATTGGAATCGTGTTTCCCAAATGTTGAAATAGTGTTTCGCATTCACTTGATTTTGATAATCACCAACTACAGTGGAGATCGTTCTTTTTCAACATTGAAACGATTTAAAAATATGATAAGGAGCACAATGGGACAAGAACATCAAACGACCTTACTATAATGAACATAGCAAGTGATTAACTTAGAAATATTGATTTGACGAGTGTTATCTCCAAATTTGCTTGGATTAAATCGCGTCACACGTCACGTCACAAGTCTTTTTGTAAATGTGCTGTTTTATTTTATATTCTATACTTTAATACTTAATGCAAATCAAGGGACTATTGTTCACATTTGCTACGGGCCCCACTGTGGCTTTATTCGGCTCTTCCTAGACCACACAATAACTCCTTCAATAACAAAACTCTAGCTTTAGTTTTGAATTTAGCGCCATTTTGAAAGAAAAATCCATAAACAAATTTAAAGTCCCTAGTGTTTGGTATTTTATGGAAAATCTCAATATTTCCGTCGTTATGAACAATTTCAATCATATTACGGGGTTCCTGAGGGTGCCAGGAACCCTGACATGAAGAAAAAATGCCGAAAAACGTGTCAGTAGTTTTAAAGCCAAAAGTTGTGTTGTGGCATCACTGAATCCTTATCCGAAGTCCTCTATTGGAATAGAATAATCTTGTGGACCATGAAAAATTCGAAAAATTTGGTCTCGTGAATTTTTTTCATACAACTAACCGTTTTCCAGAAAATCTTAATCAACGAAAGGATGGTAATCAAACTAAAAAAACATTCATTCATCAAACAATTATCAATCTCATAATTACAAATGTTGGAAATGTCCTCCCCTTGCTGCGATACAGCCTTCAATTTTTCTTTGCATTTTTTTTTACCTAACTTACAATGGCTATATCTCGGAAATGGTGCATTTTAGTACGTATTGTTGGGAACTAAATCAGCCCTTTTGTCGAAATAAACATGTGTCCTAGAATGCACCCCCTCCGAGCTACATACACTGTAAGTTAGGTAAAAGAACAAGATTATATAAAATTGTGACTATAATAACAGATCAAATCTTCTGAAAATTGTAATTCCCCTGTTTTTTCTGGCACTCTATTTGTTTGCTTCAAAAATCAGGTGAACCCAGTTTTGGGGGAGTTAGAGGGGGATCCACAAGTCAATTGGCCCAAATTTTATGTTTAAAAATTGAAACTCTGAATTCGAATAGAATAATCTTGTGATCCATGAAAAATTTAAAAAATTTGGTCTCGTGTATTTTTTTCATACAACTAACCGTTTGCCAGAAAATCTTTATCAACGAATGGGGGGAGGGGTAATCAAACTAGCAAAATATTTTTTCATTAAACAATTATTAATCTCATAACAAATGTTGGAAATGTCCTCACCGTGCTGCGATACAGCCAGCTTCTTTGCATATTTTTTTTACCTAACTCACAGTGGCTGAATCTCGAAAATGGTGCATTTTAGGTCACATATTCAAGAAAAAAGTCTTATTTTGATCCCAATGATACGTCCTTGAAATAATTACATCGAATTTTGAATCACCCTGTATAGGTACTGAAGTTCAGCAAATATTGATATGAAAGGAAATGTCGACATTCTCAAATTAATTAATACCCCAATATATAATGTCTCTTTTAAAATTATTGGCCACAGTGGCCCTGTAACGTCATATATGACTATTATTTCACCGTTTACGACAGAAGCCTACATTCGTCTATCACTGCCCTCCAAATTTTATTATTAAAAGTAGAACCGTTCAAAAGATAAGAGAGGGAAGGGGACTTTTGACCAGCACTGTATATCGAATCGTCATATGCATTTTTATGTTAGATGATTGAACTTATTAATATGATTGTTCTCGATAATTCTTCTTGAGTTTTATAGTCTGTTTACCTCTAAACTCAGCTCCCATACTGTTATTTTCGAGTTCACGGTTAGGTATACGTGGGAGTAAGTATTATGTTGAGGAGTAAATCAGATAGAAAGTATTTTTCACTGTCAGAATTATAAAAAAGATGTTGTTGTGCTTGCTACACAACAAATGTATGTGATATTCGGAGTTCAGTTTACAGTCTAGCGGTGTACACTTCCCGACAACTAAATGTAGGACAATTCTTGAACATCAATAACACTATTTTTCTCGAATTTCTGAAAGTAGGTGAGTACAAAAATACTGATGAAAACTTAATTACTTACTTCAAATTTCATTCAGTCCTTGTTATAGTTGAATGTTTGAGTAATTGAATTTCAGAGCTGGAACCAAACACTGTGAAACATGTGTTTTAATAAAAGCCTGTCTTTAAAATTTATTTACCTAATTTTATGTTTGACTTGCCTTGTTTGTCTGTATATTTATCTGTACGTTCGATCAACTTGAAATCTGATAGGTGTTAGAATTCCATTATGGATTCCTCGGTCTCCGACTTTAGGAAGGCAAACTTTTGGATCAGCCAATGTGTTGTTGAAGAAGACCCTATGCATTGGCTTATCCGCATGTCACTGTAGGAGGATCTGGGGTCTGTAGGAGACCAAGTTCATCGGCTGCACCGGCTGTTGCCTTGAAAATAAATGCTCCAATCCCAGCTTTTTCATGGTCGCGGACCATGCATAGAAGGAGATCTGAACTCCTGATGACTTTACACGCTCCATTCAGCACCATTCTGTTATGCAGACACTTCAAATTCAAAAGTTCATGGCCTTCCCGTTGAAGGTTTGTTGGTTTGAACGTGAGTGGGCCCGTATCAGGCCCTCCACTGCGGCCTTCCCGTTGTCTGGGAAAGTATAAACTTGGAACGAACGATTTGGGACGCAAGCTCTTATCAAAATGCATCATTTTGCGAGTTTCATCGTCGAATCGTCGCAGCTCATCCTGAGTCCACTTAATCACTCCGAAGAAGAAGAGTAGGATCGGAATGGCAAGATTATTAGTTGCAGCAACTTTGTTCTTCTGGTGACCAGATCTGTCAGTTTATGCTGATACTTACCGCGGAGAGAGTTTTTTTACTGTGATTACCTCATGGGATCGGCGATGCTCCACCCCTATGTAAGTATAAGCCTCTTTGACATCCAGATGATTTAGGATGCTGCCGTCTACGAGCTGAACATCCTCTCCGTATTCCTCACATCGTCCTCTTTTGAGATGAACTGTGGTACATTCGTCGGTCACGAATTCCATCTCAATAGCTCTAAGATACTGATGTAGGTTCCCTTCTCCAGAGGCATATTATTTGAGGTCATCCATATATTAAAAGAGATTGAAGAGATTGAAGACTTTATGCCTCCCACGAGAATCATGCAAACCATTATTTTTGAGTAAGGAAATTCTCACAATGACCTGCTTGTTCATATTGGAAACGGCACAAATGCACAAAAAATATGATATGACAGAGGCTACAATGCAAACTTACCATGAGACCCGACAAATAATAGATAGGAAAATAGCTGTACCCATTCCAAAGTTCACTCTAACTAAATACTCTCTGTTCTACGAAACTAAAGAAATATACAGGGTGTCCGGTAAACCATGAATCATACTTTAGCTGGTGATTAACAAGTTCATATCCTATCAGAAAATCACAACTTGACCTCAGTAAAAACCTCACGGTTTTCAAGATATTGGAACTTTTATAAAAAAAATTTATTCCTATCTCAGATCATTCTTTTATGTTCCAAGCAAATAAGGAGAGTTTCATGTTAATTCTTATTTTAGATAAATATTACTGAATAGTAGTTGTAACTATCGCAGAAGGCAGATTTTCAATAGCAGTCATTACGGTCTACAAAAAAAAAAATTATCCTCCGATTTGGATCTCTCAAGATTTCTATTATGAAACTTTGAACTCTTTTTGTGACAAATTATTCTCCAACGAAAACCTGAACATTGGCCTTGAAAACTTGCTCGTTTTGTCCATAGTCCAAAAATGTATAGAAGTTGCCATGATTCTTTTTTGAAATATAGATATTGCTAATAGAGTATGAAAGGGGGTATTTTACGATGGATCACAAGGATTGCAGTTTCGTTCAAAATGGGTTTATTTTCTATTTGATCGAAGTGTGAGCTGCAATTATTTTATAACGCAGAGCTCTTGGGTTATTGTTGATTTCTTCGGCTGCATGTCGTATTTGGTTCCGTAAATCCTTTTCGCTAGTGATTGGGTTGTGGTAAACCTTTTCCTTCAAATATCCCCAATAAAAAAAATCTAACGGGTTCAAGTCCGGTGAACGTGGCGGCCATAGTATTGGTCCAAGTCGCCCAATCCATCTCTGAGCATATGTCCTATCTAAATATTCTCGTACTTGTCTGCCGTAGTGAGCAGGACACCCAGCATGTTGAATCCACATGGTCTGTCTGACTGCCAGCGGCACATCTTCCATTAGATGGGTTAATTGGATTTGCAAAAATTCCAAATAGTTTTCGGAGTTCAATGTCTGCGGAAACTCGAACGGACCAATAACGTGGCCATTCAGTATGCCGGTCCAAATATTCATTTTAAATTGATGTTGGTACCTGTCTGGTCTCATTATACGAGGATTTTGAAAGTGCCAACTGTGGATATTGTGGATATTGAAAACACCCCGACGGTGGCATGATGATTCATCTGTCCATAATATTTTATTGAAGAAATCTGGGTCCTCTCGGTGTTTTCTCAACATACGGCGACAAAAAGTTATTCATTTTGGGTAAACGTGGAAGGGGTGCAGTTGATGTCTTTTCAAGATATCATGAACGGTTGATTTTTTTATGCCAGTTCTTCTCTCGATACTACGAACGCTAGTGGACGGATCATTCTCAATTTCTTCAATGACCTCATCTTCAAGGTCATCACGACGTGGTCTGCCTGATCCACCTTGAGCACCAGGAATTTTGCCCTCCGTATAAGAGTTATGTACTCTTATGAACACACGATTATCAGGATGTATATTCCTATTGGGATAACTTTCACGGTATAATGCAGCAGCTCTCCTTGCGTTGCCTCTACATTCACCATAAATAAAATGCATTTCGGTATACTCACGTGGACTGTACGGCATTTTGATACTGTTGCAAATAGATTTTGCCAAGTTATCAAATCCTATCAACAAAGCACACTAACAGTCTAAAGAGAAAACAATACACGATAACGTTCAATAAGGAATTATGTGGTAAATACTGCAACTCACGAAAACACGGTGTACTCTCTGACGACCTGTCATTCAACTGACAGATCAGCCTAGATAAAAGAGCAACGAATTGCAGCTCACACTTCGATAAAATAGAAAATAAACCCATTTTGAACGAAGCTTCAATCCTTGTGATCCACCGTAAAATACCCCCTTTCGTACTCTATTAGCAATATCTTTTTTTCAAAAAAGAATCATGGCAACTTCTATACATTTTTGGACTATGGACAAAACTAGCAAGTTTTCAAGGCCAATGTTCAGGTTTTCGTTGGAGAATAATTTGTCACAAAAAGAGTTCAAAGTTTTATAATAAAAATCTTGAGGGATCCAAATCGGAGGATAATTTTTTTTTGTAGACCGTAATGACTGCTATTGAAAATCTGCCTTCTGCGATAGTTAAAACTACTATTCAGTAATATTTATCAAAAATAAGAATTAACATGAAACTCTCCTTATTTGCTTGGAACATAAAAGAATGATCTGAGATAGGAATAATTTTTTTTTTATAAAAGTTCCAATATCTCGAAAACCGTGAGGTTTTTACTGAGGTCACGTTGTGATTTTCTGATAGTTTATGAACTTGTTAATCACCAGCTAAAGTATGATCGATGGTTTACCGGACACCCTGTATAATCACATACCCACTGAACTAAGGACACAATCCAAGATCATAAAATATTTAGAAAACTTTTGAAAAAGGCTCTCTTAAAAAAAGCATATACTACAATACTGAAGAATTTTTTAATGAAACCCTAATACCGGGTGTTTCACAGTGGATGGAACATTAGAAGACAGATCATTTCGAAAATTTGTGAGCGTGGATAATCAAACTGGCTCTATCCGTCTAAAATATTTTCATCAATACAGTATTGCAGCTTGTATCAGAAAGTAGTAGCTACTGTTATTTCAAATGGAACACCTCGTATATTATATTATTTTTGGAATCCTTATAAGATTCCTCACAACTTTCCTACATAATTTCATACATCTATCTATGACGATTTCCGAGATAAAAATTATTTTTTCCAATTTTTGTGCAAAACCTGACCTTTGAAAAATATCAATTTTTTCCCAATGCAAATTTACAAAATATTGCAATTTGGGTTGTAACTGCATAAGACCATTAAATATTCTGTCGATGAACTGGATCTCAGTTTCAGCATACAGGGAGGCACAGAAGTGAGTTCCTTCCGGGGACTCATGAAAATGACACTGAAACTCCGTTTTTTTTCAAATGAAACACCTTGTATATTTTTACTTATTTGAAAAGCTGTAATATTTTTCAATTTAATTGAGTATACTTTCTCTATACCTATCTCGTACAGTTTGTTAGTTATGACCACTTATGTTATGAATTCGTCTTCAATAAAATAAATACTGGATAGTGATTTAGATGGTAACATGTTATTCCTTCATTGTCATCCTGTATTCAAGTTGCATGGGTGTGAAAGTACTATGGCAAAAAATGATTACTCGAATGTTGTTTTGATGGATTTATTCATCATTTATGGTCAATGTAACAAGAATGTTAGCAGAACATACAGAGAGTTCAATGAAAAGTATGCTGATTTACCTCGAATGAATTAGAAAAAATTTATTAGATTGAGTAGAAATTTGTAAATGTTTGTATCATCATGAAAAGCTAAAAGTATCAAAGTCGAACATGTGTATTAATAAATCTAGAAAGATTTAGTGGTTCAGAATCATTTCAATAAATGTTCAAAATGTTTACCATTCGTTTCCAAATACTTTCTTATGCGAACATCAACGGCATCTATTGTGGCTCTTTGAATTTCATTTGGATCTAATTCCTCTCGATGTTCTAATTCTTCCCTTGTGTTGACCGGTGTTCTGTAGACTCTTTGCTTGATAGTGCCCCACAAATAAAAGTCTAGGGGTGTAAGATCAGGGGATCTAGGGGGCCAGTTCCATGGACCCAAACGTCTAATCTATCGATCGTCAAATATACGGTCCAATTCCAACCCGACTTCTGCAGTGCAACGAGCAGGAGCTCCATCAAGTTGATACCAACATGATGGATATTGTGCTAGTGTCAGTTCTTCAATGAAATCCCCAACCGTTGTCCTCAAGATATCCAAATATTTTCTAGAATCAAGGTTTTCATCATAAATCAAAAAGCGCAGTTGATTGTCCATAATTGAACAGAAAACGTTGAAACTAAATTTTTCTTGATATCCCATTTCTCTTGTGACATGCGGATTTTCGGATGCCCAGTAATGAAGATTCCACCTGTTGAAAATACCTTCCCTCGAAAATTTTGATTTATCAGTCCATATTATCTTCTTGAGAAAATCTTCGTCTAGTTGTGTACGCACCATCAACATTTCACATAGTTCGTTCCTTTGCTGAGCGTCTTGGGGCTTGAGAGCTTGAACTTCATGAAATTTGTAGTCATGCATTCCGTGTTCCTTCAGAATCCTATGAACTGATGAAAGTTTCACACCTAAATCGTGAACCGCACTACGAATGGAAGCTTGAGGATTCCCGTGGAAGTATGCCAAAACATTTATTGCGTTGTCCTCATTACCTGTCACAAGTCTAGGCAAGTTTCTTGTTACTTTCAAAGAAGATCCAAACATTTCAAAATTTCTCTTCAATCTAATGAATTTTCTCAAATTCATTCGAGGTAAATCAGCATACTTTTCATTAAACTATCTGCATGTTCTACTGATATTCTTGTTACATTGACCATAAATGATGAATAAATCCATCAAAACCACATTCGAGTAATTATTTTCTGCCATAGTACTTTCACACCCATGCAACTTGAATACAGGATGACAATGAAGGAATAACATGTTAGTTCTCTGTCAGAATCAAGTTCATAGCCTACTATCTAAATCACTATCCAATATTTATTTTATTGAAAACGAATTCATTACATAAGTGATCATAACTAACAAACTGTACGAGATAGGTATAGGGAAAGTATACTCAATTGAACTGAAAAATAATACAGCTTTTCAAATAAGTATAATAATATACAAGGTGTAAGGAACTCACTTCTGAGCCTCCCTGTATGCTGAAACTGAGATCCAGTTCATCGACAGAATACTTAATGGTCTTATGCAGCTATAACCCAAATTGCAATATTTTGTAAATTTTTGCAGGTTTTGCACAAAAATGGGACAAAATAATTTTTATCTCGGAAATCATCATAAATAGGTATAGAGAATTATGTGGAAAAGTTGTGAGGAATCTTATAAGGATTCCAAAAATGATATAATATACGAGGTTTTGAAATAACAAAGTAGCTACTACTTTCTGATACAAGCGGCAACACTGTATTGATGAAAACATTTTAGACGGATAGAGCAAGTTTGATTATCCACGCCCACATATTTTCGAAATGATCTGTCTGTCTGTTGTCCAGATACTTCTAATGTTCCATCCACTGTGAAACACCCGGTATAACCTTATTGTACAAGACTATTAGTTTCATTATTATATGTTATCAGCTATAACAATTGTTCACCTCTATTTTTAAGCCGAACTGTTAAAAATGCACCGTTCTTTTAAAATCCTAACACATTGTTAACACATTTATGTAGTACTAGTCTTCTATTTTTATATACAGGGTGGCCCATCTAAAACTTGACATGGGGGTTTTGGGTACTAATATCGTAGATCTGGAAAAACGCTCGGACAGGTCGATTTTAGTTTCGAGGGGGACATTGTGCCCTCCTACAGGCAGCACCGTCAGGTCACCCCTCAAGCAGTGGGGTGAACAACCCTTGAAATTTGAATAGGGAATAGGAGTCGAGTGACACATCGTTGGAAAGCCCGTGGAATTCTCGAAACAAATCGGTCGGCAGTTTTTCTAACGGAAATGAGCCATAATTAAGTTAGGAGTAAAATTCACTTACATTAGTCTCATCGTAACAAATGCTCGAAATGCGCACCTCCAACTTCCATGCAATGATACAGATTTTGTTGAAAACGTTCTCGTACATTTTGGAGCATGTCTGGGGTGATTTGGCGATATTCTAATGTGATTTGATGCCGTAAATCTGCTAGTGAAGCTGGTGGTGTAGCATAAATTCTGCTTTTCAAATGACCCCACAGAAAAAAATCTAAGGAGACAGGTCTGGTGATCGTGGGGGCCATTCAATAGAACCTCGCCTACCAATCCAATGACCAGGGAAGTGGTGATCTAAATATCGCCGAACAGGCATAGCATAATGCGGAGGAGCACCATCTTGTTGAAATATCAACTGATCTTCCTGATAATTATGGTCATTTTCAATACGCCCACGATACGATTCCCAAAAATACCATCCCATACGTTTAATTTTTGAGGATATTGCGTATGTACCTCATGAAATATATGGGGATTCGAATCAGCCCAATATCGACAATTATGGCGATTAACTATACCATTTTAAAAAAAAGAACATTCATCACTAAAACAAATGTTGAACAGACACTGAGGATTTGCAATCGCCTGCTCACTTAGTACCTCACAGAATTGTAAACGCCGATCAAAATCATCTTCATTCAGTTCGTGTGTTAATTTAATTTTGTAAGGATGGAATTTATGTAGTTTTAAAATACGCTGAATGCTACTTCTTGAGATACCGGAAACAGTTGCTAGCTGTCTTGTACTCAACGTATGGTCAACCTCAGCATGGCCCAAAATTGCCACTGTTGTCGCCTCATTTCTTACTGGCGGTTCGATTTGACGTTTTTTATTTGCTACCGATCCCGTTTCTCGGAATTTTGATACTAATTCAGACACATACTGCCGCGACACAGTCCTGCCATATTGTTGATTGAACCGTTCCGCAGCCCTTTTCGCACATCTATTGTTTTCATAATACAGTTCAATCAACGCAACCCTCTCTGCCACTGTATACACCATTGTTTCGTTTTAATTTCGACGTACGATACCACACACGAATGAAACTCACTTGTAGTACACACGTGAAGAACAGAAACTACATGCTCTATCTGTTTGTTTTATTTTATTAAAAAAATTTCATGAGTACCGCGAAAAAAACTGAGCAAAAACATTCACAGTATCGTAACAAATAAATGATAGATTGCAAAAACTGGCAAATGAGTTTTCCAGAGACGTACAAGTAAGCTCTTAACTTTCGTACAGGTTTATTCCGGAATTTATTTTTTCCCAAACGGTTCATCCCAACTTCAAAATCGGGACGCCGTTGGATAGAGAACTTAACGGGCTTTCAAAAGATGTGCCACTCCACCATTATTCCCTATTCAAATTTTAGGGGTTGTTCACCCCACACCTCGAGTGTTGCCGTGACGGTGGTGCATGTAGGAGAACAAACTGTCCCCCTCGAAACTAAAATCAACCTGTCCGAGGGTTTTTCCACATCTACGATATTATCACCCAAAACCCCGATGTCAAGTTTTCGATGGGCCACCCTGTATGTTATACACTTTATTCTCATTTTATACACCATGCTTTGTCAATAAGAATTTCTGTGTTCTTGGACAATAGAGTATATTTCTCTCTCTCTCCTCTAACAACTATTTCCTGCATGCCCAAATCAATAAAGAGTAGAATGTGCGAGGTGGAACCTCCATACGAAACTTCATTGATAAGGGACAACCAAATTAAGGCCTGTATATTCGCACAAGGGGATTACCATAGAAATGCCGAAGCATGCAATTGCGAAAATCGAGGAAGAGAGCAATATATTATTCCGCAGCTAATTGATTGAGCTGATATCGAAATGTCTCTCGGGGCGTTCTATACAGGATATTACTTACCCTGAAGTGAGCGAAAACACGAAACATCCCCACGCAGATTGTCTAAATAGACGCCAATTAGCCTGATGCATTCTTCCTGGATCATCAAAGAACAGAAGGAAAGAAAATATTGGAGAGACGAAAAATGCAACAACATATTCTCTTTATTAAGCGCTGATATGAACAGAAAATTATGACAATAATTTTGTAGTAATAATCTCACCTAAGATGACGATTTTAGATAATAAAAATTATTCGAAATAGAAGTCAAAATTGTATCTTTTATTTTTTGTCAAAATATTTTGTTTAATAACAAGGTGAACTTCTTTTTCAAAGCAACTCATAATTGTTCAAAATTTACAAATTACCAATTAGTAAAGTGAATAATGTAAATAAGTAATACACTCTCACTTCCAGTAGTTCCTGGATAGGAAATAACAACTACTCAATCTTCTCTTCTTTCTCTAAAATCTAATATGCAAAGTCTTGAAACGGGTCTTCCCAAGATGATTCCATCGGCTTGCTGAACATGATCAATTCTACGTTTGTTTGAAAGTGGTTGACAATGTTTCACTTTGAGTAAGGTTATTCTGGACTTTCATTGTATAAAAAAGAACAAAGAAAAATTCAATTCTCTGCAATTTTTAATCACGACGTTTCGACTGTTAAAATCTACAGTCGTTATCAAGTGTATAATGCGACAATCTCAAGGATACTTCTTATATATGCTATGGATAATTTGTGTGCAATACCTCGACATTTGTGAAGAACTCCAGGCACTTTGTAGAGATCCTGGAAGGGGTCAGAGTAGTACCAGGAGACAAATTCGTAAGTTTTGACGTGGAAAGTCTCTACACTAACGCCTTGCAAATTATTCAGAAAAATCTGCAAGAAGACACAGAGCTGAAGAGCTGAAGTACGTGACATTATGGACCTGCTAGAATGTTGCCTGCGAAATTGTTACTTTCAAGAAAAATACCGCTTTTTCTCCCAGGAAGACGGACTACCGATGGGATCCCCATTATCGCCCTTGGTAGCAAACATCTATATGGAATGGTTTGAAACTTTTGCTACAGAGACAGCCCATAAGAAACCTCAGATGTGGTTGAGATATGTTGACGACACGTTTGTCATATGGAACCACGGAGACAAGGAACTTGAAGTCTTTTTGGAACATCTGAATAACATCAGAAAGTCCATAAACTTCACGATGGAAAAGGAGACCCAAGACGGTTTACCTTTTCTAGACGTGAAAGTTCAAAAGAACAATGATAAGTGCCAAACATCAGTATACAGAAAGCTGACTCACACCGGATAATACCTGAATTTCGAATCGAACCATCATGGTGCTACAAAGAGAGGGGTTGTTCGATCGCTGGTAGACCGTGCCTACAACCTATGTACCATCGAATTGGACAATATCAAGAAAGATCTGCGACGAAATGGGTACCCCAAAAAACATATAGAACAGGTTCTAGCCCGCAGGGGGGATAAGAACAAGAAACCAGGAACTTTCCGACCAACCATTTATTTATGGCCGATTTCACCAACTAATTCCTGAAGTTAGAAAATACTTAAATCTGATTTAGGAAAACCCAAGTGCAATTTGCGTTTCACCACACGTTTAGAAAAGCTTAAGAGTGATAGGAAATACCTGCATTAGGTATTTCCTATCACTTTTAAGCATTACTTAACGCTTGGTAAAACGCAAATTGCACTTGGGCATTTCTAAATTTGATTTAGGTATTGTAGGAATTAGTTGGTGAAATCGGTTATAAGTGAAATAAATATTTTTTACCTAAGACATATCTACCTTTATTACATAATGATCCATACCTTCAAGAACAAATCTACCTTCCTTCAAACTTTAGAACACACTATCCAAACCCGTTAGGAGACTCTATATACCAAAACAAGTGCTCCAAAAAGGAATATTGTCCAAAGAAACTCTACATACCTCTTGCCGAAAAATGTTCAATAAAGCTTTAGTAAACCTTAAAAAAGAAATAGTCATTTTCAGTTCCATCAATCTCATCAAAAAATTCATAATCATCATCATGTGAAAGTATTCACGGTATTCCCATGCTATTGATGATATTGATATAGGTGTTCCACTAGGTTCTATTCTAGGTCCAGTGTTACTTTGTGTATATATTCACGTCACTATATATGAAATGATATTTCTGTTCTTGTTGTGGATAGATTCGATGAGAGTCTGGAAACAAAATACAAACAATTGATTCAGCTCTTGGCGTCTTGGTCATTCGAAAACTGTTTTTTTTTCAATATTGAGAAGACAGTATCCTAGGTTACACAATAGCTAACGAGTTTGCTATAAACTTAATTCTATCGTTGATGATGTGCCCATCCTGATTTCCATTCTCTATTCACATTGTTATTTATTGAGAAATTCACGAACAGTTCCCACGTACAATCAATTGCTGATGCCCATCCTGATTTCCATTCTCTATTCACATTGTTATTTATTGAGAAATTCACGAACAGTTCCCACGTACAATCAATTGCTGATGCCCATCCTGATTTCCATTCTCTATTCACATTGTTATTTATTGAGAAATTCACGAACAGTTCCCACGTACAATCAATTGCTGATGATGTATTATAAATAAGTGGAAAGTTGTCTTCGATATGGTATTTGTTTTGTTGGTCCATAATGACTGATGATATGTTTATAGCACAGGAGAAACTAATAAGGTGCATTGAAAATGTGTCTGAAACCACCAGCATTAAAAACCTATTTATTAGTCACAAAGTATTAACGATTCCTTCCTTATATTTATTTGAAGTTTGTCTTCATGTATTTAGGAATGACGTAACATTAATCAAGTCTCATAATCAAAAACGATTTTAGGAACCATACAGTGAAATTTTGTTGAATTCAATTCTCCTGACAAACAATGGCTTGAGGGCTTTCAACAAGCTACCACAGGAACTCCAATAATGTTCTCCACTGTTTAATGGCGGGAGGAAACTCTAGAAATTTGTACTTATAGTTTGATAATATAACTCGCGTCTGTAGTTAAATTAAATTCGAATATAAGTTTATGGCATATCAGACGGAATTATTATTAATAAATATTTCACCACAAGCTGGCAACACCGGATCAATAGTCAATCAATCGTTATTAAAACGTAAACACCCTCCTATCGTGTTCTCGATTAATCACCATTCAATAATTCAGTATGGATACGAATCATCAAGTATTTTCATTGCCTGTATTTGCTCATGAAATAAACACCAAGTGAGGTAATGAAGCATTTTTTTGAACATGCGAACATCAAATACATCAAGAATAATTAATACTAATAACACATGGAATGTAAACAGTCCGCACGCCCAGATAAACCTTTACGAAAGGGTATTTTCGTCTGCAAGCTTCCAACAAAAAACAACTGCCCCAAGACCGTTGAATTATATATGTTAGATTCTTGGCTAAACTTCGACAGCAACGAATTTGCGGTGCACACTTTATCATATCGGGAGACCTCGATATAAACTTTGTATAGATAACATAGCCCTATTATAAAAAACTTCTAATTCTTCTAGATTCTTATGAACTAAAGGTAGTTCCAACCATTAATAATTCAAATAAAGTTCGTTAAGTGGTCCGGAGAATATCTAATGAATGGAATGAATGATTTCGACGATGTCGAAATATTATCTTCTTCACACATTCACTCAAACTGGAAAATATGACGTGAATATATTACAACTAATTCCCTTCAATCCTTGAATTCCTTTTGTTGCCAATAAAAAAAAATCCAAAAATATTCATTCATTTAATTTACAATAAAATAATATGAATCATACAACATCTAAATATATAAAATAACAATAAAAGTATCACCAAGCCACAGAGGGGATAGGAGGGAATGATATTGCATTTCATGAGGTGATAGTGTCGTGAATTGGGGTTTATTCACGACTACCTAGGTAGAGACTGATCATTTATAGATTTAAAACACTTCCGAAAAATATAAAAACATTTATTTCACTATGTACAAATATAAATGAGATTAAGACAATTGAAATGAATGAAGGAATTATTAAATTAACGAATTAATGAATATCTCCTAGACTGGTTATGGTTTAAACAAATTATTCTAAAAAGACCTATATACTTCCAATAAATTCGGGTAGATACATTTTAGGAACATTTTCCATGAATCTAATCTTCACTCTTCCAAACTCCCCCCATAGCCCTCACTAGCTGTGAGCACGCCAAAACTCTAAACTCGACTACCAGATCGAACTATCAGTGGCCTTTTTGAAAACTCTTGTTTTCTGTTAATGGCACAATTGTGTTTCAAGATAAAATAACTTCGCTCACGTACTGAATTGTAAAAAGTAGAAAGGGTACCCACGTATCGAATGATATTGAAATATTTTAATATTCATCAGTGCGTTCGATCTATTTTTGACATTACCCCCCCGTTCGGAATCGCGCGCCCCGATCGATTATATTAAAAACCAACTGTCAATTCGATACAGGTTCACAAAGACTATGAAATTATTACTAAGTAAATATCCTGCCCTTCTGGAAAGCCAGAGGCGGGCAAAACCAGCACACATCCGCCCTAGAGCGGACCCTACTATATTGTGTAGGCCATAGATGCAAGTCTACGAGTGTTTGACTCTCCCTACCTCCTCCAAGTTATGTAGGGGTTCTTACGTGCTTATATGTAAGGCATCAGGCTATCAGGACAGTACCTTTCATTATTGAGTTTTCCATAAACGCCCGAAAAAAACAACTTCATTGGTTTATAAGTGTTGGTTTACTCCTCTTCTGGATTTTCCTGAAAAATATCCAATTTTTGGTGAATGAGCCCCTCATGCATTTTTGTCCTGTTATGGTAGGCTCTGACTGCTGTTATATCTCTAGTCAGCGCACTTCTAGGGATAAAGTGTCTGTAGAATTTATCAGATTGTTATTTGATAAATTCTATGATGGATGGAATATCGGCTAGCTCCCTCAATGCGTCCAGCCGAATGTATCTATCACTGTCCGTGACGTTATGGAGCACTTTATTCTGCATCCTCCCCAATCTCAGCAAGTGAGTCTTGGCGATACTGTAGAATACTGGACAAGCATATGTCATAGTTGGCCTGGTGACCTGCTTGTAGATTAACACCTTGCTTTCCATAGACAGCTTGGAACCCCTGGCTATCAACGGATATGTCCTTCTTATTGCTCCCGCAGCTCGCTGGATTGCCAAGCTAACACGTTTCCCAAGTGTTAATCCTTTGTCCACCTGCATCCCCAGGTACCGCACAGATTCTGACTTGTCAATCCAGTTACCCAGAACCATGATCCTTTTGTTGCCATTTGGCTGCATACCTGAATTCCTTCTGATAGAATTCGTACGATAGCTTTTTGTTTTGTTTTGTTTTATAATGCAGTTTTTCTATCCTGAAAGCTTCAACTGATGTAATGGATTTTAATGTACTGGACATATCATCAAATGGTACAAAGCTTTTGAAAAATATATTGCTCATTGAACTTCAGAAATTTATTCGAATTATTTGGAGATTGTTGATGTTTCGAGTCGAATAATTATTAATTATCAATATCGGATATTAACACTCTGTCAAATTAAATTGTTGGTTTAGTTTTAGTTTACTTCGAGGTTTCACAGGTTTAGTGTAAGAAAGCACTCGTTTAACTCTTCATTGAATTGAACCATAGGTAACTCTGATGCCTCTTGATAGGTGAGAATGATGTAATAATTTTCAAACTGCATTTTTTCTGATTACCTAGCAATAAAAGCAATAATTATCATTATTATTATTGTATTTATTAAATATCTTTATTGCAAGTAATTGTAGTTCGCTGATATGATGGGTCATTATGGTACTTAGTATTTTATGAATAGAATTCATGGAACAAAAGTATAATCTTTGAGATAGATAATGAAAGTGACTGTAGGGTGGATAACATTGTGGAAATTGGTGTAGACCTACTACAATTCAATTCCTCTATTTTGATATTTTTGTAATTGATGCATTTGATTTGAATTAGAAGGGAATGAAATGGAAGAATATAGTATTAAAAGTGAGGTTAAACTATAGACAGTGATGTTCGTATTACTTGACAAGTTACTGACAATTCTAGTGGAGAAATATAAATATTTTTTGATATTTGTTTTCTTGCATATTCATAATGATCATCAACTGTCAGGCAATTATCTAATTGAAAACCTAGATATTTAATTGATGTAACCATTTCAATACGATCATGTTCTGATATTAGATTTATATTGCCTGTATTTATTTTATTGAATTTAAATTCACTTGTAATGACCATAGCCTTAGTTTTTGTCACATTCAATTTAAGGTTATGAATTTTGAGATAAGTTTCAACTTCTTGTTTAATTCCTTCAATTACTGATTCTAAGTTTGTTACACTGCGGACCAGTAGAGTATAATCTGCTAATAATTTAATAAACTCATAGTCGATGAACAAACTGATATCGTATAAATACAATATGGATAAGAGGGGATAGTTCCTTGGGGTACTCCTGTATTATTACCTTGAAATGACGAAACAAATTCATCGACACGTACACTTTGTTTTCTGGTGCAAAATAGTTGTGTCGATAATTTCAAAGACACGTCTCAGTTCTAAAAATAAATGTCCAATATGTTTCCTCTAATGTTTCATTAACAAGATTACTATCAATTGAAAAACTGAATAATAATAATAATAGTGTTTATTTGCAAAGGTATTTACAATAAATATATCTTAATGAATTCTAGCAATATAACACTGGAGTTAACTCACTGAAGCTTTCGCTTGTTAGTGAGTTGGTTCACATAAGTGTACCAATAAAAACACTTATAATAATAAAAATATGGAAGTCTAATATATAATGATTAAAATTAACATTGAATAAAGTAAGACGATACAAGGGTGGTTGTTGATGAAGTGACCGTAAAATTTAGGATATTAAAATAATTTGACTCAAGAGTACCGGTTCACATAAGTGTACCAATGAAAACACTAATAATAAAAATATAAAAGTCTAACATAAAATGATTAAAATTAGCATTAAATAAAATAAGACAATACAAGGGTGATTGTTGATTAAGTGACCGTATCATTTATAATATAAAAATAATTTGTCTCAAGAGTACCTACTGCCTTACCTAAATTATGAAATTCTAATTTAAATATCCATGCAATACAAGGACATTGCAGATGAAGAGACTGAGTTACTATATTAAAATAATTGGTATCGAGGGTTTTGTAACTTGTTGAATCAGAATCTTTACCAATTAAATGAAACATTATCATCGAGCCATGGACATAAAACACTGAAAATGGATTGAATATGGTATTGTATCCACATAATATATACACATACACAAACATACACATATACGTCTACATCAAAGTATGAGATCTCATGTGAAGGAGAAACACGGAACGCTTTATTATACAAGTATAAATGACAGAAATATTATATCCGGTCAGTTTATCAAATTGTGGATTTGCTCCGAGGGGATTCATTTCAAATGCATTTCCAGACTTTTTCTAAATGAGAAAGTTGTTCTACTTTCCTGAACATATAGAGGTAAATTATTGTATAATTTTGGACCCAAATAATTATAACTTTTTTGTCCAAGAGATCTGTGTGTCTGTGTGTCCGAGGGCACTGGAATTGCATGTGATGGCTAGTGTGATAATTGTGAGTGAGTTTCACCAGTTTATCTTTATTTTTGAATTGTCTGGTGTTACTTTTTTTATAGTATAGTTGCCTTAGGTCTAATATTTCGGATTTTTTATATAATTGGTCACTTGGAAATCTTGAATATTTAGAGAGCATCATTTTCAGGAAGCGTTTTTGAATGACTTCAAGTGAATTTCAAATGAATTGAATTATTTTATTCTCAATGAACTAGGAAGGTGTGGTTGCTCAAAGTAGGACACACTGTGTATGAAAGTAATATCAAAAATTATTATCCAATGTTAGAAGCTTTCTTTTTATCCCAGCCAAGCATTCGGAACTATAAACCCAAACTATCTGGGTGAAATGCTGTTTGAAATAAGATCATTTAACATGACAATGACAATTTTGGGGATTGGGGATTGGGAGATACGACGGGGAATTCTCGGACCAATGTTGTTTCCACTTTATGTATATAAACGAAAATATAAGAGGGTGACTTGTTTTCATGGTCACCGATAACACATTGTGGCGTCCCCAAATCCCAATAAAATGGAAAGTAAAAGTTATCGATGAATTTGAAATGTGGCATAGATACAATCCCTTCGTGAGTAAGAAGGACAAAACAATGTTCATTTAATTTTCAAACAAGTACCGCCGCCCACTTCATACCAATTTGGGATTCGATACGGTAGATGTACGGGAAGTGAAATAGCTATAGGAGTGGAATAGAGCACTATTGGCAATGGCATATGGATTTCCCTTTGGAAGGTGCTGCTTGTCATACAAAGCATCAAATTGGTATGTAAACTCCTGACCTAATTACGTTGGCTACTGTGAGTTTGGCCTTTGTCGAGAAAAGTCATGATTGGGTTTGTTCACATAAAAGTTAATGGATCCGCTTCTAGGAAAATTACCCTTTTGACAAAAACCTCCTGGACAGAAACCCCCTGGACAAAAACTCCCCGATAATAACTCCCAGGATATCAACCCCTTAGCAAAAAATACCCCGGTACAAAAAATCCCCGGAACAAAAAAACCCTGATACAAGATAAATCAAAATACAACTCCACAATATAATTTGATTTCGAAAAAATATATTGTTAATCATAAAATAAAAAAACAAACTGAAAATTAACACCTGAAAAAAAAAACAATGGAAAAAAAACACCGTAACAATAACCCTCGTATAAAATAACACAAGTAGAGAAAACTCCTAGTACAGAATAATGAATAACACCAAAATTAACTTGATTATAAAACATATTAAAATTATTCACGACAAGCGTTAAAACGCTATCATAGCAGGGGTTCATTCTTCTGGCTGCACACGTTTTCGAATGGAACGAATTTCTCAACGGAAGAAGAAAGGGTCACAACATAACCTAAGTAACCCTTTGAGGCATAGTGGTTTAATTGCGAAACCACATTCGCAATGGTTTCTATTCATAACCACCTGAATCGTAGGCGCCATCTGTCACCGGGTAGCTATACTAATGCATAGAACCAGTGACAGATTTAGGGGAGGGCTGTAGGGGCTGCAGCAGATTTTTAAGGGCGGCAAATTTTAGAAGCATGTTTTTTTAGTTTGAAACTTTAAAAAAAATATTGAGTTAAAATCAATAAATAAACTTCATAACTAGGAAAGTCGAGGGTTAAAATAAAACAGAAAAGAAACTACTTAGTCCGACGTATTGTTAATGATCAAACCTTTCCACATTCCACCTCCACTAATAACAGATGGATGTCAGATGGTAGGCTATTAATGTATCAAAGTTTCTTTTGTCTTTCTTTTTAACGGTGAGTAGAAAAAAGACAATTTATTAGCATAGTCTAATTTGGTAATATTAGTAGGGCGTATTAGTATTAGTATTTCTTGTAAGACTGTTATTTTTCCAGCATTAAAAAAGAAAGTAATGTCGGGGCGTAGCGCAGTGGTTAGAGCGTCCGACTCTGGTTCGAAAGGCCCGGAGTTCGAGCCCCAGTTGCGGCTGGGATTTTTTAATATAATTTGACCTATTAAATTATTAAAATCTCGTGGCTCGGCTGGGGTGAGACCTGCACGATTCACTGTTGCGTTCCAATTAACAGTGCTGCTCCTAAGGTGGCGTATGGAGTTAGTAACAAGGCCTATCCAGAACACATGGCTAATGACCATAGCAGTCGATGCCAAAACACCAAAGAAAAAAAAAGAAAGTAAAAACATAAACAATATTTTTACCATTTTACCTGGATGGAAATACAAGTGGAATTTTTAGTTCAGTAATAAATGCAGTAGGTCTATGACTGTGCAAAATTTCAAGTTCCTAGCCCTAGCATATAGAGTTTTCGAGTTGAAAAATCAGACTCAGCGTTTTACTATCATGATGATATTTCAATTTTACAACAATGTTGAATTTTGATTTCTTCATTACGTTTTCAGGAATTTCAATGAAAAAATCATGAGTGACGTCAGAAAGCGTCTAAGCGGTGCTGCTTACAGGAAAGCAACATTACAAAAAGAAAAAAGAGAACAGGAAGTAATGAATAAGACCAGTAAAATATTTAATTTCTTCCAAAAACCCGAATCTGGAAATGGATTGCCTGAAAGCTAAAATTTCGTGGAATCAGACCTGCCTAAACAAACGAAATTGCCCGAGCACCAGTTATTTAAACTCAGAAAAATTTGTGAGTAGCCATGAAACTGCAACACCAACAACAGAAGAACGGAGCAATTGTTTCAAATATTCTGAAATTGAGTGTACATCTACGTCTGACAATATTAAGCAGATCCTTGAATCAGTCCCCCATACAAGTTCAGATATTACAGTACAACGATAATCAAGAGACAGATTTTGTATGTGACCCTATAGCAGAATTTGACCCCTTCCTAGCGGCTCACATTTCGAAGCATGAAAATCCAAGCCAAGGGCACTCTTCATACTTGTCCTCCACCACATATGAAGAATTCCTCAAAGTGATGGGTCAAAAAGTTACAGAAGAAGTAGTAGCTGAAATAAAAGCAGAAAAATATTTTTCTTTAGTTACCGTTTCTACACCTGACATTTCCCATGTTGACCAGTTATTTATAATAATCAGGTACGTTCCTGAAAACGGACTTCCAGTGGAATTCTCTGCTTTCTACCAAATGTTGGCCACAAATCAGAGGAGCTCTTCCATGCTGTTATGGATATCCTGAAAAAGTATGAAATTGATATAGAAAACTGCAAGGGCCATATGATAATGCCTCTAACATGTCAGGAAAATATACTGGTCTGCAAGCCAGAATTCGAGAAACAACACTAACAGCAATGTATTCTCCTTGCAGTGCTCATTCACTGAATTTAGTCGGGGAGCATTCGACTAGTAGTTGCATAGATAGTCGTAACCTTTTCATGCTTCTTAACAATTTATTTTCGAGCTCTACCAGAAGGTGGAAAGTACTCGCAAGTTGTCTGAATAAAAAACACAACCTAAGCCTTAAAACTTTGCCAAAAAACATTGGTCAGCAAGGGAATTCGCTTGCAAGGCATCGAATGAAGACTGGAATGAAATCATAGAAGCCCTCACAGTTACATCAAATGACGAAACAGAAAAGGCAACCACACGAAATGAAGCATCCACCTACCTCCGTTAGTTACACAGATAAGAAACTGCTTTTTTATCAATTCTATGTGGAGATTTGCTATGCAGGTTCAATGTAACAAGTAAAAAACTACAGGCATGTGAAACCGATTTATCAAGAGTAGCACTATTGTATGCATCTTCATCCGAGTACATACTCAGTAGTCTCAGAAGAGAACTTGAATTCGAAATTTATGAAAATGGAGCATTGGTAAAATCAGAAGTGACTACACATGAAGACGAAAACGTAACTAAAAGGAAGCGGATACGAAAACTCCAGTCCGATGAAAGTAGAGAAGGAGAAGTAACGTTGATTGGTAGAGACAAGTTCAGAGTGAATACCTACAACGTCGTGGGACACCCTGTACATTGAAAAAAAAATGTAACTAGTTAAAAACTGATAATTTAATCAAAACATATAAATTAACTTGGGGGCGGAGATTTGTCGCTAGCCCTTAGGCGGCAAAAGTTTAAATCCGCCACTGCATAGAACCACGCTAAATTAGATGGATCCTCTGCAATAGTAGTTTTTCACGTGTGCGTTGAACGGTAGTAGAAGTTCAGAAGTTTTTCCATGGAATTATAGGATTTTTCAGAATTATATCGGTGAGTAATTAGTTATTTTCGTTTATTGTAGTATTATTACAATGATGAACATGGAAACTGAGTCATTTTTGCATACTCTTTATAGTTTGATGAGTTTCATGTTATGGTTTCACTATGAAACCACTGTGATGCAATTCATAATTGTTTTCAATGAATTAAAATTTTGATTCAGGTATGGATAACTATTTTTTGAATTAGCTGACTCCTGATGTTTTTCATTTATTGGATGAATTTCCACCTGATGGAGAATCATGAATAGATTTTTCCGGCTGTAAAATGTCATTCTGAACAACTTTTCTGTATGACATTTTTCGATATTTTTTCAAATAAGTGTCTTTTGAGAAATAATTTCAATTTGTTTTAAAGACTAACGGAACCGTCCGACGTCTTTTGGGATCTCTTTTGGTGCAGAAGCGACTGCCCATATCGATATTTGTCAAAATTTAATAATAAAAGAATTCCCATATGATGCGTACTTTCTGCTGGTAACTTTATATCTATACATATGAGTGTAATGAGGACTATGTGTGCATTAATGGAACGAATGAGTAAATGACTTGAAGCTTCATAGATAAATCTGACTTCCTAAAGGTATCTAAATTTATGTGTTACCATTCATGGAACAATAATCCAGAAACTGTTCTGTGAATGGCTATACAAACCACGGGCTTTATGGAAAATGGAGTTTTGTCTAGCCTCAAATTATAATTCCATATCGAATTAAAATAACTCTGTCAACACAGCTCTGTTGGCGCTGACGACTTGGGGGTTACAATTTAATGAGGTTTGTGTCAAAGTAAGGTTCATGTCCCCGCATAATTGAAGTAATCCTGTTGGTGAATATTGCAGGGAATATGTCCGAGGAGAGAATTAAATGAGAAACAAGTAAATGACAGGGTTGTCTTTCAAATTTTCACAAGAGACCATTCTTGGTTTCAGTGGACCGTTGCTCAATTGGTTCAATAACTTCCTGAATAGAATAACACCATGGGTGAGGGAAATAAAATCCAGCAAATTTTCGTACTATATATGCATCTATGTCATTTCTCTATGAAATGAATAGGTGTGTCTCAAGAAAGTTACTCAGAATTCATTTTATTCACATTCACTAATGTGCTAAAGTTGCTGGATGTATTTAAGAAGTGATAAAGAAATCCTCTTGAGTACCACAAGGGTCACATTCTGGAAAGGGGTGAGTGCACGGATCTTTATTGGAATATCCGAACACACAAACCTCACACACTTCAATATGGCTAGCTTCTCACAGCGGAGAGGGATAGGTGGGTAAAATAACTATTAAACTACCTCAAATTTTGGTTTTTTATATGCTCCAATTTAGGATGACATTGACAGTTTGTTCATATATGATAAGATAACAAACGTGGAACTGGGTTTAGGTCTTGGTTACGAACCCCATTTAATTTGCATGAAATATGACGAAGTGCTGTCCACGTCAACAGTGTCAACGACAACAGTGTCAACTGTCAACGTCAACAGTCCACACTGGGAAAGTAAACAAATCAAATGATAGAATGGAATGGAATAAACTAACTTAACTTCCAATCATTATTTACCAGGTAGCGAATCAAGAAAAGGAAGAATATTTTCTGTATTTCCTGTTTTAGCCACAGTACAATCGTGAGACAATTCTGTTGATAATAAAATAATCTAGGGACCCCTCTAGTATATACTGTCGGTGCATATATTTCTAGTAGGTCAATATTATTAGTAATTGACACAATATGCCAGTTTTACTGGTTTCCAGAGTGGAAGTGGAGAAACGGTGGTTATTAGTTGATGTTTCTTGTAGGTGACAATGCAAGGGCACAGTTAAAAAGCGGCTTTCAAGTCAGTAGCAATGCACTATGATGTACTAAGAAGCGCTCATTACGAATCACTTAATTCAAAGGTGAAACACGACATGCAAAAGCTACTACTTCAGCTCGCACCAGCACTCAAATTTAGAAAGATCTTACTTGTGTTCTAGGAGAATGGTGGCAGTACTTCCTTCGTTACTTGATGCTCCGGATTCGACTCTAGACTTGCAAAGAAATTGTATAAGCAAGCGTTCTACTAGAAGCTGAATAAGCAAGAACTACTTCTACGGTAGGGCTAGGTCCGAAACCCAGGCAGATGATTGACTGGAGTGCCGATAATAAGGTAAGCACGTGAGGCGATACTTGGTACGATATTCGCTGAGTATGTTAAGTCCGGATTATCGGACGAGGCCTGAAAAGGTGATTAACATTGGGTACTTCCTTCTCAGGAGCATGAAGATAACAGGTGATCAGACTGAAAGTTACTTACCGTGGATGTAAGGTGGCCTCGATGAGAGTTTCACAAAGAAACGAAAAAGCAGTTCGAAAACTCGAATCTCAGTAAGAATCAGTAAGGATTATATTTATAATCACATACAAGTTTGAATCTTCGACTGATTATTTCTCTTTACTATAAAAATCCGCAAATTCAAGCGTGAAATATAAAGCACATGCTTCATTCAAGACATTCAGCAAAAGAGAGAGATAGACCTTTGGAACATTCACTTTCACGGTTATTTTAAAAGGATCAGGAAGGAATACTCCTTCTGAAGATTGAACTTCACAAGTTATTCATTCATTCATTTTTCAGTCACATTTGGTGACAACTTTGACAATGACAATTGGACTTGACATACTGAATGTAAACATGTTATGAAAATATGTTGGGATTCGACTTGCGGCAGCGGTAGAGGTCGGATGGCGGCCTCGTGCTGGAAGTCAGGTTATAGAATTTTAATTTTAAATATTTTTTGAAAAGTAGTATGTGTTGTGATGTCTGCCGTCATTGAATCAGTACGTGCATTGAAAAAAGTTTATTAAATGTTTGTGGAGTTCGCCGTAATACCACATGTCGTGGTAACACGTGCATTGAAAAAATTATAAAAAACAGTAAAAATTTTTGTGGGTGGAGAAATTGCTTCGAGCAAGACCTTTTCCATCCTCCGGACGAAGCTCCCGGTAATTACGCCGGTAACCAGGCCGGGACGGAACGGATTCCCGTTTATGGGAGGAGAGCTGGCCAATTACACCTCACTGGAAGTAACGGCCAATAAACGAAAGAGAGAGAGAGAGAGAAAATATGTTGAGGTTATAATATTTTCTATGAAAACACTTTATTTCGAAATGGTTGCAACAGATGGATGGAACCAATGGATAGAGCTTTTGAGGTGAGTTTAAGTTAAGAAAATTGGGATCATATAGATTAATCTATATTTTTTGTTGTAGGGTCACTGTGTTACCATTATTGCAATACAAGTTATTAGTTAAAATGGATCCAGTGAGTTTTATCATTGAGTTTTGGAAAATTAGAGAAAGTTAAAGGAAAAGTACGGTTTGTAAATTTGCCCCGTAACAAGGTGGGGTCCTGATCACGAATCTGATGGAATTTTGCTTCTATTTTGCTCCCTACTATGATTTACCGTAAAAATGGTTTAATCCATCGCGACTGGCGGGAAGTGTATATCACTTAGGCCATCACAGAACTGGTTGGCGCATTTCTATGATTCCCTTCAGTCCTGAGAGTTTCTTCATTCTGCCTTGATAATTACGGAACTTACGGGGTGCTTCCATGAAAAGTGAGACATACACTGTATATCGTTGCGAACCTTGTATGCGATGAAAGCATAGTGCATTTTTCTAGAAACACACAGAAACCTTCGATGAATTTGATGGAAACATCTAGTAGCACTGAATTTTGTTCCAGTCAAACGTCGAATATTTTATGCTTTTCTCAATTGTTCGATAACTATGTTTTGATATATTAAACAATGCATCTGGAGATTTGTGATCAGTTGAGTAGTTTGTTCAGTAGTTAACATATTTGACTAATAAGGGCATTGAACTGTAAGTGTCGTACAGTGTTGTTGAGTTGAACTAAGATGATAAAGGCAGTTGTACAGTAGCCAAAAGAAAATAGGAACAAGAAACCAAACGAAAACAAGAAGCCAGATGCCTGCACAGAAAAAAGAAGAACATGAAGTCAAATTAAAACTAGAACAAGAAAAGAAAAACGAACGTCTACTGTCAACACCGATTACACAATTAAATCACTGAAAGGGTGCAGGTAGTTGGAGGGGAAGTTCAGGGAATCAGCAAAGGTGTACAAGATGTCGAAAATCAACTATCAAAGATGAATGAACAGGTGGCACAAGAGGTGGACAAGATTAACAAAGAAGTGAATGAGATCAAGGAAGAGTGTCTAAAAACAATACAACTTCCACACGACCTGGCACCCTTTGAGGAAATCTTGCCCGCCAGTGAAAAGCCATTTTCACTGGCATATCCAACCAATACTGTCCCCTGTGGAACGCCCATAGTAACTAGTAATGGATTACTCAAAGTTTTTATTTTAACAATTTGTATTCTATCTGACAGGTAATCCTTTAATAATTCCAAAGCAACACCTCTAATTTCGATAAATTCAGGGAGTTGAAATAAAATTGTGTGATAGAAAGTGTCGAATGCCTTCAATAAAACCAGAAATTTGGTGAGACATTTTTGATTATTTTGAAAACAGTTCATTATGTTATTTGTGAGATCAAACAAAGCTTTCTCGGTAGAGAGGTTTTCTCTAAACCCAAATTGTGATTCAGAGAGAAAATTATTGTTAGTACAGTAATTATTAATTCTATTTTTAATATATTTTTCAAAAACTGTGGCAAAATTATTAATCACCATTATAGGTCTTTGATTTGTTGCTTGTTTTCTGTCTCCAGATTTGAAAATAGGGGTTGTTATAGACATTTTAAATGATGACGGAACTTTACCTTTTGTTAGAATCAAATTCAAAATGTGACACGAAGGATCTATGAGGATATTATTATATTTTTTTTATCAAGTGAACAGATATTTTGTCAGGGACAGGGGCTGAATTGTTATTCAAACTTGAAAAAGTTGAGATTAATTAATTTTTTTTTTATTGGTTACATAAATAATGATTGTTTGGAACGAACATTTGTTTGTTGATCTGGAATTACAGACTCATCGATTTTTTCTGCCATTTTGGAACCAAACCAGAAAAAATGGAATTGAAATAATTAGCAATGTTATTGTCGCCTTCCGGTTTTTTATTATGCTCGTCGACAATGACCAAGATATCAGATATTGTGCATTTTTTTCCATTTGTAATTTCATTAATATTCTTCACACATTTTGTTGATATTTTTATTGGATTCCGCTAGTTGTTTATCGTAATACCCCTGTTCTGTGATTCGCAGTAAATTACATAGGAAGTTTCCATAATTTTTGTATTCGTTCCTGATTTCTTCAGAGTAATTTTTAATGAGTTTTTGTTTTAAAGAATCTCGATGTCTAATTGAATTCAGCAGCGCCGGCGTCAGACAAGGTTTTAATTTAACACTTTTGTTGTTGATGTTTTTTTTGTTTAATTTGGGTACATTGCTCGATATATTCACAAATCTTTTTAATAAAATAATTGTATGAAGTTTGTGGGACATCACTAAGATAGATTGTAGCCCAATCTTCTTTAACCAAACATTTCTTTAGTTCATAATGATTTAGATGATTATAGGTAATTGTTTCCGATATGACCTTGAGATTTATAGAAGGCACTTTAATTGATAATAGTAGTATAAAATGGTCAGTTGAGTCGGTTTTGAATTTAAAAGAATTTATTTTGAGTGCTTTTTGAATTTTTGTATTATTGAATTTGAGGAACATGCTCTGGTACTTTTCATTTTGTTTTAAAGAATTTCGATGTCTAATTGAATTCAGCAGCGCCGGCGTCAGCCAAGGTTTTAATTTAACATTTTTGTTGTTGATGTTTTTTTAATTAATTTGGGTACATTGCTCGATATATTCACAAATCTTGTTAATAAAATAATTGTATGAAGTTTGTGGGTCATCACTACATACGACAGATTGTAGCCCAATCTTCTTTATCCAAACATTTCTTTAGTTTATAATGATTTTGATGATTATAGGTAGTGGTTTCCGATATGACCTTGAAATTTATAGAAGACACTTTAATTGATAATAGTAGTATAACATGGTCGGTTAAGTCGGTTTTGAATATAAAAGAATTTATTTTGAGTGCTTTCTGAATTTATTTATTATTGAATTTGAGGAACATGCTCTGGCACTTTTCATTTTATGAGTAAAACAATAAAAAAAAAACACTTTTTTGTATTTAAATGTATAACAAATTAATAAATGACACTTGCAAGGCGAAAACATAATCACGGATATGACCACGAACCATGTGATGGCTAGTCGGTTCTCTACTAGTATAGTTTTGTTACGAAAAAATCCTCGATTGTCCTAAATAGATTCAAACATCGATATTGGTCCAAGATGCATCTTCCTACTCACAACGCGCGACGCAGACTCAAATTTCCATAAGCAAATATGGACCGCGTAACAGACAGACATTTTGATTGAGAGCTGTCAGGAAAAGCCCAACGCCTCGTCAAGAGAAAATGGTCTGTCTGGTTGTGAAATGTCTGCGTTAGGCGAATATAATACTCTCCCGAAGACAAAAAATGTGTTCGGATGCGACTGTTTATTTCAAGATAGAGTTGGCGTACCGTTCCGTTGGGATTGCTCCGTCAGATCTCTGAACCGCTCATGTGTGCGTTTTTTATCGGGGAATAAGTCGGCTTTGTATATACACGATGGGATCGTGCCGGCGATTATCAGTTACGTGAGTTTATATGCTTCTCGTCAAATTTTCTCATGGAATTTTCTATCTGCATTTGGTGGAGGAACGTTCAAACTACCCCGATTTTGATGTTTTTTTTTCTCTAAATGTCATTTATTGTCAAAAGTTGGTGCATGTTCGATTATCATATTAGATACACTCAGAATATTAGCAAGTAAAACAGCATGCAGGGTAGGTAAAAAAATATGAAAATTGTACAAAAGTAAGGTTTTACCCTTATTTCAGAAAATTCATCAAAATTTCATGACACTAAGGTAAACACGAATAAATTTCCATCGATTTATTGTCTACGCAACATGTTTCGATACACAGTATCTTTCTCAAGCGAATGTTATACAATAAATTATTCAACGTTGAACATCACTTAAATACCCTTCTTATCAATTGAGGTAATTGGGACCTACCTAAGATAAAAATAAAAATTGACAATACAATGTAGGTACCTGTAAATCTCAAAACATAGTTGCTACTTAAATAATTGTAAAGGTTTAACTATTCCTATTATGGTCCGATTGATCATTTAGTAAACAATTCGATTTTTTCAATTTATTAATTTCCAAAAATTCTAAATAACTAAGTCTAATACCCTTATTTTCAACATGAAGGATTTCAAAGTTTTCATCGAAATCATGGTCTTCTTCAGAAAGAGAGATGGAAGAAAATTTCTGAAAAGAATTAAATATCATAAAACAGATAGCAGTTAACAATGGATATCAAGTCAAATTAATAGAGAATATTCTTGCTGAAAAATTACATAGAAAGGCTATCCAATAAGTGTAGCCCACTATGAGGAACCTTGACAATAATTACAGAACTTTAACTTATTTAGGACCAGTTTCAGTTTCATTTTTTTTAAAACTAAATTTAAGAGTAGCATTCAGAACAGATAAAACGTTGGGAAAGTTTATCAAAAAAAATGAAGATTAAACACAAAAATCTGAAAAATCAGGAGTTTATAAATTGAATTGTGGATCTTGTTCCAAAGTATATGTAGGCCAGACTGGTAGACCATTCAAAAGCCGCGTACGTGAACACAGTATAAATTATGTAAGGAATAAAACACATTCAACATATGCCAATCATATTTTGGAAAAAGACCATGACTTTGATGAAAACTTTGAAATCCTTCATGTTGAAAATAAGGGAATTAGACTTAATTATTTAGAATTCTTGGAAATTAATGAATTGAAAATTTCGAATTGTTTACTAAATGATCAATTGGACCTTAATAGTTCCCCTTTCTCAAATCTTTTCAATTAATTAAGTACTAGCTATGTTTTGAGATTTGTAATAATAATAATAATAATAATAATAATAATAATAATAATAATAATAATCTCTTTATTTACTCAGATTGATCTGTACAACCACAGGAGCAGAAGTACAAATGAAAAAGAGAAAAACGTCAGTTTACAATATATATATATATATATATATATATATATATATATATATATATATATATATATATATATATAAAACTATACTATATTAAAATAGAAAATGTCACAAGTATTAAAATCGAGAATGTGTAGAAATTATTATATAAACATAAAGAGAAGCATACACACATATATAAACACACATACATGCATACCCACACACATACTATATGAATATAATAATAATTAATAAATATAGTTTCTTCCTATATACACATATGTATTGGATTACAGATAAAACTCGTCTATACTGTAGCAGTTCTTTGATGAAAGGAGTTGCTTCAGTCTTGATTTGAAGATATGTACATTTCCAGAATTTCTTATGCTATCAGGGAGTTTATTGAAAAGTTTGCAGCCCAGAAACTCAAAGTTTCTTTGGTAGAGAGCAGTGCGATGTTGACTAGGTAATAATAAGTGAGCATTTCGGGTAGAATGGTTATGGTAGGCTCTGTTAGCAGCTAATGTATTTCTATTTCGGTAGATATATTTGCAAGCTTCCATAATGTATACTCCTGCTATTGTTAAAATTTTCAGATTCTGAAAAGTTTGTCTACACGAATCTCTACAGCCCAGCTTAGCAATGATCCTAATAGCATACTTTTGTGTACAAAACACACGAGACACGGTAGAGGATGTGCCCCAGTTCAGGATGCCATATCTAAGATGCGAATTGAAGTTTGCATAATAGACAGTCAATAAAATACTTTGGCTACAATGGTTGGAGAGAAACCTAAGAAAATAACAGGCTTTTCTGAGTTTATTACATAAGTTGTCTATATGTGTCCTCCATTGAAGTTTGTCATCAAAAACAACACCCAACATTTTTGTAGACTTAGTTAGGTTAATTTCCAAAGCAGTATCGACAAACAGATTCAACTCATATTGTTGTCCAGTATTCATCTTGAAATTTAACACGTTAGTTTTAGCTTCATTCAACATTAAATTGTTTTTCTTCGACCACGTAGGTACCTATATTGTATCGCCAATGTTTATTTTTATTATAGGTAGGTCCTAATTACCTCAAATAATAAGAAGGGTATTTATATAATATTCAACGTAGAATAATGTAATGTATTAGATTCGCTTGAGAAAGATACTGTGTATCGAAACATGTCGCGTAGACAATAAATCTGTGGAAATTCAATCTTGTTTACCTTAGTGTCATATACTATGAATTTCCAACAAGTATGGAAAAATTGTTTAAAAATGACAGTTATGTCTAAATATCAGAATGTAGCCTGTTATGGAATGTTTTTTTATCTTTCAAACCGAAATAATTTCCCAAAGGACCCCACCCCGACCAAAGATATGGAAAAATGGCTTTCAATTTTGATAGTTTTTTGGGATATTGTAGTACTAGTAGCTACACATGCAAATTATATCAGTTTCCATGTCCAGTTTCGGAGATATGAATTTTTGAAGATCATAAAAATTGCTGTTTTACCAAAACATAGTAGGGGCCACTTAGGTATACAAAAGTATTACTTTTAGATGTTTAGTAACAAAAAAATAGCATTGCTGGTTTGAAAAAGTCAAATGACATGTCAGTCAGTCGGTCGTTGAGATGGAAGAAGCCATCAATCATACAGGGTGGGTAGTATGTTATTTACTTCAAAATAACAGTACTTCATTAGCTGTTAATATTGAGTTGACAAAACACTGTAGGCTTCTGCGGAAACGGTTCATGATTACTATTCAAAGATAATCATGGAATTGTCACGAGGTGTAGAGTACGATTTATAAGGATCTGGACACCGAATTTTCATCAAGAAATGAGATTGAATAATATCTTCTATAGAATATTAATTTTAATTTATATTTCAAAAACCACACATAGGAAATTGATGAAACTTACCCGACAGTAGGATAATTTACTTTGAAGTATAACTGAAAAAATATGTTTCAAATTGGCAGATCCATTCAAGAATAATTAACAAACATATATATTTCGTTCAGAACCGATTTCAACTAATAGCCCCCCGTATAAAATGTAATCGTAACTTTTTGAAGCAATTACTATATATCCTCAAGTACTGATCGACGAGCGTAAGGATGCCTCCGAGAATTGGTTGCGCAGTAGACAAAACCCTGGAGTGGGGCAGGAGCTCCATCGCTCTGCCTTATTAAACAGTAGTCGATCTTTGTCGAACATCTACTCACGCTTTCTATCGTTTGCGCATACCAGAGGCATCCTTACGATTGACGATCTGTAGTTTTGGCTCCAAAGGGGTGTTATTGACTCAAAAAGGCTGTTTTGTGTGGCTATTGTTAAATAATAAGTGAACCTTAGTATGTTTTGATAAAATTAGAAACTAATTTGAACTTGCATGTGGAACTTCTAGTGACTTGTACTACAATATCCCGTAAAATTATCAAAATTAGCTGTAAGTCACTTCCCATGTATTTGATGCGGGGTCCTTTTTTAATTTTTTCAAATTCACCCTCAACGCTTACATGAATCAATCACCATCAATTCAATTGCAAATAACTTTGTTACCTCTTCTCATACTTTAATGGATTCGTTTTGATTTCGAGAGCTCCATTAATCCTTTCTGATGAGTGCGTGAGCATGAAACAGCTGTCAAAAGTTGGAACTCTCGGAATTAAAACGAAATATACTCTATTTTCACTTATAAATATATATACAGGGTGTTTCATAATGAATGCGCAGGACTTCAGGATGTGATAGCTCATCTAAAAATATGAAAAAAAGTATCATTTTCTACTCATAATAAGCTATGTTTTGTACGGATTTTTTATTTTTTCAAATTCATAATTGGTGAAAATTTTGAAGGGGTAGTGGGTGTCTTTTTCTCCAACTTCTACGCCACTGGAAAAAGTACAGTTTTGAGCCTCCTATATGAACCGCCAATATTTTCTACACAAAAAAGATATTCTCGGTCATAAGCTCTAAAGCTGACCGTTTTCAAGAAAAATCAACTTTCATGTTGTTTAAATAATGTTTTTTCCTCGAAAAAATGCTGCGTGCATTGAAGCTAACGGCGGACTTTTCCAACAATTCAACTGAGTATGATTGTTATTGTTTTTTTTTTCATTTTGCAATTAAGAAGTCAACGTTTGGTTTTGTTACTTGTTTTAACATTTAAATAAATTTTGCATAATTAGGAAAACATTATTAAAAAAAATTACCATGTTTTTCAACATGAAAGTTGATTTTTCTTGAAAACGGTCAACTTTAGAGCTTATGACCAGGAGTACCTTTTTTGTGTAGAAAACATTGGCGGTTCAAGTAGGCGGATCAAAATCATACTTTTGCCAGTGGCGTAGAAGTTGGAGAAAAAAACAACCACTACCCCTTCAAAATCTTAACCAATTATAAATTTAATAAAATAAAAAATCTGCCCAAAACATAGCTTATTATGAGTAGAAAATGCATTCGAAATATATTTTATGTGCGATAAACGGTTCCAGAGATGTTCGCAAAAAACTATAGTTTTTTTTTTAATTTCAACACCCGGTATTTCGAAAATGTTGAATTTTAGAGGGTAAGTTAATAGAAACTTTTTTATATATTTTTGAACGAGCTATCACATCCGGAAGTCCTGCGCATTTATTATGAAACACCCTGTATATATGTATCGAGATAGCAAATGTCATCAAAAATAATGTCTTGGCAGATTTCATTTGACTTTGTCAAACACAGATCTTTTCATGTCCAAACCCAAAAAAAAATAGATTTTCAGCGAGTTTTGATAACGGAGAAAGATATAACCTCCGAAATTTCAAAGTTTTTAAAAAAAGAGAAGTATTTTTAGTTAATTTGAACTTTATTTGATTCTTTCAGATAGGCGAATTCAGAATACGATACGTTACCGACAAAATTGAATGACTATTTTCAAGTCAACAGTCTGAACGCAGTAACTCATCAGGGCAAATTGACCATTGCCCTTCTACACTTGTACCGATTCCATGAATTAACATTTTTTTATTTTCAGATTGTGGGAGGTTAAACTTCCCATGTCAAGAAATTAGTAATAATATTAGGCATATTGAAAAATTCTCATTTGAAGTGAATATTTTTATATTAAAAATTGATTGAAAAACTACAGATTAATCGGCAAATCGTTTTCAGTCATGTTTGCGAACATTTTTCACCCATCTCGCAGCATTGTTGCGCAAATGAGAATATACGATTTGTGGTACTATTATACCTACTTCTACTTTCGAAATCTGAGAAATTTGAATGCGACTATCACTAAATAATTCAGGCACGCTGCAAAATCGTGCAAAAAATTCAAATTGCAATTATGACACAATAATTGTTCGACAGCGCTGTTTTGTTAATATAAAGTACACATGATTCAATAATTTCATGAGAAGTGCCAACCCTACAACTTGAAAAAAAAATGAAGCAGTTGAGAATTTTTTCAACAATCGCAAAATGTTCCGGTTCTTCCAGTTTTTCTCCGTTACTAATGATCCAGTCGTAAAAAATCTAATTTTGTTCGCATTTCAATTCTCTACAATTTTTCTTATTGGAGCAACCAGATTGTTCAATTAGTTATTATTTTATAAGCAAAACATTTTTGTATTCAAATATTTATAACAAATTAACAAAAAGACAGTTGCGAGTCCAAAACAGAATTTAACTACGAACTGTCTTCCATGTGATGGCACAGTCGTTTACCTATTAGTATTTTTGTGAAATTAACTTAGATTTTAATTTCTTTTTAAAATCACAATCTTCTTGTTTGTTGCAACGATATCAAACGCAGCCTAAAAATTTCGCAAACATCATTTTTACATTAGTGATAATGATATGCCTATTGAAAAACTGTCACTTGTAATCTCCCAAGTGCCTGAATTATTGCCGGAAATTTTTCGAGTACATGAATTTTTTGAAAATTACCCGAGTCGCGGAGCGACGAGGGTAATTTTCTCAAAAAATTCATGTACGAGATAAATTTCCTGCAATTAATTCAAGCACGCGGGGGATTCGGTAAGAAAATTTTACACCAAAATATATCCAACAATTCATAAGAAATAACTATGGTTCACCTGAACTATTTATATGCATAGTACAAAAAAGATGCATGAAAATTTTGATATGTAAAACACACTTAACAAAATTTCGAATTGATTTTTTTAAATTTACTCAAAAAAAAAGTAAAAATGTTCTTGCTCCCACTGGGAATTGAACTAGTGACCACACGACCACGAGGCGGACACTTTACCGACTCGCCACCGGGCCTTTGATTTAAATGTAGACAACTGGTGTATTGAAGTGTTTCTAAAATTTGATTTCAGAATTTGCAAATTCTGCGATTATCGTGTAGAAAATATTCAGACACATTCGAAATATTTAATAAATACATAAATATGAAATATTATCTCATTTCAAATGAAAAATACAATTCCATTTGTACATCAAAGCAAAATATAAACTATCACCTGTCAAATATTTGACAAAAAAATTTCCACTTATTAATTTCGGCCAGGGTACCCAGGAGGATAAAAATTTCCGGAAATTTTTTGGGTTGCCATGGCATCTAAATAAGAACGAATGTTTTGGTTCTCTCTAAAAGTGAGGTGTGAAATTTTCATATGAATTTTTTTTTCATTTTAGATGTCTATTGAAATATTGTACAAATTAATCGGCAAACATGAAATCCTACTAAAATAATCGTGGAAACCGATGGTTTTGACAATTATTTTAACCATAGAAAAATATTTAATTATCTGGAAACAAAATTATCGGTGCGTCTCTGTATGTCCACCTTCTCGTTCTATGCATCTTATGGTTCTATGGGTCTAATGGAATAAATTGGTGGCACATTCATTTTTTCTGTGATGGCATCCATAATATACAGGTTGGGTCACGGTCGATTGTACCTTAGACGTTTACGGAGAACGGGACATAGGATCATTCTGAAAATTTGGTTTCTCAAGTTGCTCTTGGTCTATCGATCTAAAATATTTTCAGCAATGCAACGTTGCCGCTTATACCAGAAAGTAGCAGCATCTTTGTTATTTCAAATGGGTCACCCTGCATATTACCGCATTTTTGAACTTGTCATTCCTTTCTGATTATTTCTGTTCCATCCTCCCCTATACCTGTCTCTAACGGTTTTTGAGTTATTTGTTATTTTCCATATTTTTTATCCAAAACATAGCTCGAATTGAATGTTTATTTCTGCGGTATTTGGATTCTTAGGAAGTGGCAAGTTTGTTCTGCGTTATACAAGGTCGTTCAAAATTCATGATCTTACTGCTAGATACGAAAAGGGTTGAAAGTGCGTTTTTTAAATGGAACATCCTGTATATTATGAAATATCCTGAAAGATGACTAAATTCCCTTCGAATTGATATATCTATATATCTGATATACCTAAATAGCCAGAAGATAATAGCAATTTTCACTTGTAATCTCCCAATTGCTTGCATTATTGCCGGAAATTTTTCGAGTACATGAATTTTCCTTGAAAATTCATGCACGAGATAAATTTACGACAATTAATTCAAGCACGAGGGAGATTCGGTATAGATGACACCAGTGCACAGTAAACAAGACCTGCGCCAACGAGTGATCAACTGCATTGAAGAGCTAGATGCAGGTGAAATAAGGAGTGCTACAACTGTATCTCCAAATACCTGAATTTTGAAATGTTTGGAAGCCGATGGTCGGCATTTTGAAAATTTATCGTGAACTTTTTCTAATTTTTGACAGATAATTAATGAAATTATGTTGTAATCGTACAAACTTCCTTTTGTTCATTGGTTGTAAATCAGGGTACGTTTCATTGAATTTTCTGCACGTCCTTGCTATAATTCCCTCACATTTTCCATGAAGAAAAAACAATTTCATCAGAACTTCGTTTGAATAGTTAAGAAACACACAACGGTATTATTAATAGTGCACTAATTGTCAAATTTTCATAATGTCATGTACCATCATGACATTTAATAGCCACCTTAGATGAATATGAGAAAAATAAATCGATTTTTTTTTGAAAATTTCATACCTCACTTTTGTAGCCAATCAAAAAATTCGTTCTTGTTTAGATACCATAGCAACCCTAAAAAAATTCTGAAATGTTTATCCTCCTGGGTACCCTGGGCGAAATTAATAAGTGGAAATTTTTCTGTCAAATATTTGACATGTGACAAGTTGATATTTTGCTTTAATGTACAAATGGAGGTCTAGTTTTCATATGAAAGGAGATAATTATGTATTCACTAGATATTTGGATGTGCCTGAAAATATTTTCACCACGATTATTGCGGAAATTGTCATTCCTGAAATCATATTTCAGAAGAAGTTTAATACACCATTTGACACAAGTTTTCTTCACAAGTCCTGTAGCTCAGCGGTAGTGTTGCGGCCTATGAGTCGCTAGGTCGATGGTTCAATCCACTATCAAGATCACAACTTTTTTATTTTTTTTTGTTCCAAATTTAAACACATTTATTGATGAAAATTTTGTTAAGTATTTTACATATCAATATTTCAGTGGTTATAAATAGTTCAGGTGAAACCATCGTTAGTTATTTCTTATGAATTGTTGAATGATTTTCATTTCTCGGTGTGAAATTTTCTTACCGAATCCCCCTCGTGTTTGAATTAATTGCCGTAAATTTATCTCGTACATGAATTTTCAAAGAAAATTACCCTCGTCGATTCGCGATTTGAATTATTTTCAAAAAATTCATGTAAGTACTCGAAAAATTTCCAGCAATAATTCAAATACTTGGGAGATTACAAGTGAAAATTGCTATTATCTCGGAATTATGGCTATTTACGTATAGGAATATGATATATCAATTCGAAGGGAACTTAGTCATCTTTCAGGATATTTCATAATATACAAGATGTTCCATTTAAAAAAACGCACTTTCAACCCTTTTCGTATCTAGCAGTAAGATCATGAATTTTGAACGACCCTGTATGACGCAGAATTAAACATTCAATTCGAGCTAGGTTTTGGATAAAAAATATGGAAAATAACCAATATCTCAAAAACCGTTAGAGATAGGTATAGTGGAGTATGAGGCAGAAAAAATCAGAAAGGAATGACAAGTTCAAAAATGCGGTAATATACAGGGTGACCCATTTGAAATAACAAAGATGCTACTACTTTCTGGTATAAGCGGCAACGCTGCATTGCTGAAAATATTTTAGATCGATAAACCAAGAGCAACTACTTGAGAAACCAAATTTTCAGAATGATCATATTTCCCGTTCTTCGTAAACGTCTAAGGTACCATCGACCGTGACCCACCCTGTATAACAATAATGTCATATGTTGATGGTTGCCAATACGGTTAAAAGTAATGTGCCACCAATTTATTCCTTAAAGAATATGGTCCATTGTCCGCTCACAAAATTCACTAAGGGTAGATCGTAATACACTTGCTGGAACATTTCTGCAATGAAGTTGTATCGAATTTTCAAGCTCCCCAACATTATTGAATGGTCGATCCTTGTAAACTTTTTTCTTTAAAAATCCTAATGAAAAAAAAACTAATAGGGTGAGACCTGGCGATCGAGGAGGTCACCATGGATCTATATTTCATTCTAAGCGTTTATCACCAATTTCCCCATATGACCATTCAAAAACAATTGTAGCAGAATGACCAGGACATCCGTCATGTACACACCATGATGTAAATCATGCTTGTAAACTCATATTATTCAAGGAATCCGTTATTTTCCAAAACCTGAAATAGTTAGGTTTCGGCAGAAAAAAACAACCCTATCAATTTATCGTTAACAACACCGCACTACACGTTTGTTTTTTGGTAGGACTGGTTTTTATTGTCAATGACCGAATTTGTATTTTCATCCGAACACCACCTACAATTTTGGTAAGAAACAACGCTATTTGGTGTGAAATAAGATTGAGTCCATGGAAATCAGGTTGATCTTCTATTTGTCCTTGATTCCCCACGAAGAAGTCAAACTACAACTCTCGTTTTCGAGTCGTGTCAATAAACATTGACTATTAGGCATGATATTCATTTCTCTTCAGAATATTCTTAACAGAGTTTTTTTTCAAGGCCGTATAATCAGAGGGTTCTTGGGTGGATCTTCTAGGGTTTTCAGCAACTGAATGAAGAATAATTTTGAACAAAACCTCCATCGAAAAGTCCATTACAAGTAAAATATTTTCTGGAAAAGGTTTATAATTGGGGTGTCTAGGGATACCTGATCACTTCGAGCTTCAGTCAGAGAATTCTGGAAAAGTATGAGTCAGCTCATGAAATATTCCGATAGCTAATGGACGGATAATCATTGTTGTAGAAGTTCCATCGAGATTTATCGCCAGACGATTGTCAAACACTGATAACTTCAAACTTCGGAAATGAAAGGCCTTCGAAACGGTAAAGCCCATCGTTTATTAAAATATTCGATTATTACCCAATCTAGTCGTTAGAATTGATTCAATTTACTTCGATTCCATACAGAATTCCGAACCGTCAGGAATTAACTTGCGAGATTTACTCTGAACCGCACTGGCAATGATGTTTACCAGTTTCGGCTTAATTGGGACCCGTTTATTGGTTTGGCCAATATGATGGGCAGGAGATAAGGATGTATAATTGATCAACTTCGCTCTGGTCATACCAGGTGTTGCGTAAAGGATTGTTTGTGCGTGTGCAGTTGAAAGATATAAAGAGAAAAATTATTGGTTTGCCACGTTTAACTGAGCCGAGTAACTCATTTCAGTTGAAATATTTGCAGTTGTATACGACTTCTACAGAAACTTTTTGATTTAGATATACGAGGATGTATTGATATCTAGATAGCCTAGACCAGTTCCCAGCATAAACGAAATATTGCGTTACCATAGCAATAACTTATTAGAAGTGTCAGTGTAAAGTTTGACGTCAAAAAAGTAAACCAGAGTTACGCAATAATCAAGTACCATCAAGTACCTGTATTTAAAAGGGTTAGAGGTAAGCAGATTTACGAAGATATGCTTAATACCCTTGGTGATCAATGTCCTTTGTATGCGACCGTGAAAAATTGGACTGCAAGCTTCAAAAGGGGTGAATTTTCCATTGAAGATGATGACCGATCGGGAAAGCCAGTTTCTGTGTCAGTCCCCGAAAATATCGATGCAGTTCATGACATGATTTTAACAGACCGTCGAATTGGGCTAAAACGGATAAATCGAGAAAAGGAACTAAATCCTCTCTCTACACAGCATTCACCCCAATGAACTGCGAAGACGTACTGGAGAAGAAACCGTTTGCTGTTGATGGGTACCCCGCAGAGTCTGGTACAAAGAGCGCTGAAAGATTACGCCGGACACAGATCAACACTTCTCCTGATGAAACCACAATCAACGCAGTTGCTCAAAACAAGTTTCTGTCGAACGCCACTAACAAGATCAGGTTAATTGAGCTACTCAAAACAGAGTTCGAGGATTGTGGAATTCAAGTCAGTCAGGCACATGAGGATGCTGACAGATTCATAGTGGAAACCGCCATAGCCAAGACCTAGAAATGTGATGCTGTGGTGCTGGTTGGGGAGGATGTTGATCTCCTTGTGCTCATTACAGGGCTTGGAATTTATTCTTCCTGATGCCTGGGAGAGGTGGTGCAAAAGATGTATGCTACTCAACAGCATCATACAAATTCAATCCACAATACATCCTCATCAGCCATGCTTTCAGCGGGTGTGACGCTACATCTGCCATATTTGGCCATGGAAAAGTGAAGCTGTGCAGTGTTCTGGAAAAACCTTCCGGAGAAATGAAGCATGCGTTGGATGTATTCTTGGATGAGCAGAGCACAAATGGAGCGATTATTGAAGCTGGAGATCTTGTGTTCAAAGCATTGTACCAACAGGGGACGTTCAGAGGACTCGCATTCATCATAAAGTTCACGTCAATTTGAGAATAATTGCTGCAAAATGGATCCCCAAATGTTTGAATGTTGACCAAAAGCGTGCAAGGTAGTAGCATCGCGTTCGATCTGTGCTCGATTTGAAAACGATGTAGACTTCTTAAACCGAATTGTTACTATGGATGAGACTTCTACGATCCAGAAACGGAGCAACAATCCAAGAGCTAAGAAGTTTCGTGTCCAAAAATCTGCTGGAAAATTTCTTGCTTCAGTTTTTTGGGATTGCCATGGAGTAATCATGATTGATTTTTTGGATAAGGGTAGAACAAAAAAATTGTTGTTAAAATTGTTAATTCCGTCAACCGATTGCACCCCTACGCGCAACCCTCAGAAGTCTTCGAGAGACTTGTGTGAGCTAGGGAAGACGCAGCTCTTACCTTTCAACGTGTGATGCCATGCACGAGACCGGTGAATCGGTGGATCGCACCCAAGACCCCACGCATGCGAGGCGAACGCACTACCAGCCGACCACCACGGCCCAGAACAATAACTGAAGATTACTATTCGACATTACTGACCACTCTACGGGAAAATATTAAAGAAAAAAGACGCGGAAAGCTATCCAAAGGTGTTTTGTTTTTGCAGGACAACGCCCCTGCACACAAATCTCTTGTTGCAATGCAAAAAATTCGTTATTTAGGGTTTGAATTACTAGAACACCCCCCTTATTTACCAGATTTGGCTCCGTCCGACTATCATCTCTTTCCTCAACTGAAAAAAAGTTTAATAGGTCGTAAATTTTTTTTCAACGAGGAGGCAATAAAAGCTGTGGAGGTCTGGTTTGCAGAGCAAGAAGGAACATTTTTTTTTGAAAGGTCTAGAGACGTTGCGGGTCCGCTGTAATAAATGTATCCAATTAAGAGGAGAATATGTTGAGTAATAAAATATTTTGACATTGAAATTTTCTTTGGTTCTTTAGTAGGATAAGAATTTTTCAATATATCCTCGTAGGGTTTCAAGCCAAAGCGAAAAAATTAAATCGCCGTTTGAAAAAACGAGTTACACAAATTTCAAAGTACGACAATTTCTGAGCACCTCGTATAATTTTTTCGAAAAGTTTCCATAAATTGAGGAAGCCTCAGGTCTTATTCAGGCAAATTCTAGCAATTTTTGACCTGACTCTTTGTTTCCAAAAAATAATGTGTAGGGCTGTATACGTCAAAATTTTGAAATGAATTTAAATATCTGAAAACTGCAGTTCTTTAAACATACGATGTTTCGAATAATATTACATTGAAATTCATCGCCCTGGTCAAAACAGGTGTTACGTAAAGGTTACTGGGTCCGGAATGAAACCGACCTATGTAGGGCAAATGAACGTTGGATTACCGATGGATCCAAAACTCTGGAAGGTGTCGGAGCCGGAATATATAAGATAAACCCAGTAGTGAAACGCTCATTCAGTATGGGTAAACTAGATACGATATTTCAGGCAGAGGTATATGCCATTGAAAAGTGTGCAAGGGAGCTGGAAAATCGACACCACACACGAAAAACACTAAAAATATGTTCAGATGGTCAAGCAGCACTTAAAGCGCTTGAATCCAACTGCTTTAAATTCAGAGCAGTATGGAACTGCAGAGACACCTCAAACCGACTAGCGCAATGAAACAACGTTACCCTAGTCTGGATACCAGGTCACACAGGCCTAGAAGGAAACGAAATAGCGGACGCCCTAGCAAATGGAAGGGCCGAAACAACGTTCACTGGACCAGAACTGGGGTCCTATTCTCGAGTTTGTTCGTATGCGAATTCGATGTACTGTTTCACACTGATACATACAAAATATGTATATTTGTCTCTTTCATCCGTCTACGAATTGGAAGTCGAATGATTCGTGAATAGCACCCCTGGTACTCGGTTTAGCATGTAGCACTGCCAAGAATGTCAGAACAGCTTGGGCAGACAATAAAAGACTCGAGTATTGGCGTACTCCACCGAGCCTAGCCCATTCCAAAGCATTTATTGCTTGTACAAGGAAAAAACAGGACTCTGTCAAACTTCTAGAACTCAGCAGAGCGCATCTCAGAGTTATTACTGCAAACTCAAACATCACATGCATTAAATCGGACTTGCACAAGATGCAGAGTGCGGAGGATCATGAAACGGCTAAACACATGGATTGGCACTTAGAATCTTCTGAAAGTTTTTCAGGTAAGTCAGAAATTACTGTGTTTTACAGGGAGATACATGGATTACATCGTAAAGTCTGGGCATAGCAGGGAGTAATCAGCAATACAAGAAGCAGAAGGCTGGAAGAGGATCGTGGACCTGCTGCAGTGAACCCTGAGTACCTAGAGGTAACGTAATATATATACATATACAGAGTGATCCATGCACAAATACTAATACAGGTTTTCTTTATTTTCCAGGTTTCACAATAAGGCCTGCTATGGACAACTTATGATACTTCGAAACTTCTGAATTTGAACTGTGGCTCCATACTAGCAATGAAAGTATTGATTCATTTCTTGTCTTCGTTTTTTGAATGTATCATATAATTATTAAAGTGCCATAATGAATGATATAATGAAAAAAATATTTATATTATTGGATCAATAAAGCTCGTAGCGTTTTGAAACGTAACAAATTGCAACTTGTCTATTTTCATCAGCTTAACAATTTTCCAGGAATACTCATCACAAAAATGGCTTGTTAAGATTCGTCCACTAGATAGAGCTCAAATCGAAAAAGTTTAATATTCGAATCGAACATATCGAATGTAGTGAGTATGGTGTAGAGATGGATTTATACATATATTCCTGTCTTTTCAGTCCAAAATATTAATAATAATATCAATAATTACAAAGTAATATTTATTTACTGCCAAATATGAAGAATGTTCACAAAAACAATAATATTCAAAACGCAAATAAATTATTACCCGGTAATTCAGAACTGATTTCTAATGATAAAATGATGAATTCTGGTGAACTTTATGGACGAATATACCAAGCCACGTGCACACTTTCGAACATATTGAAAGTTTGATTTCATTTAATTCGTCCCCTGAAATGAATTTTGTGGGTTTGTAACCTTCCACAGTCTGAAAATGAGTTAATGTGAGATCAAGTTAATCTATAAAAGTGTAAAAGGGTAAATGAGTAAATTGTATATTGTGCAACTAGAAGATATCCTACTTTGAAGTAAACTTTACAAACTGGAATATTATGAAATATAATATCCAAAATGGCTCTTCATGTGGCGGTAGTGATCAAGTCAGCGGTTGCAATTGTTTTTTAGTAGAATATTTCTATCATTCAAAGAAAGTAAATTCACTCAGATTTACAGCTTATTCATAACATTGTTAGAACATGTAAGTGTCATTCACATTTTACGAAGAAGTACTGATTTTACATAATCTAAAGATTTTTGAGAAGACTCAGCTTATTTATCAACTGAAAGGAAGACGTTCCGGTACGCCCAATAAATATCTAAAAACATTGAAAAAAGGTAAAAAAAACTGAAAAAATTCGTGGGCTTCGCCATCTGAATGATCCCAAAGAGATACGTGATTATGATGAATGATGAACCAGAAAATTAAGAATGAAATAAAGGAAGAATCTGAAGCCATTGCCGATAATGAAGATGATGAAATTTTTCAGTTTAAAAACGAAAATAGCTGAATTCTGTTTGGTTACTGTAAAGAAACACCCTTATAATTTTTTCTGTAAATCAATCAAATTTGGTCAAATAACAATGGTACTTCTACTCAGTCAAGGCTTCATGAATGGACCTCAACCAATAAAAATGAAATCCAGGGATTTATCAGACTCACAGGTTATATAAAGTTTTAAGATCATAAGCTACATGTTGCCAATTATTGGCCAACCGATATGTCCTTTCGAAACCTGTTCACTCCACAAATCATAACTAAGAAAGGATTTCAATACTTCCTGAGAGTGTGTAATTTTTCATTTTTACTAGCACTTTCCATGAAATGATATTCATAACTGGAGAAACATTATGAAAGTATCAATAAATCGCCAGTTCCATTCAGAGGACGGTTGATTAGGAAATAATATTTCCCAGAAAGGGCTATCAAATCAAGTATGGAATAAAATTATTCAACCAGTGTTGTGGAAATGATTATACCTACCTACTTGAAATTTGAAAATATATTTTGTGAAAGAACGTGTTTCTGATATATCAGTCGCAACAAACAATGTGTTGTTTTTGTCTGGTAAACTGTTATATTCCAGTAGAAGACCCATTGCTGATAATTTTGATAGTAGTGTATCGCTAGCTACCAAACTTGTTGGTATCATAATTTTTCAGGCAATTAGAAAAAGTACTTAACTGACGAAATCAAAAACAAAAGTTTGCGAAAAGATGATATTTGTTCAATACAGAACGATCTCGTAATTTGTGTCATTTTGTGGAAGGTTAAATAGGATATTTATTCGGTCTCAGTATCAAATTCCGTCACACACGGTATCAATGAGTCCAAAATTTCCAACTTATTGAAAGCGATATGGAAATCAAATATATCAACAAATTTAGATGTGCAATCGAAGCAAAACTATACAGCATAATAAAAGAAATGCTTCTGTAGGTGTTTCTGATTTATCTGGCTATAATTAGCTATTGAACTGAATTTGTAAAGAAAAAATTAGCACTGGAACTCATTTTTGATATAACGCTAGTTCACCACAGTAGATTTATTCTAAGTGAAATAGAAGAGCTCATCAAACAATCACAACTCCTACGTGTGACCCAAGAACAAGATACACATCAATCAGTTATAACAGATCTTTGAATAAAGTCCATTGTTTGATCTTACAGAAGGAAATGCCGTGAGAGTCAAAAAATATTGTTACCCAATTTTTCAGTAGTAAAGTGTACCTACTTATATATCTTTCTGAAAAATCCATTTTATTCTGAAGATTATCTAGGTATAGTAACAGACTGTAGGGCTATCTCTTATTTGTAGTCTGCTTTCGGTGTGGTAAAATATTCTTGCATGTTTTGAGGTGAATCAATACCATTACCTCTCCATCTCTAGTATTAATTGTATTGTGAAGTTCATTTATGCAGTGTTCGGCAGAACCCCCCCCCCCCCTTTGTAATATTTGTACCAGAAAGATAGGGAATTGAAACAAAATGGAGTTCAAATGGGAACGGATTTTTACAATTACTTGAAATTTTGAAAGTTGCCAAATTTACGTGCAACGTAACCAACTTCCAACTTAAGCTTCCTAAGTCGATGATGTTCCATTCGGAGCATATAAAAAATCGATACCGTTTTCTTTTCAACCATATTCACAAACGATTCATGTGTTGATTTATCCTGATTCATCGCTTACAAAAAAATTACGAGTTCAATATGACCTATATTCTATATCACCCAGTACAATGACAGAGTTTTTAGAATTACCAATCTAAGATTAAATTTATTCAAATAGATTACCATGACTCCTTTGTAGAAAAACTGTTTAAAGCAGCCGTAGTAAAGGTGCAAAATTGGCGGTCATTATGACCGCTGTGGCACCACAGGAAAGTATCGTAGCGATCATAATGACCGCTATGGTACTCGAGGTGTTTTAATCAGTTCAACAATCTCATTAATTAATTTTGCTCATTGATGAAAGTTGAATAAAAAATTTTTCAATCGGACTTTGAATTTATGATATTTTCCAACTTTGAAATCTGACGGAATTGTATTGTATATCTTGCAAATGTGGTAGCTATATGATCTCCCGAAATATTCGGTTCTGAAAGAGGGGGGAGATAGTACTCCTCGATTTCGGATATCAACGTTGTTAACAACCGTGTAAAATGTAATTTTTCCGTGCAAATAAGAAAGTATACGAGTTACTTTAATATTATGGAAGAGGTTACCAACATGGTGGATTTTTCCATATTTAGCCATCCAGCTTCGCGTAGTTTGTAAGTAATTCTTTCGTGTATTATTCCATAGATCAGACATAAACAAGAATTTTAGACCCTTTGAATTATATGTTTATACAGGGCGGTAAGATTAGGTCCATAAGCACAATCCGCATAGTTGAAATTCGACAATACTTACGTTTCACACAGAATTATTCTTAATTTTGTTGATAAATGTGCCGTATACCGTATATTATTATAATTTATTGACGTTTTTCTCGAATCTGATGGTACTATCCAACAAGACACCAAGACTTTTGACTTCCTCAACTAATTCAATAGTTTCATCGTTTTTTTTAATATCAGTCAAGTTTCGAATTGCATATCGTTGACTATAAGGCCCAAAAAGAATGATTTTAGATTTCGTTAGCAGACAGTGATCTATTGCGCTTTTTACAAATTTGTCAAGTTCTTCATTCAATGTGTCACAAGCATGAATGGTTTCATGAGAGAAAAAATTGATAAAATTTGCGTATCGTCGGCATACAAATGTATCTTACATTGTTGAAGACTTCCAAGTAGGTTACTAGAGTACAAAGCAAAAAGCACAGGTCCTAAAATCGATCCCTGTGGGACTGCAAAGATAGAGAGTCAGATGAAGAAAACTCCTGAATATGTAATAGAATATTGAGACGCCTCTGGGCGTGGGACCAAATCCATTTCAATAAGAAAGTTGCATCCCACATGTTCCTCTGGGCGATAATACCGAACTTTGGTTACAGAAATAGTAGAACTAAAAATTTATGAGGGGCATATTACAAACAATAGATTTTTCGTGAGAATCTGAAAATCCATTCAACTTTGAAGATATTGTAAAATCTGGTAATTTCAGCCTGAATAGACCAAGGGTCGATTGTTTACCATCTGATACAACTCGTTTTGATGCCATAGATATTCCAGGAACGAACGGTCGTAAATATCTTTCTGGCCTTTTAATCAATTAATTTGTGTCTTAAATAATACATATATGGAATTAGGTCACTCGTTGTAAATGCATGCAAATTATTGTTATTTTAAAAGTAAGAAGGCAGAGTGACATCGGACGAACAAAAGAGAATGTTTGATAGTTTTTTGTCGACCGTTTTCTATCAAAGTGAAACAAAACCACATTCGACGCGAGTCCTAAAATGTACGTGGTGGTCAACCATATGATGTCACGTAATAGGAAAACTAACATGTAATTAATTAGGACTGTAGAATACCAGAATAGGGTTTAGAATGCCAAGACCATTCAAGTAGCGACACCTACCTTAATATCTTACAAGTAAAATATTCTGAGGGCGGGATGAACCGTTGGAGATCTCAAAACAAGTTTTTAGTTGAAATGTTGTGTTTAAAACACTAAGTCGAGTGAAGAATACTCAGGTAAGACCACACCTTGACCTGGGAAATGTCCGATCTATTTTCTCAGGGTTGAAGGGTTTCTTAAGTATTTTATCATTTATTTTGTCAAAGTCTCTAATTCACGTATTCAAAGATGGTCTTGGTAAGCTAACATGCTAGATAATATATTGTCAATTAGATAGGTCTTTGTTTTGAGTTATAAAAATATTGTTTTCATTCTGTTCTTGTTTAATCATTGAAATTTCCAGTATTTTGTCTTTAATTGTGAAAGTAAATTTTCTATATTCTTTTTTTCTCGTAAATATTAACATTCTAGTAGCATATTTATACAGTTTTATATTTATTTATCTCTTTTTGCCTTAATAAATGAAAAACAGACTATTTCTCGAGTTTCCTTCGTTAGTTAAGTCAATAATTGAACCAAACCAAAATTACTGAATTAGTGGAACCAATCAGCTCTGAACAGGCTGATTAATTAGTGATACGTCCGATAAGTTGAAGTGTGACCACTCCAGAGCAATAAGCCGGCGACGGGAGTATTTAGGTGAGTAAAATTCATTGTTATGATTGAGATCACATATGAGGGTTTTATAACTGAATTATTCTCCACAAAAGTGTTATTCTGTGAAGTTGTGTTAAATGAGAGTATTTTGATCATATTGGGAACAAACATATTATTTCTCTAGCTTAAAGAATTCACACGCTAACGGCCAACCAGCGCGCTGAATTATATGTATGAATAAATAAAGTGATTGGACATTAAGAGTCATTCTAATCTGATATTAAATTAATTGAAGGATCAATCCAAATGATTAAGATTTGCTAAAAGGAAAGTTAGTACAGATAGATCGACAGCCAGAACAGAGAGCCGTATGTACTTCAACATACTAAGAAGAAGTGTATGATTGACGGTGTCGAAAGCTCTACTAAAGTCCAGTAAAGTGATTTGTGTAATTTGTGAATTGTGTACTGTCCTCGGTCAGTTGATTTGATAATATCATTGACAACATGTAGAAGAGCGGTGGTATTACTATATCCTTTTCTGAATCCTGATTGAATATGTGGCAACAAATTGAATTCTCCGAATTATTCTACCAGTTGTTTTTCCATAGCTCTCTTTAATATTTCAGATAAAGCCGGTAAAATACTGATGCCTCGAAAGTAACAAGAAGTAATAAGAATCGTCCCGAAAGTAAAGAAATCGCTTCGAAAGTGAAAAAACTCGTCCCAAAAATAGCTACTTTTGGTACCATTTGTGTAGAGTGGTATAATTTCGATGCAATAGATCGTTCCGAAAATTTTATTATCGAGACGGCTGCAGAAAACGTTCCATTCAATATCGACTAAAGTTGCTTTGTTCAAAAGCAGCATCAGAACTCGTATTATTTATGACAGATGAATAATTACCCAAAGCAGTTCATCGATTTCAATCTCAATTTCCTGTATCAAGCATTGAAAATGAAATACATGAAGCGATATTTCGCACATCATTCTCAGAACGCAAAACCGACACATAACGGACAGAAAAGGGATATCCACAAGCTTTTGCCAGACTTCTACACCGTGAAATGCCCTATCCCTTGGCTCTTTGTGAAGCATAATACAGCAAAGGTACGGCAGTCGATAAACGATTCGCCAGTTACCAGCCCTTTCGCTGATAAGTTCAAGTTCCGCGCAAATGTGCCATCCATTGAGGAGTCTGCAGTTGTTATGACATCCGGGGACTGAGTGAAAATCGTTATCGTGCTGATTACGTTGGTTGTTAAACTGTTTGATCCTATTCGTATCTGCCGCCTACAGCCAATATGATATGCCTGACGCGGAGCTACGAGCCGTATATTGTGTATCAACGGGATGTTCAGGACGAAAAAGGGACGAAGTATGAGATTTTATATTTCCAGCAGCAAATGACCTCGCGAGATTGTGTTTCTCGAAAAAAGTTGCCCTCGTTTATGCATGGGATGGCGAGATTTTTCACTATCGATCGTGTAACTTACTGTATGTGGTTTTAGGGAATTGGGATGAATTTAAGCAATGCTTTCGGATTGCGATATCCAACGAGAAATAATAATATCTTCCATGGATTATGTCAATAATATATGTTTAACAAGGAAACAGAATAATATTAAGTATATTATTGAGAGAGCGAGCGATGTGGCCGTGTCCGTCGTTCGTTGATGTACAATGATTTATTGAAAAATTCTCAGCCTACTATAGAACCAAACAAAATTTCAATGTCAAAATATTTTATTTCTCAACACATTCTCCTCTTAATTGGATACATTTATTACAGCGAACCTGCAACGTCTCTAGACCTTTCAAACAAAATGTTTCTTCTTGCTCTGCAAACCAGACCTCCACAGCTTTTATTACCTCCTAGTTGGTAGAAAATTTATGACCTCTCAAACATTTTTTCAGTTGAGGAAAGAGATGATAGTCGAACGGAGCCAAATCTGGTGAATAGGGGGGGTGTTCTATTAATTCAAACCCTAAATCACGAATTTTTTGCATGGCAACATGAGATTTGTGTGCAGGGGCATTCTCCTGCAAAATCAAAACACCTTTCGAGAACGTTGCATCTGTTAGATTTAATTCAATACTCGTCGTGGTCTTAGCCAGGGGAGTAGTTGTTATCGGTCAGGTACCTACTTAGTAGGTGTTTATGGGAGTAAAGAGTTCATCATCGGTCGGCAACTACTGTTCGTTATTAAACGATCTCCCAAAGAATTCTGTTTTCTTCACATAAATCTCTCAACCCGGAGATTCGGAGTGTTCTTCCTCTGCTCGCTAGGTGGAGCGGCCTAGAAACCGCTTTATCGCGTGAACCAGAGTTGACCTAGCAACGAAGTTGTCATCCTCGGCCAGAAATACTAAATTAAAATTTTACTCGGAATGTATATCTGCGGGAGCGGAGCTCCAATAGGCTCCGTCCACCAGCGACTTTGCTTCGGCATTGGCCGAAGTAAATGTCGAGTTAATCTATTTAAGAGCTCCTTTTTGGCTGAAATCTTCACCCCATGACCAAACTTGCTCTCTATGCAGATGACACGGCAATCTTTGCTGAGTCATCTCATGAGAGAGGAGTAACATCGAAGCTGCAACATCAGATAAACAAGCTGGAACCGTGGTTCAATCGTTGGAAGATCGGAATCAATGCAGACAAAAGCAAGGCCATACTGTTCACGAGGCGACGTAGGACACCCGAGGGCCATGTTACTATGAACGATGAGATAATTCCATGGGTAGACGAAGCCGTATACCTAGGAGTAACCCTGGACAAGAAACTCACGTTTCAGAAGCACGTCTCCCGCAGATTGGATATAGCGAAAGCCGCGAGGCATAAGCTGTATCCACTCATCGGGCGTAGGAGCAACATGGCACTCGAGTTGAAACTACGCCTCATCAGGACAATCCTTCTGCCAATCATGATGTACGCATCTACTGCTTGGGGGCAATGCGCGAACAGTTACAGGCAGAGGATGCAGGCCTTCTTCAATGTCTGCCGGAGAATGGCAACAGACGCACCACGATATATGCCAAACAGGTTTAAATATCGAGACTTAGACATCCATCCGGACTACATTGACAGACTGATCAGGAATCACGTGGGGACTACTCTAGACAGAGTAGAGACCCACACGAACCCGTTGCTCACGGAGCTCCTCGAGAACAGACGTGAGCAAAACGATAGAGACAGAGACAAATACAGACGACCAGTGAACCAGGGAGACAGCGACACCCCTGAAGAAGTAAGACGGAAGCGAAACCTTCAACAGGCTTAAAATTTCGATAATCATACTTTTATGTTTCAGATTCCAAGAAGAACCGACCAAGTGGTAAACTCAGTAAATTCAATACATAACACTTGGACCTCAGCCAAGTGTTTTTCAGGCCTTCAGCCAGTTTCAGGGGGGCACCATGCACTGAGTAAAGTCATTGTTAAATCAAATTAAACTCATGTCAGATATAAGAGAGTTTCAGGCCGAGAATTGGCCGAGCACTCCATATCAAACGATCAGATTTTATTCTGCTGATCGCCAATCATCAGGATGAGGAACCGCTTTAACGAGCGGGGATGGTGGATAGGGGGGATGAGCTTTCGAGCACGTACGAGTGCTGGGGCGTTCATCCTTCCGGGCCTCAACCTTAGGGGGTGGATGGGTGAAATCTTCAGTCATACGGGAGCCACAGACCAGTGTGTAGTTGTCCTACCGAGTGGTAGCCCGGGTGGCTCTGGTGTTTATTAGTATTTCTGGCCAGGTCATAGCTTCCCCTAGAAATCTACGGCCTGGCCTAGATAGATGATACGTCGTTGGTTAACACCAATGACATTAAGAAAGAATTCGTACTGTTCCTGACTGATCCTGAAAGAAGAGTTCCGGAGTTGCTGGATAATTGCGACGATGCTGCACTTGGAGACGCTTGAGCTAGCCGGATGAGGCAAGTTGTCCTCCGATTCCCGATCCAAGTGCACGCATTTTTTGACAAAGTGTGTAATGGTTTGGACGGGGAACAGATGGTTTCAGTGCAGTCTGTGTTGACCTACCCTTTGCACTGATGAGAGGCAACAACCTCGAAACTAGTCTAAATCAAAACATAATTCTGCTGTTTGATCACAGAGGGCACTTGCAATTGCGTCCTCTGATATTTTGAGGAACGTTGCACAAGTATCTGTTAGATTTAATTCAATATCCGTCGTGGTCTTAGCCAGGGGAGTAGTTGTTTTCTGTCAGGTGCTTGCCTTAAGAAGCCTACTCATTAGGTGTTTATGGGAGTAAAGGGTTCATCGTCGGTCGGCAACGACTGTTCGTTATTAGACAATCTCCCAAAGAATTCTGTTTTCTTTACCTTTGGATAGCTTTCCGCGTCTTTTCTCTTTAATTTTTTCCCGTAGAGTGGTCAGTAATGTCGAATAGTAATCTCCAGTTATTGTTCTACCCTTATCCAAAAAATCAATCATGATTACTCCATGGCAATCCCAAAAAACTGTAGTAAGAACTCTTCCAGTAGATTTTTGGACACGATACTTCTTAGGTCTTGGAAAATCGGAGTGTCGCCATTTCATCGATTGTTGCTTTGTTTCTGGATCGCAGAAATGTACCCAAGTCTCATCCATAGTAACAATTCGGTTTGAGAAGTCTACATCGTTTTCAAATCGAGCACAGATCGAACGCGATGCTACTACCCTTGCACGCTTTTGGTCAACATTCAAACATTTCGGGATCCATTTTGCAGCAATTTTTCTCATGTCCAAATTGACGTGAACTATATGATGAACGCGTTCGTATGAAATATTCAGTGCTACAGATATCCGTTTTAGCCCAATTCGACGGTCTGTTAAAATCATGTCATGAGCTGCATCGATATTTTCGGGGACTGACACAGAAACTGGCCTTCCGGATCGGTCATCATCTTCAATGGAAAATTTACCTCTTTAGAAGCATGCAGTCCAAATTTTCACGGTCGCATACGAAGGACATTGATCACCAAGGGTATTAAGCATATTTTCGTGAATCCGCTTACCTCTTAACTCTTTTAAATACAGGTTCTTGATGATGGCTCGATACTCCAATTTTTCAAACTTTACACTGAAACTTCTAATAAGTTATTTATTCGTTGCTATGGTAACGCAATATTTTTTTTATGCAGGGAACTGGTCTAGGCATCCTCTTATGTCGAAGTATTGCTCCTGCTTCTTTCTGTTATTTACGTCGATAATTAGTTTTTCTGAATAGTCAAATTCATGTGAAAGTTTCGTATTGTTTCCTACTAATTTCAAGTGATAAGTGTAGAATTATATCCATTCTAGTGAGCCGTTGTCCTACCACTTCGTTAAAGCTGTCCGGGTTTGTAAAATTTATTCATTACAATAGTTATGCCTGCGGATCTAACAGATAACCAACTTTTAGAAAAGCTTCGCTCCACGATAAAACTTGAATGTGAAGCAGTAAGGAAAGAAATCAAAGAAGAAATCACTGTGGAAAACAATAAAATACTAGAAAAACTGCATGAAACCTCAAGTAAAATCCGTGACATTGAAAAAGTACTGGAAAATAGCAACCTTCTTGTCGAACGACACTATCGGAAAAATAATGGCAACATCTATGGTCTGGAAATTCCTGATGCAGGTAACCTACTGAATACTACCATTCATAGTATTCAGGAATTGCTTGGAATCACGTTAGCCGTTGAAATCAATAACATTTATCAATTGAAAAGTGATAAAATACCAACTATTAAAATTGAATTAATGAGATACTCGAGTAAACAAAAAATCCTACATCACTGCACCAAGCTCAAGGGAACGGGAATATTCTTTGCACAAAACTTATGTAAATCTGATACAGACGATCAGAAGCTGATTTATGATTATACGAAACTTGCTTGATCCAGTAATTTGGAATCGAGAATAAAAGGAAGAACCTTAGTAGTAAGTGACACTGAAGAATTGAATCACGTTATACAGAAAAGCCTTCAATCTCAGACCCCTGTATCAGAAACTGGAGAAGACAACAAGATTATACACAGAAGTAACTCGACTTCTAGTAACAGAGACGTTACAAATAGAGTCACTCGTAACAATAAACCAAAATAAGAAGCCTTACTGAAATCTGCACTTATTTCGGTCATACATCTCTTTGAATTTATTATTTTACTTATTTTTTGTTGTTTCATTTGTTTCGTGAATGCCCATTATTATTGGGTTTTTTATATCATCTTTTAGATCTACGTTTTTTTTTGTAATTACTGGATCATTAATATTATATTACTTGATCGTTTGTTATCATTCAATATAGGTTACCATAAAATTCTGCCATATCAATGCAAGATCAGTACTTTCAATGCAAGATCAGTACTTTCTGATCTAGACAATTTTGAAAATGCAGTTCATAATAAATTTGACGTGATAGCAGTAACGGAGACATGGTTCAAACCACGGGCCTCTGATGGAACGGTGTCACTCAATGCTACAACCTTTATCGACGCGATAGACTTACGGAAAAAGGAGGTGGTCTGGCTTTTTAAATTCGAAATAAACTAAAAACCACTGTCATAAAGGATCTTGAGTTTGGCGACTCCGAACATCTGTGTGTACGATGCACCAAAAAAAATTAGCTTTGGCATGTCTTTATAGGCCAACTGATAAGGCCGTGGATGGTTTTTTGAATGATCTTGAGAATTGTCTCAGCGTAGTTGCACCTGAAGGACCACTCACCATCCTTATGGAAAATGGCTTTTGGGAAATACTGCTGATTTTTTGATATGGTGAACTTTTCAATGTCCTGATCAAAAATCTCCCTGGGCACAACGAAAAATAATGGACAGTATTTGAGAAAAAAATTGCTCAAAGTCGGCAAAAAGGAGAATTTGGTAGTAAAATGGTAGAAATACGAAGATATATTGGAAAAGTCTTAGGATACTATAGAACCAAACAAAATTTCAATGTCAAAATATTTTATTACTCAACATATTCTCCTCTTAATTGGATACATTTATTGCAGAGAACTTGCAACGTCTGTAGACCTTTCAAAAAAAAAAAATTCTTCTTGCTCTGCAAACCAGACCTCCACAGCTTTTATTACCTCCTCGTTGGAAAAAAATTTACGACCTTTTGAACATTTTTTCAGTTGAGGAAAGAGATGATAGTCGGACGGAACCAAATCTGGTGAATAAGGGGGGTGTTCTAGTAATTCAAACCCTAAATCACGAATTTTTTGATTCAACAAAAGAATTTAAAATTATTTAATTTTCTTTGCTCATAGTGGCTGCTCATAGTGAAATAATAATTAATGGCAAACGGTACTGTATAGACATAAGACCCATAACAGAATTGCTAAAGCACATGCTACAATTTCCAAGAGTCATGAAGTTACAAAATAACACGGTCTATTTCTCTCGTTTTACTACCAAATTCTCCATTTACCCGACTTTGATAATTTTTCTCTCAAAAACTGAAGATTATTTCTCGTTGTGCCCGTGGAGACTTTTGATCAGGACATCGAAAAGTTCATCATTCCAAAAAATCAGCAGAATTCACCGAAAGCCATTTCCCATAAGGTTTGTGCGTGGTCCTTTGATCAAATTTTCTGTACGATTGGAATATTGATTTTCTTAATTTGGATAGTCATAATATGAGACAAAGTGATGACATTTTGAACATTTACAGTCTAAAACAAATAATATTAGGTGGTTAAATATGGAGAGAATGAGGATCCTTCACCGTACAGTACAGTACAGTACAGTAGAGTACAGTACAGTACAGTACAGTACAGTACAGTACAGTACAGTACAGTACAGTACAGCACAGCACAGCACAGCACAGCACAGCACAGTACGGTACGGTACGGTACGGTACGGTACGGTACGGTACGGTACGGTACGGTACAGTACAGTACAGTACAGTACAGTACAGTACAGTACAGTAAAGTACAGTACAGCACGGTACAGTACAGCACAGTACAGTACAGTACAGTACAGTACAGTACAGCACGGTACAGTACAGTACAGTACAGTACAGTACAGTACAGTACAGTACAGTACAGTACAGTACAGTACAGTACAGTACAGTACAGTACAGTACAGTACAGTACAGTACAGTACAGTACAGTACAGTACAGTACAGTATAGTACAGTACAGTACAGTACAGTACAGTACAGTACAGTACAGTACAGTACAGTACAGTACAGTACAGTACAGTACAGTACAGTACAGTGCAGTGCAGTACAGTACAGTGCAGTACAGTACAGTGCAGTGCAGTGCAGTGCAGTGCAGTGCAGTGCAGTGCAGTGCAGTGCAGTGCAGTACAGTACAGTACAGTACAGTACAGTACAGTACAGTACAGTACAGTACAGTACAGTACAGTACAGTACAGTACAGTACAGTACAGTACAGTACAGTACAGTACAGTACAGTACAGTACAGTACAGTACAGTACAGTACAGTACAGTACAGTACAGTACAGTACAGTACAGTACAGTACAGTACAGTACAGTACAGTACAGTACAGTACAGTACAGTACAGTACAGTACAGTACTGTACTGTACGGTACTGTACAGTACAGTACAGTACAGTACAGTACAGTACAGTACAGTACAGTACAGTACAGTACAGTACAGTACAGTACAGTACAGTACCGTACAGTACAGTACAGTACCGTACAGTACAGTACAGTACAGTACAGTACAGTACAGTACAGTACAGTACAGTACAGTACAGTACAGTACAGTACAGTACAGTACAGTACAGTACAGTACAGTACAGTACAGTACAGTACAGTACAGTACAGTACAGTACAGTACAGTACAGTACAGTACAGTACAGTACAGTACAGTACAGTACAGTACAGTACAGTACAGTACAGTACAGTACAGTACAGTACAGTACAGTACAGTACAGTACAGTACAGTACAGTACAGTACAGTACAGTACAGTACAGTACAGTACAGTACAGTACAGTATGTCATGAAATTTTGACGACTAAGACTCCTGCTAACCTCCACAACATGATCAAATATCGTTCGGATGTATTATGCATGAAGTGAATGTTCGATTTAGAATAGTATATTGTGTATCTAGTAGTAAAAGCAATACGTTCCCGGACGACAATGTAAATTGTTCGCCGAGGCGTTAAGCCGAGGCCAACAAGCATTGAAGTCTGGGAATGTGCTTTCACTACGAGGTACACAAACTATTCTTTCTGAAATCGCAATCAGCATTATCAAAAACTAAGGAATTCTACATATTGTTTGCGTGAATTCAATAACTGTCTAAAACGTAAACAAGCCGGCAAAAATATTCCCGTATCGGTTTTGATAGGGGAAAGTACTTTCCCGTACCGTTTAGGTCCGAAAACGGTCCGGAAAAGTTCGTTGCTTAGCAACGGACTAAAATACTAGATTAGCGTATTTTGAGGCCTGAAGTTGCTCCGAGAAAGTGGGCATTCTTGAACGATTTCAGAAAAATACTATATCCATCCCTAGGCACACAACTACAATGTATTAATCTTCTTTTTCATTTAATGTTGCGAAAATATTTAATTCCATTCCATGTGATATGAGAAATTTTATAAAATCCCAATTTAAAAAAAATTGACACTTGCATTGATGAATTCAACCATGTAGAATTTCATGGTCATCACATGTGATACGAGAAACTGGTGATGTAAAATTAACTAATCATTTTGAATTTGAATTTTCCTTTCACTCTACTAACTATATACTTGTGTATATATGAAAATTTATAGAGAAAAAGTATTGGGCATAACCCTCAAATTGTTGTGCAACCGTAGATACGTCTTTCGAACTTGTTCCTATTTTTACATCCAAGTGTAGTACATCTTCGCACTTGATTTTACCGTACTGATGAGAGGTTAAGTTCGAAACACGTGTCTATGGTTGTTTGATCTCCCCTCATTTTATGTTCTGTATTGTCATTGGATATTGAAAGAATTCTATTTTACTTTTATTATTAATTGTTAATTAAGTAAATATATCAATCAAAGTACACAAGTTGAATTTCGCACCATTTTTGACCAAGCGCCTGCGCGTAGAAAACGTCATGGTACTACATGTGAAACCTAGACAGTGTCAAGAGACAAGGTGTACTAGACAGCTCTACACGCTGAACGCTAAACCGCTTTTTGTGCTTTGTGCTCTGTGCTTACGCAACCGCAAAACCGCTCAAGATACAGTCCATTAGAACTTTCTCCGCCTGGAGTTGGTATGAAGTTGGAAGTTGCAGCTGCAACCTACGCCGTTATACAAGGATCAAGGTCAGTGCATATTCAACTTGTTTGCTAACTCTTTTGCCCGCTTTGCAATTTTGCTATTCGCTAGACGCGTACAAAACAATGGTTGCACAACAATTTGAGGGTTATGCCCAATAACTTTTCTCTTTATATTTTCATATATAGCCTCTCGATGAATCCTTTCTGACTTGTATTTTCTTGGGTATGATTTTCACGCTGGTAGCTATAGCTGCCTCTGTGGCGACGTTAGGTGTTGCCTTGTAAGCACAAGGTCTTCTAACCGAAGCCACAAATGTGTGGTTGGCTTCCTGTTGTTGACTTCCTTTGTTTCTATTATTACATCCAAGTGTTGTACATCTTCGCACTTGATTTTACCGTACTGATGAGAGGTTAATTTCGAAACACGTGTCTATGGTTGTTTGATCTCCCCTCATTTTATGTTCTGTATTGTCATTGGATATTGAAAGAATTCTATTTTACTTTTATTATTAATTGTTAATTAAGTAAATATATCAATCAAAGTACACAAGTTGAATTTCGCACCATTTTTGCCCAAGCGCCTGCGCGTAGAAAACGTCATGGTACTACATGTGAAACCTAGACAGTGTCAAGAGACAAGGTGTACTAGACAGCTCTACACGCTGAACGCTAAACCGCTTTTTGTGCTTTGTGCTCTGTGCTTACGCAACCGCAAAACCGCTCAAGATACAGTCCATTAGAACTTTCTCCGCCTGGAGTTGGTATGAAGTTGGAAGTTGCAGCTGCAACCTACGCCGTTATACAAGGATCAAGGTCAGTGCATATTCAACTTGTTTGCTAACTCTTTTGCCCGCTTTGCAATTTTGCTATTCGCTAGACGCGTACAAAACAATGGTTGCACAACAATTTGAGGGTTATGCCCAATAACTTTTCTCTTTATATTTTCATATATAGCCTCTCGATGAATCCTTTCTGACTTGTATTTTCTTGGGTATGATTTTCACGCTGGTAGCTATAGCTGCCTCTGTGGCGACGTTATGTGTTGCCTTGTAAGCACAAGGTCTTCTAACCGAAGCCACAAATGTGTGGTTGGCTTCCTGTTGTTGACTTCCTTTGTTTCTATTTTTACATCCAAGTGTTGTACATCTTCGCACTTGATTTTACCGTACTGATGAGAGCTTAAGCTCGAAACACGTGTCTACGGTTGCACAACATTTTGAGGGTTATGCCCAATAACTTTTCTTTTTATATTTTCATATATAGCCCCTCGATGAATCCTTTCTGACTTGTGTATTTATGTATAGGTATCAATTGGTGTATATGAGAGTAAATATTTGTATTACAAATATTTTATTTTTGATACTGTTATGCATATCCTATCACTGTTCGTTATTGCATTGTATAATATGGAGTATTAGTTGATTTAATTCTGCTAATGATCTATTGTTTTCGTCACTTTTTTTATATAAAATTGAGTATTTATTTTTTATTCCTTATTATGTACTCGTATTTTGAAATAATACATTTTTGTTTCTTTCTCAGGTTGAGTGTAAGAGCGCTGCTTCTCAACTCTTGGTTGAAGAAGTGCGAACTCTGCCTTTTGAGGCATTGATGTAACTATTATTTTTTATCTTTCTTTTTGTCGATGTAAGATGTATCAGTGCTGCAATAAAATAAAATAAAAACAATTATTATCATCATTACTTGTGAGAAAGGAGTTTGTCGTAAATCATTATAGCGAATAATGGCCATTTCTCTCAAGCAGAATAGTATACTTTTTCCATGACTTTTATCGGGAATACTAGAGAATAAGATTAATTTGTGAAGGCTTTCCTGAATGAGCCAATTCCATTCAATCACAGAACAGGAAGTATTTCTTGAATAGAAGAATCTATAATTATAATATATCAAAAGGTCAATTCTAGCAAAATACAAGCGGCAAAGAATTCGACCTATTTACCCACTTCCAAGAATAGTTGATCAGAGTTTTGAGAAATACTTTTCTAAGAATAAATATATTCATATTGATTACCACGATCCCTTCGGTGGAACTAAAGTGTTTAAAATCAGCCGCAGTAGAGGTCCAAATTCAGGTGGTCATTATTACTGCTGTTGCACCACAGGAAAGTTAGCGGTCATAATGACCGCTGTGGTACTCAAGGTGTTAATGAACATTATTCGCAGAATTTGTGCATAATTGTGAAGTTGAAACGAATTAACGGTGAGTGCTTTTCACGGTTTTGATTGAAGTTCAGTGTGGTGGCATTCCCGAAACAGGAAAATACTATGACAGCTTGCTGGTGGTGAGTCATTTGTTTCATCAAATAACCAATGCGGAAACGAAATACAAAAACTAAACCACTATCACAAGCCGAAGGGCAAAATCGAAAACGACGTTTTCAACACAAATAACGTGTATCTTAGCATAAGTGGAATAATCGAGAAAATTGCATGGAGTTTCAAGAGCCGTTTTTTACGTGACAGAAATAAAGTTACAGAAATTTCCAGGCCTGTCCTAATCGAATTGATTTCCAAATCCCCTGTTCAAGATTTTTCCTTTGATTATTAGTGATGCAAGGAAGCACAGATAATCGAATGTTGACAGAATCAATCGGAGAAAGTCTCTTTTTGTTGGAGTTTCCAAGCGAATGCTAATTTCGGGTGATGTTTTCATGGTTATGAAAAAGCTTAATCTGTGTGGGGTTAGAGATGCATGGGGTTATAAATTTGTATGGAGCTCATTATTTTATTCTTTTTAGTCCGTTTCGAGAACGTGTTAAAATAATTTTTTGTTATCTGAACAATAATTTTGTGCTTTTTAGAAATGTTTGTATGGAAAGGCAACATACAAATTCGAAAATACAGTGCCCGTCAAAAAGAAGGAACCATACGGGAAACTTTTTTATTAATGTTTCTCACAAATTTTCATTCTCCATGAAAGTTGGTGCATTCAATAAGACTGAGTACGCGCATATCGGTTATTGCCAGTGGCGTACGGCTAAGCGGGAAATGGTCCATACTCTAAATTCATGGAGTAAAGTGACATTAGTATGCAAAATATCGAAAAATGTTGTTTGGAATGATTTTCCCAGTTATTCAGTTTAGTCTACCGACAACTAAATTTGATAACTACTCAAAGAGTTGGCCACAATAATTTTTGAGTAAGTTACTGAATTAGCATAAATTATCTGTCTAAGCAATTATGTACCTGATCTAACAAAATCTTGAATATTAGTCAAAAAACAATAATGGAATGAAATAAAGCCAGGATCCTTGAAAAAATTTAAATTCGTAATTGGTAGACTAAACAAGATAACTGAGAGTATCATTCAAGAGCAAACAACTTATTTTTATAACATTTTTCGATATTTTCCATAACAATGTCACCTCACTCCATAATGAATTTAGAATACCGGCCGTTTCCCGCTTAGTCGCACGCCACTGGCAATTACCGATATGTAGACAACATTTTCAGAATAGTGAGTGAAATAAGGTGCAAGTTACCGAAACAGTTTCTGAGATAAGTATTCAATAAAAACATTTTGTAAATGACAGAAAAAAATTAACGCACCCAGTATGTTAAAGAAAGTTAATATTGAACAATTCATCAAAAAACTTCCTAATCTTTTGATCATTCAACAGTAGTGATAAATTACTTTTTTCTAGTATAAAATGACATGGCAATATAGTTTTCAGTGTAGGGGTTGGTATAATACAAAATCTCAAAAATTCATATTTCAAACAGAGATATTCACCATGAAACAAAATATGATTTCTCTTAGAATACACTGAAACTATTAGAGCGGGGGATAGTGACAGATTTTGGGACACGATTTTACTCAGGATGCCTCTTGGAGGACAGTATTGTCCGTATTTCCTCATGATAAAAATGCATGAATCGTGATAAGTTCTTCATATCAAAAAATTATTATTATTATAATAATAATCATTCGGGTACGATTTTAATCAGTCTGCCATGTGTTTAGTGATGAAGTAATAAAACTAAAGAACTCGAAAAAACCATTGGCAGGACTTAAGAGTGGGTCCGAATGGCTGATATGGTCACATGAAATTGTATATTAAAAAAGAAATTTACTGCCCATCCTAATGGTACAATGGTTTTTCGAGTATTTTAAGTCTATTATTTTATTACAAAACAAATGGCATTGTCAGCCTGATTGGAATCTGCAATACTGAATAAAATCGTGTCCCATAATCTTTCACTATCCCCCGGTCTATATGATGTCTTAACAAAATATAAGATGTTGGTTCTGGAATACTGCTATAAAATAAATTCCAAAATTTTTTTTGACTATGCCCTGTTTATACCTTAATGTTGATAGTACATTACGCTGTATATACAGTACGATGCAAATGTATGGAATAAATTCATTATTTCTGAATATATACATATACCAATTGGAAAATTCCTCGAACACGTCGATTTTCTTTTCTGATTGGCCAATTTTTGAACCCCTTCCTAAATATATCCGCATTCGAGTAAAAATTACTTTAGTGATATTTTTAAATGGGACACCCAGTGTATTTTTCCATATTTGGTTAGGGATCGTCATTACAAATCCAGTGATACCAGGTTTGATGGGATTATGTCAAACGGCTGCGGAGATATGAGCACAAAACTTCTCCATATGCCCAATGAGTGCGACAGAGACTTTTGACTTTCCGAATCGTGTGAAGTCTCAGTCATACTCATTGGACATACGAGGAAGTTTTTTGCCCATATCTCCGCAGCCGTTTGACATAATCCCATCAAACCTGGTATTACTGGATTTATAATGACTATTACTGGATTTATAATGACGATCCCTAACCAAATATGGAAAAATACACTGGGCGTTCCATTTAAAAATATCACTAAAGTTATTTTCACTCGAATGCGGATAACCCTATATATTCAGGGTGGGGTTCAAAAATTGTCCAATCGGAAAAGAAAATCGACGTGTTCGAGGAATTTTCCAAAATATGTTTATATTCTGAAATAATGAATTTATTCCATACATTTGCATCGTACTGTATAAGATTATGATTGGACATGCTAACGAATTCTGATAAATCTATAAACATTCTGAATTTGTCCTATTTCGACTAACAAAACAGCTTTTTCATTATACCTATCTCAAAACAATACATTTACATGCTTATTAAACAAACTAAAAAAGGTTTTTTTAACTTGTGCCCGCATGGAAAAATTATCATTATTGCTGCCTATTTACATGTCAAAATTAAATAATATAGATAGATAGATACATAGATTGTTTATTGTATCTGAGAAAATACATCTCATTACAAGAGGTTCGGTTACATAAGAAAAGGAAGAAAAAATATAACTTTTGTCCAGTTTCCACTAACACTTTACTACTTTATTACGACCGGTTTCGGCTTTTACACCATTTTCAAGTAACTACAGATTTCATCAAGTTCGTGAATATTTATACATAGGAAAGTAATTAAAGAAAGGTTGGGTTTAAATTACCTAACTGATGTTTCAAATCAAGTTGGGAAAATACCTGGAATCTACCTGATGAGTCAATCTAATTTATCTAATAGGGGTTCATACAATCGGTGGGTCCAACTTTGTTATCAAAAGTCACAAATTCAGAAGTGGAGAGCTACATAATTCTAACTGGTCATTGAGGGTATCAAAATTGGGGTTTTTATTCAATTTGTTTATTTCCAAGGCTTCCAACAAGTTCATTTCTCTTCCTTTATTGCACATATGAAGGATTTTCATGTTATTTTTATTTATTGTATGATTCGTATCTTGCAAATGTCTATATATAGCTGATTTTTTATCTGATAACACATGTTCACGGTACCTTATTTCAAAATTTCTTCCCGTTTGTCCTGAATAAGCTGTTGTACTATCACCACATTCCATATATACCTGATTTTTTCCATTTATCCTTTTTGGGTTTTGCATTGAATAGTATATTCCCTAAATTACTCCTACTAGTGAATGAAGTTATTATATTAAATTTTGAAAAATAGTTTTTAATATTTTCTGAGAGTTTTCCCGAGTAGCTTATACTAGCATATTTTTTATCTCCTTTGGGTCCTATTTGATTTGGATATAATTCATTCCTGATCATTGTCTGCTGTTTATTGGAGATGATCTTATCAATTAAGTAGACTGATGGAATTTGGTTATTTATTGCAAACTGTTTTATGATTTTTATTTCTTCTTGCAAAGCCTTATCCGATGAAGGAATCATAAATGCCCTATGTATCATTGATCTGAATGCTGATAATTTGTGTGATAATGGACTGAAGGAATCTAATATGAATATTTCCTTACCAACAGGGTAAATAACGCTTGTTATGTGGCAATTTTTGGATATTTTTGTACCATAAATATTTCAATTAATAATACATGTTTTCGTTCCTTCATCATATAGTCAATAGTCAATATCCCGAGAAGGGCGTTCCATACCATCAAATTTTAATTACGCGCTTCGATTTTGAAAGTCTTGACGTAAGAAGAAAGCGTGCTGGAATTGTCTTTCTATACGAATTATTGCACTATGAAATTGATGCAAGTAATATAGTGTCTCAATTAAAATTTTTTGTTCCAAATTCTAGAACTAGGTACACAAAGACTTTTCACTGTAATAGAACCAGAACAAATTTGCATCTGAAGTCTCCTATATATACCATGTGTGAAAACTTCAATACAATTTCTGTTCACTGTGATATTCATTATGATACACTGCATTATATAGGAAATATGGCTATATTCAATGTCTGAATGAAAACATTATATAATATGTAGCCGTTCTCCTTTTCTTTTTTCTTTTCTTTTGTTATATATTGTAGTATTGTTATTCTTTTTTCACTATTTTCTCTTTCCTTCATCTGTATTTGAATATTCTTGTATATTATTAATCAAAATTATTATAACTACACTTTGAACTTTCTTTTGAATAATTTGTCCTGTAAATGGGTAACTGTTGGGCAATAAACGCTATTATCATTATTATTATTAAAAATAAATGTTTCTTACAATATGTGGTTTTCAGGTAGATATAATGAAAAATGTCGCTCATTACTCGTCCATAAATGCTTTTTCTGTGCTTGCACGACTTCCCGTGTTCGGCCGTGTTCGGCTTCGGCTCCCTCGGAAACATGTCGCGCACACGCGGAAAAAGTCTATTTTTAGAACTCGTAATGAAATATACTATTTTTGTCAATCCTACACAAGTTCGACATTTTTACGAACTTTGACCGCTTTCATCTCAGAAATGACAAATACAAAATCTTTTGAATTCATACATTTTTCTGACTACCTATTCCACTATAACATGATCTATTTTCCGCCAATTTGACAGAGAACCAATTTCCCATATGTCTGTGTGCGGAGTCCTTGAAAATTCATATCACGAGTAGGTAACGGTAATACAAACAGTTTTGATTGAAACGGAAAAAAGTGGCATAACAGAAGGAACATCTATATGGAAGTTTGAAATTTCCAAAAATAGTTGTGATTTTCGAATCATTAGGGAAAATCAAACAAGGCACTTCTGCACAAAAACTTTTCATAAACTTTCCTGTGATGATATAATTTTTATTGTCTGGCGTTTGGTTATCGAAAACCAACATCAACTTAATTTTCTCAAATAGTGCTCTGTTTTGTAGTAGTTTTTAGCAGTATTTTTCTTCCTAAAGTCAGTCAGATGGTTTCGGCTATCATCATAGATTTTTAAAAAAAATTTCACCAATCATTCAACGTGTCAACCCAAACGTTTGATTATTTTGATACGATATCTGATTCCACCATTTTTCTTCCAATTCTGTACCTTAAATTTCTTCAAAAATTGGCTGTATTTGAAAAGTCAAGTTGATGAAGGTAATTCGATCACGAAACGTTTCACAGTTAAACTAATATCTGTTCAAGAATGCTCATTAAAAGTGTCTGTGATACAAACAGCTTTGATTGAAACGGAGAAAAGTGGTATAACAGAAGGAACATGTATATGGAAGTTTGAAATTTCCAAAAATTGTACTGATTTGCGAATAATTAAAGAAAATCTGAATTTTTTGATTTCTTGTTTCAATTATTCTGAGGTGGAATTGTCAGAACTAGAACAAGGCGAGAAATACTTCCGCACAAAAACTTTTCGTAAAGTATCCTGTGACGATATTATTTTCATTATCCGACGTTTCTTTTTGGAACAACCAACATCAACTTAATTTTTTCAAATTGTGCTCTGTTTTGTAGTAGTTTTTTGCTATAATTTTCTTTCTAAAGTCAGTCTGACGGTTTCGGCTATCATCATAGATTTTTAAAGAAATTTTCACCAATCATTCAAATTGTCAACCCAAACGGTTGATTATTTTTTTGATACGATATCTGATTCCACCATTATTCTTCCAATTATGTCCCTTAAATTTCTTCAAAAATTGGCCGTATTCAAAAAGTCAAGTTGATGATGGTTATTCGATAACGAAACGTTTCACAGTTAAACCAATATCAGTACAAGAAAGCTCATCAAAAGTGTCTGTAATACAAACAGCTTTAACTGAAACGGAAAAAAGTGGAAGTTTGAAATTTCCAAAAATAGTACTGATTTTCGAATAATCTGATTTTTTAGATTTTTTAGATTTCTTGTTTCAAATATTTTGTGGTGGTATTGTCAGAACTAGAACAAGGCCAAACAAAATCTGCACAAAAACTTTTGATAAACTTTCCTGTGATGATGTTATTTTTATTGTCCGACGTTTGTTATCGAAAACCAACATCAACTTAATTTTCTCAAATAGTGCTCTGTTTTGCAGTAGTTTTTAGCTGTATTTTCCCTTCTAAAGTCAGTCAGACGGTTGAAGATATTTTCACTAATCATTCAACGTGTCAACCCAAACGTTTGATTTTTTTGATACGATATCTGATTCCACCATTTTTCTTCCAATTCTGTCCCTTGAATTTCTTAAAAAATTGGCCGTATTCAAAAAAGTCAAGTTGATGATGGTTAGAAAACTGTAACAATACAATGAAAAATATAAATTAAAAACATTTCTTAATTATTAACTAGATATTTTCTGTCATTGATAATTAATACGTGCTCTTATTATTTTTATGGAAAATTTCAGCACTTCTCTTGAAGTACTGAAATTTTCTCTTGCTATAAAGTTAACAATTCTCATAGGTAAATGGAATATTTCCATATAGATGGTCCTTCCGTTAGGCAATTTTTTTCCTATTTAACCAAAACTGTAGCTATTACCGTTAAAGATATCCTTGTAGTGAAAAATCTTGTACTCAGTGTAGTTTCTACTTGGTTCTCATTTGTATTATTTGGAAATCATCGAAATTGTATCTAGTTAGATTATCCATTCCTGATAAAAGCTTCAAGTCTATTGGATGCATAAATGAATAAATGAAGGAATACATTTGCAAGAAGTTTCCAACATTCCCAACGTTTAGTAACCTTGATCACATTATTCATCAATCAGAGGCTTTTGGTGTAGTTCATCACACCACGTAAATAAATACTGAAACTTTGTTGCGGACTGTAATCCAGTGATCCTCCTCAACTCCTTAATCGCGTCTAGACAGATTTGTAGCTATTCAGCTGGAAGAACCACGAATGTACGAGTAATATATCACTACTCGTAGTATCAGATTTGCCAAGACCCTTTCTCACCCTCACTTTATTGAAATACTTTCGTGATAGACATGTCAATGCCTCAAACTCATTCTTGAACACTTCAAAGAGGCCTTCAAATTTTGTTTGCAAAGTAGAAGTTGTTTTTTTCTACTTATCTGTATGGAAAATGTGTGGGAGGGTGTGTGTGTGTGTGTGTGTGTGTATTGCGTTCAGGTGTCTTACTAAGGCAGCTTAGGTTGGACATATCTAATTATTCCAATAATAATTCTTAATGCCTTTCTCGTATACTATTGTATTGGCTATTGCCGCGACTTGTACTTCCTTGATATAATATCAACGCTCATATACACATATAATTCACATAGTGCCGGTTGGCCGTTAGCGTTGAAACCTTAATAAATAATATTGTTGTTTTCTGGCCAAAATACTGTCATTGAACAAACAAAATGATAGAATAACACTTTTGCGGAGATTAAATGGTGAAATCCAATAGAAAACGTATGTAATAAGCTTTGAGATTTGCGATTTAGGATATAACTTTCAGGAATAAAACAGGACGCAAAACAGAATTGAAAGATGAGTCTTGAATTTTACCAATAAGACTGTGTGGCGTGACCAGAATAATGACCATTTTGTCTTAAAGGGAAGCTTAAATCGTAAAAGTTAATTCTAAAAACATAAAACTTCATTCTAACAATGATTTTACTCACTGAATAATCATTCTCGTATTCCTCAGCGCGGTACAGGTCAGGTTCGAAGAATAAACACACACGGAGATATCACTAATATTCTCAATGATTCTGATAATAATGCTTGCTGTGACTTGATTCAAATTCTACTAGATTATAAAGAAACTCAATTTGCTTTGGTTATTTTCAGTTCATTGCTGAGGAAAATTGTATGTGAAAAATGAGTTGAATATACAGGCTGTTAGGCTATTGAAAATTGAGGACAAAATCTGATTGGAAGTTATTGGACACTTACTATTTGAAATTATTTTCGAGTAGCTCTACAGGGTGCACCATAAATCCGGGACATGACATTTGGGATCTTTTTCAAATGGACCACCCTGTATATTCTTCCATTTTTGGCATCTTCTTCACATGGGCTTCACAAATCATTTTAGTACTCAGGGATCAAATGCAACGTTTCCAAGATATTCACATTTCAATCAAATTTACCGAAAAATCATGGACAAGGAAAAAAAAACTCAACAAAATCTTTTCATTAGATCAATGATATAATAATGATATACATAATATTTGAAGTCACCTAAGTTACACAGATTGTTCTGAAACATGGATCGAATTTTGTTGTTTTTCAAATGGACGACACAAATTTTTTCTAAAGAAACACCCTTTATATAGCTTCATATTCTTAGAGCTTATACAGTGTGACAATTTAAAAACTTACAATGGGCTATATCTCACGAACGAAAGATGATATCAAAAAATGCTCAAAATCTTTTCTAGGATAGGAAGGGGGAACTAAAATGAAAAAAAAGAACTCGCCCCCATCAACCCCCTAGGCCCCACCTACCCCAACTGAAAAAGTTTAATTGGCAGACCCTACTTGTGATACATCATTGAAAAGCCTACAAAAAATGCTATCCAACGGTATAAATAATAATCGTACAGGGTGAATAAATGTACAAATGTAAATAATAGTACAGCCTATTTTCAAATTCTGCACGAACTTTGACAAATGTTGTTCTAGTAATAGCGCGACATGCTTGAGTAATTTTTTCCCGCAAGTCCCCAAGTGACGCAGGTTGAGTTTTATACACAACTGACTTGAGGTAACCCCATCAAAAAATCAGGTAGCGTTGAGTCTGGTGACCTCGATGGCCACTCAATAGAACCTCTCCTTCCAATCCATTTGTTCGGATAATTAGTACCCAACCGCAGTGCCTAACTGCAGCGGCATAGTGAGGAGGTGCTCCATCTTGTTGGTAGTGCAGCAAATCTTCTTCTAGGGCTAGATTGCCTTGGTCATCCCTTTGATTCTCTAATTCATACACAATTAAAGGTTGGATGGTGTTTTCTAGCATATCCAGATAAATGTCGAAATTTAAATTGCCTGGTATAAACAAGGGGCCAATTAAAGAATCCCCTAATATCCCTGCCCAGACATTAAGTTTTTCAGGATATTGAGTGTGACCTCTAAATCGATGCGGGTTCGTATCACTCCAGTACCGACAGTTTTGTTCATTCACTTTGCCATTCAGCATAAAAGTACATTCCTGAAACAAATATTTTTTAATAGTCTAGGTTCAACGCGAATTCTTTCAGTCATTAGTTCATAAAACTCAATTCGTCGGTCTGGGTCTTCATCGCCTAGTTCTTGAAGAATTTGCGATTTGTACGGGTGAAACTTATGTAATTTCAACACCTTCCTGACCGACTCACGTGATAGTCCTGTCATTGTAGATACCTGACGTGTTGATGCAGTAGGCTCTATTGCAAATTGTCCAAGGACCTCAACTTGGCTTGCTTCATTCAGTAATCTTGGGACATCCCTTTTTTTACATTGCACTGATCCCGTTTCTCTAAAGTTTTCAACTAAATCGCGGATGTACACGTGACTACAGCCAATGACAGTACTGATCGTACACAATGATGACACTAATGACATTTAAATGTCTCAAATAAACAAAAAATTATTGACTGCGACAGAAACCAGAAAACAGATGTTTACAACTCGTTTTTGCAAAGACGGCAAATTAAAGTTTTTATTCAACAACAAAAAGTCCCTTCGGACACTTATCATTGAAAATAAGGTTTTATTGGCCTTTAAAGATTTTCAACATTGTATCACAAGTAGGGTTCCTACGTTTGTTTTTAAAATTGTTGGATAATAATTTGGTAATTATTGATACACCCTTTACAATTATTATGTATACCATTGGATAGCATTTTTTATAGGCCTTTCAATGATGTATCACAAGTAGGGGTCTGCCATTTAAACTTTTTTAGTTGGGGTAGGTGGGTCCTAGGAGGTTAATGGGGGCGAGTTCTTTTTTATGTCATTTTAGTTTCCCCTTCCAATCCTAGAATCCGTTTTGATCATTTTTTGATATCTTCTTTCGTTCGTGAGATATAGCCCATTGTAAGTTCTTAAATTGTCACACTGTATAATGAGCTATTCAATGGTACCATATAGTCTATGGTCTAATAAAATTTTTTGAAAGGTGAAACGACTGAATTGAAAACACGTTATTTAATTTAACAATGTCATTCAAAAATACAAACAAACAGATTAAATCAATGTGATTATCGAATTCAAAACAGATTTAGTTTCAAATTTTTTTCTGTTGAGAACATTTTCGTTTTTTCGATTTTTCATTATTTATTCAGTCGATTGAATAACTAATGCAAGTAATCATACTTTCACGTATTGGTTCAATTTTCAATTGAGAATGTTTATCTTCACAATACTTTCTTATATTTCTACTGCATCTGGTTTATAACTATCTAGTATTGGCGTGAACATTTTTCATTCTGTATTTCCATGCTCAGATACAACAAATGCTCTCAATATTCTTTAATATCTGAATGACATTAATAACGGCCGTTTGCACGAATTTTAGTTAAATTCTAGTTGAAATTGAATCCAAAATTAAATCAAATAATCTCTGCACCACATGGTATGATCTATAGTTACTGCGTTGATTTAATTAGTAGTTAGTAGTTAATCCTTGATTAGTTAAGCCGAATTATAATTCAAATTGGTGCCAACGGCCGTCAGTATTTTAATTTTAAGAACTGTTGAAAAAAATAACTGGAAACAAAAGAGCATCTTGACAAGTCCTTCAATAAAATATAGTTGTGACATTTCACGAACAGTTTCAATGAGTTTTGGTATTGGTATTGGTAGGTATGGATGGTGACTGATGCGCTGCGACCTAGTTAGATCTATTGTGCCCCATCTTCTTCTGCTATCTCAAGGTGTTCTCGTTTACAGCAGGCCCTCAAGCCTGAATTCCTTCAGGAATTTTAGGATTTTGAGGGGGTCCATTTGTGGTATTTCTTCCACAGTCAGCTGGTGTGATCCCAGTATATTTAATCTTTTGTGGTGTACAGCATAACACTCCATCAATATGTGGTGAGGTGTTTCTGGACGTTCCCCACAGAATCTGCAGAATCAATGAGTTACAAATGGTAATCATTTTTCGTATACTAAATTATAGTTTGATAATGAATTATTCAAATGAGGAAATGATTCAAATGTTGTACATTTTGGGTGAGTGTCAAAACACTCATTTTTGTTAAGGAGAGAGTATGCGCAGCGATATACACAAAGAAGACATCTGAAAGTTGACTGTTTCGACAAACTATCAGAAAATTCAATAAAAGTGGTTCAGTAACTTATCTGAAACATAAGAGATCAGCTTCTGTTCTCACTGAAGTTAATGAGATGAAAGTTTTGACGGATGTGGTTGGATACTCAAATAATAGTACCAGAGAATTGAGCCAATATGTAAGGATTTCAAGAACTACGGTAGGTACAGCAGATTTTAAAAAAGAATAAATTATTTCTGCTTCATATTCAATTACACCAGGATCTTTTACCACAGGATTTCAATCGTAGAATAGAATATTGTGGTGGTGAATCAATCTGATAAATACTGAGAGACATTTTTCAAGAAAATTACTTTACTCTGTTGTGTCAATATTCCATAACAATGGAGCGGTGACTCTTGATAATTATCATTATTATTCAAACCAGAATTCCCATATATTAAGAAAAACGTCTCAAGAATCATGATCTCTAAATGTTTGGGAAAGTATTATAGATAACTATGCCATCAGCTGCTATTATTTTGACGCCGTAGCTGCTTCAACGTTTACCACGACTCAATGTGTGGAAAAATATGTGGTTTCAACTCGACAGAGCACTAATAAATTTGGTCTCATCTGTTGGCCAATGGTTGAATGAGCATTTTCAATACAGATGGATTGATAGAGAAAGTCCAGTACACTGGCCCGCTAGGTCCCCAGACCTGACACCTTGTGATTTCTTCCTATGGAGATATGTCAAAAGTAAAGTTTATTTTCAACCAGTAACTACAAAAAAAATATGAAGATGAGAATAAGATAAACTTTTGCCTCCATTACACCAAAAATATGATCGAGAGTACGAAATTCAATAAAAGAACGAACATAAAAATGTATTCAGCAGAATGGGAGATATTTCGAAAATCTTTGAAACTAAAATCTCGTTTGAATTCTATAGATTCAGATAGTCAGATTGATGTGATCTGTTGTTAGTTTTGAATGGAATTGTTGAATTACATGTTCTCAGTTGTATCGTTATTTACCTATCAAAAGTATCATTAGACTTTACAGGTCTCATTTCTCATGGAAACACCCCCGTATATTCCGTATTAGCTGAGGTAGAATGATGAGGTATATTAATGGATACACTAGCAGTGAACTCTCTACACAGAAGGGGTCAACCTACATGATATGCACTGCACGCCAGCAGCGATGGAAAATAGGTGATTCCTTCGTTGCTGGCGTGCAGTGTATATTACGTAGAATGACCATTTCCGTGCAGTGAGTTAATTTCTAGTGTATTTATCGATCCTGGAAGTTTCATGGTTTTACGTAATAAATTACGGAAGATTCGGGGGTGTTTCCAAGAGAAGTTAAACAAATTCTATTGTTTCAATATTGAAAATTATCCAAGAAACAATTGTATTATTTATTTATTTATTTATTTACTTATTTATTACACGGGAAGAAATACCCATTTACAATACAATACAATATAAAACACTAAGAAAAATATGTAAAAACATAAAAAAAATTATAACTACCTATTTCTAACAGTTTTGCACAGTAACTAGACAACGACAAAACAAATTAAAATGAAATGAGCAATCAAAGCTATAGAACTTGAACTACATAGTAGCTCTCTTCATTTGCCAAAGCGAAGATGAGAAAATATCTATAGCCCTTGAGTGAACATTTGCCTGTCGCAGTAATCTAATCATCCCTATGTTTGTACCATAATTCGATCGATGTGCAACCAAGGAAAATGTGCTATATTCATGTAGTGCCCTAGGAGGTACATATATTTTCACTTCTTCTAATAAATCAGGAGCATCTATCAGACCGTTCAATATTTTATAAATAAACAAGGTATCAGACCCTTGCTTTCTGTGGATCAGAGGACTCAAATTCATTACTGACAGCATGTTGGTATAAGAGTAAGGAATGTTCAGCCTAAATGTACATAAAAAATCTGCGTTGAACTCTTTCACATTTTTCGATGTGGATTTGAGCATAAGAGCTCCAAATAATCGAAGCATATTCAAGATGAGATCTAACCAATGAAAGGAATAAGATTTTCACTGTACTCATATGAACAAAATCTCTAGAATGTCTGTTTATGAAACCCAACTGCTTATTGAGTGCTCTATTACAGATGTACTCAATATGCGAAGAAAATGAGAGGTTAGATTGGAATATGACTCCAAGATCTTTGATCGAGGTAACTTTCTCAATCACAGTGTTATCAAAACTATAGTTGAAGGTTATCTCTTGCACTGTGCGATGGAAACTGATAATTTTACATTTCAAAGGATTCATACTCATTTTATTCACCAAACAACCATGTGAAAAAACATTCATGCTTTTTTGGAGTACAAGACAATCATCTGGATGAAATATTTTGATACCATCGGCATACATGAGGAATTTACAATCGGATATATCTTTGAGAATGTCATCAATGAATATACTGAACAGTAAAGACCCTAAGTGGGAGACTTGTAGCAAGACCGAAGTGGCAGTGTATTCATCGGAAATGCACCCGTTCAACTTGACACATAGGAGGCGATCTGATAAATACGTTTTCAACCAGTCCAGAAGAGAACCATGAATGCCAATATACGATAACTTCTGGATGAGAATGGCATGATCGACTTTATCGAAAGCCTTAGATAGATCTGTATAAACAGAATCAACCTGTAGGCCCTTCTCTAAAGCCGATACAATGAAGTTGGTATAAATCATGAGGTTAGTGCACGTCGATCGTCCATCTTGAAACCCATGTTGACCAACACTTATTTCGTTAGCCAAAGTTAAACTGAGGAATCTATTAACCAAGCATTCAAACACTTTGGGAATGGCAGAGAGAACAGTAATAGGTCTATAATTTTCAATAAGAGCAGGATATCCAGATTTGAGAAGAGGTTTGACGAATGACTTTTTCCAATAGAAAGGAAAAATACCATTTGTCAAAAATTTATTAAACATTAACCACAGCGGTCTACTTAGTGAAAAAGCACATTTCTTCAGGAATACGTTAGGAATGAGATCAGGGCCAGGTACCTTACCGACATCCAGTGAACACAGACATTCCTTCACTTCTCTATACCAACAGAGAGGCAGTGTGAATTGATTTTCTGATTCTTCGACGGTATAGGATCAAAATTATCAAAACTTGAACTTTCAGTTTCATATACAGATGAGAAATAATTAGCAACGGATCCAACAATGCTCATTTTATCATTTAGAGTAGAATTATAATATTTCATTATACAGTTTTCTCTTTTAGAATTTACAAATTTCCAAAATGGTTTAGTAGATTGACCAATTAGGAATTCAGTATTGTCAATGTACGTACGATAGCATTGTCGAGATAACAATCGGCATTGTGATCTCAAATTTTGAAATTCCGTATAATCAGTATCAGAAAGAGACTGCTTATATTTGATGTGAGCATTTTTTTTCACTACTGAAACAAATTGGAAATTTACAAGTGTTGATAGTAATTTTAGGAACATACGTCTCCAAAACCCTGTACATAACCCCATAAAATACTGACACACATTCATCAGCACGCAACGTAGAGAAGTGAAGATCCCAGTTGAAACTATTAATAATTATGTTCAAAGTGGTATAGTCAGCTATATTAAAATCAAATATAACTTCGTGATTGTCCAAATTATCAGAAGTTGTTGTAGGGAAACGTCAATGTTCAATACAGGGTGATAGCTATCGCTAGGTAATAGTTGATCCGATGCCAAAGTAATACAATATCTAAATACATTGCTAAAAACAAGATCTAAATTTTTATCATATAAATTAGGAACATTATTCAGCTGGTACAAATTACATAGTGATATACATTCAATAAGGGTTTCAGATTTAGAACCTGAGCCGATTGCAGTAACACCATCGTTTTCATTAGACCATGAAATATCAGCTAAATTGTAATCTCCTATATAATACAAAACTTTGTCAATGGTAAGACAATGTGATTCATATACATGTAAAGATGAGTCTGGAGGTGAATAGATATTGGTAATTTGGGAACCCTGAACACGAATCTGAAGGAATTTTGGGCATATTATAACCGGGATAATGGGTTGTTCCATTGTGAGTGGCGGGCAGTGTATAGGCCACCTTATTCAGGTGCATTTTCAGCATTTCCATCAGTCCTAAGAGTTTCATCATTCTACCTCAATTATTTCGGAAGATATGGGAATGTTTCCATGAGAAGTGAGACAAATTCGGATTCTTCTTCAGCAAAAAAGTGTATCTGTAGTGAGTTGGTAGTCCTGATCACGAATCTGAAGGAATTTTGAGCCTATTTTTCCCCCTAGTATGTTTAACCGTAAAAATGGGTTGTTCCATCGCGAGTGGCGGGCAGTGTATATCACAATTATCAAGTTTATCATCAGTAGATAAATCGGGAAGAAAAATCACGAAATCATCTCCACAACTTCAATTATAACAATTTCCAAAATGGGGGCTACATGTTTCGTTCAGCAATAATTCATCTTCAGCCTTACAAGTTCTACAAAATAATTACCTGCTATAGCAATATATACTGAGGAGCAAGGGTTACTTACCTGGAGAGAAAAAGTCATTTCATTATCGGAAAGTGGGAATTTGAAGAAACTCAATGAAATACAAATGTCTAGAATTGAGGATGAGATATAGTGGTAATGGTAGCAATGAGAATGATGACTTACCAAGCATGGTTATAGTTGAATGAAGTAGAAAATTTTGAAATTACCAGAATTACTGCATGGCCCGAAGACACATGTTTTTATTTGATGTTAGGGCTCTTTTCCTTTCCACCAGTCATCAATGAGCATCATGTTTTCGTAGGTAATACCACAAGTGTATCGGTGATTATCGAAATAGCAATTTCTTTGAATTTGAGATCAAATTATGTTGCTTGGCCACCACACGAGCGCTTGCGCGAGTGTGGTTGCCTAAAGCAACATAATTTGATTCGAAACCGAGAAGAAATTAACGATAATCGCCGATAACACGAGTTGTATTTGTTAAGATTATTTCATGAATAAAATCGAAACCATTTTTATTTATTTACTATTCAATTTAACTAGGAACATTAATCCCGCATTCAGTTCTGAAATTATGCAACTAACAAAACATTTACTTGATATTTCAAATATCCCTCTATTCCAGTAACCAATGACAGAGCGCGTCATTCGTAGTTTCGTCATTGCATGTCTAGTCTACTGCTTCTCGCTCGAGGTTATGTTTTGATAACATTTTGATTTAGTGATTTGATTAATCAACGAGTATGCAAAATTTGTCGGAAATTGTGAAGTTGATATGAATTAATAGTGAGTGCTTATTTAGTTTTGGTCAAAGTTTGGTATTGTGTCATTATAGCAGCTTGCTAGTGGTAAGTTTGTGTTTTGATAATAACCAATCAGGAATCGAACTACAAAATCGAAAACACGTCATATACATATCCAGTAGCCAATCAAGAGCCAAACTACAAAATCGAAAACATGATGTTTTCATTTATCAACACAAAAATTTCAACCAATCATAACACGCTGTTTTAGCATAAGTGAAATAATCAAAGGAATTGATTAATGGATTTTTAAGGATGTACCCGGTTAGACAATTGATATGTGCATGTCAGCTGTCAAGTCATGGATCATAGAACAGTACTAGGGAACAGGACAAAATAAACATGTACATCATTCTGTGAGGAATCAAAGTGTAGAAGTCCAAAATCAATCGAAAAATCGTGACGTTGGAGAGCAACTTAATGAAAGTATTAGAATTTTGAAATTTAAAGAATTGAAAATACAATCAAAATTATTCTGTTCGTTCACAGAGTTAGTAGTGTCACCTTTCAAAGATTGATTCATTTCAAAGGATTCAAGTAGGTTCAACAATGAACCTTATTGAAAGATGTGTGATATTTCGAGATCATGATTAAAGTCAAAGTGGTGGTTATAACTTAGGATATGATTAGCAAATTAATTTTTAGTATTATAATAATTTTAGTATGTTCCAATACCCTTGTTTGGATACTACGACTCTGGTCGACATATTGTGAATTGCAATTAGGATGGGAGCAAGAATGTTTACAATCTCCGGATTTATGTGTGTGGAGAATCTTATCATTTGTGTTCATCAATTCACCACCAATGTTGTCTGTGGTGAAGAAGGAAATGTTGATGTTATCCTTGTAGCGGCAAAGGATGTTTTTATGTAATAGCTTACCAAGAAAAGGAATAGAAGACAAATTTATTTTAGGGTTATTTAGTGGTAGCAATCTATTGTTAATTGATTTGAGAAAATGTTTTTTCATAAATCCTGTTGACGATTTTGGGTGGATACCCATGATTTTTGGCAATTTGTTTGATTATATTAAGTTCGATTGAAATTTTCTGGATTGGTATTTTGAATTATCTGTGAAATTAAGAATTGAAAGCAGCAAACTCATGTTGGGAGGGGTGACATGAAGATAAAAATGGTAGAAAGTTGTTTTGGGCACCACTTCACTTTGAGCTGAAATGTCCTTCTACCAGAGATTATATAAGTTTCTACTCGTCACAATTGAATATTCGCCTGGGAATAATGATTTTTTTCTCCGTGCCTAACTTTATGTCTGCGTATTCTGACTTCCCTGGTGTTCTCCCAGAGGTACAATGAAACACCCGGCACAAAAGCGAATAAACAAAGTAAAACATCAAATCTTCGAAGGACCCACCAATTACGAAATATCCTCATATATCACGTTACGCCTCTGCAACTCTCGTCTTGACAAACTATGAATAAGCTCACGTCCCAACTCCGACGTTCGGGCTGTTAAAGTTGCCGAATAATTCGAGAGACGCATCGCATACGGCTGAAACTCGGAAGGTCGGAAGATCACCCGAGAAGTTTTCAACTCTAAAATGATTTAATACGTGGAGCCGGATCCGAACTGGATTGGTTACATTCCGAAATTAGATTTGGAACTCGTGGAATTTGAATATTTATGAATATTATTTTTTTCGCTATTAGTACATTTCATTGAGAAAAATGGCCCAGCAAACTTTATTTCTCGTTAAAGTTGGTTTCCAACTAATCGAACATTTTATTTGCAGGATTTTATCATTTCCGATTTATACAAGAGAAGCAATTCTTGCGACCTTTAATGTGTACTCATGTATATTCCACATAAAGTAAGATGAGTCTGCTCTGCGAACTTGTATCGTGCTATTTTGTAACGCCACCCGTACACCTGTGAGGGTTGAGGGTTACTACAGGTAACATGCAGGTTACCACAGTTTATGAACGGATGTATGAGCAAAGACGGCGAAAGAAAGGGGTTGTCGGCTGTGAGGAGAAACTGCTCATCTACAGATGTATCACGCAGGACTCCGTGCAGTACTAGTGTAACCTTCCGATGGCCTGAAACAATTGCCACAAGGCATTTGTAAAAATATCACATGAACAGATTATCAAATGCTGAGGTGCATTGGAGGATCTGGTGTAGTCAGAGTTCTAACAGAGCAGGTAATTTTCAGTTGGAGCGTGTTTCAGAGAGACTCTGTCATTTTTCTTCTCACTATTGCCATTGTCCTTTGCTATGAGGAAAACCCATGGACATAAGTGCGGCACCCCCAGCATCGGGAAGAAGGGACCTTCTTCCGTAAGGGTGGTGGAAGGGTACACGCATACTAACGGAGTGGAATTCGGGATCGACAAATGAGCCACGGTTCATCTCAAAAGCGTAGACGGAAGAATTCTGCATCATCTTAATGCCGGAGAGACGTTTACTTACTTAGGCGTGGAGCAACGCCGCTCCAGAGAGATAACCACAGTTAAAAACTCTCCCCGTGGCAAGTATTAGCATAAACTCAGATAGATTTGATCATCAGAACTGTCGAGGAAGAACAAACTTGCTGCAACTAATATGCTTGCCATTCTGATCTTACTCTACTCTTTCGGAGTGGTGAATTTGACTCAGGAAGTGTTGCGACAACTCGACGTTAAAACTCGCAAAATGATGCATCTTCATAGGAGCTTGCATCCCATATCATCCCTCCCGAGGTTATACTTCCTCAGACAATTGAAATGCCAGGTGACAGTTCGTTACCTGTCATACGATTCAGTAAAAGGCCGCTGACAGTAATTCCCAAAAGGGAAGACTGGGAGCGGATCGGGCACCGCCTGCTTCCCACCAAGGGGATCATTTGGTACACAGATGGCTCCAGAATGGGTAAGTCAGCCGGCGCCGGGGTATACGGGCAGTCTCCGAAAGCAGAACTTAGTTACGCTCTAGGAACTTTTGCTACTGTATTTCAGGCAGAAATGTTTACCATATTCGCCTGTGTAAGAGAAAATCTCAACAGATGCTACCGCGGCCAGCAAATCACGATATGCACCGACAGCCAAGCAGCGATCAAGGCTCTTACATCATATAGAGTCACTTCGTTGCTGGTGTCTGAATGCATCGATGATCTGCAAAGGCTATCTTCCGCCAATAAAGTAAAGCTACTTTGGGTCCCTGGTCATACCGGAGTGCCTGGAAACGAACGGGCTGATTATTTGGCCAGACAAGGTGCGAAAAGCCCAGCGATGGGACCAGAACCTATCATAGGAGTCTCAAGATCATGGTGCGTCACAACCATGAAGGAAATTCTGGAAGTAAAATTCCAGGATACATGGAAAGATACACCAGGCATGAGGCAATCGAAACTCCACATCGGAGGCCCTTCTACCAGGAGAACCAAGACTCTGCTCACACTGAGCAGAAAGGAAATCAGATTAGTGACAGGGCTCCTGACGGGACACTGCCACCTCAACAGGCACCTCAACATTTTAGGTTTCACGGATGATACCGAATGCAGGTGGTGCTTGGAGGATGAGGAGTCAGCCACTCACATCCTCACGGAATGCCCGGCAGTTGCAGCAATACGGGAAGCACACCTCGGGAGCATCGTACTAAACCCGGAGAGTGTGAGGGTGGTATCGGTCAGAAGGCTGGCCTCTTTCGCTCGCGAGATAGGCTACCTTCAAAACTGAACCATCTCCCAGCAGTAGTGGGTGCATAACGGGCCCGATTGAGAGGCCTACATGCTTATGGCTTCGTCCGCCCACACACCTTGTTCTATCTATCTATCTAGGGAGGCCGTAGAGTTTTGAGTTTGGAGTGGATGGAGGTGTAAAGTCATCAGTAATTCAGGTCCCTTTCTCTGCAAGATCCGAGACCATGGAATTGGAGTAACCTAAACTTCATCATCAAGTTGGAATCCGTTCAGCAAGAATCCCACATCAAACCTACGGAGACTGATGTTCTTCTACAGCTACATAAAAATAATCAAATGCATGGGGTATTCTTCAAGAATACAGATGACCTTGGCTTATCCAAAAACCTGATGTTCTCATTTCTCAGATCAAGTCGGAGTCCGAGGGATTTATAATGACCCTCCAACACCCTAGTCTACCGTTGTCACGTGATGGGTATAGAGGTCCCTGACACCAGATCCAGAGAATATGGCGCACTTGGGACTATAGATATTGATATCCCATAAAATCTGGGAGATACAATTAATATAAATACCTTTTTCATTGATTCCATTCCTTCAAGTGACTCAAGATGGTCATTATTTTCTATAAAACAAACAGTCTCAATGTCCCCTCCTTTCACTTTGAAGAAGTCAATGACTTTTTTGTTTATAAAACTGTTTGTTACATAAAACGAATATAAAGGGACGTAAAGGGCTCAGTGTTGAACTGATAAAACCATGCTGTTCTCATATAGTGTCTAATCTTACACATATTGTGAACTTTTGCCTCAAAGAAAATGTGACTCAATATTTGTGGAAAAAGTCTATCTTGAGGGTTCTACCCAAACAACGGGCACCAAAAGATTGCAAAAGCTATTAGCATTTTACCTACGTTATCAAAAGTTCTGGAGAAGGCTATGGAAGTACAGATTAAAAATCACCTTTCAAATCATTCATTGTTACCTTCGATACAGTTTGGTTTCCGTAAGGACTTTAGTTGTACAACAGCCTTGCTCTACGTCATATATGATATTTTAAGTAAAGGTCCTCTGACAAGGGAAAGTGCACACTGTTAGTAATTTTGGACTTCAAGTATTTTTATACTTCAGCCGAGTTTCGGTACATTTAATTATGACTTGATCTTGAATATCTTTCATTATATCAATTTCTGAGTCAATTCACAACTGCTTATGGATGCCTAACTCAAAAGTTAAACTAAAAGTGTGCTTGGATAACGTGAGTTCCAATTATCTAATATTGAAGTAACATTGGTGTACCTCAAGTGTCTATCCTTGGCCCTCTTTCATTTTGAATGTATTCGTCCCATGTTGAATAAATAATATTCAAACATGCAGATGATACTGAACTTTACTCTTATAAATGAAAATCACAATTAATTTGTTAGACCCGCTACCAAACATTTTCTACTTATCAATCCTACTAAATATAAAGTCATACTGTTTGGTATAGAATAGAATAGAATAGAATTTATTGGTGTTTTTTGATATTAAAATCATTACACAAGTCACAAAATAGCATAGTACATTTTTCTTAGTATATAGGGATAAAAAAAAATAACAGACAATTACAGTATTCAAGAATAAACACGTTAAAATTAAATCAGTAAGGTGGTTGCATAATAAATACAGGATTGTGTCAGCTACGCTACATTCACCTCAGTTAAATTACTTGACAAAAATTCGTCAACTGAATAAATACTGTGTCTCAGTAGAAGCTGCTTGATTGCCAATTTGAATCTGAAGGAGCTGAGTTTCTTATAACTTTCCGGAATTTTATTGTAAATATTTAAATTTATGGAATTTTTAATAGAAGTATTAAGACGAAGTTTGGGATTGACGAGTAGATTTTTATTTCTAGTGGAATAGTTGTGTGAGTCTTTAGGTTTGTTATACTCGTGTAAGTGATTATGAATTTCTATCAAACAATAGTATATATAAAGTGCGGGAAGTGTTAATATTCTTAGTTGCCTGAAAAGCGGCCTGCAAGAGTCTCTGAATCCTGCCTTGGCAATGACCCTGACAGCCTTCTTCTGCAGAGTAAAAACACGATGTGCTTGACTAGAGTTACCCCATAAAATTATGCCATAACTTATATGGGAATGAAAAAGTGAAAAATAAGCCATTTTCAGTACATCCTTTTCGATGGTGATTCTCAAGCGTCTTAAAATAAAAATTTGATTTGATAGTTTTTTCGAGAGTATATCTACATGTTCGGTCCATTTGAGTTTATTATCTAGAGTGATACCCAGAAGCTTGATTGGAGCTTCCGTGATGAAGGTCGGATTTGTAGAGAAAGTCATTTTTTGTGTTTTGGCATTGTTCTGAATTAAATTATTAGGAGTTAGCCACTCTCTGATTTTTTTCGAAGCAACAATATCCTTCTCAGTCAGTTCTTCTAGATTTGTATCAGAATTATAGTAGGTAATGTCATCTGCAAACAGGACACACTGAGATGGCTCAACATAATAAAATATATCGTTTATAAAGATTAGAAACAGCAGTGGTCCAAGGACCGATCCTTGGGGTACACCTGATGTTATCGGTTTAGATACTGATGTATTGTTATTATAAGTAACATATTGAGTTCTTCCACACAGATATGATCTAAAAAATGAATGGGCTGTCCCTCTCACCCCATAAAGCTCAAGCTTATCAAGCAGCCCTTGATGAGGGACACAGTCAAAGGCCTTACTGAGATCACACAGGGTAACTGCTGTTTGTTGACCATTTTCAAATCCCTCGACTATGTCACTCACCAGCCTTCGGACTGCTTGAATTGTAGAGCGGTTTTTCCGAAACCCATATTGCTGGTCATTTATGTAGTTATTCATGTCGAAGTACGTTGTTAGCCTTTTTTTGATAAGTATTTCAAAAATCTTACCAAAAATTGGTATTATCGAGATTGGCCGGTGATTCTCAGGTGAATCTACGTTTCCTTTTTTGAATATTGGTATCAATTTGTTCACTTTAAAAGCATTAGGAAAAACCCCTCTACAAAAACATGCATTAAACAAATCTGTAAGTGGTTCTGCGATAACATATTTTATACTTTTGATAATTTTACTATTCAGATTATTGACGTCGTAGCAATTTGTATTTTTTAACGAGTCTATTGCTTCAATGACTTCGGTCATACATATAGGAAAAAAGTAAAATGAGTTTTTATTACTTGGTAATGACTTTAGGAAATCATTGGCATCCTTATCAGTAGCACTGAGGTGTTCAGTGATAAATTTGACAGCGGACGAATAGTGCAGCATGAAATCATCCGCTGTTAATTTACATTCATTGACAGTCGATTGAGAACCTTTATTACGTTCGAAATTTATCAATTTCCACGCATCTCGGCACCTGTTTTGGGAGCTTTCAATGAATTTACTATAGGCTGTTTTTTTGGTCTCATTAAGTACGAAATTGTACTGCCTTTTGTAAATTTTATATATATTTTCATTTATATCGCTCTTTGAGACTTCACTGATTATTCTCAGTGAGGTGAGAGTATCTCTCATTTCTCTTAGTGTATTGTTGAAAAATTGCACAAGGTGTCGAGGGTGGTGACTTGCTTGTGCTTTTAAGGGAAAGTGTTTGTCTACATAGTAGTTCAAAGTACCCGTCAGTGTCTCAGTTAGTAGATCAACATCATCAGATTGATTGGCTGTAATCCAATTATGAGTTGATATGTCCTCTTTAAATTCATGTAATTTGTGGGAGGTCAATCTTCTATGCATAATTTTTTTGGGTTTATGAGTGATCAATTTGTCAATCAGAATATACTGTGCGCGGTGATCTGATAAGCCCGTTTCAATAACACCTGTCTGATATGTGTCCGAGTTGAAATTAGTCATAATGTTGTCAATGCATGTACCCCTTCCAGTTTTTATATCTAATCTTGTGTAATCATCAATTGTAACTTCTAAGCCGAAAGATTTGATAAGTAGGACCAGGTCGGTCATGCTTGGAGAGTTTATTTTGAAATTAACATTGAAATCGCCAACGATAATTATGTGGATATATTTGGATGTGAGAAAGTGAAGTAGTTCTTCCAATTTGTCAAGGTATATGTGGATGTCACCTTCTACCGGTGATCTATAAGTAGTTATAATTGCACACTTCAATTCAGGAATTTCGATTCCACAGAATTCAGCATGTGACTCCATACAAAAATTTTTAAGTTCAATAGTTTTGGATATTATGTGTAATTTATGAAATATTGCCACGCCGCCGTGCTTTTTAGTGCTTCTACAAAAGGAGGCAGCCATGGTAAAATGTCGGATTTGGAGACTATTCAGATTTTCGTTTGTTAGCCAATGTTCACTGAGACACAGTACGGTATAATCATTATCAGATAAAAAATGATCAAGGGCATTAATTTTATTGGACAAACATCTAATATTTAAATGCAACACACCTACCTTACTGGAAGTTTTTTCCCTATCTGAGTTGATAGTGGTTACATAGCTGTCTTCACTCTCGGTTTCCAATGAAAAAACCTGCTGACATAAGCTCCATCAGGCCAGATATTTGGATTCATTGCCGCTTCAAAGTTTTTCTCGTTGATTGTCACTTTGAAAGACGAATATTTCTCGGGAAATTTAGCTGCTATAGACTGGCAGGATACTTCTGGAAAGTTATCTTTTAGCATCAGCGTCAAATCCTCAACTGTAGTCTCCTTTCCAACTCTGCATACATGCAGTACTGCGAGTTTTGGCACTCCTTTGATGGACAATTTGGAGTTTTGTCCTATGACGACCTGTTTCTTGCGATAATTGTTACGGTGGTGAACAGTTCTCCAATCGCCGATTTTTCCCGATGGTCCAGGCTCAGTATCGGTATTTTCGTCTTTTGTTAGCCCGATGATTTCTTTCATTTTAATTTCCGTTTCGGCTTTCATTATTTCTGCCGAAACTGTTTTTGCCGAGATTTTTGTGTTATTAAACATCTGCTTGTTATCAGGGTCAATGACCTTTGTCTGGGCCACCACAGACTGTTCCAAATCCTTGTTTACAATTTTTTTACCTTTCTTTGGTTCAGGCTCGGTGTTCCGTTCTGGGTTTTTATCGAGTTGTTTTTTGTCAACTTCATGATTGTGGATTAAATTTAGTAGGTTGATGTGTTCTTGAAGGATTTTTATTTTGTCACGTAATTCACTAATTATCGTGTCCTTCTGCTTAATCGTGTAACGAAAAACTTCAATGTCTACCTTTTTATCTTTTGAATATCCTTCCAGTGCGTCGAGAAATATCTCGCTGGAGTCGTCTACACTATGTTCATATCCACAGCACATTATAACTTTATCATCTTGAACTATGACATTTTCTGCCGATTTGGCACATCTCAGGTGATAAACGTTTGTGCACTTAACACATTTCAGGTAATTCACTGCGTTTTTGTTACATTTACTACAGACCGCACCAGCAACGTGACTACTCGTAGCGGCCATTTTAGGTTGAGGTTGGTAGGTGACAACTTTGTACAAAAATTTTAAATTCAATCAGTAACCACATGGGTAAATGATGAACAAGTCGTGATGGTAAGTGGAGCAAAAAATCTGGGAGTGATTATGAACCCTGATGTTTCCTCTTCTTCCTTACAGAACTTGAATCGTGCCTAAGTGGCACGTTGCATACAGTACTTTTTCTATGAACTCATATTAAGCCAACATATTTTAAAAAAATTCTTAAGAGTATATCTCATGATCATGAAGACCTATGACCGTTTCAATTGACAGACCAAGAACTTGTCTGTCAGGCGAATTTTAAATATCGAATTCAAACAGTATCCACGTGAAGTATTTAAAGGATGGAGTTGTAACGGAATTGAAAAAAAAATTCTTCACCCACCTATTCTGATCTACCATTTCAGTTATGGTACAGTGAAAAATTACATTTTTGGTGGAGCAACAAAACCTAGTAGTTATTCGAATGAGTGTACTGAGATCTTAATGAGAAAAGGATATCTTTAGGGGAGGCACGGAAATTTACCAGAGACAGTCTCCATTTGGAAAAATAAAACAAAGAAAAAAGATAATGATAATTACATTCGTCATGCCGAAATCTGTCCGGTGGAGTCATCCATGTCAGCTGTACTGATTTTTTGATACGTTTTTAAAATGTATTGAGATTTGTCAAAACCGTCTTGATCTGTCATCCTTGATGAATGACACATTTTGAAAATCGGAATTTCCCATAATTCTTGTGGGGTCCAAATTGACAATATACCGGGTGTCCGCGGAAGGTATAACTTTTTGTCTTTGGAGATAATGGAATTAAATTTGAAGGATGTGTCCCAAATTCGAGCCTCATCATTGGGATCTCGGAAACCAGAAGAGATACGAGGTAGGTTAAATGGAGGCAAAGTTGCGCAATTTGGTGCTCATTGAAACGCCGCTTTCTTATTTGAAAAATTCCGAATACTTCCGAAGATTTTTGGAAACAACCGATTATTCGCGATTTCATTTTTATTTTTTTGTGATTCTATTTGAATAGATATAACAAAACAAATTTCACATTCTCATTACTACTTTTTCTGTTCTACAAGACGGTGTTATCAGATTTTCAAACAGACGTTTCATATTTGAGCTGCCATCATCAACTTTGTTTTTTTAAATACGGCCCTGGATTTTTATAATGGATTTTAAAATATTCTAATGTCCCAAAACAAATGATGTATCGCAATTATTCGAAAAGTTTATATTAATAGCATTTTCCATAAGAACTCATGTGTTAGAGAGAGACAGAGAATATATTTTTGGTAAGATCTTAGCAGGACATCGTTAAAATAATTTTTTCGAAAAAGAACGATACATTATTATTTTAAGGACCTCAGAAGCTCCTAAAAATTGATATAAAACAATGTGTGATGTTCAACAATAGGCATGATGTTTTAATTATTCCAAAAAAAGTCAAACAAAAACTATAAAATTGAATACCCAATGAAAGTTAATGCAAATATTCAAATTGTAATCCACCTGCTTGAATGCATTTTCGTGTCAGTCTGTGAAGTTTATGGATGGCACGCTGAATGGTCCTTGCAGGGAAAGCCCTGATCTCCCTTATTAGGTCATGTCGTAATACTTCAAGATTTTGTGGCGTGTTTCGATAAAGACGGTTTTTGAGAAATCCCCAAAGAAAGTAGTCTAGAGGGTTTAGGTCGGGGCATCTAGCTGGCCAACGTACGGGACCTTGGTTTCCAATCCATTTATTAGGGAATAATTCATTTAATAAATTTTTAACACATCTCCGTATTGTTGCCGCCATAGTTGACGTAATACGCCCAAAGGTTCTTCCATTAAGGAATCCAATATATTGGTCCTTATTAATTCTGCATATCTATCGGAATTTAATTTTCCTTGAATAAAAAACGGGCCGATAATTTTATTGTGCCACATACCGACCCATACGTTAAATGATTGTCGTCCCTGAGGTCTTACTTCTTGATTCTGCCTTGGGTTTTATATTGACCAATAGTGTTCGTTATGTCTGTTAAGTAGTCCATCTGTTGAAAAACTGCATTCATCTGTCCATATAGTTTTATTTAGGAAGTCATCAATTTCATTAATTTTATTTTGCAACCAGTTACAAAATTCTTATCGTCTCTCAGCATCGCCAGGTCTTAGTGTTTGACTAATATGGATTTTGTAAGGTTTATATCCACGCTTGTTTAGAGTTCTCCAAACTCTCTTTCGCGGTATTCCTACTTCTTCTGAGGAAACTCTAACTGAAGCTCGAGGATTATTATTGGCCTTAAAAAATAATTTTACTTTCTACTTTGTAACAGTTTTCAAACTTACATAGTGTTCCAGATAATTTGTTCCTCTTCTGGATCGATTCGTGTTCCATATTCAACCCTTGGCTTAACAAAACTTCCGTACTGAGCTAAATTATTATCAATATTAGCAAAATAACTATAATTCGGCTGCCGTCTTTCTGGATATTCGAACAAATAGCGCTCACAAGCCGTTTTTGAATTTCGAATCGAAATACAATAAATCCTTATCATGTCTCGTTTTTCTTCGTTAGAAAAAGTTATTTTCGTTTAATAAGCGTTAACGATTAGTGAACGAACAGCGAACTGTCAACAGATTGCATAATTTAAACATTAACAAATGAACTAAGATTGCCAGAATGCACGATGCACAGCCACTTTGATAAAATGCAATTATTTTTGTAAATATAGCCTAGGACCTAGAGTTTGAGGGATGACACTTCAATTATATTATTCATTAACCACCCACTTTTATGTTAGTTTTTGAGTTTTATGCAGTGCGTTATTGCAAAAAAGTGTGTTTAACTCTATTAAAAATCTAATTTTTGTTTCTCTCTAACTCATGAGTTCTTATGAAAAATGCTATTAATATAAACTTTTAGAATAAGTGCGATACATCATTTGTTTTGGGACATTAGAAACTTTTAAAATCTATAATAAAAAATCCAGGGCCGCTTAAATACGAAACGTCTGTTTGAAAATCTGATAACACCATCTTGTAGAACAGAAAACGTAGCAATGAGAATGTGAACTTGGTTTTGTTATATCTATTCAAATAGAGTCACAAAAAAATAAAAATGAAATCGCGAATAATCGTTTTTTTCCAAAAATCTTCGGAAGTATTCGGAATTTTTCAAATATGAAAGCGGCGTTACAATGAGCACCAAATTGCGCAACTTTGCCTCCATTTAACCTACCTCGTATCTCTTCTGGTTTCCGAGATCCCAATGATGAGGCTCGAATTTGGGACACCCTGTATACGACATAAAACTACATCGTTCGACAACTGATTCAGCTTTATGAAACTTTCGCTTTCAACGAATGTGCCATAGTTTCGATTTTCAAAAGGGACACCTAGTGTATTTTCACTTTGTCTCCAAATGACATTCTGAATACAACCATGTATACTTGTGGAACCAAAATTTGTTTTCATTTTGAAATATTTTTTTAAAAATAGAAGGCTATATATGCGTTCAAATCGCTGATTTGAGTCCTAACAATATGGGTAAAATAAGAATTTACTGTTTTCGGCCAAAGCGTATCAACTAGGTATGTGAAATGAAACGTTTAAATGAATAATTCAAATTTTTCGATTCAGTGTTATGTCATATACAGATCCTTAAAATTTTGTTCCATTCTGCGAACACGGTATAGACAATATATCTTAAATTGTACTGATGATAATCACAACCATTTTCATAGGAATCAAAGAAATGTCGCAGTTGAAATAAAAAACATCTTGTACACCACCATTACTTTTTAATGAAAAAGCATTTTGCTAAAATGCAGTCGTGCATTACTTCATTAATTAGATTACAGTTCATCCTGACTGGGTGGTATGATTAAAAAGAGTATTTGCTTGTACTTCAAATTAATGCTCCATGTTGTAGTTTTCACTCCAAAAAATCAAAGCGTTTACTCCACATAATTTTTGAAGTAACACTTAAGTAAGTGCTAGGAATCGCACGTTAAAAGGTAAGACCTCGTTAATCCTTGGCTCGCACAAGTTTCGACTTTTGAGGGCTGCCGTTCGTAAGGGGACGACAGCTGGTTAACGGAAAAAACAATTTTAAATAATTTTAAACAATTTTTTAATTACTCTATACTTTGCTTTATTTACTTCGATATATAGAAGTTAATACTGCAGTAATTACTAATGTTGTCGAGTATTTCCTCCATTTGGGAGTGTTTGGTGTAGTTTTTGAGAAGCTACTCATAGACTAACTACATATATTCAATTTAAAAGGAGTTATGGCTTTATTATGAATTATGGTAGGAAAAGGAGGGAAATGTGTGACAGTAGAACGTATGGGGAGGTACAATATGGAAAAATTATTTCGGTAAGTCAATTATTTTAGATAGATTGCTACTTTTAAGATCTGTACTTTCAGGTTCAATAAAAACAATGTTGAATGGATAGGTATAGAGTTCTTAGGAAATCATATTGAGATGAGGGGAGCAGCTTTATCAAATTTAACGAAAATGGAGGTATTTTTCTCTAAGTGATCCGGGGTTTCAACAAGGAATGAGTGTAGATGTGTAGGTGTAGGTACATCAAACAACTGTGTCAAAAGTAATCACAGAAATTTCACAAAAAATTGTGTACTCCCACATCTTCAGCAATCTCTGCAATTGGTTCAACGCTATCATTACTCTCACTCATGATTATTATATTATATAAGTACCACAGAACAAACAACAACAATCGAAACACTTTGAGGTTAATCACGTACTAGTGTTTACTAGTAGTTTATACTTCTAACCTAAGTCAACAATTCCCATCGAAGAATTTACTTTATGTAAAACATTATACTTCACAAAATACTAGGAAGTAAATGCTCTTACTTGAAGTACAAGTAAATACTCTTTTTAATCATACCACCCCGCATATACATCCCAATTTTGTCAATCTAATTAACTTAATTCCGTTATTCCATAAATAGTAGATCTACTTACCAAGTCAAATATGGAATTTCATGTTTTCTTTCAATGTTGGTTTTCTACAAAGCTCCATTTCAACATCCACTCCATTACACTATGTTTACTTTATATTTGTGGTCGGTGTAATCCTTGATCCTTTTCAGTCATATCCGAGTGATAGCACTCATCGTGTTTTCGTTTTCCTTGCTCGAGGAAACTTGAACGATCCCTGCGATAATTTGCGAAACTGTCTTTGTGAAAACAATGTCCTTCTGTTTATATTTGACTAAGAATAATGGTGGGTCTTCGGGATCTGGGATAATTGGTAGAATATCACTTTCCATTAGTCAACTTCAACAGCAAAGATGTATAGTGAAGTCAAATACATTGATTGATTCAATGATTACTCGCAGAAAATATTGTATTATTTATCAAAAACAAATGACAAAAAATTTGACTCGAAGATTTCTGATCTGCAGGACTTTCCGATGAATATGCGCTAAACCAAATTGAAGAAAGATTTTTTCTGTCTTCTTACTACACAATGATCACTTTTTTTAAAGAAATACATCGTGTATTTGTAGGCTCACATTTTTTTTAATAACTATTACTACTACAAACAGACTCTACCAAGCTGTCATTAGTATACCGCAGGCATGTGTCATGAGAAGCAGCAGCATGCTGGAAGGCATAATAGCCCACAACATTCTGGGAATGCCCTCAGACTTCATGCCCAAAACCGCCAACCTTCTGTGTCCGGAGTGAAACTGACCAATGTAGGGCAAATTAAAGTTGGTTTACCCATGGTTCCAAAGCCTTGGAAGGCGTCGGAGCCGTAGAATATGGGATGAATCCAGTAGTGGAACGCTCTTTCAGTATGGGTGAACTAGCTACGATATTCCAGGTAGAGGTATATGCCATTGAAATATGTGCAAGGGTGCTGGAAAATCGACACCACACACGAAAAGCAATGAAAATATCTTCAGATAGTCAAGCTGCACTGAGAGCGCTTGAATCCGACTGCTTTGAATCTAGAGCAGTATGGAACTGGAGACACCTTAAACCGACTAGCACAACGCAACAACGTTACCCTAGTCTAGATACCAGTGCAAGGAAATGAACTGGCGGACGCCCTAGCAGAAGAGGGGAGGTGCAAAATAACGTTCACTGAGTCAGAACCCGTAATCGATTTATCATATAGCACTGCCAAAAATGTCATAACAGCCTGGGAAGACAATAAAAGACTCGAGTATTGGAGTATTTTGCCGGGCATGGCATTCATCGCTTGTACAAGGAAAAAACAGGACTCTGACGAACTGATAAAACTCAGTAGAGTACATTTCAGAGATATAGTTAGTTTGGTTACTGGCCACTGCAAACTCAAACATCACATGCATAAAATCGGACTTGCACAAGATGCAGAGTGCCGGCTATGCATGGAGGATGATGAAACGGGTAAACACATTCTATGTACTTGCCTTGCAGCGACCAGAACCAGATTTTCAATATTTGGCAATACGACAGTAAGGCCAGAAAACCTGGTTAATTGTTCTACCAATGTGTTCCTTAAGGAATTTCGTTGAGAGATTGGATATACCGGGTGAAATATACCCATAGGGTGAGCCACAATAGGCCATTGGCCACAGTGGATGGCCTGATATGGGCCCACTTATCATCAAAAGCAAAATCAACTACTAATAGGGAGACGACCTGAAACATAACGAAAAAGAAATAAGGTAGTGTTGGGTAATAAGGCCCACTTGATTTTTTTATTTTTTTTTATCCTTTATGTTGTATTCAAAAAAATCAGAAACTTGATGAGTTGATTGCTTGTGATGTTTGCCGCTATGTTAACATCAATATTCGTCTCCTTCAATACCTCAGTAACCAAAAAAAGACAAATTTCAAAAACTTGCTGTTGGGCCTTATTCGCCTATTAGGGTAATAAAGCCCACATTAAGTTATGCAGAATTTCGTTTATTTATTGTATATATAAATATATACACATCATTTTTATTAATCAGAAATAGTAGAAACTCAATGAAACAAAAATAAACATTATTTTCTACAAAAAGTGATAAACTTAACAAAATTCAACAAGGAAATTAAATTATAAACAAAAACTAATAAACTGAATTCTAAGAACATTCCCTACCGTAAAAATCCTGAACATCTTCAGCAGTCAGTCCCATGCAAGTTTCCTGTAACCAAGTTCCACATTCTAGACAATTTCACATGTTGCCCGCGGGCCTTATTACGCGATCGTTGGTAGGGCCTTATTACCGGGCGAGCACTTTTTCTTAAACATGCAATTTCCAGAAAAATTACCAATTCTTTAAATTCTTCTCTCAGTGTGAAAGATAGTATCAATGTTATAGTAACTGATGGAGCACTATTTGTTTCTTTAAGTAAAATAGGTTGAATTAAAAACGACGTCTTACCTTCTTGCGAACTTATAATCTGTGCAGCCTGAAACTGGACATTCACCTAGTGTTGTTAATGGCGAAGTGAAGTCAACGATCTTTTTATAAAGTTTCACCACTCGGATGATGAAACTAACCATGTTGACAGACTTGAAAAAATTTGCCAGTCTTCAAAGAAAAAGACATTGGGCCTTATTTACCGCCGGGCGTTATTCCCCAACACTATCATACTAATTTTTTGACCATACAATTGTCTACAGTATCTCTTTATACCCAGGGATCATCCCCCTTCTTAAACTACACTCTCCTATGTGCTTTTCTTTCAAATTTATTTTTTGATTTTCTCTTTTCAAATAACAAGTTATTTGTTACACTAATACCAACTTTTGGTTTGAGATTTTTTGAGATTTTCTTCAGTACATTCCGCTAATTAAAATTAAAACCGGGCTACAGTCAAGTTCTGCCACTGGTCTATTTCTATGATTAGGTAACGCTAAGTGAATATCACAATTTTTTCATCATATTTTTGATCTTTCCAACAACTTTTCCACTTTGGAATGTGGACTTAAATGCACCAATTTTGTCATAACTTTCGGCAAAACTTTTAAATCTTCTAGTAGCAAAAAGCATAATACCACCATTGTTTGAATAGAAATAAGATAGTTAGCTCACCTTTTGGATTTAACATTGGATTCAAATGGAAGCGACATGTAGATGGCGACAGTGATCTCGCATTCAAGTCATGTTGAAACTTTAGTGATCTGGCCTTCAAGTCATCTCGTAATTTGATTGAAACATTAAAACATTGTTTATATAGAAGTAAGATAGTTAGTCAATGCCTGTGTAAGTGGTGTTGGATGCAAACGCGAGTGTCATCTAGCGTGATTAGTTACAAACATGAATATTTGACGTCATTTTAATGCAGGTTCCTCCAAAAAACCCCGATTTTAATGCTGTCCCATTGTTTCAATCAAGTTACGACATGACTTGGAGGCCAGATCACTGAAGTTACGACATGACTTGGATACGAGCCCACTATCGCCATCTACATGTCGCATCCATTTTGATCCAATTATAATCCCATAAGGTTGACTATCTTCTATATAAACAATGATTAAAATCAGTGTTTTTTGAAGAACGCTGCATTAAAATAACGTCAAATATTCAAGTTTATACCTAATCACGCTAGATGACACTCTCGTTTGGGTCCAATACCGATTCCACAGGCATTGACTAACTAACTATCTTACTTTTTAAACAGTGATACCACTAACAAATATTTTCTGTATTCCATGTACAAATAAATGAATCTCAACTAGGAAATAACAGATTTAGTGATCTTAGCTTCCTATCTTGCTGCATTTTGGAAAATGGCAATTTTCATTCCTCCTTTTTTATTCATCCCTGTGGCTACTATATATACTCCTAAATGATGTTGGAATCTCCTTTAAATTGCCGATTCTCCTTCAAATACTTATTTTCCAGGAGACCTGATGACTCTACTAAAGTTTCTCCTCTATTTTCAATATCTTTACGTTACTTATTGAGAAATACTTTCAGCTTGTGTCAAGTACCCTTCACCTGAATGAAAATGGATTTCTTCAGTGGATTCAGATCCTGATGATTCTACTAAAGTTTTGAAGTTTCTCCTCCATTTTCGATATCTTCAAGTTACTTATTGAGAAATACTTTCAGCTAGTGTCAAGTACCCTTCACCTCAATGAAAATGGATTTCTTCGGTTGATTCAGATCCTGATTCTACTAACGTTTCTCCTCCATTTTCGATATCTTTACGTTACTTATTGAGAAATACTTTCAGCTTGTGTCAAGTACCCTTCACCTCAATGAAAATGGATTTCTTCGGTGGATTCAGATCCTGATTCTACTAACGTTTCTCCTCCATTTTCGATATCTTTACGTTACTTATTGAGAAATACTTTCAGCTTGTGTCAAGTACCCTTCACCTTAATGAAAATGGATTTCTTCAGTGGATTCAGATCCTGATGACTCTACTAAAGTTTCTCCTCCATTTTCGATACCTTTACGTTACTTATTGAGAAATACTTTCAGCTTGTGTCAAGTACCCTTCACCTCGATGAAAGTGGATTTTTTCAGTGGATTCAGATCCTGATGACTACTAAAGTTTCTCCTCCATTTTCGATATCTTTACGTTACTTATTGAGAAAAACTTTCAGCTTCTGTCAAGTACCCTTCACCTCAATGAAAATGCATTTCTTCAGTGGATTCAGATCGTGATGACTCTACTAAAGTTTCTCCTCCATTTTCGATACCTTTACGTTACTTAATGAGAAATACTTTCAGCTTGTGTCAAGTACCCTTCACCTCAATGAAAATGGATTTCTTCAGTGGATTCAGAACCTGATGACTCTACTAAAGTTTCTCCTCCATTTTCGATATCTTTACGTTAATTATTGAAAAATACTTTCAGCTTGTGTCAAGTATCCTTCACCTCAATGAAAGTTGATTTCTTCAGTGGATTCAGATCCTGATGACTCTACTAAAGTTTCTCCTCCATTTTCGATATCTTTACGTTACTTATTGAGAAATAATTTCAGCTTGTGTCAAGTACCCTTCACCTGAATGAAAATGGATTTCTTCAGTGGATTCAGATCCTGATGACTCTACTAAAGTTTTGAAGTTTCTCCTCCATTTTCGATATCTTCATGTTACTCATTGAGAAATACTTTCAGCTTGTGTCAAGTACCCTTTACCTCAATGAAAATGGATTTCTTCAGTGGATTCAGATCCTGATTCTACTGAAGTTTCTCCTCCATTTTCGATATCTTTACGTTACTTATTGAGAAATACTTTCAGCTTGTGTCAAGTACCCTTCACCTTAATGAAAATGGATTTCTTCAGTGGATTCAGATCCTGATGACTCTACTAAAGTTTCTGCTCCATTTTCGATACCTTTACGTTACTTATTGAGAAATACTTTCAGCTTGTGTCAAGTACCCTTCACCTCAATGAAAGTGGATTTTTTCAGTGGATTCAGATCCTGATGACTACTAAAGTTTCTCCTCCATTTTCGATATCTTTACGTTACTTATCGAGAAATACTTTCAGCTTCTGTCAAGTACCCTTCACCTCAATGAAAATGCATTTCTTCAGTGGATTCAGATCCTGATGACTCTACTAAAGTTTCTCCTCCATTTTCGATACCTTTACGTTACTTAATGAGAAATACTTTCAGCTTGTGTCAAGTACCCTTCACCCCAATGAAAATGGATTTCTTCAGTGGATTCAGAACCTGATGACTCTACTAAAGTTTCTCCTCCATTTTCGATATCTTTACGATACTTATTGAAAAATACTTTCAGCTTGTGTCAAGTATCCTTCACCTCAATGAAAGTGGATTTCTTCAGTGGATTCAGATCCTGATGACTCTACTAAAGTTTCTCCTCCATTTTCGATATCTTTACGTTACTTATTGAGAAATAATTTCAGCTTGTGTCAAGTACCCTTCACCTGAATGAAAATGGATTTCTTCAGTGGATTCAGATCCTGATGACTCTACTGAAGTATTGAAGTTTCTCCTCCATTTTCGATATCTTCAAGTTACTTATTGAGAAATACTTTCAGCTTGTGTCAAGTACCCTTCACCTCAATGAAAATGGATTTCAGTGGATTCAGATCCTGATTCTACTAAAGTTTCTCCTCCATTTTCGATATCTGTACGTTACTTATTGAGAAATACTTTCAGCTTGTGTCAATTACCCTTCACCTCAATGAAAATGGATTTCTTCAGTGGATTCAGATCCTGATGACTCTACTAAAGTTTCTCCTCCATTTTCGATATCTTTACGTTACTTATTGAGAAATACTTTCAGCTTCTGTCAAGTACCCTTCACCTCAATGAAAATGGATTTCTTCAGTGGATTCAGATTTCAGATTCTGTTTTTTTTTGAATTATTATTCGCCATTATACTTCCTGACAGATTTTTATTGAAAAAGTTTCTTCAATATTTGGAATATGCGGAGCCTGTAGACGTGAAGAACAAAAATCAGCATCGACGACATTCAGATTCAGGGGAATTATTATTAGTCAATATAAGAGAATAAAGAACGAAGGTAAAACAGAATTTTTATGGTTGAGGATGGAAAATAACCCTTTCTAGGGTTTTAGCGGAAATATCGTTTGTGACGACAAACGCAGACTGAACTCAAAATATTTTGTCTACGCCCATGTCTGTAAACGTCAAAAATCGCACTGTCAACATTCCTTGTAAATGGCACGTAATGAGATCTCATAACATACACGTGCGTTTTGAGAAGAAAACTTAAACTTCTTGGTTCAATTAAATTACAATCAAAGTTTTATTTACGTAAGACTTTATTTGGTCTATTTACACAAATTTATTCAATTTAAAAACATAAAAACTTTTAGCATTAGCGAGATATATTTAGGATTGAAAGAGTGATGCCCCTAAATGTAGACAGCACGTTATGCAATTTCTTCAATTTCTTTAAAAATAGGACACGTTTTCTTAAGTAGCATGCTATGAAAGTAAATGTCATGTCATTTATATTGTCAATTTCTTGAACAAAATATAATTGTATTCGAACATTTTCTCAACTTTATCTACGAATATGTCTGATAGAAGTGAAAGTGATGAAATTATGAGCACTCCACCGAAGATTTTAGAAAAAGCTCAAGCTGCCACACATAATTTGTGACCGCTAAAGCCCAAAAAAAGGTACGAAATTACCTATCAAAAATTTATGGATTGGCGACACAAGCATAACGTTGTAATGAATGGGCGTAGAAAAAGTATAGTACGTTACACGAGTTGTAAGCCCATGACGCACTCATGAAATTAATGCACTCGTCGCTGTGCGGCTTCGTGTATAAACTTTTTCATTTCGTGCGTAATGGGTTACTTACAACTCTTGTTACGTAATATACTATTTTTTACGACAGTGCGTAAACTAGGCTTTTACGCACTGCTGACAATGCCTGATGGCGTATTCAGTTTGGCATGACACAACGTCTTCATCTAGGGAAGTACAAAAGTAATCGCTAATCGATTCAAGATTTTGCTAAAAAAGGGCCGGTTGTTCAGTCAGAGATAATCCGCAGTTTTATGTGAATCATGGTTTATCAAGTTGTTAGAACTTTAATCCTGCTTTGATTCCAGGATTCGCTAAACCATCAAAATCGATGGATTAAACACTCAATTTGACATAACTGACTGACATAACATTGGAACTGCAATATGAAATAGAATGGAAAAATAATCGGAAATCACTTTTACAAAAATGCTTTTGATATAACATAGGGCAGGTTGTTCAGTCAGAGATAATCTGCAGTTTTATGTGAATCTTGGTTTATCGAGTTGTTCACTGCGTAGTTAGAACTTTAATCCTGGTTTGATTCCAGGATTCGCTAAACCATCAAAATCGATGAATTAAGCACTCAATTTGACAACCGACTGACAACAACATCAGAACTGCAATATGAAACAATATGGAAAAATAATCGGAATAATATAACATAACTGATGGTTAAGATGTAATTGAATTGATGAATATCCTATCTCCTATTAGGGCACCCCGTACTTATTAGATTACGTGAAAATCATTTCGAGAAATGGTCACATGAAGAATCTGTATTTACGTTCAGATTATCAAAAGATATTGTGAGAATTAAAGTGAAATGGTTTCTCATGAAATCGCTAATAAAACTAATTGGTAAATGCATTATGTAAATTGATGCTATTAGGTATTTTTGTGATGATTCCATTACCCAAAATTATTTTCTGGGCGACATAACATACACCAAAGAATAAAATGGCATATCCCTTCACAGAATTTTCCTTTTCGTGGGAACCAGATGGGACATTATCACATATACAGGGTGGGTCACGGTCGATGGTACCTTAGACGTTTACGGAGAACGGGACATAGGATCATTCTGAAAATTTGATTTCTCAAGTAGTTGCTCTTGTTCTATCGATCTAAAATATTTTCAGCAATGCAGCGTTGCCGCTTATACCAGAAAGTAGCAGCATCTTTGTTATTTCAAATGGGTCACCCTATATATTACCGCATTTTTGAACTTGTCATTCTTTTTTTATTATTTCTGCTTCATACTACCCTATACCTATCTCTAACAGTTTTTGAGATATTGGTTATTTTCCATATTTTTTATCTAAAACAAAGCTCGAATTGAATGTTGATTTCTGCGGTATTTTTAGGAAGTTGCAATTTTGTGTTTAGTTCATCAAGATCAAGTACATTGATTCTGTATAGAGAAGTTTGTTCTGCGTTATACAGGGTTGTTCAAAATTCATGATCTTACTGCTAGATACGAAAAGGGTTGAAAGTGTGTTTTTTTAAATGAAACATCCTGTATATTATGATATATCCTGAAAGATGACTAAATTCCCTTCGAATTGATATAACATGTTCCTATACCTAAATAGCCAGAATTCCGAGATAATAGCAATTTTCACTTGTAATCTCCCAAGTGGAAATTTTTCGAGTACATGAATTTTCTTTGAAACGAGATAAATTTACGTCAATTAATTCAAGCACGAGGAGGATTCGGTAAGAAAATTTCACACCGAGAAATGAAAATCATCCAACAATTCATAAGAAATAACGAACGATGGTTTCACCTGAACTATTTATAACCACTGAAATATTGATATGTAAAATACTTAACATTTTCGTCAATAAATGTTTGACATGTGACAAGTTGATATTTTGCTTTAATGTACAAATGGAGGTCTAGTTTTTATATGAAAGGAGATAATTATGTATTTACTAGATATTTGGAATGTGCCTGAAAATATTTTCTCCACGATTATTGCAGAAATTGTCAATTCTGAGATCATATTTCAGAAGAAGTTCAATACACCTGTTGTCACAAGTTTTTATCACATGTCCCGTAGCTCAGCGGTAGTGTTGCGGCCTATGAGTCGCTAGGTCGATGGTTCAATCCACTATAAGAATATAACTTTTTTATTTTTTTTTGTTCCAAATTTATACACATTTATTGATGAAAATTTTGTTAAGTATTTTACATATCAATGTTTCAATGGTTATAAATAGTTCAGGTGAAACCATCGTTAGTTATTTCTTATGAATTGTTGGATGATTTTCATTTCTCGGCGTGAAATTTTCTTACCGATTCCCCCTCGTGCTTGAATTAATTGCCTTTAATTTATCTCGTACATGAATTTTCAAAGAAAATTCATATAAGTACTTGAAAAATTTCCGGCAATAATTCAAGCACTTGGGAGATTACAAGTGAAAATTGCTATTATCTCGGAATTCTGGCTAAATAGGTATAGGAACATGATATATCAATTCGAAGGGAATTTAGTCATCTTTCAGGATATCTCATAACATACAGGATGTTCCATTTAAAAAAACGCACTTTCAACCCTTTTCGTATCTAGCAGTAAGATCATGAATTTTCAACGACCCTGTATAACGCAGAACAAACTTCTCTATACAGAATCAATGTACATGATCTTGATGAACTAAACACAAAATGGCAACTTCCTAAGAATTCAAATACCGCAGAAATAAACATTCAATTCGAGCTATTTTTTGGATAAAAAATATGGAAAATAACCAATATCTCAAAAACCGTTAGAGATAGGTATAGGAGAGTATAGAGCAGAAATAATCAAAAAGGAATGACAAGTTCAAAAATGCGGTAATATACGGGGTGACCTATCTGAAATAACAAAGATGCTGCTACTTTCTGGTATAAGCGGCAACGCTGCATTGCTGAAAATTTTAGGTCGATAGACCAAGAGCAACTACTTGAGAAACCAAATTTTCAGAATGATTCTATTTCCCGTTCTCCGTAAACGTCTAAGGTACCATCGACCGTGACCCACCCTGTATATCTTGAATGAATCATCATATCTACCTTAATTAAAAGATCCATCACATGGGATGATTTGCTCAAGAATTTCATTATGAAACCTTCAATGATTCCGTTTTCTACCAAGCTTTCCAAAACACCATAGGAAAGTAAGTAACTACGAATGGAAAATGTTTGGTTACATTTGACAAGAATTAGTAAAATCTTCTTCATTGATCTGATGATGAGCGTTAGTATTGAATTTTTATTCTCATTACGGTACATGCGCTCGTTCTCGATTCAGTAACTCCTCAGTACTGTAGAGTTGTCTGGATTATTCCTGCAGTTGGAATAGCAAATGTGCCACCTTCTATTTGTTAAGTCGCCCCGGAGCGCATTTGGTAGTGGTACTCTCCTTCGTCTGCACTTATGTTCAGCCCATTATAGTCTATGATACATAACTATTTCAATTTACATTTTTATTTATACTTGAAAAGCTTTGTCGAAAAGTTGAAAAACTTCCGATGACATTAAAGTATATTTTGACTTTGACTTTTCATGAAATAGTTCAGATGAACTGCAAAATCTTGGTTTTCATTATCCATGGTCGAATTTCTGCTGAACAACACATTTGACGGTAATCTAGGATTCGATTCCAAACCGAGTTTGATAAATCTTTGGTTTTCACCATGGACTGAACAACCGGCCCTAAGATATTATTGAATTGGTGAATATCCTAGCTCCTATTAGGGCACCTCGTACTTATAGATTACGTGAAAATCATTTTGAGAAATGGTCACATGAAGAATTTGTATTATGGTATAGATTATCAAAATAGATTGTGAGGATTATTGTGAAATGGTTTCGACATTACATACACCAAAGATTACAATTACAGGATTTTCCTTCTCGTGGGAACCAGCTAGGACATATTTACATATCTATCTTGAACGAATCATTATATCTACCTTAAAAGATCCATCACATAGGATGGTTTGCTCATGAATTTAAATCTATTTTATTGTTTAAAGCGCCTTCAATGATTCCGTTTTCTACCAAGATTTCCAAAAAACCACTGGAAAGTAAGAAACTACAAGTGGAAAGAGTTTGGTTATATTTGACATGAATTACTAAAATCTTCTTCATTTTTGGCAGAAAAACCTCGGTCGATATCCATTTGAATTGAATGTAATTCTGATTCAATAAACAACATTTATTATTATTCTTCTTTGATGTGATGATGAGCGTAAGTGTTGAATTTTCATCTCATTGAGGTACATGCGCTCGTTCTCGTATCAGTGACTCCTCGTCTCCTCAGGTGTTACTGTGGGGTTTTCCGATTTTTTTCTGCAGTTGGAATAGAAAATACGCCACCTTCTACTTGTTGAGTAGCTTGGAGCGCACTTGGTGGTGGTGCTCTCCTTCGTCTGCACTTATGTTCAGATCGGGGAGACCATCACCATTATAGTCTATGAAAAGCTTTATCGATAGGTCGAAAAACTTACTACATAAAAGTATATTTTGACTTCTACTTTGACTTTTCATGAAATAGTTCAGATGAACTGCAAAATCTTGGTTTTCATTATCCATGGTCGAATTTTTACTGAACAACACATTTTACGGTAATCTAGGATTCGATTCCAAACCAAGTTTGATAAATCTTTGGATTTTACCATGGACTAAACAACCGGCCCTTTTATTCGTGTCATTTCAGTGACATGCATTCTCAAATTGTAACATGAGACAGTCGTAATTAAATCTTTAACTAACCTACTTTGTGTGTCTTATGGCAGTAATTTATTTAATTATTCAGTGTTGTTTCACCAGCCGTAGCAGAATAGTAATTATTATTTTATGTATGCAGATGTACGATGCCGAGGAAGAATTTCTGATGGTGATGTTTTATGAACAGTGAACAAAACAAAATAGAAACCGAAAACTAGTTGGGAGTGCCATGGCCAGAACAACTTTCGGGTCGTGAAATATCAATAGTGCGTTTTCTCTTATTTATTTATTTATTTATTTATTGACTAATTCGGGATACTAACAGGTGAACACCCAATAAAGTTTCCACTAATGCATTCCTAATTCTACAAACTCAAATAATTCTAACGAAATACATCAAAATACAGAGTGGGCCATTGAGAACGAAACAGCAGCTCTGTAAGTCGGCAGAACCGAATTATAGAAAAAACACTTGGATACTTCAATTACATTTTTGAGATGGACGTCGTTCGCGATGAAATTCACCCGAAATACATTCCATCCATCGGAGCTGTGACCACCACCCCTAAGTTTTTAAATGACAACATATGAGTACGGTAACCTACAGCTAATTTGTTCAATGAAACGCATCCAGATAAACTTGTTGCTAGAACATACTTTCTAGAATTAGTGCAAATTTTCGTCAAACTGGATCAGTAAAACAGGAAACGAGATCCAGAACGTTGAGAAGTGAACCTGCTGAAGTTGCACATTCAGGACAAGTTCATGCAGACCTAACATTGAGCACAAGGAATTTGGCTGGTGTTATCAATATCAGCAGAACTAGTATCCATCGAATCCTGAAACATCATAAATTCCACCACTATAACATAAATTTGGTACGAGGGTTTCCTTTTATATTTCGGGTTTGGACAACCCTAGTGTTGCAATCTGGCAACTGACTGCTCTATCGTGAAGTTTGACATTTTGTAGGCTATGCGTACACGAACGTTTTGACATACGAGCACTATTTGTGTTGTTTACAGTAACTTAAAAAATCATCTCGGCAAAGAAAATGGAATCAAAACGTGAATATTTTTCATAAATTCAGGCGTTTAATAACTCAGCAACAGTGTATCGATGAATTTAATTTAATTTTTGGCGATGAAGCTCCATCAAGGACCAGTGTTTATCGATATAAACTGGGATCCCACGCCCATTTTCAAAAATGATTAATAACAGGCTGAATCTTCCTGAGTAGCTTCATTTTGCCGAGACGCCCAACTTTTTCCTTTACGAAAAATAGTGCTAGCTAATAAAATGCGCCGGCGTCAATCATGTCGATTTGGTGAGTGCAAAAAAGTCATTAATAACAGTTAGTTTTTCAGTTGAACTTCGAGATAATTCGATGAAGTACTCGAAAAAACTTTTGTCCTACACTCTCAACATGTACCAATGACGTGGTCATCAAAATTCATTAATAACCAGCGGATTTTTTTACCGTTGCCTGGTTAATATTTGTATAATTGAATGGTCATATTGTACTACAAATTGAATGGTAGGTGTTCCCAGTCCTACGCTCTGAAATTGGCAATTCCATGGTACATTTTTTTTATCAATAATATGCTGAATCTTCGTGAGTAGCTTCTTTCTATTGAGACGACCGACTTTTTCCTCTACGAAAATTTTCGGAAATGGTAGCTAATATAATGCGCAGGCGTCAATCATGTCGATTTGGTGAGTGCAAAAAAGCCATTAAGAACAGTTAGTTTTTCAGTTGATCCTCGAGATGATTTGATGAAGTACTCGAAAAAACTTTTGTCCTACAAAATGGATGGTAGGACTGAAGAGTCCCCCACTTCCAACATGTACCAGTGACGTGGTCATAAAAAATCATAATAACCAGCGGAAAGTTTTTTCGAGTACTTTATCAAATTATCTCGAGGTTCGACTGAAAAACTGTTATTAATGACTTTTTTGCACTCACCAAATCGACATGATTGACGCTTCCGCATTTTATTAGCTACCACTATCGAGAATTTTCGTAGAGGACAAAGTTGGGCGTCTCGGCAAAATGAAGCTACTCAGGAAGATTCAGCCTGTTATTAATCATTTTTGAAAATAGGCGTGGGATCCCGGTCTAATAGTATGGTGAATTCAATCGAGGTCGTAGTTCGATTCAAGACGAATTTCGTGGAGGTCGTCTAAAATCTGTTGTTGTTCCGGAAACCTTTGATGCTGTGCGCGAACTGATATTGAAAGATCGTCATGTTACCTATCGTGAGATTGACACAACCTTAGGCATTAGTAGAACCAGCATACATTCAATATTGCATGAACATTTGACTGTTAAAAAAAAAATCGCGTTGGATCCCACACAAATTGTTAATCGTTCAAAGAAAGGCTCGTGTCGATTGGTCGAAAGAAATGCTCAAAAAATACGATCGTGGTGCTTCGAAACACGTCTATGACATCGTGACAGGTGACGAATCGTAGATTTACGCGTATGAGCCCGAAAGTTAACAGCAGTCGACTGTATGGGTGTTTCAAGATGTGCCAAACCCAACAAAAGTTGGCGCACGAAGCACTTCCAAGCAAATGTTCTAAAAAACTGGACATCTCACAACCGTACCACTAGAACAAGGCAGAACAGTCAATTTTGAGTAGTACACAACCATTTGTTTGCCAGTTGTCTTCCAAGAAATGAGGAAAACCAACTGCCGAAAAAGGATCACTCTTCACCACCTTGATGCGAGCTCGCACACATCGGCTCAAACAACTGCGTTTTTGAGCACTCAAAACGTAGATTTGATGAGTCATCCGCCGTTTAGTTCTGACTTGGCTCCAAAAGACTCCTTTTTATCTCCGTATGTAAAAAATAAACTGAGAGGTCAACATTTTTCGACACCTGCAGCAGCGGTTGATGCGTTCAGAATGCATGTTTCGGAGATACTTCAATTAGAGTGGCAAACGTGCTTCGACAATTAGTTCAAACGCATGCAGAAGTGTCAGAAGACTGACCAAAATTAACCAAATTTATATATCTATCATAGAAAAATCATCCGGATAATTGTACAATTGAAATAAAAGCAATTAGTAGAGATATTCAAGCTAAGAATATTGCACTGGAATTTGCTTTATTTTTCACGAATTTAATGTAGTACCTACTGAAATAAAAGCATTGGGTAATTTTAAATATTGCAATAGAATTGTTTGTTTTCATTTTAGATTTGTTCAACTACTTAAAAATGAGTGAGGCCCAGGCGTCGAAAAACTTTACAACTTTAAACTTATTTGCAAATCTATTCAATTGTAATCCTCTGGAGATCACCCTATTCAGTGATGATGTTGACAATTGTTTGAATGTTTTAGACGATGTAGTAACTTGATTACTTATATTTCGGACGTCCATCATCTTAATGGTTGAAAGATTTCTATCTCTTTCAAATTTTTCACAACGTTCCAATTGCTTGAATCCGCAATCGTCTTCTGGTGAATAGTGACAAAATCAGATGCTACGCGACCTTTTATAGGTCCATAATTAATTTGACGCACATTACAGAAAACCTCCTCATCTCTACGGTCTTCCGAAAATTCACAAACCCGACATGCCATTAAGACCAATCACCAGCTCTCGTAACTCACCGACCTATAACCTGGCGAAATACCTCCTACCGATACTACAACCCTTACAGGGTACTAGCAGTTCGTTCGTCAAGAATTCTAAACACTTCGTGGACATTATCAAAGATGTTGAACTAGGGCCTGAAGATCGTTTCATCAGCTTTGACGTGGAGAGCCTTTACACCAATGTCCCCATAGAAGAATCCCTTAACATCATCAAGAGGAAACTGGAAGAAGACATCCAGCTTCATGAAAGGACTGACCTCCCCGTACAAGCGATATTGGAACTACTGCAGTGCTGCCTACACAACTCATACTATCAAGAAAAGAGCCGTTTCTTCTCCCAAGTTGATGGACTGCCGATGGGATCTTCTCTCTCTCCAGTAATCGCCAACATATACATGGAGTGGTTCGAGGAATTGGCTATCAGAGAGGCAAAATACAAACCAAAACTATGGCTGAGATACGTAGACGACACCTTTATCATTTGGAACCATGGAGATGAACACCTTGGGGAATTCTTAGCCAGAATGAATAACATGAGGGATTCAATCAAATTCACAATGGAAAAGGAAACTAACAGTACCATATCGTTTCTCGATGTGAAAGCTGAAAGAACAGACACTGGAATCCTCACCTCTGTTTACAGGAAGAAGACACATACAGGACAGTACCTCAACTACGGCTCTAATCACCCAAACTCCACAAAGAGGGAAATCGTAAGAACGTTGGTGGAGAGAGCAATGTCTATTTGCAACAACCAGGAGTCATTGGAGGCGGAAATTAACCACATCAAAAAGGACCTACGCCGAAACGGATACTCCGAAAAGCTCATAGGAGAAGTTCGGAAACAACTCGAAAAGACCAAGACAACCGAAGAAAGACCACAAAACCCCGTTCTCATTCTTCCCTATATCAGGGGTATCTCCGAGAAGATCAGAAGGATCGGAAATAAATACAACATCAAGAGTTGTTTTCAATCCGGCAGCACCTTACGAAGCTTCCTCACCAAGACGAAACCAGAGAACACAACAGAATCCAGTAAAAACTGTATTCATAAAGTCCCATGTGAATGTGGAGATTCCTATATCGGAGAGACCAAGAGGCCATTATCAGTAAGAATAGCCGAACACAAAAAGTGGACTCAACGAGGGGAACATCAAAATCGGGAATTGCTGACCACGCCTGGACAAAACACCACCGAATTCTTTGGGACGAAGCTAGTGTTCTTCATAGAGAGGAACATTGGTTCAAACGGAAATTTATGGAAACCACCTATATAGAAGCCAATAGTGCCTTCAGTCAACCAAGCGTGGAAATTAAAAACGTATGGAAACCGCTTATGGACCGTTTTGGAGGGAGAAAAAGCGCGAAACCACGCGCGCCGCAAGACCGCGCGTACACTTAAATTATAGACCTATAAAGGGTCGCGTAGCATCTGATTTTGTCACTATGTTGACAATTGTTTCATGGATTCCTACCAAAACATTTTTTGCAATAATTATTTATTCATATAATTACAAAATAGGACATCATAATTTCCAACATTATCCACATTGCTGTTGAGCGTTTGATCATTATTTCCAATATCAAATAATGAGATAGACAATTCTTCCATGTATTAATTATAATTCACCATAAACGCATGATTTCCTGCATAATTAATTGGATTCATTTGTATAGTTTGGAGTTATTGATTATCTCTTGAACAGAAATTTAATTTCAATGGATTCAAATTTCAGATTTATTTTAATTAGTTATTCACCAATCATACTGTCTGGTCTCAACAATAGACATATTAGTCCAGTTCCCAGAGACCAAAAAAGGGGTTCATCTTACAAAAGGTGGGGTAGCAGATTTAATATTTTTATTTTGTTTTAATGAGTATGAAGAGTAAAATATAAAAATTGTGACTAAATCTGGGCTCGGCACAACTTTTGGTAGCCGAAAAACCTCGAAGTTTTCGGACATTTTTCAGTTTTTTCGCAATATGTCGAAAAGAGTGGTTCTAGTAAAAAACAGTCTCTATACAAAGTTGTAGAGCATTAAATTCCCTACAAATTTCATCAATCTTTTTCTACTACGACCAATAGGGAGCGAGCTACAGCTTCTCAAAGATGGAACATTTTTCAATGCAATGTGAGAAAAAGCACTTCAACCTATTCACCGAGCTTTCGCATTGTTTCAAAGCTTCATCAGGGCCTGAAGTCAATACAGTGAAACAAAACTATGTTGCTTAGCAGAAAATTTGAAATGGGCGTCATTGTTATGAAAATGAAGTAGAATGATCTATAACTTTTCTGTGAGCTCCTCCATCACAAAAATTAATCACCAACTAAAGGAATAAAGGAGACAAGAGAGTGAGAAAACATGTGTATGGAAAAAACTTGTATTAAACAAGTGAAGTATTTCATTACAATGAAAACATTGAAAAATTGACCAATGAAAAGAGAAGTTAACCTTTCACTTCACTTCCTTCTTTGGCGTTTCGACGGTCCTGGTTCCTCACGAACAGGTGCCATGTTGGGTGGGTCCTCGTAGACCTCATCCATGATTGATGAGGTGAATCTATCTTCCTCTTCCTCACCATCTGTGTCCAGTTCGAAGGAGTACAGTGGGACATTGTCGCAGTCGGTGCCTCTGCATCTCTTGCAGATGCTGGAGCATTTCAACCCGGCTTTGACGCACGAGCAGGCTCGCTGACATCCAGATCTGCAAGTGCACGAGACACTATCAAGTAGGCTTTTGGGTGCTGGGTCCTTCGTTGCATGCTGTGGAATCAGGCCCTGTAGACTGCTGGTCCACCCATAATGTTTGGGGTTCAAGTGTGTGGCACCCAGCCAAACTTGAATTTGGTAAAACTATCTTAGTGAGTGTAGAGCAGCAGCATCAGAAGTGGGTGACAACCGAGCAAGATCAATTTTACCTGCAGACACGTACGTTTTAAAAAGATCGCATCGCATTTTGCACAAGGTTGCGAGTCCACTGAACGTCCCCTGTTGGTACAATGCTTTGAACACAAGATCTCCAGCTTCAATAATCGCTCCATTTGTGCTCTGCTCATCCAAGAACACATCTAACGCATGCTTCATTTCTCCGGAAAAGTTTTCCAGAACACTGCATAGCTTCACTTTTCCATGGCCAAATATGGCAGATGTAGCGTCACACCCGCTGAAAGCATGGCTGATGAGGATGTATTGTGGATTGAATTTGTATGATGCTGTTGAGTAGCATACATCATTTGCACCACCTCTCCCAGGCTTCAAGAAGAATAAATTCCAAGCCCTGTCATGAGCACAAGGAGATCAACTTCCTCCCCAACCAGCACCACAGCATCACATTTCTGGGCCTTGGCTATGGCGGTTTCCACTATGAGTCTGTCAGCATCCTCATGTGCCTGACTGACTTGAATTCCACAATCCTCGAACTCTGTTTTGAGTAGCTCAATTAACCTGATCTTGTTAGTGGCGTTCGACAGAAACTTGTTTTGAGCAACTGCGTTGATTGTGGTTTTGTCAAAGATCACATCAGGAGAAGTGTTGATCTGTGTCTTGCGTAATCTTTCAGCGCTCTTTATACCAGACTCTGCGGGGTACCCATCAACAGCAAACGGTTTCTTCTCCAGTACATCTTCGCAGTTCATTGGGGTGAATGCTGTGTAGAGAGAGGATTTAGTTCCTTTTCTCGATTTATCCGTTTTAGCCCAATTCGACGGTCTGTTAAAATCATGTCATGAACTGCATCGATATTTTCGGGGACTGACACAGAAACTGGCCTTCATGATCGGTCATCCTCGATGGAAAATTTACCTCTTTTGAAGCTTGCAGTCCAATTTTTCACGGTCGCATACGAAGGGCATTGATCACCAAGGCTATTAAGCATATCCCCGTAAATCTGCTCACCTCTTAACCCTTTTAAATACAGGTACTTGATGATGGCTCAATACTCCAATTTTTCGATTTTCACAATTTCGGTGGACATATTTTTTCTTTTAATTTATTGCGTAACTCTGGTTTACTTTTTTGACGTCAAACTTTACACTGACACTTCTAATAAGTTATTGTTCGTTGCTATGGTAACGCAATATTTTGTTTATGCAGATAACTGGTCTAGGCTAACTAGATATGAATACATACTTACATATTTGAACAGTTAAACACTTTTTTACAATTTTACCTTTTGGAGATTTGAGAATTTTTCTAGTTATTCTTTCATATTTTATATATTTTACATAATTTTCACTTACCTATACTTTTTTACTTCATAATTTTACAATCTTACATTCATACTTCTCCGTTCTAAAATTTTACATTTTCATAACAACCTTACAACCCGTTATTCATATCGCTCAATTGCATGTATTGTATCTATATTTTGAAAAAACAAGTGCTTTGCCCTAAATCACTTTATTTACTCAAGGGTGCAGTTATTTGAATTGTAATTGCATTATTTATTCTGAGTAAAGTTATTATTATATTATTATCATTATTAGTGTAATCGTACCTCTGTAAATTGTTAATAATATTTTTTTTTCATCATTAGACATAATCATACCATATTCAGTTTTGGACTCTGAGCACCAAAAGGAAACATACATTCATTTATTCAGTTGTACCTGTACAAGCATGCAGTTAAAACCTCTCGCCGTAAATTACCTTTCCAGAATCGTCATAAATTTCAGGAAAGTTCTGAATTCATTTATGCTCGTAACACACAACGGCGTTCCTTTCTTTGGCATTTTACTTAGTATTCGGCAAAGGGCTGTCCGCGTACAAGAGAACAGGGTATTGTGTTTCTATTTATTAGCAAAGTTTTCGCCGCACAACAATATCACATTATTCTGTAAACTTTTCCCGCGACAAAAGGTTTTAATATCGCTGCTGCGGTATGTGCACATAATTCTAGTACGATTTACCGAAATACCAATCTGCTAAGAGACTGAAAACACTAATTTCAAACATATTTCTCGGAACATTTCCTGGGGCCAAGAGCCGGTGAACAGTCTCGGCATGACAGTAAACAATATTTTATATAATTCATCATCGTCAACAACATTCAAACAATTCAAAAATTGGCTAACGCTCCCAGGAATGTACTCAGTTTTCTGAGTGAGTTTTCCGAGCCCCTTCAGAGTTAGAGTTAGATTTAGATTAGTTTAGGGCTTTCGTGCTGACAGCCTCTACACCGCGACCTTTTCAGATCTATTGTGTGAGCCCTCGTAATCATTTAGAGTTCTCTATCTAGTACTGTCTTGGTTTTTCTTCTCTCAACCTTAGAAACTTTGACAAACCTTGACAAACCCTCGCTGTAACGTAGTATGTGTATTAACGTTTTCTCTTCTTCCTGACAGAGCCTACATATCATGTCTTCTACCAGACCGATTGTACCCATATGTTTGTGGTCCATCTAATATTCTCCTCTTCTGGCTCAGTAGATATTCTGTGGATGTTGGTTACGGTTGCTCGATAAATTCTTTCGCATGTCTCATTCCTGGTGAAATTTTTCACCACTCTTCACCATTCTTCATTACCTGTATAACCTGTGTTTGCTGGTTCTCAGGCTAAGGTCAGTCTGTTCTGACTGCCCAGCTCTTTTAGGACTTCTATCGCAGCGTGGCTGTGTGTTTAAATAACAATGGTCTTTTCTGAAAACCCATGCCTCATTTGCTCTTGAGCGCAATGGTGTATTGTGACGATTTCCTCTAGGAACGTCGTCACATATTTGCCAAGCATCATGAGATTTTTATCCTTGGCTTGGTTCCATAAATGCCGGCTTCTGAACCTTCATCATTTTTGAACCATTCGTGTAGACAGCGATTCCGCTTTGATGGGATGTCCCTTCTTCCATGCATCCTCCAAAGGTGGGAGGTATGCCAAAATGTCACATCACAATCAGAGTCAACTGTCACTGTCAGACAATCCGTCAAAGTCGCCCAGAGGCACTTTCCCATTGGGAACAAGTTACACCTGATTGTTCGTGGTCTGTGAGATCACTTCAGGATTTACCCAAAGTGACTCGGAGTTACTCCTTGGTACAATTGAAAAGCGAATCCGGCGAACAGAACACCCAGAACCAAAACGACAATCTGCGGAAAGCGTTCCATCTGTGTTTATTGTTCGAACTAAACACGAAGTCAAGCATAAAGATTGGAAAATTAAGCTGGTTCACATAATAACCGAGAGAAAACGTTACGGTTTTGTGTTCTAACCACAGAGCAATAAAGTTGTGACAAAAGTATGTTTACCAAATAAAGTTGTCATAAAGCGAATCATTTCAAAACAGTGGCATACAGAGTGGACTTGCGAATGTGGACATGAGCCCGATTTTAATGAAACTTGCACAGATTGTGTAAAACATGATCAAATTACTTCACCAATCAAAATTTTTCCGCGGAAATATCTGTGAGAACCTTTTTTTGGCGAAAATCCTTGATTGTGGTCACTTCACAAATACTCCCCAGTCCAAGACAATTCACGTAATTTCCAATCCAAATAACTGGTCATTAACTATAAACATCAACTCTCAGAAGTATAAAGGAGATTAATTGACTGAATGAAGCTCAAGGAATTACGGAGTTCAAATTTTAAACTCGATTTTCAAAAATGTTTGACAAATTCAATGATAGCTTTCATGAACATGATGGTATACATGCAAATGCAACGTTGCCAACTTTGACTTCTTTAGTGTGCGTCCACCTCCTAAAGGCTCGTTAATATCCTTGCGAATTTTCGCAATTTTCTTCCGATTCGACTTACACGGCGAAAAAATTGCGCTGAATCATGAATGATGAATAACATGTAATTTTTCAGTATCTGGAGTTAGATAATACTACATAACAGTTATTTTTTCGCCGTATGAGTCGAATCGCAAAAAATGCGAATATTTTCAAGGGTAAGGTTAAAATTTAGGTTAGGTTATTTTCCCTTCTTTTGCGTTAGAAGTTTGAATATGTGAGCAGTTGTCGAAGCAGAATAGGGGCGAGCGAAGCGAGCATAATGACGGCGAGCGCAGCGAGCATCTATTTTTATTTACGGTTTCAACGCTGAAAAGTGATCGGATCGTAAGCAAGTTCTGTAACAAAAGTGTCAAAGTTAGGTTAGGAGGTTTTCCCTTCTTTTACGTAAAAAGATTAAATCTGTACGCAGTTGTCGGGGCGGAATAGGGGCGAGTGCAGCGAGCAACTATTTCAACGGTTTTAGAGCTAAAGAGTGAACAGATCGAAAGCAACGTCTGTAACAAAAGTGCCAAAGTTAGGTTAGCTTATTTTCCCTTCTTTTACGTTAGAAGTTTAGATCTGTCTACAGTAAAAGGTCGGGGCGTAATAGGGGCGAGCGAAGCGAGTATAATGACGATGAGCGCAGTGACGTTTTAAACGCATAAAAGTGATATAATCATGAGTAACTTTCTCCAACAACACTTTCTTTCAATTCAAAAGATAAGATCTGAGTGCAAAGAAAATAAAAACTGATGTTTCCGTATACGTTCTCACGCCAACCGCTCAAGATTCCTCCTTCATTTCATCAACACAAAATACAGCATCGAATTCAACAATTTTTCAGATATTTTCAACATATTTCCAAAAAAGAATCACATGCAAACTGATCCCGGTATGCAGGAATTAAAAGAAAACTGGCAACGTCACTTTGTTCTCTTTTTAGTCTCTTCGCTTGTTTGATATTTGACACTTGTATCAATATATATGAATGGTTTCTTGTATGGCTTGGAATGACCATTTTAAAGTTATTGGCATTTGTTGGAAGTGAATAAACAGCACAGAAGCAGTCAGTTGGTTCAATTTAAACTGGTTATAATTTATAAATTTGTAGGGTATGTACTGCTACACATTTTATCGAAAAAATACAAAAAAACATGATTTCCGCAAAAAAAAAGTTATCTCGGTATTAATTATTCGCTGTTTTAAGCCATCTGTGAAAATTTTGTTAAAATCGGCCAAATGTCCATATTGGCAAGTTTTTACGAAAGTTCATCTCAATGATACATTTCTGACGTTATTATATTAAAACAAAAAGGAATTTCATAGTGCAAAATAAACCCTCCAAATATACACCTCACCCCCAAAAACACGAGTAGTGAGAGCAGCCTACTCGGGTTCAATTAAGGGGTCTAGTAGTAAATGTTGTGAAATAATGACAGAAAATTTGTTCGTTGAGTGGATTATTCCCAAAAAGGTTGAAGTCTGTGACGAAATTCTTGGAAATACTCTGGCAACGAATTGTAGAACCAAATAGACAGGCACATAATGCAGACTCAGAATAAAGTAGGGGTTGGTGCAAGTTAGACAGATATGGACACAACGTAGCTGACACCACCAGCAAAATGGATGCAATCAGCTGCTAACCAGCTCAGTACAAACAACGTTCACGGCTGCCACCACATGGATGGGAGACTGACAGCCGTATGCATAGTCAATTCCTGCGACTCGCCATAGTTTCTCCGCTCGCTACACAAGAACTATAATGCACAGTCGAGCTCCAAAAAAGTGGTACATCGCCAGCGTTTCGCCAAAATGTGACTTATCGCGTAGTTGTCACTTTTTTGGAGCTCGACTGTGCATTATAATCCTTGTGTGGCGAATGGCGAAACTCTGGCGAGTCGCTGGCGATTGACTATGCATACGGCTGTGAGACTCACTTAGACGGATTGAGACGGAAAGATGGTCTGGTGAAGCATGATTCTCGGTAAATCTGACAATAACAGTGATGATCCTGTTCATCAACAGAAGAAGAAAAATTAGTTCGGACCACCCATCATGCTTTGCCAAGAGCTGGAGCTAGTTCAGCAGGTCAAATATCTGGGGGTGAAACTAGACTCCAAGCATAGACGCCGCATGTAGAGAGGCTTTTTCAAGAGTCGATAACGAACTTATGGCAACTGTGGTCCATTGTAGGGAGTAACTAGGTACCAAACCAGAATTTATGCGTTGTCTGTACATGGCAGTCGTAAAATAAAAGATACATTATGGGTCAGCTGTGTGGTGGCCAGGTGCACAGAACTAACTGCACAATATATCGAAGACTCAGCAAGGCCCAGAAGTTGGCCTGTTTGGTGATAACGGGTGCGATGAGAACGACTCTAACCGCAGTGTTGGAGGTACTGCTGAGGCTGCTTGTCGATTGGGCGGAAGAAGAGCGGAAGAGGAATTATACTGGCTGCATGCAGTCGAAAGTCTTTGTCACCTTTGCTTCCATATATGAATGGAAATTATTCAAATCATCTGATTCTCAATCTGAAATACATGTTCTTTATACCTCATTTCAAATTTCCCTACTATTCGTTTTGTAAATGCAGGGGCCAGTGTTCGATGTGTAGGAACTATCAAAGTTTTGCTGTTGCGTGTATTGTGTTGATGTGCAGTTTAGAGAGTGGGTGGAAATTTCAGATTTTGTCTTGCGTACATCAGACACTCAATGATAGATATACAAGAAGCACTCACGATTAGATTCTGAATCATACCTGGTTTAGAACTATCCACGTATTCTATTTCAAAAATCAGTAAATCTGTTGTAAAATTTGCAAACCGAGGTATAATATATGGTTAACAAGCTAGCTGTGTTAAGACAATACTTCATTGAGGAAATTGTGACGTAAGATTAATTAAGTTTTTTCCGACATTGTCTATGTGGTTATCCCAGGTAAGCGACTATCTATATCAGACCCCAAAAACTTCACATTTTCAGATATTTTGAAATCTAGATCACTGCTTACTGTACTGGAAATAGGGCGACTCAGATAGGAATTCACTGTTATTATCTTATCTACGTTTAGTAATAACAAATTACGTATTAACTAATTACAACTGATTTCAATTCATCAATATTTTTGCTACGGATTATAATTGAAGTATCGTCAGTTATGTGAGCCTTCATATGTTCAGGTAGGTCATCAATAAAATTAGTGAAAAGTCCCGAACCCCAGGGGACTCCCAGTTTCACCCAGGGGACAGTTTCACATAATATTTTCTGCAATTACCATCATCACATCTCACTATCACATGTCGTATAGTTGGAGTATAGTTGAATTAGTAAGTCAAGTTTGTGTGAAGTACCAAGTGGAGTTTCGTGCTTTAGATCTGGTTTATGGCTTCATCTAATAAAGGCAGTTTTCCCAGAAAAAGTGTGTCACTTATTCAGAACTTTAAAAGGTTGCAATATAGTGGGAATTAGTTTTTTTCTTTTCGATGAAAACAAATAGTATATCCCCCTATACCACAAGTATTTTCACTCCAAGATGCGTATTTCGATAGCCAAGTTACCTTCATCAGTTATAGCTCATTCATTTTAGGGGTTCTTATTTCGAAATTATCACCAATATTCACCACCCTCTTTTGTGGTATGAGGATGGGTATTATGAATACTTCCGAATAATATTCATCTTGCAAAAAATATTAATTCATACATATTTATGTTGTGTGACATAGATGGAAGGGCGAAGTGTCAGCTGATGATGTTTTACAACTTACCCCTTATACAGGGTGTTTCTTAAGTACGTGTAGAAAATTCAGGAGCATGTTGCTGACGTCAAAATAAGAAAAAAAGTTCATATAGACACATGACCGCAAGTCATTCTTTTCCGAGATAGAGAGTGTCGAAATCGAATTATCATGTTTATATTTCGCGAATAAATTCCAAAATTACTTTGATATTTGAGTAAAGTTTGGTATCTCTCTCTAGACCTCTGCACAGAGAGAAATAAATGTATGTTTTCTAAAAAGTTGACAGCACCAATTTGTTCATTTTTCTTCTATAATATTGTATTAGAGATATTGTGTATAAACGATATACTTCAGTGTTGTATTATTCCGAATAGTTTTGTTTTAACTTTATACACAAAATATACAAAATTAATCGGTATGTTGTGCAACGAATGTCAACAACTTGTGTACTGTTTATGAATAAATTGTAATGAATGGCAACAATTTGTGAACCTAGTTTGTACAAATTGTGTAGGTATTTTCAATATAGGATGCTTTAATGTCACAAATTTGTGTACTCCGCATACATGAATTGTGTAGGTATATTGTACATATTTGTGTACAAAGCCTGGCCAATTTTTATAATTTTAAAAAAGCACATAACATCCAAAAGGAATAATATAAGAAAAAGCATCAGTTTCAACCTTCTCGCTTCTTCATATCTTATTCTGTTCAGAAATTACAAGCTTCATTTTCCAGAAGGTTGAAATAAAATTAAATATCATTCACATAATGTTTATTTCATCACAAAGAACTAATAACAAAAATAACTGAACTATAAACTCTAATTTCAAATAAACTAACAGAAACACAAAAAACTAAACAGAACATAAATGAACCATACATTTTGTCATTTTGAAACACGTTGAATAATAATAAAGTTTAAAGTAATCTTTGTGTCAAACTATATGTATTCAAGTAGGAACTAGGTACGAGGATGCACCTTTCAAACCGTTGAAAATGATAAAAATGAGTCAGTTTGTAGGTTTCATATGTTATAACAAGAAATAATAGCAATACTAACCTTCAAATATTGGTATCAGTTTGCAAATATTGCAACAAATGGAAGATGACACAAAACCACATACATATGAGCAAATAATAAATAATAGGTAAGTACACTTAACCAGCTTCGCCCTTCGATCAGCATAAAACAATCAAACAATGATGGACTGGACATTTGGAGTACCGCGCATGCGTATTTAGTTGGGTGAGACGACGCCTTGGTCAAGTTGTTGCAAATTACACAATTGTGTTGAAATAGTATACAATTTGTGCATATCAAATAGAAAGTGCACAACGGGTGTAAGATGAGTTCAATGCGTTGTAGATGTTTTCCATATAAATTGTGTTATGGTAGATGTGCATATTTTTGTGTATTTTTATGCAATGTGGAAGTGCATGACTACTATACAAATTGACTTGCACAAATATTTATTGAATTTCACAAAACGAGTATGATGAAAGCATGGACAATTGTGTAAAATATCTACACAACAGTGTCTTACACAACGTTGTGCATGAACCTGCTGCAGTCTTTTCTCTCTGTGTGTTAACGTAATCCTAATTCTGTTTGAAATTTGAAATTCAGTGCAATTGCATTTTCTGGTATGAAAGCATGGCGGACAGAAGTTACCAAAGTGTCGACCCACACTTCACAAAATGTTAAAACTCTTAATTTTTTTTTGCATTTTTCACACTCACCGTTCGTTCTAACATGCCTTTATACACCCCTCCTTCACGGGAGTGCTAGAGGTTAGATTACACTCTGTATCTTATTGAAAGAAATGTAATCTAGTTTTTAATCGTTCTCCCAATTGAGAAATTCGTAGAAATCTCATTCTTTCCAATACAAAATACAAAGATTTCACTAAAATCTAATTAATTCGTAATATTTGGAATGAAAGTATGCACGTCAATCACCAACTCGGGTTCCTCAGGCCAAATTTCGCAAATCGATCAAATCAACGCCAAGAAACAATTCTCGGTCGGCAGACTTCCTCCTTTATTTATACCCGGAAATAAATCTCGTCGTTTTTGATGGATGTGTCGAAAGTAGTTTGGGGTGAAAAAGAAGTGAATTCCAATTCGTTCGCGAGTTCTGAATTTTTTACGATCATAGTAAATTGGTTCCTTTGAGTTGAGATGCGAAAAATTAACATTCGATAACCACCGCACACTTCGTTTGCGATTAATGCCCATGGTCGCCTAACAAAGAGCATAATATAGAGCGAAAACACGGCTGAAAATATTGAGTAACTTTGATGTCGACTTTAGTAACATTAATCTGTAAAGAGCATAGTGATGAAAGCTCGAGATCGAATTTCTGGAGACTAGTCCCAATATAGAAAAAATCTTGGAATCTTCACTCATCAATCGAAGAAACAGCGTGGGTATTACATACAGTATATCCCAGCTGAAATTTGTCACGCCCTCCTAAGTCAAAGAAAAAATTGAAAATCGCTCAGACCTCTTGATTTTCTTTTCGAGGTAGAACTCTTCCACCAAATACGTCATTATTGTGCGGTCAACCCCCTCATCCCTAGCACATTTCACACTTTTCTAGTAAGCAGAAATACAAGCGCTCAGTACTCTGAAAACTACACAGGACCACCACGTATGCAGTTTCGATGAGAACAAATTGAAAAGTTATGATTTATTCTGATGGTGCATCCAGAAGTTAATTATTCTCCTTGTAGTGATAACTTGTAAAATGTGAATTGATCATTAAATGTGGTTTTTGAATGAAAATTAGCATGGGAATGTTGATAAGGTTCTATGAATGACGTTAGACAACCAACTACGAACAGGCCCGGATTAGCAGCTATTTACGCCCTAGGCCAAAGTTCTAAATTACTCTCCCTTTCAGGAGGTCTGGGGAGTGTGGAATTTGTTGGCATATTTAACTGTAAGCCTCGTTCTAGGGCTTCTTTGGGGTTATTTGAGCTATTGAAACATTTTGATTTTTAGTCCTTTGAAAACATTTTTAACAGTTTTCCAAGAAAATGATTTGTGTCAATCACGCAATAAAAGTGATTAAAATTCCAAAATGTATGAAAAGCAAATGATGTTTAAAAAAAGCATGTTAAAAAATAAAACACACTCACACTGCTTAATAAACAGCACTGTATACAGCGTGATTTACGATTTTTCTACTTGCAGTTGGACTAGAAACTTGAAATTTAGTATGCTGTCATAATTTAGCATGTACGTTCTACCTCAAGTGTTTTTAGTCCTACAACTATACAGAGTATGTCAAAAGTCGGTACCAACTTTCTTATTTTGAATGGAAACCTATTTTTTGTCGTGGTTCGATTGACCTTCTGATTATAACTTCAGAAAACCTAAGTTGAGTTAACTTATCTATTACAGTTTTTGAGATATGTCTATTTTTCTTTAAAAAATTACCGCTGTTGTAGTTTACGAAAACACGTGTAGCCCGCAAACCGTTCAAAATAAGGAAACCAAATTTATGGAGCAGTTAGCTGGTAGTCCAGGCTAACACCAGATGTCCCATCGACGGTCTCATTTTGTACCATATGGGCGCAGGCGATTTTAGAATGCCGCATTATAAAATTGTCAAAAACTCAAATTTTTCAAATGGCACCTACCATTTTTTTCTTAACCATTCAAAAGAAAATTGAATTTTAGGATGAGTTATTTCAGCTGTCCCTATACCCAATTTAAACCTCTATCGGGTTATTCAATTAAAATCAAGAAATGCCTTAAATGGTAATCCTCGAGAAGCTAGAGCTTTCTTCACCACTACAACTCTTTGCAATAACATTTGTCAGTAGCTAATTACTCGATATCTCTATCATTTTAGTTAGTTGGGAATTAACCTTGCCCAGTTTCTCCCCTCTCTCTTTTAAAGTGATGGTGTTGTTTTATATGAAAGAGAGTTTTCATGTTCTTTGAGCCTTGATTTAACATTTTTCCAGTCACCAAAACCATTTTTCACAAAATATGATTCCGATTGTGTTTCCGAATAAAAAAGACGGCAAGGACCACAAAAAACTGCACATTCACTTTCAGAGCCATGCTCTGTCTTGTTTTTCCCCATTTGCTAAATATCTATAAAAATGAGTTCCTGAAAAACTTCAAAAACGGTTACTATAATCCTTCTTTGCCTTTGAAAGATTAGCTTCTTTATTTTGAATTAACTCATGTTGGGATACGTAACCACGTAGTTCATTATTCACCACCCAGTTTGCTGGATCGGGATCGACGGGATCAAAACTAAATGTTTCAGGGTCCCGTTCTAAACTCTGTTGAATTGGTGTTGGATTTTCAATGCTATTGGAGGGGCTCTCAGAGTCTTCCTGTGGTTCAGATTCAAATTTTGTGTCTGGTTCCGATTCTGTTCCTAAAGTAAAAGACTGCATCATATAAACAGTGGTGCTAGGACTAGTACTAGGAGTACTGCAGTCTAAAAATAAACAGTTATCTGTTTTGGTGTTATTTTCGTCTTTTTTTGAAAGCCAATTTTTTAATGTCCCAGAGTATTTCTTGTTCTCCTCTAATTTTGGAGAGATGGCGGCAGTCACGTGATCGGCTTCGTCGGGTGAAGTCACCCGGTGCTCGGACGCTCGCTATTCGAATTTTTCCGTATCCTGAGGGTCTATTCTCCAGTTCATGCGAAAGTATTTTCAGACGTTTAAAGTAACATAGAGCGATACAAAAACTGCGTATTGGAGAAAGATACAACATTGAATTTGTATACGTTAAAACTCAAGAATAGACCCCCTGCGCTGCGCCCCCCGCAAGCGTGCGCCCTAGGCCATGGCCTAGGTTGGCCTTATGGGTAATCCGGGCCTGACTACGAACATATATGTATGTTGTGTTAAGGTTCATTGAAAGTAGGTCACCACAGGGTGAAGTCTACCTTGATCTAAAACTTTCTAAAAATTAACAAAATAAAGTTGGTAAAAATTTCATGCTACACTATTCTCAAAAATTCAAGAATAACAACATTAGGACAACAGGTAAAAAGGAATCAACTAAGGTTAATGGAAATGTCATCCGAGATTATCTACGATGTATAAGCCTCTGAAGAAGCCAGCCATGCTCGCGCTGGCGAAACGTCAAGAAGAAATTCCAAAAAACGACGGCTTTCAAACCCGAGTAAAAATAGTGACGATAATTTGAGGTTATTCGAAAAGTTTCGCCATTTTGAGTGTTTTCGTGTTTAAAATTTTTTTCCTCAAACCTCAAGAACATTCTCCACCTGGTCCGTACCTGTTAGTTTTTTTCTTATTTTTAGCGTTTAAAATTTGTTTTGGTACCAGCCTACTGGATGAGAGCGCTCATCCATTTCTCATCCCGTCGTAAAATCGGCGTTATTATACTTTTCCAGGAATTGTATCACCAATCGCGATCACAAGATCCATCTTGATTTCTGTAAATAATGACCGTTCTTTATTGCGGCTCTACAAACAGCAGCCACCGGTGGCAGATTTAGTTTTACTGGAACATTTCCGTCTTCCGCCGTAATATCTCCCGAGGCTATTCCTGTGTGCGGCCGTGATTGCACGGAGGATATAAAAACATCACGAAATCGGGAACGTGAATTATCTTTTTTATTGCAATCGACCTCCCAGAACTCAGTCAATCCTACCTTGAATTTTCAAGATTTTATACAGTTTTTTCTGACAGGAGTTCCGTTTTGTTAAAAAACGCGAACAAACTACTTGAATACTTTCTTGACTATTACCGCATGTCCCTGATGACCAAGAAATTGGTCTGAAAATGGGTGAGGATAACTTTCTTATATTTTGAGGCATGTCGGTACAACATTTCTATCACTTCATTTTGCGATGCACGATGGTATGCATAGTGTACCACATTTTCAAATTCAGAACCTGATCAGCACGACGGCATATCTGGCATACTATCAGCAAGGACTGGCTTGTCACTATGTAATTTATCACCTCTGGCAGGCGGGGCCTATTTGAACGACGTCAAGGTCTGGGAATAGCAGAATTTATTCATTCGGTGGTCAGTTTTGAGCAAATCGAGGTAAGCTCTGTTATTGTTCTGATACATATTCCAGTATTGTGATTATTTCCGCAGATTTTGCAAATACACAGCTACTTTAATGATTACGGAATGTTAGTGAAATTTGTAAAAAAATCTTAGATTGTTGAAAATATGATCCTTCGATAAACTGTACCTCATTTGTACCACTGTGCAACATAGGTTCACAATTTTTGTATTGTAAACTTTGTTTTTTTGACGTGAAATGGGTAAGAATTACCAAATTAATGGGAATGTCCCACGAGGAACTATTTGATAGTTTATATGAGAATTTGCATCAGACGAGGGCCTCTTCCAATTAATGAGGATTGCAGTCTACCAGAATTTGTCAATAGTGTGGACTCCCCTATCAATTATTCCGTTTATTTTTTCCTGATAACCCAAATCATGATATTTCTTTCCAAACTAATTTGTATGCTGAACAAGTTCATAGTGAACCTTGATGTCGTTATAAGCCAAAATTAGAGCGCTTCTTGGCATTATTAACCTCATGGGAATAAAGCATTCCCCCAGTTATAAAGACTACTGGTCATCTGCACATGACCTCCAAGACTCCTATATAGGCTGGTTATTGAGTCATCTGCATCTCAATGATAATGGTACGGTGCTTTTTCAAAAATAGAAATTGTTTTCAGTCATTCCATAGTTAACAGTTGGAGGAAGCATGGTGGTACAGATATGTACCATATTGTTTATTTTTGACAAAAATTAAATTTTAACCGAAACATCTCAAGAAAGTTTTTTTATCACATGTACAACAGCAGTAATACACTGTTGATAATTGATTTTCCAAATATTTTTGTTCTCGTAAACCTAGGTTTTTTTTTGAATTTCAGTCGTGCCTCAAAGAGTTATTAGAAGAAAAAACCATAATTGTTTTGTCTTCCTACCTTGACACTCTCACAGAAAACTGTTCTTAGGTGGTTTCAATTTGCCAAATGGTCTTCCGACCAATTGGGATCAGCAATAGTTCTCAGTGCCTCAGCAACGGTAACAGAAAGTGCCTTTCAAACTGTCTTATCGAATACGTGTGCCTCCCATAAACTTTTTCAAGCTAACAAAACTCGCAATGCAACTATAATGTTGTTTTGGACTCAGTACTAACCCATGACTCCGAATTTACAACCAGAAAAATTAGAAATTCCTAATTACCAACTTATAATTTATGGATATTTTCACAATCCTGTATTTTACTAGTCTTCTTGAAGTGATCTTAGTTGATGGCTACTAACACTTTTCAGCAGAATCTGTCCCAAGCAGCTAATAATTTATTTCTGAGGACGAACTACGTTTTGAAGCAGAAAATTCAATTCTAATTCTCCTTCTCAGATATCGTTATGGTTTTAACAAGATAATAATACATTGCAAATATTTTTTGAAGGTTTGTTTGTTTTTCCAAGGTATTACCCTTGGAATTCTCCTCTATACATTTTGTAATATTTTATTAAAACGATGATTGGCACAATCTGAAACTGAGCATTGAAAAACATCGAGGGAACATCAAAGACTGGTTTGGCATTAGATTACTTTCTATTAACTTCGATAAAACGGTACACTTACCATTTATCAGTCATACTACATCCTTATCAGAATACAATCTCAACATTCAACAAGATTTTGGAATGAAACCTGCCGAACAAACTAAAAATCTAGGTATAGGCCAGGTAGCCGAGTGGTTAAAGCGATTTTCAACCCTATGTTGTATCACTTCCGTTATATTTAGCGGTCAGACGTTATCCCATCTTAATGGCAATTTGCCATTAAGTTGGGATATTGTCAGATATATCTGATATGTCTTCATATGATGAGACCATAATATGAAGTATTTAACGAAAATATTACGTTGTAATCGATATCGATTCAAACAAGTTGTGAAACCTTTGAACTACAAATCCAAAAAAAAACTTACCATAGTTTAGTTGAATCACACCCGAATTATAGAATTATTGGTTGGGGAGGAGTATCGAGAACGCACGTGTATGCTCTCGAAGTTTCTCAATAGCGATTTCTTAGATTACTACTCAACAAGCCTGCAAGATGTTCAAGTAATTTGCTGGATGCAGAAAGACAAATATTAGATATCAGGCAATTATATTGCGTTCAAATAGGATGTCAAATATATTAAAACAAACATGAACATAATCATTCATAAGCAACAAGAACAAAACATGAATATTATATACCACTGGCGTCTAAGTCCATCGGACAGAAAAGCTACTTGTATCCAGCCCCAAAATTACTGAATTCAAAGTGTTTTTCTATTATTGGTATGAATAAAAACCCTATTTGTTTTGAAGTTCAAGTATTTTTTTTTCAATGAGATTCGTAATATTTATTAAAACAAGTCACATATTTTGAACAATAATTGCACCCCGATTCCTGGAACTCTGCTTGAGGATAGAGAGTTTGTTTTTCTTCATTTCTCGAGGACCGACTGAGCCAGGTAGCTGGAAAGAAATAGTCAGTAGGATAAACAGAAATGAAAAGTAAGTATCTAGTAGGGCAATCTAGAAAAATCTACAATCAATAGGAAATTGAAAAAACTTGCAGTCTAACTCCACCAAAAATATTCTTTATTGCAGCTGTCATGCAGTCAGAAGACTGACATCACGTTGATATCATGTAGTCAGAAGACTAACATTAAGAGGGAGGACATGTTTCGAAGGATTAATCCTTCATCTTCAGCAAAATATATGAGTTAGTTACAAGTCGATCTAGGGAAAAACAAAATGGTTACCAAAGAGTAATTAATAACAATAAAATGTGTGAACCTACCATATTATGGTGGAAAAATCACAATGGGAAAAAGTTTTTTTAAAAAATTTCTTAAACTTAAATTTTGGTCCTAACCAAGACCATGTGGTCCGCATCTGGAGTGGAGGCCACAACCACCATGTTCTAACCTTGATTGTAAAGCTTACTATATTTGCCAAACAGGTCGCAAGCTTAGAACTCTATTAGCAGAACACGTTAGAATTATAGAGTCCAACTCCGAAAAAGAAGAAATTAATTCAAATTCTGTTTTTTCCAATCACGTCATAAATGAGAAACACAATTTTGATTCCAACTCTGACTTAAAAATTTTACATGTTTGTGATAAAGGCAAGCAACTCAACTTACTTGAGACTCTTGAAATTATTAAAGCGATTAAAAATTCAGATTTACAATGTTTGAACGAACAGACCCAGTTTGACAGTTTGAAACTTTTTAACTCGTTACTATTTTGATACCTGTTTCATTTCACTTAATTTTCAATGATTCACTTACATTCTTTTGGTTTAAGTTTTTATTGAATACCCAATAATCTTTACAAATGAAAACATTAATTCGTTCGTTCTATGGTTCTGTCTGTAGATGTCATTTTCTCAATTTTCTTGTTCTATGAAGCATGGGACATCTCACTCTCTTCTCTGTCACCTTGAGTCAGGACTGTCCACATGACAGATGTCATTCATGTCAAATTTATTGTCACTTCCTCTTCCTACTTGTTACTTTGTAAACAATTGCTGCATGGTCACATTTTAGTTTGAAAATTTGATTTAATATGATAATGTTTATCGTTGGATGGACCAACCATGGTCCCTGATATTGGTGGTTGTGGCCTCCGCTCCAGATGCGGACCACATGGTCTTGGTTAGGACCAAAATTTTAGTTTAAGAAATTTTTCGAAAAAACCTTTTTCCCATTGATTGTGATTTTTCCACCATAATATGGTTGGTTCACACATTTTATTGTTATTCATTACTCTTTGGTAACCATTTTGTTTTTCCTTAGATCGACTTGTAACTAACTCATATATTTAGCTGAAGATGAAGGATTAATCCTTCGAAACATGTCCTCCCTCTTAATGTTAGTCTTCTGACTACATGATATCAACGTGATGTCAGTCTTCTGACTGCATGACAGCTGCAATAAAGAATAATTTTGGTGGAGTTAGACTGTAAGTTTTTTCAATTTCCTATTGAATCTCACCTGCACTGTATGCGATGGATCATCTCCGATGGAAATCTACAATCTATAAATTGAAAATTGAAATTAAAAAATATTTATTCACAAAACTTCTCATTTCATTTACAATTTCAACCAGCTAAAAATAGTACAAAACCCACAATAATCTTTCAATATACAACGAATACTTTTGTCAATTATTCCTTGAGGAGTTAGTTCAACAAGTACACCCTTGATTGAAAGAGAATACTCTTTTTGTAATTTGGTGTCATCCCCGAAAACAATGATTCCACTTAACACTGCATTATATGGAAATGCATACCTACTAAAATTTCAACAGTAAAAATGCCATGCCTTTCCATGCCAGATCCGTTGAGGCTTTTGTCAACACTTGAAACGAATGTGTAGTGTTTTCACATTTCATGAATACCTGGTTTCGTAGCTTTTGTACAGATACAAAACCAGATAAAAATCTCATCCCGAGTGACCTTTTGATTTCGCGCTGATATATTACTGCAAACTTCATAACCATAACAGTATAATGAAATTGCCGGGATTACTCTGTGCTAACAATAACCGATGTCGGAGCCTTTTGTTTCTTATCTCATTATGCGACGCTTCGAGCTAATTAAACTTTCCGGAAACCATTCACATGACATAAAAGGACAAACCGAGTCTGCAACGGCAATCATCTTTTCATAATCTATATTCACTCGATTTCGCTTTAAGCTTCGGCGATCAGAGCCGTCCTTAGCAAATGCGAGACCTGGAGCAAAAAATTATTGCGATCCCTCCGAGAGCAATGAAGCTTCTGGTGTTAACATATGATTTTTGAGTCGATCCGAGGTTGACGTTGCTAGAAAACTATAAGATTTCTGAAAAAACCCCATGACCAAACTTGCTCTCTATGCAGATGACACGGCAATCTTTGCTGAGTCATCTCATGAGAGAGGAGTAACATCGAAGCTGCAACATCAGATAAACAAGCTGGAACCGTGGTTCAATCGTTGGAAGATCGGAATCAATGCAGACAAAAGCAAGGCCATACTGTTCACGAGGCGACGTAGGACACCCGAGGGCCATGTTACTATGAACGATGAGAGAATTCCATGGGTAGACGAAGCCGTATACCTAGGAGTAACCCTGGACAAGAAACTCACGTTTCAGAAGCACGTCTCCCACAGATTGGCTATAGCGAAAGCCGCGAGGCATGGGCTGTATCCACTCATCGGGCGTAGGAGCAACATGGCACTCGAGTTGAAACTACGCCTCATCAGGACAATCCTTCTGCCAATCATGATGTACGCGTCTACTGCTTGGGGGCAATGCGCGAACAGTTACAGGCAGAGGATGCAGGCCTTCTTCAATGTCTGCCTAAGAATAGCAACGAATGGCAACAGACGCACCACGATATATGCCAAACAGGTTTATATATCGAGACTTAGACATCCATCCGGACTACATTGACAGACTGATCAGGAATCACGTGGGGACTACTCTAGACAGAGTAGAGACCCACACGAACCCGTTGCTCACGGAGCTCCTCGAGAACAGACGTGAGCAAGACGATAGAGACAGAGACAAATACAGACGACCAGTGAACCAGGGAGACAACGACACCCCTGAAGAAGTAAGACGGAAGCGAAACCTTCGGCGACGCCAACGTCTACTTCAACAGGCTTAAAATTTCGATAATCATGCTTTTATGTTTCAGATTACAAGAAGAACCGACCAAGTGGTAAACTCAGTAAATTCAATACACAACACTTGGCCCTCAGCCAAGTGTTTTTTAGGCCTTCAGCCAGTTTCAGGGGGGCACCATGCACATTAAGTAAAGTCATTGTTAAATCAAATTAAACTCATGTCAGATATAAGAGAGTTTCAGGCCGAGAATTGGCCGAGCACTCCATATCAAACGATCAGATTTTATTCTGCTGATCGCCAATCATCAGGATGAGGAACCGCTTTAACGAGCGGGGGTGGTGGATAGGGGGGGTGAGCTTACGAGTACGTACGAGTGCTGGGGCGTTCATCCTTCCGGGCCTCAACCTTAGGGGGTGCATGGTGGTGGACTTCTGGAAAATTACGCTTCCATTAACCTTTGCACTTCTCTAGACGTATGAAAACGTCGGGTTCCTCACTGCTCCGGACGTATATAAACGTTTCTCCCAGAAAAATTATTTACTTCGACAAACTGCTCTAAACTTACATCTACGGTCAGTCTAAAGTGTGATCGGATAATATTCCCGCGGCGCGGCCGTCTATTAATAGATGTGGGAGGAGCCTACTCCTGTTTATTTATGCACAGTTTTAGTGTGTGAATACTAATCGTTTTACACGCGTTGTTAGGTGTATGAGTGTCTCATGATGGCAAATTTTAAGCGAAAGACTGTATCAGATCAAGAGCTGTATGATCTTTTACAGAATAGTGAAAGTGATGGTGATGAGAGCCTTATCGGTGAGTCGGAAAAAACCGGATGGGTTGACAGCGACGAGGACGAACCAATTGTAGATATGAATTCTTCGCATCTTGATACCGCCTCCGATTCCGAATTAGAAGAGGAAACTTTAGTTCCACCACGAAAACAGCAAAAGTTGTGTTACCCTTGGAAGTCTATAGATTTTAATCCCAAAATTTATCCTTTTGACTATACCGATTCTAGCTGTAAAGTGCGCGAGTTAGGACATTCTTGCACCCCATTAGACTGCTTCAAAGCGTTTTTTGGTGAAGATATAATGGAATATATATCCCAACAAACTAATTTATATGCAAAGTTTGTGAAAGAAAATCTAGAAACGTCGAACAGTTCTAGAATAATTCGCTGGAAAGACACAAATTTCAACGAACTTTATTGTTTTCTTGCAACTAATTTTCTTGTCACAAGGAAGAAAGAATAAAATAAATAGTTACTGGTCGAAAGATCCACTTTTAGCCACTCCTATTTTTCCTCAAATAATGTCGAGAGATAGATACGTATTACTACTGAAAATGTTACACTTTGCGGATAATAATTCGAATCCTGAAAATGATATGTTATGGAAAATAAGACGAATTCTTGATCATTTGCGAACAGTGTTCCCAAATTCCTTATATCCATTTCAAAATCTATGCATAGATGAAAGTTTACTTCTGTTCAAAGGACGAGTATTCTTCAAACAATATATTCCATCAAAACGCCACAGATTTGGTATAACATTTTTTATACTGTGTGATTGCTAGACTGGATACATCCTGGATTTTATTATCTATGTAGGAGCTTCAACAGAAATAAATGAAAATGAAAATATTAGTGCAGACATAGGAATTTCCGGAAATATTTTTATTACTTTGTTACAGCCCTATTTAGGAAAAGGCCATTCTTTATTCGTGGATAACTGGTACACAAGTCCAGCATTGTTTTCCTATTTACATGAAAATAAAACAAATGTGGCACTGTAAAAAAAAATAGAAAAAACATTCCAGCATTATCAAAAATATTGGGAAGAGGCGTGGTTGAATGCATGTCGACAAATAAATTATTGGCTATAAAGTGGAAAGATAAAAGAGAGGTTCGAATGCTCACAACTCTTCACAAAAACACAATGAAACTTACCGAAGTACAAAAGAAGAAATGAAAAAACCAGAATGCATATTGGACTACAGTGAAAATATGGGTTCAGTTGATGAAAGTGACATGTTACTTAGTTCGGTAGAAAGTGTTCGCAAAACGGTCAAATGGTCCAAAAAACTTTTTTCATACTTATGGTGGACTTATCTTTACTCAACTCTCACGTCATTTACAAAACTGCTACGGGAAAAAACGTTTCCTTATTGGATTTTCAATTACAACTTGTAAAACAGATTTTAGAAGCTTATCATGTTCCACAAAGTGAATCCAGAAACGGGAGAAGGTCTGCGGATGGAGCTAATCCTCTGCGTCTAACAGAGCGCCATTTTGTTTCCATGATTCCGAAAACTCAGAGAAAGAAATCTCCACAGAGAAAATGTGTTGTATGTGCTAAGCATGATAAACGGAGTGACACTAGATACATGTGTAGATTATGCAATGTACCTCTTTGTCTGCTTATTTGTTATGAGAGATATCACTCTTGTAAAATTTATTAGAATGTGTTTTTTATTTTTTTTACGCCTTTAACTATTTTTAATGTTTTAAGTTCTATAATTCTGTTCTATATGTTTGCTACTTTGCTAGAATGTTTTTTTTTACTTTTTATAACTTTTACTGTTTATCTTGTTCACGTAAATAAAGTTTATATTTGAATCAAAATATTGCGTTTTAATTTATTGAAGATAAATAATATGTTTTTAACATAAATATATCTTATTTATTACACAAATACCAAAAAACACTAAGAACTGTTCAATTTCTGTTATGTCAATATAACGAAGCACTGCTCTGGACGTATATGTACGGACTGGCCTGAAAACCGCCGCACAGCGGTCTCGACTTTGGGAGCTAGCGCCGCAGCGAAAAGGTTAATCGCCTTACAGTAAATACTAACGAAACCAAGATAGTATGTTTCTCTAGAGGGCCTTATAAAACACATAGTACTTTTTTGATCAAAAGTACAAAGAAATTACGAATTCCTACATTTATCTTGGCGTAGTTTTCAAATCCTCATCACTCTTTCGTGAAATAGCTATCGCGTCCAATGCTAAAGCTAAACAAGCTACTGCAGCTCTACTACAAATTTTTGACAAAACTAAAGTTGACTCCCCAAACTAGGTTTCGTCTCTTCGACTCCCTTGTTGTCCGTGTTATGTCTGGGGCCTGCGTTATGTTGATATAGTTGAGAAAGTACATACACAATTCATAAATAGTAATTTTTATTAAGTGCGTCAAATGAGTGTTTTTTTTTAATGGAATAAGAGTGTTAATTTTTGGCCAAGACCTCAATATATTAAAAATAAATATTTCCAATCCATCTTAAAGTGGGTTTTTGTCAAACGACTGTTGCCTTGAAAACATTATTCAATGTTTTCAGCAAAATGGTTTTCAAAAAATTTTCCTGTCTGAAAAAAGTAAATCCAAAATAACTAAATAATAGGTACTTCTTATTTCCATACATGTTATCTTTAGGGCCGGTCTTTTCATCTCACAATAAAGTCTCTATCGGATAAACTTCACAGGTTTACATATCCTTATCTGATAGAGTTATCTGGGACTTATCTATAGGTGAAAAGACCGGCCCTTAATGTCATCAATACTTTCAATACAATTTCACAGCATCCAGTGGACTTTCTGTGTCGTTACTATAGAAACGGTTTGTTGGTACGCCGCAAACTGTGTTTGCTTGTAGTTGCTTCAATTCCAACTTATTTTCAAGAAGATGGATGTTGATTATGTTACCAGCCATATCGAAGTTAATATATGAGAAAACATATGACCAATTTGCTTATATGCAATTTTAAGGAAAAATCAAAAATTATAAAACCTCCCAACCTCCACATGGTGTGCGGATAAATACAATAGGAGAAATTCCCAGCTTGATTGCAAAATGGCATGGAAAAGACATGTATAAGAGCTACACAGGGGACTGTTTCAGGAGAAGCTCCGTTACTCTTCTGGCCAATGCAGGGGGCAACATGACATTTATTTATTTCATTTATTTATTCCGTGACAAATGAACATTCGTATGGAAGAAGTCAGTTTACAAAAAAAATCTAATAAGTATACACATCTATCACATAAATCAATAGTATAAAATACCTACGCAGATATACAATATTTCTTAGTATAGGTCTAAAATCAACAGTGGCACAACAAACATACTGAAATTGTTTAATATTAGTTAAAAGAAAAATAGAAAAATTCTTCAATACTATAAAAAACGTTTTCTATTAGGATCGTTTTAATTTTTCGTTTGAATTTATTGATATTTGTCTTGGTTCTCAAGGATAATGATAAATGGTTATATAATTTAATTGGTAGGATATAAGAGCCACAAGCAGTTTGCGTTAATCTGACGGTGGGTATGAATAGATCATTTGCCTGCCTTGTGACATATTTATTTACTTCACGGCATTTTGGAAGTTTTGAATAATGTTTGTGGACAAATAGGAGACACGAGAGAATAAAAATCGAATATACAGTGGGCTTACCCAAGTTTTTGAAAAGTTCTTTGCCAGATTGTGTTGATTTTGAAAAAGTGATGCATCTGATAATATTTTTTTGCTGAATTAATATTTCTTTTAGTTTGCAAGAGTTACCCCAGCATAATATACCGTATCTCAGTGTTGAGTGTACCATGGAGAAGTAATAGGACTTTAATATTGTGATATGTACCGATTTTCTAAGTTGGAAAAGCGCTTAGTTGTGCGATGCGAGTTTGCGTTTCACTGCATTGATCTGGTCCGTCCACGTCAGTTTGGTGTCTAAGTGAAGCCCTAAGAATTTAGCACATGATACTTGTTTTATGACTTCATTATTCATTGATAATTCGAGATTTTCATTATGTTTTTCATTGGTTGAGAATAGCATTAGTTGAGTCTTTTTGGTGTTTAGGACAAGGCCGTTTTGTTGAGACCAGGTTGTAAGTGACGTATTGCATGAGTTGAGTTGTGTTCTCAAGTAGTCGCGGTTTTTGGAATTCACCGATATAGAAAAGTCGTCTGCATACAGGATCGAAAGGTTAGAGTCAGCATTGTTTATCAAGTCATTGATAAAAATCATAAACAGCAGTGGGCCGAGGATGCTTCCTTGCGGGACTCCAACTGGTGTGTGCTGGAGCCCCGAGGGAATCCTCCCCAAAGATACATACTGCTGCCTATTTGAGAGGTAGAATTCGATCCATTCGAGGGGTTTGCCTCTTACCCCATATCGTTCCAATTTATCCAGAAGGAGTTGGTGGTTTATAGTATCGAATGCTCGACTAAAGTCATAAAATAGGTTGCACATAGTTGTCTCTCATCAAGAGATTTTAGAATATAAATATACAAGTTGTTGATAGCATATTGGGTAGAGCATCCCGTTCTGAAACCAAATTGGGAATTTGAGAGGATTTTGTGTTGTTCCATAAAGGCGCTTAGGCGTTTGTAATACCCTTTTTCATAAATTTTAGAGAAGACCGAGAGCAGTGCTATGGGTCTGTAATTTGAGATGTTATGTTTGTTTCCTTTTTTATGAATGGGAATTATCAGTGAAATTTTCAATTCTTCAGGGAAGATGCCATCTAGGAAGGATTTGTTCACTAGAGCGGTTATTGGAGATGTTATGTGATCAATGGCCTTTCGAACTAAGGAGCATGGAATTTCATCATAGCCTGCTGAGTCTTTATTAGTGACTGATAGGATGATTTCTCGCATTTCATGTTCACAGAACGGTGTGAGAAACATGGAGATGCGGTTTAGAGCTATGTTGCTATTTTTATTGGTGGTGGACCCTTTTACTATTTTTTGCACCGATTTGATAAAAAAATCGTTAAATTCAGTTACCGCATCTTGGATGTCCACTGTTTTTTCCGCGTCATTTATGAAGTACGTATTTTCAAGTCCTGAATTTTTCTTTCCTAGTTCTTTATTGATGATTTGCCATGTTGTCTTGGGTTTATTTTTTGATTGCTCAAATAGCATGTCATTATATGATTTTTTTAGTTTCTGTTATGAGTTTATGGTGTTGTATTTTTAATTTGTTGTATTCTTTTTTCAATTCGTTGTTAGTGTATAGTTTTATTTCCCTGTGCATGTCACGTAGGAGTATTCCCTGGTCTATAATTATAATAAAACGCTATTCCGTTGAAATAAAGTTTCATCACAGCTGATACTATCAATTGTTAGGCCGAGCGGTGCCTCTTTCAATATTTCATAGGAGCGTTTATATAAGAACACATCAGAAAAAGTATACATTTACTTACCTATCAAATCTCATCTCCGGCAACCATCAGGAAGCTGCTACCAGCTTTGCACACACACTAGTTTTAATTAGTTAAGTTACTTTATTTATTATTATTTTCAACACTTTTCTGGATTTCAATCTATTCAAATATTTATCAAATTGTTAATCAATAATATCTGGGCCGAAGGCCCAGGTGGAAGGAAGATCTAATTCAACTGAATAAAACAAAGAAGTCGGCCAAAAACATTTATTATGCCGAAAGAAAAAAATTAGAACGCCAGAATAACTAAGAGGTTTTCAATTTATAATTCTTAAAACAAATCCAATTAGAGTCGGTGAATTGAATGAAATTTCATGATATGTACGTTATTAAATTATTCAAAAAGTTATTATTCATACTAAAGTATTAAACTGATATTTTGAAACAAATCATTTACCAGAAAAGGTCACGTTGCTAACAAACATCTAACTCTCTCAAGAATTAAGACAGGACTGCCGTTTAGAAGCATAAAATATCTGTCCTTCAAGTTAGCCTGGGTATCGAAATCCCAATTGTTTAGGCAGTAAATATAAGGGTTGTTCGAAAATTAAATAGTGAATTGACTTTCTTTTTCAGTTTCATCTACAATCGGCTTATGCATTAAATATTTTATAACTCAGATATTCCGACGTTGCGAGAAAAAAAACATAATGCAAATTTGTCGCATTATGAAAAAAAGAAACTCTTTATATCTAAACAATTAATCTTATTTCTACTTATTCTATGTCATGGATCTTTCTGTAACCCTCGGTTATGGTTTGAATCAATTCTATTAACGGAAATATGACGTTGAATTCATAATGAAACTGATTATTAGATACAAAATATTTTGTGCAAATTATTAATTTCCCCTCGTAAAAGTCTCGTCTGCATTGGTACGAGTTTCACACCAACACATGTGCGAAGATTTCAGACCATTCTTGGTATCGTCAGCTAAGTGCTGAATTTAATGGCTTCCAGATGTAGATTCAATGGTTGTCATTTTCGAAAACTATTAAAAATGAATTTCAAGATTACGTTTTGTTACATAATAGTAGATGTTTTCCATTCATTTTTATGGGACATTTTGTTTGAGTTTGGTGTGATTAATGGAAAAGCCTGATTTACGTAGGATTTTAATTGGGTAAAGAAATTAGGAAACGAGTCAGTATCTAGTTTGGAGTGTTTTAGGACGTGTTGAAATTCTATTATGTTATTTTCACAGTTGAAAAACATACATACATAAAACGTCACGGTGGCGAGAAATCTGCCTCCGTAGCAGAAACATATTATATAGAAGATAGATTCATAACAAAATATTGAATTGTCCATCTTCCTCCAAACAAATTATATCTGATGATATTGTGGAATCAACTCTTCAAGTTATATCTAACGTTTCTGATCAGCAGCAGCATAGAACGTCTTCGGGAATTTATGTTGGAAGTAATTGTTCAAACTTTAGTATCAAGTATTATTCTAATAAATAAAAATATTTTCAAATTGGCATTGAACTTGTTGATACATATTCTTGTTATGGATGACAGTCGTACCCAATGATGACTTTTAAACGGTAACTGTAATAGGGTATCATAGGTCAAATAATTCTTCATGGAGATTCACGCTGACGACATTTGGAACAATATCTTGCACTAATTATAATATACTCTATTCATAGAGAGAAAGATATATCGAACACTCATAAAATACCAAGACACGCTCACAATAGCAGAGCGCAAAAACCTAGTTTCTTACCACAATAAATCCCCACATTTCTAGGGGCTGCCAAAAATTCACAAACCAACACATCATTGGAAACCTATTGTTAGCTCCTCATTAGTCTGAGACTAATATCTAGAAAAATTAAACGAATTATCAATCCCAGATAATGTTGCCAGAAAAAAATGTCGGGAAAAGATGTAGGAAAAAATTTTTGTCAGAAAAAATGTTAGATAAAATGTCAGAAAATAGAGTTGTCAGAAAAAATGTGAGAAAAAATTGTCTGAAAAAAGTTCCATCTTAACAAAATGTTTTGAAAAAAATTTTCGCCCGAAAAAAATATAAGAAAAAAATGTCATAAAAAATGTCGTCAGGAAAAAATGGCAACAGAAAAGATATAGTCAGGAAAAAATGTCAGGAAAAAAATTTGGCAGGAAAAAATTTTGTCATCAAAAAATATCATCAAAAAAATGTCAGCAAAAAATGTCTGCAGAGAAATGTTGTCAGCAGAAACAGTCGTCGAAAAAAAGTTCAGAAAAAATTTTGTCGGCAAAAAGGTGTCAGGAAAAATATCGTCAGCAAAAACTGTCGTCAGCGAAAAATGTCAGCAAAAAGAGTCGGCAGAAAAATGTCAGCTAAAAATGCCGTCAGCGAAAAATGTCAGCAGAAAATGTCGTCACAAAAAGTGACGCCAGAAAAAATATCGTCAGGAAAAAATGTCGTCGGAAAAAATTTCTCCAGGAAAAAATTTCATCAGCTAAAAATGTCGTGAGCAAAACATTTCGTCAGGAAAAAGTATCTTCAGCAAAAAATGTCGGAAAAAATATCGTCAAAAAGAAATGTCGTCAGGAACAAATTTTGTCTGCAATAAATATAGTCAGCAAAAAATATCGGCAAAAAAAACTTCAGTGAGTTTTGATGTTGAGAGCTTGTTCACAAATGTACCGATCGAAGAAACTTTGAAAATTATTAAAACTAAATAGGAAAGAGACATATCATTGAATACCAGAACGAAAACGAATGTCAATTCTTCACTGAATTCCTAAAACTCTGCTATGAAAACCATACTTTCAATTCAAAAATTATTTCTATCAACAAGAATTTGGTGAAAGTATGAGTTCTCCATTATCGCCCGTTTTGAGTAATATTTTAACTATATACAGTATGACCCACTTAAGACTGGAGCACCCTTATAAAATCTATATTTTCCAACCAATTGGAATGATATTTTTTTTCATTAGGTCGACATTCAAAAAGTCTATTAGGGCACCGAATTTCGTTAATGAAAAAAAAAATTACTATCGATTTTTTTAAAAAGATTCCAACTACACCGTGTATATATACCGGGTGAGTGAAATTCGAGTAGATGCATGGGGATCTCGGAAACGGTAAGAGCTACAGAGAGGGTTAGATGGAGGCAAAGTTGCGTATTATGGAGCTCATTACTATGATGTTGAAAAATTTGAGCTAGCCCTCTCAGTTTCAAAGATATACAGGGAAAAACGAAAATTGATTTTTGTTTTTCACTTATATCTGCTTCAACACAATAGATTTCCAGAAACTGTTTGCACTTTGTCATTGCAACTTTCAATGGGCTGTAGAAATATGTAAACGAAAGTGTTCTACAGGTTGTTGTTTTCCTTGGGCCACCCCTAACTATGAAGTTTTAAATACGGACCTGGATTTTTATCACTTTTTTTTAGGCTTCAATAGTTATATTTCATCATGATTTTATACCACTTGAAATTTTCAATCGTTTCGATGGTATCTGGTCATCATCAGTGAATAAAGCAGATATAAGTGAAAAAAAATCTAATTTTTCGTTTTTTCCTGTATATCTCTGAAAGTCAGAGGGCTAGCTCAGATTTTTCAACATCATAGTATTGAGCTCCATAATACGCAACTTTGCCTCCATTTCACCCTCTCCGTAGCTCTTACCGTTTCCGAGATCCCCTTGCATCTACCCGAATTTCACTCACCCGGTATGTATATGATTGAAAATAGAGTATTTTTCGTTTTAATTCCGAGAGTTCCAACCTTTGACAGCTGTTTCGTGGTCACCCACTCATCAGAAAGGATATATGGAGCTCTCGAAATCAAAACGAATCCACAAGAATTAGTACCGTGAAGGCAAGACAGATATAACAGAAAGTGACTGTTAGATGTCATAAGTAACTTTCTTCTATATGTATATGTATATGTATATCTATATTACGTTGAAATGCGCCAATCAATAAAAATGTTATAAGGGAGAGAAAGTTAAAAAATATGCCGTTTAATCAACCCACCAATTCAATTTCAAAACTTTTATCTGAACTTTCAGTGACTGTAATTTCATCGAAATCTGTTGATAAATAAAAAGAAGAGATGAAATTGACAATTTTATCTCATAATTTTTTTTGGCAATTTCATTTTATAATTGCAAGACTGCAAGATGTGCCCTTGAATTGTTTAAAACGCGATTGTGTAAAAACTACACATCGGACAGAAACAATCTTGCGCACAGTTGAACCACATGTTATTATCTATCAGTTTCCGCAATACTGTTTGTCCAGCTTCAGATTTATAAAAATTAAATATACTTGAAAAATGTACTCTTTTTCAAGGTTTTCCCGGGTTTCTCAGTGGAAAATGCCCCGAACCGGTAGTATAAAAATCTGATGGAGGTTCAATAAATCTCTACAAAAGTTCCATTGACGATTCTTTTGACGATTCCTTTGAATAATCTTTTAGATATTTCTAAAAATTCAAAACAGTTGTAATTTTTTTCACTATTGCTTGTTAAAAAAATTCCACAAAGCGATTCTGCTGGGGCGAAAACTGGGGTTTTCATTATAGGCCAATCAACAGGGCTATCAACCTCAACTTAAATTGCTTCGCCGATATTTTTTTTTAAATTGTAGAACACAGTGTGCACATTACTTCGTGGAAATTAATTTTTGAGGTAATTTCGAAATATCTCAAAAAATTTACTTTAAATCAAAAAAATAACGTGATATTCAGAAAGAGCACAAATTTTTACAAAAAAACTGTTCCTACCAAAATTTTGAAAAAAATTTGTTGAAGTTACATGCTTTCGCAATGGGGCAGGTGTTGCGCCGGCTCCCGCCAACGTGCATTTTTTCAACCAGCGCGTGAAGTAAAGTTCTATAACTCCACACATAAATGTTCAATTCGGATAAATCTGACGCCATTTTGAAGATAAAGATCGCAGCTTTGTATTCTGATATTATATATATTTATACGCGCTGTTGCCAGATGCAAAATTTGCAATTGAAAATGTTATAATATTAAAGTTCCTGACTTCGTGAAATAATGCTTGTGATTACTGAAATAATGTCTTATCACTTGTAGCAAGTAAAATGAACAATTGAGGAATACTTCATTGTCAAATTGCATAACGTTTAACCGGTCCAAATAATGTTGGTTTTTAATACGAGTATTTTCAATTCTTCGTATATTTTAGGTTACAAAATCTTCAGGGAGTTTATAAATTCAAATGCTAATAACTCAGAGATGAAAGCACGTATCAACATTAATGAAAAGCCAGTTTTGCGGAAAAAACCCTGCTCTTATTGAAAATATTCATAAAAATTTGGTTACTTGTACAAATTTTAAATGCGATCCAGTCAATCTTTTAAGTATTTAAAACAGAGGTTGCTCGGCATTTGATCGCATTATTGTTCTATGGAAATAAAAATTAAATCAGTCCTTGATGGAATATGGGGATTCGAGACCGAGGAAGACAGTGCACCAAAGAAAACTGTCCCTAAGTGTACCTGCTTTAAACTCATTTAGATTCTAAAACCTGAAAAAAATCGGCTTGGGACCATGTCAATGCGGCAGCTAGCGCGCCGCTGTGTACTATACAGCGGCGCGGTTCTGTCGGTGCGCAGTGGGCAGCAGTCAACGTTGCTCTATGTAAACTTCAGATGATATAAAAGTTCCTGTGTAGAAAACACTGGATACTGGGATAACAACAATAGTCGAAGACGAGGAAGCATCTTTTAGTGCTTTGTAACTGTTATTAATTGAAAATGGTCATTTTATTTTTGAAATATTTGTTTCTTGTTCAACTCAACTCTGTTTTAAAATAGCGCAATGTCAGATATGACTTACATTGCCAAAATTCCAAAGGAATTCAGGAGAAAATGGTTTTTTGTAACTGCACGACCGGCTGCATCAGAGACTCCTGCACGTGCAAAAAGAGTGGTCTAAAATGTACCAATGTTTGTAATAAATGTACTACAGATATCTGTAGAAACTTGGCAGTGATTGTTCCGGATTGTGAAGATGAAGACGAGGAGACTGGAGATGAAGTAGATGATGAGTTGTATGAGTGAATAAATATATTTTTCTATATATTTGTTGATGGATATTACTTGTGGATTCATTTCTCCATACCCTTTCCCGAAATCATTGAAAAACACTCTCATATTTCGTTACCTCCGGTCCGCGTTTGATTTATACAATAAGTTGATCTTCTCTCGAATTTGCGAATAATTTTCATAACAATACTTCTAAATCTCATTAACGACAGTTCTCAACGATTATTTACCCACATTTATATCTAAGAGTAGTAGTTTGAGAGTTTTTTCAAATATTCTCCCCCTTCCCTCTCACCCCAATGTTTCCGCGATGCAGGGGATATGCCCCGAATGCGGGGGCGGGAAAATCGTTTCTAACAATTTATACCTATTATTTTTAGAAATTTTCGCTCAATATCATTACTCAGGACTGACAATTTTACATATTCATAGAAAATACCCCAAAAAAAACACGATTTCGGGAAGGGGTTGATGCCACGGGAGGAGGTTTAATTGTTGAAAATAATTCGCCCCCATTAATAATACCGATTTTCACTAATATTTATTGTCCAGAGCTGAAATGTCAAGAAAATACCTTCCAGAAAAAAGTTTTTACGATTTTGGAGGGGTTGCACCCCCCCAGAGGGTGATAACTTTATTGCCAATTATTCAACCCTCCGTGACGACCGAATTGCAAAAAAGAAATCGGTGGAGCAATTTAAGTTGAACTTTTATGAGAAAAATTGCTCTGTTTATTGGCCTATTAACGAACTCCATTACAAACATTAGTAACGTCCGTTTGCGTTTGTTAGGTTGTGAGGGAAAAACCTCTATAGCTTGGTCTACTGAGTACGGCACTGTCGGCGATATAATGAGTTCCTACCCTTCGAGGAGAAATAGAGATATTTCCATTGAATTCCAAGTTCAAGTCATAAATGGATTCGCATTGAGAATCTCAGGGACAAAAGGAAAGAATTAAAAGCGATTTGAATGACCACTTCAGATATTTCTCGAGGGCTCACAATTTCAATGGAACGATGGATTGCAGAAAAAAGCTGTGTTGAGGGTCACTTATGGAAAGCAGACAGTTCAAAGAAGTGTTCAAGTGTTGCTTTGTAGAGAGCCTGATTTTTTGCACACCATGCATTAGAAATCAACAATGAGAAATGGTTGTCCTGAGGTGGTGGTCAAAAATAAGCTTCAACCGAAGTTCGTGAAAGAAACAGCTTTATAACGCTTGTACAGGGTGATTCACTATGAACTATCCACACTTATTATCGGCAAAATGTTAAATGTAAAAGAAATCTGGTTGTGACAGAATTTTGATAAAATGCTACCAGAGATGCAGTAGCGTGCAGATTTCAGGCAATATTTTTTTTTCAATTGGGTACCTTCCGCCGGGTGTTAAACGAATCTATGAGACAGGTCATAGCTTCTAGATTATCAGGTATGTATCAGAATGAGATTTTGTAGAGCTAAATGGTATGTGAAGTGGAGAGTTTTCGCATATTTTTCACTATCTGGCCACTTCTGGTTTCACCGAAAATGGCTCCGGTTTTGAATATTCAAATAGTCACCTTGTATATTGTAACATTTTTATATTTCTGAGGAAATTCAGGATCAAAAGTTTTTGAGCATGCTTGATTGTTTTAGTCACTTATAATATTGCATCTAGATAGCCATGATCGGACGTAAACTAATCTAAGGAATACTGGTGATTTCAGAAAATTACAATGGCAAAGTTTTAGTGACTATTATTTTTCAAATGGAGACCATTTCTTGACAAGCTTTTTCTGAAAAAAAATAGTTTTTGACGAATCTTACGACAATAATTTATTTGAGATTAAATCTAAAATGCGAACATAAAGTATACCGCACTGAATACATGGGATACAGACACAAAACCTTACAAAAATGACGCTTCCTGCAAAACTTGATGATTTATTGGTATTTTGTTCTGTTCAACACCCTACACAATATTGATAAGTGATTTGAGGATCGTATAATTAGAAGAGCTGCTAGAGGGCAGCAAAGTTGAGAAATCTAGAATGCATTGTCATGGTGTTTTCCATAGAAAAGTCACGATTTATTTGATTGCGATGCATATTTGAAGCAAAAATCTTCCCAAAACAAGGGTCATAATATTCTCATATATACCGGGTGTCCCAACAGTGCACATGTATCGATGTATCGATGAGGCTGATTCATATGAAAAAAGTCTTATATAAAAGTTACACGACACCAAAAAGGCCACGTTTTGAAAATAGTTCCAGATGCACAAGGTGTTGCATTTTTCCGTAATAGCAAAAACATCATTTTTTTGAATGGAACAACCAGTTTATTTTTATCAAGTTATGAATTTTTTCGACAAAATGGGGAGTGATTTAGGCTCTGAATGAAATAACTGTAATTAAGCTGTTTCTTCAAAGATCTGAATTTTGTCTGGTGTAGTGACGTAGAAAATACCAAAGTAGCCAGTATTGTTCTGATCATCATGTATTTTCATACAGGGTGCCTCAAATGTTACGTTCATTGTCGTCCACTTCGATTTGAGTTTATGCGAATTTCTCAAATGGAACACCCAGTCTATTAGTTTGTCTTTGCATTCTACATGAAATTTCCTATCTGAGGATATCAACATGTTTTATGTTATTCCCAACAGTTTTTTGATTATTTGCGTTTTTTAAATTATTTTTACATTTTGAAGAAATATCTGTTTAATTTTTCAAATGTATAACTAGAAAAGGCAATATTTCCACTTATAATACATGCTCAAAATGTCTTCCACCCTGTTTAATACATCTACTGACTGGGACTATAAAGCCGGGAACAGACATGCGGTATTCGGCAATGGACCTTTACATTTATGAAAAATAAATTGCAAAATTCTTTTAAATCGATATATTCTAGTCTGAAATGTCCATTTAACAAAGAGTTCCACTAAATTTCTTTCATTTTGAAAGAATATCTCATTTGAAAGTGTGCCGCTGACAACACGTTCATCGGAAACAACCCCCACCATAATCCACGTTCCTGAAACATTCAATACCGTTCTCCTCAAATATATAGATTCTAGCTTGTTATAAGGTATATATATATATATATATATATATATATATATATATATATATATATATATATATATATAGAGGAAGGGAGTCGTTGCTGACTAGTTAGGAATGGAACTAGTAAATAGTGGGGCTTTGCAGCAAAATCAAAGAGTACTCTTTAAAGTTTGTCCAAGCTTTCGGAAATTTAAAAACTTATTTCCATCATCAGGGATACTACAATTTGCATGTGTAAGTAATATAAAAAATATATATGTACGGTTAACTTACATCTTTGTTGAGATTGTTCAACGCGATGTTATTCAACCATAAGTGGCACATTGTGCACGATGAAAATTGATATAAAACAAGTGAAATTGTAAAGATGTCATAAAATATTTGGATAAAAATACGTTACATTTAAAATGTTAAAATTACTTTATATTTTGACCACGTCAGGCCAAATCAATGCTATTGGTTAAGAGAAGACAGACAGTTGACATGACATATGACTTAGTCAGTGGTACCAATTTACAGTTACCAACTTATGTTAGAGTCCGTAAATTCGATTTTTAATTGGTAAAGCGACACCTCGTGAGGTAGGATGGAACCTGAATTAAGTACATTTGGCATGTAAATAAATGTCTTTAGTACATTTTCATTCTGGATTTTGATGTGTTGAAGTAGATATAACAATGTTTTGTCCTACTGTGGGCAAAATTATGGTAAAGGTTTATACCTGGAGAAAAATGGTTAAGTTTTATGTTGCAATTATCTGAACAAAGTCAAGAAATATTTATTGATAAATTTGAAATGTTACTGAACATGTCAACAAGTTTGATCACCATATGTATTTTGATGCCACTAAGGTCTTAGCTAGTGAATCGCATCTTTCTAAAAGGACCTTTCTTGAAATGGCCTTTATTGCAGAAAATAGTAATTGCATAAATAAAAAAACAGTGAAATCTATTCATACCTCATAACGTTGGATAAGAATCCACTGTTCTTCAACATTTAAAATTTATCAACAAATATTTCTTGACTTTGTTCAGATAATTGCAACATAAAACTTAACCATTTTTCTCCAGGTATAAACCTTTACCATAATTTTGCCCACAGTAGGACAAAACATTGTTATATCTACTTCAACACATCAAAATCCAGAATGAAAATGTACTAAAGACATTTAGTTACTTGCCAAATGTACTAAATTCAGGTTCCATCCTACCTCACGAGGTGTCGCTTTACCAATTAAAAATCGAATTTACGGACTCTAACATAAGTTGGTAACTGTAAATTGGTACCACTGACTAAGTCATATGTCATGTCAACTGTCTGTCTTCTCTTAACCAATAGCATTGATTTGGCCTGACGTGGTCAAAATATAAAGTAATTTTAACATTTTAAATGTAACGTATTTTTATCCAAATATTTTATGACATCTTTACAATTTCACTTGTTTTATATCAATTTTCATCGTGCACAATGTGCCACTTATGGTTGAATAACATCGCGTTGAACAATCTCAACAAAGATGTAAGTTAACCGTACATATATATTTTTTATATTACTTACACATGCAAATTGTAGTATCCCTGATGATGGAAATAAGTTATTAAATTTCCGAAAGCTTGGACAAACTTTAAAGAGTACTCTTTGATTTTGCTGCAAAGCCCCACTATTTACTAGTTCCATATATATATATATATATATATATATATATATCTATATAGTTGTGGAAAACGTATAATGGCAATTAATGGCAATTACCCACTCAGATGTTACAACACTCGCCTCCGGCTCGTGTTACAATTTCATCTTCGTGGGTAATAGCGATCATTATACGCTTGTTGAATAATATACTATTAAACAATTATTGAATGCGGTTTAATGAGATAAAATATCTCTATCTATAGACATGTACTAGCGTCAGAGGACTACGATGAAAATTGCTTGTATTTTCACCCCGACCGCGAAACCCTTTTTACATTAGGGTAGTGAAATAACATCCAGCTACTTTCCAGTTATTGAATTACATTTATTTTGGATTAATGAACCAGAAGCTCCATTTCATTACCTTAATGAAAATTGATAGATCCCCAACACATGCGGTATAAATTGCAACTCAAATAATAGAATTACACAGTGCTGATGTTGCTGCCTGAATTTCAGATGTAGGCATCTATTCACGAGCACGTTTCAGCAATTTATCTTTCCGTGCATAACACGTTACACGCGGTTTCATATGGCTTGGAAATGAAAAAATATTATATGAACATAAAGAATTTATTCAAATTACCAAATTTGTGTTTTTGGCGGATTTATTCCAGCCAAAAGAGAGATTGAAATACGGGATTATGAAATGTATAACAGTTATTAAAACTGAATACACTGAGTGACTTTTTTGCTCGCATAAGTGAAAACTGGTGAAAAGAGGGAAATGGCAGTGAATATTAAAAGTGCTTTCTGGAGACCCATGTTATTTTGCATATAGGACGTCAGATTAAATTAAGTCCGTTAGTAGATTACAGATTTGTGTATTAGGTTGGACAAAAGTAACATATTCTATCGTTTGTGTGAATATTTCTATAGTTCTGTTGATCACAAACTAAGAAAAGATGACAAACTGAGAGACAGTCTAATGAGAAATTGGCCCAGTATACAGGCCGTTTCTTTTATCATGTGGTAACATTGCTATATTCTAAACCGTAACAGATACGAAGACGATTAAATGGGAGAAAAGGTAACTATTGTGGAGAACAGTACAATAGTCAGAGAAAATTTACAGGGAGTCTCGCCCTTCCCGAGTTATACAGGGAAAACCAAAAATGCTGTTATTTGTTTTTTACGAATAGAACTGTTATTTCTGAAAATATAAAAAAATTTATAAGGAAAGTTTCAATGTATTCTAAATGTACTATAAAAATGTAACAATGAATCTTTGTTTAAACGTTTCGTGTCAACACGGCCACCATCAACATTTCTTTTTCAAATACGGACCTGTCTATTTTAGTACAAATATTGATAAAGCGATAAAATTACAATTCAGTGGTATATCACACTTGATATTTTTATAACGTTTCATTTAAAATAACTAGCATCCTCAGTGACAACAATTTTTAATTACGGTCCTGTCGTTAGTTCTTTTGTAAATTATTTTGATTTCTTCAAAACCTATTCAACTATTGGCATACTTCAGACTTCATCCAATAATTTCGATAAGAAGATACCCCAACACAACGAACATTCGTATTTTTTCTTCTTGGGTATTTTTGTATTACAGAAATCCTTGTTTCAAGGCTGATTTCTTCTGAATCAATTATCATACTGAATATTTCTATAATTCTCAATCCTGGAAGTAACGAAAATATTAGTTTTTGGTCAAAATACGACTATTGTGTGATATGGTACAATAAATAGCATCTCACTTCATTTACCATTTTTAAACAAGTAGGCTTTGCTTGGTTTCTATGGCAGGACATATAAATGAGTTATTGATACGTGTTAAGAACTGTCAGTCGTTTATACACTCAGTCATATCAAAGATGTATTCAAATGACGAAAGGACTGATATGCTATTTGCTTATGCAAAATCAAATAGAAATCCTCTTTTGGCAAAAAATATGTATGGTGAGCTATACCCAAATCGTCGTATTCCAAACATTCAAATGTTTAGACGATTAGAAAGAAATTTGAGAGACTGTGGTGCATTTGATAGAAATAAAACTAGAAAATGTGTTGTTACTGGAAGTATGCGGAACCAAATAAATGTTTTAGGTAAGCAAATATTACTTCATAAAGATTAACAAAGTGACGAAAATATTTTTTTTCAATTTAGGATTGGTCAGTTACAAAAATATTTCTAATCAAGATTGTTCTTTACGAGAAAATGCCCACGAACAAGGGATTTCTGTAAAATCTACCAGAAATATTTTGAAAAAGAACAAATACAAATGCTACAGGATACGCAAAGTTCATCACCTCAATAAAAGGGATTACGGAAGGAGAGTACGATTTGCGATGTGGTTGAGACGTAGAAATAGGGAAGTTGGAAATATTTGTAATAAAATAATATGGACGGACGAATCAAAATTCACCAACAATGCTTGGTTTAACAGAAACATCCATTATAGGTGGAATAATACAAATGAACATTTACATAGAGAAACCAATTTCCAGGAAAGGTTCGGAATAAATGTTTGGTTGGGAATTTTGGGAACAAACATACTAGGTCCTTTCTTTTACGACGAGCATTTGAATGGTGGAATGTATTTACATTTTTTATCCAATGAGTTTGATGGCTACTTAAATGAATTGCCACTGAACATCCGCCGTGAAATACAATATTTTCAACAAGACGGTGCCCCTCCCCATAATGCAGCAATAGTAAGGGAACATTTAGATGCAATATTCCCAAGAAAATGGATTGGAAACAATGGACCAATTGCCCGGCCAGCTCGATCCCCAGACCTGACTCCTTTAGATTTTTTTGTCTGGGGATACATAAAGGATAAAGTTTTTTCGACAACTAGTACAGATATCGACCATCTCAAACAAAAAATAAGAGATGCATGTAATAGCATTACACCCATCACGCTAGAAAATTGCCACAGAAATTGTATGGACAGACAACTTATGTGCATTCAACAAAGAGGTCGGCAATTCGAGCATTTAATGTAGGTTATCATGAAGAATTCATTTTCTGTATTGGTTTTATTTTCACTCAAAAATTCAATATGAAATAAATTTTTTTCTGTTTGATTTCTTCTACTCTTAAGTAAGTTTATTTCCGAGGTAAATTGCTATCGTTCGTCTCTGAAACTACAGATATCTTTTATTATAGTGTAAACATAATTTTAATAGAAACATTTATTCAAAGCATCACTGATAATTTTTATATCGGAGAGTTAGGTTTTGTGGAATCCATAAACGACGTAACGACAGGACCGTAATTAAAAATTGTTGTCACTGATGATGTTAGTTATTTTAAATGAAACGTTATAAAAATATCAAGTGTGATGTACCACTGAATTGTGATTTTATCGCTTTATCAATATTTGTACTAAAACAGACAGGTCCGTATTTGAAAAGAAATGTTGATGGTGGCCGTGTTGACACGAAACGTTTAATCAAAGATTCATTGTTACATTTTTATAGTACATTTAGAATACATTAAAACTTTCCTTTTCCATTTTTTATATTTTCAGAAATAACAATTCTATTCGTAAAAAACAAATAACAGCATTTTTAGTTTTCCCTGTATAACTCGGGAAGGGCGAGACTCCCTGTAAATTTTCTTTGACCATTGTACTGTTCTCCACGATAGTTACCTTTTCTCCCATTTAATCGTCTTCGTATCTGTTACGGTTTAGAATATAGCAATGTTACCACATGATAAAAGAAACGGCCTGTATGCGCAAACCCAAGCTTAGGAAAAACAAAACTCAAAGTTAATATAAAAATTTGAACGTGAAAAAGAAAAAGATTTCATGTTCTCAGAATTGAAAGAGGGGAAAGGAACGAACTAGAAAATGGGTTCAAATGATTTTATCATTGGGAATGGAGTTATTGTTATTGTACTTTCCTCAGGGTATTTTATTCATTAGTAAGGATTTTTTTAAAAATTGGTAATTTGCCATTTTGCAAGTTGTGGGGTTGGTCCTTCTCATGAAAGTAATGAATCATGTGTACTTTATGTGAGCAAAAAACAGGTGCCAACACCATTAGTTTTGGCACAATTGCAGTTCGAATTTTTTTTTACACAATGTTGCACTGAGCCTGGATGCTCCAATTATAGTCCGATTTCAATTTCTCAAACAGATTTTGAAGATAGAAGCATAGTACGACAAAAAGTATATTCTCATTTTGCCCTACAACGCTACGAAATGAGAGAAAAATGCTTGCAAACATTACTGAAAACTGCCGATCCCGCGTAAGCGATCAAGTAGTAGGGGAGACAGGGAGATTATGATTATTCAGAAGTAATAATAATAATAATAATAATAATAATGAATTTATTCAATAAGCATATTACATTTTATTATGTCACCGTGTTATCTATATTCATACTTATTGAATGAGACCATATTCAGTGTCATAATCCAACCGACGATTGGATTATGACCCTGTTCTTCCATATGGTCTGAATATGCAGAAAATAATGGTCGACAAATTCTCTGAACTGTTCACGGATTGGTTTCACAGATTTTCAACCTGGATTGGTATTAAATTTTCTATAATAAAGGTCCGAAATTTATTCTGTATAGTTTCTAGAGCTTCCTTCTGCTTTTGTTGATTAGGACCCTAAATGACAGATGCAAATTAATGATGAATCCGTACTATAGGAAAATATAGTATCTTGATAGCATTTACAAAAGACCCCGCACTAATCTTATGGGAAACCGGTTTCGGTGAAAATCGCTGAAATTTCAATATGATGTAGCCCATGCTATCTCGAACAAAAGTTACCATTGCGGCAATTCTCTGAATGCCGGCGTTTGGATTCTACAGGAGGTCAAAGTTTGATATTTTGACTATTTTTCAAAAAGTTCGGAATTTCATTTTCATCGTATCGATCAGAATTTTCATTGACAAACTGTCTGAAACGAGAATTCATGAATATACAAAGGTTGTAACTCAGTCTCATCTTGTAAATATATTTTTGGGCATATGCATGAGCATACGAATACGATTCATGTTTCATTCAGTGTATCTATATAAGAACTACCCTATACTCATGAGGGGTAGAACCCCGAAAGCGGTATAACTCGTTTCGGATAACAAAATATGAATCGTCCGAAAGGCTGTCTTCTTGGAAAAACTGAAATTGCTGAATTGATTCGACTCAGTTCAGTAGCTGTTGTGGTACTTACCATCATTTCTGTTTCCTCTGATTCAGACCTTCTGTTTGGAATCGTGCTGAATTCATGTTATGTACTTACTTTAATTCATATTTCATATATCTGTCAGTTGCGGTCACAATTTATTGAAGACAATGGCAGTTGTGAAGACCTGAATATAAACCAAAGCATATCATCCATCTCTATAATTTTTCATCTGTCATTATTAGAACGAAATGTGAAAACATTCGATGGTGCAAAAATATCTTTTATACTAATACGCATAATTATGCCGTGATCCTCTCCAGAAGACACTTATTTAACAGTATACGATCTTTTTCGAAAATAAGTTATTTTTTTCATCCTGTATATTTCTAAAACATCAGGTTGAGACGAGGTTGTCCTGGTCCTAATAGAATTTCTGAATATATTAAATATGAATAGTAAACAAATACTACTTACTACCTATTTTGAAAAAAAAAAATAATATTTTTTTTTTGGACGAGTTGAAACCTTGGCATATTCATGAATTCTCATTTTAGATATTTGTCATTGAAATATTTCGAAGTTTGTCTAGGAAACAATATTATTTTCCGTTACAAAGGAATTATTGATTATTCGAGAAATCGATGAAATACTATACTTCGAACCCCTGTATAATTCAAACCGTGGAACTTTTTCATCGAGAATAACTCATCTACATTATGTGAAAAAATAAATCACAGATGATTTTAGAAATCATTGCAAAATTATCACGAAGCATCCCTTCTCCATATATTTTGGATCATCGCTGCAACTTTATTTGGAATCAGGTTGATGAGCGCAGACGTTAAAACATTTGCATATATATTAGCTACATAGTTTCGAACAATCAGCTGAATACATTGGTGGAAGCTGACTATACAGAGGGATACATTTTTCCGAAATTGAAAATATATTTTTGATCGCCCCGTATCTTTCAAATACTTGAAGTTGGATGGTTGGTTTAAATGAAAAATATGATCGCCCTCTCATGTACTGCAAGTAAGTAAGTAAGTAAGATCAATTGCATATGGATATGCAAGAAATCGAATATTTTCTCGAAAAATGTTCGATCAAAATTACCAAAAACATAGTTTAACCCTCTGTATACCCACCAGTTTTGATTCTAGAAACTTTTGTCATTAGAACTTTTCGATGCATATATTGTCAACTATTCCATTATAAAAATTCAGATCCAAACGACGGCATTCAGAGAGTTGGCGCAATGTTAAACTTTTGTTCGAGATAGCATGGGCTACATCATATTGAAATTTCAGCGATTTTCACCGAAACCGGTTTTCCATAAGATTAGTGCGGGGTCCTTCATGTCATTTAAGAAATATGGATTCATTTGATGCCGAATCAATCATGAAAAATCGGAGTCAATTTCAGATATCCATCGCTATCGCATGCACTATTTTTGATTTGATTTACTGCCTTCCAAAAGAGCGGCGGAAATTCGATAAGAGAAGCCATTGCTGATCCAGTTGTGGGTCATATGAACGGAACCAATCACAGATATGAGCTGCAGCAGAATCAATTTGAGATATCGAATGAAATTACTAGGAAATAGAATCACGTATTCTTCGGGAAGTTTCCTCAGTAAATTATTGATGTATAGATATGTGGATACACGGAAAAGCTTTCAGGGGAACATTACAGATATACGAATTGTTTATGGTTTGGGAAATGCATTTGATGGAATTCAATATTTAAAAATTAACCTACTTACTTGAAGAGATTTGAAAAGGACCCGCGTGTTCCTTATGGGAAATGACTTTCTGTAAATATTCATGAATACATGAATTTTTGATATGTTGTAGTTATTTATGAGCTGATCAAAAATGTACATTGCAACAAAGTTCTATAGTGGGCACTTTTCGGGATCACGTGGAAAAATGATTATTTATATTCAATGAAATGTATTCATGTTCAACAAATATCTGCTTTGAATAGCGCGGAACGTATGTTAAGTTCTGTTGAAACATGAAAAGTTAAAATTCAGCAAATAAAATATTTATTATACAGCGAGCATCTACAACAGATTTGAATTTACCAATTATTTTTTATTATCCAGGCTGGACGTGAAAAGTTTGATATACAGTACGATGCAAATGTATGGAATAAATTCATTATTTCTGAATTTAAACATATTTTGGAAAATTCCTCGAATACGTCGATTTTCTTTTCCGATTGGCCAATTTTTAAATCCCACTCTGAATATATAGGGTTATCCGCAATCGAGTAAAAATGACTTTAGTGATATTTTTAAATGGGACACCCAGTGTATTTTTCCATATTTGGTTAGGGGTCTTCATTACAAATCCTGTGATACCAGGTTTGATGGAATTATGGATATGGGCAAAAAACTTCCTCGTATATCCAATGAGTATGACTGAGAGACTCCATACGATTCGGAAGGTCAAAAGTCTCTGTCGCACTCATCGAACATATGGAGAAGTTTTTTGCCCATATCTCCGCAGCCGTTGGACCTAATCCCATCAGATCTGGTATTACTGGATTTGTAATGACGATCTCTAACCAAATATGGAAAAATACACTGGGTGTTCCATTTAAAAATTTCACTAAACTCATTTTTACTCGAATGCGGATAAACCTATATATTTTGGGTGGGGTTCAGAAATTAGCCAATCGGAAATGAAAATCGACGTTTTCCAAAATATGTTTATGTTCAGAAATAATGAATTTATTCCATACATTTGCATCGTACTGTATATGTGTTATATTAAAATATGTGTTTGTTAAATTATTCAGAAAACCTATAAAAATAATGTAATGTCAATCCATTAGATTACTGTTATTTTGATATTTATCAGTGTATTGAAAAATATTTCTGTGTGTACAAAGCAGAAGACGATTTGGTTGAGGCTCACTACTCGAAACCTATTTTTGAAAATTTTTTGCCCCCAAATTGATTATCTCAAAAATGCGAAATCTCCTGTATGCTTAATTTTGTGGTAAAAAAATTGTTAAAATTGTTATTTCCGTCAACCGATTGCCCCCCTACGAGCAACCCTCAGAAGTCTTCGAGAGACTTGTGTGAGCTAGGGAAGACGCAGCTCTCACCTTTTAACGTGAGATGCCATGCACTTTGTTATGGTAGTTACATCGGGAAAAAACGAGCGAAAGAATTTTTTAGTAGGGCCTCAGGGTTGACCAGATCAAGTTGAAAAATCGAAAACTGCACTTGGGTTCAATCTTAAACTTCCAATTTTGTATTGAGCTCCTTCAGGCACCAGAAAACCTAAATTCCAATACAACAAGCAATAGACCATAAAATGAGCGTGTTTTTAACAAAAATACTAGTCGGAAACCGACGATGCCATCACATGAAAGACAGTCCGTAGTTATATTCTGGTGTTTTTGAATCGCAATCTGGTTGATTTAATGAAAAAAATTGTAGATAATTGAAATACGAACAAAATTGGATGTTTTACGACCTGGTCGGATCATTATTAACGGAGAAAAACTGGAAAAACCGGAAAATTTGGCGATTCTTTGAAAAATTCATAACTCCGCCATTTTCAAGAAGTGGGATTGGCTTATCTCATGAAAGTCTCGAATCATGCCATTGCTCATCTAACATCGCGATTAACAAACAATCTGGACAGCGGGAAAAAAACAATTGGTATTTTCTTAGACCTAGCCAAGGCATTTGACACAATAAGTCACTCCCAGTTGTTAGATGTTTTGGAAGATTTAGGACTCAGAGGTGTAGTAAGGAAGTTGATGGAAAGTTACCTAACAGGACGAACACAGCAGGCAAAAGTAGATCGCTTTACTAGTACTGAGCAAATTGTATTGTATGGGGTACCTCAGGGTACTGTTCTGGGGCCATTATTGTTCATTCTTTACATCAATGACCTTTTGAATTTAAAAATTTCTGGAGAGGTTATCAGTTTCGCAGATGACACTGCTATAATATTTGAATCGCATGCCTGGGAAAAACTGAAAGAAATAGCACTAAAAGACATGAAGTTAATAAAAAAATGGTTTGACTATAAATTTCTTACAATTAACTTCGATAAAATATTCTATCTGCCGTTTTCATGCTATGAAAACACTAAGCCTCCCTATTCGGTCCTCAAAATTGAAGAAAACATGGAAATAAGAGAAAATGATTCGATTAAATATTTGGGCATAAAAATTGACAAACATCTCAGATGGAACGTGCACGTTACAACACTATGTAACACGTTGAGAAGTATCCTCTATAGATTCAAGTACCTAGCGAAATACCTAGAAAAAAAATATCTGAAGATGATCTACCATGCTCTAGTAGAATCCAGAATTACATATGGAATCATAGGATACAGAAAACTGTCCTAAGAATAATTTTAAAGAAACCAAATCGATACTCGTCTGATAATTTATTCTCTGAATCTGAAATTCTTGATATCCGACAAAATTATTTCCTTATGAAATCGTGTTTTGAAATGAAACATAAATTGAATCTTCATATACAGGGCTATTCAAATTCGAGTCTATGCATGGGGATTTCGATAACGGTAAGAGATAGAGGGTTGGTTAAATGGGGGCAAAGTAGCGTATTTCAGAGGTTAATTATATGGATGAAAAAAATCTGACCTAGCTTCTTCAGTTCTGGAGTTGTACAGAAAAAATCGAAAATTTCGAAATTCTTCTTTTGCCTATATCTTTTTATTTTACGAAGATTTTTTTTAAATTTTGCCACTTTGCCCTAGCAACTTTTTGTAGCCTTTCCAAATATCTGAATAAAAATTATATTCAGGGTATCGTATAAATTGGGCCACCCTCAACTTTTAATTTTCAAATACGGACCTGTATTTTTTATTGCATTTTTTTGAATGCCAAGAGTCATGTTTCATATTGACGTAGTATTTTCATCTGAATTACAGAGTGTTTTGGAAATATTGAACTATTACCAGTAAAATTTCAACATTTTTTTATTCCATAACAACTCTAATTGAATAATATCAGAGAATGAGAGGTGAGTCAGACAAATTTGTTCTTTAAGAATAATCAATTTCAGAATTTTCAGATTATCTAGTCTCACTACTTGTTCGGAATAACAATAAAATAAAATCAACAATTCCAAGAGACATTTTTCTTTACCATAATGTAGCACTAGTAGAATAATTATTCATCCCCTTGTCGATTGACCTCAGTAGGTACGAAGAAGATCTGTTGTATGTAACTGTTTCTGCTGAGAACTCACAAACATAATCTGTCACAAACATAACATTGTATTTGATCATATACATAGCTTTTCATATTTTATAACTAATCACACAAGAACTTGTTTAATTATTATCAAGAATTGAAATAACAGCCATTATAAGTAATCATAATCAAAATAAATGTTCAAATTGACGACCTTCTCGTTCCAGACATTTACGGAGTCGTTTTTTTAAGTTATTATTTGCTCTGAAAATATCTCTTCGCCGTAGTGATGCGAAAGCGTTCATGATTTTAATTCTTAAATCTTCTATATTTTCAATTTCGTTTTGATATATTCTATTTTTTAGTGTACCCCATAAAAAAAAGTCAAGTACACTGAGATCAGGGGATCTTGCAGGCCATCTTATAGGCCCATTATTTGCTATCCATCTGTCTTGAAATGTTTCTTGTAAAAATTGATTAATGTCTCTTGTGCAGTGTGGACGAGCTCCATCGTGTTGAAACCACAACCGATTTAAATTAGCAATGGGAATATCATCGAGATATTCACTGAAAGTTTGTCTGAGGAAGTCTAGATAACGTTCGCCATTGAGCGTCCCGGCATAGATGTACGGACCTAGAACTCGATCCTTAAAAATTCCAGCCCATACATTTAGACCAAACCGCACTTGAGGTCTCACTTCTCTAAAATTATGTTCATTGGTTTGTGACCAAACATGCTCGTTGTTCCTGTTGAAAACACCACAATTTGTGAAACGAGTTTCATCCGACCAAATAATACTATTCAAAAAGTTTCTGTCATCGCCCAATTTTTGCAACATCCAATAACAAAAATTTTGCCGTCTTTCGGCGTCTCCTGGATACAATTTATGAACAATTTTAACTTTATAGCATTTGAATCTGTTTTTCCTTAAAGTACGCCAAACTGTAGTTTGCGGCAAATTCAATTCCTCAGCAATTTGTACTGTTGATTTTGATTGATTTGTATTGATCTGAAATATGGAGATGAGCCTAATTAACATTTTTTCAGTATTACCTACTTACCGCTTGAAGTATGTTTTCCTGTAACTCAATAGGAGTTTTGTTTCCATATTTTCTCCTTGGTTTTGTGAAAGATCCATATTCGCGAAGGTTTCTGTCCAAAAGTCTGAAATATGTGGGATGCGGCTGATGTCTTTCAGGGTACAGATCTAAATAATTTTCAGCGGAAAGATGAATGTTTCTATTATTTCTGTAGAAAACGTTAACCATATCTCTTTTCTGCTCTGTGAGGAAACCCATTTTCAGTACTAACAGATTTTTCATCAAATACCAACGATAATTTCCAAGAAACTGTCAAAATATTGACAAGTGAGGTGAACTAAATATTTATTTTCCAAAGCATACTATGAGAACTCAAATGGTTTAATCATGATTGTTGTATATAGCAAGAGAATGCCCATGAATTTGCTGAAAAATAAAGGTAGTTCGAAAAGTGAGTAACAATAAAATATTTCCAAATTGGTGTCTGAAGTATGAAGATTGCCATTCGAAGATTTTTTTCCAATGATTATATGCACATACACGTACTAGGAAGAATAAGTTTTCACATTTTCGCACATTGATCATAAGTTGCGTGAACTGAAATGTGGATGAATTCTTGAAGAAGATAATCTTCGTCGAATAATGTTGATTTTCTTCCAAATCCTATGCATTCTATACCTTATTCTATGATATATTTTTTTTAATTACAGCTGGAATTAAAAAAAAAATTGAAATTTTACTGGTAATAGTTCAATATTTCCAAAACACTCTGTAATTCAGATGAAAATACTACGTCAATATGAAACATGACTCTTGGCATTCAAAAAAATGCAATAAAAAATACAGGTCCGTATTTGAAAATTAAAAGTTGAGGGTGGCCCAATTTATACGATACCCTGTATATAATTTTTATTCAGATATTTGGAAAGGCTACAAAAAGTTGCTATGGCAAAGTGGCAAAATTTAAAGAAAATCTTCGTAAAATAAAAAGATATAGGCGAAAGAAGAATTTCGAAATTTTCGATTTTTCCTTTATAACTCCAGAACTGAAGAAGCTAGGTCAGATTTTTTTCATCCATATAATTAACCTCTGAAATACGCTACTTTGCCCCCATTTAACCAACCCTCTATCTCTTACCGTTATCGAAATCCCCATGCATAGACTCGAATTTGAATAGCCCTGTATATGAACATACTCATAATACAAGAAATAAAAAAATGTATAAAACTCCTCTTGCGTCAAAATCTATAGGACAGCGAAACTACTCATACTTAGTCCCACGATTTTTCAATTTCATACCTCCTCAAATAAAAAAAATGAACAACTTATTCAACTTATTCAAAAAAAACTGAAAGCACACTTACTAAATACAAATAGATGGGATATTCATAGCTCGATTGAGATGTGAAAAAAAAAAGAATAAAGAAAAAAAAAGAAAAAAAAATATCCGGGTATATTGTCATGTGTACTTATGTATGTTATATTTATAGAATTACTCAATTGATCGACATCCTCCACAGACAGTCTACGACTTTGTGGAAAATGATTTATTTACACGAATATGATTTTATCTATGAAAAATGTACTATCAAATTATGTCTAGTCTTGTTAAAGTACGTGTTTTATATATACTACACACATATTTTATTATTTACATATTTTATAAAACTGTACTTTTGAAATCCTATTCGATCAATATTATATTCTATACTCTACATTTATACACTATATTTACTGTAAATAAAGATTATTATTATTATTATTATGTGTACTTCATGTGTGCACAAAACAGGCGCAGTCGGATCTTTAGTTTTGGCACAATTGCAATTTAAATTTTTTTTGCACTATCTTGCAGCGTGCCTGGATGCTCTAGTGATAGCCCGATTTCAATTTTTCAAACAGATTACGAAAGTGAAATTATCGGGAGTAATACCACAAGTGCTGGCAATACTATCGATAGTAATTCTGTCAGAAATCAACGAAATCAAATTGCTTGGTTACACCACGAGTCCTTTAGGACGAGTGGTTTTACCTGAGAGCAATTTGATCGAGTTTAAGATTTCTGACAGAATTATCGATAGTATTGTGAGCACGAGTAGTATTTATTGTGATAATTCCACGAACCAACAAAGCAAGAAAGTTCCATTGTCGTGAATTCCTCAATAGTTATAGATAATGCCTGATATACATGAAGTCTGTCAGACTGACATTCAACATGTTCTACAAGTTCTTCAAGTTCGGACTCGGATCAGAGAAGTAGAAAACAAAAATCAAAACTGAAGTAAAAAAAAAACAAACGTAGTTAATCTGAGACAGGGGTAAGTCAGTTTCCAGTTACCTCGCATTCCGAGAAAACTATGATTATATACAGTGCGGTTCCTGATTTCAATCCATTATCTGACAATGTCAATTGCTGGAATGATATAATTGAACATCATGCTGACTCTTTTGAATGACCCGACTATCAGATTATTTATCAAGCAGTAAATAAGCTACGGGGTACTGCAAAAATTTGGTATGATAGTTTATAAGCAAACGATAACGAATGACCCAGTAATTTTGGGATACAATGGAAGTTGCTGAATACTTTCCATTCCAGATGAGATATGTATAACCTTTATAGACGTTGCAAATCACAAACCTTTAGACAGTTGTTCTTTATATGATTTTTTTCAAAATTTGGCTAAGATCGTTAAACTAAAGTTGAATTTTTCGAATGATGATGAAATTTCTCTAGTTTTGGGAGCCATAGGTGATGATAAAACCACTTCGGCAGCTGAGGCAGCCAACATTGAAGATTTGAACACTTTAGGTTCTTATCTGAGAAATAAATTGAATTCAACTCAAAATGTTGAAAAGTTTCATAAATACCCCAGTGATTTTCGCCATAATAAATCTTTTGGCAATAAATATTCCCATCATAAGGATACTGCCGACAGAAATAAATTTGTACCTTATGGATAACAAAACATTGTTCCAAGTGAAAACATCGTTCCAAGTATTACTCTAAGAAACAATAATTTCTGTAGTAGATGTGGTTTAACCGGACGTCACAATGGTGAAAACTGCCCTCATCGTTTAAAATTTTGTAATAAATGTAATACGAAAAGCCATCTCAGCAAAGTATACAAAATTTTTTCAAAAGGTCATAGTCAACAGATATCAAGGGTTGAGAATGTAAATATGATAATGAATAATAATTCAGAAAAGTTTTACAAACAAGTTTTCATAAATGGTAAATCCTTAAATGATTTCATTGATTTGGGAAGCGACTGTTCTTTAATAGTCAAACATTTAGCAGTTAAACTTGAGTTGCAATTTAACTATTTACAGGAAAAGTACATTTATCGGGATTCAACGGTAATGTGGTGGTGGTTAATGAATTTGTAAAAACAGAAGTAACAATGGAAGGCCGTATATTAGATATTACATTGTATATAGAAGAAAGAGTTCTTTAGGATGTTAACATTTTGATCGGCCCTAATTTTACCGAAAGCCCCAAAATATCTTATCGCATTGGAAGCGAACTAACATTCAAATATTCGGAACATGTAGAACTTTTTCAGTACACAGTTAACCATGGTGACTTGGACGAAGAAAATAAAATAAAATTATACAATATCTTACAAAAATTTCATTGTTGTTTGTTTTCTTCTTTAAAAAAATTGGGTAAGGCACAGCCTGACAAAGACATTATGAAGAAGAAAGTAGACGAGTTGCTTTCTGCGAACATAATCAAAAAGAGTAGTTCAGCATATGCTAGCCCGGCATTATTAGTAAACAAAAAAGGTGGTGAAAAGAGACTTGTGGTCGATTATAGAGCTTTGAATGAAATGACTGGGAAAATCAGGTTTTCATTACCTGTTATAGAGAATCTTACTGACTCTCTTGAGGGCTATAAATATTTCTCTCCTATGGACCTAGCTTCCGGCTACCAGCACACACCTACCGTTGCATCTTGACCACACGCACAAGACGGTATTTGTCACTCCGAAGGGCCAGTGTGAATATCTGGGAGTCCTATTAGGATTATGCAACGCACCAGCAGAATTTCAGAGAATGATGTCTCAAATTTTTCAAACAACATAGCTCAACTGTGAAATAATCGAAATCTTGTCTTTTCAAACAAAAATTACCTACCTAGGTTACATCATTTCGAATGATAATGTTTCCATGAGTGATGAGAAAACTGAAGCTGTCAAGAAATTCCCTATCCCAAAAACTAGTCACCAGGTTAGACAGTTACTTGGATGAGTTATTTTAGAAAGTTTATAAAAAGTTAAGATTTCAAAACGAGGTAGAAGAATTTTTAGATTCACGGATAAAGGAAAACGCTGGTGGTTCCTAAAAAATGCAGATGAAAGATCGTTAAACCCAATTATGACAACATTGGTCATTTCGCCCTCGTGAAAACAGTAGAGAATCAAACTACGTTACTGGTTTTCAAAAATGAAACATTTTGTTAGAAAATACATAAAATCGTTTATAAATTGCGTTTACTATATAAATGCTGGTGGCAACAAACCTAGTTAGCTACACTCCATTCCAAAATACGCTAAGCCGTTTCACACTCTTCATATCGATCATGTAGGTCTGTTTGTATTAAGTACAGAAGGTAGTCTAGTCAATTTTCTTATTATTATCATATAAATACAGATGGACGTAGCATTGCCATACCTTCGAAGTCGCTAATTTTGTAGGCGTGCGGGCTGCGGGGAAGAGAGAAGGTAGCGATAGACTACAACTGACAGAAGCGCACGTATTTGATGAACCCTATCACAAGAAAAAATGCTGAATTTGAAATAATGATGAAAATATCAACGAGACTGATAGAATATACATCCGATGGGACTTCGTGAGATAGTAAAACTCTCATCACATACCTGATGTCATGCAATACTTCATTGACTGAGATAGTATCGATACTTAGAAAATTAGGTACACAAAGTTAGCAAAATAAAGATAAAAAATAGACTTTCAAGACTTTCGTTTTCAATGAATATGGGAATCTGGAGACAGTCGACTGAAAAAAATTAAAATAAAAAAGTATTGAATAAAAAATGGTAATTTATATATTCAATAAATACATGTTCTTATACAGTGCGACGCTAAATTATGGAACAAATTCATTATTTCTGAATATAAAGATATATCGGAAGAATCCTCGAACAGGTCGATTTTCTTTTCCGAGCGACTTTGGTGATATTTTTAAATGGGACACCCAGTATATTTGTCCATATTTGGTTAGGGACCGTCATTACAAATCCAGTGATACCAAGTTTGAGGGGATTATGTCAAACGGCTGCGGAGATATGGCCAAAAAACTTCTCCATATACCCAATGAGTGCGACACTTTTAACCTTCTGAATCGTGTGGAGTCTCGCAGTCATACTCATTAGACATACGAGGAAATTTTTTGGCCATATCTCCGCAGCCGTTTGACATCACTGGATTCGTAATGATTCGTAACCAAATATGGAAAAATATACTACGTATCCAGTTTAAAAATATCACCAAAGTCATTTTTACTCAATTGCGGATAACCCTATATATTTTGGGTGGGGTTAAAAAATTGGCCCATCGGAAAAAAAAATCGACCTGTCCGAGGATTATTCCGAAATATCTTTATATTCGGAAATAATGAATTGGTTCCATAATTTAGCGTCGCACTGTATAGTGTTAGAGTGCACTACCTAGACGTAACTCCCCGTATTTATCATTTTGTCACCGGAGTATCATTATAGTAGCGTAAGTGTATCAGATGTTAGTCAGATGTTAGTCACATGATTATCCATGGTGTTGGGAATTATTAGGTGGGATATTACGACGTTTGTGATGGTGATGGAATAAAGTTGTGTGAGGAAGATTGTCTTTTAACACGTAGTTGTGCCCTAAGGTGCAATAATAGATATCGTAATAAATTAATATTGTGAAGAATAAATAATCGCAGCAAATCCTCTAACAGACTTTGGAACATTCAGTTGAACATTCCATCCTCAATTTTTTCAACCAAGCCGATTTTTCTCTGAGATTAGCTGGAAACCTAAGGATAAATCCAAATTTTCTTGGACTTTTTGGCAACCTTTTTATTTAAATGCATCATCTAAAGGAGTAATGAAGTAGTAAATATTTCGTGAGGTGTCTATTTCATTATCTCCACATATAAAGGTTTGACTATACGTAATAATTTAATTTTTTTCGAAGAAAACACATTGAAACCCACTGTTACGCCTAGGGTACTTAAGAATGGAATCTGATATTCGGGTTCGAATACATGGATTGTTTGCAAACTCAGCAAGATTGCACCATTATGAGTCTCTGTGTATTATACTGCCACTATATAACACAAATGAGCTCGAAAAACACTATTTCAACAATAACCTCACAAAAAAGCAACCACAGAATATGACAGAACTGTCAGAAATTTACTTTGTAGAAAACATAAACATTGATATTCAACAATGTTGACAAACGACCAGACACAACAAACTCTACACAACCATTTCAAGGCGCAAGTAATGATTATTTTCGATAGTTTGGATTTTGAAACTTGTAAGTAATACATGTATAAGTTGCATGATAATGTCACCATCACCATCCTCCATTCTTCGATTGTTTTCGAATGGAATACGCACACAATTTTGTCTATGATAAAGATTTATCACCTACGAGATGTGATAACGACCAAATCAATATAACGACTACAGATTGTAACCATTCACGACTTCAGACCAGGATGTAAACAGCTAGGTTCTCCCCTACCTCTCGACCACTTAGGGCAGCTTGGCCGTTTTCAGTCATGTTTGTCAGCATTTTTTTTTCACCCATTTCGCAGCATTTGAGCGCAAAATGATGATACACGTTTTGTGGTACTGTACTTCTACTGTACCAAAACCTTTATCAAAGTTCACTTACACCAATATCAGTGCGAGATTCAGCTATTAGTGGACAGAGGGCGCGCTAAGTACGAAATCCATTCATTGATACTTCTAGTTTTTTGTCGATTGTTTTTCTTAGAAAAACATCATTCGTTGTCTTTTCGATTTGAACCAGTTTGTGGTTGAAGTGGGCGTTTTGTCTAATAGCCTTTCGGGCAAATTGCAGAAGAATATTATTGGTAATAATATAAACTGGAAACCCTGGTATTAGGTGAGTTCGCAAAAACACCTCTTGTAGTGATAAATTTGTAATTATTTGGTATTAGTTTGCAGAACTGCTTTCACGCCACATTGTGTATTAAATTTTCTACACTGCTCAAACGCACGTTTTTTTATTTAAACAATCCGGACCACACCACATTCCGGTACACTACTATCAGAATCTGTTCTAGAAATTGAATTCGGATTATCACTAGAGCATCCAGGCATGCTCCAAGATAGTGCAAAAAAAGTCAAATTGCAATTGTGCCAAAACTGATGATCTGACGCGGCCTATTTTGTACACACATAAAGTACACATGATTCAATACTTCCATGAGGAAGGCCAACCGTATTTCTTTTGAATGGCGGAGTTATGAATTTTTCATAAAATCGCAATATTTTCAGGCTTTTCCAGGCTTTCTCCGTTACTGATGATCCAATCGGATCGTGAGACATGCCATTTTGTTTGTATTTCAATTATCTGCTATTCTCCTAATTCGAGCAACCAGATTTCAGTATTAGTTTTCATTTTATAAGCAAAACAATGATAAAAAACTCGTTTTTTTGTTATTTAAATGTTTAGAACAAATTAATAAATGCCAGTTGCGAGTCGAAAACATAACAGAATATAACTACGGACTGTCTTTCATGTGATGGCACAGTCGGTTTTACACTAGTATTTTTGTTAGTGTCTTAAAACCTACTTAGCCCCTGTCAGATTCAGTGAGTGATTTTCAGTATCGTGAAAAAGCGCATTTTAAAAATTAACAGAATCTAGAAAGTTCACTTTTTCGAAAATAAGTTAAATTTGGATGAAGTCTGTTCAAGATCTTTGCTGGACCTCATTACACAATGTGAAGTTTAGAAAAATTTCAAGAATTTCAAGAAGCAGTCAAGACAGATAAAAGTTACCCTTGTAACAATGATAACTGGCATAGACAAACTTTATATCCACGAATGGGCCGTGGTGGTCGGCTGGTAGTGCGTTCGCCTCGCATGCGTAGGGTCGTGGGTTCGATACTCCGATTCACCGGTCTCGTGCATGGCATCACACGTAATAGGTAAGAGCTGCGTCTTCCCTAGTTCACACAAGTCTCTCGAAGACTTCTGAGGGTTGCACGTAGGGGTGCAATCGGTTGACGGAATTAACAATTTTAACAATTTAACTAGTCCATTAGCTGATTTAATTGGAAAATTAAACAAACATAATGGCCATGAATAACTGCATAGTACGAAGGTAATTAGTTTTATGAAACACATGACTTTTTTTATTTTTATCTGTATTCGGAGTGAAATCCTTCATTTCTGAAGAAGAAGAGAATCAATAGTGGAAACGAGGAAAGCGAATTGAAATTGATTTCGAATATGTACCACAAAAGTATTTTTCGTCGACCTTTGCAAAAAATGACATTTTACGTACTAATTTCCGGACGAAAAATCGACTATTTTTGAAGGCAAGTACTTTTCGTCCGCAAACTCTTTTCGTCCGCTGTGGTCACTATGATACGGCACGGTACGAGAGCGGCGATTGAGTCATTTTCGTAAATCCACGTTTTAATTAATACATAGGTGCCTGTGACAATAACTGTCATTTGCTGTTGTCAAACTAATTATTTACGAAATCCGCTAGATTTCAGGTAAAGCACTTCAAGAGAGAAGTTTTGGAAATGGTGCTGTTGGAGCACCTGCATCTGAAGTTGCATCAACAAGTAACCAAAATCAAAACTTGTCTCTTGCATCTTCTTCGACAGCAGGAATTAATATCAATAATTGCACAAACTGTACGTTCAATATTCATCTTTGAGATTGATTTAATTTTGTAGTATAATTGAAATAGAGAGTTGTTACACTTCAAATACATTTTGTTTATATCCATTAAAATTATGATCGAGTCTGCAGTTCGATGAGTTGGACGTAGCTGAGGCCAGCAAACATGCGAGTACTTACTTTCATAAAGGTATGTAGAGGTCGACGAAAAAATGTAATATGCACCTCGGCGAAAAACTGTCTACTGTCTCGCCTGCTTGCTATCCTCGGCTGCGCCTCGGCTATCAATTTGCAGGCTCGACTATAATAGACAGTTTTTCGTCCTTGGTACATAAATAACTATTTACGTACTAATTTCCGGACGAAAATTCGACTATTTTTGAAGGCAAGTACTTTTCGTCCGCAAACACTTTTCGTCCGCAAACTCTTTTCGTCCGCTGTGGTCACTATGATACGGCACGGTACGAGAGCGGCGATTGAGTCATTTTCGTAAATCCACGTTTAAATTTATACATAGGCGCCTGTGACAATAACTGCCATTTGCTGTTGTCAAATTAATTATTTACGAAATCCGCTAGATTTTACGTGTGAATTTAGACCGTGGTGTGAATATTAGTGTTCATAATAATCAAGAATTGATCGAGTCTGCAGTTCGAAGAGTTGGACGTAGCTGAGGCCAGCAAACATGCGAGTACTTACTTTCATAAAGGTATGTAGAGGTCGACGAAAAAATGTAATATGCACCTCGGCGAAAAACTGTCTACTGTCTCGCCTGCTTGCTATCCTCGGCTGCGCCTCGGCTATCAATTTGCAGGCTCGACTATAATAGACACTTTTTGGTCCTTGGTACATAAATAACTATTTACGTACTAATTTCCGGACGAAAAATCGACTATTTTTGAAGGCAAGTACTTTTCGTCCGCAAACACTTTTCGTCCGCAAACTCTTTTCGTCCGCTGTGGTCACTATGATACGGCACGGTACGAGAGCGGCGATTGAGTCATTTTCGTAAATCCACGTTTTAATTAATACATAGGCGCCTGTGACAATAACTGCCATTTGCTGTTGTCAAATTAATTATTTACGAAATCCGCTAGATTTTACGTGTGAATTTAGACCGTGGTGTGAATATTAGCGTTCATAATAATCAAGAATTGATCGAGTCTGCAGTTCGAAGAGTTGGACGTAGCTGAGGCCAGCAAACATGCGAGTACTTACTTTCATAAAGGTATGTAGAGGTCGACGAAAAAATGTAATATGCACCTCGGCGAAAAACTGTCTACTGTCTCGCCTGCTTGCTATCCTCGGCTGCGCCTCGGCTATCAATTTGCAGGCTCGACTATAATTGACAGTTTTTCGTCCTTGGTACATAAATAACTATTTCAATCCTAGATGCACATTTCGATAACCAAGTCACCTTCATCTGTAGAAATACTAAACTAACAGTAGAAATCCTAACTAGTGGCATCTATATGAAATAATTGATTACTTTGAATTAATATTGATATAGAACTTGAGTGTGATCATCCCTGTGATCAAGTCTGATTGATGTGGTCAGGTATGATTTCACCCACCCATGCGGATAAAAGATAACTTTTCCTTTATCGAAATTCACTCAAATAGTTTAGAATTCAGTAGGCCATAATCAATGATGAAAAGGGATTTATTCAGAGTATGTTTGTGAATAGCAGTACTTTCATAACGATTTAACCCTGTTGCCCTACAGAATGTTCTACGAGAACTCCAAGATCACCTTGCTTATTGCCAAGAAATTAAAGGTGGTCGTTTTGAACATTTAACTTAACTATAAAATAAATTGAAAAATACTTCCCAAATATTATGATACATTATTTCCTTCATTCTAAGTAAAGTATCAAATTTTTACATTTAAAAAAAAAGAATTCTCAGTTATGATGGCACCAAATTTGAAAAACTTCATATTGCTAAACAGAGATTAAAAATACTTTTCGAAAACGGTGCCATACCCCTTTCTCATAATTCAGAGGGGGTGCAAGAAGGGGGTAATATTTTCATCGTCAATCGTCCTATTCCAGGTTTTTTCAAACAAATACATACCAATGGACCGCACTGTACATTTTACTCTTATTATTATTGTTTTCATTCATACTTCACACTGCCCATCATTACATTATAGTTATTTTCCTAACAACTGCGGAAAGTGATACTTTCCCGCACGCGACTGCCGTTGACCCGAACGACGCGAAGCAGAGTTCGGGCAAGCAGTCAAGGGCGGGAAAGACACTTTACACATGAATTAGGAACATTATTTTTTCTACGACCGCATAAATATTCAAAAAGCACATTGAAAAATATATATTTTATTTCAACATACAAAACATTCCATGAAAATCCACTAATTATTATTAATATTAATGTAGAAAACACAATTTGTTGCATTCTGCAAATGCGTCAGAATAGCCGGTCCAGAGTAGTTAGTTGGTGGTAACTGGCTGTTAAGAGTAACACTCGTAGATTGCAAAGTGCATGAAGATGACGGAGACGGCATTGGTTGCAAGTTGCCAGTACATGAAAGAATTTTATTCGAGATGGTTTTCTTCTGTTCTACGGAGTCCTCCAAATAACTCTCAGCAACAATGAAATGTACATTTAATAACGATAAATTGACATATTTTACTTTCCCACACTAGTGGGTAAAAACGCACGGTCGTAGAAAAATTTTATATCAATCGAATGACTTCTCTCATAACTATGTAATAAGACAACTACTCTCAAGTTTTCCTGGAAATCTCAGAAACAAAATGCGAAAACGTTAATAAACCTTGAAAGACATAATCAGCTCCAAGATACTAGCTCTCTAATTAAAATTATCTCGAGTTCCTTTTTAATAAAGCAGTTTTCCTGTTTTCGTTTCCAGTTCAAAATCAAGGTAAAGCTCGCATAGTCGACTTTGTAATTCTACTTACAAGTTAAAAAATTACGGTAAGCGACTCGACATTCGTGAGTCCTTTTAGAAGGCGTTTTTCAATCCCTGGGGAAATAATGAACGTATTTGGTGCAACAATTTAGCACAATAATGAGGCATAAGAAATTATTGAAACACTTTCGAATATTTCTTGATTAAAAATGGCGAAGTTTACTTTATCGAGTTTTTTTATCTCTCTGCGAAGTTTATAAAAATATGATTTATATGTATTTTTTATTTCATCTATACTTTCGACAGCCTTCATCTCAGAGGAGATTCATTTTGGGAAATACAGGGTGACCCAGGGTTGAACCGCCAAAAGTTCAAGATCGATTTTGATAAAAACTGGCATGCTCAATTGCGATGATAAGGGCCTTCTTTTAAAGTACTTATAATGAAAATTTTAATTACAGTGGTGTTCCAAAGGGTAATATTTATCGATATTAGGATAAATTATTGTACTCCACTGTGATTTTGTATGTTTAATTTTTTGAAGATTGAGCAATTAGGAATTCAATTTTTTTGCCTGTTTGATTTTTTCCAAACCTCACTTAACTTTTGAGAAAAAATTTAAAAACCGTTTCCTTGCATGTAACACGAAAAAAGTATCTAAGTAATTGACAATAAGAGAATTTCTTGTAGGAAATGGCAAAACAAAATTTCACAAAACTGTTCAAAAGAACCACCATTTCTTTCAATGCAAAGTTCGCACCTGTGAACGACAGATTATGCATCTACACGGTGTGATTTCTTGTGCTGCTTGAACAATTCTTTCCAGGAGAGTACTTTTGTCTCAGCATTAACTTTGGTTTCCATTGCACCCTTTACAAAAATCCATAGGGGTTAAGTCAGGAGTGCTCGCAGGTCAAAGAACTTTGACACCCTGTATCTCGAAAACGAAGCAAGTTAGGACACATCGGTAAAGGAAACAAAAATCATGTTTTTGTCTGAAAAATCGATCCCAATTGTTTGGCGGTTCAACTCTGGGTCACCCTATATAACAAATGAAAATCGAATTTTAGGAAGTAGAAAAACTCAAAATCATATCCATACAATTTAGATTGTAGAATATTAAATGACCATACAATTTAGATTTAGATTGTAGAATATTATATAACCATCGATTAGTTACATGTTTCGAACCTATATAGGTTCATCATCAGCTAAATTTGAAATTTTACACTAAAAGAAAGACAGTGTAACTATAGGTAGTAGAGTACAATATGTATTTCTTACACGGAGAAGAAAAAGTTATGGTAAACCATCATATATATGTCGCAATTACATGTTCAAAATATTTGAGAGCTCTCAATTAATTTAACATGTTTCAAAACTCTTGTTTTAATCTTTTTTCCACTCTGTCAAACATCACTGTTGATCATACCACTTTGAGATACAAAAGACTTCTACCACAGGTGAATTTTAAATTACTCTCATCTGGAGCTCTCATCTTGAGCAGCTCTGGATTTCAACCACACATCGCTGTTAATCCTTCACATTTGGCATTCTGTACCAACCCCCCTCGAAGGGTGGCACGTCACAATCATATTTTCAAATAATATTATTTGTAAAAATAACACAACAAAATATTATTTTACTAAATCAACACAGGAAAGAAAAACAATTATATGCATATACATATGTGAATAACATTACGAGAAAGTATCACTTTCAGAATTATTATCGCAAAGAAATACCGATGATTACGATCTAGGTTAATTCGTTCAGGTTAAATCAGACTAATAAAATACTACCCTCCAAATGAATTTTTCTTCAACTTCTCAGCTCCCAACTTGCGAGCTAGGTTAGTTCTTTCAGGTTAAATCAGACTAATAAAACACTACCCTCAAAATGAATATTTCTTCAACTTCTCAGCTCCCAACTTGCGAGCTAGGTTCGTTCGTTCAGGTTAGATCAGCCTAATAAATCAAATCTTCAAAAATAGGTAATATTATTTTGATTTGTTATTTTAGAATATTATTATTCCGAGAAATGTTATTATGATTCATGTTATTGTACTATGATATATTTCTTTAATGTTATTTTTGTATGTGATATTATGACGTAATATTCTGTATCTATGTTATTCTGACGTGGAACCCCTCGAAGGATATAATTCAATGCATTAACTGTTGGAATCATGCCAATCAAGAAAATATTGTTTATGTCATTTACAGAATCACCCTGTATATGTGTTGAAGTTGTTACTAATATATATATATATATATATATATATATATATATATATATATATATATATATATATATATATATATATATATATATATATATATATATATATATATATATATATATATATATATATATAAGTAGAAAAGTTATTGGGTATAACCCCCAAAATGTTTTGCAACCGTAGACACGTGTTTCGAGCTTAAGCTCTCATCAGTACGGTAAAATCAAGTGCGAAGATGTACAACACTTGGATGTAAAAATAGAAACAAAGGAAGTCAACAACAGGAAGCCAACCACACATTTGTGGCTTCGGTTAGAAAACCTTGTGCTTACAAGGCAACAACTAACGTGTGTGGTTGGCTTCCTGTTGTTGACTTCCTTTGTTTCTATTTTTTTTACATCCAAGTGTTGTACATCTTCGCACTTGATTTTACCGTACTGATGAGAGCTTAAGCTCGAAACACGTGTCTACGGTTGCAAAACATTTTGGGGGTTATACCCAATAACTTTTCTACTTATATTTTCATATATTGCCCCTCACTATATACATCCTTATATATATATATATATATATATATATATATATATATAGAATTGAAAATATCTTGAGGATGCAGTCTGATATTGGATTTAAAGAAAACTCTTTGTCATCTTGCCAAGATTTCGGAAATGTTTATTTCCTTCCTCAGGACAACTACAAAAGGACAATTTAATAAATGGAGAAAAAATATTGAATCTACTTACATAACTTGAGTAAAAATAGAAATTAACATCAAAAAAATAATGTTGTATATAAAAATATTAGACAGATAAAATTTTAAATGAATGTCAATCAACTTCAAAAATGATGAGAAACAATCAAGTAACTCTACTGGGTATATCAGCATTACTATAATTTTTCAACTTATCTCTGTCCAATTTTAAAATATAAGTGTAAATTTTACTCAAATTATTGAGATCAGTTTTTTTATTTAGGCTGTTACTCTCTTCATTGATTTGTAACATTTCTAAAAATGTCCTTTTAAAAATGTTGTTTTCTATTCCAAGTACACTAACATTATCAAATCTCATTCGATGGTCAAATTGATTAACATGTTGAGCCAATGCACATGAATTCATATTTCTTTTACATTCACTTTTATGTGATGTTATTCTACCTTTCAAGAGTCTAGATGTTTGTCCAATGTATACTTTATTAAAGAATTAACACCTAAATTGATTAATGTTATTAAATAAACTAATATCAAAATTGGATAAAAAACATCAAGACCATTAGTAAACTTTTTTCAAAATTAAAAACTCCTCTAGAAACAACCCAAAATTATAATGTTGTTTATAAAATTGCTTGTAACGATTGTAATAAAGTATACATTGGACAAACATCTAGACTCTTGAAAGGTAGAATAACATCACATAAAAGTGATTGTAAAAGAAATATGAATTCATGTGCATTGGCTCAACATGTTAATCAATTTGACCATCGAATGAGTTTTGATAATGTTAGTGTACTTGGAATAGAAAACAACATTTTTAAAAGGACATTTTTAGAAATGTTACAAATTAATGAAGAGAGTAACAGCCTAAATAAAAAAACTGATCTCAATAATTTGAGTAGAATTTACACTTATATTTTAAAACTGAACAGAGATAAGTTGAAAAATTATAGTAATGCTGATATACCCAGTAGAGTTACTTGATTGTTTCTCATCATTTTAGAAGTTGATTGACATTCATTTAAAATTTTATCGTTCTAATATTTTTATATACAACATTCTTTTTTTGATGCTAATTTCTATTTTTACTCAAGTTATGTAAGTAGATTCAATATTTTTTCTCCATTTATTAAATTGTCTTTTTGTAGTTGTCCTGAGGAAGGAAATAAACATTTCCGAAAGCTTGGCAAGATGACGAAGAGTTTTCTTCAATTCCAATGACTGCAACCTCAAGATATTTTCAATTCAACAGTTATTGTCAGTCACGAATTACCTATTTTCATATATATATATATATATATATATATATATATATATATATATATATATATATATATATATATATATATATATATATATATATGTATATATATATATATATATATATATATATATAATAAGGATGGATTTAGCGAGGGTCAATATATAAAAATATAAGTAGAAAAGTTATTGGGTATAACCCTCAAAATGTTCTGCAACCGTAGACACGTGTTTCGAGCTTAAGCTCTCAGCAGTACGGTAAAATCAAGTGCGACGATGTACAACACTTGGATGTAAAAATAGAAACAAAGGAAGTCAACAACAGGAAGCCAACCACACATTTGTGGCTTCGGTTAGAAGACCTTGAAATGACCGACGATTCTGTCAATTTCAGCCAACTAGTCGCACACTTATTACTCCCCTCTCTGAAACAATCTTAGATATTTTTGTTGTAACTGAGAGATATAGAGAAGGTATCATCCGTCGATGTCAGTGGCATTTAGGAAATATCAGATCATATGGCAGTGTTTTGCAAAATTGAAACCTTTAAAAAATTTTAAAAAAAGTACATTTCATTTCGTGATTTTGGCAACTTTGGTACTAACCTCGTTTACTCTGATATTTCGAAAAATCGATGGGGATTATATTTATCTGATTGATGATGTTGATTAAATGGTCTCATTCTTGAATGATAATATAATTCACCTCTTCTAGATGCATGCACCTCTCCAAACCAAAAGAGTAATTATACCTCCGGCTCTTCGGTTAACCCACGACATGAAAGGAATGATCTTTCTCAGAGATCGAGCATGGGCAGAATATAAGAAAACGCTATCTGTTGCGGACTGGAACAGAAAAAATACAACAAATACCATACGTCAGGAGAAGAAACTATATCCCTAATTTGTCCTCGGAAGTAAAGATTCGAAAGCTTCGTGGAACACTTTAAGATCTCTAGATATCCTAAGAAAAAAATCTTATACAAAAATTCCAAACGAGTTCAAAGGTATCAATCGCATAAACGAACGTTTCAATTCAGTTTCCTATCACTATCACATAGAAAATCCAAGTATCTCTTACAATGAAACTATAATTGCTACAGGTTCAACATTTTTAGGTGTCCTAATAATTGATAGTAACCTCAACCAGTCGTTTCATATTAACCAATTGAACACAAAATTGAGCAAAGCTATATTCGCCATTCGTTTAATAAAACATAATACAAATTCAGAAACTGCCAAATCAGTCTAATTTGCATATTTTCAGAGTAACAATATGGTATCGAACTTTGGCGAACCGCGGTTTTGTCCAAAACTACTTTCACGATACCTAAACAAGCCATTCGTACTCTTCTCCCCGGACTCCACATACGAGTGATCAAATCTAATTGATGTGGTTTGACCCACCATAGAGATGATACGAATTTATTCCTTCATCAAAATAAACTCAAATAGTTTAGAATCCAATTGGTTATTATCATTCTTGGGAAGATATTAATTCAAACTGCTCTTGTGAATAGCAATACTTTTATAACAATATCATTCTCTTATTATAGGTATGTCTAATAGATAATTTGCTGGAAATTAATGTTCAAAATGTCCTAAGACAAATAAACACACTGGATCGACCAGAAGACAACAAGAAATTCATAAAAATTACACACGATACACGACTTACGAGAGGTCTCAGTTCTATCTTTCGAGATGCAAACCTTCAGTTTGTACTCAGCAGTAATAATAAGAGTTAATAAAAATAGACTAGTGCTGATGGACGACTAAAAATGTAAAGCGGGAAAAATTATTAACAGCATGACCTACGAGGATATATTGAAAAATTCTTTGACTACCATAGAACCAAACAAAATTTCAATATCAAAATATTATATTACTCAACATATTATCCTCTTAATTGGATACATTCATTAAAGCGAACCTGCAACGTCTCTAGACCTTTCAAAAAAAAGTTTCTTCTTGTTCTGCAAACCAGACCTCCACAGCTTTTATTACATCCTCGTTGGAAGAAAATTTACGACCTTTTAAACTTTTTTTCAGTTGAGGAAAGAGATGATAGTCGGACGGAGCCAAATCTGGTGAATAAGGGGGGTGTTCTAATAATTCAAACCCTAAATCACGAATATTTTGCATGGCAACATGAGATTTGTGTGCAGGGGCGTTGCCCTGCAAAAACAAAACACATTTGGATAACTTTCCGCTTCTTTTCTCTTTAATTTTTTCCCGTATAGTGGTCAGTAGTGGTCAGTAATGTATGTATGTATGTATGTATGTATGTATGAATGTATGTGCATTCATTACTATCTCAATACTTGATACTATGGTTTTCTAACTGTATTTTTAATTTAGTTGCATATTTTCTATCTTCGTTAACTCGAACTTGTCTAGAGAACCTATTATTGTTTTTTTTTTGTAATTAGTGGTAAAGTTGAAAAACAGCTTTAAGCTGACACTTCACCAATTCATATCATATGAATAAAGGCGATTTATTATTATTATTATTATTAATAGTAATCTCCAGTTATTGTTCTACCCTTTTTCAAAAAATCAATCATGATTACTCCATGGCAATCCCAAAAAACTGAAGCAAGAACTTTTCCAGCAGATTTTTGGACACGAAACTTCTTAGGAATTGGAGAACCGGAGTGTTTCTGGATCGTAGAAATGTACCCGAGTCTCACCCATAGTAACAATTCGGTTTAAGAAGTCTACATCGTTTTCAAATCGAGCACAGATCGAAGGCGATGCTACTACCCTTGCACGCTTTTGGTCAACATTCAAACATTTGGGGATTCATTTTGCAGCTATTTTTCTCATGTCTAAATTGACATGAACTATATGATGAACGCGTTCGTATGAAATATTCAGTGCTTCAGATATCCGTTTTAGCCTAATTCGACGGTCTGTTAAAATCATGTCATGAACTGCATCGATATTTTCGGGGACTGACACAGTAACTAGCCTTTCCGATCGGTCATCATCTTCAATGGAAAATTTACCTCTTTTGAAGCTTGCAGTCCAATTTTTCACAGTCGCATCGAAGGACATTGATCACAAAGGGTATTAAGCATATCTTCGTAAATAAGCTTACCTTTTAACCCTTTTAAATACAGGTACTTGATGATGGCTCGATACTCCAATTTTTCGATTTTCACAATTTCGGTTGACATATTTTTTCTTTTAATTTATTGCGTAACTCTTATTTACTTTTTTGACGTCAAACTTTACACTGACACTTCTAATAAGTTATTGTTTGTTGCTATGGTAACGCAATATTTTGTTTATGCAGGGAACTGGTCTAGGCTAACTAGATATCAATACATCCTCGTACCTACTGGATGAGGAGCAAAATATTGTTCGAATGATGGAAAAAATAAATTGGAGTCGAAACAATGGAGAAGGGTGAATCGGGGTGAACTTTTAGGGGTTGAAAGCGATATTTGAAGGTTTTTCGCGACTGACAACGAAAGTTGATCTCCTATCGAGAAAAATTTGATTTCAGAGTTGTTGAAAATAAAAAGATTTGTATCAAAATTTTTCCATATTACCTTAAATTTTCGGGTAAAAACCAATTCCGAAAAAACGACCTCATATTCAACCGAGAAGTTTCACCGATAAAGTTCGCCTCTTCAAGCTTGCCAGCTGCCAGTTTTTTCGTTGAAGCGTCTTCTTTCAGATTAAGTAATGAAAGTATAGCACTTCTTTGGACACTTTTCCAGAAAACGCGAAAAAATTAAAAAACAGATTTTCAACAATAAATTTTCAAAATTTTGGTTCTAAACTCATATTTATTTTATTTATTATAATTATTGAAATTAATAGTTGAAACCTTTTTAGAATGAAACTTTCAATATTAATTTTATGTTACCTCGATAGGTACAAAAAATGAACAAGGATATGAATAAGGATATGATAATAATAATAATAATAATAATATACGTCTTTATTATTTTCAAAAGAATACTACAAAAAAAAATCCTATAAATCTTATTTGGTGAGAATAACTTCGCTAAATGAATTGTTCTTCCACTTAACCCATGAAATGTCTCCATACATGTCTCTTCATATTATATATTTTCATAATACTATAAAAAATAATAATGAAAAAAGTATAGATTTCCTGTTAAAAAAAAGAATGGAAATTTGTTGATGCAGATTTATGTAATTCTAACACTAAAAAGAGAGAAAAAAGAAAGAATAACTCTTTGTCTCTTCTATTGTTTTGTTTCAAATAAATAATTTTTGAACATTTTTCCGAAATTTTCTAACCTTTCTTTCTTGAAATGTGCGGGAATGAGATTGTACAATGATGTAATTTGATAACTGAAAGATCGTCTAAATGTTTGAGTTCTGAAAGAGGGGAACGTGAGAGTTCTCTTATATTATATCTTATGTTCAAGTTGATAGAAGGGCGAAAGGACACGGTGTTCTTTGGGGGGTAAAAATGGTTTCGCACGATTTGCAGCGAAAATTACTCTCCTACAAAACAAAATGGAAGAAAAAATTGTTGGCAAAATTTACATTTGGTTTGAATTTTTTCTAGTATGAAAATTGTATGTTTCCCGCAAAATCTAGTGGGGATATACCTTTTCATGTCTTCAATTAGATGTTTTTTTCGCAGCGAAAAATTTACTTTTATCGAACCTCTTTGAAGTACTCGGAAAGGGGGCGGCTCTAAGTTAGCAAAACAAATTTTAAACGCCCAAAATAAGAAATAAAGTAACAGGCAAGGACCAGGTGAAGAATGTTGTAGAGGTTCCAGCTTCGACGAAAAAAATATTTTAACACGTAAACACTCAAAATGGTAAAATTGGGATGCAGTTAAGGGGTTGAAAACGGTTTTTTGTAATTTTCGGCAAAACGTGACTCATTAGCATAAAATATTTGGTGAAAAAATTGTGTATAATGATAAAATCACTTTTCGACATAACCTCAAATTGACCGTCAAAATTGCGAAAAACCGATTTTTGAAAATTTGAGGTTATGTTGAAAAATATTGAATAGTTGAATAATTGTAGATCTTTCCATTACCAACAACTTTCTAGCCTATCTTTTTTTGTAGGATGTTAATTTTCCATCCTTTCGCCCTTCTATCATAATCAAATCCTTATTTGTGTCCTTGTCTATTCTTTGTACCTACTAAGAAATATGAAATACTTAATCTCGAAAGATTTCAACTATTTATTTCAATAATTTTAATAAACAAATATGAGTATAGAACAAAAACAAAAAAAAAATGTTTTTGAAAATATTTTTTACTACTGTTTTATTACGTAATCTAAAAGTAAATGCTTTGAGGAAAAAACTGGCCGCTGGCGAGCTTGAAAAGAAGAATTTTATCGGTGAAACTTTTCAGTTGAAATGAGGTCGTTTTTTCGGAATTTGTCGAAAAAAAAAAGGAAAAATCTGTAGTCCGCTATGAAAAATTACAGCTACTTGAAACATAATGAGTTATATCTCCACCAAATTTCGTGAAAAAAATTGATAATAATGATAATAGACCATTAAATTCTAAACTATTTGAGTTGATTCCTACAAAAAAAATGGTTACCTTTTATCGGTATGAATGGGTGGGTGTAATCATACCTGACCACATCAATCAGATTTGATCACAGGTATGATCACAATCAAATTCCTCATCAAATTATATCATTGTGATTGATTATTTGATATAAATACGACTTTGGATATTCAGTATTAGTTTAGTATTCCTACTGTTGTAAATAACTTGGTTATCGAAATACTCATCTAAAAAATACTATCTTAAAACTCAAAGTCATCTCCACAATTTATATTTGAATTGTGGAGATGACTAAGTTTTTCTACTTCTTCAAATCATACCACTCCACTTTGAGATACAATGGACTTCTACCACAGGTTAAAATTCTATTCGTTCTCATATCTGAAAACAATTTCAATTCCCTTCCCTTGTGTCCACGGTTGGTTCTCTATTCTTCTAGAAATGAGGGATTTCACCCCGTAATGGCCATTCTGTTTGTTTTCCAATTAAATCAGCTAATGGACCAGTTAAAATGAAGTTTGCCCATGCCAATTATCGAAGGTAATACCACGAGTGCTTCAAATTTTTTCGATAATTTTTTCTTTTCCACGAAAACTTATTTATTTGGCAAAAATATGAAAACAAACCGATTCGGTTTGTTTGAATGTTTTTGCATCAAATAAAGAAGTTTGAGTGATGAAAATAAAAAATTACCTGATAAAATTTGAAGAACAAGTTGTATTTGGAAAGATTATTTTTTTCATTTCATTATGTTATTGAACTCAAATAATACATAAGCTAACTGGAAATATGATAACTTTTCGAACAAGTGAAAAAATTAATTATTTGAAAAATTACAGTTATTGAAAACACAGTTTTTGTAAATAGTTTGGCCAGCAGAAACAGCTGTCTCTTCCGACTCATGTGTGGACATAATATTGGTTGATGTTGCCGCAGTTGTTGATGTATTGGTTAATGTTGCGGCTGTTGTTGATTTATTTGCAATACATGCCAATTTCTTCGTTCTAACTTTTCCCATGATATTTTTATGGTGTTCTGCATCAATATGTAAATAAGGCTTCAACGAAGATGCTGTGGCGTGACCTGTTATTTTGATGGCTTCTTGTTCCTGTATACCTTTCTTCATTAGATGAGAAACCAAAGTTGATCGGCTTGAGTGATTAGTTATTTTTCTTCTCTTAGTGTCAAATCCACAATTTTCAGCTGATTTATTTAACCATTTTCCCATTTCATTCTTTCCCACTGGTACATTTTTATACCAAATGGCATTTGCTTTTTCCAATAGGGATGTGGAGTGAGAAAAAATCGATCAGTGGTGATATTTTTATCGCGTTTATCCATAAGCTTATTATACAATCTTATGGGGCATCGTTGAGGATTCTCTGAGTTAGGTGTCAACCATTTTGTGTCGGTGCATTTTTTATTCCCACCCTGGCAAGGTTTACTGAATATAGGATTATATTCTAATCGTCCTGTTTTATCACCTGCATTATTTAATTCCTCCCTGATATAATGGATAAGGCAATTAACACCTTCGCCTCCGGGCCATGCTAATACATAAGAAATAATATGAAAGAACTTCATTTGTAGACCCGAAGGTGTATTTTCGTCACACGAATCGATCATACTCGTATATTCTTCTTCTTCAAGTGCAGTTGCACTTTGCTTTCTTTTTTCTATACAACTTTGCAATTCCCTTCTTTTGGCATTTCGCACATCTCTCGCTCTTTTAAATTCCAAATCTTGAAATGGATTGAAGCTTATATTAAATTCTAACTTGGAAGTTACATTCCAAATGGTTTTCAACGTATACTCTTAGTAGTCTTCGCCGTTACATTTTTTCATATTTGCTGCCCAGTCTTCCAGAATTTTTGCGATTTCTTGAATAGTCGTATCGCTTTTTAGCTGGTAGTTTCTGATTCTGCAAAATGCTTCAAACTGATTCCATATACATTTTTTGGATTTAATTGTATTTTGTGGAGTGGAATTTTGAATTAAATGTTCAATATTTTCTTGGGTGATGGCACTGAATCTATTTGTGTTCATTTTCAATAAACTTCGAAGCACTATAATCTGTCAATAATGACAAATGCAAAGTGAAATTTTGACGTTTCAATGTAAACAAGGTATATTAGAGAGATTTCAAGCCCTCTATTTGTTCACCATTCTTCCGTTATCGTTATTGTGGGCATGCGCAAAGGAACTCTGGCGATTCGTTAACGTTATTAACGATAACCGATTCCGTTACTTACGGAAAAATAAAGGTGGCCTGTGGTTGTGTTTATCGTTATGTTTAATAGAGCACCGCTGCCACATGTTCCAGCTTTTCGGGCTTCAAATAATTTTGAAATAGGAGACGTAACTGATGATTGAAATATTCATAATAAAGATGTTTAAAAAAAATACATATCCGTTTCCTAAACTCAAGGACATTTATTTGTTATCTCAATATTGTTCAAAATTTGAATACCTAGTTTGATATTTTTTGCAGTTACGTGAATATAAAATTTTAATTGAGTATCTGACAACGTGTAAAAACTGTAAAAAGTTATGTTCAGATTGTTCAGAAACATGACCTTAACTTATTCTGTTTTTGTGAATTAGACTGTACCCTTGGCGGGTGAAAACTATACTGTTTAATTTTTACATTTTTTCAATCACCACACAGCACAGCACCAGAAATTTTGAGGTTAGGAAAACGAAAACAAAATAAGGAAGTTAAAAAAGTGGTTCAAAATGTCTTCGTTTTATCGTCGTGCATATCGTTATGGTTAGAAAAAATAACCACAACATCACCAAAATAACGAAATTTTTTAGAGGGCTTAAAATCTCTCTATTATCGATGAGGAAGCAGTTTTATCAGTATAATATCAAATGATTGGCTAGAATAATGAATTGCTATTAGTTGAAACCACCAAAATGTCAGATTTTGACATGTGAAAAAAATAATCACTGTTATATAGGTTACTTTCATCTGTTTTGACTGCTTCTTGAAATGGGATATTTTCCTGAAATCAACTGGGAAACTGTAATAAAATCTCTTTAAAAGAGATGTATCATAAAGGAGCACTCCAGTCGTTATTGCGCCATTATTTCTATGTGACGCGTCAAAGTATCATCGTTATATTCATTTGTGTTTTTATCTGTTTGGTTGGATAGAGAAAATTCAGCATTTTTAGAGAAAATTGGAAGTCTCACTTATGTAACATGGCTTAACATAGCAGAATACTGTTTAATGGAAGAAATGAAAATGAATCAGAGCACATTGAAGTTATCTAAACATCGATAACAAAACGTATTGAGGTGGGAGTTCCTAGCGACGTCTAGCGTTCGCGGCCCGCATCGACGTTCAGAAGTAACGGCTGGCCGCTACGATTGTTGGATTTGCTTGAAGCGTCTGGCGTCCGCGTTTTTGTAATGAAATTATACCCCCAGTGCGTTTTGTGTTCTGGTTGACCGCAATTTAAAAGTGAAAATTGCTTGTTGTCATAATGAATGGGAATGTTCTAGCAGCATTAATGTTACAGTATTGTATACCTTCGCAAATTTCTCAATTTTTCTGCGAATAAACCATGTCCATAGCCATTTTATTCGCAAAAAAATTGCGAAATTCGCGAGGACATGAACGAGACTTACTGAGAGATGAGAATGATGACGACTATACTGAACCGATAATAATTATCTGAATAAACTGACAATTATCTAACTTATCGATAAAAATATTGGGGAAAACACAAAGAAACTAATTGACTTCAAGACTCCCTACTATTCACAAAACTCAAATCTATAAATGATCTTTTCTGAACCAAATAAAAAAAACAAAGAATTTTTAATTTAATACCCGCAGCCCATGGATAAAACTGTAAAAAAAGTAAAAATTTCGTTCCACATTTTTTCCCGAATTTGAAAATCTTTGAAGTCTTTGTGTGAATGATCATGAAGGCAGGGATATTCACATACTTGATTAATCAAAATTTCGTCGTCTGTATTGGTAAATTTCTGTGACACGTTGTAGTAATATATCCACCACGCTTTTTTCACATTGAAATAATGTTACTGCTGGTGTCGGCGTTTGCGTCTTGACATGTTTTTGAGCAGTCGGGACGAGGCCGACGACGGCCGGCCGCTGAGACGCTGAATCGCGCCGCTTCAAACAAAACAGTTGCATTGAAAATTCATTGTATGTGTCACTAACGGCCAGACGTCGCGGCGGGACGCGAACGCTGGACGTCGCTAGGAAATCCCACCTTTAGGGAATCGTAATATCAATTTGAAACAAAAACATTAGTTATACCTATAGATCGGGGGCCCAAAGTATTTTTTTTTGACGGTGGTAGTCATCGCGACAATGCTGATTTTTTTTCATATGAAAGGATTTCATTCTGAACAGGTGCAATGGCCTTGAGCTACCCGATAAGAAGTGGATGTTGGAGTCACTTTACGATGTTTATATTTTATATCTTTGTATAAAGTGTTCCGTTTTTGTTTGTCAATGAAATGTTTTATTACTGTTTCCATTGTCAAATCATTTGTTATTTTTTTTGTGAAAAACGTGAATGGTGGTTGTGGGCGGGATATATTATCATATAAAAAAGAAAGAGGTTGAGATTTGCAAAAATAAAAAAAATACAGGGCAATTCAAATTCGACCCACACCATTGGGATCTCCTAAACTACAGGAGATACGTCGAAGCTTAAATTGGGGCAAAGTTGCGTATTCTGGTGCTTAACACAATACTGTTTTGAAACTTGGAAAATTGCGAGTATTTCCGGAAATATCGGGAAAAAACTTAAAATCGGAATTTTCGTTTTTATTTTTTCTATCGTTATTTGACAACATAGCTCAAAACCATAAGTACATTTTCATTGATACTTTTAGCTACACGTTTTCATGTTCAGATATACTATCCGACGTTTCGTCTTCTGGCATTCATCAACAACTTTTTTTTCTGTTATGGGCGCCATATTGTTTTTTTATACAGAAAAATTGTGATTCTCATTCTGATTTCATTGATGTATAATTTGTAATGATTTGCACTTCTGAAACCACAGATATTAAAAAAAACAACTTCATCTGAGATGGTCATGACTCCATCGAAAAATTTGGTTTAATAAACACTAGTTGTCAGAACTCATTAAACAAGTTTGTACAAATACTTCAGTCGAAATGTCCTCATTCTCAAATGAAGAAAATCGAGATATGTTGAAACTTTATTATAAATTTGATAGGAATAGTATGAAAACAACACAAATTCATTTTGAATTATGCTCGGAAAGACAACAGCCGTTTAGAACATTATTCGGAATTTTGGACAAACACTTGACTGAGTACGGTGCGTTTCAAAAACCAAGAATGAAATATGGAAGCAGAATGGAACAAAATATTAGACGTAACTTATTAGCCGAGGTAAAATAATTGTTCACACCATATTCAAAGAAGTATAATTATTTTTGGTACTTTTTTAGATAAATGCAGATCCTTCCAAATCAACACATCAAGTCTTGGCAGAAATGGATGTGCCACTGACGAGCGTTTGGAGGGAACTCAAAAAAAGTGGTGTGAAATGTTGTAAGATACATATTTCACAAAAATTACATCCAAGTGATCCTGAGAGAAGGATGGAATTTTGTAGCTGGCTCTCGAATAGGGTAGACCCTACAAACTTCTTGAAAAACATTATTTGGACCGACAAATGTACTTTTTCGAACTGTGGTATTTTTTAATAAAAATAATGAGCACATTTGGAGTGAAAATAATACACGACACTTCAGAGAAGTCAGACCACAAGTTCGGTTTCGTTTGAATGTGTGGACTGGAATTTATGACGACCGAATACTTGGACATCATTTCTTCTCTAATACTTTGAACGGGGAAACCTACCTTCGGTTCTTAAGAAACGAATTCGAAGAATATATGGATACGTTTCCCCTTGTTAATTATAACAGCTGCTGGTTTCAACATGACGGGGCACCTCCACACAATAAAAGAGCAGTTTGCGAATATTTACACCAAAGATTTCCTAATAGGTGGTTTGGAAATTCTGGACCAGTGAGGTGGCCGGCAAGGTCACTTGACCTTACAGTTTTGGATACTTTCTTGTGGGGCACTTTAAAGAACATAATCTATGGAGAGCAAGAATATGACACAGTAGATGAACTTAGAGACAATATCATCACGCAATTCAGATCTATCAGAAGAAGGGAAATTGTTAGGGCTGTTCTTATTTTGAGACGACGAGCTCGGTTATGTATTCAAGAGGAAGGCCATCATTTCGAACACTTGTTGTAATACTTTTTGTGCATTTTTTACAAGCTCATGATTTCATTCTTATTTTTTGAAACGCACCGTACTTAGCCAAGTGTTTGCCCAAAATTCCGAATAATATTCTAACCGGCTGTTGTCTTTCCGGATATAATTCAAAATAAATTTGGGATGTTTTCGTACTATTCCTATAAAATTTATAATAAAGTTTCAACATATCTCGTTTTTCTTCATTTGAGATTGAGGATATTTCGACTGAAGTATTTGTGCAAACTTATGATCTTTAATGAGTTCTGACAACTAGTGATTACTAAACAAAATTTTTCGATGGAGTCATGACCATCTCAGATGAAGTTGTTTTGTTTTAATATCTGTGGTCTTAGAAGTGCAAATCATAACAAATTATACATCAATGAAATCAAAATGAGAATCACTATTTTTCTGTATGAAAAAACAACATGGCGCCCATAACAGAAAAAAAAGTTGATGATGAATGCCAGAAGACGAAACGTTGGATAGTAAATCTGAATATGAAAACGTGTAGCTCAAAAAAGTATCAATAAAAATGTACTTTTGGTTTTGAGCTATGTTGTCAAATAACGATAGAAAAAAATAAAAACGAAAATTCCGATTTTCAGTTTTTTCCTGATATTTCCGGAAATACTCGGAATTTTCCAAGTTTCAAAACAGTATTTTGTTGAGCACCAGAATACGCAACTTTGCCCCACTTTAAGCTTCGACGTATCTCCTATAGTTTAGAAGATCCCAATGGTGAGGGTCGAATTTGAATTTCCCTGATAAGTTATAAGAAAGTACGACATTTTCTTTGAAGCTGTGTTAGCCCTTCTTGCTAGATATATTTATAGGAGTATCCCTTGAAGGAGTGTATTTAAATAGTGGAGGTCAAAATAATACAGCCACCCATATGGAGGTATGGAGGTGTGAAAATCACCTGATAGCGCCAAAGACAAAATCAGTGAAAAAACTGTTCATAATTGGAGAGTTGCCTGTATGATTTCCTGACAGGTGAAGAAACTGTCAGCTGAGCATGAAATATCAATCTTGGTGTTGCCCCAAGTCGACGGGATAATGTTTTCGAATTTCACCAGGTCGAGGTCAAGGAACCATTTGAAAACCAGTAAGTTTGTGACTGATTCGTAAACCGTCTGCTAGTTTCATATTTCGGTAGATATGGTCCTGGACATAACTTCTGCAAAGTTTGACCCGCGAACAAGGTCTAGATCCAGGGTCCCAAAAACCGCGATTTTCGAGTGTCGCCAATTATGACTACCGCATGAGTGAGGTGACAGGTCCGGAAACTGCTCAAAACCTTTTGTGCTGTGTTAAGGTTTACTAAAGGTATGAGCTTCCAGCAGACGCACAGCTGATCAAGTGCCAATTTGGCAGAACTTTGAAATGACCGAAAAATCGCTAAATTTTACATATTTTGCTATAAATAAAAAAATTTACTATGGAAGTATCTGCTGCCTTTTATCTTACTATATGTGTGGCGAACAAGAAAAACTAAACAGCAGAAGATTTTGGTGGAAAATTAATTTCTCTACGACTAATGTATTCTACGTTCATTACATATTGATTTTTAATTGAAGAATAAAGATGGTTCCAAGACACCGTGGATCCTAACTCATTATTCAACGGCACTCGGCCATCACAGGTTCAGAATTTTCAGAATTCACGGGAACTGAAAGGTTTAACAGACAAATTTCTCAAGCTCACAGCTTGGCATCCGCGAATGTCAGATTGACTATTTTCTTAGTCTTAACTTCGATCTGTGGGACAAGTACCTAATATAAAAATTAATAGAGCTGATTGGGAAAGCAGTGATAGTGAGAAAGATGAAATCTATCTTCCAACAAAGGTATGTCAAATAATTTTTACTTGAACGTTCCACACTCTCTCAGTTCTTGGTCGGAGTTTCTGTAGTAGGTATTTCATTCACAACTTTTCGAGTGCCTGTTATAGCTCAGTTGGTAGAAGCGTGTACATGAAGTAAATGTATATCGAAGGTAGTTATATAGGCGTGAGTTCAAATCCCACTCTTGGAAGTTTTTTAAAAAATTATTTTCAATCTCAAGGCATTTATTCATTCATGAATGAACACCGATTATTCATGTATAATTGTTATTCTACCTTATATTACTTTATAATATATACATATTTTTATAAATAATATTTAGATTTCATTAAAACTCTGACTATCGTATAGTAGTAGATAAAGTATAGTCTTCTACTCGCGTATAATAGCTATCATTTTCTCGGATAATTCTGAAACTCGCCTTCGGCTCGTTTCGGAATTTTTATCCTCGAGAATAATAGCTATCATTATACGCTCGTTGAAGAATATACTATTTTCATGTACTAAAAATGAATAACAGGTTTTGGCGCCAGATTTGAATTTGTCCAAGAGGATGCATTACTCAATCGTGCGAGGCATATACAGTCAATTTTACAATTTCAAACAATTACCCTGAAAATACAGGTATGAAAAAAACTCATTCAATCAAATATTTTATCCGCTGGCCGACTTCTTGCTGACAGAATTGAATTCTTCTGATATTTTCAGTGAGTTTCTTACATATTTTTCCAAAATATCTTGTCTTATTCGATGTTCTAGGATCATTAAAGTTGGTGAAGGAATTGCATATACTTTTGCTTTGAAGAAACCGAATATAGAAAGTCCGTGGGAGTCAAATCGGGCGATCTATCTTGCCACCGGATTAGTACCCAACCAATTCTCTCCAAATCGTTCAATAAGGTAGTTCGTTACATTATGGGAGAGAGAAATTTCCAGGTAGGCCTTTTTCCTAATAATCCGAAGCAGGTTTTGAGTAGGAGTGCAAAGGGTTGACGGAAATAACAACTTTATCAATAAAAATAACAACAATTCCACCGTTAGCAGTTCCATCGCGACAAACCCGTCGAGGTCAGTCTTCACATCCCTTTGTCGTCACTTTGGAGAATATCTCTTTTCCAGGGCTCGTTCTTGTAGCGAATGGTAAAACCTTGGAACTCACTGCCACGGAAGGTCTTCCCTGAGTTATATAGCCTGCAGAAATTCAAGCAAAATGCCAATTCCTATCTATTTTATCTCGGCTCTCACAATTTTCCCTGAATATTACAGGATTTTTCTTTCCGTGTGAACCAGGACAAACCAAAAAAAAAAATACAATTCACCCCCATCTTGTATATTTTTTGTTTGGTATAATTTTCAGAGGAGGGTGCATAATCCAATTATTTTGACACTGAAAATCGATTTGGCGACTCCTAAAAAAACCCAAAACGTGGCCCTTTCGTGCACGATGCTGAATTTCAGCGGTTTCGGTAGACAAGAAGTTATCCCAGTTCGAGGATCGATGGCCAAAGTTCCGCATAAATATTGTTTGTCGTCGCCAATTTCCGAATGTAACAAGTAAACTGCCGCTTTATATTAAAGTTGGCCATGTTTTCATTAAGCGTGAGACCTGACGACGTCGGTGGCATCGAGGTCGTGCTATCCGCAATATCGACTGCTTTCAGGAGTGTAGGAAAGGCGTCGCGGCCGCTGGAAAGCACTGAGAGGCATAGGCGTATCAGGCCGCCACCAGACATTTGGGTGGCCTGAGGCAAACATTTAGTCAGGGCCCCCTTACATTGTATAGGGTATTCTACTTACGGTACTGTTTTAGCAAAGGAACCAATCTGACCTCCGCGACCCTTACAAGTATTGGAATACACTTTTTTAATTGGTCCAAGGAACATCGAATAAAAATCGAGTACTTGTCCGGTCTTGAAATCAGGAGATGCAGCAGATATATCTAACTATAGACCTATTGCCATTCTAAGTAACTTTGGTAAACTTTTTGAAATTATTTTATATGCTGTAATCTATTACTCAGTTAGGAACACAATCTCACCTTTTCAGCATGGCTTCATGACCCTGAGATCCTCTGTTACTAATCTAGCGTGCATAACTTAGGTAATTTCGGAGGCCCTCGACTCTCAAAGTCAAGTAGATGTCATATACACTGATATCCAAAAGGCTTTTGACACCATTGATCATTATCTATTATTAACTAAATTAAGAGCAGTTGGTTTCTCTGAATCACTAGTCGATCTAATGAAATCTTATTTACTCAGTAGAACTCTCAGTTCGTAGAATATGGAGGGTACACGTCCAATCGTTATATAGCTTGCTCAGGAGTCCCGCAAGGCTCAAATCTGGGTCCACTTCTATTTTTAATATTTATCAATAATATATCACTCGAACCTAGTGCTACCCATCTTCTATTCGCTGACGATTTAAAAATATTCAGTCCAGTCACCTGTACTCAAGACAGTTCCCTACTGCAAAATAATTTAACAACATTAGAGCATTGGTGTTCGATTAACAATCTCAAACTCAACATCGACAAATGCAAAATCTTAACGTTCTCAAGAAAACAGTATCCAATTGCCTATAGTTACAAAATAAATAACATTGAACTTGAAAGATGTTTCAGCTTCAAAGATTTGGGCGTAATATTTGACAGTAGACTTACTTTTAGTGATCATATTAACAAAATTGTAATGAATTCTATGAAATTACTCGGTTACTGTGTTAGAAATTGGTCTAACTTTTCAAATATTGAAAGTCTGAAAATACTGTACCTCACATTTATCAGAAGTAAATTAGAATATACCACAGTCATTTGGTCACCATTATACAGGGTGATTCAAAAGTACTTTGACAAACTTCAGGTGGTGATTCCTCACAATATTCTAATATGAATGCCCAAATAAATATATGTCCGGAAACGCTTCGTTTCCAAGATACAGGGTGTTGAAGTTTTATTTTTATTTTGGTTTTTTTCAAATAACTCTGGAAATACTGAACTTAATTAAACGAAACTTGGTAATAAGAGGTTTTTGAGGTGTCGAATTGGAACCTGATGTTATTATTTCTCTTACTCGTAGGGGGCGCCACCTACACTTTTTTTTCTTTTTTTAAGATTCATAACTTTTTTGAGCGTACTTCTAGCACATTTTTCAGTAAAAAAATCGATTCCCCTATCATATCTACGTAAAAAAGCTACCTTTGTTAAAAGTCGCTGTAAGCAACCGTTTTCTAAATATTTGGATTTGAAAATATCAAGTCAATTATTTGATAATCGATGCATGTTGAAGTTATTACCAATATTTTGCATTTTTCATAAAAATGCTTTGGAAAAGAATTTGACGTTTAAGTAAGAATTTTGGTAATTACATATTTTGTGACAGTTAAACGTTTTGTTGAAGGTTCCGTAAGTAGAAGTAGAAAACACTAATTTTGAAAAAATGGATTATTCAAACAATAATGCTCATTTAGCCGATATGCATTTCGTTTATGGCCTTGCGGATGGCAATGCGCGCGAAGCAAGACGTATTTACCAGGAGCGATTTCCTAATCGAGTACTGCCTTCAGCTCCAACATTTGCTAGTCTCCACCGTCGTTTGGCAGAAACAGGTAGCTTTAAGAGGGCAGCTGATATTATTGGAAGACCACGAGCAGTCCGAACCCCAGAATTGGAAGAAGCTGTTTTGAATGCTCTCGAGGAGAATCCAGAAACAAGTACAAGAATAATTGCTGAAGCTGTCAATTCTACTCAGTCCACAGTTTGGAGGATTATCCACGATCAACAGTTTTATTCATACCATATTCAAAGGGTACAAGCTCTTTTACCACGAGACTTTCCCCAACGCATTACTATGTGTCAGTGGTTTTTGAGAAAATTGGCTGGAAATCCTCAATTTTTAAGATATGTACTTTTCACGGACGAGTCAAACTTCTTCCGAAATGCTATCACAAACTTTCATAACAACCATGTTTGGGCGCTCGAAAATCCGCATGCAGTTAGTGAAAGGCATTATCAGTATCAATTTTCTGTAAATGTATGGGCGGCAATAATTGATAATTACTTGATAGGTCCTTTCTTTCTTCCGCTCCGACTGAATGGCGCAACTTACAGACACTTTTTAGAAAATAAATTGCCAGGACTACTTCAGAATGTACCATTAGAAATTCGTATCCGCATGTGGTTTATGTATGATGGGGCTCCGGCCCATTTTAGCGTTGTAGCCAGGGAATTCCTTAACACAGTCTATCCAAATCGATGGATCGGTAGGGGTGTAGAAGAACCTAACCAGCTGTGGGCACCAAGGTCCCCAGATCTAAACCCGATAGATTTTTATTTTTGGGGACATTTGAAGTCACTAGTTTATAAAACTCCAGTAGCGAACGAGGAAGATCTGAGAAAACGAATAGTAGACGCATGTGAAACAATAAGGAACACACCAATAATTTTTGAGCGGGTACGAGATTCAATGACTAGACGACTGACTGCCTGTATCTTCGCTGAAGGTGGACACTTTCAACAATTCATTTGAATACAATTTAGTTTCGTTTATTTTAGTTTATTCTACATATTCAAAATTTCCTGAAATAAAATGTTGACATTTCTTGCAAATTTTATTACTATTAATTATTACTATTGAATTATTATTATTAAATTACTGTTTCGCTTAAGGATGTCATAAAGGAACGTACCCAACAGTAATGAGCTCTTCAAGCGAGTAAAAAGTAATAGAATAGGTGGCGCCCCCCACAAAAAAAACCAAAACTGCTTACTTAAACGTCAAATTAATGCAAATGCAAAATAAAGGTAATAATTATTATTACATGCATAGATTATCAAATAATCCACTTGAAACTTTCAAGTCCCAATATCTAGAAACCGTTTAAAGCGACTTGTAACAAGGGTAGCTTTTTTACGTAGATATGATAGAGGAATCGATTTTCTTACTGAAAAATGTGCTAGAAGAACACTAAAAAAAGTTATGAATCTTCAAAAAAGAAAAAGACGTGTTGGTGGCGCCCCCTACAAGTACGAGCAATAATAAAATCAGGTTCGAATTCGACACCTCAAATACCTCTTATTACCATGTTTCGTTTAATTAAGTTCAGTATTTCAAGAGTTATTTGAAAAAAAACAAAATAAAAATAAAACTTCAACACCCTGTATCTTGGAAACGAAGCGTTTCCGGACATATATTTATTCAGGCAATTCATATTATGGATTGACGTGGCCTTTACTTGATGGAAATTCATAGTATATGACACTAAGGTAAACACGATTAAATTTCCACAGATTTATTGTCTTCGCGACATGTTTCGATACACTGTAAATTTTTCAAGCGAATGTAATACATTAAATTATTCTACCTTGAACATTACTTAAATACCCTTCTTAACAATTGAGGTAATAAGGAGCTACCTATGATAAAAATAAAATTGACAATACATGTAGGTAGATACCTGGAAATCTCAAAACATATCTACTACTTAATTAGTTGAAAAGGTTCAACAAAGGGGAACTATTAAGGTCCAATTGATCATTTAGTAAACAATTCGAATTTTTCAATTTATTAATTTCCAAGAATTCTAAATAATTAAGTCTAATACCTTTATTTTCAACATGAAGGATTTCAAAGTTTTCATCGAAGTCATGGTCTTCTTCCAAAATATGATTGGCATATGTTGAACGTGTTTTATTATTTACATAATTCATACGGTGCTCACGTACACGGCTTTTGAATGGTCTACCAGTCTGGCCTACATATACTTTGGAACAAGAACCACAATTCAATTTATAAACTCCTGATTTTTTAGATTTTTGTGTTTTATCTTTATTATTTTTAATAAACCTTCCCAACGTGTTATCTGTTCTGAATGCTACTCTTAAATTTTGTTTTTTCAAAAATGACGCTATTTTTTCTGAAACGGGCCCTGTTCCAAAGTATATGTAGGCCAGACTGGTAGACCATTCAAAAGCCGTGTACGTGAGCACCGTATGAAGTATGTAAATAATTAAACACATTCAACATATGCCAATCATATTTTGGAAGAAGACCATGACTTCGATGAAAACTTTGAAATCCTTCATGTTGAAAATAAAGGTATTAGACTTAATTATTTAGAATTCTTGGAAATTAATAAATTGAAAAATTCGAATTGTTTACTAAATGATCAATTGGACCTTAATAGTTCCCCTTTGTTGAACCTTTTCAACTAATTAAGTAGTAGATATGTTTTGAGATTTCCAGGTATCTACCTACATGTATTGTCAATTTTATTTTTATCATAGGTAGCTCCTTATTACCTCAATTGTTAAGAAGGGTATTTAAGTAATGTTCAAGGTAGAATAATTTAATGTATTACATTCGCTTGAAAAAGATACAGTGTATCGAAACATGTCGCGAAGACAATAAATCTGTGGAAATTTAATCGTGTTTACCTTAGTGTCATATACAATTCATATTAGAATATTGTGAGGAATCACCTCCTGAAGTTTGTCGACGTACTTTTGAATCACCCTGTATAATAACGCAATAGACAGTATAGAATCTGTTCAAAGGAAATGTCTCAAATATATGTTCTATAAATGCTATGGCTATTACCCCGAAAGAGGGTATGCTCATCAAGTCCTTTAGAATATTTTTCACTTTCAATCTCTGCAAGAAAGGCGCGACTGCTCGGCATAAACTATTGAATGGCATAACAGACTGTCCCTATTCGTTGAGCAAGATCAATTTTCATGTACCAAGATTAGTTTCCCGCCAAGAAATTACTTTTTACAACCAGCTCCTCGTACCAATGCAATTCTCAAGTCACCTATTTTTTCTTTGTGTAAAATCTTCAACGATAATTGTTCGTCGTGTGATATCAATTTCGATGATATCAACTTTATTTTATTAACCTATATGCGAAACCAGAATTAAGATTTTTATTTCCTATTTGACTTTTCCTCGAATGTTTATCTAACTTGTAGTTATATTCTACCTTGATTTTTTTGTGTTATTGGGTGTATACCTGTTGAAAAAAAATGTATTATTATTATAATAATCTCATGTTTATTTATAAGAAGGACGAGGCTAGAGTTCCAAACGAGGGATTGCTTGAAAAAGTAAAAATTCCGAAGTGTGGCTTAAAGACACCGTTCGGGAAAATAATTGCAATTCCGACTGGCTTGACTTCCCGACTAGGCACCTCTCACCATCACTATAATGGCGGGAAGTCAGCCGAATTCACACGGACTTGAAAATGTGTAGTTTATTAGCCAATATAACATTCCCTGACTAACCTTACGTAGATAGAATAACCATCCCAAATTGGTGTTTTTCGCTTTGACCTCCGGCGGCGAATTTACACTCAAACCAAACCTAGCAAACTAGCCTGGTACAGGACATGGTCATTGAGCCACACCTCTTCGGGATTTTAACTTTTTCAAGGAATCCCGTGTTCGGGACCCTAGACACTTACTTATAATGAACAGTAGGAAAGATATAACGTGATCGTAACTATTTCACAGTGTAGCCCTTCTAGCGTTTACTCTAGCAACTGACATTTCTGACGGGTTCATATTCAATATTGAGCATCATTAGACCCAAACCTATTCTATGTCAGGGACATTTTGCTGAAAGCTCGTTCTCCTGTTGCCACTGACACTGGAAGTACAGCCAGTGATCTTAAATGGTGTTAAGGATATCTAACATTTATCACATTGTCTTTTAAAGTTGGTAGTATATTTGTAACTCATTAACCAGATCATCTTCATTAAAATCTTTATTATCCCTACAAGTATCTTTGCTCCATCAGTAATGTATGGATCACTCCGTTCACTGAAGTTTCTCGATGAAACAAAGTGAGAAATTACTTTTGATATTTCTTCCGTTCTTCTTACCAAGGCTCTTATTTCTGACGAGAGTAAATCCAAAGAAATATACTTCAACTCTGAATAGTGATCCTCTTGAATTGGATGTGCAGTTAGGCAGTTAGTCACTTGAATCAAAATCAGGCACAAGTAGTGTATGAGTTTATTTTGAATCATGGTTATTTGCCTATTATGCGTGAGTGGGCCTCAGACTCCGTGAACTCATATTCATCAAATCATTACTTTCGTCTGAAAGTAATAAGCTTTTGACTAACAATTATATGTAACAAGAATTATTCTTTAACCCTCTCAGTGCGCCTGGCATACATGCATGACACATCGATTCCTCGCGCGGTGCTAATGGCACTCATGTATGCCGCGGATCTACGTGTAAACAAATGGCCAGTATTTCTCTAGCCTTACAGAGAGCTCACTTATCGTTGGTAGCGTGTTGTGAAGACCCGATACGACATTTATTTGGTGCCGTTCTTGATTTTGACTTTGTTTGTCAGTACAGCATGAAGGATAGTAAGTGGGGTGAGGCTAGTAGTGCAGCTCCGGTCGAGTTACTCACTATGATGATCCGCAGCGAAAGGGTTAATTTATGTTTGCTAAGTTCAGTCCTCAGTATGGATTTTTTAACCAAACCCCAATGGCCAACTTAAAAACAATTCATAATTTTTTTAAGCCGCTTGGGAGCCTTATGAATTTAGGAACCTGGAGCCAAAGGAAGCATTTGACCTCCATGATCTTTTGTAGCACACCAAAAAGAATGGTGAATTATAAAAGGACATACATTTCATACACCTACGAGTGGGAAATGGGTCATTTCACGTTAATTGTACATTTTTTCTACAACTATTTGAATCATAAACAACATTGGTTTATTATAATAATTTTCATAATAAACTTCTTTGCCGGTATTGTTGCATAATTCATTGATTTTGTTCTCAGAAATTATTAACTTGGGTACAAAACCCGTTCAGTGAGCCGTCTATTTTTCTTTCTTCACACATACATATACAGGGTGGGTCACGTTCGATGGTACCTTAGACGTTTACGGAGAACGGGACATAGGATCGTTCTGAAAATTTGGTTTCACAAGTAGTTGCTCTTGGTCTATCAATCTAAAATATTTTCATCAATGCAGCATTGCCGCTTATACCAGAAAGTAGCAGCATCTTTGTTATTTCAAATGGGTCACCCTGTATTTTACCGCATTTTTGAACCTGTCATTCCTTTCTGATTATTTCTGCCTCATACTCCCATATACCTATCTCTAACGGTTTTTGAGATATTGGTTATTCCATAATTTTTAACCAAAACATAGCTCGAATTGAATGTTTATTTCTGCGGTATTTGGATTCTTAGGAAGTTGCAATTTCGTGTTTAGTTCATCAAGATCATGTACATTGATTCTGTATAGAGAAGTTTGTTCTGCGTTATACAGGGTCGTTCAAAATTCATGATCTTACTGCTAGATACGAAAAGGGTGGAAAGTGCGTTTTTTCAAATGGAACATCCTATATATTATGAAATATCCTGAAAGGTTCACGTTCCTATACCTAAATAGCCAGAATTCCGAGATAATAGCAATTTTCACTTGTAATCTCCCAAGTGCTTGAATTATTGCCGGAAATTTTTCGAGTACATGAATTTTTTTGAAACTTCATGTACGAGATAAATTTACGGCAATAAATTCAAGCACGAGGGGGATTCGGTAAGAAAATTTCACACCGAGAAATGAAAATCATCCAACAATTCATAAGAAATAACTAACGATGGTTTCACCTGATATGTAAAATACTTACAAAATACTACAAAATTTTCATCAATAAATGTGTTTAAATTTGGAACAAAAATAAAATAAAAAAGGTATGTTCATATCGCGTATTGAATCATTGACCTAGCGACTTATAGGCCGCAACACTACCGCTGAGCTACGGGATTTATGATAAAAACATGTGACAAATGGTGTATTGAACTTCTTCTGAAATATGATTTCAGAATTGACAATTTCTGCAATAATCGTGGAGAAAATATTTTCAGACACATTCCAAATATCTAGTAAATACATAATTATCTCCTTTCATATGAAAACTAGACTTCCATTTGTACATTGAAGCAAAATATCAACTTGTCACATGTCAAATGTTTGACAGAAAAAATTCCACTTATTAATTTCGCCCGGGTACCCAGGAGGATACAAATTTCAGGAAATTTTTAGGGTTGCCATGGTATCTAAACAAGAAATAATTTTTTGATTGACTACAAAAGTGAGGTGTGAAATTTTCAAAAGAAATCGATTTATTTTTCTCATGTTCATCTAAGGTGGCTATTAAATGTCATGATGGTACATGACATTATGAAAATTTGACAATTAGTGCACTATTAATAATACCGTTGTGTGTTTCTTAACGAAAGTGACTCAAAAATAATTGAAATGAAGGGAAATAACTATTCAAATGAAGTTCTGATGAAATTGTTTATTCTTCATGGAAAATGTGAGGGAATTATTGCTATAACGTGCAGAAAATTCAATGTAACGTACCGTAATTTACAACTAATGAACAAAAGGAAGTTTGTACGATTACAACATAAGTTCATTAATTATCTGTTAAAAATAAGAAAACGTTCACAATAAATTTTCAAAATCCGGGTATTTGGAGATACAGTTGTAGCACTCCTTATATTTCACTGGCATCTAGCATTTTTTTTCTTCAAAATTTAAACACATTTATTGATGGAAATTTTGTTAGGTATTTCACATATCAATATTTCAGTGGTTATAAATAGTTCAGGTGAAACCATCGTTAGTTATTTCTTATGAATTGTTGGATGATTTTCATTTCTTGGTGTGACATTTTCTTACCGAATCCCCTCGTACTTGAATTAATTGCCGTAAATTTATCTCGTACATGAATTTTCATAAAAATTCATGTACTCGAAAAATTTCCGGCAATAATTCAAGCACTTGAGAGATTACAAGTGAAAATTGCTATTATCTCGGAATTATGGCTATTTAGGTATAGAAACGTGAAATATCAATTCGAAGGGAATTTAGTCATCTTTCAGGATATTTCATAATATACAGGATGTTCCATTTGAAAAAAGGCACTTTCCACCCTTTTCGTATCTAGCAGTAAGATCATGAATTTTGAACGACCCTCTATAACGCAGAACAAACTTCTCTATACAGAATCAATGTTCATGATCTTGATGAACTAAACACGAAATTGCAACTTCCTAAGAATCCAAATACCGCAGAAATAAACATTCAATTCGAGCTATGTTTTGGTTAAAAATTATGGAAAATAACCAATATCTCAAAAACCGTTAGAGATAGGTATAGGGGAGTAGGAGGCAGAAATAATCAGAAAGGAATGACAAGTTCAAAAATGTGGTAAAATACAGGGTAACCCATTTGAAATAACAAAGATGCTGCTACTTTCTGGTATAAGTGGCAACGCTGCATTGCTGAAAATATTTTAGATCGATAGACCAAGAGCAACTACTTGAAAAATCAAATTTTCAGAATGATCCTATTTCCCGTTCTTCGTAAACGTCTAAGGTACCATCGACCGTGACCCACCCTGTATACCTACGTTGTGATACAAATAACACCGAATAATTTCATCATACATAAAATTTCTGATAAGAGGAATGCAATTATTTATCAATTATTACAGAGATAATTGCACTGCGGAGCAAAAATTGACCTGCGAAAACATCCCGTCGCCATGACAATACAAACAATACTAAGAAATGCCAGATCAACTTCTGAAAGCGGAAAAACTGTTGCACACTTCTATTTATAGTCTCGGTCACTACTATGTTATTTCTCAGGAAAAAATCAATATTTCTCTATTTGTGAAATATTCCAATGAATCAAGCTAGTGCCTAAAAATTACCAGATAATTCTACATTCAAGCGAGTTATCTTTTTAAAATTGCACTCGGTCATTCACATATTTCATAAAAGCGCCCTTCTCCTTCAGACTAGGGCGCTTTCGCCAAAATAAGAAATTAAACACAAGCAATTTTTAGATAACTTGCTTTCTTGCAAAATTATCTTTAATTTCTATGCACTTGTGCAATTATGACCAAAAATTTGAAAAATTTGGCAACTCGGTAATAAAAGTACTATAATTTTTTTATTGACGTGGCCGTTACTTGATGGACATTTATATTATATGGCACTAAGGTAAAACACGATTAAATTCCCACAGATTTATTGTCTTCGCGACATGTTTCGATACACAGTACCTTTCTCAAGCGGATGTAATACATTGAATTATTCTACGTTGAAGATTACTTAAATACCCTTCTTACGAATTGGGGTAATTAGGACCTACCTATAATGAAAATAAAAATTAACAATATAAGACTATTAGTTAACTTATCAAAAACATTCTTTATGATATTTACAACAAAAAATAAAAATCATGATATGAATTTTTTAATACGAGTGAATCATAAATCGGTAGAACAGGTAAATTCCATTAAATTTCTGGGTGTCAAAATAGATCAGAAAATGACATGGGTTCCTCATATTAATGATTTAACAAATAGAGTACAATTTGATTCATTATCAGGCAACTTAAGGGCACAATAACGTTAGATACACTTAAATTAGCCTACTTTGGACTTGTACAATCTGCATTGAGCTACGGATTGATTTTCTGGGGAAATTCCGTACATATGAATAAAGTCTTCATCTTGCAAAAGAAAATAAACAGATGTATGGCTGGTGTAGCTCGTGGAACCTCCTGCAGAAACATATTCACACAATTCTCAATTATAACAGTTCCTTCACTTTACATACTTCTGATTATCATCAATGTCAAAAAAGGAGAAAGTAACCTGAGTAAAAGACATGATCTACATAAATACAGTACGAGAAACAGTGAGAGCATCCACCAGCCATACTCACGATTGAGCATTGGTCGGGACTCTCACATATACCAAGGAATCAAGTGTTATAACCGACTTATGAATATATTCCCGCACTTAAGCTCAGCGAGTTCAAATGTATTGAAGGATAATTTGACTCGTTATCTGATAAGTCAATCATTTTACTCCATTGAAGAGTTTTTAGACGCTACATTGTAGAGAGTTTTATTCCAATTGTATGTATATTCCTCATATTTTAAATTGTATATTCCTGAATTTTTTCTTTGTGACTAGTCCGATAAGTTTCTACATGTACTTATGTATTCTCTCGTATGTATATGTAAATATTTCAGTGATGAATAAATTCTATTCTATTCTATGTAGGTACCTAGAAATCTCAAAGCATAGCTACTACTCAATTAATTGAAAAGGTTCAACAGAGGGGAAATATTTAGGTACAATTGATCATTTAGTAAACAATTCGAATGTGTCAATTCATTAATTTCCAAGGGTTCTTAATAATTAAGCCAAAACCCTTAATAAGTTTTCATCGAAGTCATGGTTTTCCTCCAAAATATGATTAGCATATGTTGAGTGTGTTTTATCCTTTACATGATTCGTGCGATGTTCACCTATGCGTCTTTTGAATGGTCTACCAGCAAGATCCTCAATTCAATTTATAAACTCCTGATTTTTTGGATTTTTGTGTTTTATCTTCATTATTTTTGATAAACCTTCCCAATGTGTTATGTGTTGTAAATGCTACTCTTAAATTTTGTTTTTTCCGAAAATGACGATGATTTTTCTGAAACAGGTCCTGAATAAGTTAAAGTTTTTATAATTATTGTCAAGGTTCCTCATAGTGAGGTACACTTATTGGATAGCCTTTATATGTAGTTCTTTAGCGAGACTATAGGTGGGAAATAAGTAATTTCAATGAGGCACATACTCGGATTCTCGGAAATGCATGGTCTCAGGTGCACCACGACACGCCCTGCACCTGGTGTCAGGTACCTCAGTACCCATCACGCGACTACAATAGTCTAGGGTGTTGAAGACACCATTCTGGCAGGCCGTTGTGATTTCGTTGGTCTCGAATTTAAAACCACTTGACCTAATTAAGGCGTATGTCACGTTTTTGGATAAGTATTGGTCTACGACGTTCTTGACGACTAAGAAATGCTTTCTACCTTGTTTTTATATGGATTTTTGCCGAACAAGTTCTAACTTGTTGAAAATTGAACCAAGTTCATCAGTCCCACGTGCTACTGCCTTGGAGAGAAACGCTCCAATCCCTGTTTTTTCGTGGTTGTGGACCATGCAGAGAAGGGGACCTAAAGTATTGATAAATGGTATAAAATTATTCTTGCTGATCTCCTATACCACGTAGTAACAGCTACATCTATCGCTTCACTGACGATCAAACTCAGCAGCGCCACACCACTGAAGCTGATAAATTTTGAGGAATTCTTATCCAACCACTTGCCACTGGTTTGAAGTGGCATGCCATTGTTCAAATAGAAGTAGGATAAAATTGAAAGGTAGGCTTTCACGGCTGGCGTCAATGTTTCTATTTATTTATGCACTAGCGGGCGGTAAAGTACACTTTACCGCCCGGATCGCCGGGCCTAAAGTGGCACTTTACCGCCCGTGGGCGCCTTGTGGCCCGGCGGGCCGTAAAGTAGACCAAATTCTCAAATTGTCTATACTCACACTTCGGCGTGTGATGGCCCTCGGCTAACGCCATCGGGCCATCATCCACGCCGCAGGCCATAAACGCCTACTTTACGCCCTTGATACATAAATAACCATTATTTAAGGTTCAAGGTTATTCAACAGTTGAACAAGAGAGGGTTCATCCTATAACAGGATAAATATCTAAATATCTAAATATCAACGTAGGTCCTAAATATAATATCCTAAAAGTGATATACTTATAAATTAAAAATGTGCATGAAGTGATTTGTTTTTTTTTGTTTTTTAGTAAACTCCCAGGTTCTCGGAGAAAACCTCTCGAAAGCAGAGCTTGTGCGAGCAAGGGAGATCCGGGACCTACAGTTTGACTAAAAGTGGAATCCGAACCACTTCAGCTCAGTGAGACGTGACCGGGGATCAGTCCCGGACCGCCTGGGTGGAAGCCAAACGCTCTATCACCACGACCACTTCGCTGATATACTTGCGGTGTGTTACTTTTCTTTAAGGGGGCTGTAGAATTGAAGTGAGGTCTGTTTTAATGTTTTTTGGTTGGTTTCCGGGTTTTAACGTGGTAATCTTTGGTTGAAATCACCGAACGTTTCAACTGCAACTGTGGCAGTCATCTTCAGTGGCTTCAGTTGATACGTCAAGTAGACTACTTCGACCACGCCACTGAAGATGACTGTCGCAATTGCAGTTGAAACGTTTAGAGATTTTAACCAAAGAAGACCACGGCAAAACCCGGAAACCAACCAAAACACAGAAGTAGGATAGTTAGTCAATGCCTGTGGAATTGGTATTGGACCCAAACTTGAGTGTCAAGTAGCGTGATTAGTTACAAAAATGAATATTTGACATCATTTTAATGCAGGCTTCTTTAAGGAGCCCTGATTTTAGTGCTGTCCCATGTTTCAATCAAATTACGAAATGACTTAGAGGCCAGACCACTAACGGCATCTACATGTCGCATCCATTTGAATATAATATTAATCCTATTAGATTGGCTAACTATCTTACTTCTATTTAAACAATGGTTTTACGCAAATTCTAGTGGATTGACCCTTCCACTATGAGTTCTCCGCTGTGTCTTTTTCAAGCTAGTATCCTTATTTAGTTTACAGAAATAAGCCAAAGGCCCAATACTGGAAATAAATTATTTACTTAATGTTGGGACTCCGTATATCTGTGCTTCATGCTATTTTCGAAAATTTGGTAGTGGGGCGGATATTTTAGGGACCCCTCAAACATTTAGGGCCGTCCGACAACTATGAAGCGCCGAAAATTAACTCTTTCGATCCTGGCATGCACTCAAGTGGACAGCATTTAGCCAAATATAAAAACGGGTTAGAATTCAATTTTGACCGCCACATTCTACTATACATGTTTGCATGCAGGCTTTATTATAAATTCCACATATTTTCTGCCATCTATCCATGAAAAGATGAACACATTACGCAGTTCTTGTTCTGGAAAAAATGCCATTTACGGAATGTCGTGCAGCTGTTTGTTTATCGTTGTTTTTTTTAAATTTAACCGAGCAGTGCGGTATTATTAAAAAATTGTTAATTATTTAAAAATAGTTAATTATTGGTATAATCACTCGAGTTTATTACAATTTTTAAAAAAAAACTTGGTATTTTGGACTCCTGAAAACTTGTGTACTATAGTGGACATCAGGACTAAGTGGAGTAGATAATACATTCATATTTTTTTTGGAAAAACGTCCTCGGTTCAGATTTGTGCGTACAAAAGAGTAGAAAAAGGTTAACCTTGGAAGAGTTATTAGACTAATTAGAAAATGATGATTCTGACATTGACATTCTCAGCGACAAAATTGATGGATGAAAAGATTCCCACCAACATAGAAGTATTCGTAAAATTTCGGTTATTTTTGTTGTTTGTAGACTAAGAGTGTACAATTTTCTCTTCATACATGTTTGATGGATCGGATGAATCCAATAAGTTTTGCATCTAAATGCAAATTCTCCAAGTGCAAAAACAAAACTCACGTGATGTGCCAGAAAAGTATGGTTCATCTAAAAATGTGCAAAAAAACAAAACTGTTTTTGTCTATGTCATACCTAAAGATGGAAGTTGTAATTATACTTTGTTTTTCACTAAGGTATTACCCAAAAATAAATGAAATTACTAATTATCCAAAATTTTTCCTTGAGCGATTATTATACCTTTAAGTCCCACTGTCCACTGTTGTGGATAAACTTCGCACCTTCCAACAAGTACGAAAAATCTTTAAAAAAATTAAGTAACCTGAGGACTAACTATGAAATTTTATCATCTGTTCAAAAAACGTCGGGTCTGAAATGGTTTTGAGTAGGTCTACTACATATTGTATATTTGTATAAAGCGATTTTAAAAAAGAAAGCTGCTAAACATTTTGGCGAAACGCGTGTAGAGTGCAATTGACGAAGTATAGAAAAAATATTATTAAATTTGTTTTTACGCATATCCAAGGATTTTTGGAGAAAATCACTCAAAATCAGATCATGTGCGAGCAAAGGCGTTTGGGTAATTTCTATTTCTTGAATTGCATTCAAACAAAATTTTCTAAATGTATACTTTTTCAAGCTTTCAGAAGTGTTTCGCCTACCTCATATTAACATGTCTGTTGAGGGCGGTTTGTGCAAAACAGGCTCACCAACAGTTCAAGTAAACTGTGTTCAGTGGATAAGGAACTAGAAATTTAATTGGCTAATCCCTAGCAACCGTAGCGAGTTTACTTAAACTGTTGTTGTACTTGTTTTGTACAATCCGCCCTTGGTTTTCTTCTATGCAAATAAAATCGACCATTAATGACCCCTATTGATGAACGATTTTTTATTAATGGACGATTTCGAAAAATATTTTATTAATGAATCGTTCATTGATGACCTCTATTAATGGTTGATTGTCATTACTGGAATTTTTTTTTATGAATGCATGATTGTTCCATAAGCAACAAAACAAAAAGGATTTCAGATGTCATGGACGCTAAAATGGATATTAACGATAAATTTATGTTGTCAGATGTTGTGGAAACTGCTAAAGTAGCATCTCTAACTTCATTTTCAGGAAAGAAAATATATTGTTATCTACTCTCATATCAAAATGTGATTAATGATCTCGAAAATGAACGCGCTCGCTATACTCACGTGTCAAAATATCTTGATCATCAATCGCCTTCATTAATAAACTAGTTGATTAAATAACTATAAAAGTTATATGTTCCTGATACAGTGAATAACGATATTTACATTTCCTCCTAATTACTTTGTACCAAGTTTTTATATCTTTTTCCGTTAATAATAAAGTAATGTTCAGCTACCCTACATTCTGTGTTTTTGTTTCTATGACCTCCCAACAACACATTATTTATACTACACACGCCACTGCCACAAGGCACAGATCCGGATTCGAGGATCAACGTGTTCACTGTGCATGCTTCTGTCCAAATTGGGGGTGTTTTTCTGTGTTCAAAGCCGACCGCAAGCAAGGAATTTCTGTGATATGAGTTGACATGAAAGGGACGTTCGAAGCAATTATTTCAGTTTTGGTATAGCCGAAATTGGCAAAAAATGAAATGGGATTTCCGTCCGGGATCACGCGACGACTGGCTTGGAAAATATTGGAGTGCAGTTATACAGTGTTTTTTTTCTCTTTCTCTCTATAATGTTTTGTTCTTCAAGTGACAACCCATTTCAAAACAATGTAAGATTATCCCAATCACGACGTCAGTCCTAGAAATAAATACGCGGAAAGTTTAGAATAGAAAAAAATTAAGAAGTCGATTTCGAATTGAAATATGATAGATGTGATTCAATACGACGCAGTAAACTTCGTTTTGGTGTACCAGGAATTAGAACAAATGAAATGTCAATGGACAGGACACAAAATCCTATGAAAATGCCTATAGTAGTAGTAGTGAAATTTGATAATTTTTTGATGTTCTGTTTGGTCCCAGACCCCACACAATTTTGACGACTAATAGGAGGATAGTCTGATTAGAAAAGCCGCTGGGGCGGCAAAGTTCAATAATCCAAAGTGCTGTTATGGTAATTTCCATTGAAAAATCATGAATTATTTGATTGCCACGGATTTATAAAGAAAAAATATTTACAAGTGCAAGGGTCAGTAATATTCACATATCAAAATTCCATTAAAAAACATAAATCAACATTTTTGAATTATTATGGTAATGAATTGAAAGCTATTGGTGTAGCTTACTTATTTAACAAAATAATTTTTTTTAAATTTTAATTGAAAATACAAATTCTTGTCCTTTATTAGGTATCAATACATGCTCAACACTTAATTCAATTGATAGATTAATAAGATTTTTTCACAGCCAGCTGTATTCAAGAATGAAGACATATTCAAAGGTATTGGTAAAATAAAAAATGCAATCTTAAATTGAATGATGGAGCTGTCTCTGGGGCCAAACCTCCTAGAAGGGTTTCGTTAAGGGACCAAAAATAAAAAATCTGAGAAAATTTTTAGTAGGAAAACAATTTTTTACAGTTGCTGATCAAAAATATGGTTTTTATGATGCTGAACTCAATAAAAAATCTTCAAAGATATGCACATTTAGCACGTTATTTGGATTAAATGAATCAAATTGATTACCTCTTGGTATATGTGTGGCTCCAGAATATTTTCAAAAGATAAATTCAAAATATTTTTCTGACATACTAATGATGCTGATGAAATGATAATAGCAGATGTGGAAATATTATGGAGCATGGTGAAACATTACAAAAAGTATAGGGCTAGAGAAATTATTGTAAAATTCAACTTGAGTAAATTACAATACAGATTAGAAGAAATGAAATATGTTGGATTTATCTTCGATAGAGATGGTTGAAAACCTGATCCGAATGAAGTTAAATCTATAACAGATCTTGTACTACCATCATTTAAAAATTACTCGCAGCACCTGCTAGGTATGATCAAGTATTTGAGATATATTTCCATTTGCTGGAAATGATTATCTTGTTGTGATAGGTTATTATTCTAAATGGATAGAATAATTTTAAGTCGAAATGAGGTTATTCGGTGCTTGAAAATCATTTTCTCTATTTTCGGAATTCCTAATGAATTCTTTTCAGTTCATACGAATTGGAAATTTATTTTAGTATTAAAATCAAAACTAGCATTTCACATTATCTAAAATCGAATAGATAGCTGAAAAAGCAGTGGCAATCTCAGAAAAATATTTTGAAAGAATGTCCGGATTTTCATTTGGGTCTTTTGGAATATAGGAATACTCCCTTGACAGGCATATCAATTTCACCCTGTCAGAAATGAAATGAATGAAAATAAAAATCAATCTAATAGTATATTCTGTAACAAGGTTAAAATGAAAATTCGATGCGAGTGGAAAGTTCCGAGCGCGAACCGAAGGCGAGCGTGAGGAACCACGAGCATCACGAACTTTCATTCTAACCGAATAGTAGACTATATTTTCTCCACGATCAAAAATAGGAAACGTGACAGCAATAATTTTGACACTTACTCAAATTTTGCCACTACGATGACAATCAACTGCGTCAAGGCTAATGTTATTATTGCTAACCAGTGTGAGAATATTATTCTATCACAAAAGAGAGAATGTAAATACATTTAAATTGCATGGGGGCAGAGGTATTGCAGAATATTTCTCCAATCTCAAGAGAGAGAATTCCATCATTCTGTAATCAAATTTGATTTCAGAATTGGCAAATTCTGTGATGATCGTGGAGAATGGTATATTCTGTAACAAGGTTAGAATGAAAATTCGATGCGAGTGGAAAGTTCCGAGCGCGAGCCGATGGCGAGCGTGAGGAATCACGAGCATCACGAATTTTCATTCTAACCGAGTAGCAGACTATACTTTCTCCACGATCAAAGATAGGAAACGTGACAGCAATAATTTTGACACTAACTCAAATTTTGCCACTACGATGACAATCAACTGCGTCAAAGCTAATGTTATTATTGCTAACCAGTGTGAGAATATTATTCTATCACAAAAGAGAGAATGTAAATACATTTAAATTGCATGGGGGCAGAGGTGTTGCAGAATATTTCTTCAATCTCAAGAGAGAGAATTCCAGCATTCTGTAATCAAATTTGATTTCAGAATTGTCAAATTCTGTGATGATCGTGGAGAAAATATTTTATGACATGCATTCTTAGAGAAGACTGGATTCAAGTGTTGGTGATAACGTAATGCTAAAAAATGCTGTGGGAACCTGTAAAGGTAGTTAAATTACATGACACGCCACGATTATATTTGGTAAAAGATAATATTCATGAGAGTTTTTTAAGACAAAATGAAGATCAATTGAAAAAAATCAGTCAAACGAAAGTATTTTTTCTGAAAGTGAATCTGAGCCAGAAACTCTTAAACACTTGGATTTCCATCAATATAATTTTTGTCTTGATTCAGTAAATAACCAGGTTCAATCTGAGTCTTCTGAGGATATTACTGTTAGACCTAAAAGAGAAGTATAAGGTTGCAGTAGAACAAGAAATGGACGAATGATACAATTACCACCAAAATTGGAAACTTGTGGTGTGTATTGATTATTTGTTTGTAATTTCCGTTTTTTGAGAAGTGAGTATGTTATACAGTGCGGCTTTTTTTAGCCCCCCCCTGTTAACTTTTGAACGGTTCGACGTAGAAACATGAATAAAAAACAGTTCAGAGGGTTTCACCGATACTACTTTTTGAAACAAAAAATATGGTGATTGCTCGACGGGGGGCGCGGGGGGAACATCAATTCAAAATTTTTAAATGGCATGGGGGGTCGAGTGTCACATCGTTGAAAAGAGAATTCAATTCTCTTTACAACTATCTAATTTTTTTTGAATTTCGTTAATATTTTTTGCAATTCAAATTCGAAATATCAAATATAAATGCGGATCTGAAAACTAGTCATACCTTGATAAATTTGAACGGTTTGTTGTGGAATAATGAAACCAAAAACATTGCGAACGGTATTACCGATACTAATTTTTGAGAGAGAAAATATTGCAATTACACTACAGATGGCGCTGGGGCACATCAACTAGAAAAATTTGATAGAAATGAATATCGAAATTGGGAAAAAATTCCTCAACCAAATTCAAAAATATTGATATGGTTGTAAAGAGAATTGGATTCTCTTTTCAACGATGTGACACTTGTCCCCCCATGCCATTTAAAAATTTTGGTTTTGTGAATACCGTTGTATCGGTTACAATAACTTGTATTCAACTGAGAGGGTAATGCTATTAGCCAAAAAACAAAACAACATTTAAAAATATCAAGTCACAGTAAAAACTCACTGAAATAGTTTTATATCTAAATAAATGTGCATGTTAGTAATTTATGAAAATATAACGGAAATAAAATTAACTAATCTATACGAATCAACCTATTTTTCTAATAAATAACCCGTCAATGTAATATTTATTATAATATATAACAATGTGACTAGTTCCAAGTGTATCTGTAAAGGTAAAAAAGTAATTATGTTTGGAAGTGTTCGTGTAGTGTAAATGTGGGTGAATACGAACAATACTGTATTATTTTTCGGTATTACTCGTAAATATATTATGAACAATATCCCAATTCAGTTCAAGCAGATACCTCTTGAAAATTTTCTTCAAAAGGTTTATATTATTTATTTTGTGTATATACATCTTGTACATTTCAGGTAAGTAGTGGAATATTTTACTGTTGAGATAATTATATGTATGCTGTCTAATGGTATTTTTTGTAATGACCTGGTATAACAATTATGTTCGTCACTTCGAAGAACATTTTATTTTCGTATACAGGGTGTTTCATAATAAATGCCGGATGTGATAGTTCTTTCAAAAATATAAAAAAATGTTTCTATTAACTTACCCTTTAAAATTCAACATTTTCGAGATACAGGGTGTTGAAATTAAAAAAAATATATAGTTTTTTGCGAATATCTCTGGAACCGCTTATCGCACAAAAAATATATTTTGAATTAACTCATTACTTATAATAAGCTATGTTTTGTGCAGATTTTTTATTTTTTGAAATTCATAATTGGTGTAGGTTTTTAAGGGGTAGTGGGTGTTTTTTTCTCCAACTTCTACGCCACTAAAAAAAAGTATGATTTTGAGCTGCCTACTTGAACCGCCAATGTTTTCTACACAAAAAAGGTACTCTTAGTCATAAGCTCTAAAATTGACCGTTTTCAAGAAAAATCAACTTTCATGTTGAAAAACATGGTAATTTTTTTTAAATAATTTTTTCCTAATTATACAAAATTTATTTAAACGTTAGAACGAGTAAGAAAACCAAACGTTGACTTCTTGATTGCAAAACAAAACAATAACAATCATACTCAGTTGAATTGTTGGAAATGTCCGCCGTTAGCTTCAATGCACGCAGCAATTTTTCGAGGAAAAAACATTATTTAAACAACATGAAAGTTGATTTTTCTTGAAAACGGTCAACTTTAGAGCTTATGACCAAGAATTCTTTTTTTGTGTAGAAAACATTGGCGGTTCATATAGGGGGCTCAAAACTGTACTTTTTCCAGTGGCGTAGAAGTTGGAGAAAAAAACACCCACTACCCCTTCAAAATTTTCACCAATAATGAATTTGAAAAAATAAAAAATCTGCACAAAACATAGCTTATTATGAGTAGAAAATGTCTATGAAATCTATTTTCTGTGCGATAAACGGTTCCAGAGATATTCGCAAAAAACGATAATTTTTTTAAAATTTCAACACCCTGTATCTCGAAAATGGTGCATTTTAGAGGGTAAGTTAATAGAAACTTTTTTTATATTTTTGGACGAGCTATCACATCCTGAAGCCTGCGCATTTATTATGAAACACCCTGTATAAATAGTTGATGTTTTACATATATAGTTGTCATATATCAAGTACTTGTGACTCTCTGAAGATATGATTCGAAGAATAATCTTTTTTTTTTGATTTACAAATTATTCTGATGTACAAATCAGTAAAACGCAAAGTTGTCTCCTCAATTTAATATCACCATCCGGTGCAGTAAGATGGTAAAACGGATGTCAGTCAGTTGACAGTCACATAGTAGTACGTGTTTCGGACCTACATAGATCCATCATCAGCTATTTAGTAATTATAGAGATGAAAGAATGTTGCATAATTATATGTGACAAATAATTGCTGTGCTACATGAGAGCAGAACATGGTTTTAATTAAATTAAATTAAATGTTGTTTATTATTATTTTAGTTTTTGAAAAATTGGAAGAAGGGAGGCTGACAACATTTAATCTATTAAAACCATGTTCTGCTCTTAATTCTATTATGTAGTACAGCAATTATTTTTCACATATAATTATACATTTTTTCATTTCCACAATTACTAAATAGCTGATGATGGATCTATGTAGGTCCAAAACATGTACTACTATGTGACTGTCAACTGATTGACAGCCGTTTCACCATCATACTGCACCGGATATTAAATTGTGGAGACGACTTTGCGTTTTACTGATATGTATATCCATACCACACCACTTCGATATATAAAATGGACTTCTACCACAGGTTAAATTATTCTGAGTATTTTTGTTTGCTATACTTCAATTTTGCTTAGATGGGTATCAAGTAAACCACCCCAACTGAGTATTGCATATTGCAGTCGAGATTGTACCAAGGCATGGTATATCGTTTTGAGGTAAGTTGTATCGAGAATAGATCTCAAATATTTGAATTTATATAACATGTACCTGAGTGTTTTCGAAACATTGTTAATATGTATATCCCATCTGAGATGGAGATCTATGGTGACTCCTAGATACCTGATGTGGCTTGCTCTGGTAATTTTCATGATTTCTCGATGATTGTTAATTGTCAATTCAGCAAAATTTGGCAACTGGTTTTCAAATCTTGCAAATGGCAAAAAGTTGATTGTTAGTGATTTATGATCAAACCAGTCTTTAAGTATGTAAATTTCATTTTCCACTTTGGTTTTCAGGATATTCCAGTCTTCGGCCGTGAAGAGTATGGCCGGAGCATCAGAGAAGCTGAAGATAGAACCGTCACACGTCAGGCTGAGTAGGCTGTTTATACAGTGACCGCCAAAAAGTATGTACCATATAGGAACCATTTTTATTATTGGAGTATTGGAAAAAATATTCTGGGGAAAAGTTTGTGCATGTCCGATAACCTGAAAATCGATTTTGACACATGTCACGTGATCGCTAGAATGGCGGCAAAATGAAAAAAATTGCAGTGCAAAGGCAAAAAAGGGGTAAGATGGCAAGATATCAAAAAAAAGTTATTTGAAAAAGTCACTTAGAATTCAATTTTATACAAATAAACGAAGTTTCAACAGATAATTCAAAAAAATTGAAAATAGTAATTTTTTAAAAATATTTTTTTTTCTTATGAATAGCTTGACTATACTGAAACATTTGCATTTTAATGATAATGACAAAACTTTCTCATTTTCTCCACACCAGAGGGCAATAAATTAAAAAAATTGGTTTTTGCCAGAACCCTCGCTGTTACATTGGTTCTTATCTAACAGTTATATCAGAATTCCAAGACTATTGATTGGCAATCTAGAAACACCATGTTTCCTGATTTTAATCAAGTTTCAATAATAATGCTGTATGAGCGTTTTACTTTGCACATAAACTTTAATAATCTTTAATTTGACGCACTATTTTCAAGTTTATGTGCGAAGTGAAACGCTCATGCACGATTATCATCGGAACTTGATTATAATCTGGAAATTACCATGTTTTTGGAGTGTCATGTCATCACAATGGTCGTGGAATTCAGATATAACTGTTAGATACGAACCGATGTAACAGCAAGGGTTCTGACAAATTCCCATTTTTTCAATTTAGTGCCCTCTGGTGTGGAGAAAATGAGAAAGTTTTGTCATTATCATTAAAATTCAAATGTTTCAGTATAGTCAAGCTATTCATAAGAAGAAAAATAATATTTTTAAATAGATAGGAAAATATTTTTAAAAAATTGCTACTTTCAATTTTTTTGAATTATTTCTTGAAACTTCGTTTATGTGTATAAAATTGAATTCTAAGTGACTCTTTCAAAGAACTTTTTTTGATATCTTGCCATCTTACCCCTTTTTTGCCTTTGCATTGCAATTTTTTTAATTTTGCCGCCATTCTAGCGATCACCTGACATGTGTCAAAATCGATTTTTAGGTTATCGGACATGCACAAACTTTTCCCCAGAATATTTTTTCCAATACTCCAATAATAAAAATTTTTCCCATATGGTACATACTTTTTGGCGGTCACTGTATATAGAGAAAATAACAGAGGGCCATTACTGTTTCTCTTACTATTGGCGTAATTCCAAGAGTTTCATATACTTCCAGTTGAACCTATTACGATGTTTTTGCATATTTTTTGTTCCTTTCTTCCAATGTAATCAAACCCTTCTCTTCTCAATCTTTCATACTATTTCGTAAAAATCAGCACTGACAGTATTCTTCTGAATCTCTCAACATATTTTCACACCACGCAAGATTGCATGCCTTCTACCAACGTAATTTCATCGCGAACTACTTGTTACACAGTTCAGAGACTTCTGACGCAGAAAGCCAGATAAATTCTTCTTCCAGAGCTCACTGTATATCGGTGACATGACGATGATAACTTGGATGTCAGACGGTGAGTTGGGGATTCCACCAGACATGCTACGTTTGACATAACCACATGAATATTCCAGATAGTTCGAAAGGTTGGAATAGTTTGGAGTATGCATGGTTACGGCGTTCAAATAATATTTTCTTACCATAATATCAATATCTTTCATAGAGGATGTGGATGAAGACAATAGGAATGGGTATCTGTATACAGAGTAACTGTTAACTGTTAAAATTTATTATTATTCAGTTCTTGCAAATTTATAGTTCATGATCAATTGGTTCTTTGAAACTAAGATAAAGGTATTGAATATGGGTAAAATTCCGATTTTGACGAAAGTTTCTCAGATGACTTAAAACATGATAAAAACACTAGAACACATGAAATTTTTTCGCGGAAAGACCTTTTTCTTATGTTTTTTTTTGAGAAATATGTATGACGGTAGGTACTTAGTTCCAAAACACACCAACACTATCTTTTGGATGGAGTATTCAATACATCCAAATGAAACACACTGTGTTGAACCGCAGGTACTTTCAACAATATATAAGTAATCCTCAAGAAGTTTACAAAAGTATAAAGTTGGTAATTATTCAACATACCTTGAATAAAAAAGCATACATTTTATTTGGCAAATGACAGCTCTCTCGTAACGACAGACAGCGAAGTTAATTTTGCGACGTTGCCGATTTGATTCCAGATATCTAAGATATTGAAATATTTTCAAAGGACCTAACATTAGTAGTAAAAGTAGTGACAGTAACGCGCACACACTCGCTACGCTCGCTTGTTTCTTTCTATGGATCTTCACCAAAATATAAGGGATAAGCGTTTCCACATGAAGTTGAAAAAATGGACATAATAGGAGTGGAAAGCCGCGCTCGGCCAACATTTCGCAATTCCGCGCGCGCGGTATTGCGAAATGTCAGCCGAGCGCCCTCGCTTCGCTCTCGTATTTTTTTATAGATCACCAAAAAATAAGGTATACACGATTGTATATAACTTTGGAAAAATGGACATAAGCGGAGTAGAAAGGCACGCCTCGGCCGACATTTCGCAGATGGCGCGGGATTGCGAAATGTCGGCAGAGCGCGCTAGCTTCGCTAGCATTTTTTCTATAGATCTTTACCAAAAAATAAGGGATAGGTATATAACGTTTGAAAAATATACATAACAGTAGTACAAATGCGCACGCGCGAAAATGCGAAATGACGGCAGAGTAAAATCAACACCGCATTTTGGGCACATATAAGGTAGTGAAGGGGAATAAGGCTCGGCGGTAAATAAGGCCCGGCGGTAAATAAGGCCCGGCGGTAAATAAGACCCACTGTCTTTTTCCTTGAAGACTGGCATTTTTTTAAAAATCTGTCAACATGGTTAGTTTCATCATCCGAGTGGTTTTAAAACTTTATTAAAAGTTCGTTGACTTCAGTTCGCCATTAACAACACTAGGTGAATTTGCAGTTTTTCCTGGGGTGGGCGAGTTTTCTTTATTTTAGGGGTTTGGTTAGAACCCAATATAAATGCGTCACCAAACAACCTTAGGTTAGGTATTATACTGGCGACTGAGCGGTGGGATTTTCTTGTTTTGAGGGTTGAAGATGGCAGTTTTGTCAAGAATTGAAGAAAGTAATATTCTTTTAAGTTCTGAAAAACCTGATGAATAATCACATGTGTATCCCACTGATCGTTAACGATATTGTTTCGACTATTGTTCTAACATATCTATAAAGTGGTGTATTCATTTTTGTTATTTAATGAACGAGTATTCGCTATGAGAACTGGAATTTAATTTTTTCACTGGAATCCCACACTTAGCATCATAAAATGCAATTTGAATAATATAAAAATACTTCCTAGGGTGTGCGACTTCCGAGTTTTCTTTAAAGTTTGGTTAGAACCCAAGATAAAGTCGTCACCATATAACACTATAGTTAAAGAGCTGCCTATATGATTTAGTGACATGTCCAGAAACCGTTTGGTTGGTATGAAATAACATTCTTGGTGTTGCCCCAAGGCACCTGGATGTATTTTCAGAAAGTCTTCAGGTCAAGGTCAAGGAGTGGGGGGGGGGGCGTTAGGAAACGAGCCAGTTTGTGGCCATTTGCTGGTTTCACATTTCGGTAGATATGGTGCTGAACATACCTTCTGCCAAGTTTGACCCGCGTACGAGGTCAAAGTCCAGTGTATGTCAAAAAAACATAATTTTTGTTTTTTTGGCATAACACAAACTGACTGGTTTCCAAACGCCCCCCACTCCTTTATCTTGACCTGGAGACTTTTTAAAAATACATCCAGGCAACTTGGGGCAACACCAAGAAAGATATTTCATGCTCAGCAGACGGTTTACGGACCAGTCAGTAAATCACATATAGGCAGCTCTTTAACTATTAGGTTGAGTAAACACTGACGACTGAGCGGCGGGTAATAATTTTTTAGGGGTTGAAGATGACAGTTTTTTTAAGGGTTGAATGAGGAAATTTTTTCAAGGGCTGAAAAAACCTGATGAATTAACATACGGTTATCCCACTGATCGTTAACGATATAGTTTCGATTATTTCTTTCGTCTATTAAATATCAGTCATCAACCAATCATACGTTTGTTTCCTGTTTGACAAAACCAATCAACACGCTCTATTAGCGACTATTTGCATGATGCACAATAGTCACCGACTATTCAGCATGATACTCATATCAAGGAGCCTGAGCATCTGACAGTACTCTAAATAAATACATATTAAACGTCAAATAAAATCAATCGTGTTGAAGCTGTATAAGAGAATGAATGTGGACCTTTTACGGTTAATACTGCAAGTTCTTCAAAAGCTGAACAAATGTCACAAATTACGCATGGTGGAAATGTCACATACAATAATTGTGTTTTTAATTTCAATTGATAATTTATAAAGATGGTGCTGTTTTTGTTTAGATTTTGTGCTTTGTTCTTGATATTTTGTATAAATTATTCCAAATTGTTTAATTTTCATTCATTCATATGACTGATATAAAGAAGTAGATTCAAGAAATAATCTTCACAAATATAACACGACCTTGATTAATTGTCGACTATTTTATTGCTGCTAAATTTCTCTTGTATTTATTAATTTTACTCGACATTATTTTGGCATTAATAATCAGAGATGAAAGCCCTCGAGCTTCGCTCTCGGGCTCTCATCAGATTATTAATGCCAAAATAATTTCTCGTTAAATTATTATAAAATACAGTCGTAATTTAGATGCAATAAAAATAGTCGACTATTTATCAAGGTTTTGTTATATTACCCTTGACTATTGTTCTAATATTTTTATGGAAAAAGTGGTGGATTCATTTTTGTTATTGAATGCCCATATAACTAGAGAAATCGTATGGTAGAGAATTCAACTTTTTCAGCAACCGCTATTTGCCATGGAAAAGTCGAGATTTCGACAATATATGTTTACCGACGGAAAAAGTCTTATTTGAATGTCTGTATGGATCAAATTAGGATTAATGTGTCGTTTTAAACAAATTCTGCCTGTTTTGTAAGAAACGCAAACTTCGAGAGTTGAGGTGTTGAGATATGAAATGTCATTTTTATGTAATAAAGGGATGGATATCACAAACAGAAAAAGGAAGCTTTCTTTTCAGGGAGCTGAAAGGAAGTGTTGAGTGTCTAACTATTGAATTCTTCAATACAAATTATTTTCTTCAATAACTTTGTTGCAATTAACATTGATAAAATTGAGTAGTAAGCAAATAAATGATTCGCGCTTAAATTTTTTTTTTTTTCAAAACAACACCAATATTCGAAAATCGGTGTTGTGACAGCATATTGCCTTTTATTTACCTTGAATACTGTTCAAGTATTATTGAATGACATAGTTTCAAGGGCTTTACCATGAAAGACCATATTAGAGTAAGTGAAATGAAACTACAAGCAGCCAGAGAAAAAAAAAGATACTTTCAGTTAGATTACACTGGTGACTACTGAAATATAACCCAATTAAAATAATATAAAAATACTTCATAGGGTGGTCGACTTTGGACTGGTAGTTTTTGTTTGATGAGGGTTTGGATAGACTCCAAGATAATTCATTCACCCAACCACCCTAGGTTTAGTATTACAATTCATAGTGAAAAACAGGTAATGCATTGATCCAAATGCTTGGTTATGTTTTTATGTTAAAATAGTCATCAAGAAGATGAGATAAAATTGGATAAAGCGATGCACAATGGCATCAAAATTCTCAAAGTGAATTAAGTTTGATGAAAGTGCATGAGAGTTACAGATTAATGAAAGAGCGTTGTGCATAATCCGCCTTCACATCTTTCATAATCTCAATCTAAAATTAGTTCGCTGCATATCATTCTTCTAGACTGAGACGAACAGCCAGTTTCATGTAAATATTCCCGAGACAATTCTCGTTTCTTATTACGCCATAACTTCAACTCAAAAACTAGGTAATACGTTCTCGTATATTCTTTATTTCCATTTGGGATGATGACAAATGCCTGGAGATGTTTATGTTATAGAGAAGAATAATGCACTATTCACATGACGAACAATAACAGGAATGAAACAATGGTGTTTCATATATATATTGGTCTAAATGCCTTGCTTCGCTCTTATCATGGATGAACATGGCATTTCATGGAGATGTGTTCTATATACTTGAGGAATGTATGGAGACAATGACTCGTATGCAAGCCATTCACGGTATTCAACTGCAATAACACTGACACAGCTTCAGTAAAGGAAACTTCTTATTCATCGTGTTCTTTCATTATTTAATATTTCACTACATCATCGTTATAATTAATTCAGTTTTCAGTCGGAGGATTTTGTATTATTTTCCATATTTCAGTCTGAATTTATGTAGCAACGTACTTTCGAGCATTTCTTCCTATTCCTCGGTTATTTTTGAATATTCATCAAGCTGACAATTGACATTGTAGATTTTAGGTGGGCACAAGCACTTCGACCTATTAGATCTTTTGTGCACAACAATTCATTTCAATCATTTTATTTCTCAGAATTTCTAAGTACTTAATGTATTTATTAGTAAGTTGATGATAGACTGGTGCTCAAAATGGTAAAATGGGGATGCAATTTAAGGGTTAAGTAGGTTTTTTGCGATTTGCAGCGAAACGAGACCCACTAAAAACTTTTGTATTCAACACTTTTTGACATAACCTCAAATTAACCGACAAAATGGCGAAAACCAGATTATTCAGTATTGTTGCGTATAAATTGTTCAATTCACATGAAAATTTGTTAAAATAAGTCTTTTTTGGTGTCAAATACTTACTTAGGTAAGCTCAGCACTCTCTCAGAGTCATTCAATTCGGTTTTGCAAACATCTGATACATCTGAATCAGTCGAGACTTCTCTATTTAAAGTTTCTGACAATCGTTCAGCTATTCTATTGTGCTGGCGTTTTGATATATTTCGTTTTCGTTTGTACATTTTTAAAGGATACACACAACTCTACTTAGGGAAATATCTTTTTCAAAACAGTGTTGAATAGGTTAGTAAAAGCTATTGAATAGTAGAACAAAACTTTTATTTTCATTTATTGATATAACTATACTGAATGAACACAAATACTTTACACAACAGTCACTAAACTAACTAATCACGAAAGATGATAGAAAAGCCGCCATAACTGGTAAATACTCAACAATTGTCTGTCGATTCGTCAACACTTCACTTGAACACAGAACACAAAACACAGAAAACAACTTTATGCACGTTATGTTCGGTTTCAATTCGTATACGAACAAGAGAGACAAACATACATTTTTCATTTTCATTGTTGTATTGGCATACGCACAAACTCGAGAATATGGCCCCTGACCAAAGTGACTAAACTAACAAGAAGGGTTTAATAAGTTCTAGGCAATCAGAATCTTGTAGCATCAACGCGTCATAGTGACGTACTTGGATATGAGTACAGAGTCGAACTCGAACCAAGCAACAAAACTGTCAACAGTAACTCTCATGTACCAAGAGCTAGTCCGTCACTGTCTATAGAGAAAGGCGGCCATGACACGTAAAACTACGTCACATTTCGTCACAAATTTTCTTTCATCTCTTTCTACTAGTGTCCCCATTGTCTTATGGGGATTAAACTCTTCTTGTTAAATTTTAGTCTCCTTGGCTCCTGATGACCTTATTGTTATAGTGAAAAGGGTTTTATTTCGATATAGTGTTTAGCCCTATTGTAAATATGCTATCCATATTATATTTCTTCTGTAAAACTACTAGCTGGGATGTATACACAGGTACTGGGCACACATGGAGGCCTGATTATTGTAACTGTTTTCAAATTTTGTTTAATTTTTTTGATCATCCATCCTTCATCTTTGGATGGATGCACCTAGAAAATATTACGAAATATTTTCAATTCAGGACATCCCAAGGAAGTCCTCACACATCCATCAAGGACGTTTCAGAATGTCCCCATACCAGGACAACCATAGGAAGTCCTTTCGAAGACATGCCAAATACATGCCAATCCATTGGATATCCTAGAAAATTCTACAAAGTATATCCGAACCAGGACATCCCAAGGAAGTCCTCGCAGGGAGATTTTCTAAGATAAACCAATTGGGACGTCCAATATTTATTCATGCGGGATGTTCCTGAATGTCCCGTACCAGAACAACCATGGGACGTCCTTTCAAAGACTTGCCAGAATGCTTACTAACAAGGACGTCCGATGGATATCCTAGAAAACATTACAAAATATGTCCGATCCAGGACATCCCAAAGACGTCTTCGCAGATACGTTTTATACGATGTACCGATTGGGACATCATTGGGACATCCATAGGAATTCCTTTGGGGAAATTCATGAAAATGCACTGAATCGGACGTGTCAAGGACAACGATTTTAAGTCCCGGACATTCGGACATGATTTGTACCAAATAGGGACGTCCCTGGGACATGGTGTGCTATTAGGGATCATTATTTTTATAACAAAATGTAGTTTATATTCAATTATTTACAAGAAAAAAAATTTTCTACTTGGTACAGTGCGTGAACTAAGCTTTTACGCACTGCTGCTGCGTAAAAAAATCACCTGTGCGTAAAGTAATTTTCTACACACTGTTCATACATTTATGCATTTTTGAAAAATACAGTATTTTGCGTCAAATATAACTCGGAAGTCTTTATTTAATAATGCGACGACAATTCTTATCACTAAACATTCAAATTAATGATATAATTGCTACAATTAGGCTATATAATAACTGTCGAAGAAAAAACTTTGTATGAAACACTTTCGTAAAGGACTTTTTTGTACTGCGCCTCATTCAACAAACTTCACGCTCATACAAAGAAGTCCTACTTTACGAACTTGTATCATAAATAGCTATTAATACCTGAGTAGGTACACCACAAAATTAATTAATTGATATAATTTCTATTCTTTTTCACAACTAATAAAAATCATTGAAAATATTGAGAAAATCATGAATCAGAGAAACTTCATCAATAAACCACCAAGTTACATATAACATTTTGAAGTAAACATTTCAACAATTAGAATAATCACTCATAGACCTTCGCATTACAAAAAAATATCGAAATAATTATTTGTGGAAGGGTATTTTTCTTCGAAAAATGTACGTTACTCGAAAACTAGTCATCTTCTGAATTGCGATAAAAAATATTTGACACCAAAAAAGACATATTTGTGAAGAAAAGCTGCCTTAAAAATTGGTGAATAGACCAAATCCAGTTGATCGTTCAGTAGGTTACATCCGCAATGTTTGTGTATATGAATTTTTAAGGATTCTAAATAGTTCAGTTTCTAACCCTTGCTTACACAGTGCAAAATTTCCGTATCGTTCACATTTTTCATATTATGTTCATTTGGTATAAACATATTGATTAAAATAAACACAACGGTTCTAATTCCATTTCTGTATTGGTTGAAATCAAATCATACTTTTCTTCTATAGCTAGTTTTTATTTTTGAAGATAATGGAATGATATTCAGAGGATCTGCATAATTCTTAAAACTGCGCTTTTTGACGAATAACTCTTGTTTATGCAATTTCCGGTTACAGTGGAAGTGACTTAAACTTTTGATTTTTAAATGGGACACCCTGCAGTACATCATCACCTCTCATGTCTCCATATGATATTCTGAAAACAACCATGTAGCATTTGTCACTTTTTGTAACCAATTTTGTTTTACCTTTGAGTTTTATTTTTCATCTAGAATGCTATGGACACGTTCAAATCACTAATTGCAGCCATAAAATTTTAGGAAAACCACAACTTCACTATTTTCAGTAATAATGTATGTACTAAGTGATATTTAATTTTAAAATTTGAATTACAATTTTTTTTTTTTTCAAATGTCAACATGATGGCTCGTCTGGTAAGGAAAAAATATAAATTTATTACGATTAATTTGATACCCCACACTTATAGGTTTTAAACAAAATTATGTTAAAGAACTTAGTTCGTTAGATATTTCATAAAATGAAGCATCTATTGGTATTAAAATAAGATTTAAATGCATCTGTGACAAACACAACAGATAAACCAAAATCATCAAGGAGGCCGACTTCTCATTTTACCTTGCCTCTGCAAAAACAAATTAGGTAGGTATTTATTGTTTAATTATTTCAAAAACATGTTGATGATAATATCTATAGAAGAAGATTATATTATTTCCATCTCGTAAGATCTTTCACTTTCAGAAATTTCTTATGTAATCTTTTAAAGTTTTTGTTCGAAACCTAACAATGTCCAGTAATAAATTATTCGTGATCAAATGCTCTTTGTACTCAACCCAACGAGCCACCAAGTTGCCATTTAAAAAAAAATTAGTAATAGAAATTTCAAAGCGAAATTTTGTATCTATTTTGATGAAAAACAGTAAAGTTGTATTATTCTCTAAATTTTAGGACTGAAATCAGTGATTTGAAGATATCCATAGCCCTCTAGAATAAAAAAAATCGTTTTCAAAAAGTGACAAGTTATATATAAGGTTGTATTCATCATGGAGACAAGAGAAGGGACATATACCAGGTGTCTCATTTGAATATCGAAAGTTCATGTCACTTCTGGTGAAACCGAAAGTTACATGGATTTGGGTTACTTGTCAAAAGATGCAGTTTTATGTCTTGAAAAGATCTTCCTTTCATTCCATTATCTTCAAAAACAAAACAAGTTATAAGGATTAGCCATTTTCCACAGAAACCCGGTTTATTGCCAATATTGTCGACGAGTATTTTTATTCATACTAATGGACAAGAATGATAACATTATAATATTATCAAATCTCTGAATTTTCAGTCAATAGGACAACTAAACCATTTTTCACTGATTAGATGAATTGGGAAAGTGACCATAGTTTTCAGCATCGACGGCTTTTTTCATATCGTAACCTAGATGACAAACAGAAAACGAAGTATTTGAAAAGGATGATATACGTCAACTCAAGGATAACTAGGATGTACCACAGTGTAAGATGAAACTGTTGCTTCGGGACTTCTCATATGGTTTATTCAATTGAACAACTCACCTCGTTATGCAATGATTCCGTGGATGATGATGGCTACTGGGCCAACCTGAAACACAAAAATAATCATTACTTTGAGTTAATGAATTTCAGTGAGTCCCAGTTGACCGTGGAAATATCAGGCATCTCCCAAAGGACCCCGCATACCTACCTTATATGGGAAAATGGTTCTCCGTCAAATTTCTTGAATTTTTGATATGTTGTAGAATTGATCATTCTGATGAAATGCTTCAATGGGCGCAACACGATCCTATGACTAGTTTTCGAGATACAGGGTGTTGAATATGAAAAATATTCACTTTTCATCCCTCCGTATCTCCCAAGTTATGATTTAGTTCTAATTTATCTTTCTTGATATTATCATCACATCTTCGTATGACCAATTCATGAGAAATTCATTTCCGAATCTCTTCGTTGTACAGGGCGATTTTACTTGATAATAATGCTATTTTGAAACTTTCATAATTCTGTTGTTTTATAAAGAGAAAATGCGAAAGAAGGTAGAATTATCACATAATATTATAAAATCATTTCGTCTATTATCACAGTTGATACAATTTATACAAGGTGATTCGCGAATGTGGAAAAATATCGAATTTTGGCTTTTGGGACACCTTGTAGTAATAAACACACCTTAAATGACAAAATTCTCGTGAAGAATGTTAAATGATGTGTTTCATCGTATACAGAATCGAATGACATCAATTTGAAAAATTAGTTATACTTTAATGAATAAAAACTTTGATTTTTTTCATCACCCTATAGCTCATAAGGGAGCACGAAAAGGTAGCGATATTTTTCTATGGGAGAACTTGATATACTTTTATTCACATTGTAGAAAATTTTCATCGGAATCCAATGACGAGTTTTTCATATACAAGACGAAAAATATGTGAAAAACTTTAAGATCTGTACATTTTTCCAGTGCTATATTTTCACTCCAGTTTCCGGCGGGTTTGCTATAGTTCTTCCTCGTCGAGCCTCTTTTATTCAATATTTTGATTTTTCAATAAAATAGTGATCAGTTATAATACCGTACAATAGCGTACCGTATCCCTCGATAAAAAGCCATGACTTGAATTATTATCTGCAGCATCGTCTAGTAGGCGATTCAATGGAGAAGTTATTTTATCATGCTTAGTGTTTCTCAGAAGTCATTTTATACTTGTTTCATTCGCAGAAATTCCATTTTTCGAATTTTCACTCTACAAAACAATGAAATTGTGAAAGTCTCAAAATAGCATAATTATCGCCCTGTACTACAAAAATATTTGGACATGAATTTTTCATGAATTTGTCACAGCAGGAAAATACCACACAGGATTGTTTTTGTTTGTTTTTTGTTTTTGTTTTTACGAAACTCCCAGGTTTTCGGAGAAAACCCCTCAAAAGCAGAGCTAGTGCGAGCCAGGGAGATCCGGGACCTACAGTTTAAATAAAAGTGGAATCCGAACCACTTCAGCTCAGGGACACGCGACCGGGGATCGAACCCGGACCGTTTGGGTGGAAGCTCAACGCTCTTACACCACGACCACTTCGCTTCGTAGTCAGAATAATATCATAATTTGTATGTAAGTATTTTTATCGGTTAATATAGAGTATACTCGTATATCATTTCAAATTCTCGGCAAATTTTTACACCAAAGGAACGTTCCATTTTTCAATTATGGTTTTGTATATTCGAATCGTATATATTATGTTTGTAAATAGCCCCTTTTCGAGAATGTTTCTCTTTCTTGTATTTGAAACATTATCTGAATCATCTTCGAAGATCTATATAGCACCACTTATTAATACATTCCTGTTATCTCGTAGTAGGCTTGGAGAACAATTCAAAGAGGGTAGAATCAACAAAACTCTAATGAATTTATAATGAATTTATAATATTATGTGATAATTCTACCTTTTTTCACATTTTCTCTTAATAAAACAACAGAATTATGAAAGTCTCAAAATAGCATTATTATTAGGTGTACCTCGAAAACTAGTCATAGGATCGTGGTGCGCCCATTGAAACATTTCATCAGAATGATCAGTTCTACAACATATCAAAAATAAGGTGTGCGGGGTCCTTTGACACATTTTCATAGTTTCCATGATGCTCATTACAAATCAAATGAAAATTGAGTGATTAATTTTAATACTGCAATTATCAATGACTTCTATATCTTGGATATTTATCTGCACAATCAAAATGTATAAATACAATTTCACGTTATATTTGTCATTTTCCCTATAGGAAACTTACACAAAACGCGACATTTTCACTAGAAGAGTTACTGCGTCTAAAGAAATAGAAAACATATGGTTACACCGTGGAATTTAGTGGACGAAGATAGTACGCAACTGGATTTCAAATGTAAGTTCTAATTCATGAAATAATATTTTTGATTCATGGAATTTTCTCATCAATTATAGATCGTGCAAGGACGATACTAGAATCCCGAAGAGGTGTGGCTTAATGACACCGTTCGAAACTTCTCGAAAATAATCGGAATCCCGACTGTGGTACCACTGTTACGAAAGCTTTATTTCCCGACTAGGCACCTTCCACCATCAGCATAATGGCGGGAAGACAGCTGCATTCACACGGACTAGAACATTTATAGTTCATTAGCTAATATAACCTGACCTGACTAACCTTACGTATACAGAATGACCATCCAAAATTGGTGATTTTCGCTTTGGCCTCCGGTGGCGACTTTACACTCAAACCTAACCGAGCAAGCTGACCTAGTACAGATCATAATAGCCTCACCTCTTCGGGATTTTTACTTTTTCAAGAGAATCCCCTATTCGAGCAATGGAAATGAAAATGGTAATACAGATAATATTTGACCAATCTCGATTCATGCCAAACTGTGAAAAAAGAATTCGTGTGTATTTATTGCTAAAAAACCTATTTCATTATCTTTAGGCATAAGATGTCCGGAGGACTGCTCATTGCTAATATCCTATACAATAGGAAAAGTTGGGTCGAAAATCCATCAGAAAACAACTACTTTCCTGGCTAATGCCACGACGAACATTGAATTACATTTGATGAAATTTCCGTGCAGAGTTCCTACAAGGTTATCTCTGCAATTGCTTGGTTGCATGGGAATGTTCATCGAAACATTCGGACCACCTATATATCGATTTCGGAGTGTTGCTCCTCATCAGTATAGGGTAGGTCTAGCAGTCAATAACTAATGACTGCAACGAATGAGTCGACAGCCAAACCCATTTACAGACCGAAACTGAGACCGCGCCCGCACAGTGGATTAATTCCAAACTGCGAGCGCCATCTCAGTGCCGGAAGCCCAACCAAAGCAATACCCATGCCACGATCGTCAAGACCGTATATGAAACGGAAAAGAAAACTGTAATTTACAATGACTTTAGGCATAAGATGTCCGGAGGACTGCTCATTGCTAATATCCTATACAATACATTATCGCCGAACTGTTTTTCAACCAACTCAGTCGAAATGGATAGCACATGGGTACATGGAGAAGAGTTGAGAAATAACAGATTGATAGATTGATACCAAACACCCTACATGTATCCAGATAGCAAATGTCATGATTGAAAATATCTTTGGAGATTTCATTTCACTTGGTCAAAACAAATCTTTTCATACTTCGAGTTTTGATAACGGAGACAGATATAGTCTCCGAATCGTCAATGAGGTGGAGCACCGTTCTACAGATCCTCCTACAAAAGTTCATTCATTACCTTCTGCATCTATTTGAGTTTCTAGCTCGTGAGTTATAAGATGATCGATAGTCTCTTCAAGCATTCCAAGGTATTGATTGCCAGTCAAGATTTCTTCCAGAAATAATGGACCAATAATGGCATTTCCATTAACTTTTTGTGGGTGTTGTGTATGCCCTTCCCGAAAAATATGTGGGTTTTCATCACTCCAGTAGCTATGATTTTGTCTATTAACATTCAGAAAAAAAGAACACTCGGCGCTGAAACAGATGTTTATTTTTTTATTTAGTTAATGGTCATGAAAGATACAAACAGACAAAGAGTCCACTAGAGTATCTACATCAATACATAATTATAAATATACATTTACTAAATCTATGTTGAAAAGTTGTTAAACTCCTAACATTGAAGCACATTCACCTACTTACTTACCTAAACATAAATATTATTATTTAACATAAGTACAATTTCAAACCAGCAATTGAGCCAGAAAATAAAATATAATAAATTAACGAATAACCAGAGAGAAAAGTAGTTTATTAAACGATCGCATTTACTAATTTACTGATTTAAGTAGAAATTCATTCATACGTGAGACGTTTCAAAATGGTCTTTAATTTTTTTTAGGATGTAGAGGAAATATCGATTTGATCGTTGTACCTGTTAGTATTGCGAACAATTCTACATAAAAGAGAATTTTGGGACGAATTAGTTCTTCCAAAAGGTATGTGGAATAAATGGTTTGTTCTAAGTGGCCGAATAGGAATGTTGATTTGAATTTAATTCAGTATATTGGCATTGTCTATGGAATTTGAGATGATTTTGTGTAAAAATAAAATATCAGAGATCACTCTTCTACTCGATAGGGTACAATATTGAAATGTTTTCTCGCATTTTGAATGTCACCATTGTAATTGAAATTTTGTTTCAAACAAATATATTTGACAAACTTGTTCTGAATATTTTCCAGGTGGTTTATGTACGTTTTGTATCGAGGACACCATATAATAGAAGCGAAATTTAGCTTACTCTACACAAATGCATTATAAACACAAATTGAAGACTTGATGTTTTCGAAATGTTTACATGTTCTCATTACATAGCCTAACATTCGTGAGGCAGAGTTTGCAATTGATTCGATATGTAAATCAAAAATCAGCTTGGAATCGAATATAATTCCTAGGTCCTTAATCTTGCTCACTCTATTTATTTGATCATTTCCTATATAATAATCAAAATGAACCAAGTTGATGTTCCATGTTAATGTGATGCAATGACATTTTTGGAAATTCAAGAACAAGTTAGACAAGTTACAATATTCAGCAAATCTATTAAAATCGTCTTGAATCTTGTAACAATCGTTTAAATTTCGCACGGTGAGGTAAAGTTTCATATCATCTGCATATAACAGAAATTTGGCATGTTTAAAACACGACTTTATACTATTTACATAAATGATGAGAAATAAAAGTCCCAACTGTGATCCTTGAGGAACACCTGATGAAGTAATGTACTCTTCTGAATGAAATCCCTTAATTGATACAGATTGAGACCTATTTTTTATATTAGATTCCACCTATCTTAAGAGTGAGCCACGTTCAACAGGAGATTAGGGATGGTATGGACTCGATGAGACATGATTTCATAAAACTCTATTCTTCTATCATAATCATCTTCGTGGAGATCTTGAAGGATCTCTATTTTATATAGACGAAATTCATGCATTTTCAATGCTTTTCTGATCGTGAGGAGCTCGTGGGCTCTGCAGCAAATGTTCCCACAACTTCTTGAGCATCTTCATTTAGTACTCTGGGGTCATTCATTCTTTTATTTGTCACTAAACCAGTTTCGTCAAACTTATTCACAAAATCTAGCACATACCGGTGACTTACATTATAATTTGGATGTCTTTCGTTAAAAAGATATACCGTCCTTCGTGCGCACTTTCCAAGTTCTCCAAAAATTACAATAATTTCAATTCTGTCTGGAAGAAAGTAAACCATTTTCACACTTTTATACACTTATTTATTGAAGTAATCCCTAAACAGCCCAACAGGTAAAACTGAGTTAACAGTACTACCACATTGTTCAAATCTGCTAACCAATTTTTTGCCAGAAAACCGAAACTTTTTACAGCAGAAGTAGCAAAAAAGGAAGGCTATCTATACAATTTCTGCGATGAGAATTGAGCATTTATAATATAATATAATAACAATAATAATGTTTATTCAATCAATATATACAGTTTTGAAATAATCTTATAATAATACATCCCTGGAAAAAATAAACAGGGCACCACAGAAGAAACTTCAAGGAGTTTCTTATGCGTGGTATAGGAACTCTTCCTATACAAAACTAATTGAATTCATTTTGGTGGTGGACAGTAAAAGATATAACAAGTCAGGTATAATATTAAATGACTATTGCGAAAGCATTACAATTTAAAAATAAATAAATAAATAAACTAGTAACATTAGTCAGGGTTGAATAACAAGATTTACAACAAGATTTATAACAAGATTTAGTAAACACAACTTTACTACCAACTACGTTTTACTATTAGACTACTCTTTGATGTAAATTGTTTGAGGCTTATGGCTAATGTTATCCCTAATAAAGGGTTCGAACGGTACCACCTATAGACCACAAGCCCAGGCCCAATTTCAGGGGGTGATTTTATACACCGCAGGTCATGTATAATGTTGAAGTACTGGTCGAGAAACGAACGTTAGGCACTATGCAGTCAATTTTCCGCGGTACAGGTGAGTGTACAGGCGAGTTGAAATGGTGTAAAAAAGTGGGTACTTTTTGATTACTTTATACATGACGGCACTATTCTCGTCGAAGAGGCAATGAAAAAAGAATGCTCTAAAACCCAGTGCCGTCAAAAAATAGCGGTACAGGGAGTCGGAATTTTTTTTTGAAATCGGCGATTTTATTCCCCCTCCCCAGTTAATCAAAAACTTGACGGCGTTGATTCAGTTAACTTTGCCTTTCCTTAAAAAACTATAATACATCTATGCCGTCAGAAAATGGTGGTACATGGGGTCAGGAATCGCGAATCAAAACCCGATTTTTATCCCTTATGGGGGTGGTGGTCATTTAGAATTTGACGGCACTGATTTCTAGCTTTGAGTTAACATTTAATGAGTATTCTATACATGGTGCCGTCAAAAAATTATGGTTCATGCAGAAATAAATAAAAAATTACTAAAATTTTATGGCAAAAATTCAATGTTTTCTTATAAGGTCATTTATTTCAGGACGGCATACAGTTCCTTTTTAAGCAGAAACTACTTATAATGGCTTTATAATTATGCCGTCAATAATTCATGGTACCCAATTGAAATACAGAATAAATATAAAAACGAAAAAATTAAAAAAAATTGAAAATTGCCTGCACATTTATAAGAGTTTATTTTTGAAATATTATTGTGGATAGCACTTCATTAAACATTAAAAAACATAGAAAAGTTGGTGCCTTCAATTTTTCCTTGTTATATTTTATGCATTTGACGTGAAATCTCTTACTACTTTTAGCTTATTTCACCTACCATTTTGGTCATAATTTTGGTCAAAAATTACAAGACGACATTAACAATATAATATTGACCATATTGAACAGTAATTTAAAATTGTGGTGCCGTCAACATTAAACGGAAACTCTTCGTAATAAGAGAATTTCAAAATTTTAACGATAATCTTGGTAATATTCGTTTTCGGTCCAATTGTCAATTCTGAAATCATATTTTAGAAGCAGTTCAATACACCATTTGTCAAAACGTTTTATAACAAGTCCCGTAGCTCAGCGGTACTGTTGCTGCATATGTCTGTAGGTCGATGGTTCAATCCACGTTCCAAATTTAAACTCATTTATCGATGAAAATTTTGTTAGGTATTTTACATATCAATATTTCAGTGGTAGTATATAAATGAATATAAATAGTTCAGGTGAAACCATCGTTAGTTATCTCTTAGGAATTGTTGGGTGATTTTCATTTCTCGGTGTGAAATTTTCTTAGCGAATCCACCGCGTGCTTGAATTAATTGACGGAAATTTTTCGAGTACATGAATTTTCTTTACTAGGGAGATTATATTCTCTAAAAGTGGAGAATAGAAAGGAGATGTCAAAGTGGGGATATGTATGCGCACATGGACTACGCTCCATTTTCGTGCTCAAAAACTGGCGGCAATTACACGCGATGGACATTCAAGTATTTAACTCTTCAATGGATGGTCTTCACTTCTAGCGACCTAGAGACACTATCAGCATATTAGAGAATAGGGATATGTCTGGCTTCTCAGGAAACGAATTTTGTTTACAACGTTCCATTGTCTGCGAGAAATTATTTGCTGCCATAATTTGCCATAACGTCATTTAAAATAAATTACATTCTACGAAAAAAATAATAATCTCAAGTTCTGAAAAATAAATTGAAATTCAACTAACACAAAAATATTTAATATAATAAAGTTTGAAAAATAACACCTTGTTGTGCCAAACAATAGCCGAATCTGTGATACAGAGATAATCTCATATCACGGAGTAGATTTGGCGTAATGTAGGCACAAAGTTGGATAATTTTGCCCCTTAATTCATCAGGATTTGTTGCTCTCTGAAATGCATGTCGATACGCGGATTCTTTCAAATATTCCCAAAGAAAGAAATCATTTAAATCTGGTGATCTGGGAGGTCACAATATCATACCACATGTAGCTATTAAGCGATCACGAAATGTGTTTTAAAGAAATTGTGTCACTGGTCGTGACTCGTTACATTGTGACTCGAACAACCATTCTGTTGAAACCAAATGTCCCCAAAATTAATAGGAAGTTGCTGACAATGCAGCAACTTCCTATTAATTTGATTTCGACATGAAAAACACATTTTTCAGCGTATTGTACCATATAAAATTGACGGCATAGTAAAATATGTTATTTTTGATGGATATACCATTGAAACAGCTTAATTTTAGGTTGTATAAAATGACCACCCCCACAAGGGGTAAAAATCGGGTTTTGATTCGCGATTTCTGACCCCATGTACCACCCTTTTCTGACAGCATAGATCTATCATAGTTTTTTAAGGAAAGGCAAAGTTAACTGAATCAACGCCGTCAAGTATTCGATTAACTGGGGAGGGGGCGTAAAATCGCTGATTTCAAAAAAAAATTCCTACTCCCTGTACCGCTATTTTTTGACGGCACTGGGTTTTAGAGCATTCTTTCTTCATTGCCTCATTGACCAGAATAGTGCCGTCATGTATAAAGTAATCAAAAAGTACCCCCTTTTTTACGACATTTCAACTCGCCTGTACACTCACCTGTACCGAGGAAAATTGACGGCATAGTGCTCAACGTTTGTTTCTCGACCAGTACTTCAACATTATATATGACTCGTAGTGTATAAAATCACCCCCTGAAAATGTGCCTGGGCTTGTGGTCTACTAATATTCTAACCAGTTCTGGTCAAACCATGTATCCCAGTTTAGGCTTTCTAATAATTACTTCTGTCAGTTTCGAACGCTATTTTTCGGAAACTTTCCATAAAAAAATAATAAGTCAGGGTACCATTGGAAACAGAATTGAACGCCAATCAAAATGATGTGTCACTTGAACCCCCTTCCCATTTAAAATTCTACGGGTAACATCAACCCCCCCTAGGGGGTTGAATCACGAGGGCTACAAATAGTCCTTGAAGGTGCCTCTCTTGCAAATAAAATTGAACTGTTTTTTCGATTCCTCATATTGTTTACTGGAAGAAAGATATTGATGGTGGGAAGTTCTCAAATTGACTCCCTGTATATTTGATTGGAAATATCCTTTTTATCTGTATACTGTCATACTATTCCACTGCGACTGTTGAATGAATGATATATTATGTAATTATTCAGAGTTAATTATGGAGATATGATGGATATTTCATGCATGAGAAATTTCGAAATTACGGGTCTGTGACTTCATTGTCACATGCAGTGGAATATGCAGATTTGAAAATTATTTAATATAATATAAATTGTAATTGTTTGGACAAATAAACTATTCAGCAAATGAAAATATCTCCAGGTATAATTTGTGAAATTTGACTATAATGGTTATGAATAGCAATATTTTGCTACGTTGGAAGAATAGTTTATCACAGAGTATTATTGCAATAACTGGCGTTACTCCAAAGGAAGGAGAAAAAAAAAATAGAAGTTGGTGCAGGTAGGGGTTATATAGATTTTTTCAAATATTTTTGGCATCAGTGCTCGTTTTACTTCCTCAGAAATTAGTTCTTACTGAAGAACATTTCAAGGAAATGAGAAGAAATGCATTTTTCAATGTCGAAATTAACATTTTATTTACATCCCAAGAAACATACAAGTTTATGACAGGGAAAAAAACAACAACACATTTTCAATTGAACTAAATAAATTACCAACTAGATATTTCTAATTTTCATATTATTTATACAATTCATGATAATGATTACTTTTTCAAATTTACTTTAATAGTACATTATATAACGCGGGACTGAAGTAGTACATTTAATCCTGAAGGTAAAGTTTATGGCCCGACCGCCTGAAGGATTAAATGTACTTCAGTCGCAAGGTATATACGATACTTTTCGTACTTCCGGTATGATTTTATTAATTATTTCAATAATTTCAATCAGTTTTTTCTCTCTTCAACTCATTTAATAAACTGTCTTTAAAATAAGTTACCATAGTAACATTGCGTTGTGACAGTTATAATTTAGAAACATTGTCATTACTAGTGTCACTGTAAAGAAACATTGTTATTGATAATTATTGGTATCATGAGTGAAGAAGGTGTATCTGATATTGATAAAAGAGCAGCCGAAGTAGGTGAAGAATTGTTACCACCGAAATCTAGAAAACTATACGAGCAGCAGTACGATGCTTTTAAAAAGTGGTGCCGCTTAAAAAATGTGAGACAACCTACTGAAAATGCGCTGTTAGTCTACTTCGATGATAAATCAAAAGCGGTTTGTGCCTCAACTCTCTGGGCACATTACTCAATGCTGAAATCGGTTATTAACATTAGAGAAGATATTGATATAAGTAAATTTCCAAAATTATTAGCTTTTTTGAAGAGAAGAAATGAGGGATTTAAGCCAAAGAAGTCAAGAATTCTCACGTCTGAGCAGGTAGATCAGTTCTTACGGGAGGCTCCGGATGATAAATATTTAATGCTTAAGGTAAATTTGGAAATTTGTTTATATTCAGAAATTTTAAGAAATCAATTTTTTTGTAGGTTGCACTTATTTTGGGCGTTGCGGGAGCTTGTCGTGGAAAAGAGTTGGTTGATTTAGAAATCGACGATGTGAGAGATTTGGGCGATTCCTTCCTAATTGCGATTAGAAACACCAAAAATAAAATTGACCGAAATTTTGTGATCAAAAATTCAGAAAACAGTGCCATCAGTTTTGTGGCGATATTTCGGAAATATGTGGCATTGCGAAAGACAGGGATAACTCATTCAAAATTTTTTGTTCAATACATCAACAAAGAATGTACTACGCGAGTAGTAGGAAAAAACATGTTTGGTACATTTCCACGGCAAATAGCAGCTTTCTTGAAATTAGAAAATGCGACGTCTTATACGGGACATTGTTTTAGACGCACATCTGCGTCTTTGTTAGCTGATTCGGGAGCAACAATAGACGTGCTGAAGAGACATGTAGGATGGAAATCCTCCAACGTGGCCGAGGGATATATTGAATCGTCTATTAAAAATAAACAAAAAATTTCAGATAAAATATTTGGTCAAGTCGCCGATTCGTCCACTATAGTTATGCCACAGTCCTCATTCTCGCTTCCTGTTTCCGCAGGATCTTCGAAACAAACACCAGTTCAATATGAAAAGGACCTATCTGTTACTCGTCAGTTACCTGCTGCATTAACCCAGGAAAGACTGGTCAATATGACGAACTGTCACAATATTAATTTGAATATTAACGTTAATTACCATTCTAATTAATTATATTTTTCAATAAAATATCCCTTAAATTCGTTTGTTTGTGATTTAATCGTTCCGGGAGTTTCGTCAATATTTAATCCCGGAGGGATTAAATGTGACACTTTAGTACCTGTCACAAGGGAGTGAAGTTGTCACTTTAGGCCCGGAAGTACGAAAAACTCATTTTGCCATTGGATTTCGAGGATATTGCCAATTTATTATGATGCATTAATTCCTTTAAAGTATAGTGATTGATGGCCCACATTTGTTTTCACTTTGATCACTGACAAATTGTCTGATTGCCTCGTCAAGTGGTTATAATTATTGTTAATGTTTTTGAAGTTATTTTTGACTTGATGAATGAAAGTACAAATCTTTCACTTATAAAGAGAATGGATATTCAGATTTTGTTTTGGTTTGTATAAATTTATTGAAGGTTCCCCCTGTACTCTAGTTTAAATATACACTCGATGATTTTGGTTTGTAGTGTTTTCAATGGTTTGAGTGAACAGTCTGTTACCGTTCCCTATACTGAGATTGAGTACTGAAATTTGGAAAAGACCAAAGAATATGAAATGAATTTCAAATATTGCAAGGGTGAAAAGTTTCTGATTTTGAAAAGAATTCCGATTAGTGAAGATAATTGATTCCTTAATATTTCAATATGTTTGGACCATAACAAATTTTCATCAATATTCAAGACAAGAAACTTCAAAATAGGACCATACTTGATGATTTTACTTTTAAAATTGATAGGTTCTTTGAAATCGACAGAATTCGATCTTTTGGTTACATACATAAATTATGATTTTTTTGTAATTTAAATTTAGATTTTGGTTTATTTGCCAAGTTATTTTCTCAATGTCATTCAACATGTTTTTATCATCAGCAAACATTTTGATTTTTCCATCTAGTTCCAAATCGGCTAATGAATTAATATATATATATATATATATATATATATATATATATATATATATATATATATATATATATATGAGAAAGAGTACAGGTCCAAGGATTGATCCTTGTGGCACTCTACATAAAACCATTTTATGCAATCCTTCAGTATCTTCCATAAATACAAACTGTTTTCTGTCTAAAAGATAATTTCTGAACCATTCGTGAGCACTTCCTCTCACACCTATTTGATATAAGATGTCCAATAAAATTTTGTGATCAACTGTGTAAAAAGCCACATTTTTTACTTGAATCCATATCAAGTTGTAATTGAGTGATGACATCAAGAACTGCTGATTTTGTATCGCTAGATCTTCGAAAACGATACTGCCTATTATACAATAATTTTGATTTTTCATGATATTCAAATAATGTACAATGCATTGCTGTTTCAATCATTTTCGAAAGTATTGATAGAATCGAGATAGGTCTTCAATTGTTCATTTGATCTTTTTCACCTGCTTTGAGAATTGGTGTAATTTTCGCAATTTCCATCTTATCTGGAATTATACCCGTTATGAAAATTCAATTTATTATTTTGCTCATTATAGGTGCAAGTTGTGATTTTGTCAAATCCTGGAGACTTTTTTATATCAAGCGAAGTTATTATTTCTTTCATTTCTACATGACCTATAGGCTTTAGGAACATAGAAGTTAATTTCGAATGAACTAGAATTTCATTAATGGAAGGAAAAAGTAGTACTCTTGATTTAAACAATCCAACTATTCTCCTGTGAATATTGATATTATATTTCAAAATCTTCAAGTTCCTTGGTTCTTATATTCAGTAACTGCAGCTCAGGAACGCTTCTGAATCCACCACCTGGTTCTGGATACCTGATTGAGTGTTTAATTCAGCGAGTAGCTAATTTTGTACAGTACTTTTCTATTCTGGCAATCGGCCACCAATATTCATCGCTCATTCAATGGCGAGAAGTGAAGACTCAAATTCTCAACTTAATTGAGTAGTCTTGGAGTATTTGAGATAGTTTCAAACTATGACGTTTCAAAACTATTCATACTTAAATGAGTAAGTTATAATATACTTAATATATGAATATAAATAAGCTTTCTGGCAGAACTATACACACAAAGAAAAGATAAATTGTTGTACAACATGTCTTATGTCGCCATTTGTAAAATCATGAAAATTCATTGGATATAAAATGATTTTAAAAGCATTATAAATAACAAAAATATGCATTCCAATGAATTCCACTTTGAATTTTGAATAGAGAGTTATCTCTTAATAACAGTTATCAGTAGACACTAATTGGATGATTTTCAAAAATGAAAATTGTACCTTCAGCGAGTTCTTTAAGTGAGACCAGACGCAGAAATGGACAAAAATGGAGGATAAACGGAAATACCAAATTGAATCCCTTTGTCAAATCAATGTTGCCAGTGTTACCAAATGTCACATTATCAAAGAACAGCTGATTAACTGTTGGCTTATATTTAGATACAATGAAACCAACATCTTGGCTATGCATGAAAGATTCAATTGTACATATCTCTGCGTAATGGTTGTAAATTATATCTATGGTTTGGACGGAATTATCACATTTCGTCAGAACCATATATCCTTCAACTACGTAAGAACTGGGTGAATTTTCTTATTGGCAAACCAATTAAGAAATAAGAAGAAGAACCATCTATGAAATGCGAAGAAGAATTCAAAATCAAAATTTACTTTGACAGTTGGATATAACCAAACTTTGTTTTAAGATAATAATAATAATAATTTATTCACCAAAAGGAAATATTTAACAATGAATATACATATTGACATAACAGGGAATAAATACAGTTAACTACAGAAGGATATCCTTGAATGTGGATTTTCCTGATATTTCTAATTAAGTTAATTAACAGTTTTTTTGAACATTTTCAGAGAGGTTACTTGTCTTAGTTCCGGGGAGATAATATTATACAACTTAGGTCCCAAGTAGTAATAGCTCCGTTGTAAGGTATTTTTTTCAGGTTTTGGAACGCATGAAGAATTTATTCTATATCTAGTATTATATTCAAGGATGATTTGAACGAGATCTTTTTTATATTTGTTTTGTCTTGTCGCCGTAGTCAGAAACAATAGTTGCCGTATATCGAGTTTTTGGGTTTCCTTATATAATTTTTCCGTTGGGTAAGTTTGTGGTTTGCAGTGAATAATTTTCAAGAATCTTTTTTGGATGTTTTCCTGATTTGAAATATATTTGTTGACGGCGGCTCCCCAGGCTATTATAGAATAATTCAGGTGGCTTTCCACAAGTGCATAATATAACACCCTTAAGTGGTCCGATGTGAGGATATTGGATAAATATTTGAATCTATATAAAATAGAGCGAAGTTTTTTAATAAGGTGGTTGATATGTACATCCCACTTCAAATTGTTATCTACGAATACATCTAAGTATTTAGTATTTTCTACTCGTGAGATAGAAATGTCTTGATTATTAACGTTGACTTTTAATGAGTTATAATTTGGAAAGTATTTCGTATATGATGTGAATAGGAGGAAGTGAGTCTTCTCGAAATAACCTGTTAAAAGGCGGTTTCTGAACCAGTCAAATACTTTACTTAGATCACTTTCTGCTTTAGCTCTCAGTGAGTTCCAATCATCATCATTCAGGAGAATTGCAGTATCGTCGGCAAAACTCACTACTTCACCATTTAAGATAAACAAACATATCTTTTATTGATTTTATTACATAATATTTTATAAAACAATGCAGTAGAAAAAAAAATACTAAACATGCCAATATAAATGGAAAAATTCAACCCACGCACAAGTTTACTTCTGTGGGGAGTTCTTCAGTTTATTTGCCATACAAAGTGTTAGCATATTTTATTATCATTACTATTGTACTTATTTTTTGTGAATAAAAATTATTATTATTATTATTATTAATTAATTATCCTGCAGGGTTCGTCGAGTTGTAAAATAAGATATTAATTAACAAAAACACTGTAAGTCTTATTCAGGAACTCATAACTAGGTGTTTGGTTCATATTGCAGTGCTCTACAGTAAAAATGAAGAAAATGAACGTTTGTAGAAATACAACCGTTATAAGATAATGGGTGTAACCCTCAAATTGTAGAGTTTCAGACTTGTTAGTCATCATCAGTACGGTGTAGTCAAGCGCAAAGTGTGCAACACTCAAAGGCTTCAGAGGCAGAAAGTGTCAACAACAGGAAGCCAACCACACATTTGTAGCTTCGGTTAAAATACCGCAATTTTCAAGGCTAATTCAAGACTAATATGGCCTCGGATGCAGTTGTGGCTACCTGGGTGATAAGTCTAAGAAGGAAAATAAGAAAATAAAAATGGATTACCATGAATTTGGCTTGACGAGGTGCATTAAATGCCAAACCTGTACAAACACTTATACAGGGTCGCTGATATGTATGGAAACGGTCGATTATTTCCTAAAGTAAGATAGCTAGCGAAAAATATTATGATACAAAAGTTCTAGGGTTTTTCAACATCCATCATATTAACGAAAAATCAAGTATACAGGATGAGTCAAAAAGTCAGGACGAAACAAAGTTGCTTTTTCTCTAATGGGACACCCTGTATATTATTTCACATTTTAATTTTTCTCAAAATTCTGAACAAAATTTATTCAACACATCATTTCCTAAATTCAACAGTTTTCGATATATCGAATTTTGAAAATAAGTTTCTAATAAATTATCCAAAAATGTTTTAGTCCATTAAGTTTAAAGTCCTTCAAGTTATATTTGAATGTTTCCAGCTCCATAACAACGCCGCGTCGTTCTTTTGGCTAACAGTGATGATCTTGACAACACATGTCAAAAATACATTTAGTGTAAATAATTTTCGCGCAAAAATGGCACGTTTATCTGATACTGAGCGTATTGAAATTTTAATGATCATAGGATACGGCGATAGAAGACGAAGTTGTGACCAAGTAGTGGATATTTTTAATGAATTGCATCCCAATCGGGAACCCATTTTCAAATCAACCATTTCAAAAACATTGCAGCGTTTTCATGAAACTGGAGGTGTCAAAGATCGACCAAAAAGTGGAAGACCAGTAAGCGTTACAAATGAAGAAAATTCTTTGAATGTTATGTTAGATGTGGTGGAAAATACAATGAATTCAGCATAACAGAGGGCTTTGAATCATAACATGAGTCTATATTCCATTCAAAAAATTGGCAAACTGCAAAAATTCCATCCATATAAAATTCATTTGCTACAAGAATTGAGGAAAGACGATTTTGATCGTAGAATCGAGTTCTGTGAAGTTATTATGGACAAATTAAATGAAAATGCCAACTTTGTCAACCACATATTGTTTTCTGACGAATCTACATTTTGTTTAAACAGGCACGTAAATCGACACAACTGTAGGTATTGGTCAGACCAAAATCCACATTGGATTGAGGAAGTTCACACTCAACGGCCACAAAAAGTAAATGTCTGGTGTGGCATTATTGGTGGACACGTCATAGGACCTTATTTTATTAACGGAAATTTGACCTCGACGATAATTGTCACTTTTACAACGGAATATTATTCCAAAGCTTAGACGATTATTCCCGAATAATAACTATCCTAATTTGTTGGCAGAACAAATACGGTTTCAACAAGATGGGGCTCTTTCACATTCTGGACATTGGTACGGGCGTATCTAGATGAAACTTTTCCTGATAAATGGATTGGGCGCAGGGGAGCAATTGAATGGCCAGCTAGGTTTCCCGATATGACCCCACTTGACATTTTTTTATGGGGTCAACAAAAGTAGACCGCCAAATATCATAGAGTGGCAAGAAAGAATAAGGCATGAAATTTCTACCATTCCTCCTCACATGGTTTAAGATTCACTACAAAATTTTGTTCAGCGAGTTCATTACTGTCAGGAGGTAAATGACAAACACTTTGAGCACCTTATTAAATAGAAGTCCAAAGAAAAATTGTTGTTTATTAAAACTTGTTTTCTCTCTTTTTCTCCTGGCATAACTATTGTTTCATAAGATTTCAAATATCCTAGACAACAAAAAAAAACAATTCATTAAAAAATACATTTTATCGTTTCATGCATTTTTATCAACCCTGAACAAATATCATTTTTTTATTTTCTGTTAAAATATTATAATTAAATTGTAATCATATCCATATACTCCACCTTGTGTGACTTTCATAATAAATATCCATTATTTCGAGCTTTTTCTTTAATAAATATGAGAGTAGTAACAAGTTATTTTCAAAATTCGATATCTCGAAAACGGTTGAGTTTAGGAAATGATGTATTATATCAATTTTGTTCAGAATTTTGAGCAAAATTGGAATATGGAAGAATATACAGGGTGTCCCATTAGAGAAAAAGCAATTTTGTTTCATCCTGACTTTTTGACTGACCCTGTATACTTAATTTTTCATGAATATGATGGATTTTGATCAACCCTAGAACTTTTGTATCCCAACATTTTTTGCTAGCTATCTTACTTTAAGAGATAATTGACCGTTTCCATACATATCAGCGACCCTGTATTAGTGTTTGTGAGGGAAAATATAAAAGAATAAATAATTATAATTTTTTATTAAATCCCTTTAGATTACAAAATGATATAGGATGAGTCAATGAAATTAGATTAAATTATTCAACATTGAAACTTATGTATAGACAAATTATCATTAACCTCATTTGAAAACAGAAATTGTGATCATTTCTTGTTGAACTAAAAGTATACCTTCAAGCTGATTTTGGTCAAAAAAATACAATTTTGACCCAGTCCAGTTCACAATATATTAAATCAGTATACTTTTGTTAGGTTTTTTTGTGGGGTACAGGAACTTCATATTGATAATGCACCTAGTTCCGAGAAATATAATAGCAACTTCTCACACAGGCACGTTGCAAGTCAATGTACCTCATCTCAGTACTGTACATAATATAATAACACTTCTGTCACAGGCACGTTAGTAGTTATTATATTTCCAATACAGCTCACATATACATGTAACTTCTCACACAGGCACGTTACAGTCCTGCGTTTCTCGAAAATCCAACAAAAGCAGGCAACTTCTCACACAGGCACGTTGCAAGCCAATAAACACTCAAATCAGCCCAATAATAGGTAACTTCACACACAGGCACGTTACAAATCACCAGGCTGAAATGAATACAACGGTGATATGGAACTTCTCACACAGGCACGTTGCAAATCAACGAATGACATGTAACTTCACACACAGACACGTTACAAGTCCTTGAATTTTCGATAGCTTAAGTGAATATACTCACCCAATTCCAATGTACTCATGTACAACCAATAAATAACCAAATAAAACTCCTTTTTTTTGTGGGGTTTAGGAACTTCATATTGATAATGCACCCAGTTCTGAAAAATTGATTTATTTATTGAAACAATTGTGGCTACGAATTCAATTACACACATTACATAAATCAGGAAATGGTTTCTTCCAGCGGAATTATCAAATATCAATAATCCAAAGAATTATTGGGTAGGCTTCAAAAAGGCTAATATCATGAGCCAAAACACAATGGATTATCTTTAAGAATGCTAGAGCTTTTTTTCAAATCAAGGAAATCTAATTTTCAATAAACTCATAAAAATGAACTGATGAGTCAACACTTTGACTTGCAACTTCTCACACAGGCACGTTGCAAGTCAATGTACCCCATCTCAGTACTGTACATATAATAACACGTAACTTCTCACACAGGCACGTTAGTAATTATTATATTTCCAATACAGTTCACAGACATTTAACTTCTCACACAGGCACGTTACAAATCCTTCGCTTCTCGAAAATCCAACAAAAGCAGGCAACTCCTGACCAAGCCAAGTTGCAAGCCAATAAACACTCAAATCAGCCTAATAATAGGTAACTTCACACACAGGCACGTTACAATCACCAGGCTGAAATGAATACAACGGTGATATGCAACTTCTCACACAGGCACGTTGCAAATCACCGAATGACATGTAACTTCTCACACAGACACGTACAAGTCCTTGGTTTTTCGAAAATCCAACAAAAGCAGGCAACTTCTCACTAAGGCACGTTGCAAGCCAATAAACACTCAAATCAGCCCAATAATAGGTAACTTCACACACAGGCACGTTACAAATCATCAGGCTGAAATGAATACAACGGTGATATGCAACTTCTCACACAGGCACGTTGCAAATCACCGAATGACATGTAACTTCATACACAGGTACGTTACAAGTCCTTGGTTTCTCGAAAATCCAACAAAAGCAGGCAACTTCTCAGAAAGGCACGTTGCAAGCCAATAAACACTCAAATCAGCCCAATAATAGGTAACTTTACACACAGGCACGTTACAAACCGTCAGGCTGAAATGAATACAACGGTGATATGCAACTTCTCACACAGGCACGTTGCAAATCACCGAATGACATGTAACTTCTCACAAGTCCTTGAATTTTCGATAGCTGAACTGAATATATTCACTCAATTCCAATGTGCTGAGACTCATGTACAACCAATAAATACCCAAATAAAACCCCTTTTCAAAACATTACTTTTGTAAACATCAATACAAATATCAACAAGTATTAAATATTCAGTATTGAAGGAAAGCTCCGTACCAATGATAGTAAGAGCAAATAACAAATTCTTCAAAATGTTTATGCTGCCACGAAAGGAACTCCCGCATGATTTTCTTTGTTTAATAATCAACAAGCAATGGAAAGTACATCTAAAAAAAATATAATGAAACATACTGATTCTAAATAACAACCTGCTTTTCTTTTATTGAAAGTAAACTCCAACAATTACTCACTCAAACAGGTATTATAGCCATTTGTCGAAGATAATTCCAAGCAGTTTCAAATAAATTTAACTCCTACCCTTTATTCCAACCATAGGTATCACTTCAACACAAATGAATATATTTAAACAATCACCCCAAGAACAATGATTTCAGAAACTCAATACCAACTCTCGAGTCAACACCAACTTACTTCCCATTCCCATGCTATTTTACTCGCCTCCCGCCAGCCAAACGTTTTTGTTGAGGTTCCCTAAAAACCGGCATATGACGATGCGCGGCACATGACTAATATATACTGGACGTACCATCATAGGCTGGCGTTCGGCAATTGAAAACTCCTAACAAACATCAATACAAATATCAACAAGTATTAAATATTCAGTATGGAAGAAAAGCTCCGTACTAATGATTGTAAAAGCAAAACACAAATTCTTCAAAATGTTTTTGCTGCCACGAACAGAACTCCCACATTATTTTCTTTGTTTAATAATCGACAAGCAGAGGAAAGTACATCTAAGCAAAATGTAATGAAACATACTGATTCTGAATAACAACCTGCTTTTCTCTTATCGAAAGTAAACTCCAACAATTACTCAATCAAACAGATATTATAGCCATTTGTCAAAGATAATTCCAAGCAATTCCAAACGAATATAACTCCTACCTTTCATTCCAATCAATTCAATACAAATTAATATATTCAAACAATCACCCCAAGAACAATAATTTCAGAAAATCAATACCAACGCTCTAGTCGATACTAATTTACTTCGCATTCCCATGCTATTTTTCTCGCCTCCAGCCAGCCAAACGTTTTTGTTGAAAATCCCTGAAAACCGGCATATGATGATGCCGTATCATCATCGTTCGGCAATAAAGAACTCTTAACACTTTGAATGAGAACCAAACTAAACAATAGATTTGACTCAATAAGACCGTAAAGCAAGCAAGCTAAAAAAATAAAGAAAATCATGACTTGAATTGACAATTTTCATCACGACATCGAACGACTTCTCGATAAACGGGACACAAAACTGCCACTCGAAATTGAGAAAGTAAATCGCTGAACACGAAGGAATTCTCAAGGTTATAAAAGAATTTATTAGCCACTGAAAATATCCAATTTTTTGTAGTGTGTATCCGGCTGAAGAAGTTTGCGTGCCGCTTAAAAGGCGAATAAATATTATCATAAAAATAAAAATGAAATGGTGAATTGAAAGCAGCAAGAACAGTATTGGCAGAAGTCACGAGAAATGAACTAATGGTAGGAAAAAATTCGTAGGAAAGCAATTGAATAGGTATGTCATTCTCGTAGAGTAGAGGATGGTGGACATGGCACGGTTTTTAGGATTATGCTTTTGGGTTCTTGGCGTACACTACAGCAGTAAAAACAGTCTCCATTCTCTATTATTGTTATCTACTCTTTAGTAGATGCCTATCTATTTAAACGAGCTCAACGAATAATATCTTAAGCCATTTATAGAGACAGCTGCCGCCCCTTATTTGAAAACCATGAAATAGTCACCTCACCGTGTATTTACAAACAATTGTTTGCTAGATATTCACAATAATAATGAAAAATTTCAAAGAAATGATACATTTCACAATTATACCACAATAAATTGAACTCTTTACCTCAGATGACAAGTTATCCAATGAATTGCCAGTGCACATCAATTCCCCACCCATATGTTCGAGATACTAATTCGAAAAAGTTTGCTGTCACACAGCTTCTTCTCGGCAGGGGAGTATTTGGAGGCTGATGTGAGTTCCTGGGGAACTACATCTCAATAATAATAAACACATAATCATTCCAAAATATGATATTGGGGACCACTCTTCACCCGATCTCATTCTAACTAATGTATTGAATGTTTTTTGCGAATATCTCTGGAACCGTTTATCGCACAAGAAACAGATTTTGAATGCTTTTTCTACTCTTAATAAGCTATGTTTTGTGCAGATTTTTTATTTTATAAAATTCATAGTTGGTGAAGATTTTGAAGGGGTAGTGGGTGTTTTTTTTTTGTCCAACTTCTACGCCACTGAAAGAAGTATGATTTTTTGCCTACTTGAACCGCCACTGTTTTCTACACAAAAAAGGTACTCTTGGTCGTAAGCTCTAAAGTTGACCGTTTTCAAGAAAAACCAACTTTCATGTTGAAAAACATGGTAAATTTTTTTAAATCATTTTTTCCTAATTATACAAAATTTATGTAAATGTTAGAACAAGTAACAAAACCAAACGTTGATTTCTCAATTGCAAAATTAAAAAAAAAATAACAATCATCAGTTGAATTGTTGGAAATGTCCGCCGTTACCTTCAATGCACGCAGCAATTTTTCGAGGAAAAAACATTATTTAAACAACATGAAAGTTGATTTTTCTTGAAAACGGTCAACTTTAGAGCTTATGACCTCGAGTAACTTTTTTATGTAGAAAACATTGGAGGTTCATATAGGAGGCTCAAAACTGTACTTTTTCCAGTGGCGTAGAAGAAAAAAACACCCACTACCCCTTCAAAATTTCACCAATTATGAATTTGAAAAAATAAAAAATAAGCACAAAATATAGCTCATTATGAGTAGAAAATACCTACGAAATCTGTCATCCGTGCGATAAACGGTTCCAGAGATATTCGCAAAAAACGATTATTTTTTTTAAATTTCAACACCCTGTATCTCGAAAATGGTGCATTTCAGAGGGTAAGTTAATAGAAACTTTTTTTATATTTTTGGACGAGCTGTCACATCCTGAAGTCCTGCGCATTTATTATGAAACACCCTGTATACTGACCTAGACCACAATTAGATTTTATTTTCTGTAATGTGGATGAATGAATATACAACTTTTTAAGAAATCAATTTTGTCCAAATCTCTCTTTCATCTTAATCAGTTGACATTTCTAATTCAATGTTCATTCATACATTGATCGGTAGAGTTTTGGCAACAAATATGGAAAGCGTGTATTTCAGATTTCTCAGAAAGTGGCTCAGGAGTAGAGCACCGTTTAGTTTTCAAAATACACGTTTTTATAGAAAATTTTGTTCCAGAATCATTGAAGTGCCCTTGTACTGAATTTTTCGTAAATAGAAAGTACGAGAAAAAAACAGAAATATTCATTTGTTTCATAGTTCAAAATATTACTATTTTTTTAATAAAAAAAAGGACAACAAATGTAGAGCGGCTATTTCATTTACTCATCCATTAGTCCTGAAAACTAATTTTTTATTTGAACCAATGATTTCAGATAAAAAAGTAATGTCTCGAATGGTCTGAGCAATTGAGGTGAATTTTGAAAATATCCTATAAACATTACTCACTGTAGGAGGCGAATGTTAATAATTGTTAACATCGTGAGTGGAATTTTTTAATGAAACAACTGTCAATGTAGCACATAAAAAATATTTAAAAAAAAACAAGCTTTCTAACGATACTAGACATGACAAATGGTTCCATTTTTAAAAAATGCCGATGACGTCACTACTCCACTAATGGCATATTTAAAAAATATTTAAATTCATAGAAAAGTGCAGAGTGAAAAACCCTTCAACTTTCAACCAAACTTTTTTTCGATAACCCTGATATTAACTTAGAAAAATGGGCGGATCCATACATTTGACTAACTCTGTATATGTCGACTCAGCTCATCGTAGTATACAGGGCAATTCTAATTCGACCCCCACCATTGGGATCTCCTAAACTACAGGAGATTCGTCGAAGCTTAAATTAGGGCAAAGTTGCGTATTCTGGTGCTTAACAAAATACTGTTTAGAAACTTGGAAAATTCCGAGTATTTCCGGAAACATCTGGAAAAAACTGAAAATCGGAATTTTCGTTTTTATTTTTTTCTATCGTTATTTGACAACATAGCTCAAAACCAAAAGTACATTTTTGTTGATAATTTTTTTAAGCTACACGTTTTCATGGTCAGATTTACTATCCGACGTTTCGTCTTTTGGCATTCATCATCAACTTTTTTTTCTGTTATGGGCGCCATTTTGTTTTTTATTCAGAAAAATAGTGATTCTCATTCTGATTTCATTGATGTATAATTTGTTATGATTTGCACTTCTGAAACCACAGATATTAAAAAATACAACTTCTTCTGAGATGGTCATGACTCCATCGAACAAATTTGTTTAATAAATACTAGTCGTCAGAACTCATTAAACATCATAAGTTTGCACAAATACTTCAGTCGAAATGTCCTCATTCTCAAATGAAGAAAAACGAGATATGTTGAAACTTTAATATAAATTTGATAGGAATAGTACGAAAACAACACAAATTTATTTTGAATTATATCCGGAAAGACAACAGCCGGATAGAACATTATTCGGAATTTTGGGCAAACACTTGGCTGAGTAAGGTGCGTTTCAAAAAACAAGAATGAAATTATGAGCATGTAAAAAATGCACAAAAATTATTACAAGTGTTCGAAATGATGGCCTTCCTCTTGAATACATAACCGAGCTCGTCGTCTCAAATTAAGAACAGCCCTAAAAATATCCCTTCTTCTGATAGACCTGAATTGCGTGATGATATTGTCTCTAAGTTCATCTACTGTGTCATTTTCTTGCTCTCCATAGATTCTGTTCTTTAAAGTGCCCCACAAGAAAGTATCCAAAACTGTAAGGTCAGGTGACCTTGCCGGCACCTCACTGGTCCAGAATTTCCTAACCACCTATTAGTAAATCTTTGATGTAAATATTCGCAAACTGCTCTTTTATTGTGTGGAGGAGCCCCGTCATGCTGAAACCAGCAGCTGTTATAATTAACAAGGGGAAACGTATCCATGTATTCTTCGAATTCGTTTCTTAAGAACCGAAGATAGGTTTCCCCGTTCAAAGTATTGGAGACGAAATGAGGTCCAAGTATTCGGTAGTCATAAATTCCAGCCCACACAGTCAAACGAAACCGAACTTGGGATCTGACTTCTCTGAAGTGTCGTGGATTAATTTCACTCCAAATGTGCTCATTATTTCTGTTAAAAACACCACAGTTCGAAAAAGTACCGTCGTCGGTCCAAATAATGTTTTTCAAGTATTTTGTAGGGTCTAACCTATTCGAGAGCCAGCTACAAAATTCCACCATTCTCTCAGGATCACCTGGATGTAATTTTTGTGAAATATGTATCTTATAACATTTCAAACCACTTTTTTTGAATTCCCTCCAAACGCTCGTCTGTGGCACATATATTTCTGCCGAGACTTGATTTGTTGATTTGAAACGATCTAAAAAAGTACCAAAAATAATATTACTTCTTCGAATATGGAATGAACAATTATTTTACCTCGGCTAATAAGTTACGTCTAATATTTTGTTCCATTCAGCTTCCATATTTCATTCTTGGTGTTTGAAAGGCACCGTACTCAGCCAAGAGTTTTTCCAAAATTCCGAATAATGTTCTATCCAGCTGTTGTCTTTCCGGATATAATTCAAAATAAATTTGTACCGTTTTCGTACTATTCCTATCAAATTTATAATAAAGTTTCAACATATCTCGTTTTTCTTCATTTGAGATTGAGGACATTTCGACTGAAGTATTTGTGCAAACTTATGATGTTTATTGAGTTCTGACAACTAGTGTTTATTAAACAAAATTTTTCGATGGAGTCATGACCATCTCAGATGAAGTTGTTTTTTTTAATATCTGTGGTTTCAGAGGTGCAAATCATAACAAATTATACATCAATGAAATCAGAATGAGAATCACTATTTTTCTGTATAAAAAAACCATATGGCGCCCATAACAGAAAAAAATGTTGATGATGAATGCCAGAAGACGAAACGTCGGATAGTATATCTGAACATGAAAACGTGTAGCTGAAAAATAGTATCAATAAAAATGTACTTTCGGTTTTGAGCTATGTTGTCAAATAACGATAGAAACAAATAAAAACGAAAATTCCGATTTTCAGTTTTTTCACGATATTTCCGGAAATACTCGGAATTTTCCAAGTTTCAAAACAGTATTTTGTTAAGCAGCAGAATACGCAATTTTGCTCCAATTTAAGCTTCGACGTATCTCCTGTAGTTTAGTAGATCCCAATGGTGGGGTTCGAATGTGAATTGCCCTGTATATACCCTGTACAAGCATTGACTAGAGATTCCAAAGGAGGCGATCCATAACATACAGTGGAGGTGAGATCTTACTGGGTAGGTAAAAAACTTACAGTCGAACTCCACCAAATAAAATCTTTATTGATGGTGTGAGTGTAGTCAGAGGACACACATCAGCACATTACGAGATGTAGTCGGAAGACTTACATCAGCAGCAGGACATGTTTCGAAGGATTAATCCTTCATCTTCAGCGAAAAAAGGTTACAAACTAATGATCTACAGAAAAATGAAATGTTACAATATTGAGAACAACAGTATTAAATTTCGAACATACCATATGTGGTGGAAAAAGTGCTTCTATATAAATGTAGAATAATTAAATTAAAACAATTGTCAAAATGACAGTAACCGCATAACGAGCGGGTCCTTAACTGTTAGGAGGCATGATTGGATGTTTTTGGCGAGATCCAATCATGCCCCCTAACAGTTATGCGGTTACTGTCATTTTGACAATTGTTTTAATTTAATCTTTCTACATTTATATAGAAGCACTTTTTCCACCACATATGGTATGTTCGAAATTTAATACTGTTGTTCTCAATATTGTAACATTTCTCTTTTCTGTAGATTATTAGTTTGTAACCTTTTTTCGCTGAAGATGAAGGATTACGAGATGTAAGTCTTCCGACTACATCTCGTAATGTGCTGATGTGTGTCCTCTAACTACACTCACACTATCAATAAAGATTTTATTTGGTGTAGTTCGACTGTACGTTTTTTACCTACCCAGTATTGACTAGAGAGACGCAGTTTTCTATAGGTTTTCCTATCACAAAGAATTTGAGAGCAGCTGCCCCTAGAGAGAACTAAGATTGGCTTTCATTAAAAAGCCTTCATGAAGCCCAATTCAATTAATGCACTACTTTCAAGACCAATCAATCCATGCTCCCATGGGATCTCTGTGTTCTGATGGGATCGTGGAAATTTTCAATTTATGATGGGGAGTCAACGGTTTCGGCGTCTGGAAATTATTTTCCCATTCATATTTGAATATTGAGCGCAGTTCACAGTCTGGTAACTTATACTAATACATATTTGAATGGAAGCAATCGAGGGATGAGAAAGAACGTTTGCGGGGAAAAGTTAAGTGGAATATAAAGACCCCAGCATTTCGATGAACGAGTGAAGGCTTGGGAGAATTTAAGGTTTCATACTAAACTGAAAATTTGTGGGAACGAGATGAGTGTTTTGAATAGTTATCAATTTCAACGAATTATTTCTACAATGATACGTTTTTCTGAATAGTACATTATGAAATGAAGACTACGAGGATGTATTGATATCTAGTTAGCCTAGATCAGTTCCCTGTATAAACAAAATATTGCGTTACCATAGCAAGGAACAATAACTTATTTAAAGTGTCAGTGTGAAGTTTGATGTCAAAAAAGTAAACCAGAGTTACGCAATAAATTCAAAGAAAAAATATGTTCACCGAAATTGTGTATTTAAAAGGGTTAAGAGGTAAGCAGATTCACGAAGATATGCTTAATACCCTTGGTGGTCAAATTCCTTCGTTTGCGACCGTGAAAAATTGGTCTGCAAGCTTCAAAAGAGGTAAATTTTGAAGATGATGACCGATCGGGAAGGCCAGTTTCTGTGTCAGTCCCCGAAAATATCGATGCAGTTCATGCAGTTCATGACATGATTTTAACAGACCGTCGAATTGGGCTTAATCGGATATCTGAAGCACTGAATAAATATTTGGGATATGCAGCAGGCCAATAAGAGTACTCTATTACACAGATTCCAAGCTTTCGATAATCTTTATTATCATCATCAGGGATGCTACAATATGAGAAAGACACGTAAAATACCAATGAAGTAAATAGCACTAAAAGAATAGATTTCTTCAAATAAAGCAACATTTTATAGATTGAATATAACAGAATAATTTTCTTAGGAAAAAGCAGTCTGCTTTATGTTGAAAACTTATTTATGTGTGACATAAATGACATCAATAAACAAAGAAATGCAAACAGAAATGAGGGAAGGAAAAAAGGTTCGAAAGATATATCCATATATATATTTGAAATATTCGTAGCTGAAATCTAATCAAATGAGTTATCCTTAGCAGGAACATCATTGCAATGATTTAGGTTGATCAATACTTGATACCAGAAAGATAAGTCATTTATACAAGTAGATACAAAATTGTGGAACAATGAATGTGAAGTAAAAATATTTTCCATTCCGTCAAATACGGGGCATATCGAGATAATGAATTAATTCTTACTGATTATGGTCTTCAAAATACAGTTGACATGTTCTTTGACGTGTAACCCCCTATCCACATGTATCCCTAGATATTTGGATTGTGCAACACTCTATGCATTAAGAGACCCAAATATTATTTTGGACTTTTCGTTACAAAAGTTTGTGGAGAGTTTTTTTTCACTCATCACATTGTAATTGGGTCTTCTCAACATTGATCTTCAAGCAATATACTACTCTAAATAGTTCATAAAGTTTCATTGATGGTTACTGTGAGTTTCAAGTGATCATTACATGATAAGTAGATCAATGTTTCATCAGCAATAAGATGAACTGAGCTCTCACCTACGACCTCTGGCAAGTCGATAATATATGACATCGATAATAAAGGTCCTAGAAACTGACCTTCCCGATCGGCCATCATCTTCAATGGAAAATTTACCTCTTTTGAAGCTTGCAGTCCAATTTTTCACGGTCGCATATGAAAGACATTGATCACAAAGGGTTTTAAGCATATCTTCGTAAATCTGCTTACCTCGCAACCCTTTTAAATACAGGTACTTGATGATGGCTCGATACTCCAATTTTTCAATTTTCACAATTTCGGTGGACATATTTTTTTTTGATTTATTGCGTATTTCAGATTTACTTTTTTGACGTCAAACTTCACACTGACACTTCTAATAAGTTATTGTTCGTTGCTATGGTAACGCAATATTTTGTTTATGCAGGGAACTGGTCTAGGCTAACTAGAAATCAATACATCCTCGTATTTTGAATCGTTCTACAACAGTTATTTATTAAATTTCTTGATTTTTCTCCATTTTGAATAAGTCTCTGGTAAATTGAGGATTACAGATTATAGAGTTCTATCTAAAAATTATCGCGCTTGGATGCTAAAATGTACCAGAGCACCGTCATGCATAAAATAAATTCATTTCGTAGTCTAAGCGGCACATCTTCGAGTAAAATAGGAATATCTTCTTGAAGAAAATGATTCGCTCCTTTTAATCTTTACGGAATAAAGAATGACCATAAAAAAATAATCTCCAAGGATTCCTGCACACACGTTGAGATGGGAGTGTTCTTGGAAATGTGATTCCTGTATCGCATGGAGGTTTTCCTTTGAGCCCCCCCCCCTTTGCACCCCCTACAATTAAGAACTGTAGGGTTTTACCAACAATAAAACTCCGACATTATTGTTATTTTCCGAAGAAAATAATCTTTCACATTTATAAATATTTCATATTTATTGCTTTCCTTCTTAAATTCAATGGTCCTTTGTCCGACTATTGATGTTCATTATGGGGAAATAACTTGGAATTTCATAGTTATGTTTCTGGTAATCAGATTACCTACGATGCGACTGCCAGCAAGCAATTAGTTTTATGACCCTTCCGTAATCCGGACGGACACTGCAAATTTGTAATGACTGGGTTTTTCCTTATTTCTGGCCGGCAGTGAAAGGATGGAGTTTGAAAGATGAGAGAATATATTCAGTTGTTCTGGAGTTCTCAATCCGGCATGTTCTCTGTTTTTCGACCACCTCGACGAGCATTCATTTGGTCGAGTTCCGAAGTCATTTATTCACACATTGTATGTACTTTAATTATTGAGTGTTTTTATCATGTAGCAAGTTGAACTATACCGTTATCGTTCCTTATTAGCTGCTGTGCCCGTTACTTAATTACAACAACCTCCGACGTTGGTGACTCCGACAAGATTTAGTGCATTAGGAGGACAGTGACGCAAGTGAGATTTTTTTTTCAATCTTTCACGGACATAACCACCGAAATGATGCCTCAGTGCTTTTCCAACAGACAGCCCTACTGCAGCAAACAGGACCAGTACAAACTCAACCACAAGCTCAGCCACGGCTGCGGAAATGATCGACGGTGAACCTCTTCGTCTTCCCATTAGTTCCTGATCTCCACGTCTACCAAAGACATGGACAACTCCACTGACTTCATCCGTTAGCTTCGCCAGCACAACGGCCAGTCAGCAGCACCTTTAGCACCATCAGCATCATCGACACCAGCAGCACCACAACCAGCAACACTAGCACAAGCAGTACCACCTGCACCAGCAGCACAATCTGCACAAGTAGCACCACCAATTCCTCCAGAACCACCAACTCCACCAGCAGCAACACCAGCACAAACAGAACCACCAACTCCACCAGCACCACCAACTCCACCACCAGCATCACCTGCAACAGCAGCACCACCACCTGCTCCAGCAGCACCACCTGCCATCACGACGCGTTCAGGACGTCGCGTTAATTATCCCGAGCGCTGTCAAGCAGGATGTAATTAATTAATTTTTATTATTATTAAATTCTTTCATTTTGCTGATTACATAGAATAACCTCAAGATGAAATAATTTGCAGTACTAGCACCTTATATTTTAGGCAGGCTTCTATTGAATTATTTTGCAGCATCTTATATTTTATTCTGCGCAAAATTCGCAGATTTTCATTTTTATTGCCAATTAATTCTACGCACTCCGGTCTTCGTGTTCGACTCACTGAACCCAACCAGGCCGACTTCAATTGAATTATTTTGCAATACTAGTACCTTATTTTCATTCCGCACAAAATTCGCAGATTTTAATTTTTTTATTGCTAATTAATTCTTCGCACTCCGGTCATCGTGTTCGACTCACTGAACCCTACTAGGCAGGCTCCAAATGAATTATTAGCAATAGCTTATTTTTAATTCTGCGCAAGATTCGCAGTTTTCGTGAATATGCTTAGTTAGTTATAGAGCAAGATCCCAGGGCCGTCAGACGTTACTTATTTTTAAAGGAACGAAATGTGTACGATTGAGTAGTGCTGGTATGTACTATGTTTGCATGCCTACCTGCTAGCTTGTCCAGATGACCATTCTTCAGATATTAGGTAATCAAGGTACGTAAACACACTACACACTTAGTTCAATTGCACGTCTACAAAATTATTTCTATAACCCATGGTGGATCAGTGGACAGAGTATCTAGCTTCTAGCTATCACCCCGGAGCTCCGAGTTCAAATCTCGTCTGCAACATTTTTTTTCTTTTTTTTAAACGCAGCAGACGCATCACACTAGGGTTAGCCATCTCGGTTGGAAACGGCTTCGACTCTGGAAATAATTTTTGTTCAAAAAAAAATTTAAAAGAAAACAGAATTTTGGTAAATGAAAGATTTTGTTAAGATTTCCTTATGAGTAAAATCCCAGGGCCTTCAGACATAACTTATTTTTGAAAAGATGAATACTTAGGTTCTGAGTGGTGTCTCATATACTTTTAACACTTGTGGAGTTCGCTCTGTGACACCTGGACAGGTACCAGGTGAGAAAGGTTACTAAAAATAAGAGTTACTTAACTTAAATTTGTGTGGCTGATTTTTATGTATAATTTGTTGAATATCACTCTGAAGTAATTTGTGGACCTTTAAAGCGTTTGACAAAAGTTCCGGTCTATGGAAAGCATCTGACACTTTTGAAATTACTTAAGAGTGATATTCTACAAAATATATATATAAAAATCAGCCATTTAAATTCAAGTTAGGTACCTGCCCAGGTGTCACAGAGCGAACTCCACAATCACGCAGGTATTAAAAGTACATGAGACACCATTCAGAACCTAAGTCTTCATCTGTTCAAAATTTTGTTTTCTTTTAAATTTGTTTTTGAACAAAAATCCTCTCAGAGTCGAAGCCGTTTCCAACCGAGATGGCTTACCTTTAAGGTACGGTTCCTTCCATGCGGCCGTCGTGCACGGCGGCCGCAGTGCGTCGGCCGGATGCGTCAGCCGGTCGATCTCATGGTTTCTTCCATGCGGATGTCGCGTACGGCGGACGTAGCCGGTTCTTCGCCGCTAGTGCTAGTTCCCACTAGTAGAAGTGAAGATGGATGATCTATCCGACTTTATTTATCATTTGAAGACAATGACGATGAGGTAATCCTGCAGTTAATCGACTTGGAAAAGAGCAAGGCGAATATAAATTCAATATTAACAAAAGGCATGAAGAGAGGTAAAATTAATTAATCGACATCTGCTTGATTTAGGGAATATTTCAGATTGAACAAGACGCAGTTTGAGTAGATCTTCAACTCAATAAAGGATTATGTGAAATCTGAGTCATACAACCGAGTTTGGTACCTAAAGGTACGGTTCCTTCCATGCGGCCGTAGTATACGGCGGCCGCGGTGCGTCGACCGGATGCGTTAGCCGGTCGATCTCATGGTTTCTTCCATGCGGATGTCGTGTACGGCTGACGGAGCCAATTTTCCGCCGATGGTGCTAGTAATGCTAGTTCACAGTAGTTGAAGTGAAGATGGATGATCTTTTCGACCTTATTTGTTATTGGAAGTAAATGACAATGAGGAAATCCTGCAGTTAATCGACTTGGAAAAGAGCAATGCGGATATAAATCCAATATTCAAAAAAAGGCGTGAAGAGGGGTGTTCTGTTACATTAATTAATCGACATCTACTCGGGAATGAAGTGAAATTTAGGGAATATTTCAGATTGAACAAGGTGCAGTTTGAGTACATCTTCAACTTGATGAAAGATTATGTAAAATCAGAGTCATACAATCGAGTTTGGTACGTTATAACCCCAGAGGAATACAAAAACTCTCTTGCGGCTGCGACCACACTGCTTCTGGAGCAGTACCGTCGCAACGATCGCAGTCGTTCACGGCTGACGTGTCCGGCCGCCGCTTGGAAGGAAACATGTACACTCAAAAACACGTGTAGCAGTAGGTTACGGCCGCCGCACTGCGGCCGCCGTGCGCGGCGGCCGCATGGAAGGAACCATACCTTTATAATCCTAGAGAAAAACGAAAACTCTCTCACGGCTGCGACTACACTGCTTCTGGAGCAGTACCGTCGCAACGATCGCAGTCGTTCACGGCTGACGTGTGCGGCCGCCGCTTGGAAGGAAACATGTACATTAAAAAACACGTGTAGCAGTGGGTTGGGGCTGCCGCACTGCGGCCACCGTGCACGACGGCCACCGTGCACGACGGCCGCACGGAAGGAACCGTACCTTAAATGTACGGTTCGTTTTTCTCTAGGTGTGATGCGTCTGCTGGGTTAAAAAAAAGAAAAAAATATTGCTGCAGACGAGATTTGAACTCGGAGCTCCGGGTGGTAGCTAGATACTCTGTCCACTGATCCACCATGGGTTATAGAAATATTTCTGTAGACTGGCAATTCAACTGAGTGAGTAGTGTTTTTTCGTACCTTGATTCCCTAATATCTGAAGAATGGTCATCTAGACAAGCTAGCAAGTAGGCATGCGAACATAGTACATACTAAGACTACTCAATCGTACACATTTCGTTCGTTTAAAAATAAGTAATGTCTGGACTATTATGATATTCAGATTTGTTCAAGTTTTTCAGTGTTAATTTTCTTTTTGTATTCACTTTCAGTTTCATATCGTTCACCACTGGCAAGGGGGTACTGTAGGTTTTTATCAACAATAAAACTCCGACATTATTTTTATTTGCAAAGAAAATAATCTTTATCTAAATATTTCATATTCATTTCTTTTCTTTCTTAAATTGAAAGATAATAGAAATGGGTCTTTGTCCGAATATTAATGTTTATTATGGAGAAATAACTGGAAATGCCATAGTTAAATTTCTGGTAATCGGATTACCTACGATACGAAACTGCCAGAAAGCAAATGAATTTATGACTACGCTCTCGTACGTCGGACAATTTGGAATTACATAGTTGGGTTTTTCATTTTTGCTGGCCGGCAATGAAAGGATGGAGTTTGAAAGATGAGAGAAAATATTCAGTTGTTCTTGAGTTCTCAACCCGGCATGTTCTCCGTTTTCCGATCACCTCGACTAGCCTTCATCTGGTCGAGCTCGATAGTTATTATTTAGCAATTGTATATACTTCAATTATTAGGTGTTCATGTAACATGTGTAAATATATCGTTATTATTCCTTATTAGCTGCTGTGTCCGTCATTTTATTACAAAAACTCACCCGTCACCCCTAATCTCCGGGGTTTTACCAACAATAAAACTTCTCTTATATTGAAAGATCATCAAATACCAATTTTTCTCCAAATATCGACTTTATTTTGAAGACAATTTACGAAAAACTAAAATATAAATAAATGTTTAACAGCATGTATCCCAAAAATGAAAGCCTTGCAGACCCATGCTTTTATGAACCTTATAAATAACTGAGGCGTCCTCCTGTATAGAAAAATTGAATTTACATACTTAAGATATTTCCGCAAAACCATAACACAGGAGTTATTGTTCGGTTGTTTTCTAGTGTCAATTTCGATACAGCAATTCCTGGCAGAAAAGGTCCTCGAAAAATAACTTTCCTACGATATATTGTACACCTATTCACGGCTTTCTCCGCGAACCATATTTCCGAATATTTCATCATGTGATTTTATGAATGCGACATCTAGAACATACCGCAGAAGTGCTTTCTTTTATCATCGACATAAAAGCCGGAAGACGTTCTTGGTTTTATTGAAAATTAATAATGGAAGATAACACGATTTTGGCCGAACAATATCTGTGACCAAGCGCCAATTCAATATTGTTCCAATAATTCCTCCGGGAACGAAAACCGGATTCTCATGAACAATCATCTGGACCGAATTTATTAGTTTAGTCTTGTACCGTGTGGGTTTTTATGCCGGATAGCTCTTTCCAATTCGGGCAAATCTAATTCCAATCTAATCAGAATGATGTAAGGGTCTGGCCTCATCAGCCCAATAAATATCTGTTCAGGTTCAGACTGGAATGGGAACAACAATTTATTTTATTTTCAGCGGCATTATTTGCTACTGTTTCTCGTCCCTTCATGCTGAGTGGTATCGGTGGATATGATACTAAAAAAAACAATGAATAGATCTCCAGGTTTTGGACGTAGTTGTTGATTTTATTCATTTATGGAGAAACAAACAGGAACAATCTTTTTACAAGTTTCTGTTATATCTCAATTAATACTAGTACTGATTGAAGAAAAAAGGTTCCTCTATACCGATTGTCAACGAATCTGTTGGACAAGTCATGACATCTAGAACATTAGGAATATCAAAATGAGATTTGGTGTAAGTAAATCGTATATAAAGATGAGAGTTCTCGCATATTTTTCACTTTCCATTCAATTCCGGTTTCACCGGAACTGGCTCCTGTTTTTCATTTTTGAATTGAACACCCTGTATGTTGTAACATTTTTATATTTCATTTTCAATATGGCATCTACTAATCTAAAGAACTCAGGTGAAAATCACAATCGCAACGTTTTAGTGACTAGTATGATAGATAGAAAAGCAAATAAATTATTATCCATGGTACACTTGACAATAGTAAAATGAGGTATTATCCACTACTTATCGCAAATAAATTGGTATTGTTAAATTCGTCAAAAAAATAATCTATTCGGAAAGTGTTTGTCAAAAAATGGTCGCCATTTGAAAAGAATAGACATGAAAATGTAATTTTGTCAACTTTTCTTATTCCTATTATACTAGTCACTAAAACTTTGTGATTGTAATTTTCTGACATCACCTGAGGTCCTTAGATTGGTTAACGTCCTATTATGGCCACCTAGATGCCATATTAAAAGTGGTAGAAGTCCATTATATCTCAAAGTGGAGTGGTATGGATATACAAATCAGTAAAACGCAAAGTCGTCTCCACAATTTAATTTCCCATCTAGTTCAATAGTATGGTGAAACGGTGAATGACCGCTATCAATCAGATAGCCGTCCAAAAGTAGAAGTAGTACATGTTTCGATCCTATATAGGCCCATCTTCAGCTATTCAAGAAAATTCTACAATAAAAGAAAGACCATGTACTAAAGACAAACAAAGCCAATATGAGATTACTTACATGGAGAAGAAAAATAATGTTGTGTAGTATATATATAAAATGTAAAAAATTATAGTATTAAATATGATTAAATAACCGGGTTCATTGGAGTGAGTTTATATTTAGAAGAACCCGGCCACCCCATTGCTTTATGGTTTACCCAAAATTCACAAAGAGGATATTCCTATCAGACCCGTGGTCTCTTATTGCAACTCCCCTGCTGCCAAGTTAGCTTCTTGGTTAAATTGCATTATCAAAAACATTACCAATTTCAATAACCCTCTCGCATTGTTAAATTCATTTGATCTCACTCAAAAAATCAAAGACGTGGTTGTGCCACCCAATTCTCTTTTGTTGTCTTTTGATGTTGTCAATTTGTTCCCCAGTATTTCTCCTGAAGACTGCATTAGGTTAGTAAGGGACTTATTATTCAAATCAGATGTTTTATCTTTCCATGTCCTCAATATATGTTCTCTACTGAACACGGTTTTGCAGCAGAATTTTTTCCAGTTTAATAATGGTTTCTATTCACAAATTTCTGGCCTAGCTATGGGCAGCAACTTATCCCCTCTTCTTGCGGAAATTTTCATAGCTGATATAGAACATAACCTCAAATTTTTCCCACTATTTAACCAAATCATGTTTTGGTACAGATATGTTGACGATTGCATTGTACTTTTCAATGGCAATACTCATGAAGTAAACCTTTTATTAGATTTCCTAAATTCCTTACACCCGTCGATACGTTTTACTATGGAGTTATCTAAAGATAATTCAATTCCGTTCTTGGATTTATTGATTAACATTAAAGATTCTAAACTCGAGTTTTGTATTTACAGAAAACCTACCCACACAGACTCAGTCATCCCCTTCTCTTCGTTTCACCCTTACTCACACAAATTCGCAGCATTTAACTCTCTCTTTCATAGATTATTTAACATTCCTATGTCACCCAAAAATTTCAACAAGGAACTGAATATTATTAGGCAAATTGGCCACAATAATGGTTTCCCTTTTCATTTAATTAATAGTATCTACAATAAACATAGATTAAAATCTCTTAACCGCAGTTTAACTCCTATTTCGAATTCCAACAAATATTGCTCTATTCCATACTTAGGGAAAGTTTCACTTGATATTTCAAATATTTTTAAAAGGTTCGGTAATGACATCAATGTCTCGTTTTACACTACAGACTCTATTTCCAAATTGTTAGTTAATACTAAAGATAAAGTTCCTATTTCTCACAAGTCAGGTGTTTACAGAATCTCTTGCTCTCAACCAAATTGTCCTGCCCAATATGTAGGACAAAGTGGTAGAAAAATAAAAACAAGAGTTCTGGAACATGTCAAACTCATTGATAGCTCTAGAAGCCCACATATAGTTGAATATAATAAAAAAAGTTCTTTCTCTAACCATATTCTCAACTACAACCATAATTTTGATATAAATTCAGATTTAGATATTTTACATGGTTGCCAAAAAGGTGCCTTACTTAATTTCCTTGAAATTTTGGAAATTAACTCGGCCATCAACAATCCTAATATTGTTTCTCTTATTAAATAAACACAGTTCGATTGCAAAAAGTTCTTCAATTCTCTCAATTTTCTAAAAAACTAGTTTCTTGTTCCTGCCTTGGTTCTCCACAAATTAAACTAAACAAATATTGTATCTTTATCTCTTATAGGTTGTTGTACAATAGTTGTTCTATCTGTTCTGTGGTGGGGGTTGTTCTACTTCTGTTCGTTCGCGGACGACGGACGTTCCTTCGTGGAGTGTATTGTAGTAGCTGGTTTGTCTCGATCCCACTGGTCCTTCATTTCTACACAAGTGCTATCACACTTTCAGTGTGGTCATGTGGGATTTGTTCGATTGTACTAAGCCCACTCTGTCTACTTCTGTGAGGATGTTCGGCCTTCGTGTGACGGTTGGGAGGTGGGTTTCTCACTCCATGGTGTGGATTAGAGTAGCTATTCTGTGGTAATCCTTTCTTAGTTTCATAATTTTCCCATTGTATGTATTGCTTCTCTTGTTATTGGTACAGTTGGGTGGATTGAGATCCTCTTGCTCCGAATAGTATCGTTGGAATTTTCCTTCTCTTGTTCTGTGAATGATGGTCTCGCGCCACTGTTCTGTGTCGATTTTGACATAAGAGTAATCATGACAGGGGTTCCGGCTGTGCTGTCAGTTGTCACCCTGCCAGTTCACAATTCATATCCGTTCTGTTCAGTCATAACAATAATCACGTGCATTGATTTTATTATTGATCGATGTTTGAAATCATTCATTTCCCCATAGGATTAAGGGGGGCCAAGGCCTTACAGCCTCCCCTACCTATACTTTGTTTTTTCGTAAATTTGGTTGTCCAAACACTATAAATAAATAACAATGGGGTTATTTAATCATATTTAATACTATAATTTTTTACATTTTATATATATACTACACAACATTATTTTTCTTCTCCATGTAAGTAATCTTATATTGGCCTTGTTTGTCTTTAGTACATGGTCTTTTTTTTATTGTAGAATTTTCTTGAATAGCTGATGATGGTCCTATATAGGATCGAAACTTGTACTACTTCTACTTTTGGACGGCTATCTGATTGATAGCGGTCATTCACCGTTTCACCATCCTATTGAACTAGATGGGAAATTAAATTGTGGAGACGACTTTGCGTTTTACTGATTTGTATATTAAGAGCAGTTCTACTCAGCAATTAGTCGCTTTTTAGCACAGTTTTCGAGAATGGATATCGGTAACAATTTTTTTTTTGAGTTAATATTCCTTGAGCTCGATATTGGTACCATTTATGCTTCTATAAATCATTGACATCAATCTGTGGATGGCTTCATTTGTGCTTTTTGGATTCTGAAAACCAAACTGCTCTGAACTCAGTATTCTGTTGCTCGTCAGATATTCCATGATTCGTTTATTCACTAGTTTTTCTATTATTTTTGTGATAAAAACTTCCAGAAAAATCAGCGATTTGATCTGGAAGCTCGATAAAAGCTCGTGATCTAATGGACTGTAATTTCGCGGGTGTTGAAAGGGGAATGAAAAAATGGATGAACTAACCCGAAGACCTCAAGATCTTACCTTGGAGTTTCTTCCAGAATAATTCTATATGACGGAACTGGAGTTTCTTCGGAGAGTCTGGAATGTTGTCAGATAACGCCTGGCCTTCTTTCTTCGGCTAGAGATCTCTAGTTAGTTCACTTTTCACTACCGGGGATATTATTCACCGGAAAGAAAAATATATGAAATATGCGGTTTTACTAATTGTTGAAAATTGCGGGAGATGCTAAGAAGGCTTGTGTGCGCTTCGAACGATATCGAAAATCGCAGTCATTGTCTGTCCTTTTCTTCTCGGGTAGAGAGGATCGGATCTTGAGGTTTTTCTATTGAATGGAATAAATCAATGTACACGGGGAGCAAAATAAAGGTTTCGGTTGCTGGTGAACACTCAATATGTTTGAAATTGTATGGAAATAAAAGTCAGTGAAGTAAAAGTGAGTGAAGGGTGAATGATTGGTAATAAATTAATTAAACATATAAAGACAAAAACATGAACGTGTGGACGCAACATATGTGAATTGAAGATGGCGGTCTGAAGTTGGAGGGATCTTCTCTATCACCTCCTTCATGATAGAGGTTTTCAGGAATGTCGTAGAAATTCCAGTTTCAAATGTGTCATTTATGACTTGTGCAAGAGCGCCGAGCGCACCATTAGGAAGGCTTTCAAATACCGTACAGTTCGAAAACGAGGTCAAGTTCGTCAACCAGACGGAAAGTTGTACTGGAGAAAAACGTGAATTAATTTACCCCATCATTACTTTAAAAGATGCTGGAAAATTTGAACATCCCTGTATGCCATTCACGTCACGACAAGAATCGTTCCATGACGGTGAAATGGACCATTTTTAGTAGTGATCCACTCATCAATCGGAGTGACGGTGTTCATTTCCTCGACAGATCGTACACCAATAAAACAAACATCTGACCTTTTTCCAACACTTGATTGAATTTATCGACAGTTCACAGCAAAATTGTTTTTCGAGCACCGGTTGAAGCGCTATATTTCATTTGTTACTTTAATAGTGGAGACTGCAGGTTCAAACGATTCGGTAGACATTTTGGAGGACGATACATTACTTCTGTTTCTCCTGAATAAACCTGATATAGGGCATTGTGATACCTCTCTATAAAAAAGGTGATAAAAATGAGATTGATAATTTTAGACAAAGGATACCGCACACCTTAATAGGGAAAGTGGCCCCCTGTCGAATTGGCTGAATTTTTGATATGTTATAGTCCAAGTCATTCCAAACAAAACGTTCGATTGGCACAACTTTTTCTATAGGCTAGTTTTGGCGCTAGAGGCCCTCAAAAACTTTCATTTGTTCTCCATTGTTAAACAACTCGAAACGTTATCCTGGATAATAATCACTATTCTGCGTAATCAAGATCTGACAATATGACACTATTGAAAGTATTGTTCATTGCAGGTAACCAATTATACTGAGTGTTCCAGCTATCATGGTAGGTTTCAAGAGATGATTTCCCTTGTGTACGATTGACGTAATACTTGAAATGTCCGACTTTTGGGTATTTTGATATACGTCCCGTCAATATAAGCGATTGCTCTTCAATAATTTGGTTCAGGATTGTAGAGGGTGTTTGCAAAATCCGTAATATGTCCAGCAATATATTGGCCTCTCTCTATATGCTGATACCCTACATTTTGCGGAACGAATTGTTGTAATAATGATACACGAACTTTTTGAATTGCCAAACTCACAGCATGACGACTGGAATAGGAAAACATGCCCATCAAGAATTGATCGGAAAGTCCTTGTCTTAATTTGCACAAGAAACATAACAAATCTTTTTTCTCTACTGCTCTATTTTTCTGTGAACTGCACTTTTCTTGTTGGAGTTAACGCCTGGAACTCTTCATCAGTAAAATTATACTCGTTATTGTATTTATTCGTTGATTTATAGTTCAGCACAGCTTCTCGTAACCATTCTAAAATATGTTTGAGTTCATTACCTTTTAAATTGTATGGTCTTGCTATTCCTCTGAGCCCATTCATGAAAGGTGGCAGAAGATGTCCCTCCTCATTCAAATGACCACCACAGATTCTGACGCCGTTAGGTGCGAACATTCCTGTTTTCAGAAATACATCCAACCTAGCAGAAGGTGACATTCTACCAAGATTCTGAAATCTACCACATACTAAACATAACGTATGAGAGGTACGCAACAAAACTTTGAGTACAGTTGCATCGAGATCTTCTTCATAAGATTGTATCTCTGAGAGAATACTCAAATGACATTTTCAGCAAATCCTTGTCTGTTCAGTAAAAGGTATTTGAGGCAATTCTAATTCATTCCTTCGACGCTCGGCAATGCCTCTGCTTTCTCCGTCCAAACGTGCCATTTGTCTTGGTGTTCCATTGTATCCACATACATAACATTCAAATCTCACTTCGAAATTATACGCCATAATTAACTTTGACATCATTTCCAAAGCCATCTACAGAAAAAGGTGTTTTTTGTAGTAAAGAGATGCGATGTTTTCATATTATCCAGTATAGGTACCCTTCAATTTCGAGAATGAATGAACAATTTTTAAAGGAATCTAGACTATACTATTTTTTACAGGGTGGGACAATAGTGCGTCAAAATTCGATTTCTAGAGTTCTATTGTGATATCGATTTAAAAACGAAAATTAACTAGACAACAGGACGTAGGACAAATGTTTTGCTGATACAGGGCGGAAAAAAAAACCGGTTGGAATAAGGTGGAGTGCATAATTTTAAAATGAAATATCGTTAATAATAATATTATTAATAATAATGTTATATATTAGTGAATTTTTAAAACATCTGCGTATCCTCCATTCCCCACCATACTCACTATAATTGATTCTCTGAATCACTTGGATGTTAGGTACGACTTTTTGGTCAAAATTAGTCAATTTGCATACCGTAAAAAATCCCTGATAATGATAGATTTTGAAAGAAAATCTTTGTAAGGCCATTTTATACATAGATTCGTAATATTTCTCATTCTTTTTTATGGCTTATTTCACAAGATGGTCGACCAATATTTTTCAGTAAGTACGGAATTTTTCGATTATAACTTTCGCATTCTTTTAAAATGAGCACTCCATATATTTTTTGACGATGTGATGTAGAATATGATGAAGAATAGGATTCATAAGACAATTTGTAACCATTTTCGAATTATTGAACTTTGAAAATTGGAAGTAGCTAGAACACACTGTTTAAATGACCGAATGTAACAACACCGAAGAAAAACACCTTCAATAGTATGTCATATTGATGACTGTTCAGATCTTGATTACGCAGAAATAGTGATTATTATCCAGGATAACTTTTCGTGTTGTTTAACAATGGAGAACAATTGAAAGTTTTCAAGGGCCTCTACCGCCAAAACTAGCCTTTAGAAAAAGTTGTGGCCATTGAACTTTTTGTTTGGAATGACTTGGACTATAACATATCAAAAATTCAGCAAATTCGACAGGGGGGCACTTTCCCTAGTAAAGTGTGCGGTGTCCTTTCTTTATGATTTGTTCCTTGTCCAAGCTATTTGAGAAAGTAGTAGATAACAGGTTGGTGAATTATTTGGAAGCAAACAAACTCTTATGTAATAATCATGGCTTCAGGAAAAGCCATTCTGTCGAAACAGCAACAAACCTTTTTCCCAATTTCATTCATACGGAAATTGTCGCTAATAACCTTGTCATCAGTCTGTATTTTGATCTATCGAAGGCTTTCGACACGATATCTTCGGATTTCTTAACCCACTGCACTTGGTTTTCCTGGAAATATTTCAACTTGGTTGAGATCATATATGGACAACCGTTGTATGACTGTCAAATATGATACTGTAACGTCGAGTGAACAAAATGTTAAAATGGGTGTTCCACAAGGCTCGGTTTTAGGTCCATTATTATTTGTGCTATTTGCTAATGACTTGCCTGAATACATAAAAGACTGCCACTTAACTATGTTTGATCACAGTTACAAGTTCTAATATCGGCAATTCACTTGCTAAGGTTACCAAAATCATACATTTGTATCTTGGTGTGACCGTAATAGACTCATTCTGAACCCTACGAAGTCTGTCTCTATGAAATTCTTCAATAGGACAGATAATATACCAAAAGAAATAGTCTTCAGTGAGGAAATAGTTATGTCGCAAGAGGTAAAATACTTTGGAACTCTGTTAGACGAACGTCTGAATTTTGATCAGCAATCAATAGTGTTTGCAATAAACTCAATTCAGCATTATTTGCAATAAAACAAATGAAATCCTGTGTAACAAAAGGAAGTTCATTAAGTATTCATTTTGCCATGGAATTTTCACATATATCACTCAACATAATGGCATGGGGGTGTGGTACAGTTTTAAATAGAGTTTTTGTGGGTCAAAAGCGTATTTTGAGACTCATCTTCTACATGGATCATCGAGATACTTGCAAACCGGTTTTTATAAGAGAAAACCTGCTTTCTGATCCATGTATTTATATTTTTAAATGTGTTCAATTTGCTAGAACCAACCATGAGTCCTTCGAAACAATTGCATCAACACATACTTATAGTACAAGATTCGGAGAACAGCTGCGGATGCCAAGTCACAAAACTTCTATAAACTCCCCTTCTTACAATGCTTTGTCTCTCTACAACAAATTGCCGAATGAGATAATAAATTCTCCAAGTTACAACATTTTTTGTAATAAAGTTAAATGTTTATTGATTGACAGGTGCTACTATACTCTGCAAGAGTATCTGAATGGCACTTTCTAATTATTTATTGAATTTTGTGGACTAATTTCATAATTCTGTATGTAAAGCTGTGAGGTTGAATTTTTATTCTGGTATTTTTTACCTCTGCATTGTATTTATATTGTCATTCAAAACTTTTTTATATATTTGCATAATACTTGACCTACCATATGTACCCTATTGTACCAAAGTGGTTAAGAAATAATAATAACAATTATTATTATTAATATTATTATTGGTTCAATCTAAGATGTCAATTGGTACAGATGTTAACGAAATTTCTGCCCATTAATGAAGCTGATGTTAATTTATAGACACAGGTAACTTCCTTGTAGAAAAAACTTGATAATGAATGATTCACTAATATAATCAACTCTGACATACTTGATAATTATTTCATATTTCAAAGTAAAATTAGGTACCAACTTTACAGGCCAACCATAATACCATTGAAAATCTCAATTAATAAAATTTCTTTCGAAAAAATTAACACTGGATCTTTTCTGAAGACTATTAGTGATCAATTTAGCTATTGAAATAATTCCACGTAGAACAAGCAATAGGGAAAAACGCTTGCAAAAATTAATAGTTAAAAAAAATATATGAGCGTATAGGAAATCAAAATTAAAGGTGAGTTTCTGTTTCTTGTATCCGACGCACAATAGATTCACATAACCTAAAAAATTGGCCAAGTTGCTAAAAGAGGTTTTTCTTAAAAAACTTGAAAACTGTAGCTCCGATCGAGATAATTTGAATGAGAAAGTTGTAGGTATTAAAAAGATCTATCAATTTGTTCTCATAGCATTTTTCGATATTTTCAATACTTTTCTTGTTTTAGCGAAAAAACCGTGAAAAATCGGGATATCGAGAAGTCGTAAACTATTACGTTCCCATACTTCTTATTTACTGTTAGTATAGCTTATTGCCAGTTAGAAAATGATTTTTTTTTAACTCAATTTTATTAATTATTTTTCGAGATATATCGATTTTTCTAAAAAAAGGTGCTCTCATAAATTGGTTCCTCTTGCTTTTTGAATGATCCTAGGGTAACGTTTCAGGGGTTTTTTTCTTCCTAAAGACTTGTGCTATAATGTTATTAAAGAAATATAGCGATTTTTTTAATTTTAATGGTAAAAAAATGACTTTGAAAAAACTGCACCTTTTTTGAACACGTTTTTTCTGGGCCAGTTTTACAATTTTTGTTTTAGGAAAATGTCTTTGCCGGAAACCGATTCAGTTTTCATTGCGAGCGCGCCGCCCTCTCCCCACTCTGCCGCACGCTCCGGCAGCCGCACGCGCTTTACTTTGTTATATGGGATTTCTAGTAGTATGAATTAATAGAACATATCCGAGTATTTTTTTATTGAAAATATAGGTATTCAACATTAACACCCACAAACGGCACATCTGTAAACTGTTTATTGCGTCTTTGAGATTATTTTGAAAAAAAAAAAATTATCTCCGGTCTAGAAGGTCGCAGATGGAATTTTTTTTTTTCGAGAATACGTGAAAAAATGTCAGGAATCGATTTCCGGCAAAGACATTTTCCTAAAACAAAAATTGTAAAACTGGCCCAGAAAAAACGTGTTCAATAAAGGTGCAGTTTTATCAAAGTAATTTTTTTACCATTAAAATTAAAAAAATCGCTATATTTCTTTAATAACATTATAGCACAAGTCTTTAGAAAGAAAAAAGCCCGGAAACGTTACCCTAGGACCATTCAAAAAGCAAGAGGAACCAATTTATGAGAACACCTTCTTTTAGAAAAATCGATATATCTCGAAAAATAATTAATAAAATTGAGTAAAAAAAAAAATCATTTTCTAACTGGCAATAAGCTATACTTACAGTAAATAAGAAGTATGGGAACGTAATAGTTTACGACTTCTCGATATCCCGATTTTTCACGGTTTTTTCGCTAAAACTTGAAAAGTATTGAAAATATCGAAAAATGCTATGGAAACAAATTGATAGATCTTTTTAATACCTACAACTTTCTCATTTAAACTATCTCGATCGGAGCTATAGTTTTCAAGTTATTTAAGAAAAACCTCTTTTAGCAACTTTGCCAATTTTTTAGGTTATGTGAATCTATTGTGCGTCGGATACAAGAAACAGAAACTCACCTTTAATTTTGATTTCCTATACGCTCATTTTTTTTTTCAACTATTAATTTTTACAAGCTTAACATTGGGTTATTTCCCTATTGCTTGGACTAACGTTCTCTTGAATTAAGGGTGGGATAGAATCTGTTTAACTGAAATGAAGAAGGGATGGTTGACTTATGTGATCACATTCCCGTTATCCAGAAAACTGTCTGAAACAGATCTGTATTTTTCTTAAACGATTACTGTCACTGTCACTGTCACAATATGCAATTTTCGATAGAATCAAGGACACACAAAAGTGAAGTTTCAGGTGAGAATTCATAGGTGTCGATGTGGGCTTTTTTTAATATAATAAGAGCCACAAGTCAGTTGAATAACATCTTTTGTGAATCTTGGTTCGGTATCTACCCAGAAACCTGGGTTTTCACCTCATTATTTGTAGGGATATTTGGCCCCGAAAAACGAGACAATAGACTCACTAGTATTGAGTATCAAGTTGAGTGTTGACGATATTTTTCAGTAAGGACTCCAGATCAGAATTTATGGTATCACTAATATTGAGTTGTCCAATATCGGAAGATAGATACAACTGACTGTCGTCTTCATAATGATATATAGTACAATGCGAGACAGATTAATGAAAGTCAGAACTGTAGAAGGAGAATGACAAGGGTCCAAGAATTGATCATTGAGGTACCCTACATCTAACTGCTGGATGTTCAAATGTATCCAAAACATATACAGGCCGTTTCTTTTATCATGTGGTAACATTGCTATATTCTAAACCGTAACAGATACGAAGACGATTAAATGGGAGAAAAGGTAACTATTGTGGAGAACAGTACAATGGTCAAAGAAAATTTACAGGGAGTCTCGCCCTTCCCGAGTTATACAGGGAAAACCAAAAATGCTGTTATTTGTTTTTTATGAATAGAACTGTTATTTCTGAAAATATATTTATGAGGAAAGTTTTAATGTATTTAAAATGTACTATGAAAATGTAACAATGAATCTTTGATTAAACGTTTCGCTTCAACACGGCCACCATCAACATTTTTTTTTTCAAATACGGACCTGTCTATTTTAGTACAAATATTGATAAAGCGATAAAATCACAATTCAGTGGTATATCACACTTGATATTTTCATAACGTTTCATTTAAAATAACTAGCATCCTCAGTGACAACAATTTTTAATTACGGTCCTGTCGTTAGTTCTTTTGTAAATTATTTTGATTTCTTCAAAACCTATTCAACTATTGGCATACTTCAGACTTCACCCAATAATTTCGATAAGAAGATACCCCAACACAACGAACATTCGTATTTTTCCTTCTTGGGCATTTTTGTATTACAGAAATCCTTGTTTCAAGGCTGATTTCTTCTGAATCAATTATCATACTGAATATTTCTATAATTCTCAATACTAGAAGTAACGAAAATATTAGTTTTTGGTCAAAATACGACTATTGTGCGATATGGTGCAATTAAATAGCATCTCACTTCATTTACCATTTTTAAACAAGTAGGCTTTGCTTGGTTTCTATGGCAGGACAAATAAATGAGTTGTTGATACGTGTTAAGAACTGTCAGTCGTTTATACACTCAGTCATATCAAATATGTATTCAAATGACGAAAGGACTGATATGCTATTTGCTTATGCAAAATCAAATAGAAATCCTCTTTTGGCAAAAAATATGTATGGTGAGCTATACCCAAATCGTCGTATTCCAAACATTCAAATGTTTAGACGATTAGAAAGAAATTTGAGAGACTGTGGTGCATTTGATAGAAATAAAACTAGAAAATGTGTTGTTACTGGAAGTATGCGGAACCAAATAAATGTTTTAGGTAAGCAAATATTACTTCATAAAGATTAACAAAGTGACGAAAATATTTTTTTTTTCAATTTAGGATTGGTCAGTTACAAAAATATTTCTAATCAAGATTGTTCTTTACGAGAAATTGCCCACGAACTAGGGATATCTGTGAAATCTACCAGAAATATTTTGAAAAAGAACAAATACAAATCTACAGGATACGCAAAGTTCATCACCTCAATGAAAGGGATTACGGAAGGAGAGTACGATTTGCGATGTGGTTGAGACGTAGAAATAGGGAAGTTGGAAATATTTGTAATAAATAATATGGACGGACGAATCAAAATTCACCAACAATGGTTGGTTTAACAGAAACATCCATTATAGGTGGAATAATACAAATGAACATTTACATAGAGAAACCAATTTCCAGGAAAGGTTCGGAATAAATGTTTCGTTGGGAATTTTGGGAAAAAACATACTAGGTCCTTTCTTTTACGACGAGCATTTGAATGGTGGAATGTATTTACATTTTTTATCCAATGAGTTTGATGGCTACTTAGATGAATTGCCACTGAACATCCGCCGTGAAATACAATATTTTCAACAAGACGGTGCCCCTTCCCATAATGCAGCAATAGTAAGGGAACATTTAGATGCAATATTCCCAAGAAAATGGATTGGAAACAATGGACCAATTGCCTGGCCAGTTCGATCCCCAGACCTGACTCCTTTAGATTTTTTTGTCTGGGGATACATAATGTTTTTTTGACAACTAGTACAGATATCGACCATCTCAAACAAAAAATAAGAGATGCATGTAATAGCATTACACCCATCATGCTAGAAAATTGCCACAGAAATTGTATAGACAGACAACTTATGTGCATTCAACAAAGAGGTCGGCAATTCGAGCATTTAATGTAGGTTATCATGAAGAATTAATTTTCTGTATTGGTTTTATTTTCACTCAAAAATTCAATATGAAATAAATTGTTTTCTGTTTGTTTGATTTCTTCTACTCTTAAGTAAGTTTATTTCCTAGGTAAATTGCTATCGTTCGTCTCTGAAACTACAGATATCTTTCATTATAGTGTAAACATTATTTTAATAGATACATTTATTCAAAGCGTAACTAATAATTTTTATATCGGAGAGTTAGGTTTTGTGGAATCCATAAACGACCTAACGACAGGAGCGTCATTAAAAATTGTTGTCACTGATGATGTTAGTTATTTTAAATGGAACGTTATAAAAATATCAAGTGTGATGTACCACTGAATTGTGATTTTATCGCTTTATCAATATTTGTACTAAAACAGACAGGTCCGTATTTGAAAAGAAATGTTGATGGTGGCCGTGTTGACACGAAACGTTTAATCAAAGATTCATTGTTACATTTTTATAGTACATTTAGAATACATTAAAACTTTCCTTTTCCATTTTTTTATATTTTCAGAAATAACAATTCTATTCGTAAAAAACAAATAACAGCATTTTTAGTTTTCCCTGTATAACTCGGGAAGGGCGAGACTCCCTGTAAATTTCCTTTGACCATTGTACTGTTCTCCACAATAGTTACCTTTTCTCCCATTTAATCGTCTTCGTATCTGTTACGGTTTAGAATATAGCAATGTTACCACATGATAAAAGAAACGGCCTGTATAACCATCTGCTTCCTACCCTTTAGGTAATGCTCCATCAACTTTTCGTCAAAACCAAAGACTTCAATTTGTGGAGGAAAAGTTCATGATCCATTCTGCCGAATGGCATGCTGTAATCTAGTAAGTCAAGACATGTGACTTTGCTTTCATCCACCGCTCGGAAGATGTCATCCACTATGGTGGTTAGCGCAGTTATTTCCCTATCTAAAACCGGATTGTACTGGTGTTATAATAGTGTTCATTAGGAAATCATGAATTCGGTTATAACGAATTTTTTCAAAATACGTTCTCTAAAATTGACAAAAGACTAATGGGTCTAGGACCATTAAAATATTGGGTACGAGTGACATTTTTCAAGCAGCTGCCTCACGACAGCTGAACCAGTTTTTCACATTTATAAATAATTTCAATAGACTCATACAGTTCAAACTCAAGACAGAGATAGGGGGCAGATTATTTTCTTAGACCTGACTATCACGCAAAATCATACTAAGTATATGAAATTCAGAATTTGTTGAATAAACTAGGAAAACGCCCAAGAAAGGTAAAACTTTGTGAATTGAGTGTGTTAGTCAGTAGAAGAGAGTTATTAATTAAAAATTAAGGATCAGGACTCTAATATACATACATATACATAAGTACATGGTAAATTAAGTCCCTCAGTTATGGTTTTAGCTATATTGTATTGCTAACATTTTCATTCTATGCATATACTTGGTAGCAAATAAACAGAAAGATCCATATTAACCATGAGGTTGGGCATGGATATTCAATGTATTCTGTACTTATATCATTCTGTATACAATAACGGTAAAATGTAATGTATTGATGGTTTTATATAATCGAAAGTATATCTTAAATTTGACTCAATCAGATAAAGATTCAATATAATTCATTAATAAATTCTTCATCAAGTTAGGATCGTTTTGAGATGGAATTTGGAGGATCTAAATACAAGATTAAACTGCATGTTTTGACAAGTGGCTCAGCTTCCTGCAAGTTTCGGTTTTACCGGAAGTGACATTAACTTTCCATTGTTAAATGGGACACCTGGTATATTTTCACTTCTTTTGCCTACACACGTCACACTGAATACGAACATGTATCACTTTTCATAGCTATTTTTTTTATTATTTTGAAATACAGTTTTTATTCCAGAGGGCTAAGGAGAAAAATAAAATTTTATTATTTTCTGCTATTTAAAATTTAATTCTAAAATTTGTGTTATTTATTTTTGTCAAATGGCAAAATGGTGGCTAGTCGGGTGAGGAAAACTCAGTCATTTTAATACGAATAATGTAATACCGCACACTACTAGGTTTCAAACAAACTTCCGTTGAAAAACATGAAAATATTTCGTAAGATATTTACTGAAATGAAGCATCTTTTGAGGTAAAAATAAAATTCAAATGCATGTAGTAACCCGTAGGCAACATAACTGATAAAACAAAACGATAATACCAGAAGCGAGGTAAAATGAGATGTTGAGAAGCATTTTTTTTCATGAATTGTTTTATCAGATGTATAGGTGACAGATTACTCGATGCATTAAGATCTCAATTTGTCATCAAATAATGCTAGATCTAACGTTATCTTTTTGAGTTCACGAAAAGAACTTTGTTTAAAAAATATCAGTGTGCGGTTTCAAGTTAATCGTAATACATTTTTTTCCCTAAAAATTAGTATTTTCAATTTAAGAATTAAATTTGAAATATTACATACATTTTGACCGAAAATAGTGGAGTTGTATTTCTCCCGAAATATTAGTGATTTGAATGTATTCATAGCCCACTAGATCGAGAGAATTTCATATCCCTCAACAATACTGGTGGAAAAGGGGGAGCACATTTTCTATCGTATTTTCAAGGTGTTCTTGATCTCTGAAAGGTCTGTGTTTATAAACCTCAGAAAATTCAATTTTACGGGTGAGTTTCACTCCGAAAAACAACTAAGAAAACTGCTCTTGATGAATTCACTGATTGAAAAAACCCAGTGCGACTTGTCAAAATTGCAAATAATTTCGCCATTGTTTTACAGGAAATTTCCTCTTTCGTAGCCCTTTGTGAAGCAGATTTTCACAATTTTTGTGATAGTAATTCATTGGCAGAGATCGATTGCAGGTTTTACTAGCCATATGAATGGTAAAGTATTTTGCTAAAAAAGGGCCTTGCAACAAAACCTTACGGTTTTGTGTGCAGAGGCGTTGTCCTGCAAATACAAAACACCTTTGGACAGCTTTCCGCGTCTTTTCTCTTCAACTTTTTCCCGTAGAGTGGTCAGTAATGTCGAATAGTAATCTCCAGATATTGTTCTACCCTTATCCAAAAAATCAATCATGATTACTCCATGGCAATCCCAAAAAATTGAAGCAGGAACTTTTCCTGCAGATTTTTGGACATGGAACTTCTTAGGTCTTGGAGAACCGGAGTGTCGCCATTCCATCGATTGTTGCTTTATTTCTGGATCGTAGAAATATACCCAAGTCTCATCCATAGGAACAATTCGGTTTAAGAAGTCTACGTCGTTTTCAAATCGAGCACAGATCGAACGCGATGCTACTACCCTTGCATGCTTTTGGTCAAAATTCAAACATTTGGGGATCCATTTTGCAGCAATTTTTCTCATGTCCAAATTGACGTGAACTATATGATGAGCGCGTTCGTATGAAATATTTAGTGCTTCAGATATCCGTTTTAGCCCAATTGGACGGTCTGTTGAAATCACGTCATGAACTGCATCGATATTTTCGGGGACTTACACAGAAACTGGCCTTTCCGATCGGTCATCATCTTCAATGAAAAATTTACCTCTTTTGAAGCTTGCAGTCCAATTTTTCACGGTCGCATACGAAGGGTATTAAGCATATCTTCGTAAATCTGCTTACCTCTTAACCCTTTTAAATACAGGTACTTGATGATGGCTCGATACTACAATTTTTCTATTTTCACAATTTCGGTGGACATATTTTTTCTTTTAATTTATTGCGTAACTCTGGTTTACTTTTTTGACGTCAAACTTTACACTGACACTTCTGATAAGTTAGTGTTCGTTGCTAAGGTAGCGCAATAATTTGTTTTTGCAGGAAACTGGTCTAGGCTAAATAGATATCAATACATCCTCGTAAATATTAAATAACCTCAAAAAGTATTCTATTCTATTTCATCAAAATTGATTCAGCCAGTATTGGCACGAGGTGGCGTAATCTCACTTGTGGTACTAAAAAGTGAAACACAAGGTAAAACAACAGCTGAAAAATCGTAATTGTATGTTAATATATTCACAAGTTCAGAATATTTCTGAGATACAGTGCAGAGCTTTTGTAACATGCTTAGTTATAAATTCAACATTTCATTAATATTTATAAAGTCAGATAGAAATCCAGCAAAGTTTAACATGCGAGAAGCTTAAATCATAGATAACTTCGTATTTGTTTTTGTTGCCCGTAAACTCCGCCAAACTTATTTTCAATTGAATAACGGCGTTATTCGTGTTGCTAACGGATATCGATAGTGGAATTTACTTCAATTTTTGATACCAAAAGAAGTCTAGTGGGAGTTTAACTTCCTTACTGAACTTTCCACGATAAAATTATCCAAATAATTCAAGAAAGTTTTACGGATCTGGAAATGTTAAAGCATCCGTTCTAGATCCCAATGAAACTTCTATGACACGTATTCAATATATGGGTTTAGTTATGGAATGGTTCTTAATATTGGTAATTGGGCTTCTTGAATTGTTCTGCAAAAATATCGTTATCAAATACTCCACGTGAATTGAGGAATGATATTCTTGTCGCGGCAAAAGTAGGGTGTTTGTGTGAAACTGGTCGAAACTAGCACCCGAAAATAAATTGCCTTTTGAAATTCTTGATAAAGATGGTACTGAAGCTGACCATTTATCCTCTATCGACCGAATAGATGATACCTACCGTAATTTTTCTGCAAGTACTGCTGAAAATCTTATCTACTCTACGGCCTTGGTGGCCGTGCTGTTAGAACGTTCGCCTTTGGAGCAAAGGGTCGAGGGTTCAAAGCCTCGCATGGTCATCGGTCTTGTGCATGGCATCACACGTTAGAAGAAGAGGGCTGCGTCTTCCCTAACTAACACAAGTCTCTCGAAGACTTCCGAGGGTTGCGCGTAGGGGTGCAATCAGTTGACGGAAATAGTAATTTTTTTAACTATTTTTTGACCTATTGTTGATGAAAACTCATTAAGTTTCCTGCAGCCTCTTCCATCAACAAGATATTCTTATTTTCTGGCACTAATATTTCGCTCAAAAATTCTTGAATGCTCTAAAGAGATCAAAATGTCTGGATTATTATGGCATGAATGGCGATATAATGAATGGGATAATCAAAATTATAATTGATCAACTTAATTCAATCTTAATTTCTTGCATATCATCGGGTTGATTTTCAGACTGTTTCAATTCTGCAAAAGTTTCACCTTTATTCAAGAGGGGAGATTAATCCATAGTTAATAATTACCGCTCCATTTCCATTATTCATCTTAAAAAAAGGATAGTTCATTACTTCGTGTAAAATGATATTCTTGAAAAAAACCATCAAGGATTTCGAAGTAACAGATAAACAGCTGACGCCGTTGAAAAAGTGTTGAAAGTCTTGAATAGTTTCTTTACTTTTCGGGAAAATGGAATATTATGTGGTGAACTTTTGAACTATTCAAATCATATTTCAGTGACAGATTGGTACCAATTCATGAATGATAAGTTTCTCCCAAACAAAATTTTCAAACATAGAGCTCCTCAGAGATCTTCATTGGGGCCAATTTTATTCTTGATTAACAACAAATATTTCAGCCAATTTCTGTAACCATATAAATGTGTACTCTTTGCTGACGATAGAACCATACGAAACAACATCTGGCAAAACAGTAATTAAGTCAATGCCTACTATCATATAATAAACAAACAGATTTTCACATAACAGCAGATGACATGAACATTAATATTTATTTATTTATACTGATTACAAACAGACATAATCTAATTACATGTAGCAGTGCGAAAGATATAAGTGATTACAGCTAATAAAAGTAAAATTTTGTCAAATGGATAAAAAATATAAGGAATAGAAATATCAAAACATAAAAGGGTCAACTAATCTGAAATTGGGTAAAATATCATACAATACAAGTTAAAAATATGCACAGCACAACATTCAACATGCACTGTAAACTTTTGTCAAATGTATAAAAAATATAAGGAATAGAAATATCACAAGATAAAAGGGTCAACTAATCTAAAATTTAGTAAAAATATCATACAATACAAGTTAAAAATATGCACAGCATAACATTCAACATTCACTGTCTCAGTTGGGAGATTGACAGATTTCTTGAGATGTTTAGTAGGTCTGATTCAGAGACTTTCAGGAAATCATTAACAGTAACTAAATAGTTATCAATAGGGGAATTATTGTTTATAGTTTTGAACATGACGTTCTAGTTCTTAGTCTTAGGTCTGATACATTAAAACTAAAAAGTGACAATATATCACGTACATTGATAATTTTTTTCAGCATTTGAGGATGTATTTCAGTTTAAGGGTTCCAGATAACGCAGCAGTACTCTAATTTGGATCTGATGTATGAATTGAAAAGCTTTATACATGTTGGGTAAGCAAAATCTTTGCAAGATCTTAATATGAAACCTAGTTTCCTATATGATTCTGAACTAAGCCTGGTAATATGTACATTAAATGACATTTTTTTTTGAGAAGATCACACCCAAGTCTTTGATTTCATTAATTGTTCCTAGTTTGATATCATTAATGGTGTAATTAACCTTGAAATTTTCTCTTTTCCTAGTATAGGACACTATTTTGCATTTGGAGTCAATGAGCATTAATTCAGACTGAAGTTTTCTTATATCGTCTAGAGATTCTATTTTCAGATATGCTTTCGTCATCTGCATAAAGCAAGAACTTTGCATACTTGATGTAATCATTTATGTCATAGATGAACAACATAAATAGCCTTGGTCACAAGATCGAGCCGGGATACTCTAGAGTTACTGACAAAGCTGTTTGATTTGCTGTTGTTAATTTGACAGTATTTGAACGATCCATGAATATTGAATAATATTTTCATCTAGAGAAAAATATGTTAATTTATTTAATAAAACTTTGTGGTTGACTCTATCAAATGCCTTTGCCAGATCAGTGTAAATGGTGTCAATCTGGGAGTAGTTTATTTCTGTTGCTAGATATTACTAAAGACACAAAGGTTGGTAGTGGTAGACCTCTTACTGACGAAGCCATGCTGTTCTTCTAAGATCACTGGAGATATGTGAAGATATATTTTTTTATGAAGAATTCTTTCAAGAATTTTCGATGATGATGGGAGAATTGTGATGGGTCAGTAGTTTTTAATTTCACTAGTATTTCCAGATTTGTCAATAGCAGTGATTCGCCCAATTTTAAATTGTTCAGGGAATGTGTTGGTTTCTAATGATTTATTAAAGATCATTCGTAATGGCAGTGCCAGTATATGGGCGTGAGCTTTATAGAAATAGGCAGGAGTGCCATCTAAGCCTATTGCAGCTTTTGGTTTCAAAGATCTGATGGCATCTAGGATATCCGAAACGTCTATATTGTCAATTGTAACAGTGTCTAAGCCATAGTCTTTATACTCAGCAACTCTTGTAATTGGAACACTTTTACTGTATAGACTGACTGGAAGTAATTTGAATAGGCATTAGATATATCTCCATCTGTCTCAAAGATCTCACTATCATTCGGGACGTCCTTAGGACGTGCAGAATTGGTTCCGTAGACGTCCATTGGACATCCGTGGGAAGCACCAATGTCTCGACTTCTCACCAAAATTGGACGTTCTATTAGGATATCCAGTGGACATCCACTTGGGATGTTAATTGAACGTCCCCGAAATACATCAATCGAAAGTACATCTGGGACGTCCTTAGGACGTGCAATATTGGTACGTCCTTAGGACGTGCAGTATTGGTATCGCAGACGTCCATTGGACATCCGTGGGAAGTACCAATGTTTCGAATTCTCACCAAAATTGGACGTTCTATAAGGATATTCAATCGACATCCACCTGGGATGTTCATAGGACGTCCCCGAATTACATCAATCGAAAGTACATCTGGGACGTCCTTAGGATATGTGCAGAATTATCAGATGTGTTTGTTCATACATCTCTTTCAGAACTGAGATTATGATATTGTTGTGGATTACTGGAGATACCAATTTGGATGGAACCATGCAGATGTACTTACTAGGTAGGTTCAGCACTCTCTCAGAGTCATTCAATTCGGTTTTGGAAACATCAGATACATCCGAATCAGTCGAGACTTCTCTATTTAAAGTTTCTGACAATCGTTTAGCGATTCTATTGCGCTGGCGTGTTGATATATTTCGTTTTTGTTTATACATGTTTGAAGGATACACACAACTCTACTTACGGAAACATCTTTTTCAAAACAGTGTTGAATAGGTTAGTAATAATAACTATTGAATAGTTGAACAAAACTTTTATTTTCATTTATAGATATAACCATACTGAATGAACACAAAATAACTTCCACAACAGTCACTAAACTTATAAGGCTCCCACACACGAAGGGATATTTTGCGCGACATGGTATGTGACAGATAGTGTCTGTCTAATTTTGCATATGGGGTACGTACGTTCGTGCTGAACGACGGACCCCGTCGGTCAAATACGTCGTCGGTGAAGGAACAGGTAGCTACAAGTCAAATTTTGTTGCAACTAACGAAAGGAAACAGTCGTTGAGCTCGTCGGTTTAATCTTGGTTTGAATTTTGTGGTGTAATGGAGTGGACAAAAAAATATTCACAGAGTCTAAAGAATTATATGGGGAACGACCATGTTTGTGGAAAATTAAAGACCCGAATTATATAAATAAGAATTTAAAAAGAGAAGCATATGAACATTTGATACAATTTTTAAAAAGCAAAAATTGTAATGATGGTACTATTAAGGATGTTAAAACAAAAATACAGAATATCCGAAATGCTTTTTAATTTAAGTAATTCTTCAAATCGTCTTGTTCGGTTTGTCTCAAAGTCATATTTTCCTCGTTCTGAAAGTCATTTCTTGACCCACGTTGTTCTTGTCTTGTTTGTATTATCCTTTCGACTGATGTTTAAAATACATAAACCAATGAGAGCAATTTTTTGTCCATTTTGTGTTAACACCGACTAAAGAGGTATTTTGGACCAGCTTAAAATACGAAGTCGCACTACCCAGTATGTCGAACTTTCAAATACCTTCCAACTAATTTGAGAGCAACGTATGTGCAGGAACCTATCCTTTGATAACTGGCGGACTAAGTATGGTTGTGTGTAGACACGACACATCAGATCGCTCTCAGACCAAGTCGAGGTCGTGGTGTGACAGATCTGGTCGGTAGACACCGTCGGCCGACTACATCGCTGCGTCTATGGGCAGCTATATATCACAAAAGATGATAGAAAAGCCGCCATAGCTGGTAAATTGTCTGTCGATTCGTCAACACTTCACTTGAACACAGAACACAAAATACAGAAAACAACTATGCACGGAATCCATACATAGAGGAATTGTTCGGTTTCAATTCGTATACGACAAACACAAGAGACAAACACAAGAGACAAACACAAGGAGACTAAAATTTAACAAGAAGAGTTTAATCCCCACAAGACAGTGGGGACACTAGTAGAAAGAGATGAAAGAACATTTGTGACGAAATGTGACGTAGTTGGACGTGTCATGGCCGCCGTTCTCTATAGACAGTGACGGACTAGCTCTTGGTATATGAGAGTTACTGCTGACAGTTTTGTTGCTTGGTTCGAGTTCGACTCTGTACTCATATCCAAGTACGTCACTATGACGCGTTGATGCTACAAGATTCTGATTGGCTAGAGCTTATTAAACCCTCCTTGTTAGTTCAGTCTCTTTGAGACAAACTTAAATTTTTTGTTTTCATTGTTGTGAAACAGTGAATCTTATTGGCTTACGCACAAACTCGAGAATATGGCCCTTGATGACATTATTGATAGTGAAAAGGGTTTTATTTCAGATGGGTTGTTTTTGCTATAATGTTTAGCCCTATTGTAAATATGCGATCCATTTTATACCTCTTCTGTAAAACCACTAGCTGGGATGTATACATGGGTACTGGGTACACATGGAGGCCTGATTATTGTAACTGTTTTCGAATTTTATTTATTTTTATGTTCATCCATCCTTCATCTTTGGCTGGATGCACCTAGGGCACATTCCGAAAATTGTTCAATTCAGGACATCCCAAGGAAGTCCTCGAAGGGACATTTTCTAAAATTCACTGATTAGGACGTCCGATGTACATCCATCAAGGACGTTCCAGAAAGTCCCCATACCAGGACAACCTAAGGAAGTCCTTTCGAAGACGTGCCAAATACATGCCAACCAGGACATCCAATGGATATCCTAGAAAATTCTACAAAGTATATCCGGACCAGGATATCCCAAGGAAGTCCTCGCAGGGAGATATTCCAAGATTAACCAACTGGGACGTCCAATATTCATCCATGCGGGATGTTCCTGAATGTCCCGTACTAGGACAACCATGGGACGTCCTTTCAAAGACATGCCAGAATACTTACTAACAAGGACGTCCGATGGATGTCCTAGGAAACATTACAAAATATATCCGATCCAGGACATCCCAAAGACGTCCTCTCAGAGACGTTTTATACGATGTGCCGATTGGGACATCATTGGGATATCCATAGGAATTCCTTTGGGGAAATTCATGAAAATGCACTGAATCGGACGTCCCAAGGACAATGATTTTAAGTCCTGGACATTCGGACATGATTTGTACCTAACAGGGACGTCCCTGGGACATAGTGTGCTATTAGGGGGGTGAACCTGTGTGTGATGGTCGAATATTGCCTTTTATTTTTCAAATAAACCCAAAAATATTTTGGATTGCAAGTTATGTTTTCTTCAATATCCCGGATATGATTTGCGTGGTAACTATTTATCAGAATTTTTGTGTCTCTTCACAGCTCTCGGTATTTTTGCAAGGTATCATTATTTTCCTTTGATTTCTTTGGAAAACCAATAGGTACTTACTCTTGTTCATGCGTGTTTTTTTTTCATGTGGAATACACTCGTCCATTAATTTATATAGGGTGTTATAAAATTAACTGACACATTCATTTGGATCTATGGAAGTGATGATATTTGACCAATCACACTGATCTAGCAGATGGTATAATCTAATGAAATCGCCTTTTTTAAAGTCATAATTTGGTACACCTTTACTGATATTTTCGAAGTGAAGGGATTTATTGCCACAATTTATATTGAAACTGATCTCTAATGGTGGGTGATACTGGTCAATATGCACTAGAGGGTTCTCAGAATATAATACTGTTGTTTCAGGTAAAAAACTTACAGTCGAACTCCACCAAATAAAATCTTTATTAATAATATGAGTGTAGTCAGAGGACGCACATCAGCACATTACGAGATGTAGTCGGAAGACTTACATCAGCAGCAGGACATGTTTCGAAGGATTAATTCTTCATCTTCAGCGAAAAAAGTGTTACAAAGTTAAGATCTACAAAAAAGAGAAATGTTACAATATTGAGAATAACACCATGTGTGGTGGAAAAAAGGCGCTTCTATGTAAATGTAGAAAAATTAAATTAAATTAAACAACTGTCAACATGACGGTAGCGCAATACGAGCTCAAATGTCAATTTCATTCTTTCATAACATAACCCTTTTGTTTTGCATAAAAACACGTGTATGGTCACAGTTTAACAAATATTTTTTTGTGTTAATAGATCAAATCATACCCCCTAACAAATCAGATATGCTGGAATTTTCCATTTACAGAAAACCCACTAATACTGATAATGTCATACCGTTTCACTCTAACCATCCATACAATCATAAATTTGCATCTTTTCATTCTTTGTTTCACCGTCTGTTTACTATCCCACTGGATGATTCCAATTTTTCAAAAGAACTCAATATCATTAAATAAATTGGTAACAACAATGGTTTTCCAATACATTTATTCAACAGATTATATTACAGATATGTTAACAAATTTTCCAATTATAGACTCACTCAATCCAATCCACAGAACAAATTTTTTTCTCTAACCTATTTTGGCCCTATATCATTAAAATTAAAGAAAACATTGCTTAATAAACTTAATACTAATAACAATTCAAAATTCTCTATTTCGTTCAAAACTTCAACTGATTTCAAACATTCTTGCTGGACAAATCAGGGGTTTACAAATTGAATTGCTCTAATCCAGTTTGTAAAGCTTGTTATATTGGCCAAACTGGTCATAAAATTAAAACTCGATTAGCAGAACACGTTAGATTGATAGAATCCAATTCCGATAAGGAAGAAATCAATTCTAACTCTGCTTTTTCCAATCATATTACTAAAGAAAAACCTAATTTTGTTCCTAACTCAGATTTAAAATTTTTACAATCTACTTGAGACCCTGGAAATATATAAGACAATAAAAAATTCAGAAGTTCAATGCATGAACGAACAAACCAATTTCGACAGCTTAAAACTTTTCAATTCCTTACTATTTTGATCGATCAAATTGTGAATAATTTTCTTTTCTTCATCAATTTTCTTCACACCTTTACAAGTCACATTCGATCAATAACCAAGGTCCTACATTACAATTTTTTTTCTATTCTAGTTTACTATAAATTTCCAATATTACTGACAGTCGATGTTGTATGATGATTGCTCTTTACCATGGGTCCACAGGTCCACAGAACAGTCACTTTGTCACTTTGAGTCGTGACGTCTCACTCGACGGATGACAGATGTTAACCTCAAATTTCACTTTAATTCTTTCATAACATAACCCTTTTGTTTTGAAAAAAACACGTGTATGGTCACAGTTTAACAAATATTTCTTTGTGTTAATATGATTTATTTGGCGAGATCAAATCATATCCCCTAACAATTAGGAACCCGCTCGTAATGCGGCTACCGTCATGTTGACAGTTGTTTAATTTAATTAAATTTTTCTACTTTTACATAGAAGCGCCTTTTTTCCACCACATATGGTATTGTCGTGACTTGGGGTTGATTCACGACTAACTAGGTAGATACTGATCATTCATAGATTTAAAACACTTTAGAAAAATATAACAACATTTATTTTACTATGTACAAATATGAGATTAAGACGATTGAAATTAATGAAGGAAATAATCAATAAGGAATTAATGAATTAAAGAATTGAAGAATCTAAGAATTAATGAATCTCTCCTAGACTGGTTACTTTTGTATAAATTATTTTAGAAAGATCTATACTTACAATACATATTGGCTTAAACAGTTTATGAACATTTTCCATTTATTTAATATCGAATCTTCCAAACTCCCCCCATAGCCCTCACTAGCTGCGAGCACGGCAGAACTCTAAAATCGACTACTAGATCGAACTATCAGTGGCCTTTTTGAAAACTCTTGTTTATTTTCTGTTGAGGATAAGTTGTGTCTCAAAATAAAATATCTTCGCTCACGTACTGAATTGTAGAAGGTAAAAAGGTTACCCACGAATTGACTGATAATGAAATATTTTAATGTACAGGATGTTCCATATATTTTTGACAATACCCCCCCGTTCAAAATCGCGCGCCTCGAGCGATTATATTAAAACCAACTGACAATTCGATACAGGTTTACAAAAACTATGAAATTAATACCATGTAAATATAAATATACAAATAAATATGCGCAGAAGAAGTCTGCTTGCACCATCTCCATTTGAATTCTTCTCCTCCTTGCTGCCTTTTCCATCTTTGACTGGTTCATTTCGGTTCCATTCCATTGTACCATGGTTCATCGTTGCCTGGGTACAATGGAATGGAATCATTTTTGAGCTCACACCAGGTTTTCAACAAGTTTTCCGATTTCCCTTTGTATGATTTGAACCAATAATATCCGGCTCCTATTAGGTTAACTCCGAAATAATAAATGTTTAACGCTTCTGTCCATGCATTCGCTGAAGAACATTTTTCATAATTCTTCAAAAATTCGTAAGGACAATCTTTCCTTGGGTCAAAATTCCGAGGTGCTACGAATTCAGGAAGGGCAGCGGACGTCCCTTTCTTTCTTGCTTCTGCCAACGTAGTATCCATTGTGAGGGGGAGAGGAAGTTTCAGTAAAAATTACTGTTAAATTAGTACCTACACGTAGTAGTTAGGTAGTTACTCTCATTTACCGTTTACCCAAGATATAACAATTTTACACAAATTATTCTTGTAAAAATCAATAGGGAAAACAACAAAATTCAAATAATTATACTGAAAATAAATCGTTAGAACTTAACATCAATAGCATTTTTATTTAATCTTCATAAAATTCTCTGGAGTTTGTGTACGAAATAGCGTACTTTCGTCAAATAATATTTTTATTCAGAAATGCTATTGTTGCACAATACTTGGGAGAGATTCATTCAGAAACAAAACATATGGATCAGCAATTTCTACCTAGTTGTACCGGATCTAGGTCAAGTTCAACGTTTATGAACTGCAACGTAAATACGATTTAGTTGAATTTATCACTATACTTTCAAATAACTAACAAAACATAAATTGGACCATTATGAAGAATGAATCCAAAACTAAAGCACAGCAACCTCCACCACTTGTCGTGACTTGGGGTTGATTCACGACTAACTAGGTAGATACTGATCATTCATAGATTTGAAACACTTTAGAAAAATATAAAAACATTTATTTTACTATGTACAAATATGAGATTACGACGATTGAATTAAATGAAGGAATTATTAAATTAAAGAATTGAAGAATTGAAGAATCTAAGAATTAATGAATCTCTCCTAGACTGGTTACTTTTGTATAAATTATTTTAGAAAGATCTATACTTACAATACATATTGGCTTAAACAGTTTATGAACATTTTCCATTTATTTAATATCGAATCTTCCAAACTCCCCCCATAGCCCTCACTAGCTGCGGGCACGGCAGAACTCTAAACTCGACTACTAGATCGAACTATCAGTGGCCTTTTTGAAAACTCTTGTTTATTTTCTGTTGAGGACAAGTTGTGTCTTAAAATAAAATATCTTCGCTCACGTACTGAATTGTAGAAGGTAAAAAGGTTACCCACGAATTGAATGATAATGAAATATTTTAATGTACAGGATGTTCCATATATTTTTGACAGTATGTTCGAACTTCAATACTGTTATTCTCAATATTGTAACATTTCTCTTTTCTGTAGATCTTAACTTTGTAACCCTTTTTTCGCTGAAGATGAAGGATCAATCCTTCGAAACATGTCCTGCTGCTGATGTAAGTCTTCCGCCTACATCTCGTAATGTGCTGATGTGTGTCCTCTGACTACACTCACATTATCAATAAAGATTTTATTTGGTGGAGTTCGACTGTAAGTTTTTTACCTACCCGGTAAGATCTAACCTCCACTGTATGTTATGGATCGCCTCCGTTGGATGCTGTTGTTTCAGTTAAATTTGTCAGTTAAGAGTATTGTTTACATGATTGGCTACATTGTTCGCAGAATAAAAATCATACTTACAGAAAATGTCCAAAATAATTCTGGCCTTGGCGGACCAGTTTCGAAATTATATGAGGTGCCATTGATCTCAGGTACATTAAAATCTCCAATGCAAAACACATTATCTTAATGGAGGTCGCTGTTAGTTTCAAGTGAATCTAACAATTTTTCATATACCGTAAGGTTGGAACCATACTTGATATATAAACAACATATTGTTGATTCAATGTTATTCATTTTGAATGTTATACATAACCATTGAAAATCAGTATCTACACTTTTGGATGTAACTTTAAATTTAATATTAGAAACATCGGAGGAAACTGAGAACTATCTCAATGTAATGGCAGGAAACTGATTCATCTCAAATATTATTGTATTTCACTTTTTTGTTTCTATCTATTGTGATGCATATTTTGTTGTGCGTGCATGTTTGATTTTTGTGACTTATACTTATGTTTTCTGATGAGGACGTGAATTACACATTTTCCTATGCACCGGAACACCCTTTAACTAGTTTCATTTGGCTACGAGAGGTTTAAATGAAGAAATCACTCTGTGTCGAGGAAAACAAGTGTTCTGTTGGACTGAATGAAAAAATAATTTATTGAAATGAAAGTGAAGTGCATGAGCATGTTCAAAAAGAAACCAAAGACAAATAGATTTCACTAAGTGATATACAATTGTGAAATCAACTGAGTGTGTGAAACAAATTCAATTATACTTACAATAGAACTATCCCTGAGATGATATGTGCCACTTGATGCGTCATTGGTGGAACTGACTTTCAGGATCCTGACCAGATCTGAATTAGTTTAAACTTCACAGTAAAACACATTTCCTATTCATCGGTTTGTTTACGCTAACTTTTGCTAAGTCGGCTACTTCGGAACATTATACCTGATTGCGATTGACCTGGGAATAAGTTGAGACTTTAACAAAGTGCTGATGTTCCAGTGGATTATACACGCGTCAATATTATAATACAAATTGATAATTTTTGATCTCGTATTTGATTGAATTTTGAAGTTTGTGTAGCATTCTGAATTCGTCATATTCCTGAAAAATATGTTCACTACCTTCATCTAGAATGAGTATTTAATGAAATTATGAATGAAAACAAAAATGAAGGGAAAATTAATTAATTCGAAAGTATATGATTCTGTCTTGAATATGTACTATCCAATTCACAGTAAAATTAACTCTACATTACAAATTAACCTCATTGTTTGAATATATCAGATGATCTATTACTTCTTGTATGAGGCGGCCGTAGTGCTCTATACTTACGGTATATCTCAATATAATCAAAATTTGAAACAGTAAACGTTCTTGCATAATAGATCTTCGTATCAGGTATTTTAACAATCGATATAGATCCAGCATCTTCAATGGCATCAATTGTTTTATGTGATAATTCTTCACGGCGACAAGCACCGCTGATACCCAAAATTAGGACAACCTACAAACCAAAAATATTGAAATTACTACTAATCTTACAAAATTATGATTATATCTGTACCTGATGAAGTAAATTTGTTTCGTTATCAGCATTTTGAATAAATTTATTGTTATCATCCCTTGATAAAACTTCAGATTTCTTTCCTCGGTATCCGAAGCATTTAGTCTTAATGAGCGGGACCAATTTTGAAAATTTCCTCATATCAATATTTTCCTTAACATTCAATGTACTTTTCAATATTGAATAGACACTCCATAACGTATGAGGTTTTATAATCTTTGATTTTTTCTCAAAATAGCATATGAGCACATTTTCAGAAACTTTTTTTACATGTTTTTTGTCGCATCATTCATGAAATTGGTCATTTGTTTTCTCATATACCTATTAATTTGGATTTGGCCGGTAACATTGTAACCTCATAAATTTTCAATTTACAAAATTGGAATAAATCCTGATTTTAAATTATGGAAAGTTAACACTTAGGCTGATAGGCTGCTCAGATCGATACGGTGAGGGTGTGGATAAGTTTCAACTACTGATTGCTCAATAGCGTACTACAGAGATTTTTTAACTATTGAACAAATAGGGCACCAGTTGACCTGACTAGTTCAGATAATCTGGGCGCCAGGTTGTAAAAGACAAAACCGAAGATAGGAGATATTTGTATCTAGCTTGATTGTGAAGGCAGAATAAATATGCAAAGAAACAATTAACAACTTTATTTCAAAAAAAAACTTTATAAAAGCTGAAGGCTACAAAATTAACAAGCTGAAGACTACAAAATTAACAAGCTGAAGGCTACAAAATTAACAAGCTGAAGGCTACAAAATTCAGAATATTTACACTTTTGAAAACAAATCTGATTCAACCGAAGATGGTCCTGTTTGATAATACCTGGAGGCTGGGTTAGCGTCGATGATCCCTACGACGAGTTGTTGTTGGATCGTCTTTGGCTTAGTCAGTCAGAGACTTGGTGGTTGTCTCGTATGGACTTCGACCTTACTAGTTATGGTTGGTCTTCACGAAGATTGCCCGTTGACTTGGCTTGACTGAGAATTGAGCCCCTCGGATCTGTGTTTGACAACTATGGGATCTCCTAGTGGTACCAGTCCTTCATCCACTGTATGGTTTCCTCGAAGACATGAGAAGCAGACGAAAGGAATCAGATTTGATAGTTACAATATGGTGGGGGACAAGGATATCCTTATCCCCCACCATATTGTAACTATCAAATCTGATTCCTTTCGTCTGCTTCTCATGTCTTCGAGGAAACCATACAGTGGATAAAGGACTGGTACCACTAGGAGATCCCATAGTTGTCAAACACAGATCCGAGGGGCTCAATTCTCAGTCAAGCCAAGTCAACGGGCAATCTTCGTGAAGACCAACCATAACTAGTAAGGTCGAAGTCCATACGAGACAACCACCAAGTCTCTGACTGACTAAGCCAAAGACGATCCAACAACAACTCGTCGTAGGGATCATCGACGCTAACCCAGCCTCCAGGTATTATCAAACAGGACCATCTTCGGTTGAATCAGATTTGTTTTCAAAAGTGTAAATATTCTGAATTTTGTAGCCTTCAGCTTGTTAATTTTGTAGCCTTCAGCTTGTTAATTTTGTAGCCTTCAGCTTGTTAATTTTGTAGCCTTCAGCTTTTATAAAGTTTTTTTTTGAAATAAAGTTGTTAATTGTTTCTTTGCATATTTATTCTGCCTTCACAATCAAGCTAGATACAAATATCTCCTATCTTCGGTTTTGTCTTTTACAACCTGGCGCCCAGATTATCTGAACTAGTCAGGTCAACTGGTGCCCTATTTGTTCAATAGTTAAAAAATCTCTGTAGTACGCTATTGAGCAATCAGTAGTTGAAACTTATCCACACCCTCACCGTATCGATCTGAGCAGCCTATCAGCCTAAGTGTTAACTTTCCATAATTTAAAATCAGGATTTATTCCAATTTTGTAAATTGAAAATTTATGAGGTTACACAATTGGCGCCCAACGTGGAGCCCCGAAAACTTGACTGTTCTTTGCTTTATCTTTTGTATCTTATTCTAGCTTGGTGGAAGACATAATAAATTTTCTCTAGCACATTGAAAAATCTGATCCAAGAGAACTTGGAAAATATTTATTTTTTTTATTACTTATCTTTGATATTTTGTTTCTTGTATATTATCTCATTGCCTATATATTATCATACCTTATATTATCTAAACATTTTTTGAAGTTTCCCAAGACTATTAGCTTCTTGATTATCTTTATCTTATCTTGCCTATTAATTTATTTATAATGGATCCTAATCACTTGAAGATTAATGAGTTAAACTATGAGTTGAGTATTAGAAATATTGATCCTTCGGGAACTGTTGATTTAAAACGTAAAATTTTGAGGGGACTGTTAAGTCAAGAGAATGCTAATCGTAGTTTCCAAGGTGGTTTTGTTACTCCCAATGCACACGCTGTAGAGGTCACTCAAATGAAAGAAACTATAACTGACTTGAACACCATAATTGCTTCTTTTAGCGGTTCAAAAGAAGATCCTGCATTTAAAAGAATCTCTAGTCGTTTGGCTCATTTATCTAATCGTTTTCACCTTCTTAAAGCTGACGACGAAGCAGAAGAATCTGCTAGAAAAGAGATTCAATTTCTTATGTTAGAGTTGGAAGCTGACTTTGATTTAAAAGTAACTCCAAGTACCTCTACCCCCACTCAAAATAGTAATTCTCAAACATTTCCTAGTACCCCTGTAGTATCTCACAAATCAGTTGCTCCATACAAATGGAATATTTTCTTTACTGGATCAAATCAGAAAGAATCAGTAAATTCATTTCTTGAAAAAGTTGAACTATTACGAGAAGCTAGAGGTGTTTCCAAGCAAGAGCTATTCCAGTCTGCTTGTGACCTGTTCAAAGGTTCTGCATGGACTTGGTTTGTAAACAATAAAAGTAAACTCAATACTTGGGATGATCTTGTTAAAGCACTAAAAAATGATTTTCTACCTTACTTTTATGAGGAAGATCTCGAGAGAGAAATAAATTCCAGAACCCAAGGTACTAATGAAAGGGTAGCCCTATATATTTCTTCCATGGAAGGTCTCTTTAACAGGTTGACTACCAAGCCTGATGAAGGAACAAGGGTTCAGAAAATTCGTAGAAATTTATTACCTTTTTTTATTTCTAACTTGGCTTTGCAAGATCCAAAAACAGTTTCTGAACTTTCTGATTTGTGTAAAAAGTTAGAAGAATCTCGCTTATGGGCTGATCGCTACAAAGCACCACCCAGTCGTAATACTGGTTTATTGGAGCCTGATTTGAGTAGTCCTTATAGTACTTCCTTTCCTTCAACTTCTCAACAGTCTTATAGTAAAAATTTTTCTCCGAGTAATAGACTCTCTTCAAGTAGTAACTTTCATTCAAGTAATATTGCAACAGTATCGAACTCTCGATGTTGGAATTGTGATTTGGCTGATCACACTTATCCTCAGTGCAGAAAACCACGAACAATGTTTTGTTTTGGATGTGGTTTGAAAAACATCATCAAACCAAAGTGCCCTAACTGCCGTCCAAAAAACGGAAAACAGGGTGGCGAAAAGCTGGACATTGTCACCAGTCAGCATACCGAAAGTCCAGAACCCCAAGCAGCCAAATCTCAATCCAAACGGTCGAACAAAAGGCAAAACAAACAGGACCATTAAAACCTTCTTTAGTGGAATGGAAAAAATGGTTATCTTTTGTAAAAGAATTTTTACATCCTGTAAATATTAATCCTATCTTTGTTAGGAAACCTAATGATAATCGTCCTTATCTTAATGTTGAAATTTGTGGCCAGCAAATTCTCGCTTTGGCAGACACCGGTAGTACAGCTTCAATTTTAGGTTCTGCAGGTTTTAATCTCTTGCAGAAATTTAATATCCCTATTCAATATGAATCTATTGTTCATGTTACCACTGCAGATGGTAAACCCCAAGATTTTCTTGGATATGTATTAGTCCCTGTTTCTCTTAATGGTATTTCTAAAGAATTAAAAAATTTAATAATTCCATCAGTAACTCATTCTCTTATCTTAGGTATGGATTTTTTCCAGCTTTTTAAAATGGAAGCAAATTTCTGTAATTTATCATATTCTGTACCAACCTCTATCTGCTCCGTGAACACTATCCAACCATTTTCTGAACTCACTGGTTCTCAGAAAACAGAACTTCAGGAGGTCATTGAATGTTTTAAATCTATAGCTCCCAAGGAGAGACTTGGTCGCACTCATCTATTGACACACCGGATCGATACTGGTGATGCTAAACCTATTGTTCAACGACAATATCCTTTGTCTCCTACTATGCAGGAACACTTGAACAAAGAAATTGATGAGATGCTGAAGCTCAAGGTCATTCAACCTTCTCAATCTCCCTGGTGTAGTCCCCTATGGTTGGTTCCTAAACGTTCAGGAGATTTCCGTGTGTGCTTCGATGGTCGGAAGTTGAATGAAGTCACGGTCAATGATAATTATCCCATGCCACTAATTGATAGTATTCTGAATAAATTACGAGATGCTAGGTATCTATCTTCAATTGATTTGACCAAGGCTTTCTTTCAAATTCCTCTAGAAGAATCTTCTAGACCAAACCGCGTTTGCAGTATATGGTAAAGGTCTCTTTGATGGCACGATTGATGGATATAGTCATTGGACCTTCTTTAGCTCCATATCGTTTCGTGTATCTAGATGACATCATCGTGGCCACCCCTACTTTTGAGCTTCATATTGAAATTTTAAAGGAAGTATATCGAAGACTTAAGAATGCCAATCTCACTATTAATTTAGATAAGTGTGAGTTTTGTCGGTCTTCTCTTGTTTATCTTGGGTTTGTTGTGGATCAACAAGGCTTGAGAACAGATCCTGAAAAGGTTTCAGCTATTGTTAACTATCCGACTCCCAAAACCACCACTGAAATTAAACGTTTGATTGGTCTTGTTGGTTGGTATCGTCGTTTCATTAAGGATTTTTCTTCCATTTGCTCCCCCATATCTGATCTTCTTCATGGGCGAAAAAAGGGCCAACCAATAACTTGGACCCCTGAAGCAGAGGCTGCGTTCGAGGAGATTAAATCCCGTCTTACTTCTGCTCCTGTGCTTGCTAGCCCTGACTTCACAAAACCTTTTGTTATTCAATGCGACGCTAGCGACACGGGTGTTGGAAGTATTTTATACCAAGAATGCGACGGTATTGAACATCCAGTGGCGTACGCCAGTAAGACCCTTACGGCTTGTCAGCGAAAATATACAGTTACTGAAAAGGAGCTGTTAGCTGTCATTTTTGGTATAGAAAAGTTTAGAAGTTATATCGAAGGCACGAGGTTTACCGTTGAAACTGATCATGCTTCCCTTATATATCTTCACAATTTATCTAACCCTTCTGGACGTTTGACCAGATGGGCGGTGAAGCTGTCACAATTTGATTTTACCATTAAACATCGTAAAGGTTCCTTAAATGTAGTGGCAGATGCCTTATCTCGTTCTGTTGCAGAAATCTCTGTTATCGACGTTTCTACCTTTCAGCCGGATGGTTGGTATACTTCTTTGATTAATAAAATCAAGGAAAATCCACAAGCTTATCCTTCTTTCCGTGTCGAAAATGGTATTATCTATAAACATATCTTCTCCCGTCACAATCTAGTTAGTAATTTTACTGATTGGAAAATTGTAGTACCTTCTGCCAATCGACAGGAAGTTTTAAAATTTTATCATGATAGAGAAACTGCTGCTCATTTAGGAATATCTAAAACTCTTTCTCGTATCTTAGAACTGTACTACTGGCCTCATGTAAGAAAAGATGTTTATAAATATGTTAAAAAATGCCCTGTTTGTGCTGCCTGTAAAAGTTCGAATTTACCTAAAGCTGGTCATATGGGATCTTACAAAAATATTAACTTTCCTTTTCAATGCGTTTCCGCAGATTTATTGGGTCCTTATCCAAGGTCAAAGAATGGCAACCAATATGTTTTAGTTGTGGTAGATTGGTTTACCAAATATGTCTTGGTTCATCCTATGTCTAAAGCTACTTCGAAGGGTATAATCAAGTTCATTGAAAATAATGTTTTTCTTATCTATGGAGTACCTCAAGTATTTGTTGTAGATAATGGAAGCCAATTTATTTGTAAAGAATTTAAAAAATCAATGGAAGATTATAGAGTTCAGAAAATCTGGTATAATGCCAGATATCATCCACAAGTCAATTTTGCTGAAAGAGCAAATAAAGTTATTGTGACTTCAATTCGATGTTATATCCATGAGAATCATCGAACGTGGGATTCTTCTATTTACAAGGTTGCACAAGCTATCAGATTGGCTAAGCATGATGTAACTGAGTATTCTCCGGCTTTCCTGAATTTTGCTAGGAATATTCCTGTTACAGGAGATTTTTATGGCAAAATTTCAGAAAATGAAAATAACATTCTTACGGTTTCTGATAAATCCCAGCGCATTGATGATGTTCAAGAACTTCCTAACCTGTTTGTTGATATTCGTAAGAAATTGCATCAAGCGTATCTGAGGAATGCTCGTCAGTACAACTTGAGAAAGCGAGAACTTAAATTTCATGTCGGTGACAGGCTTTGGAAGAAAAATGTAACTCTATCTTCAGCTTCTAATAATTATTCTGCAAAACTGGCTCCTAAATTCATACCTTGTATTGTTTCTAAAGTTATATCGAACCTTGTTTATGAACTCAAAGACATGGATGGTAAAAACCTAGGTCGTTGGCATGTTAAGGATCTAAAATCTGTTTTTATTGATAATGAGACAGATTTAACTGAGGAAGAATATTTCAGTGATGATTCTGATGGGTCAGATAACTGAGCATTTTTTCTTCTTTATCTTACCATATCTTTTATCTTAACTATCGTACTTATCTGACATATTGTCTATTTATCTTTTTCCTCACTTGGCATATCGATATATTGTCTCTATCTTGACATCTAGTATCTCTTTCAAGGCTCTGTGAGAGGGGCCTAAGAATATCTCTCATCATGGCATTACCAGATGGTAGGTAAAAATCCTACAACTGGCCACTTTTGGATACATGACATCTTCCGGTGGAGAGTTTATATCGATATATCTTGTTATCTTTATCTAATTACCTATGCCTAACGTCTACAGTAACTTCTCTTATTTATCTTGAGATTTCTCACTTCACTTATATACCTTTTGTCAATTATTTACCTAATTTTGTCAACCTAATTTTGTCAAAGTCATAAACCTGAGCGAATTGTTAACATTGAAGTAGAAAGTAACTGTTGTTATAATTATATTTCTTGAAATTATTTATCTTTGATAATTCCTTAGGGAACCTTTGAAATTTCAGAAAATAATTGTCAACCACTTCTGTAATTTTTATTCAAGTTTCTTGATTCCTATTTTGAAAAAATTCAGTAAGTAAATCTTTCAAAATTTCTAGTTGCAATTCACCTCAATGTTTTCTTCATCTCGCTTTAATCTCGTTTCTTGTTATTGGACAGTTATTTATCTTTGTTGTGAAGTAATGCACTTCTAACTCGTAACTGTCTGATAATTGTTTTAGTGGAATACTGTTTCCATTGAAGTTACCTTTTGGTCAATGAAACATTGCTTTCCTTGATATTGTCTTGCCGTTCAGGGGGAGATTAGTTGTACTTCCATTCAGTGAAGTGTTCCTCCCTTGAAGTATCTTACCGTGTTCTTCCTTGATGATAAGGAAGTATAAATGACTTATGACAAAATTTTTGATTTTCTTGTGCCTTGAGCTTTTGTTACTGTAAATGTATTCTCTTATATGGCATTTATCTCTTTACCAGTTGAGTTGTTCCTGTTGTATCTTAATCTTTATCTTATCTCTATCTTATCTTTATCTTATCTTTATCTTGTCTTTATCTTATCTTTATCTTATCTTTATCTTATCTTTATCTTATCTTTATCTTATCTTATCTTATCTTTATCTTATTTTATCTTATCTTTATCTTATCTTTATCTTATCTTTATCTTATCTTTATCTTATCTTTATCTTATCTTTATCTTATCTTTATCTTATCTTTATCTTATCTTTATCTTATCTTTATCTTATCTTTATCTTATCTTTATCTTATCTTGATCTTATCTTTATCTTATCTTTATCTTATCTTTATCTTATCTTTATCTTATCTTTATCTTATCTTTATCTTATCTTTATCTTATCTTTATCTTATCTTTATCTTATCTTTATCTTATCTTTATCTTATCTTTATCTTATCTTTATCTTATCTGTATCTTATCTTCATCTTATCTTTATCTTGATTTTATCTTACCCTTATCTTTTCTTTGCAACAATTTTGGGTTGGAAGTTTTGGGGTTTAAGATGATTATTGTCTATGGGATGGCAGCTCCCTTAATGCTGGACGATCTGTGTGGTGGATTTGGCTTGGGGTGTCGGTTTGGCGGTTGAAGTTCCACGCGGATTCACTTTGGACTTTATCGTGGTTCTAATGCAAACCTTCCAAGGTTTTGGAGTGGTAATTTTGCAGACGTAGTCACCACGTCGGATATTCAGGAGGTGTTGGCTGGAGTTTTTTCTGCTGAGTCGATTCAACGAGTTGGACTCACTACACATTGATCTGTGTAGGGATAGTAAACTTGGAGGAGGTTTTCTATCGGGGATTTTAATCCTCCCATTCTTTTATAGAATGTTGCTAGTGTCCGCTAGGATACCAAACTTGGGCGGTTTGGTTAGCGTTTTAAATGCCTTGTAAATTGTATGGTAATTACATCAAATTAGTTATTTAATCTTCACTTGTTATCTGTTTATTTGCTTACTAGTTCCCTACGTATTCACGCCTGTTACTGGTTTGGTACTCGTTTACTTGTTGGCTTAGTAACTTAATTGATAAACAAAAATTTGGAAAACTCCTAGAGTTTTCAAAATTTTTTCACCGGGAAGAGGTGGTGTGTAACGATAATTCGTTTCATTCAAATAATTTTAACAATTCCATTCAAATAATCTTATTAAATGGGTTAGGAATTGTCAACTATGTTATACACTAGCCTACTCTTATAATTATACTTTCATTCATCTGTCATCACAAATACACCAACATGTATACTCCGATATCAACCATATTAATTCAGAACTTTATCCCATCTAACCGCTACGCCACTGCTAAGTCACTGCTAGTTCGAAGGGCGAAGGAGATCGAGGATCGGTTGGTCTTGCGCGAAGGGCAAAAATATGGGTTTCGGACGTGCAATGCGGGGAATTCGCTCTCTTGATTTCCGACATCGTTAACGAAAGGTTGTGGGTTTGTTTGATTGAACTTGGAATACATTTTCTGGTAGGCCATCTTAAATTGTTTATAATATCTCTATTGGATTTAACAGATATTAGTTCTGGTTGAGTATATTGTTTTTTATTTAAATAATAGTGCTTAATTAGCATGAGATCGCTTTATCAAAGTGTATTTGCATGATTTTGGTAACGCCATACTGCATGGTTTGAAGAAATATTTTTGATTATTCCATTGTGTTCTATTAGCCATCGATCAATTTCAAATGTGTTTTCGTAATTTAGAGGTCCTAGTCCGACTTTTTAATATCATATTTTTGGTCTTTGCATATTAGAAGTAAATTTCATATTTTCACTTTTAGAGGTTAAAAATTCTATTTTTCCATTTATTTAAGTAATCGCTACATAGTATTAAATTTAGAGGCTTTTAATAACTTCAGGACTCAATAAATAAATTATTCAATAACATATTTTTGTCCTAATTGATTTTTAGAAGACAGTGTACCTGTAGAGAGGTTAGAGTTGTATTTGCTGATTCAGTTTCTACGCTCTGTCAAATTTCAGGTACCAGATAAGTGGTAATTTCTTCTTGTGGATGACTCCCATCAACTAGCAGTGTGACGATACTATTACCACCAAGAGATAGGGTAGAGTTGAACCTTGTAGAGGAGAAGTGGGTTGATTGCTTGTGACTTCCAGGCGGAACGTTGTCAGAACAATTCTTCAGGTGAGCATTTCTTTCTATACTGCTTGTTCAGTTATTATCTTTGAGAAATAAATGCAAGCTTGACAGAGTTTGTTCTCTGGCCTGTGGAGTTGCACCACACTCGACCACGATTCTGCCTTTGTAGACGAAAGCACTTATTTCTGCTTCGTAGACCAGGGTATCGTCTCTTGGTTCAATTCTTTGTTAATTACAATCGTACTCAATCAGATATCTGTAGATTAGGTATCTTCAAGGTCTACCAGGTAGTATTTCCTTTTAGTCAACCAAACGTGCACCAACCTTCACTTATCGAGCATAGTTTTATGTAGGACTTGCCACCTACTTTATCTTTCTTTCTCTTACATATTTGAAAGTCAGAAACCATAGAGCGTAGTTTCTTTGAATTCAGAATAAGTATTCAATCTTTGCGAAGGACTTATCACCTTCAATTCTTTCTTTATATCTCTATATTACTGTTTTTCTCCTTTCTTTTCGAAAGGGTGTAATTATCATTTATAAGTATTGTTATCTAGTACTCTTATGGTACATTAAATTATTTATCATTATTACCCTTCTGGTACATACATTTCTGGTAAATTAACAATTTATAAAGGATATTTCTTTATCTTCTGTTATTATACTGTAATAATTCCTTGGAAGGATTTCCAATGTTTTTCTTTTAAATATTTCATCTACAAATATTAATTATCAACTTTAAATAGCTTCACAACTATTATTTCCATTTATTTGGAGAAAAGTTATTTTTTTATTGATATTTATTTAACTATATTGAGCATTCTGAGTTGAATGTTTGAGTAGTTTTCCCAATCATATTTCAAGTGTTGAAATTTTGTTTTTTCATAAAATTCAGAATATAATCTTGCGGTACTAAGGATATCCTTGTCCCCCACCATATTGTAACTATCAAATCTGATTCCTTTCGTCTGCTTCTCATGTCTTCGAGGAAACCATACATTGGATGAAGGACTGGTACCACTAGGAGATCCCATAGTTGTCAAACACAGATCCGAGGGCTCAATTCTCAGTCAAGCCAAGTCAACGGGCAATCTTCGTGAAGACCAACCATAACTAGTAAGGTCGAAGTCCATACGAGACAACCACCAAGTCTCTGACTGACTAAGCCAAAGACGATCCAACAACAACTCGTCGTAGGGATCATCGACGCTAACCCAGCCTCCAGGTATTATCAAACAGGACCATCTTCGGTTGAATCAGATTTGTTTTCAAAAGTGTAAATATTCTGAATTTTGTAGCCTTCAGCTTGTTAATTTTGTAGCCTTCAGCTTGTTAATTTTGTAGCCTTCAGCTTGTTAATTTTGTAGCCTTCAGCTTGTTAATTTTGTAGCCTTCAGCTTTTATAAAGTTTTTTTGAAATAAAGTTGTTAATTGTTTCTTTGCATATTTATTCTGCCTTCACAATCAAGCTAGATACAAATATCTCCTATCTTCGGTTTTGTCTTTTACAACCTGGCGCCCAGATTATCTGAACTAGTCAGGTCAACTGGTGCCCTATTTGTTCAATAGTTAAAAAATCTCTGTAGTACGCTATTGAGCAATCAGTAGTTGAAACTTATCCACACCCTCACCGTATCGATCTGAGCAGCCTATCAGCCTAAGTGTTAACTTTCCATAATTTAAAATCAGGATTTATTCCAAATTTGTAAATTGAAAATTTATGAGGTTACACAATTTCTAACCTCTCTACAGGTACACTGTCTTCCAAAAATCAATTAGGACAAAAATATGTTATTGAATAATTTATTTATTGAGTCCTGAAGTTATTAAAAGCCTCTAAATTTAATACTATGTAGCGATTACTTAAATAAATGGAAAAATAGAATTTTTAACCTCTAAAAGTGAAAATATGAAATTTACTTCTAATATGCAAAGACCAAAAATATGATATTAAAAAGTCGGACTAGGACCTCTAAATTACGAAAACACATTTGAAATTGATCGATGGCTAATAGAACACAATGGAATAATCAAAAATATTTCTTCAAACCATGCAGTATGGCGTTACCAAAATCATGCAAATACACTTTGATAAAGTGATCTCATGCTAATTAAGCACTATTATTTAAATAAAAAACAATATACTCAACCAGAACTAATATCTGTTAAATCCAATAGAGATATTATAAACAATTTAAGATGGCCTACCAGAAAATGTATTCCAAGTTCAATCAAACAAACCCACAACCTTTCGTTAACGATGTCGGAAATCAAGAGAGCGAATTCCCCGCATTGCACGTCCGAAACCCATATTTTTGCTCTTCGCGCAAGACCAACCGATCCTCGATCTCCTTCGCCCTTCGAACTAGCAGTGACTTAGCAGTGGCGTAGCGGTTAGATGGGATAAAGTTCTGAATTAATATGGTTGATATCGGAGTATACATGTTGGTGTATTTGTGATGACAGATGAATGAAAGTATAATTATAAGAGTAGGCTAGTGTATAACATAGTTGACAATTCCTAACCCATTTAATAAGATTATTTGAATGGAATTGTTAAAATTATTTGAATGAAACGAATTATCGTTACAACATATTATATATTGCAATTGCTTTCTCAGATATATCTGATATATCTGATGGGGTATCACTATCACTATCATAATCGACATCCATCTTCTTGACAATAACTTGAAATAGAAGCAACTACACAGAAAAAAATTCACACTATGAGCAACAGTAGTAGTCTTGACTGAAAGCTAAGATAGACTCATTTATCCGCGAAGAGAACTATGCTCAATTCAAAATACACGGTATTCTTATACATTCCCATTAACTCTACTTATAATAAAAATAAATAAACTTGATAATAGTATATAATCGCTCATGTCAAAATCTGGCAAAACTTCAACTGAGATTGGGCCAAATTGAATTAAATATAGCATTGTCTTTCAGCTTAAGTCCTGTTCTTTTCCCAGGAAACAAGACATATTTTCTATGAGTATATGAACAACTAGTTTTAAACACTATTTTCACTTTGACTAAGAATGAATTTGATTGAACTTACTCTAGACCCAATTGCAATCAATGTTTTTTTCACTCAACTGAAAGCTAAGTAAATTTCAATTGAGTATATTTACTTTCAAAGGGACTATTTCCTGAATCCCAGAGCAAGAATAAATATGCCTGAAATAGGAACTCTTTTCGCCGTTGTAACAACTGTAAATACTCCAGAAAAAAGTGTCGTGCAAACTTCAGAAGGTTGGCAGAGGGCATAAGGGTTTGAATGAAATCATTCAACAGTACTTAAAATTTCAACACATTATTTATTACAAAAAAAAACATTCACTTTACGACGATATTGGATAATGTATAGAATGTAATAGAGACAAAACTAACTAATGATTTCGAGGCTGTTGCTCAAAAATATGATAGATACTAAAGGAGGCCTGAAGGTACATACGGATAACTTTTCGGTTAGTTTCTTAGAATTAATTCTTTCATTAATTCTTCAGACAGTTTTGATCCTGCTGCAGCTCTTATTTCATGATCTGAAAAATCAAAATGCCACTAAATTGCGTATACTTGATATAGTATATTGAATTGAAGTCATTATATTCTGCCTACCAGCAACCGATCCGTATTAATTTTTTAGAATATGCATGGAAAGGAGTCAAATACATGCATACCTGACCCGATTCAGTCTGATACCAATGTAATTTACGATTATTACGAAGAAAAATGGGCGCGGATCCTGTTTCAACAGGACACCATATTCTTTTTTACAGTCACAGAGTTGTTATCATCACTGTTCTGGTTGATTCAATTACTCACTGTAAAATACTGGAATGAAGTCTTCCAATTACCATTGCTGTTAAAGGTCCTCTATTTTTAAAGAAGAAAGTAAATGAAAGAGGCAACCAAATTTTTGCAGAACTTCACCTAAACACTGTCTGCCGCGTACCGCCAAGACAATCGTACAACCACAGTACAGTGCTTAAAAGAAACAGTAGTTGCACTTTGGTGTCGGCACTTTGATGTTGATGGTATGAAGTTTTTATTGCGCTTGAACCCACGCGCAAATATGGCGACGTCTTCCTGGGGTTTTTATACACTGCTTGACACATGAATCTTTTTATACTGCTCCACATAAAATCGAATTCGATTTTTATTTATTTATACAATGACTCAGAAAGGTGAGAGAATAAAGGTGTCATATGCTATTTTGATTGAAACTAGACATTTCAAACACTAAAATGCGAAACGTTCATAATTAGTCTTCCCAAATAATTTCGAAAGAAAGTATATAACGATTTGAAAACTTGTAAGAGTTGTTTCGATCCTGGTTGTTGGAAACTAGATAGAAAAGTGAATCACTCTGTAGCTAAATTTGGACATTAGTTATTCGTTTCATGTGAATTGAATATGTGTTACTATGGATTTTTGTAATTAGATATAACAATTTTGATATTTGAAACCTTTGTCAATTACTCGAAAAATAAACCAAAAAGAAGTTGATTTGTCTATATCCAACCCACTACAGTCCACAAAATAACACTTTAGAAGACAAAATAAACATTTTTGGTCCTGTCGAACCTGGATTAGCTCCCGAATTTGAAGCAGAACATCTTATCGACGGCAGTGAAGAGCGCATATAAAGTGAGTCCTTTCCGTTCCTATCCTCAAGCGAGTTAGGAATACTTTCGATCTGTATTTTTGAGGATATTACACATTCGTAGTTTGCTAATAATTCATAACTTGATATATTTGACAAATACTTGACATTTTCAATTCATACGGCCTTTATTCAGAATCATATCATAGAGACACGATGTCAACCGAACGTGACAATTTGGAGAAATTGATCAGGAAACGTGGATCAATAAAATCCAAACTCACGATTTTCAAAAAATTTATCGGTGAATTAGAAACAAGGTATCCTACCAAAAATATCACAGACACCGATATTTTTTTTGATTTAGAGCATCGTTTAGAAAGTGCACGTAGTTATATTGAACTTTTTGACAACATTCAAAATGATATCGAGCAAATAGATACCGCGGATAAACAGATGTCAGAAAGAGAAGAATTTGAGAGGCTATTTTTTACATGTATCGCGAAAGCCAAAACATTTTTGGCAGCTACCGCGCCAGTTGTTGATGTTCCTTCCGTGAAAGATTTGAGCATTCACGATAACGTTTCCGTTTCTTCCTTCCCTACTCGTGATATAGAAGTAAAAAATGTGAAACTTCCCGTGATAGATTTAACGAAATTTGACGGGGATGCTAATCAATGGATAGGTTTTAGGGACACGTTCCATTCACTAATTCACACCAGGATAGACATCAGTGATATACAAAAGTTCCACTATTTGAAGTCGGCAGTAGGGTCAAAACTCAGGGAAACTTTTGAAAATTTAGAATTCTCTAGTGCTAACTATCAAGATGCTTGGAAGTCGTTATGCGAACGTTTCAACGACGAGAGCCTTTTGATAGATACACATATAAAAGCAATTTATAATTTAGAAAAGGTCACTCACGAATCATCAACTGCTCTTAGAAAAATCATAGACATTGTATCAAACCGCTCAAAGGCTTTGAAAAATTTAGGTGAGCCGGTTGAACAATGGGGAAGTTTGCTGAAATTTCTCATCATAGTTAAACTTGACGAAAACACAATAGACAAATGGGATGAAGCTAAAGTTTCGTTCAAACGCCCCACTCTGCAAAACTTATTGGATTTCTTGAAAATGCGAGCAAATAATCTTCAATCAAAAGAAAAGAACAGGGAATCCAATAAAGTTTTAAACAAACATAAATCAAGGATAGAAGTGAAGCCAACTAATTCATTTGCTACTTTTAGCGGCAGTACAACTGCTCATTGCAAAATTTGTAAAGGCGAACACTATATTTCAGGATGTCCGGAATTTTTGAAAATGACCGTTAATAATCGATTAGAACAAGCCAAACGCAAAGGCTTGTGTATCAACTGTCTTAAACCGGGACATTTAGTCAAAGAGTGCCTATCAGGTTCATGTCGAGTTTGCAGACATCGCCATCACACACTGTTACATATTGATAGGGGTAATTCCAAACCAGACCAAGAAATTCTGGTTGAAAACAATTCAACCGAAACTCAAAACGTAGTGTTGACTTCACAAAACATCACAAATTATGATCAGATTTTGCTCTCTACTGTTTCAGTGCGGGTGATAGATAAGTACAACAAAACATATTTAGTACGGGGTCTTTTAGATGTAGGATCACAAACTAGCTTCATAACAACAAATTTATCCGAACTATTAGATCTTGATAAAATTTCAACTCGCTTAGCTGTTAGCGGGCTAAACGGAACGCATTCCGAGGCAAGATTTAAATGTTCTGTCAATATCCATTCACTAACGAGTGACTTCTCATTGAAATTGAACTGTTTGGTGGTTTCCAAAATCACAGGAACGTTACCCAATTTTATAATTGATCAGAAATCTTTAGACATACCCCATAATATTAAGCTAGCCTATCCAAATTTTCACGTACCCGACAGGGTGGATCTTTTGATTGGGTCAGACTGCTTTTACGATATTCTATGCACTGGTCAAATAAAGCTTTCGAACTACGGACCCACATTACAGAAAACCAGGTTAGGATGGGTGGGTACAGGGTAATTTCTCCCAATCTATTCATTGTAATATTTCGAAATTTGACTCTTTAGAACAACAAGTAGCACGATTCTGGGAAATTGAAGAATTTCCAGACAGCAAACCTTGGTCGGATGAAGAAAGGTTTGTAGAAGCTCACTTTATCGAAAATACAAAGCGCGATGAACACGGTAGATTTATTGTCTCAATTCCCTTGAAATCTAGTTTAGAGAATTTAGGAGACATGATTGAGATAACAAAAAAGAGATTTTTTAACTTAGAACGAAAATTTGCAAAAATCCAGATTATGCACTCAAGTATCACGGAGTTATCAATGAATATAGGAACTTGGGACATATGGTGAAGGTGGATAACCCAAGTTTGGCCAAATATTCATATTATATGCCACATCACGGTGTTTTGAAAGAGAATAGCATTTCAACAAAACTCAGAGTAGTTTTTGATGCGTCTTGTCCTTCTAGCAGTGGTTACTCTTTCAACGATCTTCAGAGTGTAGGGCCTACAATTCAGTCGGACTTACTTTCAATTTTGTTACTTTATCGTGAACACAATTACGTTTTATCAGGAGATGTTGAAAAAATGTACAGGATGTGTCTCGTCACTCCTGAACAGAGATCGCTACAGCGAATCTTTTGGAGACACAGCCCTAACGATCCCTTAGACACCTACGAATTAACCACTGTCACTTTTGGTACCTTAGCTGCAGCTTTCTTAGCCATTCGTTGTTTGTACCAACTTGGATTAGATTGTGATGATCCTCTCATATCGGATGTCATAAAGAAACATTTTTATGTATATGATTTGCTCAGTGGCGCTTCTACCATTGAGGAAACGACTCGCATTGCCATTGACGTATCAAAGGTTTTACATAATGGGGGGTTTCGTTTGTGCAAATTCATTTCTAATAGTCCTGAGGTTCTTGAGAATATAAAATCACATAGCAATACAAATTTGATGGACTTAGGCATTAACGAAAATGCGCGAACTTTAGGTATGATTTGGAATGCAACTGCGGATTGTTTTCTTTACAAAATCACTTCAGATTTCAATAAACACATTACTAAACGAGTTGTTCTATCAGAAAGCTCTCAAATCTTTGACCCGATGGGACTTTTGAGTCCTACCATTATCATAGCTAAAATCATCCTAAGAGACATTTGGTCAGAAAAAATCGATTGGGACGATTCACTTCCTTTGAATTTGTACACACGGTGGCTAGAATTTCGAAATGAGTTGATATTTTTGAACGAGCTTATGATACCTAGACACGTAGTTTGTCGTGATCCAATTTTTATCGAAATCCATGCCTTCTCGGATGCCTCGACACAGGCGTATGGAACATGCATTTATTTGAAATCAAAGAATAAAGAAAACGAAAGTTCCATCCATTTAATATGCGCTAAATCAAAGGTCAGCCCTATAAAAATACAAACTGTTCCAAGATTAGAGTTGATGGCCGCTTTGCTAATGTGCAGACTGACAAATAAAGTTTGTTCGGCATTCAAAATGCACATCGACAATATATTTTATTGGACCGATTCAAGTATAGTACTGGGATGGATTAACACTATCCCAAATTCACTACAAGTCTTTGTTGCGAATCGCGTTTCTTTAATTCAACAGTTTTCACACATTGAAAATTGGAGACATGTCCCAACGAAGGACAATCCAGCCCATTTTGTTTCACGGGGTGTCAAATCTAGTTTGTTGAAGTCAACCGATTTGTATTGGAACGGTCCATCTTGGCTTCAGTTTGAAGAAAATGAATGGCCATCAATAATAGAATGTAAGGAACCATTACCCGAACTAAAAAGGTTATTTTAGTTAACAAAGCAACAATTGAAAAAATCAATTTCTTTGAAAAGTACTCAAATTTATCTAAACTTGAAAGAGTAATATCTTATTGCCTTCGATTTAAAGAAAATTGTTTCAGCAAAGGGGCAAATCGAAACTTAGGTCCTTTAACCCATAAGGAAATCGACAACGCTTGTATGACATTAGTTCGGTTGTCTCAAAAGGAGTCTTTTGAGAACGAAATCAATGTACTCGACAATGGTAAGCAACTCAGCAAAAGTTCTAAAATTATGAAATTGAATCCGTTCCTAGACAATAATAAAATTCTTAGAGTTGGTGGGAGATTATCCTACTCATCATTTTCGTACAATAAAAGATTTCCCATTCTTTTATGTCATAAAAGTCGCTTTACTCGGTTATTATTTCTGAGAGAACATAGAAAATTGTTACACGCGGGACCAACACTTCTTCTGGCACACACAAGAAACAAGTTTTGGAACCTGTTAGGCAGGAATTTAGCAAGAAAAACGGTTCACGAATGTATTACTTGTTTTAGGGCACGACCGAGTAGTATAACTCCTATTATGGGAAACCTACCTGTCACTAGGGTAAATCCTGCACCTCCTTTTTATGTAACCGGCGTTGATTATGCTGGATCCTTCAAAGTCAAAGACAGACAGGGAAGAGGTTGCAAAATTACTAAGGCCTATATTTGTCTTTTTGTCTGTTTCGTGACTCGTGCTATACATATCGAACTAGTATCTGACCTAACCAGCGAGGGTTTCATCGCATCTTGTAGGCGCTTCGTTTCTCGTAGAGGAAAACCCTCTCAAATCTTTTCTGATAATGGCAAAAACTTGGTAGGAGCCAAAACAGAGCTCGAGAGTCTAGGAAAATTTTTACGCGATAACTCTCGAAACTTAACAGAGATATTAGAAAACGATGGCGTTTCCTGGTCATTTATCCCTCCATATTCCCCTCATTTTGGAGGCCTATGGGAGGCCGGAGTTAAATCTGTCAAGTCTCATTTATTACGAGTTGCGGGAAATGCATTATTAACATTTGAACAGTTATATACTCTACTTGTCCAGATCGAGGGTATTCTCAACTCGCGTCCCATGCACCCCTTATCATCCGATCCCTCTGATCTGCAACCACTCACACCCTCTCACTTCCTGATTGGACGTACCGCAAGTGCGCTTCCGGATCCTGATTTGTTACAAGTATCCGAGAATCGATTGAAGCTGTATCAGAGAATTCAACAACTTCAACAGCACTTTTGGTCCAGATGGTCACTAGAGTATATATCCGAACTACAAAAACGAAACAAATGGTCGTCTACCCAAGGAACTCTACAAGACAATGATCTGGTCCTGATTAAAGAAGACAACCTTCCTTCATTCAGATGGTCTTTAGGGCGCGTCACTCAATTGCATCCTGGAAAAGATGGCGTCGCGAGGGTCGCAACGATAAAAACTACCACAAGATATACCAAGCGTTCAATGGCCAAGTTATGTCGTTTGCCGTTGGCTGATGAAAACTAGATATGACAGGATGTTGAAAGTGTCCCTGACTCCTTTCAAGGCCGGGGCCATGTTGGAAACTAGATAGAAAAGTGAATCACTCTGTAGCTAAATTTGGACATTAGTTATTCGTTTCATGTGAATTGAATATGTGTTACTATGGATTTTTGTAATTAGATATAACAATTTTCATATTTGAAACCTTTGTCAATTACTCGAAAAATAAACCAAAAAGAAGTTGATTTGTCTATATCCAATCCACTACAGTCCACAAAATAACACTTTAGAAGACAAAATAAACACTGGTAATGATTTCATTACAACTTGAAAATTGTTCAATTACCTAAATGTTTTTATGTGTTGCTTTTAGCTTTTGTTAAAATGATGTATGTTTGAAATCTCTATCTGCATTCGAATGGTAATGTTACACAATTTTTTCCCATGCTGCTTTCAAATAAATACAAAATTACAAATTTCAGCTTTGAAAATGAGACACAAAATCAACAAACATAAACTTTCCATTTGATGTGACTATTTACTTACACATACGGGTATTAAGTTATTACCCAACATTAAGGTAAAAACTAATTTAGAAATAATAACAGTGCCGAATCTGTAGTAAAACAAATTATAAAGCATTCATTGGTATATTACATTTCTTGTTTCTTGGAAAATCTGAAAAAAAAACTCAAATTCGGCTCGTGTTTGGAATTCTTTCCACATGATACACATCTATGATTTGTTTTCCTAACATCTACTCCTTTCTAACTCATGTCTATATCTGATCTAATGGCAATCAGACAATAACCACACTCTTTACACAAATTCAATTATACCATTGTTTATATAGAAGTAAGATAGTTAGTCAATGCCTGTGTAATTGGTGTTGGACGCAAACGCGAGTGTCATCTAGCGTGATTAGTTACAAATATGAATATTTGACGTCATTTTAATGCAGGTTTCTTAAAAAAACCCTGATTTTAATGCTGTCCCATTGTTTCAATCAAGTTACGACATGTCTTGGAGGCCAGATCACTGAAGTTACGACATGACTTGAATGCGAGCTCACTATCGCCATCTACATGTCGCATCCATTTTGATCCAATTATAATCCGATAAGATTTACTAACTATGTTCTATATAAACAATGATTATACCGAACACTACAACAAACTGTTGTGGATAGTTGAATAATGAATACTGGATTTCTCTCACTCTTAATTTCCAAAATGTATAAACAATAAACGAAATCGTCAAATAATTGAGTTGTTTTATGTTGCCACTAATTTATTTTTAGTACACTGTTGCCAAATAAAAAAATCCTACAATATTTCAACAAACCTGAAATTTGGATGGATCACAATACTTTTATCAATGACTATGCATGACCAAATATACCAATATGGAGTATTGATTGATTTGACTGATGTCATGGGTTAGAGATATCCTGAATTAGTCCATCTGTCCAATGACTGTTTTTCAATATGGTGATTTATAATAATATAATTAGTAAGGGACATGACTATTTCTTTTGTTCTGGTCCAAGTTATCTACGCGTAAGGGAAGACAAAACCTCTACATATTTATATATTATTATTATACCATTTACAGGTATCTATTGTTTAATATTTTAGTAATATTAGTGCAGTGGGTTGTCCCATTCCATCAGGGTGGTTTCGGATTTTTCACTAGCGATAAATCCGTGGCGCTCCGGAAAATTAACCCCACATTTCAATCTTATCGAAATCAATTTTTATTGTCGAAGCCACGCCTACTGAGCTACTGGGTGTGTTAGAGGCGTGACACATCATTGCACATTCACTGCTCTCCTTTCCTTAATTTTGCCCCTAACATGGTTCTTTAGCACTGTACTGTGGTACAACCTCGATCGATGCGACGATCACCCCCACTACGTCTACGTTTGTTCTATTAAATCCATCCATCCAATACAAAATATTGCAACTAAGAATAGGCTATTCTTGGGTGAAGCTGGGTTTTCATTGATTTCAACCTTAATATAACAATTCTTAATAAAATAATAGAAATATTCTATCAAGAGTAAGTTTCCACAATGGAGAAAACATATTCTGGTTCATAAAATTCATTTCTCTTGATCCAATGTTAAAATTTAAACTACGATTAACTATAACACATTTTGAAGCAAGTTTAAATTTTCTCAAAAGGATACAAATCAATAATCGAATAAACTGATGTATATCCTCTGTTTTATTTAGACAAGTGATCTTGTTGGATTAAGAATTCAACACATTCCATAGAAAGTATCGTAATCTTGTCAATCAAGAATATCTCTCTGTTCTAAATGATAGTAGGATTTCCTTCCTTCAAAACAAATTTTGTCACTTCAAATATAATAAAATTCAGTTTGAGAATATCTTTTCAAGACTATCGTTATACTTCAGTGCAAACCAGCATTTTTTTCTGTGTACGAGCAAACACAGTCAAACAGTCAAACACGTGGCGTGCCAACAAACCGTTTCTATAGTAACGACACAGAAAGACCACTGGATGCTGTGAAATTGTATTGGAAGTATTGATAACATTGAAGCGAGGGGTGTCTCACTTCCCTAAAATTTGTACACCAAATTTTCATTTGAGGGATTTCAATTGGATTTCAGAACTTTTGAACGGATTTCTGGATTTCATAAGAAATTTCAAGATTTCCTTTAGGTTTTCTGAATTACACCAAAGATTTCTGGATTTCATTTGGATTTCATGATTTCATTCGGATTTCAAGATTTCATTCGAATTTCAAGATTTCCTGTACGATTTCTGAATTTCACCGGAGATTTCTGGATTTCATAAGGGATTTCAGGATTAAATTCTTATTTCAAGATTTACTTCAGGATTCCAAGGTCAAAAAATGCTGCACACAGTTGGCAGTAATTTATTCAAGCACACGGGTGCAGGTTCATCGAAATTTCATTGCTTTTGGAGAATTTTAGCGCAATTCTTCATTCGTTGACAACCAAATGTAAATGAGAGGTGTGATTTGTTTCTAACAGTATCATTTGCGATTTTTTTAGATATCAAATGGATATCGGGGGCGTATCACTTCTTTTTGACTTCCGTAATATTTGTACCGAAAGTTGTACATCAAATCAGGATTTCTATTGGATTTAAGGCTTTCGTATACATACAGGGTGTCCCAACGAAAACTTTCCACATGGATTTACTGGGAAATGACAAATTATTTTCGGAAACGGTGAAACACGTCGATTTTGATTTCTAGGGGGACACATGTCAGTAATGAATTTAGTCACGCAACTTCATCCTCCTGACAGGGGCGGCTACCCCATTGTGAATCATCATAGGGAACTTGGGTCGAGTGATACATCATCTTAAAGCTCTCGTCATTCTCTATCCAAACGTTTATATTTTTTCAAAATCGAATGACTGGTAATTGAGATTAGTGTGGTAATAGGTTTAATTTAAATAATCAATATCGTACCTGTTCTTATCGAAATTCAATTTATTAATTGCTCGAAATGAGCCCCTCCTACCTCCATACAATGATAAAGTCTACTTTCGAAACTATTACGAACGTTTTCCAATACTTCTGGAGTTATTCTGCCGCACTCGTTTACAATTCGACCACGTAGATCCTCTAGTGACTCTGGCGGAGTGGAAAAAACTTTGCTTTTGAGATGCCCCCATAAAAAATAATCCAACGGGTTGAGGTCCGGTGATCTAGCTGGCCACTCAATTGGTCCTCGTCGCCCTATCCAATGATTGGTATATCGTTCATCCAGAAGTTTCTAACCGCCACTGCATAGTAAGGTGGTGCTCCATCTTGTTGAAAATGGAGGTTGTCTTCCGAATAATCTCCATCGTTTTCGATAATATCCGTTATCATGGGATCGATGGCATTCTCAAGAAGATGTAAATACATTTGTCCATTCAAATTATCATCTATAAAAAGAGGTCCGATAATATTTTTGCCAAAAATACCACACCAAACATTCAACTTCTGCGGAGTTTGTGTGTGAACCTCACGTATTAACCTGGGATTGGTATCGCTCCAGTAGCGGCAATTGTGACGATTTACGTTTCCATTAACAAAAAATGTACTCTCGTCTGAAAAACAAATATTGAAGAGCAAATTGGGATTTGTTCTCAGACGCTCAGACACTTCCTCACAAAACTGTCAAAATCGTCTTCGTTCAGTTCATGTACAAGTTTTAGTTTGTATGGATGGAATCGATGTGACTTGAGAATTCTCTGAATACTCGACCGCGCTACACCTGTCCCGTCAGCCAAGCTTCGAATACTTTGAGTAGGATCCATAGCCACGTGTCCCAAAACCGCTACCTCAACAGCCTCGTTCCTTATCAGACGTTCAGGATGATGTTTCTGGTTTCGCACAGACCCAGTTCTTTCGAATTTCTCAATCAACGTTTGAACATAGGTATGAGATGCATTTTTCCCTGGATGCATTGTATTGAAAATTCTAGCTGCAGCTCTTAGACAATCATCATTTTTGTAGTAAAGTTTCACTAACTCAATTCGTTCTTCTAATGCGTAAACCATTGTCAGGCAGAAACTAACAGAATACGAATCAAATGATATTTCCATAAGAATCATGCGAATAAAAAACAGGTATTTTTTGTCTATGAAAAAGTCAACAGAACAAAAACTAAGAAATATGGTTTCCGGGCTTCAGTGCCGTGGTCGGTTCACCTCTGTGGAGGAGGTTCCTTTGGACGTTTCGCTCACAATTGGAGTGGGCATCTTCCGCTTGTAATGTTGTATTCGCGAATAGCGACATAAAACTGATACTTGGTTGAAAGATCTTCGCAATTAATAGTCCCAGCCTGGCTACTTACTTTGTTTTGACTAATTTGTTTTCGTTTTTCGTGGGGTGACTGGGTTACCTGACCGGATGGGATGTTGCCATTGTCTATCTGTCCACTCATTGAGTCTTAAAATAGTTCATAAATTGAATTTGAATAGGAACAGGTAAGATATTGACTATTTACATTGAACCTGACAACAACACTAATTTCAATTACCATTCATTCGATTTTGAAAAAATTATAGACGTTTGGATAGAGAATAAAGAGAGCTTTAAGATGATATATCACTCGACCCACGTTCCCTATGATGATTCGCAAGGGGGTAGCCGCTCTTGTCAGAGGGATGAAGTTGCTCGACTAAATACATTACTAACATGTGTCCCCCTAGAAATTAAAATCGACCTGTTTTCGCGTTTCCGAAAATAATTTGTCATTTCCCAGTAAATCCGGGTGGAAAGTTTTCGTTTGGACACCCTGTATATAAAAATAGATGGTTACTTACTAACGTGAGAATTAAAATGAAATTGAAACCAAACGGACTGAAAAACATGACGTTAGATGTATGACAATGATGATGACAATTTATATTTGATTACTTTTCAAGAAAGAAAATTCTGATTACGTACTTACTGGGTGAAATATTGATATTTTCGTTCAATTTAAAAAGGTAGGTATAAATTTGACTGAGATTGTTCAAATCTGTTTTTTTGTTCATTGATTCTTTATTTTCGTTGATATGTATCATTTCTTGTGTCCAGGCAGGATCATGAAATTTTCAGTATTATTATGAAAAAATCCAAAATAATCTTTAAAATTTTTTTATTCAACTCCAGAATTTTTTAATATATTTTTGAGGTGAGTTCTAGTAAAATTTTCAATTTCCGCGAAATCATCATTTGTTAATTCTTGAAGAGCCTCCGCTGTTACATATCCTGAATACCTCAAAATATTCTTCAGATAAACTGGTATATCAAATGGAATCTTATAGGAACGTCTGTAAATACAAGAAAAAAAAATAGTGTCTTATCAACTTTTTTAAGTTATAAATTCAAAGAACCTTCCAGAAGAAACTTCCTGAAGCTTTTGGAATACCCTCAAGAATTCTGATAGATTAATTATTATAATTGAGAATTGTCAGTTTCATCATCGTTATCCCTACAAGTAGTCATTCTGCCTTTTGATTTTCTAGAAACTTGCCAAAATTTCAAGCAAAATTCCGAGCAGAATTCTCTATCGGCGATCGTTTCGAAATATAGAAAAGCTTCTATTTGCCCCTTTCCCTCCTCTCCAGCTTTCGTCCCTCACCCTCTCCAGCCCCCTCTTTGCCAACTTCACCCTCTCTACCTCACATCTTAGCATATATCTTTCTCTCGATCTTTCTCTGTCAATCACAGATTATTTCACTCACCTCGACACTCACCTTCTCTTACCCTTTCTCTCTTACTTTCAGTTCCTCTCTCCCTCTTTCTTTCTCTAGCACTACTCGAGCACGACGAGCATTCTGTGGAGTTCTTTGCCGAGAGAATTGTTTTCGGAAAAAATGAGAAATTCAAAGCAAATACAAATTCTAGTATATATACTATCTTGGTTCACACAACGTTCTATGAACATTACAGTTGTTTACCTTTGGTGTGAATCGAGGTGTGAATTTCAAATTGAAAAATTGTTGATTAATTCACAATCTGATCGCAATCTGAAAGATTTTCTAGAATTGTTTCAAAATTTCCATATAGAATCCTTGGAGATATTTGCAAACTGCCTCGCAATGTGCCCTTTCTCATCAACTGAATTTGAAATAATCATTTATTTATGTTTATTCTGAAAAGTACATCTGTGTGTTACATAATATTTAGTTGAATTGTAGCACGAATTTTCGTTACCCTCCGCAGCTCGCTCCGCAGGTAATAAACACCCAAAGCTAACCTAACAAATGATTAAGTTTTTAATTTTATTTGATACCACTCGAAATTTTTCTTTTGGAGTTTGATATTATGTAGTTTATAGCTTTACTATATCCTCACCACTGTAGCATCAGCAGCCATATTCAATTCTCGATTCAATTATACATTAACTTTTTTTCACATAAAATGTTTCCAGGCGGAAAACTTTACCAGCATATATTAATACTGCAATAACACGTTTCTGCCAGTTTCTGCCGGTTTCTGCGTCAGTCTTCACTCTTCAACAATCAGGTGGGGCTTTATGCGGGAATCCACGAGTATTTGCGAAGTTTCTTTTAATATTTTCATATTTCATTCGGAATTTGATTATTTCACCAAGGATTTCAGGATTTACACTTGGATTTCAAGATTTCAAAAGAATTTCAAGATATCATGAAGATTTCAAGATTTCACTTAGGATTTCTGGATTTCTTGAGAATTGCAAGATTTCTATTGAGATTTCATAAGGATTTCAAGATTTCATTCGGATTTCAAGATTTCATTTGTATTTCAAGATTTCTTGTAGGATTTCTCAATTTCACCTGAGATTTCTGGATTTCATAAGGATTTCATAGGGATTTCAAAATTTCATATTGGATTTCTGAATTTCATCAAAGATTTCGGAATTTCAGGTTGGATTTCTAGAATTCAACATGGATTTCAATGATTTCTGGTAATGTTGTACATCAGATTTCCGAAGTGAACACCCCTCGCATTGAAGGTAACATGTATGGAAAAGAGAAGTATTATTTAGTTATTTTGGACTTATTATTTTCAGACAGGAAAAATATTTGAATACGATTTTACTGAAAACATTGAATAATACTTTGAAGACAACAGTCGTTCAAAAGCTATAACTTACGGGACAAAAATCCACGTCAATAAGTATTTATTTTTGACATATTTCAGACGATGTAAATTAACATTCAAGGTTGTACAAAAAATGTGGTTTGAATTTTGTGTTTTCATGGCACATTCGAGAAAATTAACACTCTTCTGTGCCACTGAAAAAACACTGATTTCACGCACTTAAAAAAAATAAGTATTTTCATATCATACTAATTTTTGGAAGGACACTGTAGAAATGAATACGTAATAAAAAATAGGCCATTTTTCGGTCATAAATTCCTGTTTACGACTAATATTTGTCCAAACGCCAAAAAAGGCAATATTAAACGCACCATCCATCATAATTTCGTAACAAATTTTCAATTTAACGCATGCTTCATCCCATTTATGGCCGCACCACTATATCATAATAGCATCGTATCAAAATGCATATGTATGCATCGCGTGTGGCTGTGGAGCGAGAAATAAAAATGATCTACGGCAACACTTTTCAAAGGGATATAATTGCGCCAATAGAAATACGCTCACAGAAAGATGTCGAAAAACTCGGAAAAACGTGTGGTGCATGTGAAATTTGCATAAGTATCCCAGGGCATATTTTCCTTCATCGGGTTTCGCTATTCTTATTTATGCACGTTCCATTTTTATTCTCGCTAATTTCGATCATTCACATGGAATAAAAATAGAAAAGGGTTTGGTGGCATTTATTGTTCAAAATTTTCCATGCAACATGAAATGAAAATAATTTTCAATCCAATTGAACGTATGAACAGAAAATAAAATTCTACGAAAGTTTAAGCTTATTGGTTCATTGTCCACCAGGCTCCTCTGATGGAATAGTTCACGTTTGTGGGTGGGTCCAAAATAAGTCCTTCCGACTGGAATCATTTCAGCCATTTCAGTCGCACAAATTGTAATTTGCCGTTTCTTTTCAATTCAGTTGAAAATATAGGTTGCTAGCTGCAATACATGAGGCACATATTGGTTTGCTTCATACCGCCACCGATATCGATGAGGAATCTAACTTGGTTCGTGTAAGAGACGCTGTTCCACAAGGCTCGGTATCAGGTCCCACCCTGTACGTCATTGATATTAACGACATGTTTGAATTTTTAGATATTTCATGTTATTTTACAGCATCGATGCTGATATTTTGATAAAAGAGAATGTTTGGAATTTATTAGCATCTTCATCAGGATCTTTTTTCAAATTTTGAATATCTTTGATAGTTTCCGAGAAATTTGCAGAAAACCAACCCCCTTTTTTCACTAAATTGTTTAAAACTTTCGCAATTTTTGCCGGCACACTTTAAAATTTTTCAAAAAGTTTCAAGAGATCATTCCGAATCTAATGAGCCCTGGATTATAATTTTCGGTGCCCTTGTAGGCTAGACCATAATACATATTGCCGAATCTACAATTCTACACAGGAATGACAAATAGCATACCTGAAAAAGAAAGCGACATCATAAATAGCGCCAAATGATTTTTTCTCTTATAGGAAGCGTGTCGTTCTGAATTTTGTAAATGGGTTGGAATCTGGAAGAGGTAAATGCAAAAATTTTGTCTGAAAGGAACATTCAAATATTGAAACAAAAGTAGTTTGTAATATAAAGCGGCTAGCGATACGCCCGCAACTTTGGACTGAGCATGCGCCAAACTCGAGCATGCTCCGTAGACTCCAAAAATGGACAAATATGGCTGCCATGGCTGCTACATCACTGCTCTCTCTCTGAATTTTGGATAAATAGTCGTTATATGGTAACAATTTTAACAATTTTCAAATCGCAAGGTAGGTTAGTCAGGTCAGGTTAGGTTTGGCTAATAGTTCACGCATTTTCGACTCGCAAGCTAGGTTAGTTTGCTCAGGTTAGGTTTGTGTGTAAATTGCGAGCGAAAAACTAATTCAACGAATTTTCGAATCGCAAGCTAGGTTAGCTTGCTCAGGTTAGGTTTCTGTGTAAATTGCGAGCGAAAAAACAAATTCACGCATTTTCAACACGGTTTGCAATCTTGTTCTTCCTTCCTCTTCTTGCTTCTCCGCCATTAAATGATGTTGTACATCACTTAAATTCGTGTTTGGCGCATGCTCAGTCCAAAGTTGCAGGCGTATCGCTAGCCGTCTGTTTTGTAATACATGTGGCGACTTAAATTAGTGTATATACTAGTTATCGAAATATAGGGAGTCAAAGATAAAAAGTGAAGCATTCTGCTCAGAATTTTTCACGATTCCGAGAAATGAAAAAACACCTACTTATTATGGAAATACTATGACTCAATGATGGTAAAATGTCTTGGATCTAGTATCTGCTCCAGCCCTATTTTGAAGTTGGAAGTTGCAACAAACGGTTCATGTAAATTATGAAAAATGTTGGTTTCAGAATTGATCCTTGCGGGACGCCAGCATTTCAGATCTATTGTTAGAAAAGTTCATCGACCACCAACTAGAGAGATGTGTCACAAAGGACGCAACTGGGGGGACCACAAATATGTGACACCTCCTACGATCCAGTGGCTAGCATGCGCACACTAAATGGCAAGCTGGTTCTAAAAACTTTCCACAGAGCCACCAGATGGTTGACGGAAATTTTGAACACTAAAAAATTTAGGCGAACTCAAATAATAGTTATTTATGTATCGAGGCCATAAACGCATTTTACACACGTGATATATTCAAAATTTTATGCACTAGTGGTTAGGAACGAATCACAAATACTGACTTGAATTTCAACGAGCTACATGTTACATATGTTACGTATTACTTCAATAATCAGAAGTGCCGGAACGATACCTATGAAAGGTACTAATTAATTGAAATTTAGTAGTTTTAAAATACTTCCAATTCTTATTATTATTGTTTAAATCCGAATCAGGAATTCCGAAAAACTCGATTTACTGAGATTTAGTCACCCAGTGGAGAAACAAATTGTATCTGACGGGAGCAATAATTTAATTGTCTAGGAACGTCAATATTTGACAGATAGAGAAAATCTCTAATCCAAAAATGAAGAACATAGAGTTCATAAATAGAAAAACAACGTGAACGTTTATGGAACTGTAACTAGAACTAAGATTTCATAACATTCTCTTTGACAACATAATTCTTAGCTTTAGTTCTTAGTCTCAAGTTCAGTTCTTGGGAAGGCTTGCACAAATCGACCATTAGTTGAGAGCTAGTTTGAATACTAGGGGCAATCGTAAGTCAAATATTTACCATAATTTTGACTGATTACTCATTTATTCTCTTTTGTAGAAATTTGGATACATTATATATTATGAAATACATTTGCTAGAAAAACTAGTGAAGTATGAGTGCTTCATCGATATACTGCGAATTGGTCTCCAAATTCATATTAAAAATGAAAGTATTCTCAATGATTACCGATTTGTTCTCATAACGATGAGAATGTTTGTAAAGCAGCTTTCCATAAGGAATAATTCTATTCAAGGAAAGAGTGAATATTCCATCCCTAACATAGGTAACTGTACCAACAACATTCAGCCCTATGCTGAATCACTTCCGTTATATTTAGCGGTCAGGCGTAATCCCAACTTAACAGCAATTTTCCTTTATGTTGGAGTAACGTCTGACCGTTAAACATAGCGAAAGTGATATAGAATAGGGCTGATTGTCAAAATAAAATTTAAACATTCAGGCTTATGGCTTTGATAATGTAGGTTATGAATAAAAGTTGTTAAATGATTATTTCTTCATTGAACTGAATTGATTGTTTCCAGGTAGGCCTTGAATTGATTGCTTCTAGGTAGGTCTTGAATTGACGTGTAAATACGGGCACTTTGAGAACATTACCCACTTTACGGCCCGCGGGCCATAATAGGCCCGCGGGCGCCAGAGTATCACTTTAAGCCTGTAAAACCGGATGGTGAAGTGTACTTTACCACCAGCTAGTGCATAATAGCTATTTATGTACCAAGTGCGTTATATAGATCCTAATGCCCGGAGGGTAACATTCACCCAAGGGCCTTTGACCCGAGCGATGAATGTTGCTCGTGGTGCATACAAGATTTTATTTTTCACGAAAAAATTATCTTAAACGACGTGTTTACTTCATAAATTTCTTCTCATAGTATTTACTGCGTTCTGGTCGCAACTGAGCACAAGTGAGCTTCTATGCAATTGCCATGAAAACATTGAAGAGGTTGATAAGAGTAGTTTATTTAATAAAATGACGCTGCATTTTTGAGGGAATTGACAAGCTTGTTAGTGGAGAAAACTAAAAACGCTTGTGTTCATAATAATAATGGAGATACCACAGAATGTGACGCTCAAAGCTGAAAAAGCGTTAGGAAATTCACTGTCTGTGAAATCCAAATACTTATACGAGAAGGAGTATGACCATTTTTTGAAATGGAAAGATGAAAACAGAGTGAATACCGTAGTTGAAACTGTGTCAATGGCATACTTCCAGGAACTGGTGAGTTTATCTCATGAAAAATATTAATATTTTTTTATTTATTTTACATTATTTCAGTATGAAAAATATAATGCAAATAGTCTATGGACCAAATACTTACAGCTGAAATCAACATTGATTGTTAAAGAAAACATTATTATATCAGCATTCAGTCAACTGATGGCCTTTCTGAAAGTTAAATCAAAAGGATGCATTCCTAAAAAATCGAAGGTGTTGGAAGGTGGACAAGTATTACTTTTCATAAGAAAAGCTCCAGATTATACTTTTCTGCTACATAAAGTTGTTCTGGTAATGGGCGTATTTGGAGGCTTAAGACGTGATGAAATGGTCAAGATGACAATTGATGACATTGAAGACAGAGGAGCCGTTTTACTAATCAAGGTTCCATAAACCAAGACCTGCAACTCAAAAAGTTTCACCATTGTTGAAGAAAGCGAAATAGGAGCCTTGAAAGTTAGAAAGTACATAGCACTACGACAAAAAGGATGTGAACAAAGTATGTTTTTTTAACCTACAGAAATAATAAATGCAGTGAGTTACCTGTAGGTAAAAATACTATAGGAAGTGTTCCTTCTATCATGGCGAAATACCTTAATTTGGAAAACCCGAAAGGTTACACCAGACATTGTCTACGCCGAACGTCGTCAAAGCTTCTTGTTCAAGGTGATGCTTCCTTTGAATCACTAAAATTACATGGAAAGTGGAAGAGTAGTACGGTAGCAGAGAGCTATATTGAAGAAAGTATCTCCTCGAAGAACAAAATTGCTACAATGATAGCCCATTCCGTTTCCGAAATAGAAAATGTTAACGTTCCGAACGAAACCGAATGCACATTGAGGAGTTCATCATCGGTCAACTCACAAAACTTCAAAATTGGTACTAATTTTTCAGGAACATTTGAAAATTCTAATTTCTATTTGAGAGAAAATAATCACTCCCTTTTTTATAAATGAAACTCTTGTGAGTAATTAATTTATTGAACTACAGAAAAAAACATTTAGCGGACGTTACGATTCATAATACCATCCACAACGCCCCGGGCGTTATGTGTCTGTTAATAGCAACCGTTGCCAAGGTATTATACAGCAGTAATGGACAAGTGAAAAATAAAAAACTTATGGACCCATTCATGTTCTGTAATAATCTTTAATTTCCAGGCAATTCACCGATTCCATATCACTCTGTATTTAGGAAATTCATCAAAATATTTCACCGTAACACGGCTACTACAACATTTACCCGAACAAAGCAGCCATAAAACTTTCATTACCGGCCATAACGGATTTTCCTGAAATGTTCAAGATGGCCGAGAGTCCTGAAGACACAAACGACATCGTTATACAATGTGTAAGGGGCTAGCAGCCCCAGTCAATTACAGTTAAAAATGTGCTCGTTCTATCGTAAAAAAGAAGCTTCTAGATATTTGTCATTCCCATCGGTTGATGCGGTCCCACATCCCACCGCTGACACCATGTACGAGGGCTCTAGATGGAAACAACTTCGAAATGATGACTCACTTCTGCTATAAGTGGGCAATATGTCATCCTTCCAATATCTGGATATTGGTGGAATATATTTTTGATTCGAGTTCGAATCGAATACGTTTTTTGTGACATGTGCTTATGGATTCGTGTTCTGGAGGAGATTGGCAGCGCGGTAAATTTCTTTGAGATGTTTGGGTGTGTGAGTTTTGACAGGGTCTGATTCCATTTTCGTGCCTGCGGATTCAGGTAATGGAAATGGACCGTTAAATTTGGCAAGATTTCGTATAGTCGATAGAAAAGCATTCAAATTGAATCCTATACAGAGTGATAGGCATGTTTGAGGACATTTTCTGAGAATAGTCAAACAATCCCTGTGCAAAATGCATTGGATGGCCGTCACCTGAGACATCTATACTATTTTACTGGAAACATTGAAAATGTATCCAGTAATATGGCGCCGTCATCGGATGGCACGCAAAACTATACTTCTGTCTCTTTTCAAAATAGAACGCCAGTTTTCATTCACTTCATTCAGAAATGTGCAGAATATTTGGTGCGTTTTATTGTAGGCAGAAATGATCTACTCTTAGAAGTAGAACTTGGCAAATCTGTTTTTTTGACACCAAATATATCTACTTTCTCTACTTTCGCTACGATCAAATTTGATGGTAGCAAAAGTAGATAATTGGTTGAAAACGAAAAATTCCTAAATCGTAGCAGAAAATGACACTAGTGACATTGAAAGTAGTTTGAGACTATGGACTTAATTTCTGTTCATTTCAGTTTGGTTGAAGCCCAAAAAACTTTATTTACTCACATTAAAACGATTTTGGTAGTGAACAGCCTCTAGTTGAAATAAATATGAGTGTTATATGGACGTGAGTAAAGTTATAGATGAAGATATGTTTGAATACGTATAGGTTTACAATGAGTTTTGTTTATATAATAAAGAAGGTAAGTTCATATTGATTCTCAATTCATTGAAAACCTGTTGAACCTTCATTTCAAAATCATATCCACAAATACAAAAATGGATACCAACAAAGAAGATGATGACCCCGAAAGTAGCGAAAGTTCAAAAACATCTGTGGGATGATAGAAACATTGCGTCAAATCGATTCGTGTATGATGAATAGAGAAAAATTGTCCAGATAAATATCAAAAAAATATTCTTCGTGCAATTGCACGCGAAGTCAGTATTTCACGTTCTCAGCACAGTCCGCGAAATTTAATTTCGCGGCCGTTACCCATAGCAACGGGCGCGAAACCAAACGTCACTTTCAAAAATGTTTTCAGACATCGTCTTAACATTCTGTTTGTCACACCAATCTTTAAACTCGCCGTAACATTTTTCGTACTGCCGTTTAGATTTTTCGGGTATTAAAACGGAAAGCGCCGAATTTACAACGCTTTTGAGTTCAGGAGGAGTGGAAGGTACTGAAATATCGCTGTCAGTATCAGACATTTTGCGTTTTGACAAGAACTGTCAAAATATTTTGTATATATTGAAACATATCATGTCCATAGCACACGGTGATATTGTTAAATAAATTGAACTGCTGTTGATTTTAGAGCAGGCCTGCACAACATACGGCCCGCGGGCCGCTTGCGGCCCGCCGCTATCTTTTTTTTGGCCCTTTGTCCCTTTGCCAATCTGGCCCGCCTACGTCAAACTAAACATTTTCCAGTAACAAAATAACATGAAATAATTGCTTTAATAAATATCAAATTATAATTATATTTTTCGCACTGGTACAGTAAATCCATTATAATTATTATTTTATAGGTCAGCGACTGAATCCAGACCTGTAAATTTCGAACATACATGGCGATTCTCTGCTTCAAAACGGTAGACTGGTAGAGCGTAGTTGCGTAGCTGGTTGTAACTGCAAAAACTTCCAGCTAAAATATATGTCTAGGCGGGCGTCGCGTACGAATCGTACGATCTACGATCATTATTACTTTGTTCGTTGGTTGTGCGTGCTAGAGCTAGGTACTATATCTCACAAGTTATTATTCGCGTTTCCAGCAGTATTCGAAAAAAGGCAATTTTTATAAATCGGTTATAAGTGATAATATTACGCATATTATTGTGTGTTCTTGGTGCAACCATTTTTGAATAAGGTAGGTTTTATTTTGCGAGACATTTGCTTTTATTTTATGACTATTATTATTGTTTTTGTTTTTAGTGATGGCATCACAAGAGAAGAGAAAAATTGATTCAGAAGGAAGAATATTTAATCCAGATTGGACAAATAAATATTTTTTTTTTAAGTTTAAAAACAAATACATTTGTCTTGTGTGTCGTGAAACCGTTTCAGTGGCAAAAGAATATAATATGCGGCGCCATTTTGAATCAAAACATTCGCAGTTGTCTGGCTTAGACGAAAACGAAAAGATATTAAAAATCAGACAATTACAAGTAAATTTAACTGGAGAGCAAAATATAGTTCAACGTTTTAGTAGGCGAGCTGATACTGGAACTATAGTAAGCTACAAAATATCGCGAGAAATTACTGCTACAGGCCGTCCATTTACTGATGGAGATTTTATAAAAAGATGTATGTTAATAACTATGGACGAAATTTGTCCTGAGAAAAAACAAGCGGTCGAAAATATTTCACTATCCCGTATGACGGTACAAAGGCGAATTTCTGATATATCATCTGATCTTTTCGAGCAACTTAAACAACAGGCTACCAAATTTGAATATTTTGCTATTGCCATTGACGAGAGTACGGACATTAAGGATACTGCTCAACTTTTAGTTTTTATACGGGGAGTAACAGATGATTTTAACATTTTTGAGGAACTTGGTAGTATTTGTCCAATGAAGGGTCGAACTACAGAAGTTGCCAAGGAAGTCATAAACTCTATTAATATATTAAACCTTTCTTGGGAAAAGCTATCTGGTATCTGTACAGATGGTGCTCCTTCTATGGTTGGAAAAAATATTGGGGCAGCAGTTCTGATACAAAAGTACAGCGAAAAAACTATTCGTAAATACCATTGCATCATACATCAACAGGCCCTGTGTTCCAAAATTCTACCATATAAACACGTAATATCAACGGTGGTACAGATTGTCAACTATATTCGATCGAGAGGGCTCAAGCACCGTGCTTTTCAAACTTTTCTCGAGGAAGTAGGAGCAGAGTTTGGTGATTTAATTTATCACTCCGATGTAAGATGGCTAAGCTGTAAGAATATGCTTCATAGATTTGTCGCACTGGAAACTGAAATAACACATTTTTTGCAAGAAAATAACAAAATATTCGAAGACCTTCAAGACGACGACTAGAAAGCTGACTTGTATTTTATCACAGATATTATGGGCCATATTAATGATTTGAACAAAAGTCTTCAGGGAAAAAATCTGATGGTGTTCGAGATGTATAACGCAGTCAAGTCGTTTTGTCTAAAACTCAATCTTTTTTATGACCTGTTGCTTAAGGCAGATTTTGTTCATTTTCATTTTTGCCAAGAAAACATTTTGGTCAATAAATCAGTTTATTCAAACAAATTTGCTGCCAGCATTGCTGTGCTTAAGGAAGAGTTTCAATCAAGATTCAGCCTCCTTAATGAAGATAAAATTTTATTTAAACTTATTGAAGATCCCTTCTCTGTTGACCCTAGTGAAGTACCTGCAGATCTTCAGTTGGAACTTATTGATCTGCAGTGCTCAAATATTTATGAAGAAAAACATCGAGAAGGAAATTTGCTTGATTTTTATAAAATTCTTGACAAAAACAAATTTCTAAAATTGATCAATACTGCCAAGGAAATATTAAGTCTTTTTGGTAGTACCTACATTTGCGAGCAGACCTTTTCTGTCATGAATATGAACAAAAGTGCAAATAGGTCTACACTTACTGATCAACATTTGGGAGATATACTGAGGACATCCACTTCAAAACTTACTCCAAACTATGAAAAACTTGTGACCGAGAAGCGAACAAACATCTCACATTAGTGTGATACTCTTAAACATACAAGTGTAACTTCGGTTAAAAATAAAACTTTATGAATAATTTTTGTTTTATTTAAAAAAAAAATACTTGTAAAAAATAAACAATAAATTAATTTTTAAACTGGCTCAAAATTAACGTTTTTGAACGTGACCCCCCCCCCTCCAAAAAAAACACAAACTAAATCTGCCCTTGGCCCTCGTACACCTGCCGTTTTTTTAAACTGGCCCTTTGAAAATCCCAGTTGTGCAGGCCTGTTTTAGAGCAATAATATATTTATTTACAACTATCTATTTTAATAATTTCAACGATTGCACGAAAAATAGTGTGTATGCCATGGCCGCGAAACTTTTTAACGACCTCAAGATTATCTTGCCTCGGCCGCAAGCGGCCTCGGCGATAACTGTTCTTTCGGTACGTTAAAAAGGTATTTCGCGGCCTTAGCATACAAATAACTATTTCAGTTCCTATTTTTTGTTCCCAACAAATAAGCTCTCATTTTTTGAAGATAATTCCGGCTTATTTGCTGGTTCACTCAAAGCTGCCTCGAAAGTGGGGTGTTAAGGTTTAAGTGTCACTTCTTTATGATAAGTTTTACTTTCTGAAAAAGTTTTCTGAATGAAAATCATTAAAGGAATTCACAGATATGATGAGTTTATTATTGCACTTGAATCATTTCCGCCTAGATTTAATCTGCGGATAGATATAATACTACTCGCGCCTTCTTCCATTGTCTATTTGGGCTGTGATAGTAGTTAATGCAACCAAATTGTTCATATTGAATGTATCATTCATAATGAGGAAACTATGAGTTTCAAACTGTTTACAGATATTTAGGAAATTTTAGAATTATCTGACTTCTATTGGAAACCCTGAAATTACTTTTTTATGATTCTCTACTTCTTCTACTAGTAGATGTAAACTCTAGTGGTCAATAAAACGCGGCTAAAGTCATTGGTGAGATGTTTTGCAGAATAAAAGACGAGTCAAAGTTTGCATTCGGATGTTTCGAATATCAGATGATGATTAGTGGTAATTTTATATTGCTGCAATTAAGCCTAATATAATGAAGCACGTAATGTAGCAATATGCCTACTGAAAAATGATGCCTAAGTATAGGTACAAAAAATGTTCTATTACGATATTCTATCGCAGTTGATATGTTTTGAAAACACATAAAGAATAAGTAGGTAAATAATAATATATCAGTATTATTTGCACAAGCTTTTGTTTAGTTCCACTTACACGTGTGGTATCTACTGTCTATAACGGGGTCAAAATTTCAGTGGAAATTTTGAGCCAATCCACTGATCCAATCATATTTAAATTTGGCAGGTGTCCATTAAATTCATTCAGGTTCATTACAACATTCACAAGAGAAAAAACAAGATAGCGAACAGTTTTTGTGATTTATTGTCCAACTATTCATAATTCGAATCTCGAGTAGATTTTGTATTTTTTCAAAATTCGAAATGGCGAATACGATTTTTGATTAGATTCTTTCAAAATTGGTACCTATACAAGGGCTTCTTGTGTTGGAGACCAATACGAACATTCAAGATGAAGGACAAATTTTGTGATTCATGTCGGAATCCGTCCATGATAGATATCCAGAATTATTTGGGTAGGACACTGGAAATTTTGAAAATTCAAGTGTTGGCGGACATGTGATCTTTAATCGATGATTCGATGTTAACAACAATTTATAGACATATAAGGATAGTTCCAAAGGATGTTGTCACCAGAAATCATTCATCTCCTACACGGCTCTAAAATACATTTTTTGTTGTACAATATAGTTATTTGTATATTTAGAGCGGCAATGGCACTTTGTTCTTGAAATAAACACATGTTTTTTTTTCTTCAAACGCTGCTTTTAAACATAGAAACGATCGACACTTCATTCAACATAGGCACCTAATATTACCCATGAGAAAATAAACACTCAATAGTAATCCCAAATGAATAAGCTATCCAAATATCCAATAATTTACATCTCTAATAAAACAAGATAACTTGCTTGAAAAAAAAAAAGAATGTCGAGATCGAATCGCAGGCCTTCAGCTTGATAGCAGCTTCGCTCTCAACACCACCACAGTTCCTAAGAGTGGTATGAATTTATTGTCTATATTAACCATCATGCAAGAACAGGTTCGTTTTCAACAAAAGCTGTAGAGATCGACCGTTTCTTCAATATTTTCGCCCCAGAGCGAAAAAGCTATCACAAAATGACATTTCTGAGAAGGAAAGGCTACCTACTTTGGTAAGCGGTTATAGAAAAAAATATAGTTTACTGACCATGCACGATCATCGGGGAGATGGAAATATTTATGGTTTTAAGCACTGTCCACATTGCCTAAAGTGATACTTTTCAGCACACGTAAGTGAAAAAATCAAATGTGCGTAAAGTTATGTTTTACGCATCGTTCATATAATTCCAAAAGACAGTATTTTGCATCAGATTTTACTCGGAAGTCATCAAATGAGAACTTCACATAATAAAATATACTCAACAATTGCTACAATTTGCCAATATAATAACAGTCGTACAAAAAAAAATGTAGATACATTTTCGTAAAGAGCTTTTCTTTACTCACATGTTTCCACGCTCAAAAAATAAGTTTTAATTTACGAACTTTTGTATCATATATAATTAACTATTTCATCTTCTTTATATGAGTTTTCTGTGCATATCGGTCATGAAGTCATAAAGTTTCATTTTTGATAAGGATGTCCACTTATAGAGGTTATTTCGAACGATCGACTGAAATTTCAAATTCAGTCGCAGAAAATGTCATTATCTCAGTTCCTAATTTCGAAAGAAAACCCTTATTAGGTTTTACAACTTTGACTTTATGGTTAATAAATAAACTTGAAAAAAAACATTTTAGAGAAAAGTTTCTATTTAAATGTACTAAAAAGAAGAAAATAAATTTAAAAGTGAATAAACCCATCATTTTGTTACAATATAAAAATCTAAATGATATAAAAGCTTGTCGCGAGAAGAATATATGTAATTCTTATAGTGCATTAAATTTAAAATTACCTCAAGATTTATCCACACGACAAGCTTTTATATCATTTAAAATTTTATAATGTAACAAAATTCTGGGTTTTTCGCTAATGCATTTAAATAAAAGCTCTTATCTGAAGAGGTTTTTAAAGTTTGTTTATTTATTTCTTTTTTAGTTTTCTGTGAATATGTTTCTTAGTCTGTTCATTTCAATCAATGCGCCATTGTTGCATGGTCGCTTGCACGTTAATTTACCGTTGGAAATTTTTCCAAATTTCTACGTGTTCTCTAAATAGCTTTAGAGGAGGGCAGATTAGTAATTTTTTTCAAACCGTTTTATTCAAGGCCAGATAATTTTCACTATTTTTAAGGATTTTTTTTATTTATATACCGCGAGTTTTCCAATTTTTTTTGTGACAGGAAAGGAGGGCGAGTCCCCCGATATATTTTTGTTTTTATCATTATTTTCCATGTAAGAAACTGTTGAAACATTTTCCGAATTCCTTTGCGTTCTCTATCTAGCTTTTGGGGAGGGGAAAGGAGGGGCGACATTTTTTAAACCATCATATTCGACGGTCAGATATTTTTCTCTATTTTTACAGTTTTTTCCAATTATTATTTCTAGTGTTTTCCATTTTTTTTTTTCGAGAAAAGAGGGAGGAGAGTACCCTCCTACTTATTTTTTTCTTGCTTTAATTTTTAACGTCCAAATCCGTCAAGAAATCGTCCGAAAATCAACGCGTTTTCTATCTAGCTTTCGGAGGACGGGGGGGGGGAGTCAATTTCTTTTTATAAACCATAACATTCGACTGTCAGATATTTTTCACGATTTTTACCGATTTTTCCGATTTTAATTTCACGAGTTATTTTTCCAACTTTTTGAGAGAAGGGGGGGCAGCCCCCCCTACTTATTTTTTTAGATGTTATTTCTGACGTCCAAATCCGTCAATAAAACTTCCGAAACCGTACGCGTTCTCTATCTAACTTTCGGGGGGCAGGGGAGGGGCAATTTCTTCGACATTAAGTTTTGTCATCGGAACTGAACCAACACGTAACAACAACAACAACAATAACTTGAAACCAATCATCGGTTGTCATCATGAACGTTGGACATCTTCTCTCAATTAGTCAAGAGAAATCACCCTGAAAATATCGAATTCGAAAACTGACTGAGACCTAACAAGACGAAAACAATGAAATGCCAAACATCACGAAAGTTTGCTACGTTGCTCTCTCGTTTACATGCAAATTGCAAATGGCAGGTGAAATGGACACTGGGCCAATCAAAAACACAAAATAATGACCATTCATTATTCACTTTACACGATTACTACGACACTTTCCATCTCAATCGTTTGTATTTTTTTTGGGGGCAACCGTGCTGGTGCCATCTACTAATAAACCCCATCGTCATCCAATAATAATTCCATAAGTTTGACTGACTATACTTCTTTAGACAATGGTAAAAATGTATTTGTTTTATTGTACCGAAAATTATTTGATCTTCACAAACTTTATCTGATCATGACATGTTTCGCTTCTTCAAGTGTTTAGACAAGCTGAATAATCATTTATATACCCTTTGCAATTATATATAATGACTATCCTGCTACCCTCTGAATATGATCGAAAATCTAGCTACGTAGCACAATTCGACAAGAGATGCCAGCATGGGGACTTATGAAGTGCACCGATTATCGAATAGATAAGAAAAAGAATGATCTCACTTGTAGACTGATGGTATTCCACTCCCAGTGGTCTATGAGAAGAATAGCAAGATGGGTGAATTATCAACCATAATAATATTTATGGAATATTATACAACTTCTCCTCTTTTGGCTAGAAAATCCACAAGTTTGTGTTCAACAGTGAAACATGCTTTCTTTCAAGGTAGGCTAAAAAAAAACTGGATGCAACATCTTTCGTTTTGAGACTAAATGTCAGAATCTGGGCCAATTAACCAAGGTCGAATCATGATCTTATTTGAAATAATCAGTGAAAGAAATTGGTGGGACAATGAAGTAGAGTAAATGAGGCAGTCACTGAGAAGTTGGCTTTTGTTTACATTGTCCTAGAACATATTCGAATTTGAAACTTATGAGGTTGGATAAATTACCTCTAAACTGCTCCACATGGTGTGAATAAAGTCACTGATCCCTCAAGCTATTTAAAATGTAATAACATTTTCCTTTAACTTTCAGGTATCATAACCACAAGCTTGAGAGGGTGGATGTGTCTTCAGAAAGTTCTAGCTATTCGAATAATTGTGATTGTAAATATTATAGAATAAAGTGAATGAAAAATGAATTATTTTACAATCTTAATGAATATAAATATGGGATTTGTGATTATCACTGAATATAGTGAATGAAAATTGTTTCAAATCATCTTGTATTCTAGATGAATATACAGATGAGATTTATAAATTATTAATTATTACAGTTAATGACAGTTATAAATTATCCTATAATCTAAATGAATGATATAAAGATGAGATTTATGATTATTATTGAAAACAGGGAATGAAAATTGTCTTGAATTGTCTTATATTCTAAATGGATACATAGGTGGGATTGAACTGTAACAGCTCTTTCCAGGTAAGTACTAATCAAAATTATAGAGAGTTCAACCCCTATCTACATTTATAAAATGACCGCAAAGATTAAGATTGTAATTATCTAATCTAATTATCTTCACTTCCAAGATGATAAATACAAGGGTAAGTTTTCATCTGATTGTTTCTGAATGAATTGAAATTATTTTATCCTTTTCATTTCTTCTTCTCATCCAACGAATAGTTGGTTAGATCCTATATAGGTAGCAGGTTTTGAATTTGTAACAAAAAAAAATAATAGGACTTTATTAAGAATTTATATAAAATACAGTTTTCTGTACTTGTCGCAAAAAAGTGAAGGTTAAAACAGGTGATACTATGCCTTAAAAACATTCATACAAATGAAATAAACAGTAATTCAATGAAATACAACAAATTATGGCATGATTAGAAATGGATTTCTACGGAAAAATTTAAAATTACACAACAGATAATAAGTACAATGCAGAGAATCAGACGATAATTTACACAAGAATTATATCGGGAAAATGATATTCATATTTGGGGGACTCACACATACATATTGGTTTTCATTGATATAAAATATCATAAATGTGATAGGATAAAATGTAATATAATATTAAAATTATAATTAAAATGCAGAAAAATGCAGAGAAGTAATGCAAACATATATGAAAAGAGCGGTATTCACATGGAGAGCTAGTTTAACTTTTTTGTCGAGTATTTTCCTATCAGATTCCGATCAAATTGTCTGTATCTCTGAAAAACAAAAATCTTGAGAGTTTTTTTGACATGAGGTTTCAATGTTATATCTTTTCAATTTTTGGTAATGTGTTATACAATTTAATCACACAAAAGGAGAATGCTCTTTGTGAAATTGATTTTTTTTTACGATAGTGGGGTAAGCGAGTTGTGCGCGATATATTGTATTATGTTGGTGATTTCTAGAGCTTGCTCTATTACTACAGAATTGATACTTCACCAATGTCCATTATTTGAAATTATTCATACAAACGATCTGACGGAAACCTCGAGTTTTTCGACATTATTAGTTTGAGGAATCTTCTCTGCAGTATCTCTTAATGAGTTATATTATCGTGTAGCTGAACCCCAAGTAATTGAGCCGTATCTCAAATGACTTTCAACAAGGGCAAAATACAGAAATCTCAGTTCTTTGTCTGGCAAACATTTTAATAATAGGTATAACGTATATGATTTCTCTCACGGAATTGATGGTAAAAGTTTTTCCTTGTGTAGTCACGTTGATGCCCTCAAATGGGCAGATATGTTGCAACTGAATAGTAGAGAGTTTGTTTTGGCCAAATAAATAATTGTCAAGAGTATATGATCAAGCCACTGTTTGTGTAGAACAAAGTCTGTCTCTACTTTATTTTCAAGCTCGTTTTATGTATCTGCTTCATGAAAAATTGTAGTATCGTCAGCATAACCTATTATGTTGCCAACGGTGTTCAATCTAAATGTTATGGTACAAATTATTGAACAAAATTGGACCAAACACCGTGCCTCGAATCACACCACACTCAATTTTTTTTGGACTTATTTTTGTATCACCCACTATTACGACCAGTTCCATATTTTGCAAATAGCTTTCGAAGATTTTTAGACAAATTCCTTTGATACCATTATTTTCTAGGGTCTGCAAAAGTAATCGATGGCAACAGTATCAAAAGCCTCAACAAGTCGATGAATAGTCATAAGGAAGGTGATAAAGGTAACTGTTTAGTAATTCTCAATAAATTCGACTATATAAATAAGGTAGAAACCTTTCTATCCGAACACGATTTCATACCGATAAATTCAAACCCTTTCAATAGTTTCATCAAAAAACAAAAACATACATCAAAGTAAGCAATGATCTTTTTAAGAAGTACAATTCACCATATAACTTAATTTCCAGTAACCCAGTCATGCCACGTTTGTATGGACTTCCAAAGATACATATAGTCAACATTCCAATCAGACCTGTAGTAAGTTTCACTAACACACCAGTTTCAACATTAGCAGCTTTCCTTTACAATCTCATAAAAGAACTAACAAATTTCAAGCCGAAACACTCGGTAAGTAATACTTTAGATTTAGTAACAAAATTGAATAATCTAAATTTACCCACTAAAAATTATCTCATGATCTCCTTTGATGTCAGTAATCTCGATACATTAGTTCCTAAATCAGAAACTATACCTCTAGTAGGCAATATTCTTAGAAATAACCTTGTCAATGAAGACACTGTTATACAAATTTTAACTTTATTAAATTTTTGCCTTTCCCAAGATTTCTTCATCTTCAATGAGAAATTCTACAGACAACCAGAGGGCTTAGCAATGGGTAGTTGCTTATCTCCATTTTTAGCAGACTTATTCATGAATAACTTAGAAATCAACCACATAGTTAAAGATAATAATAATGAAATATCACACTGGTTCAGGTATGTAGACGATTGTTTAGTCTTCATTGAAGGCAACTCAGACACAGCCGAAAACCTTCTGAGAAAAATTAATTCTATCCATCCCAACATTAACTTCACACTTGAACTTGAATCTGATAACAAATTGAATTTTCTGGATCTAACCATCAATAAATCTGACAATCTGGAATTCAGCATTTACAGAAAACCCACTCAAACAGATCATGTCATTCCATCTTTCTCTAATCACCCATATCAACATAAAATGGCAGCCTTTTATTGCTACATCCATAGACTCCTTAACATCCCTCTTTCTTCCACAAATTACAACAAAGAGTTGAACGTTCTCAAACAAATCGCATACAATAACGGTTATAATCCCAACATCATTCCAAATTTAATTCAAAAAGTCAAAAATAAAAGAGAACAATATTTAACCTACCCGAGAGTAGAAAACCCTTCTAGATTTGTATCTCTACCGTTTATAAATGAACATATTTCTATAAAAGTCTCTGGTTGCATCAATAATAAAATAACAAATATAAAAATTTCTTTCAAAAGTAACAATAATTTAAGTAAACATTTAGTAAATTCAAAAGACAAAATTAACAAATTATCAAAAAGTGGAATTTATAAACTTCTTACATATGAAGGACTTGTAGGCCTTTGAAAGTTCGTATAAACGAACACCTGAACAAACCTGGAAACTCAGCTTTCGGACACCATATCAATTTTAATAAACATAATTTCAGTCCAAATCGAAACTCACAAATTTTGAAACAAGTAAATTCAAAAAATTTCAACAGACTAGATTTTCTCGAAGATTTACAAATAGACAAGGAAATACAGTGCAACAACTTATGCTTAAACACACAAGTACAACTGAACAGATCATATATTCCTCTACACAGGAGATTAAAATAGTACTCCATTGTCAACAAAATTCTCTAAATTTATTGTTCTTTGCTCACTATGTTAACTTTACATTCTGTAGTCACAAAACATTGTCAAATGTCATAAACTCACTTTTAACTCTCATTGGACATGGACCTTATGTCAATGTCACCACTCTTCATCTTCAATCTTGTCAAAATTTAAAAAAACTTATTCCTTCCGTTTGTACCTCGTGGCTGACAGTACAGCACGAAAAGGCATTTGCATTTTGTATAAAAATGCAGATCCAAAAACTTTAAAATAAAAAACCCCTAAGGGATACACATTAAGTACTTAATTTTTTAAAATGCTGAATGTTTGTCCGTACCAAACAAATGTTAACTTTGGTCATGTTGACTTTTTCAATAGTGCTCCTGTATAAGTACTTGACGAGTAAGTAATTCAAAATTTCTTCACTCTTACATTGTTTCAATTATTACTTACTTGCAGGTATAGCACTGATGATGGCTTAATAGCCGAAAGCGCTTTGCGATTATAATAAATTTACATACACGAAATACAACTCTTTCATTGAATAAGGAAGGTTAACCAGTTTCTAAATGATGTATTTCCAATGAATTTTCAAGATTTTTCAAATTGTGTCATGAGTCGGGATTTGCAGTAATATTTTTGTGTGTATGGTTCTGCCAGGTTATAATATATTTATAGTTATTTTTTCAACTATTCAATTGACTATAAATACTCCACATAGACTCTGTGTTTCAGTCTGGAATCGAAGCTTCTCACCGTTGAAATGAAATATGATTGTTATGGCTGATTGCCAGAATGAACAAAGAGGAAAATGTAATATTATATATAAAATATTTTATAAAAAAGTAAAAATTTTGGAAAGGATTTAAAAAATACACTAATACGCAGTCGAACACATCGCCCTGATTATGTTATTTTCCATAGTGCAGCAAACAATTTAGAGTAGCCATAATATGATCATTCATATGTGCAAAATACATTGTGAAACGATTGAACTTACCCATTTCAGCCTTGTTGAAGAATTTGTCACCAAGTACAACATTTCTGGATACTTAAACTGACGGCTTAGAAAATACGTGACAGACGATAATTTTGGGGTTATACGACAACTAACAGTATAAAGCAGGGAATGGAAAATATTTGAATACAGTTTCATAGCTATCAGTACCGAATATGCTACAATTTGTACTAGCCATATGAATCAAGTGTATGTATAATTTAAGGTTCATATAAAGTCAAATATTTGGCGTTTCTGAATTGTAAGATTGCACGACAAGATGTTTTTCATACCATAGTGTCAGCGATCTTTTATGATATTTCCAAATAAATTACAGTTTTCTGCTAGAATATCTACCGAATATCCAACGGTCAACCCTACTGCTAATGCATTGTTGCCAAATCTCAACATTATTTGGAGTACTGCGAAATAGCTCACAGGTATTAATTGTAGTAATGTGGTTCAATGCATCATGTAGCTATATAACGGATAGCCAGATTACTAATAATAATAATTATTATTACATTTCTTGATCATTGTGGATATGATTTTGTGATTTCTTTCTCTTCAATAATGAATTATTTATCTACTTAGAGATATAGAATATATATATATATATATATATATATATATATATATATATATATATATATATATATATATATATATATATATACAGGGTGAGTCAGAATAAGACCAACAAACTCCGACTACAGATTCCTTGCCTCATTTTGAGATGAAAAGGTTCTATCAAGGTATGTCCTAAAATGCATCCCCTCTGAGATACAGGGTGTCAAAAGTGCGAAAAAAAATTTGATTTATTTTTTTTTTCTCTAAAACCCTTGATGAAAAAAATTTCAAACTTGGTGCACTAATCAAGATTTATCAACGTGATAATTTGAAGTTATAATTTTCAATTTTCGTAAACCAGTGGTGTAGTTCCTTCATATTTTCTTTGGACAACTGAATTGACAAATGAGCGTTTGACATCAGTTAGGCTCATCCATACTCAACCGAAAAGTTATAACATTCCATTTGCCTAAAAGTGAAGGTTTCTGAGATATTTGCAAAAAACTGAAGATATGTCCTGAGAAGAGACATAACATCCTTTGTGCTATATTATAACTTATAGGAATAATTGTCAACCTTGATCAACGCATAAAAAATACACAACCATATGCTGAATGGAATAATTTCCCTCGATAAACCAATTAGAAAAGGCTCTAAAAATAATACTCCAACATAAAATTCAACAAATCAAGAGTAATAAGAAAAGGAAGAAAAAATATAACTTTTGTCCAGTTTCCACTAACACTTTACTACTTTATTACGACCGGTTTCGGCTTTTACACCATTTTCAAGTAACTACAGATTTCATCAAGTTCGTGAATATTTATACATAAGAAAGTAATTAAAGAGAGGTTGGGTTTAAATTACCTAACTGATGTTTCAAAACAAGTTGGGAAATACCTAGAATCTACCTGATGAGTCAATTTAATTTATCTAATAGGGGTTCATACAATCGGTGGGTCCAACTTTGTTATCAAAAGTCACAAATTCAGAAGTGGAGAGCTACATAATTCTAACTGGTCATTAAGGGTATCAAAATTGGGGTTTTTATTCAATTTGTTTATTTCCAAGGCTTCCAACAAGTTCATTTCTCTTCCTTTATTGCACGCATGAAGGATGTTATCAGATAAAAAATCAGCTATATATAGACATTTACAAGAAACGAATCATACAATAAATAAAAATAACATGAACATCCTTCATGCGTGCAATAAAGGAAGAGAAATGAACTTGTTGGAAGCCTTGGAAATAAACAAATTGAATAAAAACCCCAATTTTGATACCCTTAATGACCAGTTAGAATTATGTAGCTCTCCACTTCTGAATTTGTGACTTTTGATAACAAAGTTGGACCCACCGATTGTATGAACCCCTATTAGATAAATTAAATTGACTCATCAGGTAGATTCTAGGTATTTCCCAACTTGTTTTGAAACATCAGTTAGGTAATTTAAACCCAACCTCTCTTTAATTACTTTCTTATGTATAAATATTCACGAACTTGATGAAATCTGTAGTTACTTGAAAATGGTGTAAAAGCCGAAACCGGTCGTAATAAAGTAGTAAAGTGTTAGTGGAAACTGGACAAAAGTTATATTTTTTCTTCCTTTTCTTATTTCATCATGAACTTCCACAAAATAAATAGATCATCAATCAAACAAGTTAAATCAAGAGTACTTATCTTCGGTTTTTCGCAAAAATTGGTTCAGATCTAAAAACTTATTTGAGTGGAGTATTATTAATTTGAAGTTGGGTTTGTTTTTTTTTTATTATTGCACATAGGAAATTACGTTTATACTCAGGACATATCTTCAGTTTTTCTCAATTATCTCAGAAACCTTCACTTTTAAACACATATAATGTTATGACTTTTAGGTTGAGTATCGATGAGCCTAACTTATGTCAAACGCTCATTTATCAATTCAGTTGTCCAAAGAAAATTCGATCAAATAATATGACGAATAAAAAAAAACGGAGTTTGTCGGTCTCATTCTGACTTACCTGTACTATGTTATGAATACTCCCAACATTGAAAAATGTTCAGAAGGTTGACAATTATTCCTATAAGTTATAATAAAGTTGCATCATGCGATTATAGCACACATGATGTTATGTCTCTTCTCGGGATATATTTTCAGTTTTTCTCAGAAACCTTCATTTTTGGGCAAATGGAAAGTCATGACTTTTAGGTTGAGGATGGATGAGCCTAACTGATGTCAAACGCTCACTTGTCAATTCAGTTGTCCAAAGAAGATATGACGGAAAATATGACCACATACCATCGTAACTACGCCACTGGTTTACGAAAATTGAAAATTATAACTTCAAATTATCACGTTGATAAACCTTGATTGATGCACCAAGTTTGAATTTTTTTCTCCAGGAGTATTAGAGAAAAAAAAAATTAATCTAATTTTTTTTCGCACTTTTGACACCCTGTATCTCAGAGGGATTGCATTTTAAGACATACGTTGATAGAAACTTTTCATCTCAAAATGAGGCAAGGAATCTGTAGTCGAAATTTGTCGGTCTTATATATATATATATATATATATATATATATATATATATATATATATATATATATACCAGCGTGACAATCCTACCCAGGAAAATACAAATAAGGATGGATTTAGCGAGGGGCAATATATGAAAATATAAGTAGAAAAGTTATTGGGTATAACCCTCAAAATGTTCTGCAACCGTAATACATCTTCGCACTTGATTTTACCGTACTGATGAGAGCTTAAGCTCGAAACACGTGTCTACGGTTGCAGAACATTTTGAGGGTTATACCCAATAACTTTTCTACTTATATTTTCATATATTGCCCCTCGCTAAATCCATCCTTATTTGTATTTTCCTGGGTAGGATTGTCACGCTGGTAGCTATAGCTGCCTCCGTGACGACGTTAGTTGTTGCATTGTAAGCACAAGGTCTTCTAACCGAAGCCACAAATGTGTGGTTGGCTTCCTGTTGTTGACTTCCTTTGTTTCTATTTTTACATCCAAGTGTTGTACATCTCCGCACTTGATTTTACCGTACTGATGAGAGCTTAAGCTCGAAACACGTGTCTACGGTTGCAGAACATTTTGAGGGTTATATTCAATAACTTTTCTACTTATATTTTCATATATTGCCCCTCGCTAAATCCATCCTTATTTGTATTTTCCTGGGTAGGATTGTCACGCTGGTAGCTATAGCTGCCTCGGTGACGACGTTAGTTGTTGCTTTGTAAGCACAAGGTCTTCTAACCGAAGCCACAAATGTGTGGTTGGCTTCCTGTTGTTGACTTCCTTTGTTTCTATTTTTACATCCAAGTGTTGTACATCTTCGCACTTGATTTTACCGTACTGATGAGAGCCTAAGCTCGAAACACGTGTCTACGGTTGCAGAACATTTTGAGGGTTATACCCAATAACTTTTCTACTATATATATATATATATATATATATATATATATATATATATATATATATATATTTATATATAATAGGTATAAGGCGAAGGGTTGTCTTGACTAACTAGTTGAGGAAAAATGCAGATGGATCTTGAGGATGCAGTTTGTTATTTGGTCGAGATTTCGGAAATGTTCATTTTCTTTATCAAGACATCAAGCATGAGGTTTATAGTGAAGAGTCAACATTGATGAGACACATACAAAGTCATGATTCATGATGGTGGAGAACATCCAATTCTTTTTTCAATAATTATTATAATAATTTCGGTTCAAACTTTCCTATTATATTTTTTGAAACTTGCAGACATAACTCAGTACGGAGTGTGGGGTTTGAAGATCCAAGACAAATCTGAGGGCGAGCGAAACAAATTTCCTGAAATTTGTTAACAGAACACAGCAAGGGACATTGAAACCGAATAATGAGGCCCCTGAGGTGTCTATCCAATCAAAACCGGAAGCACTGCACCTTCCACCAAAGTCACGAACAATACTCTCCAGAAGGCATTGAATTCGTTTTCAAGGTTCTTCCTTTCTTTTCGTTTCTTCTCTTTTCCAGCTCTTCGTATAGGATTATTGTTCAGTGGTCTACAAAATATTTTAGTTTCGCAGGATCTGCATTTTTTGTGAATGTAGTCTTCGCGGGCCTCATTATTGTCGATTAGCGACCTCTACAGAGCCTTGTCAGTGAATTTAGTGAAACTTACAGAGCCTCTAGCTTTTTGTTGGGTGGAAACCTGGGGGAAATAATTTTTCGGGATCAGTTGAGTCCTGTCTGTGAATTTGATGGAATTCACAGTGCCTCCATTATTTTGTTGGGTGGAGACCTCGGGGACCTAGTTTTTCGAATACTGTGGGCCTCTGCTGAGTCCTGTCTTACGGATTTTGTTGAATTAGAAGTATCTTCGTCCTTTTGTTGGCTGGAGACCTCGGTGACCTCGTTATTCAAATTCAGTGGCCTTTGCTGGGTCCTGTCTGTGAATTTGGTGAAATTCACAGTGCCTCCATAATTTTGTTTGGTGGAAACCTCGGTAACCTCGTTATTCGAATTCAGTGGCCTCTGCTGAGCCCGTGAATTTGGTGAGAGTTGCAGTGCCTCTGGTTTTTATTGGGTGGAGACTTCGGAGAATTTATTATTCGAATTCAGTGTTCCTTGCTGTGCCCTTTCTGAAAATTTCAGGAAATTTACAGCGCCTTCAGATTAGTATTGGGTGGAGACCTCGGTTTTTTAACCTAACCCCTGTGACGAATCATTTCTGCAAGTTTCGGATAATCTGCGGGGTCTTCAGTTTTGTAATGGGTGTACACAACATTTTTCAGAAACAGTGATGTATTTTCCTTGTCTGCAAATTTCGGTTGATTTGCAGAACATCCAGGCTTACCATGGGTAGAGACCTCCTTTTGTTCTGAGAGGGGTTATCTTTTCAATCGTTTTTAGTGCTTTCAATGGAAGGGACCATTTTCTTTAAAGCTGGTTCATTCGTTTTATTAGATTTTGATTTCCAAAACTGATATTTTAAATCGCAAAACATAAAACGTATTTATTACTTACATACTTCTTCAACAAGGCTTTAGGCGGACCAATCCAACATTCAACTGATGAACTGACAAACCCCTATCGATGTAACTTTCATTTTTGAAAAATTAAACAAATTACATCGGTTACCGTTGTCTAGAGGTATTGGCAACGCTGTACAGTAGCAGAACTATTTTTGTCTTTTCGTTATATCCGAGGTTTTGAAAATCATTATTAGAAATATAAACTGTTTGATTTTATGTCCGAAAAATAGTATGAATAGTTCCTCAATGTTCAGTCTTCTAAATTTCATATAAATATCACTTGCAAAAGCTATTTTTCTCAACTGTCTTTGATTTTATAACAAGATTCTATTTTTTTTTTAATTGTGAGGGAACTTTGAAGTTGAAAATTCTGAAAAAAATCATGATTATCTTTTATGTTGACATCGATATGTCATGACATTTGAAATGGAATCAGATTTTCTTCTTCATCTCTGTAGTCATTCAATTTGAATGCCAAAATAACTCGAATTTTTTTTCAGAATTTTTAAACTTGCCGATAATTTTTTTATGGGTTTATAATATGAACCTTAAATGCTGGTCGAGGAGCATGTTGCAAATAATCTCTCTCTACCAAGAACTGAATTTGTGAGAATATCTTCGGGAGTTCATTGCCAACTATCATACCAGGACCCTTGACTCCGCAAGAAGAGTAAGCCCTCCGCACTGTCATATTTGGTTTTGGGGGAAAAATACATTGAAAGTGTAAATCATTATATTAATCCATGGAAAATCAATACAACATTTTTTGCAGGAATAAATATTCATGAAGAACCAACTATGGAAAAGTCTTCAATGTGTATCCAACTTCATGGCGAACACTATTTCATGGTCATGGTAAGGCATTCGATCAAATCATTTCTTATTAAGAAAGAGAGCTTTTTGTCAACAACACAATACACGGATTAAATTGAACTCAGCAAACCCTAATGACATCTTTTCTTTACCATTCATTATTTTTAACGAATACATTTTTCAAGTTGCTGCCAGGTCAATATTCGGTTTAGTCTGTCTCGAAATAGAGATAGAATCTGGTAGCGTTCAGAGTCTTATCGTAACGTTGAGCCACAGGCGTTTCAGGCGTTGGCATACTTGCTGCGAAAAAGTTCCCAAAGCTGATAATTTACACGTTACAAGTTAGGGAAATGTTCATCAAGTTCTAAGATGCACCTCATATTTCTATCTAAGTTTTGGAGAAACTTTCCAGGTATTACCAACTCGGCAGTTTGCACCTGCACCTTTCCAGGATAATTGACACCGCACACATTCAAGTTCCGTGATGGAACGTTTTCTTGAAGGTTGGGATCATTTCCCAGTAACTTTGTTCCCAACTGGGCGAATTTCAGGTTTGGAATATCTTCTGGAAAGTGCCACATTTCAGTGTATTTCGAGGTGAGTATGCCAAGAAAACACTGAATTATATTCAGAATAGGATGAAATAAAATGTTAATTCCATGATGACACTACCATACTCTGGCACGGAAAAAACCCAACAACATGAGAGATATTATTACTAGAGACTTGGAAATGATTCAACAATGGTGCGATGTAAATTATTTATGCTTCAATCACAAGAAAACAAATATAATGGGCTTTAACTTTGATTGCCAGAATCTCAACTTGAACAGACAAACTTTAGAATACAAAGAAACTACTAAATTCCTAGGAATATCTTTAGATGAAAAACTGAACAACATGTTTCAACTTTAACAAAAAAATTAGCATCGGGATGCTTTGCCCATAGAGTGATCACTAACGAGTTAAGCGCATCAACAGCAAAAATGGTTTATCACTCACTGATAGAAAGTGGTTCCACGAGAATCATGCAAACCATTATTTTTGAGTAAGGAAATTCTCACAATGACCTGCTTGTTCATATTGGAAACGGCATGCTTGATGCACATAAAATATAATATGACAGAGACTACAATGCAAACTTACCATGCGAGCAACAAACAGCTCTACCCATTCCGAAGCTCACTCTAACAAAATACTCTCTGTTCTACGTAAAAAATATATAAACACATACCCACTGAACCGAGGACAATCCAAGATCATAAAATATTTAGAAAACTTTTGCAAAAGGCTCTCTTAAAAAAAGCATATTACAATACTGAAGAATTTTTTAATGAAACCCTAATATAACCTTATTGTACACGACTATTAGTTTTATTATCATATATTATAAGCTATGACAATTGTTCACCTCTATTTTTAAGCTCAACTGTTAAAAATGTACCGTTCTTTTAAAATCCTATCACATTGTTAACACATTTATGTTGTACTTGTCATCTATTTATACAGTGCGACGCTAAATTATGGAACAAATTCATTATTTCTGAATATAAACATTTTTCGGAAAAATCCTCGGACAGGTCGATTTTCTTTTCCGATGGGCCAATTTTTGAACCCCACACAAAATATATAGGGTTATCCGCAATTGAGAAAAAATGACTTTGGTGATATTTTTAAATTGGACACACCAAAATTTGTCCATCAGAAAAGAAAATCGACCTGTCCAAGGATTTTTTTGATATATCTTTATATTCAGAAATAATGAATTTGTTCCATAATTTAGCCTTGCACTGTATATACAGGGTGTTTGGTAAACCTTGTACAATATTGAAACTGGTGATAGACCAGGTCATGACTGTTCAGAATATCGGAATATCACCTAAGTAAAAATATCACCGTTTTCGAAATAATGGGCGTTTTAAGAATTTCTGGAAAATCGCTTCTAACCTTGGATTTTTGAGTGCCATGTATACAAATTGGGACGAATCCAAATATCTTTGCTGCTGAAGATTACTGATGAGTGATGCTTCTAGACGTAAAGAACAGTTTTTCAGAAAGTGAAAACATTTTTCAAGAAATGAGGGTTAAATGACAGATTTGAGTTTCATTAATTTGTTTTAAAAAAGTTTGACATTATTATCTGAAAGATACATAACCAATTGGAAGTGGACATTCATTTCGAAAGAATGCTCATTTTGTCCAGACTCTACCATGGTATAAAACAAACTATAATTATTTTTGGAAGAAGTGGTTTCCATTGAATTAGGCATGGTTTTAATCTAGGCTTCTATCAACTTCTATTCAAGAAAAAAAGGAAACTACCCAACACCAAAACTACATCACAATCACACTCGATGCGCGTTCCGCCAACAAAGTTATCATCTTCAGAAGCTAAAAGTAAGCTTTTAAGATTGTGACGTAGTTTTGGTGTTTGGGTAATTTATTTTTTTCTTGAATTGTATTTACACCAAAGGTTCCAAAATATTCTATTATTTGGTAAACTTTTATACTTACGCCCAAAAATTATTTTATTTAGAATGTATCAATATAAAATGTGGAAATAATTATTGATAATAAAGAATAGACTGCTCGGTAGCATTAAATAGTATGTCAATAAAATTAACTTTTCATGTAATTAGGCCTAATAAAATTATCGAAATGAAATGTCGATTATCCGACATGGCACCGATTTATACGAATTCTTGTGATAAATGTCGCAATTGTCCAACATCCAGATTCCAACAAAGTTTCAGAGACCGACTAATATACAGGGTGTAACCAAATAAGTGCAAACTTTTTCAAGAGAAGAATCCTTGTCGAAAATTAAAAACTTTTGTTTGAACAACTTGTGACTTCTGTCGTAGTTTTTTGAAATTATTCTGCTTGTTTCATTCAGAGGTATTTATTTTTTTGTCATGCCGTATATACTTTAAACTCCCCGAGAATATGCGCATTTGCACAACATTTATGGTGAATGTGGAGGTAGTGCTACTGCTGCAGCAGCACTTTATGCAGAACGATATCCGATTGCACAATGCCGATTATAGAATCGCTGATTTGGGGGCTATAACCTATAACGCATTTGAAAAGGTTCTTCTTGAAAATATGTCGTCTCTGCGTACGAGTGGATGGAAAATAACAATTTTGTAATATTATTCAGTGCGATGTTGAATAATTGTTATTGTGGTTTATAGTGTATCTCATTGAATGCTTCTAAGCAGTTGATTCGTTATTAGTCATAATTATTTAATCATTTCATCTTGATAGGATAAAAATAAAAGACATTACTGACAAAGTCTAATAGACCACAAGCCCAGGCACAATTTCAGGGGGTGATTTTATACACCACGGGTCATATATAATGTTGAAGTACTGGTCGAGAAACGAACGTTAGGCACTATGCCGTCAATTTTCCGCGGTACAGGTAAGTGTACAGGCGAATTGAAATGTCGTAAAAAAGGGGGTACTTTTTGATTACTTCATACATGACGGCACTATTCTCGTCAAAGAGACAATGAAAGAAGACTGCTCCAAAACTCAGTGCCGTCAAAAAATAGCGGTACAGGGAGTCGGCATTTTTTTTTTAAATCGGCGATTTTACCCCCCCTCCCCAGTTAATCGAATACTTGACGGCGTTGATTCAGTTAACTTTGCCTTCCCTTAAAATACTATAATACATCTATGCCGTCAGAAAAGGGTGGTACATGGCGTCAGAAATCGCGAATCAAAACCCTATTTTTACCCCTTATGGGGGTGGTCATTTAATACAACCTAAAATTTAGCTGATTCAATGCTATACCCTTCAGAGATAACATATTTCATTATGCCGTCAATTTTATATGGTACAATATGCTGAAAAATGTGTTTTTCATGTCGAAATCAAATTAGTCCGACAATGCAGCTACTTCCTATTAATTTTGGGGACATTTGGTTTCAACAGAATGATTGTTCAAGTCACAATGTCACGAGTCATGACCAGTGAAACAATTTCTTCAAAACACATTTCGTGATCGCTTAATATCTACATGTGGTATGATATTGTAGCCTCCCAGATCACCAGAATTAAATGATTTCTTTCTTTGGGAATATCTGAGAGAATCCGCGTATCGACATGCATTTCAGAGAGCAACAAATCCTGATGAATTAAGGGGCAATATTATCCAACTTTGTGCCTACATTACGCCAAATCTACTCCGTGATATGAGATTATCTCTGTATCACAGATTCGGCTATTGTTTGGCACAACAAGGTGTTATTTTTTAAACTTTATTATATTAGATATTTTTTGTGTTAGTTGAATTTCAATTTATTTATTAGAAGTTTCAGATTATTATTTTTTTCGTAGAATGTAATTTATTTTAAAAGATGTTATGGCAAATTATGGCAGCAAATAATTTCTCGCAGACAATGGAACGTTGTAAACAGAATTCGGTTCCTGAGAAGCCAGACATATCCCTATTCTCTAATATGTTGATAGTGTATCTAGGTCGCTAGAAGTGAGGACCATCAATTATATATTGTATTAATATTTTAGATCTGGAGGAAGTGACTGAAATGGATTCTGCAAGTGAATCAGACATAGAGAGCGAGAATTCTGATGAAGAATCATAAATTGTTGAAAAATTTATGTTGTTGAATGAATGAATATTATAGTATGTTCCATGTTCTGATTTTTTAAAATCTATTTATTATGAATTTCAATAAAAATACCATGAAGATTGACTAACGCTTTTAAAACTTTATGAACGACTAATGCCTTTTTTTATGAAAATTAATAATAGTTATCTAGTATCTTTCATAAAATTTTAATGATTTATACATTGTTATTCAAATATTTAATCACTTATTTTATAATATATTTTATACTACTTTTTTGATGATAAATCACATATCATTGCATGAAAGTTCGCTATTCGATTTTTGGACCGAAAACGAATATTACCAAGATTATCGTTAAAATTTTGAAATTCTCTTATCACGAAGAGTTTTCGTTTAATGTTGACGGCACCACAATTTTAAATTACTGTTCAATATGGTCAATATTATATTGTTAATGTCGTCTTGTAATTTTTGACCAAAATTATGACCAAAATGGTAGGTGAAATAAGCCAAAAGTAGCAAGAGATTTCACGTCAAATGCATAAAATATAATAAGGCAAAATTGACGGCACCAAATATTCTATGTTTTTCAATGTTTAATGAAGTGCTATCCACAATAATATTTCAAAAATAAACTCTTATAAATGTGCAGGCAATTTTCAATTTTTTAAATTTTTTTCGTTTTTATATATATTCCGTATTCCAATTGGGTACCATGAATTATTGACGGCATAATTATGAAGCCATTATAAGTAGTTTCTGCTTAAAAAAACCGCAAGCCGCCCTGAAATAAATTTATTTACCTTATAAGAAAACATTGATATTTTGCTCTAAAATTTTAGTAATTTTTTATTTATTTCTGCATGAACTACAATTTTTTGACGGCACCACGTTTAGAACACTCAATAAATGTTAACTCAAAGCTAGAAATCGGTGCCGTCAAATTCTAAATGATCACCCCCCTAAGGGGTAAAAATAGGGTTTTGATTCGCGATTTCTGTCCCCATGTACCACCCTTTTCTGACGGCATAGATGTATTATAGTTTTTTAAGGGAAGGCAAAGTTAACTGAATCAACGCCGTCAAGTATTCGATTAACTGGGGAGGGGGGGTAAAATCGCCGATTTCAAAAAAAAAATTCCGACTCCCTGTACCGCTATTTTTTGACGGCACTGGGTTTTAGAGCATTCTTTTTTCTTTGCCTCTTTGACGAGAATAGTGCCGTCATGTATAAAGTAATCAAAAAGTACCCCTTTTTTTACGACATTTCAACTCGCCTGTAGACTCACCCGTACCGCGGAAAATTGACGGCATAGTGCCTTACGTTCGTTTCTCGACCAGTACTTCAACATTATATATGACCCGTTGTGTATAAAATCACCCCCTGAAATTGTGCCTGGGCTTGTAGTCTATAATGGAGTTGATTTTAGCTCAGAATAACATTACACTCTAATATTATCGAAATTCTACTCCTTCCAAAAATAATGATCGTAAGTTTTATACCATAGTAAAGCCTGGACAAAATGTGCATTCTTTTGTAATGAATATCCAGTTCCAGTTGGTTATGTTTTTTCAAACAATAATGTTAAACTGTTGTTAAAAAAATTGGTGTAACTCAAATCTGTCATTTTACCCTCATTTCTTGAAAAATTGTATTGTTTTCTGAAAAACTGTTTCGTACCTCTGAAAGCATTACTCATCAGTGATCTTCAGCAGCAAAGATATTCAAATTCGTCCCAATTTGGATACATGGCATTAAAAAACCCAAGGTGAGGTAGTGATTTTCCAGAATTTAAAAAATGCTCATTATCTCGAAAACAGTGAGATGTTTGCTAAGGTAAAATTCCGATATTCTGAACAGTCATGATCTGTTCTATCACCAGTTTCAATATTGTACAAGGTTTACCGGACACCCTGTATATGTTATACACTTTATTCTCATTTTAAACACCATGCTTTATCAATAAGAAATTCTGTGTTCTTGGACAATCAAGTATATTTCTCTCTCTCTCATAACAGCTGGTGCGATAAAAACTTGCAGCTCACGAACACTCTCAATAATCAGATACATAAGTGATGTGAGACTGTACAGAGTGGACCAAATTGGACACTTTTACAGAAAAAATATTTTTATCAAACTGGATAGATGAAAGCTGATAACTGTGTATGGGGCCAATTTTAATGACAAACTGAATAGTGAAAACCGCGTATCGATATCTATCATCGTTTCTGTGTTACTGCATGTTTTTTGAGAATGTGCGTTTTTGAAAAAATGCTGTAACTGTCGAACATTCTTTGTTTCTATGAAAACATTTTCGAACCCTTTTTTTACGTATAATTCAATTGAGTGATTTAGCTTTTCAAATCATATATCAATAGTTATTATTTGAAAAATTAAATTTTTTAAAAGAGACAACATGTATATTCCTGCATATGTTGATATAGTTCGGAATTACCATTACAAAAATGTTGAACACTCGATGTTGGCTGGTGGAAAGTTTCGAGAATCGTGATGAGTAGTCGTGGTAATTAGAAATGAAAGAGAAATGATGATAATTACTTTTTGCATATAGAATGCATTTGTTTGTATAGAGGGTGTAACTCAAGTGCGTCAAAATATTCGAGTGACGTATTCCTGAGACAAATTCCTGAGACAATTTTAAGAAAAAAAAGTAAGTCTATGTGAACTTGTGTCCGGAAATGCTTCGTTTCGGAGAGTGTTGAAATTGAATTTTTTTGTTCGTTTTTTAAAAACAACTTTTGCAAAAATATAAGTTATTTGCACAAAATTTGGTACCCTGGGTTTCTATGAACTTCGTTTTAATTTTCATGTAACATCTAGAGGGCGCTGCGTACGATGTCATCATTTATTTCAAATCGCCCTAACATTTTTGACTGTAAATTTTTCATGGAAAAACCTTATTCCCAAACCTTTTCCAAGTAAATAAGGTGCATTTCCTCAACAATGCTGGGGGTGATCGTTTTCGAGATATTTAAAATTCTCTATATCGATGCATATTATTACATAGCTTCTAGGACGCTGAGTGAAGTTGCTGAGAACATTAAAAAACGAGTAAACCGCTGGCAGACTATCAAAAGCATAGCGTTCAACATTTTGGCGAAGGCAGCGCACCAAATATTTGGCGAATGAACTGCGCCATAGATTTTCGCGGAGGCCACCACGTCTGAGTCACTATGACACTTGCCGACTAGTTCTCGCGTCTTCGTATGTCTATGTTCAGTTCTGGAAATGATGTTGTTGAGGATTACTTGATGAGTTCCAAATATGGTTTTATGATAAGTAAATGACTTATGGTTTCGCTGGGAGATTTACTAACTTTATTTAAACATCAAACCATGTAAACATGTCATCATCTTTACAAATAGGAACGTAATGTTTATTAGTGGAAAATGCGCCGTGCATTTTCGAGCGATGTCTCAAATCAACTGTCAAAAAAAAGGTTCAAGGTCTCTGTCGACGTGGCAACCGTGTGCTTATTCTCGGAGTACAAATGAATGATAAATAGTGAAAATAAAGTGAAAAAATTAGTGGATTATACAAACATACCATCACTAAGGTCAGTCAGTGATAAACATTCTAAAATTTGAAGAAATACCTGTATGTAATACCATTTTTCAACAATATTCCATAATCTGAAATGCTGTTCTACTGACACATAGTTCAAACCATGTTGCCAAATCAAAATTAAATTAGTAGATCTTCAACAAAATGTCTCAAAGAAGTACTAGGTCACAAAAACTCTCTGAGGTAAAATCCACAGTAGTTCTCGAAAAAAACTCATTTATAAATAGTGATCAAGAAAAAATACAAATTCTCCGGAAGAAAATTGAGACCTTGACGAATGCACTTGAAATAAAAGAGCAGGAAATAGATGACCTGTCAAACGGATTACTACAAGAAATAGAAAATTTGAAAACGGACAATGCATCGAAAGATGAATATATTAACCAACTCAAAAGGAGGGCCCGGGACTATGAAGACGATGTACTCGAAAGCGAACAAAGCTTTGTTGCTGAAACTAATAAACATAAAGGAAAAATAGCTGAACTGAACGTAGAAATATCAAAGATTAACGAGAATAACAATATGCTAGAGAAAAAAATAAATACAGTTGAATTGAGAATGAATAAACTAATAAAAGATATTGAAGAGCTCACTTGCATAAGAGAGAGCATGTTGACCTCAATTGAAGTGCTTACCCAAGAAAATCAGCTCTACTCTGAAGAAATAAAGAAGTTGAGAAAGCAAGTAAACGAACTCAAATGCGTGGAAAAGAGAGACCTGAGTTATGAAACAAAACCGTGTAAAATATACAAGAATCATGCTCTAAAATCAAGCATATCAAATCCAACAAGCCAAAAGGTCGCACAGAAAATGAATAACATTGTCTTGGTCGCAAATCACCGCCACGGTAAAGATTTGGCTGCAATCCTACAGAAGCAAACAAACAATTATGAAATGCAATCCACCATAAAATGTGATGCCGACTACGATAAGATATCCAAAACTGCACTACACAACTCTAAATCTCTAAGAGAGCAAGATATTATAATTTTATGGCTAAGAAAAACAGCTGCAGATAACATAAACAATATTATTTCGAATTTGACCCACACAAGAGTTTTAGTCTTGACAGAGCCATATCGATATGATTTGGGTAATATAAATAATATAATATACAAAAACAACTTAGCGATAGCCAAAACTATGCATCATTCAAGTTCTTCAGTTGCCGGAGTATTGGATAGCAATACCCACTTAAGGAAAGCGAACTACTGCAGAGATGGCTTTAATATCACAACAACCGGGAAATGGTTTTTGGGAAAAGCTATCATAAATTTTATAAATACTCATCTCAAAATCAAATCTCCAAAAACTGATTGTCATATAACCTATCAAGAAATAAGAGGTGAGAATTATCAAACAAATAATGTAGTTGAAAACGAAGCAAATAAACATCAAACCTGCACCCGTCTTGTTCCGACTCAGATAACAGAATTGGAAGAAATAATTAAACCAAATCAAGAACAGTCAACATCTTTTTTAGGGTAAAAAGACCCTTTGAAAAACGGGGCCTGTCAAAAGAGCTCAAAATCACCATGTTGCTCTTAAATATACAATCTATAAGAAATAAGTCTGACGAATTTTTTACATTCTCGGAAAGTATCAATTTCCCTGATTTAGTCTTGCTCACAGAACACTGGCTGCAGCAAAACGAATCGAACTATATTGAAAATTACACTGTAGGATCCACTTACAACAGAAGTGTATTATCTCATGGTGGGACACAGATTCTCATAAAAAATTGTTCAATTGAAGGTTTACAATTTTTAGATGTAGAGAAATTTTCTTACCGCCTGGAAGAAAAACAATTTGAATTCTCATTCATATACAGCAAGAAACTAAATCTGTACATTTTGTGTATTTATAGAGCCCCATCCAGTGATGTTAATGTATTTTTAACCAAGCTCGAACTGATATTGAATGAATTACCAATAAAATCTTCCATTATACTAACTGGAGATCTAAATATAAACTATGATGAAGACTCAACATATACAAAGTCACTAAAAAATTTACTATTATCTTTTGATCTTATCATGCATGTAAACGATTCAACTCGCCACTCTATGTACTCAGCAACCAAAATTGACTATGTATGCAGCAATATGCACGATACTTTCAGTTCATGCTCGGTTATAAATGCGGGTTTATCAGATCATGAAGCTGTATTAAGCACTTTTAATGTTAATTGTACTCCTCCAAAAACTAAGTATGGTCGATTATACAGCAAATCAAATTTTGAGAAATTCAAAGAAGCTTCTATTCACTCAAATTGGGAATCCTTCGTTGATCTAGAACAACCTTTCGAAACATTTTATGAACATCTTGTAACTCTATTCAATAAGTCCTTTCCGGTACAAAAAATTAAGAATAAAAGAAAGAAGAAACCTTGGTTGACGCTGGGAATAAAAACATCTTCTAAAAATCTAAGATGTATGCACTATATCAGAAAATACATCAATTCAGATTTTTTTAACGAATATTTTAGTAACTATCGAAGAATTTATAGAACATTAATCAAAACAGCTAAGGAAAGCTATTATATAAATAAAATAAATGAATCTGATAACAAATCTAAAGCTAGCTGGAGTATAATAAATGAATTAAGAGGAAAGCAGAGCAAAAATAAATCCGAAATAACTCTATCTCCCAATGAACTAAACAATCACTTCTGTACTATTGCTGGTACACTAACTAAAGACTTACCAAGAAATATTAATCCCATGAACCACTTTTTAAATCCCCCTATCCCTCAATCATTTTTACTTTATGAGACTGATATTAGAGAATTGAAAGAAGTGATAAAATCAATTAAAAATAAAAAAAACCTATGGGTTAGATGAAATTTCTATAAAAATCTTTGAAAATCTCCCAGATCAGGCTCTTGATGTTCTGGCCAAATTGATAAACGACTCATTTAACAGAGGAATTTTTCCTGATTTCCTGAAAACGTCCATTGTTATACCTATACACAAAGGGGGAAACCAGGATGAGCCGGCAAACTTCCGACCAATATCTCTTATACCCACTCTAGCTAAAATCATAGAAAAATTAGTTAAAAATAGAATTACAAAATACTCTTCAAAATATAACATAATCTCGCCAAATCAGTACGGTTTTCAGGAGAGAAAAAATACCAGTGATGCCATCTTCTCTTTCCTACAGGGAGTATATACAAATATCAATAGTGGTGAAGCTGTTGCGGCAGTCTTTTGCGATTTCTCAAAAGCATTTGACTGCGTTGATCATGAACTGTTGGCTAAGCTTCACCACTACGGATTCAGAGGTGTAGTTTTCGACTGGATGAAATCATATTTAACTGATCGTTACCAAATAGTGAAAACAACAACCTTGTCAGCTACGGCACCTGTAAATTGTGGTGTACCACAAAGATCCATATTGGACCCCACTCTATTTTTATTATATATTAATGATCTGCTTGGAATAAACATATCAGGAAAGTTCACAGTTTTTGCGGACGACACAACTATTTTATGGCAAGACAAGAACACAAACTCTCTGCAGGAAAAAATCCTTACTGATACAAAAACTTTAAAACAGTGGTGTAATTCAAATCGTCTGATCTTGAACGTAACAAAAACCAACCTAATCTCTTTCAAGTGTGAAATAAACAATATCAAATTGGATAATAGTTATATCGAGAGCCGTGATAACACCAATTTTTTGGGCATATTCATCGATAGTAAACTGAAATTTGAACAACATGTTTGCAACTTAAACAAAAAATTAGCTTCTGGATGTTATGCTGTGAGACGTGTTACAAAAGAGCTAGGATTCTCAACAGGAAAAACAACTTACTATGCCTTGATAGAGTCCCACTAAGATACGGAATCCCATTTTGGGGAGTATGCAATAAAACTCACCTGCAAAACACACTCATCTTGCAGAAACGGGCAATTAGATACTTATCTACAGCAAAGACACGCGATCCCTGTAAACCATTGTTTGTATTCCATAAAATACACACTGTCTTCGCCATCTTCATCCATGAAACAGTATGCTTAATAAAAAAACAGTTTAACCAATTCAATAGTACTCCTTCCTATTACTCTATACGCAAACAAAATAATATTAACCTACCAAGGCCAAATTCAACCCTAGTGAAGGACTCACTTATTTACAATGGTTGCAAGATGTTCAATCATTTACCAGAGCATATAAGGAATATTAGCAACACCGACCATTTCAGAAAGGCTGTGCAAGTGATATTAAGTGATCGACCTTACTATAGTCTGGAAGAATTTTATTCTGACAAATTTTAACCTCTGACTCCTCTAATTTTCTTTATACTCCTAACTTTACAATCATATATGTTTACTGTTTTGTTTTGTTGTTCTCTCAATGTCATGTCATGTCCACGTTATATACCTATAGATATAATTTTTAGATTTAAGTCAGCACTTTGTCCATAAGAATGTTTTTTTTTCTTGATGACAATAAAGTATATCTCTCTCTCTCTCTCTCTCTCTCTCATGCCGTGAACTGTCGCGCAGGGTCGGCTTATCTCATACACAACAGTACTCTAGAACCGAAAGCCAAGAGAGTTAGTCAATACGGAAATAGCGAGGTACTCGTGATCTGGTCTTCTATGATATGGCGGAAGCAAACAAGTCGAAGATTTGGCGGCGGCAGACGTATCAAAGATTTGGCAGAGGCAAGCGTGTCAAAACTTTTGCGAAAACGACTATGCCTGAGACAACATGATCCACCTTGTGTTATTTTTTTTATTTTCAATATTTGAAGTATATCGAAATTTTCAGTCATATCTCACACGCACTTTACCACTATTTATCTTCTGCATTTATTTAATAGTTTTCAAACACTAACAAGACTTGAAATACTAACAAAATGTTGCTTCTTCGAGAGATTTTTCACTTGTAATCCATCGCAATATTTCTTAATAGAACACGAAAGTTTCACCTACAGCATGCTATTCTGTGTAGACATCCCCAATGTGTATTTTCCTAACACTACCAGGGATATCTATTTTACATTTACGTCATCCTGTTTTGGTAATTAAATTGACCCTGTGATCCGGCCTCCTATGATTTGGCGAACGCGGGCATGTCAAAGAGGGGGAGAACCTCATTGAAAATTCTATTATAATATATTATATACAGTGACCGCCAAAAAGTATGTACCATATGGGAAAAAATTTTATTATTGGAGTATTGAAAAAAATATTCTGGGGAAAAGTTTGTGCATGTCCGATAACCTAAAAATCGATTTTGACACATGTCACGTGATCGCTGGAATGGCGGCAAAATGAAAAAAATTGCAATGCAAAGGCAAGAAAAGGGGTAAGATGGCAAGATATCAAAAAAAGTTATTTGAAAAAGTCACTTAGAATTCAATTTTATACACATAAACGAAGTTTCAAGAGATAATTAAAAAAAATTGAAAGTAGCAATTTTTTAAAAATATTTTCCCATCTACTTAGAAATATTTTTTTTTTTATTATGAATAGCTTGACTATACTGAAACATTTGCATTTTAATGATAATGACAAAACTTTCTCATTTTCTTCACACCAGAGGGCACTAAATTGAAAAAATGGGAATTTGTCAGAACCCTTGCTGTTACATCGGTTCGTATCTAACAGTTATATCCGAATTCCACGACCATTGTGATGACATGACTCTCCAAAAACATGGTAATTTCCAGATTATAATCAAGTTCCGATGATAATCGTGCATGAGCGTTTCACTTCGCACATAAACTTGAAAATAGTGCGTCAAATTAAAGATTCTTAAAGTTTATGTGCAAAGTAAAACGCTCATACAGCATTATTATTGAAACTTGATTAAAATCAGGAAACATGGTGTTCCTAGATTGCCATATCAACACAATAGTCTTGGAATTCTGATATAACTGTTAGATAAGAACCAATGTAACAGCGAGGGTTCTGTATATATATATATATGTATATGTATATATATATATATATATATATATATATATATATATATATATATATATATATATATATATATATATATATATATATATATATATATATATGTATATATATATATAAATTGTCAGAGCTTGCTAGAGTGGTGTTTTGTAAGCAACATAGTTTGAGTGATTGGCAAGATGAAAGTATTTTGAAAATTCTGCACTTTGAAGGGATATTCGATCAGACAATTTCACGAATACAATATATCATTATGGACTAAATGCGTATTGCAGGAATAGTTCATCATGTGTCATTAATGTCAGTTGAAGAGTTGAACCGCCAATCTGACGTTTTTCTATTCACAGAAATTGTTGTAACTATGGAAACTAACTATGTGAAAATACCACGGGCTGGAGACAGTGTTTTCGAAAAGTCCCTTTCTCACTGGTTTGAATTCCAAAACTGATGGCATTTGGTTGGTTTATATAATATGAGGGAAATTGTCATGGGGAAGTCACTGACTTTTCTTAACTGTTGGCAACGCTTTCTTCAAATTGACATTTGACGATTTCTTCAAAGAGTTATTGAGAATATGACTATTGTACGCGCATCTTTTGATAACGTTTGCAAATTTTACTAGTTACCTTCACCTGAGAGGTCAATGGGGAGAAACTGTAGCTGAGTTCGGTAAATGCAAATCTGACAGCTCAATTCAATCGGTAGGCGTGGTTTCCCTATACTTATAGTGGAAAATGGAGCAGACAGATTGAATCGAGCTGTCAGATCTGTATTTACCGAACTAGCCTTGTCTATGCCGATTTCAACGTAGTTTGATAAATCTATCCCAAAATTTTCGAAGATATTTGAAACAATTTGTGATAAGGCAACACCTTCAAGCCTTTCTTCATCTTCCAGCAGCATTTCTTCTCTTCTGATTTATGTGTGTATCACACATTCCTTTCATTCAAATGGTAGGGGACAGCATGAATTATTACCAGAGGAGAGACAAATCCAGTAAAATTTAACATGTTTGAAGTATTTGAAACAAATATCAAAGCATAATTGACATTTATTTCCATTTGGATACTTCAAATATCTGCAGCGGAAACGGTGTTATAAAATTGAGAAGATCGATGGATTGAAAAATTGTAAAAGACACTAGATCTTTCCAATGTGAACATCACAGTTTACAGGTACTTTCCCGTAGTAGCACCTGATATTGACTCAATATTGATTCTATATTATGCCAGTATGGTTCAAAACTAATTGTTATGGAATGAAGATTATTAATTTTGACGTAGTAGCGCGGACATAAGCAGCTAGATTCAATAACATGATCTAAACTTCACATATAGACTACAAGTCCATATAACAATTTTGGGGGGTCATTTGACCCAGCATGAAACATATTCAGAACGATGCTGCTATATGAAAAAATAGTCACAATTCTTGGTAGTGGAAATGACTGTAATAATAATAATACTAATTTTTCATCTGAAGATGTGCTTTTCCGACAAAATATTCCTGTACGTTGGTAGAATATGAAATAATAACCTCCTAGAACGTAGTGCCGTACAAAAATAATGGGACCGGAATCCAGGATTTTTTTTCAATTTCGGAAATTGAAAACTTTTCCTGGCTTCCTGTCCCATTATTTTTGTACGGCAGTAGGTTCTAAGAGATTATTATTTTATAATCTATCAACGTGAGGAACGCCGTACATGAATATTTTGTTGGAAACGCACATCTTCAGATGAAAAATTGTTATTATTATTATTACAGTCATTTGCACCACCAAGAATTGACGGCATAGTGACTAAAGTTATTTTCTCATGAAGCAGCATCGTTCTGAATATGTTTCATGCTGGGTCAAATGACCCCACAAAATTGTTATATGGGCTTGTAGTCTAATAGCATGTCGTAGGTAAATATCATCAGATGTAGACTTGTCATCTGGCCAGTTTCAGATTTTAGTCAATGAGCCACACACTTCATTATTCAGCTTGAGATTGCGTTTGAAATATCACCTGATGATTGCGTGCCTGGGACACTTCCTTGACACATTTCATCGAATTGTGCACATTCATCGGTGAAACGGTGAAGCGTTGGGAATGTAATCAAAGAGGAGCACCCAATCGGGTGGAACTTCTTAGTACCCTGCTGGCGGTATGATAATGATAGGATAATCCCCAAGATTTGGCGAAGGCGAGCGTAACAAAGATCATGGCGAAAGCCTGACTTAGAAACCATAACGCCACCTACCGTCTATTACTCGTGGTATGTTGGTCTTCAGGAATGTCGTTGTTGAGGAGCACTTCTTGAGCGAAAGCACGAAGAGTAAGTTGGTGGAGAAATAGCTAAAGTCCCAGTGATCTGGTCGTTGCAGATTTGGCGTTGGCACGATAATCGAAGATTTGGCGAAGTTCAGCGTGTCGAAGATTTGGCGATGATAGGCGTGTCGAAGATTTGGCGAAGGTAGTCGTGTCGTAAATTTTAGCGAAAACGATTGTCTGAGACAACAAGACAATCTCCTGTCGATTTAGGAATAACGTTGAAGAAGAGCATCTCCTTGACGTGAATGCTCAGAGAGTTAGTTATTTTTTAAAGTGGCAATACAAAAATTTTCTACAATGTTTCAATGTTTATAGTTAAGTTCTGTGTCGAAGATTAGGTGAAGGGGAGCGTGGCAAAGATTATGGTTATGGCGGAAGCGACTACGTATGAGACGCCATGAAATCCTGCCGTCTAGTTCTCGCTTATTTGTTGGTGGTATGCTTGGCTTTGGGAATGTCGTTGAAAGAAGAAATTCTCAAGATAGCTGAAAAATCAATCATAAACATATATGTTTTTTGTTTTTCTAATTTTCAACAGCATTTTTTCATACGAATAATATATAGTTTTCACCATATTAGTCAAGGTTCCAACAAAAAAAGTGAGTAGTGATAAAACTGAAAAACTGAAGATTAGCTAACCTATTTTTTCGATTGAAAATAGTGCTTTTTTAAAATTCAATTAAATTTCAAATAAATGTTTTGCTTTGAAAGAGATACGTTTTCACCTAGTATTAGTTTTTTTTTAATTTTATTAGGGATGAAGACTAAAACAAAAATAAACGGTTTCTAACATATTTCTTGTTAATTTTGAGGTGATGTTGAGAAATGATCGATGCAAAATGTTCAGATTTTTCAATTATCCACAACTTTTGCATCAATTTTTGTTCGATAGGATGCATATATTTCCATCACAAATTACAAAAAACCTTATCAGACTCTGAAAATGTATATTAAGTTACTCCTATCCCCATTCCTAAACTTTTACTTAGCCATTTTGATTTTTCTCAATTCACTTATAATTTACCATAAATCTCTACGATCACCCATATACTAATAAGAATTTTCCATAAATAAGGGTATTCAAAAGGGGTTTGATCCTGGTATATAATATAATATAATATAATATAATATAATATAATATAATATAATATAATATAATATAATATAATATAATATAATATAATATAATATAATATAATATAATATAATATAATATAATATAATATAATATAATATAATATAATATAATATAATATAATATAATATAATATAATATAATATAATATAATATAATATAATATGCTCAAGATGAATGCAGCTTGAACTTCTGTCAAACTACAGAAAGAAATAATTAATATGAACAAATTTTGAAATGGTGTGTTCTAATTTTCATGATTCGTTTCATTAACATGTTGTTGTACTGTAAAAACCTTTTTATCCACTACGAGCATATTTCCCAGAAGGGCTCTCATTGTCGACAGTGTCAAGCTCGCTTGAGCACCCAATTGACCCAATAATTTGACTCGCAGTAGCGTAGCGTGGCCTACTAATTTCTATTATCAGAACATCTAAAAAATTACTGAAATATTAGAAATATTCATAACCGAGAGTGAATATGAGAACATTTTTGAGATTCGCGTAAGCTAGATTTGAATTTAGGTCACTTCGATATCAGTTTGTCATGAATTTGGAGAAGTTTACTGAAAAGGACTGGGAGAATGAAAAAAAAAAATCAGAATGAAAGAATTGAAGATGAGTGAATACTTCAAGCGTCAAATCGCAGTTACCAAATTATTATACCGGTTGTCCTAAAAGTGTGTAATTTTTTTCGATATATTGATAAAGATGAATTATACGGAAAATGTCTTACTGGACTTGAAAAGTCACGTTTTAAAAATAGTTCTAGATGCAAAAATTGCTAAGCCACAATTCGCCTGTGCCAAGCTGATTATTTTCTGGGAAAAATTGGAAGTGATGCATATAATAGTATTCAACGAGTTTCTCCAAAGATCTGAATTTTGTCTGGTGAAATATATGACGTGTGTAAGTTCAGACAGGGTACTTCAAATGTTACTTCCGTTTTCAATCATTGCGATGTTAAAGATTATTAGAAGAAAATTAATGAATTATCTGTTGAATTTTTTCAATCTAGAGCAAAACAGTAAATTATTTTTTGTCATTACCCTGTGCATCTGTAACTATTTTCAAAACCTGGCTTGTCTAGTGCCGTATAGCTTTTATATTATGTGGCTTTTTTTACTCCTCTCTGTTAAATTTTGAACAGTTAGACGTATAAACCGATACTCCTTTTTGAAATAAAGGACATTGTGATTGCTTGATAAGGGGCGTGGGTGGCACCCAAATCAGAAAATGACAAATGGCACGAGGGATCAAATGATATACCGGTAAAAAGAGAATACAATTCGGTTTTCAACCATCTAATTTTTTATTTCCTCAATATTTTTTTCACAATGTACACTCGAAATATCTAGGTGAAGTGCGGATCTATGGTGGAAGTTATGTAGGTGAAACATTAAGACCATTGCTTGTGAGAAAGGAGTAACATAAAAATTATATAAGAAAATAAAACTGAGTCTGTTCTCAAAGAAAACGCTCGTCCAGATCGATTCGTGGAAAAAACTATACATAGAATTTAAAACGATAATACACCAAACAACCAGACAACATAACTACCAGAAGTACTTCATCCCAGAACACATCCAATCACCAACATAATACCTAATGTCCCCGGATTTTCTGAAAAGATAAAACGGATTGGCCATAGATATGATGTAAGAACAACATTCTAGACAACCAATACACTGAGATCAATACTTACACACAAAAAAACCAAACGCAGATGAGCATTCAAGAAATTGTGCCAAAAACATGGGTTGTTCGTGTGGTGGAAGTTGACAAGACAAGACCGTTGACTGCGCAAAAGGAAGAACATCTGATGGCGATCATATGATGAAATGGAATGACACACTGTTCATTCTAATCAGAGAATCAAATCTGGAAACGAGAAAGTTGAAGGAAACTGCTTGCATTCTATTATCGACGAACTGTTTTTCAACCATCTCTTTCGAAATGTACAGCACATGGTTACCACTTCCCAGGGAAGATTTGAGAAATAACATCAGAATGGTGAATGATTGAGAACAGATATCCTTTATTTATCAAGATCGTAATTTTCAACAAGATCTATTCATCTCCAAACTCAACAAAAATTGATTTTCAGCGAGGTTTGATAAAGGAGGCAGATAAAGACTCAGGAACGTCAATCTTTTTTTTGAAAAAGAGGAGTATTTTTGGTTAATTTGAACTGTATTTGATCTTTTCAAATAGGCAAATTCAGAATACGATACATTACTGACAAAATTAAATAAATGTTCTCAAGACAACAGTCTTCTGAACCCAGTAACCCAGTAACTTATTGGGCAAATCCATCATTGTCCTTCTACACTGGTACAGATTCCTTGAATCAACATTCTTTCATTTTCAGACTCTGGTAGGTAAAAAATTCCCAAACACCTATGTCAAAGGACTGAAAGTATTTGGTATGGTATAACTTTTGACGAGAAGAAACATTGATATTACCCTTAAGATGCACATCAACTTAAAAAATTCGAAAGACAAAGAGAAATTGTGAAAATACGTATTAACGAAAATCAAAAATATTCAGTTGGTCAGGAAGATAAACTAATTATCTTTTCAACGATGTGCTACTTGACACATCGAATAAACAAAAATTTGAGAGAAATAATCATTTAATTGAAAACAATCATTCAATTTATTACGTTTTTGAAACGAACCAAAGAATAATATTATTTCTCCTCACCCCACACAGATTCATAACCCCTTCGAGATTCCTAACCCTATATAAATTGGTCTGAAAATTTCTAATTGTGAAGTTTTAAAAGCTATAACAATACTTAAATTCGAAAGGAAAATCGTGGGGCGCATGCATTGAATAACTGATGATTGAGTGGTTCACCTGAGTAACAATTTTATTGATCTACAAATGAAATTAACCGTTGCCGTTGTGTAAATACCTACATTCCTACTGTTATGTATTTCGTGAGTGCCACGCTGGAGAAATAATAATAACTACAGCTTTTTTTTCAGGTGAGCAGACACAGGAAAATTATATTCTTTGAGCCTTTGGAAATCCTGTGTTCATTATAGTTATATCAATTTCAATTGTGATTTCACTTTACCAAACGAATGAGTTCAGTTCATATCATTTATGGACGTACAACCTAGCTCATACTGCCTAAATCTTAAGAGACACATCTACATGATGTTGTTGAAAATTGTACTTGCTCATCTAAGGAACGGCCTAGCTTTGGAACTCCTTTCCTATTGAAGTTTTCAATGAATCTTTTGAAAAGCAAAATAAAAACAACACACAAATAGATTCATCTATCCATGCGATAAAAATACCCCATAATATGCTTAATAAAAAAACAGTTTAACCAATTCAATAGTACTCCTTCCTATTACTCTATACGCAAACAAAATAATATTAACCTACCAAGGCCAAATTCAACCCTAGTGAAGGACTCACTTATTTACAATGGTTGCAAGATGTTCAATCATTTACCAGAGCATATAAGGAATATTAGCAACACCGACCATTTCAGAAAGGCTGTGCAAGTGATATTAAGTGATCGACCTTACTATAGTCTGGAAGAATTTTATTCTGACAAATTTTAACCTCTGACTCCTCTAATTTTCTTTATACTCCTAACTTTACAATCATATATGTTTACTGTTTTGTTTTGTTGTTCTCTCAATGTCATGTCATGTCCACGTTATATACCTATAGATATAATTTTTAGATTTAAGTCAGCACTTTGTCCATAAGAATGTTTTTTTTTCTTGATGACAATAAAGTATATTTCTCTCTCTCTCTCTCTCTCTCTCTCTCTCTCATGCCGTGAACTGTCGCGCAGGGTCGGCTTATCTCATACACAACAGTACTCTAGAACCGAAAGCCAAGAGAGTTAGTCAATACGGAAATAGCGAGGTACTCGTGATCTGGTCTTCTATGATATGGCGGAAGCAAACAAGTCGAAGATTTGGCGGCGGCAGACGTATCAAAGATTTGGCAGAGGCAAGCGTGTCAAAACTTTTGCGAAAACGACTATGCCTGAGACAACATGATCCACCTTGTGTTATTTTTTTTATTTTCAATATTTGAAGTATATCGAAATTTTCAGTCATATCTCACACGCACTTTACCACTATTTATCTTCTGCATTTATTTAATAGTTTTCAAACACTAACAAGACTTGAAATACTAACAAAATGTTGCTTCTTCGAGAGATTTTTCACTTGTAATCCATCGCAATATTTCTTAATAGAACACGAAAGTTTCACCTACAGCATGCTATTCTGTGTAGACATCCCCAATGTGTATTTTCCTAACACTACCAGGGATATCTATTTTACATTTACGTCATCCTGTTTTGGTAATTAAATTGACCCTGTGATCCGGCCTCCTATGATTTGGCGAACGCGGGCATGTCAAAGAGGGGGAGAACCTCATTGAAAATTCTATTATAATATATTATATACAGTGACCGCCAAAAAGTATGTACCATATGGGAAAAAATTTTATTATTGGAGTATTGAAAAAAATATTCTGGGGAAAAGTTTGTGCATGTCCGATAACCTAAAAATCGATTTTGACACATGTCACGTGATCGCTGGAATGGCGGCAAAATGAAAAAAATTGCAATGCAAAGGCAAGAAAAGGGGTAAGATGGCAAGATATCAAAAAAAGTTATTTGAAAAAGTCACTTAGAATTCAATTTTATACACATAAACGAAGTTTCAAGAGATAATTAAAAAAAATTGAAAGTAGCAATTTTTTAAAAATATTTTCCCATCTACTTAGAAATATTTTTTTTTTTATTATGAATAGCTTGACTATACTGAAACATTTGCATTTTAATGATAATGACAAAACTTTCTCATTTTCTTCACACCAGAGGGCACTAAATTGAAAAAATGGGAATTTGTCAGAACCCTTGCTGTTACATCGGTTCGTATCTAACAGTTATATCCGAATTCCACGACCATTGTGATGACATGACTCTCCAAAAACATGGTAATTTCCAGATTATAATCAAGTTCCGATGATAATCGTGCATGAGCGTTTCACTTCGCACATAAACTTGAAAATAGTGCGTCAAATTAAAGATTCTTAAAGTTTATGTGCAAAGTAAAACGCTCATACAGCATTATTATTGAAACTTGATTAAAATCAGGAAACATGGTGTTCCTAGATTGCCATATCAACACAATAGTCTTGGAATTCTGATATAACTGTTAGATAAGAACCAATGTAACAGCGAGGGTTCTGTATATATATATATGTATATGTATATATATATATATATATATATATATATATATATATATATATATATATATATATATATATATATATATATATATACATATATATATATATATATATATATATGTATATATATATATAAATTGTCAGAGCTTGCTAGAGTGGTGTTTTGTAAGCAACATAGTTTGAGTGATTGGCAAGATGAAAGTATTTTGAAAATTCTGCACTTTGAAGGGATATTCGATCAGACAATTTCACGAATACAATATATCATTATGGACTAAATGCGTATTGCAGGAATAGTTCATCATGTGTCATTAATGTCAGTTGAAGAGTTGAACCGCCAATCTGACGTTTTTCTATTCACAGAAATTGTTGTAACTATGGAAACTAACTATGTGAAAATACCACGGGCTGGAGACAGTGTTTTCGAAAAGTCCCTTTCTCACTGGTTTGAATTCCAAAACTGATGGCATTTGGTTGGTTTATATAATATGAGGGAAATTGTCATGGGGAAGTCACTGACTTTTCTTAACTGTTGGCAACGCTTTCTTCAAATTGACATTTGACGATTTCTTCAAAGAGTTATTGAGAATATGACTATTGTACGCGCATCTTTTGATAACGTTTGCAAATTTTACTAGTTACCTCCACCTGAGAGGTCAATGGGGAGAAACTGTAGCTGAGTTCGGTAAATGCAAATCTGACAGCTCAATTCAATCGGTAGGCGTGGTTTCCCTATACTTATAGTGGAAAATGGAGCAGACAGATTGAATCGAGCTGTCAGATCTGTATTTACCGAACTAGCCTTGTCTATGCCGATTTCAACGTAGTTTGATAAATCTATCCCAAAATTTTCAAAGATATTTGAAACAATTTGTGATAAGGCAACACCTTCAAGCCTTTCTTCATCTTCCAGCAGCATTTCTTCTCTTCTGATTTATGTGTGTATCACACATTCCTTTCATTCAAATGGTAGGGGACAGCATGAATTATTACCAGAGGAGAGACAAATCCAGTAAAATTTAACATGTTTGAAGTATTTGAAACAAATATCAAAGCATAATTGACATTTATTTCCATTTGGATACTTCAAATATCTGCAGCGGAAACGGTGTTATAAAATTGAGAAGATCGATGGATTGAAAAATTGTAAAAGACACTAGATCTTTCCAATGTGAACATCACAGTTTACAGGTACTTTCCCGTAGTAGCACCTGATATTGACTCAATATTGATTCTATATTATGCCAGTATGGTTCAAAACTAATTGTTATGAAATGAAGATTATTAATTTTGACGTAGTAGCGCGGACATAAGCAGCTAGATTCAATAACATGATCTAAACTTCACATATAGACTACAAGTCCATATAACAATTTTGGGGGGTCATTTGACCCAGCATGAAACATATTCAGAACGATGCTGCTATATGAAAAAATAGTCACAATTCTTGGTAGTGGAAATGACTGTAATAATAATAATACTAATTTTTCATCTGAAGATGTGCTTTTCCGACAAAATATTCCTGTACGTTGGTAGAATATGAAATAATAACCTCCTAGAACGTAGTGCCGTACAAAAATAATGGGACCGGAATCCAGGATTTTTTTTCAATTTCGGAAATTGAAAACTTTTCCTGGCTTCCTGTCCCATTATTTTTGTACGGCAGTAGGTTCTAAGAGATTATTATTTTATAATCTATCAACGTGAGGAACGCCGTACATGAATATTTTGTTGGAAACGCACATCTTCAGATGAAAAATTGTTATTATTATTATTACAGTCATTTGCACCACCAAGAATTGACGGCATAGTGACTAAAGTTATTTTCTCATGAAGCAGCATCGTTCTGAATATGTTTCATGCTGGGTCAAATGACCCCACAAAATTGTTATATGGGCTTGTAGTCTAATAGCATGTCGTAGGTAAATATCATCAGATGTAGACTTGTCATCTGGCCAGTTTCAGATTTTAGTCAATGAGCCACACACTTCATTATTCAGCTTGAGATTGCGTTTGAAATATCACCTGATGATTGCGTGCCTGGGACACTTCCTTGACACATTTCATCGAATTGTGCACATTCATCGGTGAAATGGTGAAGCGTTGGGAATGTAATCAAAGAGGAGCACCCAATCGGGTGGAACTTCTTAGTACCCTGCTGGCGGTATGATAATGATAGGATAATCCCCAAGATTTGGCGAAGGCGAGCGTAACAAAGATCATGGCGAAAGCCTGACTTAGAAACCATAACGCCACCTACCGTCTATTACTCGTGGTATGTTGGTCTTCAGGAATGTCGTTGTTGAGGAGCACTTCTTGAGCGAAAGCACGAAGAGTAAGTTGGTGGAGAAATAGCTAAAGTCCCAGTGATCTGGTCGTTGCAGATTTGGCGTTGGCACGATAATCGAAGATTTGGCGAAGTTCAGCGTGTCGAAGATTTGGCGATGATAGGCGTGTCGAAGATTTGGCGAAGGTAGTCGTGTCGTAAATTTTAGCGAAAACGATTATGTCTGAGACAACAAGACAATCTCCTGTCGATTTAGGAATCACGTTGAAGAAGAGCATCTCCTTGACGTGAATGCTCAGAGAGTTAGTTATTTTTTAAAGTGGCAATACAAAAATTTTCTACAATGTTTCAATGTTTATAGTTAAATGTTTACAGCAAATTATTAAATGATACAGATTCAGAAACAAGGTGTCCTGCCTTTCCAGGACGTTGCTCATTGCCATAATCCTCTCTAGATATTAGTTATTGTCTACAGAGACCTACCCTATTCTGATGAGGGGCAATACCCCGAAATCGATCTGTAGGTGGTCCAAATGTTTCAATTAATCTTTACATGCAAGTAGCAATTGCAGAGATAGCCTTCTAGGAACTCTGCACGGAAATTCATAAAAATGTTATTCATCGTTCGTCGTGGTATAAGCCAGCAGAGCAGTTGTTTTCGACCCACTTATTCCTATTGTATAAAATGGCAATGAGCATCGTCCTGGTAAGGCCGGACACATTGTTTCTTTCTTGAAAAGCGCTTACTGTGAACAATGCAGATTACTTCATTCGATATAAATACAGTTCAATCAACAGATTATTAAAAATTGGTCACATGGAATAAAAGTCAAAATGAGTAAACATGGACTCAAAGTTGTGATCAAGTTTCTTCTTGCTCATAAAAGAGAACATAGCCTCACTGCTCACGAGGAATTCAAATGAAATTGGAGACACATTTGAATCATTATACTCAGCCACGTGCTCGCATGCTGATGTTAATGGGGAAATCGTTCTCTACTTTGGTTTGGGTAGGAATACGTTTGACTTGTTTGTATGTCTGAGGCACTTCCTTGACATTCACATTAACTGGTGTGATGTTAGCTGTTGGGGGAGTCATCAAAGAAGAGCCTTTTCTCGATTTTAAGTTCTGAGAGCAAGTTCTGTGTCGAAGATTAGGTGAAGGGGAGCGTGGCAAAGATTATGGTTATGGCGGAAGCGACTACGTATGAGACGCCATGAAATCCTGCCGTCTAGTTCTCGCTTATTTGTTGGTGGTATGCTTGGCTTTGGGAATGTCGTTGAAAGAAGAAATTCTCAAGATAGCTGAAAAATCAATCATAAACATATATGTTTTTTGTTTTTCTAATTTTCAACAGCATTTTTTCATACGAATAATATATAGTTTTCACCATATTAGTCAAGGTTCCAACAAAAAAAGTGAGTAGTGATAAAACTGAAAAACTGAAGATTAGCTAACCTATTTTTTCGATTGAAAATAGTGCTTTTTTAAAATTCAATTAAATTTCAAATAAATGTTTTGCTTTGAAAGAGATACGTTTTCACCTAGTATTAGTTTTTTTTTAATTTTATTAGGGATGAAGACTAAAACAAAAATAAACGGTTTCTAACATATTTCTTGTTAATTTTGAGGTGATGTTGAGAAATGATCGATGCAAAATGTTCAGATTTTTCAATTATCCACAACTTTTGCATCAATTTTTGTTCGATAGGATGCATATATTTCCATCACAAATTACAAAAAACCTTATCAGACTCTGAAAATGTATATTAAGTTACTCCTATCCCCATTCCTAAACTTTTACTTAGCCATTTTGATTTTTCTCAATTCACTTATAATTTACCATAAATCTCTACGATCACCCATATACTAATAAGAATTTTCCATAAATAAGGGCATTCAAAAGGGGTTTGATCCTGGTATATAATATAATATAATATAATATAATATAATATAATATAATATAATATAATATAATATAATATAATATAATATAATATAATATAATATAATATAATATAATATAATATAATATAATATAATATAATATAATATAATATAATATAATATAATATAATATAATATAATATAATATAATATAATATAATATAATATAATATAATATAATATGCTCAAGATGAATGCAGCTTGAACTTCTGTCAAACTACAGAAAGAAATAATTAATATGAACAAATTTTGAAATGGTGTGTTCTAATTTTCATGATTCGTTTCATTAACATGTTGTTGTACTGTAAAAACCTTTTTATCCACTACGAGCATATTTCCCAGAAGGGCTCTCATTGTCGACAGTGTCAAGCTCGCTTGAGCACCCAATTGACCCAATAATTTGACTCGCAGTAGCGTAGCGTGGCCTACTAATTTCTATTATCAGAACATCTAAAAAATTACTGAAATATTAGAAATATTCATAACCGAGAGTGAATATGAGAACATTTTTGAGATTCGCGTAAGCTAGATTTGAATTTAGGTCACTTCGATATCAGTTTGTCATGAATTTGGAGAAGTTTACTGAAAAGGACTGGGAGAATGAAAAAAAAAAATCAGAATGAAAGAATTGAAGATGAGTGAATACTTCAAGCGTCAAATCGCAGTTACCAAATTATTATACCGGTTGTCCTAAAAGTGTGTAATTTTTTTCGATATATTGATAAAGATGAATTATACGGAAAATGTCTTACTGGACTTGAAAAGTCACGTTTTAAAAATAGTTCTAGATGCAAAAATTGCTAAGCCACAATTCGCCTGTGCCAAGCTGATTATTTTCTGGGAAAAATTGGAAGTGATGCATATAATAGTATTCAACGAGTTTCTCCAAAGATCTGAATTTTGTCTGGTGAAATATATGACGTGTGTAAGTTCAGACAGGGTACTTCAAATGTTACTTCCGTTTTCAATCATTGCGATGTTAAAGATTATTAGAAGAAAATTAATGAATTATCTGTTGAATTTTTTCAATCTAGAGCAAAACAGTAAATTATTTTTTGTCATTACCCTGTGCATCTGTAACTATTTTCAAAACCTGGCTTGTCTAGTGCCGTATAGCTTTTATATTATGTGGCTTTTTTTACTCCTCTCTGTTAAATTTTGAACAGTTAGACGTATAAACCGATACTCCTTTTTGAAATAAAGGACATTGTGATTGCTTGATAAGGGGCGTGGGTGGCACCCAAATCAGAAAATGACAAATGGCACGAGGGATCAAATGATATACCGGTAAAAAGAGAATACAATTCGGTTTTCAACCATCTAATTTTTTATTTCCTCAATATTTTTTTCACAATGTACACTCGAAATATCTAGGTGAAGTGCGGATCTATGGTGGAAGTTATGTAGGTGAAACATTAAGACCATTGCTTGTGAGAAAGGAGTAACATAAAAATTATATAAGAAAATAAAACTGAGTCTGTTCTCAAAGAAAACGCTCGTCCAGATCGATTCGTGGAAAAAACTATACATAGAATTTAAAACGATAATACACCAAACAACCAGACAACATAACTACCAGAAGTACTTCATCCCAGAACACATCCAATCACCAACATAATACCTAATGTCCCCGGATTTTCTGAAAAGATAAAACGGATTGGCCATAGATATGATGTAAGAACAACATTCTAGACAACCAATACACTGAGATCAATACTTACACACAAAAAAACCAAACGCAGATGAGCATTCAAGAAATTGTGCCAAAAACATGGGTTGTTCGTGTGGTGGAAGTTGACAAGACAAGACCGTTGACTGCGCAAAAGGAAGAACATCTGATGGCGATCATATGATGAAATGGAATGACACACTGTTCATTCTAATCAGAGAATCAAATCTGGAAACGAGAAAGTTGAAGGAAACTGCTTGCATTCTATTATCGACGAACTGTTTTTCAACCATCTCTTTCGAAATGTACAGCACATGGTTACCACTTCCCAGGGAAGATTTGAGAAATAACATCAGAATGGTGAATGATTGAGAACAGATATCCTTTATTTATCAAGATCGTAATTTTCAACAAGATCTATTCATCTCCAAACTCAACAAAAATTGATTTTCAGCGAGGTTTGATAAAGGAGGCAGATAAAGACTCAGGAACGTCAATCTTTTTTTTGAAAAAGAGGAGTATTTTTGGTTAATTTGAACTGTATTTGATCTTTTCAAATAGGCAAATTCAGAATACGATACATTACTGACAAAATTAAATAAATGTTCTCAAGACAACAGTCTTCTGAACCCAGTAACCCAGTAACTTATTGGGCAAATCCATCATTGTCCTTCTACACTGGTACAGATTCCTTGAATCAACATTCTTTCATTTTCAGACTCTGGTAGGTAAAAAATTCCCAAACACCTATGTCAAAGGACTGAAAGTATTTGGTATGATATAACTTTTGACGAGAAGAAACATTGATATTACCCTTAAGATGCACATCAACTTAAAAAATTCGAAAGACAAAGAGAAATTGTGAAAATACGTATTAACGAAAATCAAAAATATTCAGTTGGTCAGGAAGATAAACTAATTATCTTTTCAACGATGTGCTACTTGACACATCGAATAAACAAAAATTTGAGAGAAATAATCATTTAATTGAAAACAATCATTCAATTTATTACGTTTTTGAAACGAACCAAAGAATAATATTATTTCTCCTCACCCCACACAGATTCATAACCCCTTCGAGATTCCTAACCCTATATAAATTGGTCTGAAAATTTCTAATTGTGAAGTTTTAAAAGCTATAACAATACTTAAATTCGAAAGGAAAATCGTGGGGCGCATGCATTGAATAACTGATGATTGAGTGGTTCACCTGAGTAACAATTTTATTGATCTACAAATGAAATTAACCGTTGCCGTTGTGTAAATACCTACATTCCTACTGTTATGTATTTCGTGAGTGCCACGCTGGAGAAATAATAATAACTACAGCTTTTTTTTCAGGTGAGCAGACACAGGAAAATTATATTCTTTGAGCCTTTGGAAATCCTGTGTTCATTATAGTTATATCAATTTCAATTGTGATTTCACTTTACCAAACGAATGAGTTCAGTTCATATCATTTATGGACGTACAACCTAGCTCATACTGCCTAAATCTTAAGAGACACATCTACATGATGTTGTTGAAAATTGTACTTGCTCATCTAAGGAACGGCCTAGCTTTGGAACTCCTTTCCTATTGAAGTTTTCAATGAATCTTTTGAAAAGCAAAATAAAAACAACACACAAATAGATTCATCTATCCATGCGATAAAAATACCCCATAATACAGTAGGTTTTAATAAACCACTGATAATCATTCGAAACTTCCTGAATACTGAACTGTTCCTCGTTTCCGATTTCTTATCGATGGTTTCGAAGCAATACAGGACAAGCTTGAAATCTACATTCTGAGTAGTATTCCCGACACCAACTCCGCCAATTACTCAAATTAACACTTTCAGCGATTCTGCACGGATAAGAATACCCTCAAAGGAATCGGTTAGGTCCTGGAGGACGCTGGAACATTTTGCCTCCCTTTTAACATTTTCATTCGATTGGGTTTCCTAAGTGGAATTTGCGGTCGAGCAGAATTTGAATTCTGCATAGCATATTGATATAAAATGCAATACCGCACTTGAAAAAGAAGTATTCCAACTCGGTAGTCGGCAGAGTGTACGCTGGAAAAAATATGTTCTTCTGGAAAAATTTACACAAGAAAACATTAACAATGAAATGGAAAATCTCGCGCAAGATCTTCCGATTCGATTTGTTTTAGCGATGTTCTAAAAAATTTGTATGAATGGGTAAGAAATAATAGTTTATTGAATTAAGTCACTCATATACAGGGTGACCCCAGGGGTATGTGCATGGTCCATAACTTTTTTCTATGCAAGCAATCGACTTGCAAGCAACCCTCCTTTTTTATTCCATTTTTGGATTCGCCACTAAATTGTCAACATAACGCACCCTGGTTTCATATACCTATCTGCAATAGTTTTTGACTTATGCCAATTTGTGTTTCAAAATCGAGTCAAGCATGGACCCACAGAAAAATTCATAACTTCAGAATCTTTCAAGATAACTCATCCTACTTTTTCCTAGACTATTCCTCAAGCTTCAGAGCATCTTTTGATATGCTGGCGAACTTGAAGTCAATGTTCCATCGCCTACTACGATTTTTTTCAAATGACGGTTTACAAATGGCAATAACTCGATTTTTTCAAATGCAACACCCTGTATTTTATTACACCATTACATGGCATTTTCTAAGAGCTTTTCGTCAATATAGCATACACCTACATCAAGAATTGTATGGTGATAATTTTGCCAATAGAGTTGCGTTCTGTATTCAAATGAGTGGCATGATTGATGAGGATTATAATACTTTAAATAAAATTCTATTTTCTGATGAAGCAACTTTCAAGAACAACGGTTCGGTCAACAAACACAGCATGCATTATTATGCAGTCGAAAATCCTCACTGGTTGAGGACCATTGACCACCAACAGCGATGGTCGCTTAATGTTTGGGGAGGAATTATTGGAAATCACATTATTGGTCCCTACTTCTTCGACAATGTGCTAAATGGTGAAAGATATTTACGTTTCTTTCGCGAACTTCTTCCGAGAATGTTAAAAGAAGTGGATTTGAATACCCGAAGAACCATGTGGTTACAGCATGATGGTGCGCCAGTGCATAACCATAGTATAGTTCGAGAATTTTTAGATCAATCCTATTCTAATCGTTGGATAGGCCGAGGAGGCACTATTCCTTGGCCCGCGCGATCCCCAGACCTTACGCCTCTAGATTTCTTTCTTTGGGGTAAGTGAAAGAAAGGGTTTTCAGATATCGTCCGACAACTGCAGATGATATGAAAAATAGGATCACGGAAGCCTTCCGTTCAACTAATGGAGCAATGCTTGCTAGAGTTCGGGATTCATTCACAAGAAGACGAGCAGCTTGTGTGGAACATGATGGGGACCTATTTGAGCATTTATAAGTGGCCTTTCCCCCAAATTTTTACGTGGTTTATTGTTAATCACTCTTTCCTGTTATTGTAACTATTACTAGAATTATTTTCTTTGTAATGTACTCCTGTTTATATAACAATTTCAAAAACATATTCTCTCCATAATTTTTAGATTGTGTCAAATTTTACGAAAGCAGCCTACTAGATTCCTCAAAAATCATCCACATTTTTCGATATAACCCCAAATTGACCGTCAAAATGGCGAAAAACACGTATTAAAAAATTTGAGGTTACAAAAGTTGTAGATCTTCCCATTGCCAACAACTTTTTTCCTAACTTTTTCTTGTAGGAGGTTAATTTTTGCTGCAAATCGTGCCCACACAGCACCAGACGTCTTAAGCCGTCCAATTTATGTCCATACAATGCCTGAACGTCCAAAGGCATAAAACGGACGTCTTAAAGACGGAAAACTGTAAATCATCGCAAGTGTAAAATCATATCAATACTTTTGATCTTTTCATAGAGCTCATACTTCCAATTCCAGGACATTCCTCATTGAATTCTTTTAATCCGAAAATGAAACGTGATGGACTCCTAAATTGTAACTTACTTTATCATAGGCTATGATTCCCTGTATAAAACTTTCTCTCAAATACATAGGGACATAAATCACTTCTTCAAAGACTTTTATGTGTATTGAACTTCTAATTTTTCATGTCCCTCTTGGACAAATAGAAAAGAGCACAGGTTGGATAGTGAATTTCGAGTTTGGGAAGGTGCAGGAATTTTTTGGAGAATAACATTTTCTGAGTGATTTCAAATAAGTATAAGCTTTCGTATCTCTATAAAAAAATTGCTGGTTACTGTATAGGATTTATAGCCTCAAAGAGAAGTGCAAGCTATAGATGTGTTTTCTAAGTAACTCTATTGATAAGATTGTGCCAAGTTATTTATAGAAATTGTATTGTATAGCATATTTATAGTGTATAGTATAGTTTACTGATGTGATTAAACAATTTGAATATTTTGACTTTTTCACTTGAGCACTTTCATTTATTTTTTCAGTATTTATGACCATATTCTATGCTTTGTCAGCAAGAACCTAATTCATCGCACAATAGAGTATTTTTGATTGACATCTTGACAACACACGTGCTTTCCAACCAGGCATGTAGTCGTCTATAGATAAAGATATAACATGAAAAAAATGTATCAGCACTCCGCCACTGGTTCTTAGTTCAAATCCGAATATCATAACATTAACAAATCTCCCCCTCCAACCTCGGAGGTTACCCCTCACCAACAAACTATCACAAAGGATAGTGATATGCAGCTTTCATAACAACGTGTGTTGTGCATATAGAAATGGCACCTCTATATCTTACCACATATTCAAAGAGAAACTATATTGATGTCTGACTTCTATGAACATACCAGAATTTGTAAATGTTATTTCGTCTCCACAAATGATATTGTCTGCAATTTTGTTATTACTTTTTACCTTCTGTTGAAACAAATTATAGAATCGAAATCTTCTTTCCCGATCTCTTTTGCTATATGATGGAAGAGCAGCTATGCTGAACATCGCCTCCCCAAATGATTCAGTATTTATGTAATATTAATTATTTGAAGAAAAAATGAAGACACATTATTATTATTATTATTATTATTATTATTATTATTATTATTTTTTATTATTATTATTATTATTATGATTATTATTATTATTATTATTATTATTATTATTATTATTATTATTATTATTATTATTATTATTATTATTATTATTATTATTATTATTATTATTATTATTATTATTATTATTATTATTATTATTATTATTATTATTATTATTATTATTATTATTATTATCATATAGTTTTTGTACCGCTTGATATTTGAAGTCATGGTATCCGTATCTCTTAACTATCTCATTAACAGTACACTTTAATGAATTACATTTAACCGCAATAGTCCTAGAGCGAAGTCCTGGATTTATTCGAATTTGAGCTAGATCATTGAAAATATGGTACTCTAGGTTAATTGAATGTATAATGTTCGAGAAGAGTTGTAGACAATAGCCAAAAAAAAATTATATTCGGTTCCATTCTTTCGGGAAATAAGTCGTCGTACCTTTGTTTTGCTCCTAACGAATTTCTTTCCAATTCAATGTATAGTTTGCACATATCTCGTTTTCCTTCTGCAGATGGTGCTCCTAGATACGCAATTTTTTCTCCTCTGGACGGACCTTCTAACTAGTATGGTTAGGACGTCACCATTATACAATCCGATTAAAAAAGTGGCCACCCTGTACGGTTTCAGTATTACCTGAAGGCTTTTTTCTATGAAATCATTTGTTTTTCTATATCCACGATGATTGCTGCCATTTATTTTGTATAATAATACGGTATCGATAGTATGAAATGTAAGCAAACTTTGTTCAGGAAATAAGTCCCCCATTATCGTAGATAATACAACAAGTGTATCCGTGATTATCGAAATAGAAATTCCTTCGATTTTGAGAAACAAATTATTTTGCTTGGCAACCACTCGAGCGCTTGCGAATTTACTATAATCGCCGATAACACGAGTTGTATTTGTTAAGATTATTTCATGAATAAAATCGAAACTATTTTTATATATTATTATAAACATTAACATCAAATGTACAGTTCGTGCTGTTGTATATTCTAACATTATCCATAACCAGTTCGCCTTTTTTTGTACTAGTAGATACAACCGCCTGCGTTGTGGATATATTTACATCTTCATTCATAAGATTTGAAATTATTTTAGCATGGTGTTCCTTGCTGAGTTGTAAATATGGTTTTATTGACGTTGAACTACTGTGGCCAGTGACTTTAATTATTTATTGTTCTTCGATTCCGGAACTTGCCAACTGACTGACAGCTGTATATCTATCACAAACATTTATTTGATATTTCAAACATCCCGCTATTTCAGTTACCAATCACAGAGCGCGTCATTCGTAGTTTCGTCGGTGCATTTCTTCTGCTTCTCGCTTGAGCTTATGTTTTGAAATCATTTCGGTTTAGTGATTTGATTATTCAACGAATGTGCAACATTTTTTGAAAATTGAGAAGTTGATATGGACTAATAGTGAGTGCCTATTTGGTTTTGGTCAAAGTTTGGTGTTGTGTCATTATGGCAGCTTGCAAGTGGTGAGTTTGTTTTTTGAAAAACCAATTAGGAATCGAACTACAAAATCTAAAACACATCATATTCATATCCAGTAGCCAATCAAGAGCCGAACTACAAAATTGATAACATGATGTTTTCAATTATCAACACAAAAATTTCAACCAATCAAAACACGCTATTTTAGCATAAGTGGAATAATCAGCATAATCCAAAAGTACAAGTACAATTTCACAATATTTTTGTCATTTTCATCAGGGAAAACTTACACCAAACGAGACATTTTCACCAGAAAAGTGACGGCGTCTAAAGAAATAAAAATGGAAATAGAATATGGTAGCACCGTGGAATTCAGTGGACGAAAACGCAACTGGACGCAACTGGATTTCAAATGTCAGATTTGAATTAATTGAATAAAATCGATGTTTTCAATTATCAACACAAAAATTTCAATCAATCAAAACATGCTATTTAGCATAAGTGGAATAATCACTTTAATTGTTTTCGATAATATGTAACTGAATGAATGGTATCAATGTTTGTTAGTCAATATTGCATCTTATCAAACTAATGAACGAATGAAATTGTATCCTCAAAAGTTATTTGGGGAAGCAAGTTTAGACCGGAACTCACCGTATATTCAATCGTTGATATCCAATAGGCACATAAAAGAAATAAAAGAAAAACAAACATACAACAATAAGGACCGGATACCTTTCCATATTGGAAAGTAAAATAAATATTCCGTTCTCTGCTATTGATGCCCAAAGGGCTTGATCCCACATATGTACATATTGAACGAAAAAAGAAGTTTAATATGTGATCCGAAAGCAAATTTCGACGAATGATGAACAATTATTGTTTGGACAAAAAGATTACTGTGGATAGAAAAACTTGCGGTATTATTTGGATGCTGAAAAATCTGAGATTTTACCTGGTACAAAGTTAGGAGAATGATTAGGACTCTATAATGTTGGCTCATCTCAAACGTACCTCTATTCAAGTAGTTCTACAGTTTCATCATAAAATGACATATTTTTATAAAATGCAGTATTGTTTTGAAGAAGCAACCTCACTATTGGCATTTGTTATATTAGTTCAAGATCCCAGGGCCGCCAGACGTCACTCATCTTTAAACAAACGAAATGTGTATGATTGAGAAGTGCTAACGCCTGGTGGGTTCGTTGACAGTGTCGCGGGCATCCATCCCCGAGCCCCGAGTTCAAATCTTGTTTCCGACAATTTTTTTTTCGAAATGTATTGATATTTTCCGAAATAGTTTCATTACTAAATTATTTCTGGAAAATCTTCTGTTGTCCGTGGCTCTGAGAATCAGGGGGTACAAAAATCCCGTGTGAGTATTTGCCTTGCTCTAGGGAAACCTTAACAAAATCATTTATTCACTCAAATTCTGTTTTAAAGTCAAATTTATTTTTCAACAAAAATCCTCCCAGACTTGATGCTGTTTCCAACAGAGATGGCTGACTCTAGTGGGACGCGTCTGGATGGGTTTAAAAAAAAATTGTCGGAGAAGAGATTTGAACTCGGAACTTCGGATGCCCGAGACAGTATCAGCAAACAAAAAAATAACATAGTGTTGATTACATATGGCAGCACAAGATTTTGGAAACTCGTTTTCAAATTCTAGTGCATTTTTTCGCATGATTAATGTAGCTGATGTTGGTGAAGAGGCTGCTCCAAAAATCATGGCGACCATTTCAAATTCTTCGATTTAATTTTCTTCTATCCATAAAAACCTTTGTGCACCCCTCTCTTCTTTCTTTATGTGAATTTGATGGAAAATTTCTTTTATGTCAGAAGTAGAAGCAATATTTCTTTGACGAAATTTAAATAAAATCCTATTGAGGTTGTTTAATAGATCAGGACCTTTTAATAAATAATTATTCAAACTGAGATTATTTACCTCCGCTGCAGCATCAAAAACAAGTCTAATTTCAGCAGGCTTTTTAGAATTTGTTACTGCGAAATGAGGAAGATACCATACAGGGCAATTGTTCAAATTATTTTCTTCATGTTTTTTAGCATATCCTTTCGTTAGATGATCTCCAATCTTATTTTAGTATTCCTTTGCAAATTTTTCATTCTTCTCCACTTTTGTTTCAATTGACTCCAAATGACTAATAGCATTTCCTCTTGACTTTGGCATTTGCAATTCATCTTCCTTCCAATGTAAACCAATTTCCCATCTGTCCACTCTTCTAGACGTTTTCTCCATTATATCAAATGCTCTTTTATCTTCTTTCGACATAAACTCTTCTTTATTCCTCGTTACTGCTAACTCATTGAGCCTGAAAGATTTCTCTTCTAGCTGATGTAATTCATAATCAATATTTGAAATATGTGAAGTAATTTCTTGTCGCCCTTTTATACAGGGTGTCCGGTAAACCTTGTACAATATTGAAACGGGTGATAGACCAGGTCAGACTGTTCAGAATATCGGAATTTCACCTCAGTGAAAGTCTCACCGTTTTCGAGATAATGAGCAGTTTTTAAATTTCTGGAAAACTACTTCTTCTTGGATTTTGATTGCCATGTCTACAAATTGGGACCATTTCAAATATCTTTGCTGCTGAAGATTACTGATGAGTGATACTTTCAGATGCACAAACCAGTTTTTCAGAAAACGATACAATTTTTCAAGAAATGAGGGTAAAATGACAGATTTGAGTTTCACCAATTTTTTTAGCAACAGTTTGACATTATTGTTTGAAAAAAAAACATAACCAAGCGGACGTGGATATTCATTACAAAAGAATGCCCACGATAATAACGATTGATTACTTATATTTCGGACGTCCATAATCTTAATGGTTGAAAGATTTCTATCTCTTTCAAATTTTTTCACAACGTTTCAATTGCTTGAATCCGCAATCGTCTTCTGGTGAATAGTGACAAAATCAGATGCTACGCGACCTTTTATAGGTCTATAATTAAATGTAATTACGCGCGGTCTTGTGGCGCGCGTGGTTTCGCGCTTTTTCTCCCTCCAAAACGGTCCATGAGCGGTTTCCATACGTTTTTAATTTCCACGCTTGGTTTACTGAAGGCACCATTGGCTTCTATGTAGGTGGTTTCCATAAATTTCCGTTTGAACCAATGTTCCTCTCTATGAAGAACACTAGCTTCATCCCAGAGAATTCGGTGGTGTTTTGTCCAGGCGTGGTCAGCAATTCCCGATTTTGATGTTTCCCCTCGTTGAGTCCACTTTTTGTGTTCGGCTATTCTTACTGATAATGGCCTTTTAGTCTCTCCGATATAGGAATACAGTGTTTGCTGGATTCTGTTGTGTTCTCTGGTTTCGTCTTGGTGAGGAAGATTCGTAAGGTACTGCCGGATTGAAAGCAAGCCTTGATGTTGTATTTATTTCCGATCCTTCTGATTTTCTCGGAGATACCCCTGATATAGGGAAGAATGAGAACGGGGTTTTGTGGTCTTTCTTCGGTTGTCTTGGTCTTTTCGAGTTGTTTCCGAACTTCTCCTATGAGCTTCTCGGAGTATCCGTTTCGGCGTAGGTCCTTTTTTATTTGGTTAATTTCCGCCTCCAATGACTCCTGGTTGCTGCAAATAGACAATGCTCTCTCCACCAACGTTCTTACGATTCCCTTCTTTGTGGAGTTTGGGTGATTAGAGCCGTAGTTGAGGTACTGCCCTGTGTGTGTCTTCTTCCTGTAAAAAGAGGTGAGGATTCCAGTGTCTGTTCTTTCAGCTTTCACATCGAGAAAAGATAGGGTACTGTTAGTTTCCTTTTCCATTGTGAATTTGATTGAATCCCTCATATTGTTCATTCTGGCGAAGAATTCCCCAAGGTGTTCATCTCCATGGTTCCAAATGATAAAGGTGTCGTCTACGTATCTTAACCATAGTTTTGGTTGGTATTTTGTCTCTCTGAAAGCCAATTCCTCGAACCACTCCATGTATATGTTGACGATTACTGGAGAGAGAGAAGATCCCATCGGCAGTACATCAACTAGGGAGAAGAAACGGCTCTTTTCTTGAAAGTATGAGTTGTGTAGGCAGCACTGCAGTAGTTCCAATATCGCTTGTACGGGGAGGTCAGTCCTTTCATGAAGCTGGATGTCTTCTTCCAGTTTCCTCTTGATGATGTTAAGGGATTCTTCTATGGGGACATTGGTGTAAAGGCTCTCCACGTCAAAGCTGATGAAACGATCTTCAGGCCCTAGTTCAACATCTTTGATAATGTGATAATGTCCACGAAGTGTTTAGTATTCTTGGCGAACGAAGGCCAATCACCAGCTCCCGTAACTCACCGACCTATAACCTGGCGAAATACCTCCTACCGATACTACAACCCTTACAGGGTACTAGCAGTTCGTTCGTCAAGAATTCTAAACAATTCGTGGACATTATCAAAGATGTTGAACTAGGGCCTGAAGATCGTTTCATCAGCTTTGACGTGGAGAGCCTTTACACCAATGTCCCCATAGAAGAATCCCTTAACATCATCAAGAGGAAACTGGAAGAAGATATCCAGCTTCATGAAAGGACTGACCTGCCCCGTACTAGCGATATTGGAACTACTGCAGTGCTGCCTACACAACTCATACTTTCAAGAAAAGAGCCGTTTCTTCTCCCAAGTTGATGGACTGTAATTGCCAACATATACATGGAGTGGTTCGAGGAATTGGCTATCAGAGAGGCAAAATACAAACCAAAACTATGGTTAAGATACGTAGACGACACCTTTATCATTTGGAACAATGGAGATGAACTCCTTGGGGAATTCTTCGCCAGAATGAATAACATGAGGGATTCAATCAAATTCACAATGGAAAAGGAAACTAACAGTACCCTATCGTTTCTCGATGTGAAAGCTGAAAGAACAGACACTGGAATCCTCACCTCTGTTTACAGAAAGAAGACACACACAGGGCAGTACCTCAACTACGGCTCTAATCACCCAAACTCCACAAAGAGGGGAATCGTAAGAACGTTGGTGGAGAGAGCATTGTCTATTTGCAACAACCAGGAGTCATTGGAGGCGGAAATTAACCAAATAAAAAAGGACCTACGCCGAAAGGGATACTCCGAGAAGCTCATAGGAGAAGTTCGGAAACAACTCGAAAAGACCAAGACAACCGAAGAAAGACCACAAAACTCCGTTCTCATTCTTCCCTATATCAGGGGTATCTCCGAGAAAATCAGAAGGATCGGAAATAAATACAACATCAAGAGTTACTTTCAATCCGGCAGTACCTTACGAAGCTTCCTCACCAAGACGAAACCAGAGAACACAACAGAATCCAGCAAAAACTGTATTTACAAAGTCCCATGTGAATGTGGAGATTGCTATATCGGAGAGACCAGAAGGCCATTATCAGTAAGAATAGCCGAACACAAAAAGTGGACTCAACGAGGGGAAACATCAAAATCTGGAATTGCTGACCACGCCTGGACAAAACACCACCGAATTCTCTGGGACGAAGCTAGTGTTCTTCATAGAGAGGAACATTGGTTCAAACGGAAATTTATGGAAACCACCTACATAGAAGCCAATGGTGCCTTCAGTCAACCAAGCGTGGAAATTAAAAACGTATGGAAACCGCTCATGGACCGTTTTGGATGGAGAAAAAGCGCGAAACCACGCGCGCCACAAGACCGCGCGTAATTACACTTAATTATAGACCTATAAAAGGTCGCGTAGCATCTGATTTTGTCACTATTCACCAGAAGACGATTGCGGATTCAAGCAATTGAAACGTTGTGAAAAAATTTGAAAGTGATAGAAATCTTTCAACCATTAAGATGATGGACGTCCGAAATATAAGTAATCAAGTTACTACATCGTCCAAAACATTCAAACAGACAATAACGATTGTTCAACATCGCATTGAATAATATTTTAAAAATGTTATTTTCCATCCACTCGTTCGCAGAGGCGACATCTTTTCAAGTAGAACCTTTTCAAATGCGTTATATGTTATAACCCCCCAAATCAGCGATTCTCTGAGCGGCATTGTGCAATCGGATATCGTTCTGCATAAAGCGCTGCTGCAGCAGTAGCACTACCTCCACATTCACCATAAATGTAGTGCATGTGCGCATATTCTTGGGGAGTATAACGTGTGTATGGCATGACAAAGAAATAAATACCACTGAATGAAACAAGCGGAATAATTTCAAAAAACTACGACAGAAGTCACAAGTTGTTCAAACAAAATGTGACAGCCACCTACTAGATTTTTTTTTTCAATTTTATTTACAGAAGATCGATCCGTTCATGCACAATGCTGTATTTTATTTTGTCATTAGGAGACTATTGCTTCTACGGAAACAACACAGTTAGAAAAGTTTTTAATTTTCGACAAGAATTCACCTCCTAAAAAATTTTGCACTTATTTGGTTGCACCCAGTATATCTGTCAGTCTCTGAAACTTCGTTGGAATCTGGATGTTGGACAATTGCGACATTTATTACAAGAATTTGTATTAATCGGTGCCATGTCGGATAATCGACATTTCATTTCGATAATTTTATTAGGCTTAATTACATGAATAGCTAATTTTATTGACATACTATTTAATGCTACCAAGCAGTCTATTCTTTATTATTAATAATCATTTCCACATTTTATCTTGATAAAATCAAAATAAAATAATTTTTGTTCGTAGGTATAAAAGTTGATGGAAGCCTAGAATAAAACCACGCCTAATTCAATGGAAATCACTTCCTCCAAAAATAATTATAGTTTGTTTTATACCATGGTAGAGTCTGGACAAAATTATCATTCTTTTGAAATGAATGTCCACTTCCAATTGGTTATGTTTCTTTCAGACAATAATGTCAAAATTTAAAAAAACATTGAAGAAACTCAAATCTGTCATTTCACGCTCATTTCTAGAAAAAAAATTTCACTTTCTGAAAAACTGTTCTGTACATCTGAAAGTATCTCCCATCAGTAATATTCAGCACCAATGATATTTGAATTCGTCTAAATTTGTATACATGGCACTCAAAAATCCAAGGTTAGGTAGCGATTTTCCAGAAATTCTTAAAATGTCCATTATCTCGAAAACGGTGATATTTTTATTGAAGTGAAATTCCGATATTCTGAACAGTCATGACCCGGTCTATCACTAGTTTCAAAATTGTACATGGTTTACCGGACATCCTGTATAAGCATTATTGCCATGAAGAACCGAACCTAATTTTGTTTTTGATAGAATTGGGGCGTCTTTGCCATTATCGATCACTTCCGTAGCCACTATCAAACCAATAATATCTTGTCCAAGTAAAATTTTTTGTTTCCCATTTTTATAGGAATGAATTAATTTTGCATCAATACAATGTAGAAGTAAGTCAAGGTTTTTTATGGTTCTTACATTTACCAAATGAAATTGATCATTTTCAAATTTTCGACGAATTCTTAAACTTATCCTGGTAGAATTATCAAACTCATTTGTCACGGAGTTGGTTCAACGAATTTTCAAAGGATCTATAGTACCTCGTAGTCCAATTATTTTGGAAACGTCTTCACTCAAAAGGGTGATAGTCGATGCTTCGTCAAATAATCCGTATGTCAAATAATCTCCTTTCGGTCCGCGTAAAATAACGGGAGCTACTCAGAGTAGGACTTTCCTTTCAATTTTTTTTTGAAATGATGGCAAACTATTTCAGAATTTGAACTCTCTTGGGAGTTTTCCTGAAACGTTGATGTTTCCATGTGAATAAGGCGGTGGTGGAATTTATCACATACATTTTCGTTACATTTTCTTTTCTTATTACACGTGAACATTTGATGTTTTGGATTCAAGCAACCAAAACAAACTTTATTTTTTCTGACCTATTCCCACCTTTTTTCACATGTTAACTTGTTGAGAAATATGCAGTTTTCAATTCTATGATTCGTCTTTTTGTAATAGGCACAATAATTATCTTTGTATTCAGAATTATTTGTCTTTCGCTATCAAAATCAGGTGAAGTTATAATACCAACAGCATCTCCCATATGTGGAAGCCAATTCTCTTCCCCATTCTAACTTCAGAGCAGGGGTAAGTTTGTGAATTATTTCTGACCAAAGCTGTGGATTCATCAAATGGAATTGAGATTTCAAACTCGACCATGTCACCGTTAAATTCTGTATCAAATTGGAAAATTCCATAATACTTTCTACTCTATCTTCACGCAAATTTGGAAACTTTTTGACGGCTGTGATCAAATTTTTATTATATATTCCGGCTCTCCGAAACGCTTTCCCAAAATTGATAATTTGATCGATTTCGCAAGTGAAAATTAACAGCGCTTGCACCGAATCTCTTGCTTTTCTACGTAGACATTTCTGAAGTCTATTTATATTTTTGGAATTGGAAAAAGCTCATACTTTTGTCGTTTCTCTGAACTGAGATATAAAGTGCAACCAATCTTAAGGATCTCCTAAAAAAATTGGTTACCGATTGACGAGCCATAAAACGATTCATATCTTGCCTATTTTATCATTCACTTCGGGGTGTTCATTTTTAGGCCTAAAATCATAATCAGAAAATTGATCAGATGGACTAGTATCTATCCAGTGTTGTATTTCCATATGTTTTACTCTCCTTTCTCCAGATGTGTCCTCAGAAATATTTTCTTCTGCATTTGTTGAATCCTCTAATATCACATTCTCAACTCCTTTCCGAACAATTCAGCCAACCTAGTAAGTTCCAACTCCAACTAATTCCAATTAATTTTTTTTGCGATTTCAGCAAAATCCGTTTCCCAAGTGAACTTGCTGAAGTCTTTCTCGTTCTCTTTGATGTAAATGATTGTTTTTCACGTCTTTCTTCTTCATTTGCTATTTTTTTTTGTTCTCTATGGGTTGTATTGTCTTCATTTCCAAATCTAGCTGGTGGCATTCCCTTGTTAACCCGACTACTTCTTCTCAGATCTCCAGGACATATGATGTAGAAACCAGTGTTTCTTTTCACTGCCTTTATATTGAATATCTCGTTATTAACGTTATTTTTCATAGTAAATAGACAGTATTGACTTGTTGACTTTTTTATAATTTTTTTATATGTCTAAATTCATAAACCTGACTACAAAAGTAGAAATCTCAAATATTCAATAAAAAGTATTCAAATATCAGTGAAACAATATGTATATAACATGTTCTCCTCTATCATAGTTAAAAAATCATGGGTTGACTTGGCCTTGTGTTCCAACCACCCTGTATAAAAAAATAAATGTCACCTAACTTCGATCGAAATTGAGGGAATCCATCCAGGTGAAATCAAACTTCAATTTTCATCAGAGAATTCACACTGGATGGTTTGAAATTATTCGAATTTGATTTTTCTCTGTTTACCCTGTCGAAGAGCATCAAATGATGAATAAGAGATCAAGGTGACATTCTGTCATTATTGTGAGTTGAAAGTTCTGAGCAGAAATCTTCACTTTCAATTTTTGGCACCCTCTAGTCTGCCGATTTTTTATTTCCCATACACACTTTCGTCGAGGAACTCGGGACTAGGTAATTATTTTTTTTAAGTTTTATTCTTTTTTCCTTTTGTTAGAGATGTAAATCATAGGATATTTCGATAGCTTAAATATTTCGGAATACTATTGAATGTAAATTTTCTCATAGGTTATATTATGTGCCATGTTGAATGGAGTGTCTATCGTTTTTATGTCTAAGAGCTGCGTTTTTAGAAAAAAAATCATGTGTGTAATTCGAGCACAAAGTGTCATCTTTGTCGAGCGGCAATCAATCACTTTGCGTTCTAAATACACAAATAGCTATTCCATGAGGACAGTGCAGGGTCGTTTTACAAAATTTTACAAATCAGGCAGCGTCTCTCGTAAAGAAGTAAAGCATATCTTCGGAATTTTGAAACTATTTTATTCTAAAGTTATAATCTATTGTCAATTACTAAATTCCCACCTTGCATGCCTTTTGCATACGTTTGGTTTTCAGACATTATGAATATCTTGATCACCCTTCATCCCTTTTTTCATTCTCGAAATAATTACCCAGAAACACAATGGGATATAAAGAATAAAGAATAATAAACTTCTTCAACCCAATTCAATTTTATATTCTACTGTGGTTACAACGAATGTATTTAAAATGATGCTTCCATTTTCTCTCTAATTCCCAAATCCTTTTACATACCGAAGTCCACGACCCGTATTACAAAACCTCGTGGTCCATGAGACTGGATTACCAGACAAATGTAAATTTCACGCCAAGTATTAACTTTGAGCTTCACTCAACTAATTACCACCCAAGAGGTTGTTATCGTAGATTCTGTTTTCATTCAGAACAGAGTTAATTTTCTCTCACTTGCGAGGAACGATTCGTTTTCGTTTGTGGATTTTTGCAAAAGAACTTCAAAACAAGTTCGAGATAGTTTGAACAGAGCTAAAATATGCCTTTCTACATTACGAACTAGAATTAAGCGAGTTTTTCAAAGTTTCCATAAAAAAGGTACAGGAAAGGTAAGAAAAGTTTCCATATGGTGTAACATTGAAAACCATTTCACTGTTTCTATGTTCCGAAAAAGTTTTTTTATTGAAACCCAAAAAAAATCAATATAACTACCGCATGTTTTCAACTCATTATATATACTTAATTTAAATTTTGTTGAAAAAAGCGTTATAGGTAGCAATGACAGAATAATTTTAATAATCAGTGTATATAGTGTATATATTTTTTATACATATTTGCTAGAAAATTGAACAATCTTAGTAATATATAAATGGAACATCGCTGTCCTGCTGTTTTCTTTGCCAAAATTATTTGGACATTTTCTCTATTACGATATCTAGTTCTATACTCTTGAGGCATCCTTTGTTCTTATACATACATTTGGCAACGTTGAACAAACATAGTTTTCTAGTATTATGTACTTTTGCCTAGGCAAAGAGGGATTTTGTGAAGTATATTTTTTTACCATAAATAATTTCAAGAATTTGTTTCTGTAGTATTTTAAATTTTTTCAGATGTGTCTGAAGAATTCTTCCCAACTTAGAATAGAGTTCTGTGGGCGAGATTCTACTAGAATATAATATATAACTTTGTTAAGGGCGAAATTTAGGAAAGGAGAGCAGTGAATGTGCAATGATGTGTCACGCCTCTAACATACCCAGCAGCTCAGTAGGCGCGGATTCGACAATAAAAATTGATTTCGATAAGATTGAAATATGGGGTTAATTTTCCGGAGCGCCACGGATTTATAGCTAGTGAAAAATCAGAAACCACCCTGATGGAATGGGACAACCCACTGCACTAATATTACTAAAATATTAAACAATAGATACCTGTAAATGGTATAATAATAATATATAAATATGTAGAGATTTTGTCTTCCCTTACGCTTAGATAACTTGGACCAGAATAAAATAAATAGTCATGTCCCTTACTAATAAAATATATTGATCGTTACACACCCTGTATGTGCACAGTTCAGCTCACCATACAAAAGAAAATGAAATTAATGTAAATATCAACCACCAAGATGAATTCAAGTGAAAGCTGTGATTGAGAGTATGGTATTGTTTGAATATATCAATATGAAACCTCCAGTGAGGGCTATGCCTGTGACGTCACGATGATAGCTTACAGTTATGGATGCTTACGCCTTAGGGGCAGTCTTATTCTAAACTTATCTGATACTATGTAGATATTCTCAAGCATGCCAGTTCACCAATTATTGTGGTTGTAGTTCATCGGTGCCTTGGTGAATACAAGTGCACAGTGGGTACTACACAATCGATCAAAGTACATGTACAGCTGGGACGAATAGCGAAGGAATGCTGAACAACAGATATACAGCGGGACAACCACAGTTGAGCAGGAACAATCACAGTAGTGGAACAGTGGAAATATAATCGTATAGCAACGAAACAGTGGAACAATCACATTAGTGGAACTCCAATAATCGGTAGCAGAGTAGTAGCAGGACTAACCGCAACAGAGCAAAGTAGTAGCAGAGTGGTAGCTGCAGCAGAGAAGTAGCAGAGTGGTACCCGCAGAGGACCAAAGTAGTAGCAGAGCGGTAGCCGCAGCAGAGAACCCTAGAATATACAATACCAGTCTGACTTCTGATTACACTTGTATGGGGCCATAAGTAGAGCCCAAATGCAAATACTAACCTCTATTAAGTGGGAGGGTTCTGATAACAGCTTTGATGGTCTGTTTGCTGTCTGATAGCGAGTTTCTCGTTCCAGCGGTTTCACACAATGATGAAGTGACTTCTAACCTCAAAAATCCGCAAAGCGAACGGAGATTTCTCAAAAATATAGAGCGTCAAAAATCGCAAACAATATGAGAAACTCTCCTGATATGAATTTTCCAAAGATCCATCAACGATGATCAAACTTTAATTGGAAATCTTCAAAGTAGGTCAGTCACTCATCAAGATCAAATAAGGAAGAAGAGAGTCTCTCTCAGACGTCAAAGTCAAAACTGTCAATATATGACAAGGCGCTTTCTTGTTCGTTAGTGTTCGGTGGGAACAGTCCAGGAACTAACTCGAGCTAATAGGAGCTATGAAAAGAACACCTTAAGATTCAGTGTTGCCAACTGAAACAACACGAAAACGCCAGCCTCTCAATCTCAGAACCAAACACAAACAAACAAAAGGTCAAGTATTCGAATGTGAAGTAGGTAACCTCAATGACACAAGATAGAGATATAGTAAGATTGTTACGGTTTTGTGTTCTAAGTACAAAACAATAGACTAACCATAAGTATGTTTACAAAACAACGCTGTCATACCGCAAAATAGAACAACTGATAACTGTCATTAGCTTAAGGCCGGTTCATGTCCGCTCGAACTAGTACAGCAAAGGTAAGTACTAACATTCGGAACAAGCTATACATGACAACGATCAAGTTGTCATTTTGATACAGTGGCGTACAGAGTGGAAAGTGTATATCAATGACAGAGAATTTCTGATGTTATTGTATTAAAACTGAAAGGGTTTTCTAGTGCAAAATAAACCCACAAAAACTTTCAGGTAAGTTGAATTCAGCATAGAGCATAGACATTTGAATTCAAATAGCATATATCTCAACGTCTTAGTTCTCCTTCTTTGAAATAACATTGTATTTCGTGAAAAACATTTCTAGGCGATTTGCGAATGCTTTTTTGAATATCCTAGTTAACATGTAAGTTTTTTATTTATTTTTTTTCCTTGGTGTTTTTGGCCTCGACTGCTATGGTCATTAGCCATGTGTTCTGGATAGGCCTTGTTACTAACTCCATACGCCACTTTAGGAGCAGCACTGTTAATTTTTAATGCAACAGTGAATCGTGGAGAATTATTCCCAGCCGACACGGGCCTCAATCATTCAGACTTTCACATCTGAAAATGAAAATAGATCGCACCGTCTGGTAATGTTAACATGTAAGTTTTACGACCTTTGTTATGATGATTAATTTTATTTTCTTTATTTCGGATTTGTGGTTTTAAATTGAAGAAAACTCTATTTCTTCAAAGCCAAAGTTTTGTCAATTCATTTTGACATCTTCATGGTACTGTAAGATACAGATAGGATTTTTTTTTCAAATAATAAAACTGTAGAGGAAACAAATAATAGACTAATCAACTGCTACTTCCACTTTTCCAGAAACAATCCCTGTACTATGTTTCGGTAACCAATAAAATTTCAGAATAAATTTGGTGTAATATGTATATCCTAAGACCATATTATTATTGGGTCTGACTGAATCACGTGAAACAGATGTGTATAATTGAACAACAAAAATGTTTTTTTAATAAAGTACACAAACTGCTCAACCAACTGGAGTTCTTACAGTTAGTTAATTTCTGTATCGAGAAATCAAATCTAGTAATGGGAAATTGTATGTCTCCAACTTAGTCAGATTTAGTAATGCAAAAGAAACTTGTCTACCACAAATTTCTTTCAGAGTTGACACATATAAGAGATATGTTGATGATATTTTTCTAATAGTCCACTTGGGAAAACAGGAAGAGTTGTAACGTGTTTTCAACCAATTTCATTCAAAACTCCAATTCAAAATTGAACTGGAACAACATAACTGTCAAGCATTTTTAGACACGTTGGTTATTAAGACACCGAATAGATGAATTAGTATCGTATCCCAAGTAGCATACCTATATTGGTAAAATATTGGTACAATATTGTGAACATATTGGCGAAATATTTGAAATGCAATATTGGCGAGAAAAAAAATGTGAACATTCGGCGATATTGGTCCAATATTACTTGAATAATATTGGCGAAATATTCTTGAACTAATATTGGCCTCAAAATGTTCGGCGATATTGGTACCTACAATATCGCTGATACAATATTCTGACAATATTGGCACAATATTCAAAAGTTATATTGTCGAGAAGTAAAATGTGAACATTTTGCGATATTGGTCGAATATTTTAGAAATAGTTTTGGTGAAATATTCTTGAAGCAATAATGGCTTCAAAATATATTCGTATAATATCATTTGGATATATTGGTGGATGTCAATATACCTTGTTAAATTATTGAATGTCTTTTAGTTGATGAAGGTGACACCAGAGTCTGCCATTTGATCGCCATAACCACTGAGTGAGCTGTCTTGAAAACAAGTTATGGGAAGTATTTAATATACTTTCGTAGGTTTTAGAAGACGTTCTATATGTAGAGCAACCTAGGGGATTTTTGTACAGGTTTGATCATGATATAATTTCAATATGTTTCATTGAATATTCGGCCAATATTCAAATTTCATCTCAATCTAGATGTAGGAAACAATATCAAGACAATATTGTTTTAACGATATCGATAAATAGTATTGAACCAATATTGACCCAATATTAATTAATAATATTTGTTGAAAATGGCGAAATGATATTCAACCAATGTGTAATCACACTTGGAGATACAATATAGTTTTTTTCTCATATAATCGATATGACTGGAATATTTGGATATCAATATTTATTCTAGATGTGGAAAACAATATATAACCAATATTGTATTATCGATATTGGTAGAAATTATTCAACCAATATTGACCCAATATTTCGTGTGATAATCTACATTCAAAACTAGTTCAACCAATATTCCACCAATATTATTATTATTATATTGTTTTTTGAATATTCACCCATATTGGACCAATATTAATTTTTCGTTTACAATATATCTATATTGGCCCAATATGGAACCAAGATTCAGCCGATATGATGTGCTGGGACCTGGGATAGCAACCTTCTAAGAAATATACCTAAATTACAATTCCCGTAATCAATTCAGGTTGCAAACAAATTTTTTTATTGTAAAATAACCAGAAAAACTATGTTGCTGAAATAATGCAAAAAAATTTTGAGTAGGTCGGAAACGTAGGTAGTAATTTCATTGGAAACAGAATTTTCCACCATAACAGATTCCGGGAACTTTATCAACTAAAACAATTTTAATTTTTTGCATTATTTTCAAATTTGCCAAAGTTTCCGAATTTCACGCCAAGAATAAACTTTGAGCTTCACTCAACTAATTACCACCCAAGAGGTTGTTATTGTTGTTATCGTAGATTCTGTTCCCTTCCAGAAGAGAGTTAATTTTCTCTCACTTTCCTATAACGAATCGTTTTCGTATGTGGATTTTTGCAAAAAAACTTCGAAACGTGCTCAATATAGTTTGAAAAGAGTTAAAATATGCCTTACTTCAAACCAAACTAGAAGTAAGCTAATTTTTCAAAGTTTCTATCAGAAAAGGGGCCGGAAAAGTGAGAAAAGTTTCCAAATGATGAAATATTGAAAACCTTTTCACTGGGTTTCTTGAGGAATCTATGTTCCAAAAAGTGTATTTCACTAAAATCTAAGAAAAAATCATTATACCGCTTGTTTACACTTTATTAATATAGGGTAAATCCGGGATAGTTGGCTATAGGGGAGAGATGGCCATAGGTATTTCTGGTCTCGCTTATTAGATGGCGATGTTGGCAAGTCAGTTTACTGAGTTAGTTGTCATGCCTCACATGCCTGTTGTGTGTCATTTTTATCGTGAAAAATCGCATATAAGGTGAGTTAGCAGCTTTTGTCTGATTTCGCTTCAGTGAATATTTCATATAAAGTAAGTTTGAATTTTAATTTCAAAATTTGTTTTGGTGGTTTCATCATATTTTGTGTGGAATTAGTTATTAGGATGTTGTGGGACTCTACATAACCTCAAATTGAGATTCTAGTCAACACGTGGTATTGAAATATCGCTATGGCTATCTCTACCGGAAAATCGGGAGAGATGGCCCACTTTTTTCCGGGGGATATGGCCATAATTTTATTTGAATGAAGATTGTCTTTTTGGCACTGCCAGCTCACAAATATGTTTTTATTTACAGATGCCGAACAAATACATAAGAAAATCTGTACATACACGCGGTATTTGGTCACAAAATGATTTGTCAGAAGCAATCAAGAGTGTTGCTGATGGAAATAACTCAGTTCGACGAGCTTCAATTGAATTCAACATACCACGTAAAACCTTGGAGCGTCGAATTAAAACAAAAAACTCTCAAAAAGGAAACATGGGCTCTAGCTGCGTCTTTGGAAGAGATAATGAATATCGACTATCACGACATATTATATCTATGCAAAAACGTGGCTTTCCGTTAACCAGAGACGACCTCAGGACCATTGCTTACCATTTCGCTCAACAACTAAAAATAAAACACAAATTTAATAATGAAACCGAAAAAGCTGGTTACGACTGGCTTGCTCTGTTTCTGAGCCGTCATCCGGAAATTAGTATTCGTAAATCGGAAGGTGTCTCCATAGCTAGATCAACGGCAATGAATCGAAAAGCAGTAGGAGACTATTTTGATTTGCTTGAAACGACTATGGAGCAACACTCCCTGTTTGATAAGCCTGCAAACATATTTAATATCGATGAAACGGGCCTCCAGCTCAACAGTAGACCAGGCGAAGTACTTGCAAAAAGGGGTCCAAAGCTGTGTCAGTAGTAACGTCCACAGAAAGAGGAGAAACAATTAGTTTGGTGGTTTGTTGCAACGCTGAGGGTAATTTCTTACCGCATGTTGTTATCATGAAGGGCAAAAATAAAATAACAGGAATGGGAAGATAATCTGCCACCAGGATCACTGTTATTTATGAAAAAAAAATCTGCCTACATCAATGCAACTATTTTTTTCATTGGATGCGTGAACATCTTGTCCCTAGAAAACCACTAGGAAAAGTCCCCTTTATACTTGACGGGCATGCTTCCCACGTAAATTCTGTCAAAATGTTGGAGTTTGCAGAGTCGAATGACATCATCATGTTATGCTTGTCCAGTCATACTACGCATTATCTCCAACCGTTAGACAGAAGTTTTTTTAAGTCGTTGAAAGCACATTTTCATGAATACTGTCGGTTATGGCTTAGAAATCATGCTGGGCGGCGCATCACTAGATATCAGGTTGGTGAGCTACTGAGTGCAAGCTGGGGTAAGGCTGCTACAGTGCAAAATGGTTCATCCGGCTTCAAAGCAACAGGCATCCTGCCTTTCAATCGCGACATCATACCAGATTATGGTTTTTGTATTGGAGAAAAATACAGCACACACCTCGCCTCAAGAACAAATCGACGATACAGAACAACAAACTGATGGCTTAGAAGCACAACCATCAACTTCTAAAGCCGTAGATGACAAAATAACCCCCTCAAAGATGCTAAAGAACAGTCGTTACCGACCGATGATGAACCCTTTACTCCCATAAACACCTAACTATGTAGGCTTATTATGGCAAGAACCTGTCAGAAAACAACTACTCCCCTGGCTAAGACCACGACGGGTATTGAATTTAATCTAACAGCTACTTGTGCAACGTTCCTCAAAACATCAAAGGACGCAATTGCAAGTGCCCTCTATGACCAACCAGCAGAATTATGTTTTGATTTGGACGGGGTGAACACCTGCAGACTAGTTTCGAGGTTGTTGCCTCTCATCAGTGCAAGGGCAGGTCAACACAGACAGCACTGAAGCCATCTGTTCCCCGTCCAAACCAATACACACTCCGCTGATTAGTCAATTCTGGTTCACGAGATGAAAGCAGTTTCTAGGCCGCTCCACCTAGCGAGCAGAGGAAGACACTCCGAATCTCCGGGTTGAGAGATTTAATCGAAGAAGACAGAAATCTTTGGGAGATCGTTTGCTAACGAAAAGTCGTTACCGACCGATGATGAACCCTTTACTCCCATAAACACCTAACTATGTAGGCTTATTATGGCAAGAACCTATCAGAAAACAACTACTCCCCTGGCTAAGACCACGACGGGTATTGAAATAAATCTAACAGCTACTTGTGCAACGTTCCTCAAAACATCAGAGGACGCAATTGCAAGTGCCCTCTATGACCAACCAGCAGAATTATGTTTTGATTTGGACGGGGTGACCACCTGCAGACTAGTTTCGAGGTTGTTGCCTCTCATCAGTGCAAGGGCAGGTCAACACAGACAGCACTGAAGCCATCTGTTCCCCGTCCAAACCAATACACACTCCGCTGATTAGTCAATTCTGGTTCACGAGATGAAAGCAGTTTCTAGGCCGCTCCACCTAGCGAGCAGAGGAAGACACTCCGAATCTCCGGGTTGAGAGATTTAATCGAAGAAGACAGAAATCTTTGGGAGATCGTTTGGACGGGGAACAGATGGCTTCGGTGCTGTCTGTTTGACCTGCCCTTGCACTGATGAGAGGCAACAACCTCGAAACTAGTCTGCAGGTGGTCACCCCGTCCAAATCAAAACATAATTCTGCAATTGCGTCCTCTGATGTTTTGAGGAACGTTGCACAAGTAGCTGTTAGATTTAATTCAATACCCGTCGTGGTCTTAGCCAGAGGAGTAGTTGTTTTCTGACAGGTTCTTGCCATGATAAGCCTACATAGTTAGGTGTTTATGGGAGTAAAGGGTTCATAATCGGTCGGTAACGATTGTTCGTTAGCAAAAGATCTCCCAAAGATTTCTGTCTTCTTCGATTAAATCTCTCAACCCGGAGATTCGGAGTGTCTTCCTCAGCTCGCTAGGTGGAGCGGCCTAGGAACTGCTTTCATCTCGTGAACCAGAATTGACTAATCAGCGGAGTGTGTATTGGTTTGGACGGGGAACAGATGGCTTCAGTGCTGTCTGTGTTGACCTGCCCTTGCACTGATGAGAGGCAACAACCTCGAAACTAGTCTGCAGGTGGTCACCCCGTCCAAATCGAAACATAATTCTGCTGGTTGGTCATAGAGGGCACTTGCAATTGCGTCCTCTGATGTTTTGAGGAACGTTGCACAAGTAGCTGTTAGATTTAATTCAATACCCGTCGTGGTCTTAGCCAGGGGAGTAGTTGTTTTCTGACAGTTTCTTGCCATAATAAGCCTACATAGTTAGGTGTTTATGGGAGTAAAGGGTTCATCATCGGTCGGTAACGACTGTTCGTTAGCAAACGATCTCCCAAAGATTTCTGTCTTCTTCGATTAAATCTCTCAACCCGAAGATTCGGAGTGTCTTCCTCTGCTCGCTAAGTGGAGCGGCCTAGAAACTGCTTTCATCTCGAGAACCAGAATTGACTAATCAGCGGAGTGTGTATTGGTTTGGACGGGGAACAGATGGCTTCAGTGCTGTCTGTGTTGACCTGCCCTTGCACTGATGAGAGGCAACAACCTCGAAACTAGTCTGCAGGTGGTCACCCCGTCCAAATCAAAACATAATTCTGCTGGTTGGTCATAGAGGTCACTTGCAATTGCGTCCTCTGATGTTTTGAGGAACGTTGCACAAGTAGCTGTTAGATTTAATTCAATACCCGTCGTGGTCTTAGCCAGGGGAGTAGTTGTTTTCTGACAGGTTCTTGCCATAATAAGCCTACATAGTTAGGTGTTTATGGGAGTAAAGGGTTCATCATCGGTCGGTAACGACTGTTCGTTTTCAAACGATCTCCCAAAGATTTCTGTCTTCCTCGATTAAATCTCTCAACCCGGAGATTCGGAGTGTCTTCTTCTGCTCGCTAGGTGGAGCGGCCTAGAAACTGCTTTCATCTCGTGAACCAGAATTGACTAATCAGCGGAGTGTGTATTGGTTTGGACGGGGAACAGATGGCTTCAGTGCTGTCTGTGTTGACCTGCCCTTGCACTGATGAGAGGCAACAACCTCGAAACTAGTCTGCAGGTGGTCACCCCGTCCAAATCAAAACATAATTCTGCTGGTTGGTCATAGAGGGCACTTGCAATTGCGTCCTCTGATGTTTTGAGGAACGTTGCACAAGTAGCTGTTAGATTTAATTCAATACCCGTCGTGGTCTTAGCCAGGGGAGTAGTTGTTTTCTGACAGGTTCTTGCCATAATAAGCCTACATAGTTAGGTGTTTATGGGAGTAAAGGGTTCATCATCGGTCGGTAACGACTGTTCGTTAGCAAACGATCTCCCAAAGATTTGACGCCAGCTGTTCCAGAAAAAATAAATGTGGTTAGAAAACGAGCTAAACAAGTAGCGACTATTTTAACTTCACCAGAACATCTGAACATTCGTAAGGAAAAAGAGAAAACAGTCCAAGAGAAACAACAGAAGACTCGAGATAGAAAGGTTACAAAAAAGAAAGGAAAAGATTGTCAAGACTAAAAAGAGAAGAAAAATGGAATCTTCAAGCAGCGAAGAAATGCGATAATTGTCAGTTGTGGTTACATGAAACCAGCACATCCTATGTTGACTTCTGTCAAAATTGTGGAAAACTTGACAAAAAAGGCAAAAAAATCCTTTGCACAAGAAATTCATAATAAATTATTCTTTGGCCATCTCTCCCTGAAGACATGGGAGAGATGGCCATACCACTTATTTTCAAGTTTTTCTAGTTTCTATTTTGTTTTTTCTCAGAATTGATTAAAAGATGGTTTAGTAGAGTTATCTTGAATGTTCTTGAGGAATAAATACTTTACAAAAAAAACATATATGAAGGTTTTGTTTTCAACCACTGAACAAACTATGGCCATCTATCCCGGATTTACCCTAATCAAGGTGAATTTCGTTAAAAAAGCATCATCGGTAGCGATGACTGAATAATTTCAACGATCAGAACTGATTTAGTACCAGTGTGCTATAACTTATATCATTCAACAACTAATTGTAGTTTTCTTTGCTAACAGGTTTTTTTCAACGATGTTCTGAAACATGTCGATTTTCTTAAAAATTCAAATACACTGCACCGTTCATTTACACAAATCCTGTGCGGACTATCTTTCACGAAAATGATCGAAAAACTGGGAAAACTTGAGAAATCTGAAACAAAAAATTTGCAATTTGGAAAATGCGAAATTTCTCAGAAACGGCTGATATTTTTTCAATTCAAAAAGATAAGTTGACCGTTTTCAGAAAATCTACAGAAAGTGTGGAATAGTTCTTTTCGTCAAATCAATACTTTAAAAAATGGGAAAACGTGATATTGACCTTACTAATCAAACAGCTGATAATCGTAATTGCCCAAAATACGTCGTTACAAGCCACACTGATACTTTCAAACGGTTGTTCTTCAACTCAAATAAGAAGTGGAAATTGTTTTTCAAAAATGTGAGAAATTAGTACTTGTTTTCGAAAATTGCCAAAATCTCTAAAACCAAACGATATATCGAAAAGTTGTATACTAACAATTTTATTGCTTTTAAAAAGGTGTAAAAAAAGTTTCATGAAAGTTTTTTGACAGCTCGAAAAGATAATAGAGAAATGAAATTTATACCATTTTTTGATCAAGAACATAAAAAACTCCAAGACGAAACGAGATATCGAAAATATATTTATGAACGGTTTGTTAGTTCCCAAACAGTTCTACAAAAAGTAACACTGAAAATTTTTCATATCTTGGAAAAAAATGCGTTTGACCTTTGAACAGTTTTATTGATCTTGAAACAGGTCTACGAAAGTTATCATGACATTTTTTAATATCTCTGAAACAAATAGTTTCTCCCTCCAGCATCCTATTTTTTGAGGCGCTTCGAGCATTGATTTCTGATAGTTTTCTGCCTACACCCCCTCTTCCAAATTTTTGATGTTGTTCCAGAATCATGTCAATAGCTGGTCTTATCCCATTTTTAAGGATCTCTAGAGTTGGTGAAGAAGTTGCACATACTTTTTCTTTGAAAAAACTTCATATAGAAAAGTCCATTGGAGTCAAGTCGGACGATTTGGCTTGCTTCCGGATTGGACCATTAGTACCAAACCAATTTTTCCCAAATCGTTCAGTAAGGTAGTTCGTTATAGCTCTTGAATTATGCATTATGCAACCGGTAAATCATGCTGATGGAAGGAGTCTGAAGGGATGTACTAGATAGTCGCGGTATTCACAAAAAAGGAACCACTACTTACAGGTCTCAAAAAATCGAAAAAAAAAGAAATATTCTCAGCTATGAGAGAATGGAACATGACGTCAGCTTCTCTTTGAAATTATGTATTGAGATTTACCAGTATTCGGTTTTGAAAGAATGTTAGAAATACTTTGAGTTACTTTTGACTTTGCCAACATGTTTTGATATCTTTCTGTGCTGTACAAATAAATGAACGAGATCAGCTCTCTTTCTCTCTTTCTCCTCATTTAGAAATGCCTCTACAATTTTTCTGTTGCATGCAATTCTATTATCTTTTTCAAATAACGTGACATTAGTCAAAACTGATTTTCAGGTTGTCGGACAGGCAGAATCGATCACCCAAGAATTTTTTTCCAATACCATAATAATAAACTTTTATCCCATATGTTACATTGTACATTGTATATTGATTTTTATTCACTTTGTAATTGTATGAAGTTTATTAATAATAATTGTCAAGATCCACCTCACCTCAATACCATACACATTGATAAACTATTCATTCACCACGGACAGCAAAAGCTTCGTGGTCTCTCTTCTTTATTTGTTTCAATCAGATAAACTGTTGTGTTTGCTATGCAAGTTTTCAAATACTTATTGTTTTTGATTCAATGAATAAAATTTTAAATTTTTTATTATTATTATTATTATGCTGCCGTCCTAATAAAAAAAGTCGTAACTGCAATAACTCTGAAGATGAGAATCTGTAGATTCGACCATCTTAAGTAGGAACAGTCGTGAACTTGTGTACTGAAGACAAAAAGGTTGAATAACTTTGGCTATTTAAATTTATTTTAGGTAATTTTTTCTTTGGACAAAGTTAAATTTATAGTGTTTTAAGACTACAGAAACCAATATCTCCATATTCACATTTTTTGTAGATACGGCTTTTTTGCTTAGGACGGCAGTATGTGTGATGATTTTTTAAAAAATTCCCATAAGGAATATTTCTGCATAAGATTCAATAATTATATCAAATTTTGTCTTCCAGTTTATTGACACTAACGTGAGATCTGTTCTTAAAGCCTTCCAAAAACGATACGATGTAATTGTATAAAAATTGTTTAACATTGTTTCTTCCGTTAACCAGCTGTCATCCCCTTAGGAACGGCAGCCCTCAGAAGTCAAAACTTGTGCGAGCCAAAATAATTTACGAGGTCTTACCTTTTAACGTGCGATTCCTAGGACTATCTTGGGCCATCAGAAAAATTTCTGCAGTTGCTAGGGTTTGAAACAATGTCGCTTTAACCACTTGGCTACCTGTCCCCGTAATAACCCAATAAAAAAGTGTGAGCTACGCCTATGCTTCGAAAAAAATTTCAGGGTCGATTAGGTGTTAAAGAGGGCTTGATTCGGTCGACTATAATGGCCCTACTAGGAAATATGCTCATACCGAATAAAGAGGTTTTCACAGTCCATCAAAATTTGAATGCGACAAAAAATGGAAATTGGCCAGAGAATCCACTCGAAGAAAGAGAATTTCAAGATAAATATTTCAGTCGATTAGATTCTGTGTTGAGCGTGGGTATACAGTGAAACGCAGTATTTCATGAATATTGAATGATGTAAGTTCATGTGGTAAGTAAAATCAATAGCGCGGTGCGGTGAAGTGAATTTCATTTATGCATTTGGAATTTTGATGGAACAGTTGAAAGGGTCTTACTTGAATTGTATATTTTGAATGAAGACGGTTGAATTTCCACAGAGTAACACGCTGCAATAGAAAGAGACCTGGCGAATAAGAGAGTGGATATGGCCACGTCCAGATGGATGTGCGAAAGGCTGACGACAAGCATCGACGAAATGAAAGTATAATAGCATACAGATCAGCGCAAACTGAGGTTGTCCTTGTGGTGGACGAAATGTTCAATACAATGGCTGATCAAGGAATCACTTGTTACGATCACATGGTTTTGAATTGGGAGATATAAATAGAAGGTTTGTTGCTTAGGTACAAATCTGAATATAGTTTTTAAGTGTAAACAACTTTTCTCAATAACCTCTTTGATTATAATCGATTTTTTTTTCTCAATATTATCATTGCTCGGCAGAACTGTAATCAATCGAAGTGCAGGTCAGGTATATCTCTTGAGTACTCTGATGAACCCCTGGAGATTTCTCATGAGGTTCATCTTTGGGATGACATTTTCTGCACTGCAGAGTGTCCTAAGATATCCATTTTCATGCGAGCCAGGGCTTTCATATCACAGAGTCCTGGTTTATTCCCAGCTAATGCAGGTGTTTTTTCAGATAACAGTGCCCAGTTAGGAATCCTACCACCTGCCTACTAGAGTTCCCGTTCAGATCGATAAGATGTCTTAAGAGGCGGTCAGTTGGCCACATCTTCATCATCTTTCGTGAGTTTTGCCATATGCATTCTCCCAAGAGGATTGATGAAGATTCATCCTAATGATGGCCAAGTCGGACGTTATTTTAAATGGTCTGAATAAAATATGTGAAGCAGTGTTTAATAACAGCTGTTCCCAAAGAAAAGTTTGTTGTGAAAATCCAACTTTATGTATTGAAAAAAGCGGTAATGAAGAAGAAAATTTGAGTCCCAATATCTATTCCCTAAAAAAAGGAAACCATTCCATACAAAATGAAGACGATATAGATGTACAGAGGATATTATTTGAAAACAATATGCTACGGAAAATGTTATATGAAGCAGAAAGTAAACACAAAATCTTAGAACATAACATCATTCTCCTGCAAGAAAATAAAAAGTTGTTGTAAGAAAAACTCGAAACATTAAAAAAACCAGAGGCCCATCAAATACCCACAGTGGACAAAAACACTGGAGATAAGAAAAAGCTCAAAATAAATATGGATCGGCGAAATCCAGGTACTAGTAAACAAACATGTCCTATAATACAGGATGATGCAAAAATTCCAAGTGTAAAAATAAATAATGAGAACTTGTCCAATTTAGAAGATGAACAACGAAAAATAGCAAATGAAATAATACAATTGAATAATGATTTAAATGAAGACGAACACGGAGATTCTGAACAAGACTGGAAAAAAGTAAAAAACAAAAGAAAATCATTCAAGAACCTCAGAGGACAAGGAGAAGACAGCGAAGGAAATTTCAAGAGTGAGAACCCAAGAGTTTGGATGTTTCTACACAGAGTTGAAAAAGATGTAAATGAAAAACATATATTAGAATATTTGAAAAAACAAACTGGGAAACTGGATAAAGATTTTAGTGTGAAAGAATTGAGGACAAATGAGGGTAGTAGGTATAAACAATTTATGGTAGCAGCGTATTTTGAATGGAAGAGTAGATTCTATGAACCAAATTTTTGGCCAAGAGGAATTGGATTTAAAAGATTCAATTTCAAATTATATTATGAAAAATAAAATATTCGTGATGTCATGAATGGAGAAGTGGAAGTGGCACGACCAAATTCTTTTCTGGAAACGCCGATGAACACCAGCGAACAACGAACGGTGGTAGAAGCAATCAAGGGGAATAAATCTTTTACATTTCAATATACAGGGGTTATCTAACAAGTTATTAAGTTTATAAATTTTATTTGAGAGCAATGATCCAGATATAGTTTGTTTGAGTGAACATTGGTTAAAAAGCGATGAAATTGAAAATGTACTTTTTCCTGGTTACAAACTGATAAGTAGCTTTTCTCGTAAAGAATTTGATCGTGGAGGTGTTTGTATTTATACTAAAAATGATATTTCAGTCAAACCTTTAAAATACGAAAATTGTATAGAGAAACATTTCGAAATTAGTATAGCTTTATTAGACGTTCTAGATGGTAAATCTAAACTGTTCATAATAACTGCATATAGAACTCCAAAAAGTAATATTGATATTTTCAGGGATAAAATGTATGATCTGATGAACAACATTCACCAAAAAGAATATTATTATATTGTATGCGGTGACATTAATGTGGATTGTTTAAAACATAATAGTAGGGAAACAATGGAAATAATTAACCTATTTAGTGAGTTTGGTATGACAAATCATATTGACCAACCCACACGTGTAACACATACCACATCTTCTGGGATTGATGTGATTTTTTCAAATACGAAACTGGTATCCATAATTGTAGAAGATACTCATTTATCGGATCACACATTTCAACGATGTTGTTTTGAGCTACAAAAAGACAGATGTAGGACTGAATATACAAAGAAGCGACATTTTTCTCTCAATAATCTTAATTCATTCAGAGATATTTTGGGTTCAGAAAATTGGGCTGAAGTGTATGAATCTGAGTCACTGGATCAAAAATTTAATGCTTTTTATGAACTAGTCTTGTATTATTTCAATGTGGCTTTTCCTGTTACTACAGTTAAATGTAGAAAATCTGACAAGCCATGGTTCTCGGTCGAATTGAAGCAAATGCATCAAATGTTAGTTGATATGACAAAAATATACAAGGATACTGGAAATGAGATAATTAAAAATAGGTATAAACAGTTGAAGTATACATATAAACAGAGGGTGAAGCACTCAAAAGCTAACTATAACAACGAAAAAATTTATAATGCGGATAACATCTCGAAAGAGAGTTGGAAAATCATAAACGAGATGAGAAACAGTGGATCAAGTAATGAGATGGGCAAAATTATAATAGACAATCAAACTATTACAAATCAATCCGTGATATGTGATAAATTCCAGAAAGCTTTCATGAATATACAAAGCATAAACCCTAATTTCAATGCGATAAAATTAGAACAGTTATCGAATGTTACTTTTTTCATGACTCCCACATCTCCATTTGAGATAAAAGAAACAATACATAAAGTTTGTTCAAAAGCAGCTGCTGGAATAGACGAAATAAATGGTAAGTGCTTAAAAGCTGTTAGTGATATACTTTATATCTTTGCCTTTGTGTCACATAATCAATGAATCATTCACTGCAGGAAAATATCCGGACAAACTGAAAGTTTCAAAATCAGTACCGATATATAAAAAAAAGGGCTCTAAGGAAGATATTGACAATTACAGAAATGTATGTTTACAAAGTCAATTCGCAAAAGTGTTCGATTATTGCTTTAATTTCCGTCTCAAGAATTTCTTGGAAAACAATAAATTGTTAAATGGATGTCAACAAGGATTTCGAAATGGAAGATCTACAGAATCGGCTATGAATGAATTGTGTGAGGCAATTTATTCTAGCTTGAACAATAAGGAATATCCTATCGCTCTTTATTTTGATCTCAGTAGAGCATTTGATACTGTAAATCATGAGCTTCTCATTCAAAAATTATATCGCATTGGAGTTCGTGGAGTAGCGAATAGCTGGGCTGCTTCTTATTTACAAAACAGGAGCCAGATTGTCACCATAAATTCATATAAATCAGATCCAACCACTGTTTCTATGGGCGTACCCCAAGGGTCAATTCTTGGTCCACTGTTTTTTATCATATTCGTTAACGACATGAGTTTATCATGTAGTTCGCCACAAAATACCATAATTTATGCTGACGATACAAACCATATAATATCACAAGATAATCTAGGCAAGACCATTCAACTAAGTAACGTTTGTGCTGAGGAATTCTTCGACTGGTGTCTGAATAATGGATTGATTCTGAATAATTCCAAAACATACTTTATGCTTTTTCAATAGAAAAACATCAGTTGTAATGCAAGCCCTCTTTTCAAAATAAATCATGAATCAATTGAACAAGTTTCGAGTATAAAATTTCTAGGTGTAACAGTTGATGAGAAATTGACTTGGAGAAATCATATCGAAATTCTGGTTAGGAAATTAAGTAGCATCAATTTTATCATCAGACAGCTGAAAGGCACTGTATCTTCAGATGTTCTCAGAATGGCATATCATGGTCTGGTGTTGTCAGCACTTGCATACGGCTTTATTTTCTGGGGTAGTTCATCATATATTGATAAAGTATTCATTGCTCAGAAGAAAATTATAAGATGCATGATGGGTGTTCGAAATGATGTTTCATGTAGAGTTTATTTCAAGTCATTGTCAATTCTTACTGTAGCGTCTCTTTTTATATATCTTTTGATTATGAATATCAGAAAACAACAAGATAGTTACGTCAAAAGTATTGAAGTTCATGATCACAATACACGACATAATAATGACATTCGATTACCATTTTCTAGGCTCAGTGTTGGGCAGAACTCTCCAATATATCAAGGAATTATATGTTATAATCATTTCAATAGGGTTTTTGGCGAAATAAAGAATTTCAAGATATTCAAAACAACATTATTCAATTATCTATGTGAAAATACATTTTATTCGATGGAAGAGTATCTCACAGCTAGGTGATGTAGTGGTTCTCTATACATGATTTTAATCTGTTAGTAAGTGTAATCTTTTGGTGTTTTTATTGTAATTTTAACTACATTTTTAATATTTATATTATCTGTATTTCTTTGACTAGTCTGATAAGGTTTCATGTTGTATCCGATACATGTATGAAATTTTCAATGATGAATAAATTCTTTCTTTCTTTCTTTCTTGCTCAACCCACTTCTTCGTGTCCCAGTTGATGTCTACAAACTGGATTCCGCAGACTGGTTTTGGTCCAATGTGATTTGATGCTGCCCTCGCTCTTGCTAGGGCATCTGCGCTATCGTTTCCCTGAGTGTCCCTGTGATCTGGTCCCAGACACGTTTCACCTTGTTCTGCGCTCCTATGTGACTGAGGTTTTTGTAAGTCTCTCAAACGACTTTGTTCGAAAACCTGCAAGATTGCAGGACCTTCATTGCAGCCTGACTGTCGGAGAGAATGGCTATGGGTTGGTTTCTACCCACCTCAGAATCTCTCTCTTTCAAACGGAAGAAGCCATTACCTCGGCTCGTATTATACAGGTTTAACAGCATTGGTATTACCTTCGATGTGACTTCCCCATCTTGTGTGGTGATGGTGTATGTTCCATCACTTCAGAAAGTCATTTTTTCAGACGGCATCTCAGATGTGTGGATTTTACGACCTCCTATCTTCAAAAAGGGGGATAAAACAGATCCTGGAAACTACAGGCCCATTATCCTGGTGGGCATTTGTGTGAAAATCCTGGAGAGAATCATTGTCAAACACCTCCTTCGCTTCCTTTTCGATCACAACATACTCCCCTCTTCTCAGCATGGCATCTTGCCTGGGACTAGACAATTAGCAGCCACTCGATATCATCTACTAAGAATTCACTAAGGCACTCGAAAAATTACCCAGAAACAAACTACTATCCAAACTCGATCTTATCGGGATCCGTGGTAATTAACTAAAATGGATCGAAGCATTTTTATCAGGAAGAAAGTACAAGGTCAAAGTTGGATCCTCTTTCTCAAACTGGCATGATGTCCTTTCCGGTGTCCCATAACGATCCGTCCTTGGGCCCCTTTTATTCATAGCCTATACAGCCGATCTACTATTAGAGCTAAAATCCTTTATGCTATGTACGCGGACGACAGAAAAATATTTACCAACGCTAGAACGGATCATGCATCTTACAAAGTGACCTAGAAAAATGGAGTCAGGATTGGTCAATCCCGTTATATGAGAGTAATTGTGATGTCCTCCGTCTCGGTAATAACAACCCGAAACACAGCTACTGTAGCCAAATAGACTCTAGGGGGGCTCAATGATAAGATAAAGTCCGGCTGGAACGTAGTCGTCAACAAAAACCACTGATGGAGTGTTGACACAATTTATTTAGCAGCTTAATTGTAAGAAGGTACATCTACAAAACACAACCTGAAAGAAATAACACAACTAAACTACCTAGCAGTACCCAGCCACCAAGCAAGCAGTCAGAACTGATCAGGGTCTATTACATACCTGCAGGTAACGTGCAGTAAAGTTCCACAACGATATCTCCAGAAAACAAGTGTGTTACACGAATCACCATTTACCAACTACTCAAATGAATCGAATGCCTACAAATACCCACAAATACCTCTCTCTCGCAGCTTAGCTATACATGGTTACTTCGGAAGGGGGTCGGCGATACAGTGCCTAAAGTAAGGGTACCGGTACCCAAGGCAAAATATTGTCACACTACTCCATTTCAAAAGGTCCGGTGGCATCAGTAACCAAGCAAGTTGATCTTGGTATCGATATCGACAGCAAAACTAAGCTGGTCCGAGCATATCACGTCAATCATCAAAAAGGCCAAGCAACAACTCTATTTAATACGGAGATGCTTCCCAAACCCCAGCCCACCCCTGTTTATACGCCTTTACAAGTCTTATATTCGTCCGCTGCTAGATTACGGTGTCTCAATTTGGAAACCCTTCCTAAAAGAAGACATTGCATTGATCGAAAGAGTCAAAAGATCCGCAACCAGAATATGATAATAATAATAATAACTTTATTCACTTGAAGATATTTACAATAAAAATAGGTAAGTATAGGTACATTGATTCAGTGAATAAGCGAATCATCACAGAAGCAAAAATGCTTGTTTGTGATAGGTATCAATTAAATTGATCTTGGTAACGACCATAGAAGCTTTAGATGCTTGTATATGGCATGTATGTTGTTAATTAAAATAAGAGTACAAATATTGCTACTGGGAAAAAATATAAAATCAGGGGTAAGAAAATATCACTATATATATATACATATTTGAATAGCCTAGGAGGTAGTAATGATTGAAGACATGAAGGACAGCTCATACACAGATCGCTTTGGCCTCCCCAATCTTCCCGAGCTATCTCAACGACGTCGAAGAGGCGATCTTATACAGACCTAGCGCATGCTCAATCACTCCTTCAGCGTAAACAAGGCTATTCTGTCTAAAAATGACAACTGTTTCCGCGGCCACAGTCTCAAACTGAAACGTGAAAACTTCCACACAAGTGGACATCAACACTTCCTACCCAACTGGGTATTTTACGGATGTAACTCTCTACCCGAAGAAGTTGAGAGCTCCCGGTATCATCGCCTTCAAAAATAGATATGTCAAATGTTGTGAAGTGTCTTTATAAAACCTTATCTTAGTTTACTTACAATTTGTATTTTGTTGTTTTTTTTTTCTCTTACCGTTGGGCATAACAGGATATCCTCTGTTCTTATGTTATGTTTAATCATAGTGATAATAATAATTATGTTGGAGTGGCCTAGGTTTCTGCCCCAGAATTGGCAAAGGCACTTCAGTCTGGAGGATCATATCCTTGCCTCTACTACAATCCAAATGCAGAGTAGCACCTCCAGGCTAGTCGTAGATGTGCTAGATATAGAAGCACCTATTTGGAAGTGATTATTTATAAATGTTTACATGTATTTGGTAGTTTGTGCAATTGGGAATATTCCCTGTGAAGTTACTGACGAAGTGTTCAGTCTAATTGTAGAAGGTTCTTCATCGCTAACCCGTGATGGTGCTATCGAGGTGGGATGATCAAATGATCTAGAAACCATAGCAGTAAACATTTCATTAGCAATTTTGTTTTCAATTGCAATGGAATCCTCGATGTGAACCTCAGCTACAGTTGAGGACTTCCACCCGCCATGTCGTTTAATTGTAGTCAAACTTCTGACTACGCTAACAGAGATGCTGAAGATCTCCGAAACTAACGGCCAATAAACTGCTGAGGATCTGATTAAATTAGAAATTCAGCAATAGTGGAAGGCATCTTCTCAGAAGTATTTATTCCATCTGCTTGAACAGTACATTTGTTGAAAGAGTAATTGAAGAAAAACCGACGGTGAGTAACAGAAGTTGGCTGTAATACAGCATATTCGCGGTTATGATTCACGTAGTGTCCAACGATGCAATAACTTCTTTGAATGTTGGTCTTGGTATACGAAATATGAATTAGTGATGAATGTATCGTTTCTTCAATGTCATCTACACTGAATTTGCAGAGTTGTTCACGGTGGTACGCTCCGAATAATCCAAAAATGGATGCCACTTCAATCATAACATATCGGACGGTATCCGACAGTTCTCTGTTTTGTTTATAGTATCCACTTATATCCACGTTTTTCCTGATTTTCAATTCAGTTTTCATTATCATTGATGACTTTCAAAACTTTCTTCGAAATGAACGCTTTCAACTTTCGTCATTTGACTCAATTTGATAAATTCATTATAAGCAATTTCATATTGTTTCCGTAATTTTTCAGGCAACATATCTTACGTTGTTCTGTTTGCAGCTTTTTGAATTTCTGGAGGAAGAGAAAAATCTATACCATCAATTCCAACCCACATTGTATTTATATTTGCAGCAGTAATAGCTACGACCACAAAGAAGCTAGACACTTTCATCAATATGTGGTAACTGATCAACAATTATTAATTGCTTTTTACCTGCTTCACTGTCATGTCTACAATTTGAAATACAGAATGACACAGTCAGTAATGAAGCGCATTAGCGCATGTAGCTGGAGCATCTGCCTTGTAATTCGGAGATCTTGTGATCTTATCCTATGATTCTTATGGCCTTGTTTCTTACTAGCAGCAACAATTGTAAGAAATGTATGATGCATTTGTTAAAAGTGATTTAATTTTGCTTGTGGGGTTGCTCCACTCGCAGACGCTCGTTTCGCAATATTTCCCATTCACAAAATAAAATGTCACTTTTAACACTGATATCATAAATAACCATTCTAGTAGGTATCCCATTCCATACAAACCATGCATAATTTGTTGGCTAGGATAATAAAATTCTAAATATTTCATATTAATTGAAGTTGCCAATTATATATTGATGTAGCGATGGGATTCACCAGAGAATTTATTCATAAACGGAGTGTTATATCGTAAATTTGCAAAGTGAATGAAGAAAAATTGTTTGGTATTGTCATGTATTTCATAGTACTCTTAAGCCTCTTTTATGCACGCGTTTTTTGTCGCTTGTCGCAGGGCGACAGAAAACGCGACATTTTTATTTGAAACAAAAATGGAACAAAAGCCAAGCGTTTCTGGTCGCGTGCCGCTTTCAAATTTGATAATTAGTGGACATCACACCACAGCGACAGTGTTAAAATGAATCCGTGTGTTATGTATTTTATATACAATCATATTATTGAAAAAAAGACGCCGGAGACGTTGGGATGTGCATCCAATTAATAGTAAGACTCCTCAGAGGCGCATTTTATACATTTCATGAAGAACTAAGACTCTACACAGAGAATTTTTTTAATTATTACCGTATGTCGACTGGTTCATTTGATGAGCTATGTGAAAAGCTAAAAAACCTGTTTATTACAAATGTTGAGTTTTTACGGCGATTTGCGTTTGAACCAAGGGAAATGTTGGCTTTGACGTTAATAAAACGCCCTGCGTAAAAGCACCAATTGAAATCAATGTACTTTGAAACGCTTGTAATTCCCCGCGACAGGATTTGAAAACGCCGCGACACAGGCGGCTAGCGGCTGATTGACGTCGATGCATAAAAGCGAACATTTAAAGACGTACCTTTAGAGAACTCCGCGTTTTCTGTCGCCCCGCGACAAGCGACAAAAAACGCGTGCATAAAAGAGGCCTAGTGTACTCCGGCATCGTCAGTTTAATTGAATAGTTGTCTGTCAGTCGACTGTCAGTTACATGTTGATAGTAAACCCTAATTGTTTCTTGCTATTCGTTATACGCTACCAACAAATGTAACATACGTAACATGGTGGGGTAGCGGTTGGATTCGAACCCATTCCTCCGAGGGTTCGAAAAAGTTCACAAAAGTGACGTACCTGCAGAAATTAAAAAGTACTGGACTATCAGAAACAGAATATTTGTGCATGGAGATGTACTGTTTTAAAAGAAAAACTTTTGAAACCACTCTAGTCCTACGTCAAGAATTTTTGGATCTGATTCATCAAAGTCATCAAGGCGTGCCAAGAAACCTGCCAAGAATATTCTCGCAGCAATAAAAAAACCATTAAACCCCCATCACGTTTCCGATCTCCCATGGGAAATAATTGGTGTTTACAAATCCCTAGTTGGCATAGATTTTTTATTGCTGATAAACTACTTCAGTAAGATGGCCGTCGTCCACCGCATACACAACAAAACTGCAGAAACAGTTATTTCGACCATGAAAAATGTTTTTGCTATGAATGGGCTACCTTTGGAAATACATGATTTCAGATAATTGCCCCCCATATAATTCTGTTGAAGTTGTCAATTTTGCCAGAAAATATAACATCAAATTGAGAACATCGAGCCCAACATACCTTAAAGGTAACGGAATGGTTGAGGAAGCCATTCAAACCATTGAGTGTTTACTGACAAAAACCATCAAAGATGGGAAAGATCTAGTTATAGCAATACTAAATTATATTATCACACAAAAACAAGATGTTGCCGCTCCTTGCGATCTGCTCATGGTCAGAAAATTGAGAACCATGATGCCAGTTTCAAAAGAATTTCTTAGTCCAAAATATCCCATCGAAAGTATTAGGAGAAAATTGAAAGAAACGCAAAAAAACAGGCTGAGTACTACAATCGTTCATCGAAAAAATTATCAAAGCTTGAACCTAAGCAGAAAGTATTGATCCAATTGGGCCCAAGAAACTGGAAACCAGTTGTAATACTGGAAGAATTTGGACCAAATGACTTCATCGTTCGCACAAATGATGGTGGCGAATATAGACGAAACAGGGTTCACCTTCATTAATGAAAAAACAGCATCTAAGGAAATAGATAATTTATTTTATATCTATTATTATTATTATTTATAGATTTACCCTTTTATTGTCTATAATTTTTAAATCTTACAATTTTTTATTTTTTAAGTTTTCAAATTTTGTATTCTTGAATTTTGGAGATTTTTTAAATTTTAAAAATTTTAGAATTTTTAATTTTTTTTTTTATTTTTAAATTTGTATTATTCATATTTAAAAAGTGTATGTGACTATTTATATATGTGTGTATATGTTGTACATCTTCGCACTTGATTTTACCGTACTGAAGAGAGCTTAAGCTCGAAACACGTGTCTACGGTTGCACAACATTTTGAGGGTTATACCCAATAACTTTTCTACTTATATTTTCATATATTGCCCCTCGCTAAATCCATCCTTATCTGTATATATATATATATACAATTATTATCATTATTATTATTATTTGCATATTTGTGTGACAATTTCAATATTTGATGGACTGTCTTCAATTTAATTTTACTTGTGACTATTTTTATACATTTATTTATAAAATGTTATTAATATAATATAATTTACACTTATACATAGGTACACGCTTTGTCAATAAGAAATTATTCTTTGATAATAAAGCATATTTTGATTGATTGATTGATATGTTAAAAACGGTGTTTATCCTCACGTATTAGCCTGAAACAAAGAACCAAGTAACGTTTATTAAAATAAGTATTCCGATTTTTTGTATCACTGTGATGTTCTTCTTTCGCAGGGCTAAAATGCAATCATTTGGTCCTTCGTATAAATTCCTCTCGTAAAACTATTGTAATTAGTAAGGTCCTTCAAGTTTTTGAGAACAAGGGAAAGCAGGTAGGAATTGGTATTTAATTTTTGTCAATTTCTAATTTTGTAGGCCTAGGAAAATAAATAATTCCGTAGGTGAGATACAGTGCCTTGCTGCTCTTTAGGAGGACGTCCTAAAAAATAGGTTTCAGGAATGACTCTAGTGTGACGACAAAAGCCATTCTTGTAGGTAATATCCCAAGACTATGATAAATAGCCAACTTTTATTTTCTCCATAATTCTATCGAGAGTACCTTGTATTTTGACAATTTAATGAGACCATATAAACATTAATAATCTGAATAACTCCCGAGAGCTTTAGCACGAGGGAGTTATTCTTTGATTATTAATATTCATATGGTCGAATTGAATTGTCTCAAAATACAAGTTACTCGAGATGAATTAAAGAAAATAATAGTCTTTATCTGTCATTCTCGAGTGATATTTAGGAAGATTATCATTTATATACTCGATCATATACGTTTCAACATTTAACTTTCCTTCCTTTTTTGAGGACAAGTTGCAGGTTTCATCTTTTTGCATTACGCGCATTCCTATCACTTTGGAATTCGATATCTACAAATGGAATTATCTTACGTTCATGTTTATTGAAGTAAAATTCCTGGAAAGTTTTTGCAGTTCAATTCCACGTCACTCAACCCTGTACTCTTTATATTCCTCTCCATTTTCTTTACGCATATTCCATGCCAAATTTTTGAGAATTTTGGCAATCATGCGAGTTGGGGTAGTAGCACAAAATTCATATTTCTTCAGCTGATAAAAAGACATAAATTGTCTCCAGACAGACTCTTTACTCTTTACGGTATTTTCTGGGATGGATTCGCTTACAGGTATATGCATTAATTTCTGTCATTGAAGATAACCCATAACGAAATTCTGAGCAAATAAGTTAAGTATGTCAAACTTTGACACTTATACAAATGAAAGAGAGCTTTGTACATGAATAGCCGTGTTTACCTAAATAACCGCTTGTTTACCCAAATAGCAGCTCATATCACACATGTATTAAGAACAAACAAAAAATAATAAAACACAACATTTAATCTAATAAAAGCCATATTCTGCTCTTAATTTTATTATGTAGCACAGCAATTATATTTCACATATAATTATACAACCTTTTTTCATCTCCATAATCACTAAATAGCTGATGATGGATCTATGTAGGTCCAAAACAGATAAGAGCCATGTGACTCTCAACTGATTGACAGCCGTTTTACCATCTTACTGCACCGGATGGTGATATTAAATTGTGGAGACGACTTTGCGTTTTACTGATTTGTATTTTAGTATTATGTTCTTCAAGTGCAGGGTTTCTAGATTTATCAATAATTTTAGTATATTCCAATACCCTTGTTTGGATCCTACGACCACTCTGTCCAATATATTGTGAATTGCAGTCAGGATGAGAGCAAGAAAATTTATAGATCCCAGATTTATGTATGTGGGGAATCTTATCTTTTGTGTTCATCAATTTACCACCAATGTTGTCTATGGTAAAGCAGGAGATGTTGATATCATCCTTGTAGCGGCAGAGGATGTTTTTTATGTCATAGGATACCTTTCCAAGGAATGGAATGAAAGAAAAATTTATTTTGGGGTCGTTCCGTGGTAGTAAACTATTATTAACTGATTTCAATAAATGTTTTTTGTAAATTCTGTTGATGATATTGCGTGGAGATCCATTATTTTTAGCAATTTGTGTGATTATATTGAGTTCGGGATTGAAATTTTCTTGATTAAATGGTATATTGAAATAGTCTGTGAAATAAAAAGTTGAAAGCAGCAAACTCATGTTGAGAGGGATGGGTGTGAAGAATTCCGAAAATTGAGCAATGAATCGACTTCCAGTAGTGAACTATTGAAAAGTACAATGCAATCATCTACATACCTGAACCAGAAAAAAAATTATGGAATGGGTTGAAATTTTGTAATTTTTGTTCTATGTTATGAAGAAAAATTTCTGCTAACAGATGGGAAAGGTTTCTTCCCATAGCTGAGCCAGAAATTTTAGCAGAAAACGAATTGGAAACAGTTTTTTTTTTCAATACAGTATCTAATAGAGAAAACATTTTGACAATGAAACGTGGGGATCTCAGACTCAAATAATAAGTTGCGGACTAGAGAAATGCAATCTTCTGGTGGTTCGCTTCATCACATCAAATGACAGTAATATGGAGTTGGGAGGAATAACAAAGTCTTTAATTTTATCAGTAAGATCATAGGAATTCTTCAGAGAGTATAGATTGTTGAAATTGGTAGTATTGTTGATAGTATGATTCAATCAAGCCGCAAGTTTTGAAATAGGTGAATTGTAATATGATACAACTGGTCTAATAGGAATGTCCTCTTTATGGATTTTCGGTGAACCATAAAGTAGGGGGTAAGAGGGGTTCATTGGTGTCAATTTGTATTTGAAGAATTGTAAAAAATAATGATGTCAAGGTAAATATTCTAAGTAGTTTTCATACTGTTGAAAAATTTGAGAGTAGGATCAAAACGAAATTTGGTGAAGCCATCTGATTCTAAGAAATTGAAAACTTCATGAATATAATTATCCTTGTTTAGAATTTCGATACATTGGGCCTTGTCCGCTTTTGTAACGATGAGGTTTCGTTCAGAAATTTTAATAGAAATGTTTGATTAAAATGTGTGTATCTTGATTGACATTGGAGAGAGAACAAGGAATGTGAAAATTATTATTCAAAGCTTTGGAACCTCACTTCTTAATGAATCTTTGTTAGGAAAATTGTTCTGTTTTATAACCCTTTCACATTCTACTGCTAATAATTTGAAATTGAAGTTATTGTAACTTTTATTAATATTATATTCAAGACCATTGGCTAAGAGGGACATTTCTGATGAAAAGAAATCACAAGAGGAGATGTTCAAAACTCTTGGATGGAAGGAGAAATCAGAATACTGGTTAGGTGTATCTAAGATATTATCATTATGAGGAGACTGCCTCTCTTGGAGACGATTCAGTTTGCTTTGCAAACTGCATTTTTGGTTCATCCCATTCAGTTGCGTATGCTAATTTGAATGATGATGCCTCTTTAAGTCGTTTTGTGAAGTTAAATATTTCAACTGAAGGCTTCCATTTTTATTATATCAGTGGATTTTTCATATTTTACCAAGGCAACTCACTGAAGTTCAAACTTGCAAATAATGACAAACAATAATACTATTACAACTCGAAAACTTTCGCAGAATTCCCTGAAATTGTAGATCCTCTCATAAAATTAGTGCCACCGAACCACTAAAACACTTGGAGAACTCAAGTTGACTATACAAATACAACATAACCGATAGAGCACAAGTTTAAGAAGTTTTATGGAGTTTCAGAGTGTTCGACATGAGGAATTTCATGCCGTAATACTATATCGCATCGTCCTGCTGCATTTTATATGATGCAGTGGAAGTTTATGATGATATTTATTTTAAAATTGATGAACAGTGACAGGTAAATTCGGATATATTAGATATAAAATAATAATCTTTTCCTAAAGACAATTTACACCAGAAAGACCATTAAATTTTCCACTCAAATATGAACAATCTGTTCATAAAATCAGTTGTGAAATTATCTGCAAGTTAAAGACAAACTAGTCGATATTTTCTTTCGTTCAAGATGAACTTTTGGAAGGTCTTTATGTTGATAAGAGAAACATTCTCAAATTGAAAAACAAAAGAATTAAATAAACACATATTGTGAGAAGACCCTAACTTGAAAGAAAAATTTGCAGTTTCATTCAAATAGTTGACTTTCGAATTATCCAGTTTCTATTGTATATTCATATAAATGAATGATATAAGTGATATTCAGAAAATAGCGACTGACGTTTGTCTTTCAATCGCAGATGATTCCACACCTGATTTTATGAGCATCCTTTTTATATTTTCATAAAAGTACCATACCCACAAGTTGTCACTGCACGAGAAATAGTTCCACCATTCCATCATTGTAGAGTGGAATTGTTTTCAAATAGTGGCTTTCCAATTCATCTGACCAAAAATTTATTGAGAGCCTAGCGAAAGAGATGCATCCCCCGCATCATTGAAATGAGCGATTTTTGTGAGTGACACTTCTGAATAACATTCTCCCCTATCTCAATTATCTATTTGAATTTTCAATAATGATATCTTTATCGTCATAAAATCAGCATGGACATGGACAACGTCAGAAAGGAGAAAATACACTGATAATGTAATAAATTAGCATACTGAAAATAAACTTCACTAGTACTCAACATGTGACAATGGCTTTCTTCAATTGATCAATAACTGAACTTTTGAATGTCTAAATAATGAAAATATTTCTCAACAGAGAGGGAAACCTGTTACAAGCTTTTCTGGCTCTGTATTCAGTTCTCCTTTTGAAAAAATGCAGTTTTGAGTTGTGGAATCATGAGATTTTTTCGGTTACAAGTTAACATGTTCATTTTGGTAGAATACTCTGCATTTGTAGAGAGCAAGTATTGGTGTTTTTTCACGAAAATAATCAAAGATAAAAGGTATATTATGGAAGGTGCTGTTGATGACCCATGGATTGCAGAATATAACCCGCAGGAGGTATTATAATCAAGACCAAATAATACATTCCTATATTCGTTTTTGAAGTATCAATGTTCTACTTGCGTTTGAACTGAAAACCCGAAATAGTATTCCATATGTGATGATTGACTGGACATGTCCAAAGTAGTATAATTTTAACCTATATTGTGACACTTGCTCTCTACCATTAACTACAAACTGAGGCCAGTATGTTTGCCAAGGTTTCACCATGTAATTCCTAGCTTGATTTAGAGTCAACGTGCAACCGCAATAATTTTATTGATAGTTGTACTGGGAAATTTTTTTCATTCAATCAAGCTTGAGGAGATTCCAATATATTTTTTGTAAGGTTGAACATTATAAGTCCAGGTTTATCAGCATTCAAATATAGAGAGTTATTTGCTATACTTGATGTTGAGTCAGGAAGAAATTTGATATTACTGCTACTGAGGTATCGTAGGAAAACTGAAAGTTTTAGCAATTTGAGCTGAAGGGAACAGATGAAAGAGAATTTTTATACAGAAGAAAAAGAAGGGGCCCTCGCTTGATAAATGTTTTTCAGATACGACTGACCTACTTTCTTGCATAATCGCAACGGCTTGATGTCTATTTTCAAGGTAGTACCTCATTGAGTATAATGTTATTTCTAACTCCAAAGTCACCCAGTTTTTCCACAAGCAGTTTATGGTCAACCAAATCAAAAAAATTTGATAAATCAAACTATATTCCAAAACGAACAGACTTTTGTTATCAAGATGAGTTGCTATATCTGACACTGCTTCAAAGATAGCTCATTCTGTAGACATTCACCTTCACCTTCATGAATTTCGTTTTTTTAGAAATAGGCAATAAGTCTTGTGTAAATTATTCTTTAAAAATTTTTGGATGGTGTAGGTAATAATGAATCAAGCCTGTAATTTTCTACAACTGCTTTAGAATCTCTTCATGAATTGGGAAAACTTTAGCAATCTTCAAATCATCTGGGAAAGTAGGTACTATTCAAAAAATTATATGTTCCAAAACCTCTCCAATAAAATTTGGGAATGTTTTCAAAAGAGCTGAAAGAATTTGATCAAAACAACATCAGTATTTCGGATGCAATGCATGCCAAACATTGGTAATCTTATTTACTGAGGTGGGTGAAACTGGATACTTGAAAAATCAAATATCTGAATGAAAATGCTGATTTTCAATTTCGAATATCTTCTTTCAAGTTGGGGTCTTTTCACAATATCTATCAGATGTAGTTCAATGTCCAGCGTGGCCTTAGCCAAGTTGTTTTCTGTTAGATATAACATTTTTATTGTAAGTTTTTTCCATTTCCAGAGGGGCCATGTTTCTTTAAATTTTCAATTGTGAATGTTTCCTTTTTTGTCATTGAATTAATTATGAAAAATTTGGTTGAATATCTAGCCTTCCTTACTTATAAAAAAGGCATATTCGTCCACAGAAGAAAACAACTACTGATCCCTTCAACCATTGAATTATTTCTGTTAGATTCTTGGCAAACTTCGCAATGCTCTCTTATTCTTCAAGCCAAATTTATGTTTCATTTCAAATGAGTCAACACCTACACATTCCGTTAAAAAATATTTTGTAGAATATCATGCCTTGACCTTCTCAGAAAACAAACGCAAGTTTATTATTTGTGTGCCAACAAGTCTGCGTATAGCATATTGAAAGGAGGATATGCTTTTCATAGGGAAATTTGTGCAGATCTTGAAAATTTTAAATTCTTCTGAATACTGAAAAGAGTAACGTAATTATCATTTATTTTTCCAATCTACTATAAGTTATCTGATTTGATGAGTTCTTATCAATTATAGTCCAAAAATGCAACGTGACAACACTGCTTTTTGATTATTTTGAAGACTAATTGTATTGTAATTGTAATCGATTTAGCAACAAATACTATTACTTACTTCGTAACCTAGGGTTCGATATAAGCTGTGATGCCAAAATGTCTATCTCATCAATTTTTGCCTTCACAGACTCTAATGTAAAAGAACTCATTTGAATATGTTCTGGAATGGTTCAGAAAATAAAATTTTGGAAAAATAATCCTTTTGTATAGATTCATAAGTGTGCAGAATCTTATGACCGGGAGCATGTGACCTAGAAAAGCATTCCCTCGTTACTACAAAAATCATGGGTATTTTTTGGTTCTGGAGAATTAAATACTATGTTATTAATATACTTTAATATATAATAATAAACACTTTTCTGGAGTTACTTCGAGATGATGTTATAAAGAATGAATGTTTTTCTCAAACAACATATTGATTCCAATCTGAACTAACCCGTGGAAAGAAAGTGAGCGGTAAGATTAAAAAAGATTTGCATGTTCTTCAAGTTCGAGCTTTTACTTCACGAAAATAATCAAAGAGAAAATGTATATGAAAGGTGCTGTTGATTACCCATGAATTACAAAATATGACCCGCAGGAGGTATTACAATCAAGACCAAAGAACACATTCCAATATCCGTTTTTGAAATATCAATGTTTTACTTGCGTTTGAACTGAAAACCATATGTGATGATTGACTGGACATGTCCAAAGTAGTATAATTTTAACCTATATTATGACACTTGTTCTCTACAATTAACTACAAAATGAGGCCAGTATGTTTGCCAAGATATCACCATGTAATTCCCAGCTTGATTTAAAGTCAATGTGCAACCCCAAGAATTTTATCGATAGTTACACTGGGAAAAAGTTTTTATTCAATCCAACTTGAGGAGATTCTAATATAGTTTTTGTCAGGTTGAACATTATAAGTCCAGTTTTATCAGTATTGAAATATAGAGAGTTATTTGCTATACTTGATGTTTAGTCAGCAATATTTTTGATATTACTGCTACTGAGGTATCATCAGCAAACTGAAAATTTTGGCAATTTGAACTGGAGAGAACAGATGAAAGTGAATTTTCATACAGGATAAAAAGGAGGGGCCCTAAGCTTGATCACAAATCATGGGTATTTTTGTGTTTCTGGACAATTAGAATTAAACTATGTTCTTAATATACATCAATATATAATAATAAACACTTTTCTGCAGTTACTTCGAGAAAATATGAACAAATTTCGGGAGCTGAGAAAAGAAATTAAATTAGAAACTAAGTTAGCTCATACAAATTTCATTAAAGGTTTCGAAAAAAGCATAAATCAAAATACTAATTATTTCTGGAATTACGTTAAAAGTAAAAAAACTTCAGCAAAAAAGGATAATATAGTGATCGAAAATGACGGTATTGAATACAAAACCAATGAGGATAAAGCCAATGGATTTTCCACCTATTTTCAGTCTGTTTTCGGCGAGGTTTCAACTTATAGAACAACGCAGGCACATGAAATCAGTGAAAATAACGCATTATTTCCCCAAATATTTCTCAATATAAATCCCCCCCCCCCCCCAATTCACAAAGGTGGGGAAATCAATACATTCAAAAACTTCAGACCAATATCTGTCTTGTCATCCTTTGCCAAAATATTCGAGCAAATCTTATACCAACGAATTTTCGAACACACGAAAGGAATCATTTGTGAAAGTCAACATGGCTTTGTGCCCAAAAAATCCATACTAACAAACCTAATCACTTTCACAGATGATACGTCCCAAACTCTTGACATAGGAGGCCAGGTCGATGTGGTATATACTGACTTCGCCAAAGCGTTCGACAGGGTTAACCATGACATCTTAATCAAGAAATTGCATACTATGAACTTTTCAACGACATTGCTAAAATTCTTCTGCTCATATCTAGCTGACCGTAAGCAAATGGTGAAATACCATGGTGCCTTGTCGGAACCGTACTTGGCGCTTTCAGGGATTCCACAAGGAAGTAATTTAGGTCCACTTTTCTTCATTATTTTTGTGAATGATCTTCCCAAGATGCTTCTTGAATCCACAGCATTATTATATGCTGACGATCTGAAATTCTACAGATGCATTTCATCCCAAGAAGATATTAATAAATTACAACAAGATATTGATCGTGTTTTCGAATGGAGTATATCGAATAAGCTATTCTTGAATGTCTCTAAATGTTTTACAATGACATATACAAATAAAATCTTACCAGAAATGTATCAATATATGATGAATCGTACTCCACTTCCTCAAAAAAAATCACATACAGACCTTGGAGTTCTTTTCTCTACTACTTTGAATTTTGGAAATCATGTTGATCAAATAGTTTTATCTGCCTATAAAAGATTGGGTTTCCTGATAAGAATGAGTAACGACTTTACATTAAAAACAAAAAAAATTCTTTTCTTTAGTCTCATCAGATCGAAACTGGAATTTGCCTCTCTAGTATGGGACCCAGGAACATTGGTACGTTCCTCCAGGATCGAAACAATTCAAAACAAATTTTTGTGCTTTCTCTACAAGAAAAAGTATAATCATTACCCGGACTATGATTCATACCACCATATCAGACAGGAATTTAATATTATGCGACTATCTACTAGAAGAAAAATGTACAATGCCCTTTTCTTAGTCAGACTACTCAATGGATATGTCATTTCTCCACCTCTCATTTCGAGAATAAACTTCTATGTACCAATAAGAATTAGGCCAAGAAATATTGTATTCAGGACTTTGGCTAGAACAAATGCTAGAGAAAATTCCCCTCTCATACGAATGTGCACTATATTGAACGATATTTGCGCAAATAACAGAGAACTTAATATATACAATGAAATAGAAAGAACAATTAAAAAAAATATATTTCAGGTTTTTCTAAATGATTCATTTTGAATATTTTTCAATTTTCAAAGTCAATTTTGTTATTTAATATTTTCTTTTCTCTTTTTCTTTCTCTCAATTATGGACGCTAGAGAGGATAAACTTAAGGTAAAGTTTAACACCGTTGAGTTTGTGTGAAAACATTTGTTTTTTTTTTAGGGATTTTCTTTACCTGCAAATCATGAGAGCACTAAAAATGTAAGGTAAAATTAGATGTAAGGTATCATAGATGTAATTTTAAATTTAGGACTTGTTTGTCCTGTATTGCATCTCTTAATAAATAAATAAATAAATAAATAAATAATGTTATATAGAATGAATGTTTTTTTTAACATCATATTGATTGCAATCTGAACTAACCCGTGGAAAGAAAGAAGGCGGTAAGATTGAAAAATGATTTGCTTGTTCTTCAAGTACGAGATTTTACTTCCTAGTATTATACAGTGACCGCCAAAAAGTATGTACCATATGGGAAAATTTTTTATTATTGGAGTATTGGAAAAATATTCTGGGGAAAAGTTTGTGCATGTCCGATAACCTGAAAATCGATTTTGACACATGTCACGTGATCGCTAGAATGGCGGCAAAATGAAAAAAATTGTAATGCAAAGGCAAAAAAAGGGGTAAGATGGCAAGATATCAAAAAAAGTTATTTGAAAAAGTCACTTAGAATTCAATTTTATACACATAAACAAAGTTTCAAGAGATAATTAGAAAAAAAATTGAAAATAGCAATTTTTTAAAAATATTTTCCCATCTATTTAAAAATATTATTTGTTTTTCTTATGAATAGCTTGACTATACTGAAACATTTGCATTTTAATCATAATGACAAAACTTTCTCATTTTCTCCACACCAGAGGGCACTAAATTGAAAAAATGGGAATTTGTCAGAACCCTTGCTGTTACATCGGTTCGTATCTAACAGTTATATCCGAATTCCACGACCATTGTGATGACATGACACTCCAAAAACATGGTAATCTCCAGATTATAATCAAGTTCCGATGATAATCGTGCATGAGCGTTTCACTTCGCACATAAACTTGAAAATAGTGCGTCAAATTAAAGATTCTTAAAGTTTATGTGCAAAGTAAAACGCTCATACAGCATTATTATTGAAACTTGATTAAAATCAAGAAACATGGTGCTTCTAGATTGCCATATCAACACAATAGTCTTGGAATTCTGATATAACTGTTAGATAAGAACTAATGTAACAGCGAGGGTTCTGGTGTGGAGAAAATGAGAAAGTTTTGTCATTATCATTAAAATGCAAATGTTTCAGTATAGTCAAGCTATTCATAAGAAAAAATAATAATATTTTTAGATAGATGGGAAAATATTTTAAAAAAATTGCTATTTTCAATTTTTTTGAATTATATCTTGAAACTTCGTTTATGTGTATAAAATTGAATTCTAAGTGACTTTTTCAAATAATTTTTTTTGATATCTTGCCATCTTACCCCTTTTTTTGCCTTTGCATTACAATTTTTGTCATTTTGCCGCCATTCTAGCGATCACGTGACATGTGTCAAAATCGATTTTTAGGTTATCGGACATGTACAAACTTTTCCCCACAATATTTTTTTCAATACTCCAATAATAAAAATTTTTCCCATATGGTACATACTTTTTGGCGGTCACTGTATAAGTACAATATTTTACATGAAATAATGGGTAATATTCATAAAAGGTAGCAAATGCTTATACTATCGGTTTGTCTCCCTCATAACTCAACGAAATGAATACGTCTGTTTCAAGTGCCGAGGGTGCTGAAAATGAGAAAGTAGAACTTAAGATGGCATTTGTTATTTTGTTGAAAGATTGTAGAATATTTCCTGAAAACTCTCTGGCTATTCATTCAACATAGTTTGTATTGTAGCTAAAAGTAGAGTGCTTGTAACTGAAAGAGCAAATTACCTAAAATAATTGACTTTTGGAAATAATTGTCTATATTGTACCTCCCCATACGTTCTACGTTCACACTTTTCCCTCCTGTTTCTACCATAATTCATGAAAAAAGCCATAACACCATTTCCATCAAAGATGTGAAGTTACACTATGAGTAGCGCCTTAAAAACTACACCAAATGAAAGGAACGCTAGACAATATTAGTAATTTCTGCAGTAATAACTTTTATGTTGGATGTGAATAAAATAATTTTTGAGTAAATGCTCATACTTGCTTGAGACATACATTTTCATTTCATGAAGAAATGAAAGAGATAAAAATACAGTATAAGCATTTACTAGATCTTATTCGCCTTACCCTATATATCGAAGTAAATGAAGCGAAGTATGATGTCTTTGCTCCTAGTACTTACTTGAGTGTTACTTAAAAACTTATTTGGACTAAACACCTCAAGTTTTTGAATTGAAATCTACAACATGGGGCATTTACTTGAAGTAAAAGCAAATACTCTTTTTAATCATACAACCCAAAGCACAGTTTTGACACAATTATATTAAATATTATAATATATCCTATTGGTATTGACCATCCTCATAATAATCATGTATACGGAGTGAGGCTCAACCAATACCTCAAAAAGTATTCTCACCTCTTTTCTACCATGGTAGATATTCCTCCTTGCACTTTAAGAGATCGAAAAGGCGGATTCACTCAAAATATGAAGCATCAACCTCACCCAACCTAGCCTGTTCTCAAAGTATTCTCGGACGTCTTCCCTAGCTTGCACAAGTCTTTCGAGGACTTCTGAAGGTTGCAGACGGTTTACGGAAATAACAATTTTAACTATTCTGTTGATCATTTTATCACCTCCCAGGTAGCACATCATATCGGCTGAATCTTGGTTCCATATTGGGCCAATATAGATATATTGTAAACGAAAAATCAATATTGGTCCAATATGGGTGAATATTAAAAAAAACAATATTATATTAATAATATTGGTGAAATATTGGTTGAACTAGTTTTGAATATAGATTATCATATGAAATATTTGGTCAATATTGGTTGAATAATTTCTACCAATATCGATAATACAATATTGGTTATATATTGTTTTCCACATCTAGAATGAATATTGCAATCCAAATATTCCAGTCATATCGATTATAGGAAAAAAAACTATATTGTATTTCCAAGTTTGATAGCATATTGATTGAATATCATTTCCACTTTATTTGACAAATTGTGATAACTCATATTGAGTCAATATTGGTTGAATGATATTTACCAATATCGATAAAATAATATTGTCTTCACATCGTTTATAACATCTAGAATAAACATTGCAATCCCAATATTCCCCTCATATCGATTCTACGAATAAAAACTATATTGTATCTCCAAGTGTGATTACACATTGGGTGAATATCATTTTGCCAATATTCAACAAATCTTATTAATTAATATTGGGTCAATATTGGTTCAATAATATTTATCGATATCGTTAAAACAATATTGTCTTCATATTGTTTCCTACATCTATATTGAGATGAAATTTGAATATTGGCCGAATATTCAATGAAACATATTGAAATTACATAATGATCAAACCTGGATGAAAATTCGCTAGGTGGCTCTACATATAGAACGTCTTCTGAAACCTACGAAAGTATATTAAATACTTCCCATAACTTGTTTTCAAGACAGCTCACTCAGTGGTTATGGCGATCAAAAGGCAGACTCTGGTGTCACCTCCACCAACTGATAGACATTTAATAATTCACCAAGGTATATTGACATCCACCAAAAGATATCCAAATGATATTGTATCAATATCGATAAATATTTTGAGGCCATTATTGCTTCGAGAGTATTTCACCAAAACTATTTTTAAAATATTTAAACAATATCGCAAAATGTTCACATGTTACTTCTCGACTATATAACTTTTGAATATTGTGCCAATATTGTCAGAATATTGTATCATCGATCAATCAAGATCATCAAGAATATTTCGCCAATATTATTCAAGTAATATAGGACCAATATCGCCGAATGTTCACATTTTTTTTCTCGCCAATATTGCATTTCAAATATTTCACCAATATGTTCACAATATTGTACCAATATTTTACCAATATAGGTGTGCTACTTGGGCAATATCAAAAACGTTTTCCGACAGCCCTTTTACGTTCTGATGAAACACATCAAAAAAAATTTCTACTTGAAGTTAACACTTGAAGTTAACATTTTTTTCATTTCCACCCCGCTTTTTTTCAATCAGGTTTCTTCACTATACATAATGTCTCGTGCCCAATTTCATGCTGCTACAATTCATCCTTCTCTTCTGTCCCAAATTTGTGTGAAGTTACTGGACTGCTGCAAAAAAAATGTTTATCAGATTCATTTTGATTCCATCTGCCCTTCCCCTCCGCCAACATCACTGCCTAATGATTTGTTTTAATGACGACGTTCGCTGCTGCAGTATTTACGAAGTTCGGCCTAACTAGTTTTCTCCGCGAGATTCTCATCTGATTTACTGTCTCCACAACTGTCACTCCTCGTGAAATTCATTCCGAATTTCTTGAATATCCTTTCCCGCTACCGCCGGCATGATGTTCTCGTAAATTGGAGTAGTTTGATTAAATCTAGTTCTGGCTATTTGCATAAAATTTATGGCCGTTGAATCTATTTGGGAGCTTTTTGATGTGAGCTAGAGAATTGTTACGGAAGTGTCACGTAGAAGTTCTTTGAGCCACATAGTGCAACGTTGTGAATCTAAAGGAGATTGAATGCAACACTCTTGATGCAGATATAGGGTGTCACAGCAAAAATATCTACTTCAGTAATGAGTAATTAACTCCGATAAGCCAATTGTATTTTGAAAGGTCACTTTCTCAGTTCCCTGTTTTGACCTTCAAAAGCTTAGTGATTAATATGATGATTCAGACATGTTTCGTCATAAAAACTTCAATATTTTGATCTTAAAGTTACGGATTTATCGAATTTGAAGATGGAGCATGTTCAATTCAATTTATTGTCTATGTAAAAACTAGGAAGTCAGTGAGGAGGACTTTTAAATTCCAAGATTCTGTAGATAAACATGCCACGTCTATTATGCATGTTAGCCAACCTAGTTCTTTGAATTTGAATGGACTATTTTTCCTCCTTTTCATGGTATAATTAATCTAATACAAGAATATTGTACTTTCTGGATTCTACTGGAATCCTTCAATTTCGTACATGGACCATAGACTACGTCACAGTAGTTGACATGTGACAGTCAGTACTAGTTCCAGTGAACCATATGCGTACCTGAGCTTCTGCGTGATATTCCCAGTGAAATGTCACTTTGTGCCAATTATAAAACCTAAGTTCTTGTAATAGGGTTCGAAAAGAATTGTAGAGTTGCCAGTTTGTGAATCTTGAGTAGATTCAATATCATTTCTATTATTTTCTGTTGTTAACTTTAAGTGAACGATTGGTTAAAATTATTAATAATGCGTCTAGGTCAGAGTTCATGAATTCATTTGACATATTTGAATTTTCGAAGGCGAAACTTGAGTTTTATCAGCATAAAGGTGATCACCAACTTGTTGCAAGACGGTACCCAAATTTGATGTATACAGGGTGAATAGAAGCAGACCCAGTATGCTACCCTGTGGAACATCAACCAGGACTTCTGTGAGGGGGAAAATTTGATCATGTATTTGAACGGTCTGAAATCCGTCACTGAGTTATGATAATAACATATTCCAGGAGGAGTCTTTCACTGAATCCTTAGTAGTGAAACATAAAGATTAAAATTTAATGATTGATCATATTAAATGCTTAAGGTTCATATGAAGTCAAATATTTCGCGTGTGTGAACTGTAAGATGGCACTGACAAGATATATTTTTCATATTATAGTGACAGCTTTCTTATCCAATGGTCAAACCTACTGCTAATGCATTGTTGCCAAATCTCAACATTATTCGGAGTACTGCGAAATAGCTCACTGGATTATTAATTATTATCTGGTATTAATTGCGGTGATGTGGTTCAATGCATTATGTAGCTATGTTGTCAAGGGGGTTACAAGTGAAAAAGTGGGCCGACATCTTCTATTATTCCTTCCATTCTCAAGGGGACTAGTAACGATTGTGTCCATACCTTCTCTACTGTTTGTAATTTGGTGGTTTATTTAATTGTTTTTCGGAATTTTGAGTTCATTGTTATGTTTTTGGGCCACGTTTTCAAGGTTCTTTCTTTCTTTTTATTTCTACCATTTCTATCTCTTCGGATAGGCTTATTGTTCAGTGGTCTACAAAATATTTCAGTTTTGCAGTATATCCGTTTTTGTTAGTGAATGTAGACTTTGCGGGCCTCATTACCGTTGATTATCGACCTCTCAGAGCAATGTCAGTGAATTTAGTGAAACTAACTGGACCTCTAGGTTTTGTTGGGTGGAAACCTTGGGGAAATAATTTTTTGAGATCAGTTGGAAGTGCCTTTATAATTTTATTGGGTGGGGACCTCAAGGACCTCGTTTTCTGAATACTGTGGTCCTCTGCTGATTCCTGTCTACGAATTTCGTTGAATTTGTAGTGTCTTCACTCTTTTGTTGGCAAATCGCAAAACATAAAACTTATTCCTTACATACTTCTTCAATTGTATCCAAGGACTCCAAGGCTTTAGGCGGACCAATCTAACATCCAACTGATGAACTGATAAACCCCAATCGTCGTAACTTTCATTTTCGAAAATTTAGACAAATTACATCGTTTACCGCTGTCTAGAACTATTGGCAACGCTGTACACTAAATATGACAGTGACAATAATTCTGTGCAATACCTTGTGGACAGTAGCAGAATCGTTTTTGTCTTTTCGTTCATGTACTACAGAGGAATCACTAACTGGAGCCATTTATCTTTTTTTGTCCGTGGTTTTGAAAATCATTGTTAAAAATATAAATCGATTGATTTTATGTCTGAAAAATAGTATGAATAGTTCCTCAATGTTCGGTCTTTTAAATTTCATATAAATATCACTTGTAAAAGCAATTCTTCTCAACTGTCTTTGATTTAATAATAAGATTTTCAGAATATTTTTAAATTGTGACGGAACGTTGAAGTTACAAATTCTGAAAAAAATCGCGATCATCTTTCACTTTGACATTGATATGGAAATGGAATCTGATTTTGAGAAAACTTGAATAAACCTCTTAAAATTAGGTTTTTATTTTTTCCTCGAAACTTGTTCATCAGATTTTCTTCTACATTATTCAATTTGAATGCCAGAATGAATCGAATTTTTTTCAGAATTTTTAACCTTGCCGTTAATTTTTTCATGGGTTTAAATGAACCATAAGAATGAAATATAGGCCATTAAAATTATATCGACAAAAACCGTAGTTAAGAATCAATTTCCAGCATGCTGGAAATCATTTTTATACCTCTATTTGTTCCTAAATGCGTGTCATCTGACTTTGCACCATCCCAGGTGGTCAAAATACCCAAAATACCGTCAAATTTTTGCAAATTTCTAAGTTCTTTGCTTGTAACTGGAAAACGGTTGGTCAGACGGAAAATGTTATATCATTGAATAATAATGTGAGTATTTGAGATTTCACCGAACTACGAAATTTTCATCGTTTTTAACATTCGATTTCGGCTATACCACCCAACCGAATTCGATGTTTTTAAATGTCATTCGCAGAATTTAGACCTCTGGGATGACATTTTCCGTCCGAAGCACCGTTTTGCGACTACAAGCGAAAATGTGCAGAAATTTGGCGGTTTTTTGGCTATCAAAAGTTAAGCTCACCTCCTGGGATGTTACAAAACTTAGATTACCTGCATTTAGAACCGAATGAATGCATTAAAATGATTTTCAGCTTGCTGGAAATCAATTCCTCAAAATATATTAATTTTATTGGCCTATTGGTAGCACTAAAACACATATTTCACTGCTATCCTGTGCTTTAATGTATATATGGTGTTGAAGCTTCATCTGGGCCGAGTGTGATTTCTTGACACAATTTTTGACGGTTATGAAACATTATCGATTGTGTTTTTTAGAAAGAGCTTATTCAACAGTCGACAGCTATTGTTTGAGTTAGAGAGCACAAACCATTGTATCGCACTTTGCTTGCAATGAAAACAAACGATAAGATTCCCCAGGTTCCCCTTTACAGCACAAATTCCACAACGTTCTTCTGATAAGCACAGCCCAATAACCATACATCTTCTGTACATTTATAATGTATACAAAAGTTTCATGAGAAGTTTTGAAGGCTAAGAGTGGAAGTTTGAAATAAAAGTAATCAATATGTTTGTTATACACTGAGAAAATTGTTTAAAATTTGCAAAGTATTTTCAATGCTTAGAGTGGAACATTATTTCAGGTTCATGGGAATCTTACTTCTATCGTTAAATTTTCAAACTACAAGATGTATCTATACGCACTTGAAATGATATATCGTTCAGCGCGTGAAATTTCCTTCGATATACTGAAAATAATTGCTATAAATATGTTATAAAATACCTGTACAATAAAAAAATATACAGTGAGGTCTTAAAGTAACGGATAAATTCATTTTCTACGTTGTTATATATTTTCAAGAAAACCCCTGAAACACGTCAGTTCATGTTTTCAAAAAGATACTCTTTGACCTAAAAAAAATCGCCGCTCCTTCACCCCCTTCAAAGTGACAGCCACCCCCCCCCCATTTATTTAAATGAAATAGGCGGTCAAGTGATACAGCTGTGTGTCACGTATAACAAACAACAGTTGGTAAATGAACCATACAAAATAGGGTGCATTGAATATACAGCGAATTTAATAGTATTCGTGGTAATTTTTAACATTTTGAAAATTAATTTTGCTATGGCGCAAAAATTCAAAATTAAAAAAAATAGATATGGCTGTATAGGCAATTAAATACCCTTCTGAATGTATTGACCCCCTATTTGATTATAAAAAAATGGTGGGGTGGCTGTCACTTTGAGGAGGGTGAAAGAGTGTCTTTTCGAAATCATAAATCGATGTATTTCAGGGTTCTTCTTAAATATGGCTAATAAGGTGGAAAATGAATTTATCTGTTACTTTAGGACTTCACTGTATAAATTCATGATAATGTAATCCCACATTATGAAATTCTAAAGCAAATTCACATCGGAGTGTATTTTTCAAGTTAGAAAATCAAACCGTAATATTACAATGTAAAGTTCCGCTGCAAATTATTTACGTTAGAGAATCAATCCGTAATATTACAATGTAAAACTCTAAAGTAAATTTTTATTGTGAAGTAATATAACAATGTAAAGTTTCATCGTAAAATTATGTCACAACGTAAAGTTACATCGAAGAAGTGCACAGAGTCGATCAGAGTAAATATCCAAGGTGTTATAACACGTGGTATGCAAAATTCCTCCCGAAGGTAAATTCCCGTTAAAACGGGCGGTAATTAAATTGCCGCTAGTGGGAGCGGAAAAAATTCTCCCAGAGTAGTATTGAAAATAATAAAGGCGTTTATTATTACTAGAATTATTAAATGAACACTGTATACACTTCAGAAAACGACTGGTGTGAAACAATGAAATTTTTGTGGTCTTGTTCCACTGTCTCAAAAATATCCATCTCAAACCAATAGCTTGCACATGTCTCAGTTATTACGTTTGAAAACCTAACGAACGAGAAAGGAGTGAAAGGACGAGAAACCAGTATATTCAGGACGACGTAATGATAATGGCTGGTGGAACAAGATACTCTCATTGCCGTTTCTGCCATTTGCGACGAGTTTTCGTGAAAGTATCCACCCTGGCGACTATATTACTATGGAAACAGTGGAGTTTGTGAAATGTTCGTAATAGGTGTAGGAATGCGAAAGTGTAATTTAGGTATTTCTGACTTGGATTTCTTATATTGGAAACAAAATCAGTGATTCATTTATTCACATTTTGCTGGTAGTTAGAGAGCCCATCGAAAAAAATTTCACTGATATAGGTATACTCTCTCCAAATCTTCTGTATAGCTTCATCGGACATAATGTGACACCATTTTCCTCTGTAACTTTATTTGTTTCGGGAGCGTTTTTCCTCTATTTTTTTCGAAATACGTCGTTTTGACGACATAAAATTTATTGATGGTGTTCTTTCTCTCAAATTGAATAGCTTGAAAACTTGAACCAAACCCGATAAAAAACATGGGTCATTAGGGTTGTCCGCCCTCTCGAACATGTCGGAAAAACGGCTATAGTAAAACTATTTAAGCACCAGTTAATTTTTTCAAAATCCATCCATCAGAACCTACAAAATCAACTTTTCTAATGGTGCGACAAAGATTATTTTTCGATTCTCCAGTCTGACGCGTCAACTAGGTCCATTTTCAGACCACAAAAAATGTAACGTAATGTAGAACACAGTGTGCACATTACTTCTGAGAAAAATTATCACCTCCAGGGGGGTGGAAACCCCCCCAAAAAACGCGTTGAAATTAATTTTTGAGGTAATTTCGAAATATCTCAAAAAATTTACTTTAAATCAAAAAAATAACTCAATATTCAGAAAGAGCACAAACTTTTACAAAAGAACTGTTCTTGCGAAAATTTTGATAAATCACACGGTATTCATGAAAAAAATTGTTGAAGTTATATGCTTTCGCAATGGGGCAGGTGTTGCGCCGGTTCCCGCCAACGTGCATTTTTTCAACCAGCGCGTGAAGTAAAGTTCTATAACTCCTCACATAAATGTTCAATTCGGATAAATCTTACGTCATTTTGAAGATAAAGATCGCAGCTTGGTCTTCTCATATTATTTATATTTATACGTGCAGCTGCCAGCTGCAAAATTGCAATTGAAAATCTTATAATATTAAAGTTCCTGACTTCGTGAAATAATGCTTGTGATTACAGTGGGGGAACAGTGGGGAAATACTTCATTGTCAAATAGCATAACGATTAACCTGTCCAAATAATGTTGGTTTTGAAAACTAGTGTTTTCAATTATTCGCATATTTTAGGTTACAAAATCTTGAGAGAGTTTATAAATTCAAATGCTTATAACTCAGAGATAAAAGCATGTATCAACATATGAATGAAAAGCCAGTTTGCAGAAAAAACCCTGCTCTTATTGAAAATATTCATACAAATTTGGTTACTTGTACAAATTTTAAATGCAATCCAGTCAATCTTTTAAGTACTTAAAATAGAGGTTACTCGGCATCTGATCGCATTATTGTTCTATGCAAAGAAACATAAAATCAGTCCTTGATGGAATATGGGGATTCGAGACCGAGGAAGACAGTGCACCAAAGGAAACTGTCTCGAAGTGTACCTGCTTTAAACTCATTGAGATTCTAAAACCTTAAAAATATCGACTTGGGACCTTGTCAATGCGGCAGCTTGCGCGCCGCTGTATAGTATACAGCGGCGCTGTTCTGTTGGTGCGCAGTGGGCAGCAGTCAACGTTGCTATATGTAAACGTCAGATAATATGAAAGTTCATGTGCAGAAAACACTTGATACTGGATAACATTGATAGTCGGAGACGAGGAAACATCTCTTAGTGCTTTGTCACTGTTACTAATTGAAAATGGTGAGTTTATTTTTGAAATATTTGTTTCATGTTCATTTCAGCTCTATTTCAAAATATCGCAATGTCAGATATGACTTACATTTTCAAAATTCCAAAGGTCCACCTAGGAATTCAGGAGAAAATGCCAGTTTGTTATTAACATTTTATTGAATGGAACTTGCATAAATGCTTAGGCTGTTATTCGCTCATTCAAAAATGTATCTGCAGAATATAAATGTTGAATATGACATGGTCGTCATATGAGATACATCCTGAAAATTGGGGCTGAAAAAAGAGTACCACTTTGAATTCAATCGAAATGACATAAAAAGCCGCACCGGATTCAATTTTAAAAAAGGTTTTTTTGTAACTGCACGACCGGTTGCATCAGAGACTACTGCACGTGCAAAAGGGTTGGTCTAAAATGTACTAATGTTTGTAATAAATGTACCACAGACATCTGTAGAAACTTGGCAGTGATTGTTCCGGATTGTGAAGATAAAGACGAGGAGACTGAAGATGAAGTAGATGAGTTGTATGAGTGAATAATTATATTTTCCTATACATTTCTTGTGATTACTTGTGGATTCATCTCACCATACCCTTTATCGATATCATTGAAAAACACTCTCATATTTCGTTACCTCCGGTCCGCGTTTGATTTATACAATAAGTTGATCTTCTCTCGAATTTGCGAATAATTTTCATAACAATACTTCTAAACCTCAATAACGACAGTTCTCACTTACCCACATTTATATCTAAGAGTAGTAGTTTGGGGGTTTTTTCAAATATTCTCCCTCTTCCCTCTCCTCCCAATGTTTCCGCGATGCGGTGGATATACCCCGAATGCAGGGGCGGAAAAATCGTTTCTAATAATTTATACCTATTATTTTTACAAATGTTTGCTCAGTTTCATTACTCAGGACTGACAATTTTACATATTCATAGAAAATACCCCAAAAATCACGAATTCGGGAGGGTGTTTAATTGTTGAAAATAATTTGCCCCCATTATTAATACCGATTTTCACTCATATTTATTGCCCAGAGCTGAAATGTCAAGAAAATACCTTCCAGAAAATTTTTTTTATGATTTTGGGGGGTTGCACCCCCCCAGGGGGTGATAACTTTATTGCTAATTATTCCACCCTCCGTGACGACCGAATTGCAAAAAAGAAATCGGCGGAGCAATTTAAGTTGAACTTTTATGAGAAAAATTACTCTGTTTATTGGCCTATAAGTAGAAAAGCAGTACTTAAAATGTGGTGAAAGTTGAAGCGGAATTTCTGCACTGTATAACAAGGTGTATAACATCACCTTGAATCGAGTGAGTAGTTTTTGTTGCTCTGGTAAAATTTGTTTATCTGTCAACATTCCGTGTCGAATTTGATAAACAGCCGTTGGTTTCAGAAGGGTACAAATATTTGTTATTACAAATAAGCATGATTTATATACCTGGTGTATTTCTTATTCCAGGTAAGATAAATTATAGTTATTTTCATACCTAGTATATCAGCTGTTTTGTATTTATAGAGAAAGTGAATGTTTTTCTTTTTCCAGCACTGACCACACTCATAATTTCATCCAGCCTTCTCCAGTCTCTCATTTCTGAACCCAAAATACAAATCCCTTGAGACGTTCTGTTTCAAAGTGTCTGACTAGGTGGTATATTGGGGTGTAACTAGAGTCTGACTAAGAAACATTATCAGTTATCACAGTACCACATATTTTCCAGTTTGTAATAGTCATTATAAGTTTTTATTACGATGTTATCAATAAAATGAGCAGTTTATAGGTAATTTGTGAATTGATTTCATGTGTTTTACTGACCAATACAAACGATTTCAATGAAGTTATAATAAATTCAATTTTTCCCTTTATTCATCGTCATCCGTGCGTTCATCATCTTCGTCATCAATTTCGAAGCAGTCTTCTTCCTCATCATCACTTTCAGCATCGGAATTGTCATTATTAGAATCTGAAAACTCAATAGTGTATAGTTGAAGAAATTGTATTTCAGAGGGAAGATTCTTGACTTTTGAAACATGTTTTTCGCGGTAGTTTCATGGATTGAGCTGAACATCGATTTGGATTACTTTGTAGCAGTGTGATGAAGGAGCTTTACTTTTTTCAGACTTTCATAAAGTAAAAATTCCCACCAAAAACAATTATTGTTTTTAAAAATTTTTGGTTGGAAGGTGTTACAGCTATTTGCAGCGGTTCACCTCAAGGTTACCTTACGGCTTGAGTGGACCTTACATTTGGTCTGCACCGCTATTTGAGGACAACATAAGCCTCATAGTCAAGATAGGCTTCTGATTTTCCAGGCTTAGGTTACACTTAACGACTCAACCTCACTTTTCCTACACGAAATATTCTCCTATTTTCTTTATGTTCAAAGTATTTTTACCATTTTTTCTGGATTATGCTGATGTGGTTGTATTTTTGAGGGCATATGATTGTATCAGGTTTGAAACCAAATGTCACTCACGTACAATGTTAGATGACGATGACCTAGAATTTGGATCAAACTTTTTATTATGTGCCTAGACAAGTGAAGTGAACGAGGGGACATCATTTGCATGTTTGATGAACTTACATTTTCCCCTCGAGTCAGGGTTACCAAACCTACTGCAGCTCTCTATATACTAAACCTTATTGAAGCTGACTATCCCTATGATTTAAAAGTATAAAAATAATTTTCAGATTCGACACTGTACTAATATCTTTCTACAAAATGTCTATTGATATAATGTTAATTTATATTTCTTACGAACTTGAAAATATCCTGTTGCTTTGTACAGATCGACAACGGTAAGGATGCCTCTGAGATGCGCAAACGATAGAAAGCGTGAGTAGATGTGCGACAAAGATCGACTACTGTTTACGGCTGGTAATCATCAGAATGTACAATCGGGAGAGAAATTTTTCTGCAACACGTAGGAACGTAGGTTCTTATCTGAATTTTCATTAATTCCTAATGAACTGTTCGAATAATATAATTGTCTGTGATCACTGAAACGTTTATGAAAATTGCATAATTTTCCCGAAGCCATAAGTGTAAATAAAGTACGACTAGAAAAAGAATGCATCCCCACACAATATCAGAAATAGGTAAATAAATATAATAAAAATCACGAGGAACATACTTACAGAAGTTGACTAACAATATCACATGACCTCTGACCACTGCCAAATCAGCATTGTCCATGGTAACTTTTGATTTTTTGTTTCTCTTTTTATTTGGAGTTGAGAATTGTTCCATTTCACCTTTTTCAATTTTATTCATTTCTGAATTAATTTTCCTAATGCTTCTAACGCAAACTCCCGTTGCGGCAGCAACTCGTTCTTGAACCTTCACAAGAGGAATACTGGTTTCACCTATCATTGCTTCTGCCTGCATAAATTTGATGACATTACTGACAATTTCCCTAATTTGTCTACTCAGAATCTTATTTCTCACTTTACTCTTTGAAGGCATTTTCAAACACAACAAACTACACTATAACCTATCTAATAATATTTCAAAACTATACACAACACAACCAAAACACAAGGATTTCAAATTCAACACACAATCAGAATAACGCCACAATAATTTTATTCCACTGACTGTACACTCACGACGTTAACTGCTTGAATAATGCAGAGTGATTGAGCTCGTGCCCCACTTCAGGGTTGTGTCTACTGCGCAACCAAGTCTCGGAGGCATCCTTACGTTTGTGGACCAGTACTGGAGGAATGGAATGGCGAGTCTTTTCACTTTTTCCAAAATTGTTAACAACGTTTTTATGCCGAAAACATTTTGGATGGATACTATTCTGTTTACTGCCTATGGTAGTCAGGTCAGGTTAGGGTGACTAATAAACTACGCATTTTAACAAATGTTCACGCAGCTCTCTTGGCGATTTTGTAGCTAGTTTTCCTGGTAGAAACGAATCATGCCATACTCCTGCCAGCATTTCAAATTAGACAAAACTTACAGCGCTTGCGCAATGTGCATATTATGTTATACTTTGCATTGCTTAACGTCTCGTTGTTGGTTACGTGATGATTTTTGCGCAGTTGTGAAACATTTCCAATACTCAGATAATGTTATGTTATCATTCTGTATAAAGTATGATATCTGTTTATGCAGTTACCTGAGACGTCAGATTTGTCACTTAATTAATAATTTTGAAAATACACTTATATGAACTCAAATATCTATTATTTAACAAGGTACAACAGATAAGGTTCAGGCCAGGAGTCAGCGGTGCAAACCATCTCTACCTTAAGGCGTACCTTAAGCTGATCCTCCATTTAGCTGAGTTTGGAATTAAGAAGAACCGGTGTAAATAGCGAAGCTTGCGAATTGGATGCCGGCTGAGCCAGGGAGTAAAACCTATCATGCGAGTTGGGTGCCAGATACTTGGGAGTTGGGTGCCAGTAAGCCACAGTCATTAATAAAGATTTACATTTACAAATTCAAATTTTGTTATTTCATTTTTCTTTATATACTACACTTAAAATGAATTTTCAACTTCCAAGCTCCCAACTTGCCAGCTAGGTTAGTTCGGTCAGGTTAGATTAGACTAATAAAATACTACACTCAAAATGAATTTATGATAATAATTATGATCAGTAGATATATTTTTGGCTCCCAGTCGTCCCTGCGCCCGGTAGTCCTTGCGCCCAGTTGCACCCAACTCGTATATGACCCTTTACGGTACCAGGTATAAAGGTAATTAACGGTACCCAATTTCCATCTGTCCGTAAATAGCTGTTAGCGTGACAAACATGTTTGAGATGAGTATCCCATCTCTTTTTAATTTGACAGCTTTTTTATTTTTTATTACTCATATGACAAAGTTGGCAAAAAAAGTTTTTGACCTGCTTTCACTCATTTCATTATAGCTTGGGCTTTTTTTTGTAAATATTAATTTGCATAAATTTGTGCGCTTGGCAGAAAGGTGTGAGAGTGTGTGTGTTTGTGTACACATATAAATTCGAGGAAGATGTTTGAAAGCGGAAAAGCTATCATTAAACTCAATTTTTGCATTTGAATAAATTGAAAGTAATAAATGTAAATGATTCATTAATGATTTCTGCAACTGTAAAAAAATTTTTCAAATATTATTGTTAGATAATTATGATACTCTTAATTGTATTCCTTGCATCAGACTGCAAAATTGAAAAAAAATTATCACATAGTTGAAAAATTCAATTTTTTTTTTCATTCATGTTGAAAATAGCAGCTAGTTATTAATAAATATGGCCTTATTAATACGTAAAAAACGCAAGGTCTCAAAGTAACTAGATAAAAAATCTTTTATGTGAAAGGCAATGTTTCATTGTCTGGAAATTTTCTTTATCATTATTCACATTCAATTTAAATACCAAATATTATTAAAAAAAATTAATGAATATATTCGGTTTTCGTAAAATCGACCACTTTGACGCGTCAGACAATACAATCGGATAATAATCTTCACCAGAAAATATATAAAGTTGATTTTGTAGGTTTGAATGGATGTATCTTGAGAAAATCAGCTGTTTAATAATACGTTTTTATAGTCGTTTTTCCGACATGTTTGAGGGGGCGGACACCCCCAGTGACCCATGTTTTTTATCAGATAATTTAATTTTTGGGTTTTAGTTCAAGTTGTCAAGATATTGGGGAAATTTGGAGAAATGACTCCAACAGAAACAAAAAAAAAGTGCCAATAGGCACTCAGGAAAGGGGATTGGATGGTTCAGTTCGTTGAGCCATAATCCTTATTCAGTTTGAGCACGTTATTTTGTGAGATTTATCCACAATGATAATAATAATATTAATGAAATTTTCTCTGTACAGAACAAAATTGAAACGATGAAGTTAATCACACTCATATTGGGACGATATTGGTACAATTGTATGGAAATGTTGACGGAATATTGAACTAATAAAGGAGAGAAAACAATATAAACATTTTGCAATTTTGGTACAATAATACTCGGACGTTTCTGAAATAATACAGGTGGGATTTTCTGGAAGTAAAGTTGGCCTCAAAACATTTACATATGTGAAATGGATATATTCAATAAAATATACACATTCTTGAATAGAACAATCTTCTGAAAAGAATAACTATTTTTAATTGATAAATGTACTTCAATTTCATACAGATTGAGATGTTTGCTTCTTTACATGAATTTCCTTAGAATGAAATTATCTGCAGTAAAAACATTCTACTCTTCACCCTAGAAAACACTTACTCACATCTCAACTCATTGTGAAATATTATCTTCTTGGCTCAAATATCATTGCCTGTGCCCCGTGCCACTTGACACACTCATCCAATGAACACTCAAAACAGGTAGCGACACCGAGACCTACGAATGCGACCAACTTCCATTCCACCAAATCTGACCATTTGTGTTGTAGCTTATGCGTTCATGAAAGTTGTTAGTTTTATGCGCAGTAAAAACTGTATGTATATAATAAAATGCATGTTGACAATTAAATTTTGCTTATTTATGTGCCAGTAAAGATGTACTCAAAAGTGTCTACAAAAATTTAACAAATTTTTTCATATCTTGGAAAATAAACAGAATCTAACAAGAAATAGCTTAAAGCTCATTCACCAAGTGCATAGTTTCTTTACAAGTTAAAAAATTGCACTAAATAACTTTTCAAAATGTTTTAGCATTGAGCAAATCATGCACTGTAAATATTGTTTCCATCAGATTACGAGATCCCATATGGGTAATGCGTTGCCATGCAAATACATGTAAACTTACATACCTCATGTAATATTATGTAAAGTCATCATTTGACTTTAAATGTGAATTTCCAATATATTCCATGTATTATCACTTGTATACTTATGTAATTTTTTTCATTATTTGTTTGTTCAAGTGTTTTTACCATTATATTCAAGTAGTTCCAATTGACACGTGCTTTAGTATGTATTATTGGGTATATATTCAAGTATTTGTAGGGAAAAATGCAATTTTTGTTTTAAATTAAACTCATTTTTACATACCACAAATGTGATTTTCCACATATTTCCTGATCATTACTAGTATTTTCATGTGATTTTTCCCCTATCTACAGATTTAACGGAAATTGTTACATGTCTGTTTAGGTGTCTTTTGTCCATTGTTTTCAAGTAGTGTCAACTAACTTTACATTGTGTGAAAACTAGTGTCTTTTTTTATCCTGAGGAGAAGAACATCTAAGGTTAACCATAAAAAATTATAAATGTAATGACTTCAATAGAGAAAAAAAAAGTAAGAAAATTATCCATTTTTTTAACGTTGAGTGAATTGAAACATAGTGTACCTAGAAAAAAATATATCATTTCCTTTTTCTGTTACAGTTGAAGCGAAATATTTGATAAATTAGATTAGATCGTGACTATGCCAGCAGATTCAGATATTTTTGTGATATTCACTACAATATTCCATAATAGTACATAGGGGGAAGGGAGATCTGCAAAAAGGACATAAAATCGAATTCAAAAATACTTCATTCGTCATAACATATTGTTATATATTGAAGAAAAATAACTAAAACTCTCAAGTCGTTTAAATATGGTACCACAAACAATAATTTAACAGGATATCTTACTCTATACTTCAACTATTTGAAATTAACTAAATAGTTTAGCCGACCTCATGAGATTGCCCACTCTCCGATATCATATTCTGGAATCGAATTGAGATGGTATCTATCCACTTGAGATTTGAATGTCAAGTAAAGACTCAAAATCCTCTCTCAGTTTGTTTTGCAACAACGGAAGTTTCGATTCGATTTCCTGTATATTGGTGTTATTCATAAAATTATGGAACGAACAATTATTGTTTGATATTTTTTCCCCAGTACCTATTTACTCACCTGATATACAATCCGATGACAATTTGGCACCCACATTCACAAATAAAAAATATGGCTTGTTTGTTTTTGAGACGTATCTTCGCCAAATGCCCAACGATGTTCATCCTATACCAACATGAACTGTGAATGAGGATTGGGCCGAATGCCGGTAGGTGCGCATAGCGATAGCGTCACGGAAAATTTCATGTAAACAAAAGAGAATTCACACATTACCTGGAGTCTTCTGTAAATTGGCGTCATTCCGCTGTAAGAATACATCGTTTTACTAATTATTACATTCATATATATTCATCATGTAAATCAGTGGAAATTACATGTAATTTAGCATTGAATTACATGCTCACTGTAAAACACGGGAGAAATGGTGGACATTTAAAATTTCTAATTACTTGTGGAATCAAGTTATAATACTAGGAGGAGTATGTATCTATTTCATTTTGGAATTTATTTTTCCATCCACTTTTTACTTGCTGGCTCTTGCATAATAATAATTAGATACATCATTGACATCTCGCATAACAATTTTTATGATATTGGCTCCCTGCTGATACAATCATTAGTGACATCAACATGACGTCTGCAATCAATATAATTCGACACATTCTATTCCCGACTCAGCTCGGGTTATCTCGCCGAATTGTCTACCTCACCCTGAAAGCTAATGGATATATTTTCCCGTTATCACCATGGCGCCTTGCTGTTAATACGAACAAATTGGAGCGTTAACTAAGATAACATGATTCGATACTGCTAATTGACGATTCGCAACGGCAATTCATCATAATTTAGTGCGATGTATCTTAATTATACAAACCGTATCATTATCTCTTCACCCTCACATGATTGGGTTTGACGAAGAGAGATATTCGTCTCAGAGCGGATTATAATGCGCCTTCAGCGCATAGTTCGCACGATAAAATTATAGGTTGGCTCTTTTTCTGGCTCACGTGACACTGTTGTTTTCATCTTTTGTCAACGCTCGATTACTATTTTTTCTTACGAGCGTGCGGAAAAGTAACTTTTCCGCACGATTTTTCGTTTTGAAATTTCTACTTTTCCGCACGATTTTTACTTTTCCGCACGATATTTATTTTTCCGCACGATTTTTACTTTTCCGCACAATTTTTACTTTTACGCAAGATTTTCTCTTTAAAGCACAATATTTTAATTCAAGATTAGTATATTGCACAATGAGCATGAAATGACATACATTTCCCACGAGTAGGTAGGTATATTAAATTTTGTAGTACGAGCGAATTATTTTTTTCATAACAGATTCTATCCAAAACACTCATGTCGTCATTGAATATACAAATATTGAAAAATATAACGAAAATTGAACAGTAAGTACTCTCATCGATTTCAAAACAAAAGCAAAAAAAAAGTAACTTCCCCAGGATTCGAACCACCTACCCCATTAACCATTAACCAGGGTAGAACAACTGCTCCCTTACTTTGGCAACTTAGCTATTTCAGATATTAATTTAATTGCTATAATACCATATCAAATCCTGTCAAATTTTAAATATCACTATTTATTTTGATAATGTCTTAATTACTTTATATTTTAAAATTAATTTTATGAAAATTACGGAATATCGGAAACTTATTATCGAACAGTTGATAATAGACTAGATTCGATCTCATATTATAAATCTCGCGGAAAGATAAAATCATGCGGAAAAGTTACTTTTCCGCACTAGTGCTGAAAAGTTACTTTTCTGCACGATTTTTATATTGTTGAAAATGAGGATATTTAGGACTAACTAAATGATCTATGTAACTATTCTGTCTTATGTGTAATTTTGTAGCATTATTATAAAATCTTGTTTAATAAAAACCTTTTTTTTTTCATAAATAAGATGGACAAAAACACTCGTAGGAAAAACATTTGTAGATATTTGCACTCAGTCTATCGGATTTCTCGTCTCAAATGTTGATAGACGTTAGAATATGTTTTAAGGTTACTTTCAGCAGTATGAATCGAGTCTATTACGGAATATTCGTCTAGAGAATATAACCCATACAAATTGGAACTAAAAGGATTCTTGACCCAGTAGGATGAAGAATATATGACCTTAGGTATGAAACATATCACTATTACTGAATTAATTTTAAGATGCCTAGAATATAATAATATGTTAGAAAGCAAAATATCATTGGTTCAATTGTCAATTGAGAATGTTCCTCTTTACATCATGCAACGTGTTATGTGATCTGGACAAGACCTGAAGCAAGCAATTCAAAACGTGGAATCTGGAAATATGGGTATCAGCAGGAGATTTAATATTCCATCAGGAAGTCTCAGAAGCAGACAGGCAACTGCCCCTGAATTAATTAACGATATTCGAAACAACAAAAAAGACTGTGGCTAATGACCGTAGCAGTCGATGCCAAACACCAGAGAAAAAAAGAACAAGAAAGACTGTTAGACCTTACGCTTCGATGTTTTTTAATTTCCACCTAGGAATCATATTTTTCAAGGGAAGGAAACAGCGGGGGAGTACAAAGAGAGTAAGGAAGCACGAGAGCACGCCTGAATGGTCACGACTGAACAAGATCTTGTCTCATGTGAGCCAACGGATCAATCACCAAATCAGATAGAGAATGATGCTCATTTTACTGACTCTAGTAGGATAAATAAGTCAGTCGCATTTCAGTGAGTACACACAGTTGTGACTAGATTCACAAGGAAAATCTGGGACACAGCGAAAGAGGTGACCTCCTACAGGAAGGTAGTATGGACTATAGCATCCTTCAGTCCATTCAAATCAGCAGGGCCAGACGGAATCCAACCTGTACTACTACCGCAAGGAGCAGAACTACCGATTTCTCACCTAGTCAGGCTGTTCAGGGTGATCCTGGCCTACAGTCACATACCTAACACTTGGCGAGGGTCCAAAGTGGTCTTTATATCAAAGCCGGGAAAACCATCCTACGCCCAGGCTAAGGCATTCAGAGCAATCTGCCCCTCAAAACGATAAAAAAACTAGTTGATAAGAATATCCGAGATAATGATTCAAAGAATCCAATTTTCAGGGAGTACCAAAACGCCTATCAACCGGCGCTCCATAGCCTAGTCGGAAGGATTGAGAAATCTCTCTCGAATGAAGAGAATGCACCCACAGCGTTTCATACGTAGATGGGGCATTTGATACCACATCATTTACGTCTATCACATCAGCCCTCGTGGAAAGAAACGTTGCTACTACCTATTAGGAGACACAATAGAGGTGGAAGCTACGAGAGGATGTCCTCTGAGGAAGTAGTATCTCCACCATTGTGGAATCTCGTGGTAGATACCTACCTACAGACATGAACCGGAGAGGAATTCATGCCTAGTGCTACGCTGACGATATCGTTATTATGGTTACTAGGAAGTATATGGGGGTCTGCATGGACCTGATGCATTCAGCCCTCACAGACATACAGAGCTGGTGTATGGAAAAGAACCTTAGGCTCACTCCCAAAAAATCTCGATTGTCCCTTTCACCAGGAAGAGTTCTTCAAATCTTTGATGAAAGCCTACCGACGTCAGGAAAGACAAAATATCTGGAGTTGAACCTAGACTCGGAGCTCACCTGGAACAAACATCTGGAAGAAGTGCTAACAAGGACAGGAACTTCACTTGTGGTCTTGGACCCAAACAATTCCTTTGGATATTGAGGCGCTCGATAACGTATTGAGCTCTGTTGTGGTAACCAAAGGTTGAACAAGTGACAACCATAGGGAGGCTGGCTAATTTACAAAAACTGGCCCTGCTCGGGGTCACTGGTGCTATGTCCAGCACATCTTCGATTATTCTGGAGGTGAATTTGCATATTGCAACGGAGGCGAGTATGAAAGCCTCCAGACTAAAGTGTCTAGGCCGATAGAAGGGCAATAACCTATGCCACTCTGAAATAATGGAGGACAGAAAAATCGACACATCTGAGATGCCGTCGGACAAAATGACTACAACCAATTTCTTTTATGGAACATACAACACCATCATACAATGTTGTCGAGAGGCCAAATATGGTACACGGATAGCACTAAAACAAACAATGGAGTAGGAGCTGGAGTATACGGGAAGAGACCAAGGCAAGACAATAGTCTACGCTTCGGCACTCAAGCCACAATAGTTCATTCAAGCTTAGGTAATGGCTATTTCCGTTTGCACTGGAAATTTTCTGAGGATGTGCCCTAGAAACCAACCCATAGTCATTTTCTCCGTTAGTCAGACGGTAATAAAGGCCCTGCAATCATGCAGGTTTTCTTTCAAACTGGTTTGAGAGACTCACAGAACCTAAGCGACCTAGGAGCACATAACAAGGTGAAACTTGTCTGTGTCCCAGATGCCTAAGGAAGCGGGGCAACATCAACTCTCACTGGACCAGAACCAGCCTGCGGAACCCCGTTTTGGGGACATCAAGCAGAACATGAAGAAATGGGCTAGGAACCTTGAACAATCCTCCTGGGAAAACGCCTATGGCTATACCCACAGAAAGATGAAGATGATGGGGACAACCGACTGGCTCTCGAACCATTTCCTCGTACTGAGCCGGAACTCTCTCAGAAAGATGGAAGGACTCCTAACAGGGCACTTCCACCAGACAAAATACCTGCACATGCTGGGGTATACACTAAGACTTCACACTATGCATGTTCTGTGAGGAGGTCGAAGAAACAGCATCCCACATAATGTTCGAATGCGGAGTCCTGGCTCGCAGGAGAATGGATATCTTCGAACACTGCAGTGCGGAAGAAATCATCCCACAGGGTAACTTCGTAAGGAATCCCAAGGAGTTCATCAGAAGATCCGGAGTACTCACATGATCGACCTGACAGCGGGCAGCAGAAATGTTCTACTCAGAACTACCTGTACTTCGGCCGATAGCCAGCCCCGCCGAGCAATAATGATAATATCAGCAGGGGGTTTTATTCATCAATGAAAGGGCATCCTTACCTTTCCTTGAGAAAAAAGTGGAGGGGATTCACCCACCAGAGCAAATGCATGAATCGCGAGGAAGTGATTGAATTTCATGAGTTGTTGAAACGATCTCTAAAAAAGCATGACCCTGGTCTGCTCCTGAGCAGAAACCGTGGGCCATCTTAAATGCAGATGAGAGTGGCATACAAGTAAATGATGAACCTGATGAAGTAGTATGTGCCAAAGGAAGCAAGTATGTTCACGTTCTAACTTCTGAAGAAAGTGTCGAAAACGTACCATCAATAGTATGTGCCAGTGCCGAGAGAACTCTCCTTCTTATTCTCAGTATGAAAAAATGACCTCAGAAGGAATGCCAGTTGGATCTGATCTTTATAATATGAATGAGTAGCATTCCTTTAATAATTCCGATTTATTTTTCAAACGGTTGAAGGTAATTTTTGCTCCTTCTTGATGGCTATTCATCCTATTGCAACAGTTTCGATATGTTGGAATTTGCTAGAGCAATAATATCATTTTACTTTGTCTCCAAAGCGATATCGCACATGCTCCAAAGATCTTCAAGCCTCTAAAACCGTTTTCGAGAGTGAGGATACAGTAATGAACAGAAACATCATGGGGAAGATTATTGGACCATTCCGAAGGCCTAGTTGCAGAACAAATTGAAGATTCTGAAAGATGAACCAGGATACAATCTTGAGGAAGTTGCAGAGAAGAAACAGAAAATAGATGATAATTTCTTTATTCAACCAGAACTACCTGTTTAAAGTCGAAGATTTGGTAGTTGATGCATCTGTTACAGTAGCATTTTGATATTGTAACTGAAATACAAGCTGTTGAGGGTTTGCTGAGGGAGGAAATCATCACATCGGGAGAAAATTATATTGAAGTATATCTTGAAAAATATGAAAGAAGAAAATCTTTTTCCGAACCTGTATCGAGGGAAGAACAAACATCAAAAAAACAGAAAAACCCAGTAAAATTTATCCGGATATTCCGATGGCAAAAAAAATTATATTGACACCCTGTATAGCTTGATTTATGTTTCATCAGACTAATGAATAAAATGAATTCATAAAAAGAATTCCTTTTCTAATTTTTCGTTAGTTTTTCTGTTGGGATATTTATAAATCCCATGATGCCAGTTACGTAAGCGAAAATATACGATACCAGTTAATGGTTTCAAAACAATTATTCAACTGGCGCTGCCTCAATGCAGTTCTCTCAAGATAAGTTTCTGTTATCTCAGGAGATAACTCTATCCGAACTGTAATAGCCAGCTGAATCAAGCCTTGGTATTTTCTTCAACTTCCCAATGTCATCCATTACTGCTAAAAGTGCTCGAAGTAGAAAGCTTATATAAATCATGCTGCAATTCTGGGATGATATATCGATCCAGACGCCGGATAAAAGTTGTTTTTGGTGTTGAGAAATGTATGGTGGATATTTCAAACTACGATAATACAGTGTGGTGTCTTTCTCATCGTTGGAAAAACATTCATTGTCGAAGACAGGAAGACGATTAAGTAGAAAAATCATAGAGTGAAGATGGAACCAATTGAATAACATAGTTATGTAATGGGTGATTCTAATTCAGCTATGTTGCGTTATTCCTTCTTGAATAATATAATGAAGAGTAATCTTTGATAAGCTTTGCCGTTTTTGAAATATTATCGGAATAAATACAGTGTAACCCATTTAAGATGGAAGCACCCTTATGAAACGTACATTTTTCAACCGATTGGAATGAGTTTTTTCAGTAGGTAGACATTCAGAAAGTCTATTAGGACACCAAATATCATGAATATATATCAATTTTCAGGGCCAACTAATTAGGTATTTTTCAAGGTAAAAAATCTAAAAAAAATTACTAGCGATTTTTTTAGAAAAAAACAGACTACACCACTGGATTTGCGACATTTTCAAATGGTTAACATGTGAATAACGTTGAAATACGTCAATCAATAAAAAAGTTATGAGGGAATGAAATTTGAAAAATATGCCGTTTAATCAACCCACCAATTCAAGTTCAGGAATTTTATGAAAATTATGAATACACCACTGGATTCAAGATGCCTAGAAAATATTACTGATCACAGTTCCTTCGAAATCTATTCAGTAATAAAAAAGTTATAAAGGGATAAAATTTGAAAAGTATGCTGTTCAATCGAATTTTATCAACGTTCTTACTACACCACTGGATTAGGGGCTATATTCAACAATATATTATTCAGATAAATTTAATGTGAGAATCAATTTCCTTTCCTATATTTATTGAACCGTATCAATCAATCAGTTTATCACAACAAACTTTAGTGTCAATAATTTCACATAAATCTACCAAAAAATAACTGTAAGTACATTTTTCTAATTGCTACAAACTAGCGGAAAACAATCTTTCATTCACAATCAGTGTAAAAATAGAATCCTTATAAGATACCGAATTGATAAATAAATGAGTGCAATTCATATTCTGGTGGCTTCCACCAAACTTCCATCCAATTCAATGCATTTATCATATCGCTTACGAATATTTTTCAAAGTATTCCTCAATTGTTGTGGAGTAGCATCGCAAGCTTGCTGAATTCTGGTGCACAGTTCCACTCGAAACCTTGGTCGTGATTTGTAAACCTTTTGTGTAACATAACACTAAAAGAAAAAATCAAGTGAATTAAGGTCAGGCGATCTTGGTGGCCATCCAATTAATGTACTTCCCCTTCCTATCCAACGATTAAGGTTATTTTGATTCAGCCATCCCTTCACAATTATGTGTGGAACAACCATCAAACTGAAAATATGAATTTCTGCTAGGGGAAGTTCATCTATTGCGTGTTATAATTTCTATTGGGAGTACATTAGACTAGTCTTATACTGTTGAAATTGTTTTCATGAAGATTAACCAGGAGTTCTCTCCCGATTGTACTTGTTTATGTATCCACTCCACTTCGAGAAATCTATAGACTATTTTTACCATCATGATATTCAGATGTTATAATTGTACGACATTGCAATAATCACCCCAATAATTGTTTCAATAATCTACAGTGGTGTAGTAAGAACGTTGTTGAAATTCCATTATACAATTTATTTTAAATTTTATTCTCTTATAATTTTTTTATTACTCAACAGATTTCGATGAAACTGTGACCAGTAATATTTCAAGATATTTTGAATCCAGTGGTGTATTCAGAATTTTCATAATATCCATGAACTCGAATTGGTGGGTTGATTAAACGGCTTGTTTTTCAAATTTCATTCCTTTATAACTTTTTTATCGATTGACGCATTCCAACGTAATCACATGTAAATCATTTGAAAATGTCGCAAATCCAGTGGTGTAGTCAGATTTTTTGAAAATTAGGATTAGTTGGCACAGGAAATTGAGAATTATCCATGAAATTTGGTGTCCTAATAGACTTTTTGAATATCTACCTAAAAAAAACATTCCAATCGGTTGTATTTTCATTTATAGTTCTCTTGAATATGTCTATCTACAAAATAAATACGTGTATGATTTGTTGTCCACCTAGTATCATCAATTCCACTCAACAATATTTTCGAACTTAAAAACCTTAACAAAAACAGTCGAATTGGAACGAGCCGGTTCTAGGAGAAGCGTTCGGTGGATGCGCGTCAGTAATGAAACGGAAAATATATAGTCCGGGTAGACGATTCGAGCTGTGATTTGTGAAACCCAATATTAAAAATATTACATACTTTCTTGATGAATTGAACGTGATTTAATGATAGTTTGATTCTTTTGGTGTGGAAAGAGCAGATCAGGTATTCACCGATTTCATTTCTTTCCAACTTTATCCTTTCCCTAAATTCCTATATTCAAGGTGAAACGGAAAAAAACAACGTTTTCAACATTTCATAGGACCATAGTAATAATAATAATAATAATAATAAAATTTAATAAATCCCTTTACGATCATAAAAAATGATATAGGATACGTCAGACAACAAATATACATACGTACGTACAATCTACATTTATATACATAAAAATATAACATTTCCACAAAATAAATATATACAGTTTATAACCACATCATTGATTGAAATACTCAGTAGTACTATAAAAACAACCATTAATCAAAAATTCTTTCAGCTTTGTTTTGAAAAGATTATCCCTGTCTAGATTTTTCAAATCATCAGGTAAGTGATTATGAAATTTTGCTCCCTGATAAGATGGAGAATTTACAAACAAACATGTTGAATGTTTCTGTAGCCGTATATCAATTCATCGTGCCCAGTAGGATATGCATGAACGTCAGAATTTCGATTGTAATTCTGTATTTGTTTTTTGAACAACAGAATGCATTTGTAAATATAAATACTAGGTACGCACATGACTTTATTCCTTATAAAATATTGCCTACAAGATTTTCTATAGTCTATTTTATAGATTAGGCGCAACACCCTTTTCTGGGAGACAAATAATTTGTTGAGTTTTGTGGAGCATCCCCAAACTGCAATATTATAAGAAATATGGGAATATACAACAGCAAAATAAACGTTTAAAAGCTGGGCTTTATTGAAATAGGATCTCAATTGTCTGATTGCATAGTACCCACTGTTAACTTTCTTACGTACATGGTTTATAGCTGACTCCCAGGTCATGTTACCATCGATATAAGTACCAAGAAATTTGGTTTTATCTGATGATTCAATTATTTCGTCACCCACTCTAACATGAAAATCATCAATTTTTCTATTCCTACTGGAATAAAACTGCAGCTGAACAGTTTTCTCCGCATTCACTACTAAAGAATTTTTACAACACCAATTTGTAAATTCTAGACTCAAATTGTTCAATTTTTCTTGAAGCTGCTTTGGGTTATCGGCATTTGCTGCGATGGTTGCATCATCTGCATACAGAACTATGTTGTCTGTGCTTAAATGATTTGGCATATCGTTGATGAACAGGAGAAAGATGAGTGGGCCCAATATAGAACCTTGAGGAACCCCAAAATCAATGTCGCATTGCTGTGACCGACAATTGTCAACTTTGACATGTATCTTTCTGAGAGTCAGGTATAATCTGAGCCATGAAAGAAAGTTACCCCTGAAGCCAAGTGAATACAGTATTTTGCAAACAATATGGGGGTCAATGATGTCGAATGCTTTCGATAAGTCAAAAAAAAAGTGCACCGACATACTTTCTTCTATCTAGTGAGTCATAGACGCACCGGAAAAAACTGCAAAATGCACTTTCTTTTGACCTACCTGGGCAAAAACCATGCTGAAACTTGGATATTACATCAAATTGATCTAGGAACGCGAGCATTTTGAAATAAACGGATCTCTCGATTATTTTACATAATACAGTTGGAACTGTTACAGGCCGATAATTTTCGATAAGGGTTTAATCGCCTTTTTTCAAAATCGGTGGTACTAGCCAATTTTTAGTTTGTCTGGAAATTCTCCTGATTCAATTGAAAGATTTATCAAAAATGCTAATGGTTCGCTAAAGGTAAGCGATTTCGAACCTTATTATCTCAGTGTTTTCAGTCCACATTCCTTTCGATTATTTTTGAATGCAGTTGTTAAAATATTGAACATTTAACAATTTCGCAAAGATCAACACCATTGATCGAAAATCCCAATGTGAAAGATGAAAAATCATTCCGAAAATTAATTCTTTTCTTCACATTTTGATGTTTTCAAAAGAAAATACACCGGATTTTCTTTCAATTTTCACAAATATCAATTCCGAACTCTAGTGACATTCAAACACTATCAATGAATTATGATAAGGATTCTAAATATTGATGTCAACCCATAAAAATTAAATAAAAATGATTAAAATTGAGTTAAGAGAATCGTCCGCCATACACACGAAAAATGAAACCGCACTTTTCGACTCCGAAAATCTAACTCTCCAAGTCGTCGTTCTACATCAAGATATCCCTCCCAAAAAATACAAAGATATATTTTTTGTCTGGTCTGATCTCGGACCTCCGTTCTGAAAAAAAATCGCCACGTAGCTACAGCCGTTCTTATACAACTGTTGAAAAGTTAATTCAGTCGATACTATTGGTTATTGAGTCTAGACTATTAACTTCGATTATTATTAATGTATATCTGTTCTCATATTGGCTACATTGTAACAAACGTTCTCGGTGCTCCACTTCACAGGATATGATATTTCATATGGTGAATTCTGACGATTGTATTTCAAGCGATAGCTAGAGAATTTTTTCAATGAAAATAGGATTCGGAAAAATACATTATTATTGTATTACAATGACAATTGTTACAAGGCAAGCATCCGGGAATTTACTATCCTAACTTCGAAGATGGTGAATGTACGTTTGAGAAGTGTATTGTTTCAGAAAAGACAAGAATGTTAAATAATGTAATTCGTATTTTTGTTAAAAATGAAGAACTAATTGATAAAACACATTTTTCTTCTGTTAAAATCAGCTTTTGAGGTTGTGCGAATATGAATTGAGGGTTTTTTTGGGGATGCTGATTCTAAATGTGATAGAAAAATTCATCTGAAATGAGCCCTTATATTTTCTTCCAATAAAGAAAAATGTTAACCCCACAAAACCGCGCGCCAATAGTAGACAAAAATGTTTACTAGGCCAACTACTTAATTGTTTGAAAAAACAATCACCACCAAATTTAAACAAAAATCGCATTATCCAATGACTGGGATATTAGATTGAATTTATGAAAAGCAGGACAACACTGCATTTACTTTGTTTCCTCAATAATTTATAAATATATTCCGAAGAAGATGAGCTTAACTGGCCAGTTAGAGGACAGCGAGGTGAATTAAATGGCTATCCGCTGAGATTAATTATCAGCCTAATCCTCCATAGATCATCCATTAATTTTACTCCAGGGTACAGCCAACCTGTGGCATTCAGACAATCATTTTATCATGTACCCATTATTCACCATACCCGAAACAGGAGATGAAGGAATAGACGGTTTGTTGGCAATCATAGATAATATAATAGTATACAAAAAGCTTTTGATGAAGAAAGGTACAATAATAACTTTTGTAGAAGATGACCTAAAATAAAAAAAACGAAACAAAAATGACAATATGCTTGAGGGCAGTAGGAAAATTAGTTTTACTGAAAACTCATTTGAAAATTGAGGTTTCCTTCTTAGATTTGGAGAAGAAAATTTAGTCTTCCTTCTTAAAAATAAAGTGAAGTTTTTGACAAACGAAGGATTTTTTTTATTTCGTATTTTTATATTCCATTCTTCAAAAAGTACATCAATAAAAATCGACAATTCTAGGATTATTTGGAGAAATTAATTGTATACAGTTTATAAACATTGCTGAAACTAATTGGAGACGACAATAAATTGTCAATGGAGGAGGTGCGCAATTTCTGTAATATTTGATAACGGCTGATTAGGAGTACCTGTCATAATTTGAATTGCAATTTGATTCTTTTTTGACAGTTGACAGTTGACTGACGCAGATGTTTTTTTTAAAACTATGTCTAGTATATTATTCTAGATTATGAAACTTCAAATATTTGGCTACGGTAAATAGCATTTTTGACAAAGTATTTTTTCCTATAACCTGTACTGACCATTTTCATTTTCTATAATAAAAAAAAACGATCCGTTTCTATTTGATAACATGAAGCATGGTGACATTGTCTGACAGTACTATCAAAATGTGTGGCCAGAAAAAAGCGCAATTGAAAAAATCGCAAATGAAATAAACAAACTGAAAAAAGCGCAATGTTACTTGTGCCCACAAGAAATATCCACACGTGGAAAATTGCACACCTGGACTGAATCGCACACGGCAAAAATCTCTCTTTTATAAATGCGCACATAGAAAATGAACGCAAACTCATATTATAAATTTACTTTCAAGGAAAACCAAATTTCCAAATAATGAGAAGGAAAGAACTGTAACTATCAAACAGAAATATAAACTAGTGTAGATTAGCTATTGCTCTTAGATAAGAACCCTGTTTCATAATACTTTTCTACTGGATTGGCTACAGTCGCGTAAAGTTTTCTGTATTTCTAAAAGTTGAATTTTTCTTCAACTCAAATTGCGAGCTAGGTTAGTTTGTTCAGGTTAGATGAGACTAATGATATATTAGCCTCAAAATTAATTTTTCTTTTACTTCCAAGCTCCCATCGTGCGAGCTAGGTTAGTTCGTTTAGGTTAGATCAGACTAATAATTGGACGGAATAATTTTGCTCAAGGTTATTATTGTGTGAGGATATTATTGGACGTGGTAGAAATAGACACTTTATACGTTTTAACAATTTATTTGACACAACTGTTTTTGATCAAACCTAATTTTATTATCGGAAGAAAGCGCACATCCTTGTGTTTTTTTTTCTATGTGTACATTTATACATGAGCGGTTTTTGCCATCTGATTTAATCCATGTGTGCAATTTTCCACGTGTGGATATTTCTTGTGGGCTTCTTTAATATTGCCCTTTATTTCTGTGCGTTTATTTGCTTTGCGTTTTTTTCAATTGCGCTTTTTTCCTACATTCATTAAAATGATACTACCCATATCTTGCATATATGCAACTGCCATATTACTTCAAATAGACATTCACCACAGATCACAATTATTAAGAAAACCACAAAAAATAACCAATCAGTTACGAAAAACGTACCAATGACTAAAATATACCTTCATCATTATATGGTAATTGGACAAAAGTAATAATTATTCTTCGCTATCTCGGCCTCATACCGATCCCATAATTTCTTCAAAAATACTATTGGCTTGGGGTACTTCATATATCAATATCTTTCTTCATTAGAATTGTAGTACAGATCATTAAATATTTTGTCCATACTGTGGGAGGTTGAAAAGTCTGAGAATTTTAGAAATACGTCAAAATTACCTCTTCACTCTTTTTAACTCGTTTTTTCCTCATTCAATTTAGTAGAATATCATCCTCCTGTCCATACCGGAAATTTGATTTGCCAGTAATAAAGACATATTCAGTAATTTTGCATCTTCCAGTATTTTTATGGTTTGGTTCTCATGGAGAGGAAAGTCTTGTAATGTTCAAAGAACATTGTGAGAGCCGAGAGAAAGTAGGTAGGGAAACCTCGCCTGAGGCAGGAAAACAGACACTTTCTTCCCTTGTTAAACAAATAGCTATCAGTACTGTTCACTATTTTCCCGAATACTGAGAATCATTATAACTACCTATGTAGGTTATGAAAATATGCAAAATATGGGAGACACGAATGTTGCAGTTATTGACGATGCAGTAATTTCTGTAGAGAGTACAAAAGAGAAATCAACAATAGAAGAAAGTTACATGAAATAGAACAAAACACCCACTACAAATTGTTTAAAATGTCCCACGCTAGTACCTACTGTTAGGTTCATTCGATAAACTGGAAGATTATTTTGTATATGTTAATGATAAATAATCAATTTAATTATTGAAGTACGAATACATTTTCAGGAAGGAATTCTTCCTGGCGAATTTGTTTGAAAAAAGATAATTTTCAGGGGATTTTTAATCCGGGATTTTCTTCCAGTTGATTTTTTTCTTGTTACCCATAGAACATAGTGAACATTCATATTATTCTATATCTTGTTACATTGAATATCTTTGAAGCATTAACATATCAAAGAACGCAAGATCATTTTTACCTGATTATTAGAAAATACGACTCACGTGCTTTTCTTCATAGCTGGTCATTTCGATAAACCACTCACCTGAAAACAAAATACACACTATCAATATCTGGTATCACAAAAAGCAATGAAAATGAGAAATGGTACATATTCTCGTTCATATCCTTGAAGGTAAATAACAAATTCGAGGTTTGAGTCTTTTTTAGGTTTCACCCTCTACTTTGACGTCATCAGTAACCTGCATGGGTTAGCCTGATGCGTAGGTGCCATTATGTGACTATGACTTTGACATACCCTTGGCGGACTGTTGTAACGCTTCACTTGTCTTACCTTGATGGGGGTTGTGAGGTTGTATTCAGGTTGTTTACAGGAGTAGGGCATTTGAATTATTCTGGATTGAATTTCTATAGTGAAATTTACCAATAAAAGAATAGCGAATTAGTATTATTCTTCCAAAAATAAGATTCTGTGAAAGTTATACCCACGAGAGGGTTAAAATAATATTAGTACTATTGAAATGAGGAGAAAATATTCCAACGACGTCACTCCTCTACCTATGGCACTATGATTACGAAATGATAACCCTATTCCCTATGAAAAAAAAGAATAGGTACTTCAATTTTCGAAGTAGGAAAATAATACTCAAGTATTTTCTGAATTTTCGGTAAATTCTAGTAGGAAAGTATACATCTCCTGTTATCTCTAAATTGACTTATGCTTCTATAGTTTGTTCTCATTTTTACCATGCTCATAATACAACTATTGAAAGAGTCAAAAATGAATTTTCGAGATTTTTTGCATAAAAATTGAACATTTACGTTCATAATCATGAATACTTGTAAGTGATGAACGAACTAAATTTGATCTCATTACGTGTTAGGAGAATTCAGTTAGATTTAAGTTTTATATTCAAATAGCTGAATGGAACGGTGAATTGTCCAGAACTACTGGAAATTATTCATTTGAAAGTTCCGAATAGAGTTCTGAGATTTCCTCAACCATTCCATATTACATCATTTCATGGCATAAATTATAGCCAGCATGCTCCGATTGAAAGGACTTATAAGATAATAAATTATTTCGATACAGATGTTTTCGATTGCTCATTCAATAGATTCAAATATTTGCTCCGTGATATTTAGTTCTATTTCATAGTCTGTATAAATATATACCTATATTTGTGAAATTATATTTAAAGTCAATAAGTATTGTGGTAGAATAAAGATGAACTGGGTAAAATCTCACTTATCAAATCGCAGCCAGATAGTAGAAACTTCGTCAAGGTCATCTAGATCCAATATAAAATGTGGAGTGCCTCAGGGTTCAGTACTGGGCCCAGTTCTATTTTTGTTGTATATAAATGATTTGTCAAATATCAATGTATCTGGAAAGTTTACATTGTTTGCAGATGACACTACAATATTCTGGCATGCCAAGAACAGTAGTGAACTAAAGGGGATGATATATAATGATGTTAGCAGTATCAAAGTTTGGTGTGACTCGAATCGACTTGTCCTCAATATCTCAAAAACCAACCTAGTAAGTTTCCGTTGCTCACTTGACGACATACCCATTGGGAAAAATATTATAGAAAATAAATTCAACGCGAAATTCTTGGGAGTATATAGACTACAGGCTGAGATTCGAGGAACACATACTGGCCTTAAGAAAAAAATATCATCTCGGTGTTTCGCAGTAAGGGTTGTCTCGAATGAGTTGAGAGTATGTGCGGCTAGAGTGGTTTATTGTTCTCTAATTGAGTCCTATGGCATTCCATTCTGGAGTGCATGTAACGATAACTGCCTGAACAGCATACTTATTCTGCAAAAACGAGGGCAGAGATATATGTGCAAAGCTATATTTCGAAATTCATGTAAGCCACTATTTATTAAACATAAAATACTCACGATAATAGCTATCTTTATATTGGAAACTGATTGTTTGATTAGGAAGCACTCAAACTCGTTTGGCAGACTTTCTTCACAATACGTCACTCGACAAGCTATAAACATAAGTCTGCCACTCCCAAAATCAACACTTGTTAAGGATTATGTTATTTACAACGGATGCAATCATCTTCCAAAGTATCTCAAAACTACTACAAATTCTAAAAACTTTAGAAAATCCGTAAAAAAATTGCAGAAGCCTTACTATAATTTAAAAGAATTTTATGCTGAAACATTTTGAAATTTTAGTGTTACCCTTATTATCTGTTCTTACTTTTAAAATATGTTGGTTTGTTGGTCTGTTATTATATTACGTTTGTTATTTAGCTATTTTTACACTCATTTATAATTATTATTTGTTTCACATACAGGAATTTCATAAAGAAACCATTTTAAATATGTTGTTTGTTGTTTTTGTATATTATATTGATTAGATGTTTTCACATTACTTTATGTATTGTCTAAGACGAATTCGATATTTTTATTGTAGTATATTTTATTTTATTTTAATTATTGACAAATATGTATGAAAATACCTCATAATCTATTAGCTTAACCAAACTTTGTCAACAAGAATTTAATTTCTTATGGTAATAAAGTATATTCTCTCTCTATTGATATGTTTACCATGTATTTATCATGCCATCCATGCAACGGGGGTTTCACGTTTATAAATAAATAAAAATAAATAAAAGTACTATAGAAAACCATATTTTGCGTTTTTTGTAAGTTGTTAATCATAAGCACGAAAGTTTAGCACTTCAGTATCGAAACAACTACAATTGAAGATATCAATCAAACGTTTATTTGTTGCTTTTGTGGATTTTTAAAAAGCTTAAAAGAGCTTTCGACTCGCTGAACCATACACTGCTATGGCAGAAATTGTTGAGTTGGGTGTATGTTAGAATAATTTCTATTGTAAAGAGCATATACAGAGTGTTTCTTAAGTACGTGTAGAAAATTCAGGAGCGTATTGCTGACATCAAAATAAAAAGAAAAGTTTCTATAAATATATGTCCGCAAGTTATTCGTTTCTGAGATACAGAGTGTCAAAGTCGAATTCTTATTTGTATTTTTTGTGAATAATTTCAAAATTATTTTGAAATTTGGGTAAAGTTTGGTATCTGGGAATATTTATTATTAAGTTTGTGTAAAAAATATATTCTTGGTTGAGGTCACTGCGAGCAACCGTTTTCGAGTTATTGAGATTTGAAATAATCGATGTAAGTGATTTTGAATGACAAGATTTTTAAATTTAAAATACATTCAATTAGAAATTGGTTTTTTCATAATTAACATAATATTTGATTATGACATTGAAAAATAATCCCAGATACCAAAATTTACCCGAATATCAAAATATTTTGGAATTCATTCACAAAAAACAAATATAAGTTTTAAACTTTGATACTCTGTATCTTAAAAACGAATAACTTGCGGACATGTGTTTATGGAAACTTTTTTTCTCATTTCGACGTCAGCAACAAGCTCCTAAAGTTTCTACACGTACATAAGAAACACCCTGTATAAGGCAACTATGAGAGTATTAGGTTCAAATCAATTGACCCAACCAATTGATATAACCACAGGGGTGCTCCAAGGTGATACTCTGAGCCCGCTACTCTTCTCTTTGCTCTTGTCTAACATTCAGCATTTTTTCATCAACAATGGAGCAATGGGCATAAATATAGATAACAGGAACGACGCTATCATGCTCTTTTATGCCGATGACGCCGCCATTATTGCCGACACAGAGGTTGATCTCAAAAGAAAACTTAAATACTTGGAAGACTATAGCAATAAAAATAAACTCTACGTAAACACAAAAAAAAAACAAAAATTGTCGCATTTGCTAGAAGCACAAAAAAATACTGATTATAATATCTACATTGATAATAAAAAAATTGAATTACTAAATCATTTCATCGTGCTAGGAATCGCACGTTAAAAAGTAAGACCTCGTTAATCCTTGGCTCGCACAAGTTTCGACTTTTGAGGGCTGCCGTTCGTAAGGGGACGACAGCTGGTTAACGGAAAAAACAATAATTTTAAATTTCACGTATCTTGGAGTAACGTTTTCATCTTCTTTAATGTATCGAGAAATGGCCATAAGTACATCAGACAAAGCTAAACAAGCCAGTGATTCAATCATACCAATATAAAATGAACTCATGGTCTTCACAAATGTATTTATTTGATTCCCTTATTACTAGCATAGTAACGAATTGCCTTCCAGTATGGGGTTTGCTTTATATAGACATACTCGAACGAATTCAGATTACCTTCTTTAAGAATTCTCTTGCTACCAAAAAACACAGCTGATTTTGCTGTTAGGTTGGAAACTGGAAGAGTAAAGATTTCGTACTGCATATTTAAGAACACTGTTAACTGGATCATTAAAATATTTGATATGCATGAAATTCGTCTACCAAAAATTGATTTAAACTGCCTCATAGCCTTACATAATAACGAACCAAAATATAACTGGATGGGCCATTAAGAGAATATCTTATCTATGCTGGATACAATGAAGATTAAGGACTGGTTGATGGAGCTCTTCCTAAAAGGAGAAGAAAATCACTTCTAGAGACATTCAGGAACAAACTCATACAAGAAGATCTTAATTTGCAGGCGTGATCTACCTACTTGACGTTTTATACGCATTAAACCATATAACATGGTAGCCAGAATTATCTAAACCATAACTTACCCCTTCATATAACTCGAATATTAGCCCAGCTCCGTTTAAACAATAATCACCTTATCAAATTTAACTTTAGAGGCTACTCATACAAAATAAACCCAAAGGAAATCTGTCAAAAATATATGGAACATCCTGTACATTAAAATATTTCATTATCATTCAATACGTGGGTAACCTTTTTACCTTCTACAATTCAGTACGTGAGCGAAGATATTTTATTTTTGAGACACAACTTGTCCTCAACAGAACATAAACAAGAGTTTTCAAAAAGGCCACTGATAGTTCGATCTGGTAGTCGAGTTTAGAGTTCTGCCGTGCCCACAGCTATGGGGGGAGTTTGGAAGATTCGATATTAAATAAATGGAAAATGTTCATAAACTGTTTAAGCCGATATGTATTGTAAGTATAGATCTTTCTAAAATAATTTATACAAAAGTAACCAGTCTAGGAGAGATTCATCAATTCTTTAATTCATCAATTATTTAATTCATCAATTCTTTAATTCATTAATTCTTTATTGATTATTTCCTTCATTAATTTCAATCGTCTTAATCTCATATTTGTACATAGTAAAATAAATGTTTTTATATTTTTCTAAAGTGTTTTAAATCTATGAATGATCAGTATCTACCTAGTTAGTCGTGAATCAACCCCAAGTCACGACAAGTGGTGGAGGCTGCCGTGCTTTAGTTTTGGATTCATTCTTCATAATGAACCAATTTTTATTTTGTTATAAATTTGAATAGTGGTACAATCAACTCAATATAGTTGTTTAGCTTGAAGTTCATAGACTTTGAACTTGACCTAGATCCGGTACAACTAGGTAGAAATTGCTGATCCATATGTTTTGTTTCTGAATGAATCTCTCTAAGTATTGTGCAACAATAGCATTTCTGAATAAAAATATTATTTGACGAAAGTACGCTATTTCGTACGCAATAAACTCCAGAGAATTTTATGAAGATTAAATAAAAATGTTATTGATGTTGAGTTCTAACGATTTATTTTCAGGAAAATTATTTGAATTTTGTTGTGTTTTTCCATATTGAATAAGTTGGGTATACGGTTTATGAGAGTAATTACTTGTAGTTACAAATTTAACACCTATTTATACTGAATCTTCAGCTTCCCCCTGGCCCCTAGCAGAGATTAGTACGTTTACAGAAGGAAGAACGAAAGGAACGCCCGCTGTCTTTGCAGAATTCGCAGCGCCAGGAAAAATTGCTCTTGGGATTTTTTTTGAAGAATCGAAAGAGATGCGCTTCAGAGAATGCATGGACACATGCGTTATTATTTTGGCGTTCACCCAATAGGTGCAGTAAACGATTTTTCAGAATATGGAGAAGGAATTTGTAGAATCCTTGGTGTATTCTGCATATACGGTTTCGTCAGAGAATTTGACAATTAAGTCGCTATTGGAAGTCGTATTGAGTAAGCTCATGAGAAAGGAATTCGTTGAATCCTTGTTGTATTGTAAATACTCAGTTCTGTCAGAGAATTTGACAATGAAATCGCGATTGAAAGTCGTATTGATACTATGATAATTTATTTTATGTTGTAGGAACACGGAATACCTATAATGAGAGAAGTTTAGAATCATAAGAGATGAGCTTCAGAGAAAGCATGGACAGATGATTTGAGAAAATATTATTTTGGAGTTTACCCAATAGATGCAGAATACCATTGGTCAGAATCATGAGAAAGGCATTTGTTGAATCCTTGGTGTATTCTAAATACACTGTTTTGTCAGATAATTTGGCAATGAATCTAAATTGGAAGTCGTTTGAGCTTATTATGATGATTTCTTTTATGTTGTAGGAATCACATGGTGAGAGAAGTTGAATCCAGTTACTTACAGAAGTGAAACTAGGATCTACAAAAAATGCGAAAATGGATGTGATTCATGTAGATTCATGTAGATTATATGCTACACACAATAGTTTTTCAGGGTGATTAGGAACTAAAAGAAAAAGAAGAGTTCGTAGGAGAACGACATAAGGGTGTAGGCGATGGCCGATGTGTTGATATAAATTAAAGGGTGAAGTATGAAACTGCCTGATCATTGAACTGTGCACAGTGTTTTAATAAGTTATGAATGAGGTCGAACATAATTTAATGAAAATTGTTGAATGTAATGTGAAAAGCGAGTGTGAAATTGTTTTGTGATATTCTGTATCTAATCCTAGGCAAAGAATATCAGGGTATCGCATCACAAAATTAGCCTCGTATTGTGAGAAATGGTGGTATTTTTACTTTTTGTAAATGAAAGAGAATGGCTATGGATAAATGAAAAATGTGACATTTGTGATACTTCTAAAATGAATGGATGATTATATTATAATAAGTATATATTGATATCGGATAATTCGAAAAATATTTTGAATCTGGATGGTTGGCATATAATTGTATAATAAGTTTATGATGAGAATAAGGTTGAATAGTAGTTAATATATTTTGGGTATTTGGGTATTTGTTGTAAAATTAGATGATAGCAGTATGTTTACCTAAACTTTTATTTTTGTATTATAGGAACTGTACCTCCTGTAAGGAACGCGGAAGAGTCTTCAGCCTTGTACCACTCCAAGAGAATCCCCAGGTGAATCGTGATGAAGCCACAGTTTCCACAGCCATGTCGAGTTGAGCCTTCTCACATTCAATGAGATAGAGCAGAGCCAAGTTCTACCATGTCAAGCTCCATATTGTCTAGTAAAGCAGAGCCAAAATGGAGTCCAACAGGACCAAGCCATGCCAAGTCCCGGCAGGCAAATCCATGTCAAGTCCACTGAAGCCATGTCAAGTCCCGGCAGGCAGATTTATGTCAAATACAGTTTGTCCAGTATGTTTGGGTCATACCATACTTGGTCCAGCCAAGCCAACCCAAGCCTGACTAAATTGATGAGCCATTTATTGTACCCAGGCAACGATGAACCATGGTATAATGGAATGGAACCGAAATGAACCAGTCAAAGATGGAAAAGGCAGCAAGGAGGAGAAGAATTCAAATGGAGATGGTGCAAGCAGACTTCTTCTGCGCATATTTATTTGTATATTTATATTTACATGGTATTAATTTCATAGTTTTTGTAAACCTGTATCGAATTGTCAGTTGGTTTTAATATAATCGCTCGAGGCGCGCGATTTTGAACGGGGGGGTATTGTCAAAAATATATGGAACATCCTGTACATTAAAATATTTCATCATCATTCAATACGTGGGTAAACTTTTTACCTTCTACAATTCAGTACGTGAGCGAAGATATTTTATTTTTGAGACACAACTTGTCCTCAACAGAACATAAACAAGAGTTTTCAAAAAGGCCACTGATAGTTCGATCTGGTAGTCGAGTTTAGAGTTCTGCCGTGCCCACAGTTATGGGGGGAGTTTGGAAGATTCGATATTAAATAAATGGAAAATGTTCATAAACTGTTTAAGCCGATATGTATTGTAAGTATAGATCTTTCTAAAATAATTTATACAAAAGTAACCAGTCTAGGAGAGATTCATCAATTCTTTAATTCATCAATTATTTAATTCATCAATTCTTTAATTCATTAATTCATTATTGATTATTTCCTTCATTAATTTCAATCGTCTTAATCTCATATTTGTACATAGTAAAATAAATGTTTTTATATTTTTCTAAAGTGTTTTAAATCTATGAATGATCAGTATCTACCTAGTTAGTCGTGAATCAACCCCAAGTCACGACAATATGTAATAACTCTTGTCCCGAAACTATTTTCCATATTCTGTTTGATTGCCCAATATACACTTCAATGAGACCAGCGAACCATGAATTCCTCACCAATCCGGAACATTTCATAGAGGCACTGAACAATATTACGCCTAATACATCAAAATCGATATTTTACCATCTATGGAACATTTTAAAATTAAAAGCTTTTATTGTGAATGAATGAAGCTATAAATTTTCGATAGTCCACGAAATTGTTTCGTCATGAAGCTAAATGAAAAACCAGAAGGTACCAAAAATGTGCGAAGTTTTTTAAAGTAAATATCTTGTTTGTGTCTCTTCTTTTCTTTTTTCTCGTTCTATTTGCTTATTATTTTCTAAATGTATAAACAACACTAACACTGATATCCATCTTATTGTTATCGTAGTCTAAAAATCAACATTGTTAATTAGTAAGGCAACAACCTTATGTTTTTCTCTATATTACCTTTTTTTTCTTTCTGTAATCAGATTGACCTGTAAATGGAACTTGCGCTGTATTATTATTATATCTATTAAGAAGAAGACAGAAATCTTTTGGAGATCGTTTGCTAACGAACAGTCGTTACCGAAAGGGTTCAACATCGGTCGGTAACGACTGTTCATTATATCTATTATTATTATTACCCGTTTATATCATTCTGAAAGAAATGTATAAACTAGATATAAGCACTCGATACCTTATACTAACCAAACCCTTTGTTAGAAACAACTACAATTGAAGATAGTGGCATTGTTTTAACACCTTGAGTGCATCAGCGGTCATTTTGACCGCTACGACATTCCTGTGGTACCACAGCGGTCATAATGACCGCCCGAATTTGAGCCTCTGCTGCTGCTGATTTAAACACTTCTTCTTCCAAGAGGTCGTGGTAATCAAAATGGATACATTTATTCCTAGATTAGTATTTCTCAAAACTCTGTCACTAAACCGGGTGATATAGAATTCATAGAATATGCTCCAATAGGAACACCTCCATCTTAGAAACCTTGAACTGGAAGTTGGTTTCGTTGCACATGATTGAGAAGATACGAGCATTCTCTATTCAATTTATTGGCTACGCATAATCATTATTTCTTTGAAATTCATCAGAAACTGTCTGTATTCAATTAATTGTATTGTCTGCCGAGAAGATCATTCTTATCTAATGAATATTAGCTTTCATCAAATTTTCATTTCTGATGTCGTCAAGTATACTTTCTCTACGTCTATGATGAATTATGATATAGTAATGGTGGATTTATGCAGCAGTCATAAGTCATAAGTTACTGAGTTTGGTAGCCAGCGATACACTACTATCAAAATTTTCAGCAACGCATTTTCTCCTGAGATATAAAAGTTTATCAGACAGATACAGGTTCATAAAACACAATGATTTTTGCGACTGATGGATCGAAAATTATTTTCAAATTTCATGTTAGTGGGTACATTCATTTCCACAACACAGTTTGAATATTGATATTGCTGCATCTTGACATAGCTTTTTGAGAATTTCAACTTTCCACAGTCTGGAAATGGCGATACTTACATAGTGTTTCTCCAGTGATAAATATCATTTTATGTACAGTGCCAGTTAAATGGAAAAGTATACATATTCTCAAGAATTAAAATTTCTCCTCATCAAGATTTCTGGAACAAACAGGTTTTGAAAGAACATATTTGTTGACCTATAGTTGGCAATATGAATGGCTTATAATGTGAACCTATATCTATTCTGTGATCTAGACGAACCACAGAATTTTATTTGTATGGGATAACGTACACTCATGAAGCTTTGACTGAGAAAAATTCATTTCTATTTTGGCTAAACTTCTATACTTTTCACTCCTTGATGCAAAGTTGTGCCAATCATGGATCACTTTCAATAGTAAAATGTTGAGAACTTTCAGAAAGTGCTTAGAAATTTCGAGCACTAAGCAATTATGAATAATTTTGAAAATTTCATAATGGAACAAAACGTATCTCAAGTTAGTTTAATTTGTGAAACAGAATGATTACCAATAAAAATTATCCAGAACGACAATATTGTTCTAGAACTTGCCAGATGTTCTGTTTTTGAATTTCAGGGTATTTCTTTCCAGTTAATAGCAACGAAACAGAATTCAGCTGTTGAAGTGTTTTCGTTTTCAAACTGCCAAATTTAATTATTTTCATTAACGGTAATGGCTTCTTCATCATCTGATTTCTTCATGTTTCATTTCGAAAATTAAACATATCTCTTTCATTTTCCGATTCATCATTCATGGCAACCATACTTTTCGTATATCTATTGGGATCATTGAATATCGAAGCACCTTCACACGAATTTTTTCAGTCTCCTTAAGCGTATTGAACGTTTTTAGATATGTTTGAGGCACACCGAAAATGTCTTTGGAAATACACTAAGTCTTCCTAAAAACTTTCAGATTCTGTCGAATCGCTACTTCTTCGTGAGATGAATGACACTTACTTATATTATTCAACAATGCTATGAATATGCTGTGAATAATAATAACACTATACTACAAAACAAAAGTAACCGCTGGCTTGATCACCACCGCGTGTTAGATGAAAAGCCAAGTTAGATATTATAATTTCATACATTCATTTTGGAAAGATGATTTTGAATTAGGCTTTTTTCAGTTGCACAATATACCAGACTGTTGCATTGAAAAAAATTGCCACAGTCTTGTAAACGTAGTAACTTACTGGAGCAAATTGATTCAGTTGCCCTTGTTCACTTGTATAGATTGTCTCCTTTTCAGACTGAACTCTTCAAAATATATTTCAGAATTCAAATATTTCCTATTAAAAAAAGACGCTTTTATTTTTCGGCAAAGTATATATTAAAGGAAATATTTCCCTATCCCAACCAGAAATCAATTTATACCAGCCTTTATATATTCCCCCCGAAACTATCGATGTTCAAATCAAATCCATACATTCGTGTTCCCGGCCTTCCTGCGGAAATGAATTTCCATTACATGAAAGATAATTTCCTGGATGAAATATTGCGATTTTATACGATTTTTCACGAGGCTTTGAGGGTTAGGAAAACCGCGAATGTTCCACTCAACGGGAGAGCACCCATATTCATTATTCGTTCAGCTGAATATGTCATGTTGATAATTCGACCCCACTTGTGGGAATGAATAATCGCTTTGCAGTGGATGACACTGAAAATGGTCAGAAATTCACATGCCGAGTCCGGTACAATTATTCAAATTATTTTTATGTGTAGGAAAAAGTTGAACGAGTTTCGCTAATTTTTATTTATCTTTTTTTACCCTAGAGGTCGTTCAACAACGCTAGGGGTTAGGGTCACTGAATCTAGAAGGCCGTGCCGTCCTTACGGGTATGGCCAATGGGCGTGGTCCAATACTTGAAATAGTTCCAGTATTCCAATAACCCACAAAACTTGCTCTCTAATTGGTGATTTTATGGGTTATTTGAATACTGGAACTATTTCAAGTATTAGACCACGCCCATTGGCCATACCCGTAAGGACGGCACGGCCTTCTAGATTCAGTGACCCTACTAGGGGTACTAGAGTCAACGAAGCTTACTGTGCTGCACCTAATAACTTCACTTACCAACCAATTCTATGCTATTTTTATATATGAACATCTGGACCATAAGAAAATAAAATGCGAAATGTAAAAAACTGAGTTTTTTTTAATACCCATCTGTTCAGGTACGGACTAGTCAGCTCTGTTGGTTAGCGATCGCAGAGGGCCCTCGGGCTAGGGGGTCCCCAAACGGAGAGACAAAATTTATCGTACAAAGATTGTACAGATCTTCAATTTGCACTTTCCTCAAATTGTAGGATAAAAAGCTTCAAAATATATGTGAACTTAAACAAAAATGTTATGTTCTCGGTAATATGAACATAGATATTTCGAAACATGATGAGCACCCCACTTCCTTCACTAATATATGTATTTTAAATAACTTCCAAATTTGCAATAAATAGATCCCCATGAGAGAATTCAATAATAAACTATCCCTGATCGATCAAATACTGCATATTACATGCATCAAGTGATCATTGATACTGACTAGTATCTGTGCAAATGAGAATCAATCTAAAAAATCCTATATTCTCACTGTATTTGATGAGGATATTAAACACAATTCAGTGAAAACCTCTTAAGAAAAAGAAAGTGAAAATAAAAAAATATTAGAAACCTTGGGTGGATGAAAATATTTTTAAACTGATCAGATTACGTGACAAATTTTAATATAAAAAAATGGGATCCTGTAATCCATTATTTTATAGAAGAATATGATCATTATGACAAAAAAGCAAAAGAGGAATATTATCAAGAAAAATTCATCAATGCCACCCCGAAAAAAAGACGATATAAAATATATTTTGGAAGATGGAGAGGAAATTGTTTGTAAACAAAAAATTTGTGAAGAGTTCAATAGTTACTTCATGAATGTTGGTCCTAGTTTGTCAAATGGATTCTAAATTACAAAAAGAATTCCGATTCGATCCAAATTGTCATTTATGTATCTCAGGCCTACGAACTCTGAATAAACAGAAGATGTTATCAATGATATAGATACAAGAAAAGCTTCAGGATTCGATATCAACTCAAAAATTGTAAAGATGATAAAACCAGAGATTGCTCCAATAACGAGTAAATTCAACTTTTTCATCAGGATTTTTACCTGAAAAATCAAATATAGCCAAAGTCAAACCTATTTTCAAAACAGAGAAGTTGATAGATATTGAATGGTAAATTATGGACCCATCTCAATTCTTCCAGTTCTTTCAAAAACTATAAAAAAATTAATGCATGGCAGATTGTTGGAATACCTGGAAAAAGCAAATTTCTTGTATAGTGGTTCACATGGCTTTCAAAAATCTAGTGATACTGAATCAGCTGTTTTAGATCTTATCACTCAATTTCAACATGATATAGACTCTCCTAGATCTTCATAAAGCATTTGATACCGTAGATCACGAAATTTTGTTGAAATTATGTATGAGAAAAATATATATATAATTCAGATAGAAAATATAATGATCTGCCTTCTCTAAATCCATATTGCTTATCTGACATTGTTCTGCTGTGAGATGGTCAACTTTTTATTTTATTTTTTTATCACACCTTCACTTCTAGATCCGTTGTTGGAAATATGATGATTGAATTTGATAATCTTATATTTGGAAATTACCTGTTGGACTTCTTGATTTTTTTGCTCGAAGTGTTCTTCTATAGTACGGGACCCACCATTGAAAAATTTCAACTGTACAAATTCTGACTTTTGATCCATGTAGGGGACGTATGAGAGTAAGAAAAATACTCTTGCACAACATAGATACAGACCGCCATCTTAAAAAATGACAGTGTATGAAATCACATGGGTTTTTGGGCGACTGTCACTGTAATTTTGAAGATAGATAGTTGCTTTGAGTTTATATCGCCGCAGAATTGAATTGTCTAATAGAATGGTATCTGGAAGCATAACAATTTCTACACAAACATGTAACACTTGGAAACCTGCAAATGAAGATGGTACCGTACCCGTATCTTTTCCAAGATGGCGGCCTGTTAACCATATTGAGCAAAGGTATTTTTCTTGTCAACATCACTTTTCATACTCTCATATATGTCCCCTACATGGATCAAAAGTCAGAATTTGTATAGCAGACCGGTCTCGGTACTTTGCTATTTTTGCATCGTAGGAATTTGGGATTCCGTACTACTTACTATATTAGAGAAGTGATATGCCAGGACTTCAAATATTTCAGATGAGTCAGTCCAAATATCATTGATTGAGTTTCTTCTACTGTTAATGCTTATTTTATTTTTTGCAGTTCTGAGTTCTTTAATGGTTTTCTATAGGTGAGTAGAGCTATCGGAGTACTTTTCTATTCTGTTCTTATAATATTTTTTTAGCATTAACTTTCAGATAATTCAATCGCTTATGGTAACCTTTGAATTCTTGTTCATTGTTGATTTTTTTTGTGTATAGTTCGTTTTTCTTCACTGTTGATTTTACCAACGCACTAGTTATCCAGTCTCTTCCTTAAATCAGATAACTCGTCATTGTCACTTTGGTAGAATATATCACAATTTTTTGTAATATATTCGTGAAACTAATAATTGCGTTGTCCATAGCAAGAGTGTTGAACACGTCAATTCACGTTTCTGTTTGTACCAGTTCTTTGAATTGGACATGTAATTAATGTTTTTTTATTGTATCATTAGGTTACTTCTCCTTTATTTCATCTAGGTCGAGGAAGGATTATTTGAAGAAAAATTGGACTGTGATCGGTTATCAAAAAATCTATGATGGCGGGGTATAATTTTTCTTTATGATCTAAACACGCAGATTTTCTTGTAGGTTTGGTAATGGTAATGGTAATGGGTGGGGTACGCAAGCGTCAGTGACTAGGCCCCAGTGGGCCCTTTTCGCAATCCCCGGCATCTTCACTCATCCTGCTCGAACCTCTTCGACATTCTCATGAATGTCCACATTACTCTGAATTGACGAGTGGTCTCGACATATAGTATACAGAGGAGAGAAATGAAGTACATTCGTTAGTGGAGCGGGAAAGTAAAATGTAGAAATATTACGTACAGGTAGCCAAGGCACATGTAGATTTATTTTTTAGAGCAAAAATGGATAGTCAATTCATGAGACAAGGATATTATGCAAAAATATTATTCCTAAATATTTACGACGTTTGTACAGAAAGTTGACTTGATATCTTGAAAGCAGTTGATCGTGTGGAACGCCACGATTTGGATAAACTCCATCACATCTGAAACTCATGTACTTCAAAAATCGCCTCTGAATATTTTCTATGTTATTTATATAAGTGCTGTATCCAGGATTTTATACAACGCTGCCATATTCAAGTTTCGATCTCACAAGTGCATCGAAGAGGAGTAAGTGAGTTTCAGTTTCAAAAAACCATTTGGAATTTCTAATGATGAAACCAAGTATTTTAAACCGTTTTTAGCAATGGTACTTACGTGATGTGAAATTGTTAACTTTGCATCGAAGACTATTCCTAGATCTTTGAACTCTGCTACTTTCTGCAGATGATGGCCATTTACGGTGTAGGTGGATTCAATTGGTGTTTTTTCACGAGTATAGGTGACGACATTACACTTTGTTATATTCAGAGGTAAGGAATTGACTTGAAATAATAATGGGCCAAGTATACCAGACGGACACCAGAAGATGACTTTATTTCTATAGAGCTGAAGCCATGGTACTGAACCCTCAAACGCCTTCCGCTCAGATAAGACTCCAGAAAAAGAATGAAGTTGTTGCCAAATAATGAGAGTTTTTTAAGAAGTATACAGTGATCAAGCCTATCAAAGGTCTTGGAAAAATCTGTGTAAATGACATCTCCAATGAATTGAGTGACGCATGTTAAATTACTTGTAGTTGATCGACCCTTAATGAAACCATGCTGATTTTCTACGATCTGACATCTGACGTGCTCAAATAAAACATCATATAAGGCAGAGCTGGGAAGTACTCAGTACAAACACTCGAATATTGTACTCTTGAGTACATTTCTGGTACTCTGTACCCGGTATCCAGTACATTTTCAATAAATTAATCGGTACTCGTACCCGTACTCATCGGGTAAAAGTACCCGATACCCGCGCTTCTTATGCGAGTACATTTTCACGAGTACTTTATTAAACAACACGTCTGCGCCTGCCTGTCCAGTTCAGGAACCTCAAAACTCCAACGGCTTTATAAATCATGTCATTATTGTTAGGAATTATAGAATTGGTGTACTCTAGTTTACTTTTAGCGTAAATGAAACGAATTCTGCTTCTGGGAAGGCTTTTGAATCAAATTTCTTTTTGACAAGACGAAAATACAAAGTCAAAACTTATTTATCAATATCATCATATATGTTTCATAGCAACATTAACCATATACAGAGACAATTCTGTTCATTATAACCTTACGTTGAAGATGGTGAGTGGCTCTGCTGAGAAACTAACCACCCTTGATAATTGTGAAGAATCGGGGGATACAGGAGGTTCAAGCGATACCACCACAGATGACTCTTTTCATTTCATTGAACCAGAACATCCATCCAAACAACTCGTACAGGCGCAGTTTCAATCCGCTACCGAACAGTTTGAGTTTCTTGAATGATTATACTATATGGCACTAGGGTAAACAAGATTTATTGTCTACGTAGACAATAATTCTGTGGAAATTTATTCGTGTTTACCTTAGTGTCATATACTATGAATTTCCATCAAGTAACGGCCACGTCAATCCAAAAAATGATTATACTATTATTAAAATACTGTTTTAAAGATACAATACCTGCTTATCTTCCTCTGCGCCAGTGGAGCAGTTGTTCTCATTTGCTACAAAGGCCATGTCGAAATGCTCTCACCGATGACAACTTGAAAAATTAGTTATTATGAAGGTAAACAGAATTAACCAGTGATGCCATTACTGAATAATTATTTTGTTTTTATGTTTATTAATATATACATTTCAGAAGAACTGCTTTGTTAATTTTACTCTTTATGTACTGAAAACTATAAAATAGTTCAAAAATCTTTGGTTTCATAGTTCATAGTTATTTATAGGATGCAAAAAGTGGTGAAAGTATAATGGAAGACTCTGAGTAAACCCATAATGGTAATAATAAAGTTTATTCAAAATTCAATTGAAAAGCATTACTTCAATTTGTATAAAAAGGTGAATAAACGTTTCAATTATACCCGCGAAGTTAAAAACATGTTGCGAGAAATTTTAGGTAAAAATTATATGTAGGTATATGTTTTGTAAACTTTTAAAATTCAACAAAATGATAATAAAAATAAACTACCTGAGTTAATTGAAGTGAAAGATATCATGAAATAAATTTCGATGAGACTCTTGAATCCATTTCTTCAATTTCTTCAATAATGACTTGATCCCTTTTATATGATTTGGAATTAAATCATATTAAAATGGCAATAAATATTTGAAATTTTTCTGAGACCTTGTTTTTTTAACTTTATTTTTCACTGTGACACTATTTTTATTTCTTGTATTATAAATATGATTATTGAAGTTTATATTCGTTTTATGTTTGTTGATATAAATGATTATGTTGTATCCAAATAGTTGTCTTATATCCAATTTCTTTGATTATTTGTACAGTTTATAACTTTTTCTATATATGATTTTCAAAAACCATTTCTGAAGAACATCAAGATTTCTGTGGTGGGATTTCATGACTCCTCCCCAAGCCAAAATCCCATAATTCAATTGACAGTGTATTAATGAAAAATAAAGAATGTCAATAGTTTTTATGTCCATGAATGTTTTGAGATACTTGAATTTTGATAACAAACTTCGCAATTTCCTCAAAAGGAATTCTATTTGTTTGTCCCATTTAAGATGCCTGTCAAGCATAATCCCTAAGTACTTGATACTATCTGTTTCTTCTATTCTAGTATTATTATCAATTATTAGTGGCCCCATGTCTGGAAGAGTATTATTATAAAATGTTAATGGCATATATTTTGTTTTTTCAAAGTTTATTGTAAGTAGGTTATAATCAAACCAATTTTTAATCTTTTCAAAATCTAATGTAGTCTTAGTCTGTAATTCAGTCCAGTTTTTTCCTCCATATAATATAACTGTAGATATATCCTTTGATTATTTTTGGAATTGCTGCATATAACTTGACGGGAAAGTACTTACAAAAAGTACTCTTGGAATTCGAGTACTTTTACTCGGAGTACTGTACTCGAGAGCATGTGAAATGAGTAAAATACTCGGTACTCTGTACTCGAGTACAATTCATCAGTACCCGGCCCAGCTCTGATATAAGGTTGGTATATTAGTAAAATCGTTTGTTTCAGATTGCCGATACTTTGATGACTCAATGTAGGCAGATTAAAAAAAGGAAGCAAATCCATCGACTACTTGTTGGGGATCAGTTAATTGGTCATCTTTATAATTCAAAGAACTAGGAATAGATGAACTATCACGAAAATTATTCACATGCGCCCAAAACTGAGATGGCTCACTTGCTAAGTTATCTTCAGTTTTACGAATATAATTGGTATTAGCAATCTTTTTCTAATTTTTAAGTCTCTGAATAGACAATTCTTTGAAATTAGTTGGTTTTATTTCATTTATATTCTTTGAAGAGTTGGCTGAGGTTGTTAAAAGAAAAAAGTAATATATTGTCAAATTGAGATTTCCAATAAACCTACTATAATTACTGTTAAAGTAATAACAATGGTGAAAATTGAATGCATAAGCAAGTACTTAATCAATAGATTTATTAACCTACAATCTTTTTACATTTTAAGAAATAATATTTGTATGGTTCAGTTTGAATGCCATCTGTCTAATGAATTAACATGTACCTGATTATAAAACCTTACATTATTTGGTATAAGAGATGAAAACATTTTGATATTGTATTCAGTCTGAGTTTAGTGTTTGTAAAGGCAAATGATTACTTCTTTCGAAGATACCTCTCGAATTGCTTTTAAGTGAAAAAAGAAATAAAAAGTTATTTTTGAATGGATTATTATACGTTGGAGCATTTTTTATATAGAAGTAAGATAGTTAGTCAATACCTGTGTAATTGGTGTTGGACGCAAACGCGAGTGTCATCTCATATTTACGTCATTTTAATGCAGGTTCCTTCAAAAAACCCTGATTTTAATGCTGTCCCATTGTTTCAATCAAGTTACGACGTGACTTGGAGGCCAGATCACTGAAGTTACGACATGACTTGGATGCGAGCTCACTATCGCCATCTACATGTCGCATCCATTTTGATCCAATTATAATCCCATAAGGTTGACTAACTATCTTCTATATAAACAATGGTTAGAGATAAATCCGTTGATAAAAAAATATATTGGAAGTGTGAGTAACTTTTTTCTAAGAACTAGATGCAGCAGAACTAGATGCCTTAGGTGTTAATAATACACTTAAGTTCAATTCTTGTATAACCAGAGACACTCGGCAATATCATGTAAAGTAGATAAGCTAACAGCAGCCAAACTAAGTAAACTGAATACTTTAAAGCGAAGGTTCTAGAGGACCTGTATCTACCTGATTCTTTCAGAACCACCTCAAAAAGCGAACCTTTCCTCCTATTTGATTCTGATAACGTGAAACAATAAATTCAGATTTTCAGCACGCGAGACAACCTCGATATTCTACTGAAAGCTTTTTACCTATTCATAGATGGGACTGCACCTATGCTATTTTACCAGTTCTACACCATTCATACATTAACGAGAAATCTATATCACTGGCATATGCACTTCTACCTGACAAATAAAAGGCACATCAAGATAATTTTGGCTCTCAGACCGAAATCAGGTCTAAAAGATTTTGAAGCAGCTAGAATTTCCGTATGCAACTATAAAAGGATGTGTCTTCCACTTTTCACAGGCAATTAACAGAAAACTGCTGGCTTTAAACTACGATATGACACCGACAAAAGCTTTGCACAGCACATGAAGCTACAAAAGGTAATACTGCTATTAGCTATTAGCTTTTGTACCTACAAAATGTATACAGTAATTTGTTAATACATTAGGCGATGATTTTCCAGAAGAAGCTACCGATGTTCTAAACTATTTTAAAACCTTCCGGGACTGGCGCGCGGACTACCGGTCCGCAGATATTTTTAATTGTCGTTTACTCCGAATACCCTTACCTTTCGATTCGGTGCGTTTCAGTATTCTTCAAGCATTGGACAATCAGTCTATCACGAGAGTTTGAAGTTCGTGGATACTATCGTTTTTGAGTATTGCCAATTGAGAGTCCAACGCCAAGTCCTGATCCATTAGATTGCGCGGAGTGAGAGTCCAACGCCAGTTCCCAATCCCGTTTTGACCTGCATTCTTCGGCTCATTTTGAAGGAGAGCAAGTATTTTTTGTATATTAGCTCATATTATTGTTGTGATCTATAGGTTACCTAATGTTTTTGAACAAATAAGCAAGAAAAAAACAGAGAAGTAAGTAATTGCCAAATATCTAGTGTGCGGACTCACAGTCCCACGCAAGTCCTGGATCACAAAAAATTCATGCCAGTCCCGGAAGGTTTTAAGAACATGGATTGGGATGATTCGTCGTAATCGTCGAGACTCACCGTTGTTTGATTGGGGAATGTGGAACAGTGTTGAAAATGTTTTAAACAGTCAACCCGAGACAACCACGTCTGTAACTTAGTAATTGTTTGTACCTGATGTGTTCACACTCACAAACTGATTATAATAAAATTGATATGCACTAATACCCAGTATATCCATCTTTAACATACATTCGCGATCCTCTCAAATTGTCTGTTTCTGGATGGTGACTGGAAGCATGAAAATTATACAGCAGATCGTTACTGTTTATATCGAGAGTTTCTAGTCTGCAACGTCCATTTAACAAAAAATCCACTATATTTTTTTCATTTTGAAAAAATATCAGATTTGAAAGTGTGTCGCTGACGACACGTTCATCGGAACCACCCCCCACCATAATCCACGTTCCGAAACAGGCAATACCGTTCTCCTTGAAAATAGAGATTCTAGCTTGATACAAGCCATTGAGAAATAATTAAAACTTTGTCACTTGATTAACTCAAAGGAAAAAAACCACATATTACCTATTTTTATTGTATTTATAGGTTTCAAATTTTCTGAACGGACCTTCCTTTTGATAAAAAACGATCATTGGCAATACCGCAAATCGTAATAACACTAATGATGTGCTCATTACTCATCGGGTGAAATTAACTCAGATAAAGCAATGTCTAAGATTTCATTGTGACTTTCATCTCTTTGAATTTGGTTTTTCAAGTATATTTTTTCTGAATCATTACCGGTACCTAAAATTTTTTGATAGTTCAAGTTCTTTTTTGCAATGATTAAAATTTTAAATCTTTCTTTGAACTCTGCTTTGAATACTATAATAACACAACGTAAAGTAATCACTTGGAAATGTTCTTCGCAATAACATATAGGCTGATTCACGGTGGATGGCACATTAGACGTTTCTGGTGAACCAGATAACGGATCACTTTGAAAATTTAATGGAGGGCATATTCGGACATTCTCTAGCCAACTAAAATATTTTCGTCAATGCGGTGTTGCCGCTTCTATTAGAAAGCAGTAGCAACTTTAATTTTTCAAATGGAACACTCTGTATATAATATGATTTTTGGAATCTCCAACAATTGCCCGACAACTTTTCTTGATATTTCCCTATACCTATCTGTTTTCGAAATAAAAATTAATTTCAATTTTTTTCTTCGAAAATCATGACTTCTAAAAATGCCGATATCTTTTAGTTAAGAAGTACTATGATATCGAAATTTGGTTTGGAGTTAGGTGATATTTGGACACTTCCCACACGTCAGCCTAATCTTCGTTACTTCAATACAGGGTGGTAAAAAAATACAGTTTTTTCGTTTGCTTGAAAAAGTTGCTGAAATTTGATTATTTTAAATGGAACACCCTGTATATTATTGAAAATTCGGAAAGCTGCTGAAATTTGCTTTCTTTCTATGTATATCATACCTATACCTAACTAGTCAAGTTTCGGACTTATGAGCATTTATTTGTGAAAATGTCCCTTCAGAATGGTATTTCCATTCGGTATTTGGTAAGCAGGCCATGATTACTATTTGACAGTAGCGTTGTGACATTCTCCTAATAATATCGACATTTTCGTCACTTCAGAAGTTGCAAATACCTTCAAAACGATGGAACAAAACTATTCAAACGAAGTTCTTATGAATTTGTTTATTATTTTTGGACAGTGTGACAAAATTATCAGCAGAACATGTAGAAACTTCAATGAAATGTATCCGAATCTACCGCCAATGAACCTCAAGAAATTTATACGAATTCAGAACAATTTCAATATGTTTGGATAAACTTTAAAAAAGCACCAAGAAACTTGAAATTGGAAATATTGATATGAATAATTATAAAAAAGTAAAACAATCATGTGGAATATTTCAAAGTATGTTCGAATCGCTGACCGTTCACTTCCAAGCACTTTAAAATGCGGGTGTTGACTGCTTTCGTGGTGGCAGATCTGATTTCATTGGGATCCAAATCTTCAAATGTTTGGGCAATCCTTTCTAACAATTCATCTCTCGAACGCATGGGTATTTTGTAAACTTTTTCTTTAAACATTCCCCACAAATAAAAATCTAATGGATTGAGATCGGGTGATCTCGCTGGCCAATTCCATGGTCCCAAGCGCCTTATCCACCGATCGTCAAAAAGTCTTTCCAGTTCTGCGCTCACTTCTCTTGTGCAATGTGCAGGAGCTCCGTCTAGTTGGTACCAACAGTTTCGATATTCTTCGAGTGGCAGATTATCTACGAAACTCTCTACAGTATTCTCCAAAATATTCAGGTAGCTTCTGGATGTTAATGACTCCTCGTATATCACGTACCTCAATTTGTTGTCCATCAACATGCAGAAGACATTAAAACTAAATTATTCTTGAAATCCGGCTTCTTTTGTGACGTGAGGATTTTCACTGGACCAATAATGACGATTTTTTCTATTGAAAATCCCTTCTCTCGAAAATTTCGATTCATCAGTCCAAATAATTTTATTTAAAAAAAGTGGATCTTCTTGAATGCGTGTCAACAACATTTCACAAAATTCTACTCTCTGTTGAGGGTCTTGGGGCTTCATTTCTTGAATTTTGGTGAATTTATAATCATGCATTTTATGTGTTCGCAAGATTCTTTGAACCGATGAATATTTTATACCCAAATCTTCTTCAGCACTTCTTATCGATGACTCGGGAAATGCGTGAAAATATGCTAAGACATTAATCTGGTTGTCTTCAGAAGTTACGGGTCGAGGCAAGTTTCTTGGTGCATTTAAAGTTGATCCAAATGCATTGAAATTGTTCTGAATTCGTATAAATTTCTTGAGGTTCATTGGCGGTAGATTCGGATACATTTCATTGACCTTTCTACATGTTCTGCTGATAATTTTGTCACACTGTCCAAAAATAATAAACAAATTCATAAGAACTTCGTTTGAATAGTTTTGTTCCATCGTTTTGAAGGTATTTGCAACTTCTGAAGTGACGAAAATGTCGATATTATTAGGAGAATGCCACAACGCTACTGTCAAATAGTAATCATGGCCTGCTTACCAAATACCGAATGGAAATACCATTCTGAAGGGACATTTTCACAAATAAATGCTCATAAGTCCGAAACTTGACTAGTTAGGTATAGGTATGATATACATAGAAAGAAAGCAAATTTCAGCAGCTTTCCGAATTTTTAATAACATACAGGGTGTTCTATTTAAAATAATCAAATTTCAGCAACTTTTTCAAGCAAACGAAAAAACTGTATTTTTTTACCACCCTGTATTGAAGTAACGGAGATTAGGCTGACGTGTGAAAAGTGTCCAAGTATTACCTAACTCCAAACCAAATTTCGATATCATAGTACTTCTTAACTAAAAGATATCGGCATTTTTAGAAGTCATGATTTTCGAAGAAAAAAATTGAAATTAATTTTTATTTCGAAAACGGTAACAGATAGGTATAGGGAAATATCAAGAAAAGTTGTCGGGCATTTGTTGGAGATTCCAAATATAATATTATATACAGAGTGTTCCATTTGAAAAATCAAAGTTGCTACTGCTTTCTAATAGAAGCGGCAACACCGCACTGTCGAAAATATTTTAGTTGGCTAAATAATGTCCGAATATGCCCTCCATTAAATTTTTAAAACGATCCGTTGTCTGGTTCACCAGAAACGTCTAATGTGCCATCCACCGTGAATCAGCCTGTATATTTCCGCTTTTTACACAGGGTTTATTCACTGTTTCGAAACACATTTTACGACTCGCTTCATCTTTAGGTGCATAAAATATTGTGTATTAGAATTTTCACTGGTGTTCAGACAACCGGGTATAAAAGCACTTTTTCGATATGTTCACAGTTATTGCAGGGATACAGATACAGGAATTAAAAAAAGTGTAGAATACAAACAACAAAAACTTTCATAACTTTGAAACCCGCGTTAACCTCAAATAAAGGTGCATTTAGTCAACATTATTTTAAAATTGTGCTTAAATATATGTCAAAAGCGAAAGTTGAATCTGTTATATCAAATGGCGCCATTTATACAACAATGATAAGTTTATGCTAAAAACCTTTGATGTTACCGCTATGTTTATGATAATGCTTATGCTAAATTTGACTAAATCCACCCTTAGAAATCACGTAGGGCCTGTTCGTGTGCAGCATAGATATTTGATAGAATTTTTACTTGGATCCAATTGTTATGTAGGCAAACAAGTTAAACAGAGACAAACGATTCATATCGGTTTGCTCCGTGAAACAGTCAAACGAACTAATCTGGTATCAAATGACAACTGTCATACGACACATTATTTGAATGAGAATTTAATATTCCATGCTGTACAACATATACAACGTTGCCAAGTCTAGTTTTGATGAACGTGACGTCACGAATCACTTTTCTTCTGATTACAGAGAAACTAGAGGTCAAAAAAAAATTAAAATTCCTGAGTGATATTAGCGTATATACTTTCTCTTTACAGTGTTTTCTCATATCTCGTGGAAAGGTCCATTGTTCCAGTCGATTATAAAGACAAAATGAGCTGCTGGATACATACTATATTTCAGAAATATCGGTTCAATGATAACATCTATTGTTTCTGTCCCATATGTGGCTCAGTATTATGGATTTATTTATTATGTATTAAAGAATAATTGCTAGGAAAAAAAATTATTTCAGAAATATATTTTTTTGTCTGCGGAAGTGACAGAAATATTTCCCGCAATGAAAATTCCACCTTACTCAAATGAAGAAATGTCAGCAACGAATTTTACATAGGCGATTTTTCTCGTTGCGAACACAATAAGCACTTGTAATAGTGAAATATCAGATGTAATTCAATGTTCGTCGTGGTATTGTACAAGGAGTAGTGGTTTTTTGGGAGATATTTGCCTCATATATTCGACTTCGTAGCAAAATGTATAGCAACGCTGTTGAAATTAGAATTCTCGTCTTGTGATTTGTTTGATACTTTCGAACTTTGATTGAATCTATTGCATTACAAGAAGTTTACAGTAAAGGTCACATAAAAACAACCATTAAAACGACATAGCAATCATATTACCATCCGGCGCCATCTCACAAATGGATCTATCGGACCTTCAAAGCGCCAGAGATTTCTTTGTAGTCACGTTACTCGCTTGAGAAAATACTGCTTTGCATAAAATGCATTTCAATTTGATCAATCAATTAATTATATCAGTCACAGTTGAAGTATGGCTGTCGGGCACGCCACGTCCAATCGGGAGTTCATTCATCTAACGCTCTAGAGGAAAGAATAGTGCAGTGTTTTACAGCAAATTGGATTTAATTATTCATTCGCCTTTTGAAGTAGTCTACAAGAACTATGATCGACGATATTGATAATAATGCTTGTTAACGATGATAACAAGAAATGAAGAAAGATTAGAAAAAAAGAAAATAATTAGGTGTGATATGATGTGAGTATACCAGATGACAAAGGGATAAGGCTGCGGAAAATTGTGCTATCAAAGCTTTTGCTAAGAAATTTCTTCCTACCATATGTAATAATCTTCATAAAATTTTGATAAATAAAGTAAAAATGAAAACTTTCCATAAACACAAAAATAGAAATACACACTTTAGCAAACAAGAAACTTTGAAATTATTGCGATGTCTTATTGGCATAACACTCAGTAACTCATTTAGAAGCACACAGTTACAAACATTTGAAGAGAAAACTAATTCCACAATGCGTTCTGCAAAAATAATGAAATCATCCAGTAGAACACAAAAATATCTGTTACTTACTCGTTTAAACAATTGCAATACATAACAAAATAAAGGGGACCAGTTGCTGCGAAATTTGTTGAAAAAAAAAGCTGAAACATAAAAACATAGAAATGCCGGTAGTTGTAAAAAATAGAAAGTTAATGTATAGATTCTAAAAAGTGTGAAGTAAGAAATACAACAATGCAGAAGCTGGTCAGCGTCCCAGATATCTTCGGAAAAAAGGTATTTTCATTATACCTATCTGAAAACACTATATACAGGGCAATTCAAATTCGACCCCCACCATTGGGATCTCCTAAACTACAGGAGATACGTCGAAGTTTAAATTGGGGCAAAAATGCGAATTCTGGTGCTTAACAAAATACTGTTTTCAAACTTGGAAAATTCCGAGGATTTCCGGAAATATCGGGAAAAAACTGAAAATCAGAATTTTCGTTTTTATTTTTTTCTATCGTTATTTGACAACATAGCTCAAAACCAAAAGTACACTTTCACTGATACTTTTTTTCAGCTACACGTTTTTATGTTCAGATTTACTATCCTCTACGCTTCGTCTTCTGGCATTCATCATCAACTTTTTTTTCTGTTATGGGCGCCATATAGTTTTTTAATACAGAAAAATATGATTCTCATTCTGATTTCATTGATGTATAATTTGTTATGATTTGCACTTCTGAAACCACAGATATTAAAAAAAAACAACTTCATCTGAGATGGTCATGACTCCTACGAAAAATTTTGATTAATAAACACTAGTTGTCAGAACTCATTAAACATCATAAGTTTGCACAAATACTTCAGTCGAAATGTCCTCATTCTCAAATGAAGAAAAACGAGATATGTTGAAACTTTATTATAAATTTGATAGGAATAGTACGAAAACATCACAAATTTATTTTGAATTATATCCGGAAAGACAACAGCCGGATAGAACATTATTAGGAATTTTGGGCAAACACTTGGCTGAGTACGGTGCGTTTCAAAAAACAAGAATGAAATCATGAGCTTGTAAAAAATGCACAAAAAGTATTACAACAAGTTTTCGAAATGATGGCCTTTCTCTTGAATGCATAACCGAGCTCATCGTCTCAAATTATGCTAGGCGCAAATTGGGAGACGTATAGCACGTGTGAGGTGACACAGCACAGCACGTTGTTTTGTAATCTACAGGAGTGAACACATTGGCGCAAATTGACGATGCAGCACGACCTGGCACGACACGCGTCATCTCACAGACGTGTCACGCAGTAGTTCAGACACAGTTTGCCGTGCCACGCGTGTGTGTACAACAAGTGTTTTCCTTGTATTTTTTTTACGAAAAAATTACAGAAGAAAAGTTAATAGAGGCTTATGGGGATTTTTTTTGGGGTTCCTAACGATATTAAATATTTACAAGATTGCTCCCTTATTTCAACCCTTTGAGTACGTACAAACCTTATGGCTTTGGTTCTTCTCTATTAGATTGTTATACCTATTCATGTGTTCGAATGCCATAAACGAGAAAATGAAAAAACTTGAACAATTTTTTCTGCAAAAGGAAAATGAATTTTCTATTTGCCTATCACACGTCCGATCGCTAAATTTTCATTTCTTGAGCTCAACAATGACATAATTTTCAGTGGTTAAAATCCCAGAAACGAGAAAATTAGTCAGCAAAATCTGTCGTTATCTGACGGTCTATAAGTTCAATAACAAAAATTGTTTCGTTCGTTTGTCAAAAATGTCAGATATTTTTTAATGCCGGCTAGTCACGAACTACCAATCAAATCCAAACTCCGCCGTTTCCTATTTGAAACCGTGTGTCTCAATATGCGGATCACCACGAAGCACGTGTAGCATAGAGTCGTTTCTCTCGTGTCACGCCGCCTCACACGCGCTATACGTGTCCCAATTTGCGCCTAGCCTTAAGAACAGCCCTAACAATATCCCTTTTTCTGATAGACCTGAATTGCGTGATGATATTGTCTCTAAGTTCATCTACTGAGCAGAATTTCCTAACCACCTATTAGGAAATATTTGTTGTAAATATTCACAAACTGCTCTTTTATTGTGTGGAGGAGCCCCGTTATGCTGAAACTAGCAGCATTTATAATTAACAAGGGGAAACGAATCCATATATTCTTCGAATTCGTTTCTTGAGAACCGAAGATAGGTTTCCCCGTTCAAAGTATTAGAAAAGAAATGAGGTCCAAGTATTCGGTCGTCATAAATTCCAGCCCACACATTCAAACGAAACCGAACTTGTGGTCTGACTTCTCTGAAGTGTCGTGGATTATTTTCACTCCAAATTATTCCTATTAAAAACACCACAGTTCGAAAAAGTACTTTCGTCGGTCCAAATAATGTTTTTCAAGAAGTTTGTAGGGTCTACCCTATTCGAGAGCCAGCTACAAAATTCCATCCTTCTCTCATCATCACCTGGATGTAATTTTTGTGAAATATGTATCTTATAACATTTCATACCACCTTTTTTTATTCCCTCCAAACGCTCGTTTGTGTCACATCCATTTCTGCCGAGACTTGAAGTGTTGATTTGGAAGAATCTGCGTTTATCTAAAAAAGTACCAAAAATAATTATACTTCTTCGAATATGGAAAGAACAATTATTTTACCTCGGCTAATAAGTTACGTCTAATATTTTGTTCCATTCTGCTTCCATATTTCATTTTTGGTTTTTGAAACGCACCATACTCAGCCAAGTGTTTGTCCAAAATTCCGAATAATGTTCTATCCGGCTGTTATCTTTCCAGATATAATTCAAAATGAATTTGTGCTGTTTTCGTACTATTCCTATCAAATTTATAATAAAGTTTCATCATATCTCGTTTTTCTTCATTTGAGAATGAGGACATTTCGACTGAAGTATTTGTGCAAACTTATGATGTTTAATGAGTTCTGACAACTAGTGTTTATTAAACAAAATTTTTCGATGGAGTCATGACCATCTCAGATGAAGTTGTCTTTTTTAAATATTTGTGTTTTCAGAAGTGCAAATCATAACAAATTATACATCAATGAAATCAGAATGAGAGTCACTATTTTTCTGTATAAAAAAGTTGATGAATACCAGAAGACGAAACGTAGGATAGTAATTCTGAACATGAAAACCTGTAGCTGAAAAAATGTATCAATGAAAACGTACTTTTGGTTTTGAGCTATGTTGTCAAATAACTATAGAAAAAAATAAAAACGAAAATTCCGATTTTCAGTTTTTTCCCGATAGTTCCGGAATTTCCCAAGTTTCAAAACAGTATTTTGTTAAGCACCAGAATACGCAACTTTGTCCCAATTTAAGCTTCGACGTATCTCCTGTAGTTAAGGAGATCCCAATGGTGGGGTTCGAATTTGAATTGCCCTCTATACATGCTTATTTAGCATACTGAAAATGGGCTTTTTCCGTGCAACTGTTCAGGAACATGTCGCGCACGCACGGAAAAAGCCTATTTTCTGAACTCGTTGTGAAAACTATTAAAAACTTATTTTAACCACGCACAGTGGATCAGTAGCAGCAACATTTCACCGTTGTTTCTATACAAATTGCCTGAACATTGAGAAATTTCCTTCAAAAAAGGAAGTGATGCGCACTTCCTGCGCAAATCTCTGAAGTGAAATAAACTTTCCAAACTTTGAATTCCATAAATACAATTAGTAATAAAAATGGCTTTACATTTCAAGAATTGCAATGCATAAATTTGGATCAATATTATCAATCTAGCAAACTTCACGAAACATGCGTATGCGCCATCTCATGGGCAGCGCAGAAAGACAGAAATTCTGTTAAAGAGGATTCTGTGATCGAACTAGCGCAGAACAAGCGACATCTGAAAAGATTCCTTTACCGATAGAGAGATGACTTTGAACAATTTGTAAAAAATATATAGCGGCCATGAATTGGAAATATCAGATTGAAATTAATTGGATAATAATTGCAGAAATTAGAGATTTCCAATAAAAAGAAGTAATTAAGAAAAAATAGGAAGAAATACCATGTGAGAAATACCAATTAACATATCCAAATAATATTTGAAGTTGCATAATCCAGAAAAATATACCGGACATAGTTTGAAAAGAACAACTGCGTCTCTTTAAGCAAATGCGGGAGGAGATATTTTAACAGTAAACAAACATGGTGACTGGCGCTCGACAAGCGTGGTAAAAGGATACGTTGATTAGTGAATTGTCAAAAATCAAATTTTGACAAATACTTCTACTCAGCCGTTATTGAATATTTCAGAAAAAGCAACAACAACAGAAGCAACTTCTTCATCGACAATTTCTTCTTTTACCATTTTATTCCCTGCAATACGAATAACACCCACCAAGCACCAGTCTCCAATTAACTTTAGCAATGTTACAAAGTGTACATCGAATTTTTTCAATAACTCAACAAAATTGTTGAGTTTTGTTAATGTACTTGTTGAAAAATAAAATATAATGAAAATATAAACTAAAAAAATTCCTGTATTCAGTAAAACTTTATATAAGTTTCAAGGAGGAAAAGTGCCAATTCTAACCCTGTATCTAGAAAGGAATAGTTATCTTTCAAAGGAAGTGTGAGAAAAAATATTTCATTCTATCTCCTCCAGTTATTGCCTGTCCCACTGAATGTGAAAACCGGGTATGATTGAAACAGACACAAATTACAAATTAATGCACTAGATAGTTTTGTTTCTACTAACCCTATTAAAATCATTATTTGTATATTAATTGATGCTTGTTCTATGTGAATCCGAGTTTACATTGTATACATACAATTGTTTATATATGAATGTTATTTCAGTGGGTGAGGTGGTAAAAATTGAATTAGTGAAATTGCAACCGGTGTTCATATAAACAAGTAGTGCCATTAACTCCGCATTTATTTAATATTTCTGGATTTGGTAAATTCAATTAGTGGCTGTAGAACCACACAGAGCAGGTGCCCAAGGCTAAACCGTAATTATTAAAAGTATAAGTCTGCTTAAGTCTCATGTAGCTTCAATGGCCGTAAGAGGGAATGATGAGTTGATGAAATGTTTGAAGAAAAAAATCAACTTTTCCCATCCATCCAGATGATATATATGCTCCAGAGGCTATTTATTTATAGAGGAAAGCATTTCCGACACCTGTTATTTGTCATGCCCGTCGCAAAAGGGGGCGGAAATAAACAACTGTATTATCTCGAATTGAATACATGTTTTTTTTTTATATTATCTATTTCTCTTTCAAATCTAATAATGACAGTTGAATTTAAATTCTTTATTCAATAATCGAAAGTGGAAACTTCATCGGGTATACAATTGTGGTTTCAAATCATACATGTTTCATTACCATGGTTATATTTTTGAATAAATTAATATAAACGATGAAATGGAAAACAATAAAGTCACGTACTGGAGTAGTAGCTGTGAAGCTATTGAAGATATGGACGACAACAATGACGGTGAATAAATATTTTTATCCACAATCACCTTATAATTGAAGTTTTATCCACACTTATGAACCGTATAAAGTACCACTTTATCCACTAGTGGAATAATGAAATTACTTTATTACACTAGTGGAATAATGAAAAATACAATCTTGAATATCAATCACATTTTACTTATTTTCACCAACTTCACAGGAGGTGACAGCCGCTGTCAGAGCAAAACGTCAAATCATTTTGTGATGAAAAATTTCCGCGATTGTGATTTTAAATGAATGTGATTGTGAATAAAACGTTGTATTGCATGCGTGTTTTAGATACATTTTATTTGCTTGAGAAATTTAAACGATCGAGCTTCGCTCTCGCGTTTAAACATTCTTGCGCAAATAAAATGATATCTAAAACACTTATACAATAAATATCTTTTATAAAATCCTTTAATTTTTATACGATATTTGACTTGTCCAAATCATCATACAAATTCTAATTACGTAGTGTAAACTTTTGCATAAGCTGATCAAGACGTCATCCAAAACATTAAAATCCTAGTAGGTGTCAACAAAATGCATGTACTCGGAGATCAGGAAATTGTACGATTCCACCTCATCCGGCTAGCTCTATCTCCGAGCACAGCATAGTCGCAAATCCAGCAACTCCGGAACTCTTCTTTCAGGATCAGTCAGGAACAGTACGAATTCTTTTTGAAATGGTTGGTGTTGAACCAACGGCGTTGCATCTTTCTATGCCAGGCGTTAGAATCCAAGGGAGCTACAACCTGGCCAGAAATACTTCGCAAAATGATAAAAAGCTAAAAATAAAAGGTTTAAAGCCGCGTGTGAGCCATCCGGCTACCACTCCCCGTTGAGTTCACTATCCGGGCTCTTCTGTGGCAACCGGATGACTAAATTTCGAAGCCAACTTGGCTTCTTAAATAAAAGTCTTCGACTGCTGGTGGGCGAAGCCAATCAGTGCTCCGCTCCCAGATATACTCTCAGAGTAAATTTTATTTTTAGTATTTCTGGCCTAGGATGACAGAGGATAAATATCAACCGTAGCAAAACAGTGCAGGTTCCATCCACAAGTGGACAAAAGTACGAAATTAAATCATCAAATCTAAAAAGAACCCAGACATTACTTTTCCAATATAAGGGTGTTTCAATCGACCAAAAACTGACATGAAATTGTCAAATCAACCAGTTTTTTTCCAGGACCACAGCGACGAGCTGAACATGCCACAGAGTCTTTGGTAAGACATGCGGTCTGAAACCAAAAATGATCTACTGGTAATACCAAACAATCACCAATACCATGGTTGCTTGAGCTTCACTGATATGGTGGCCAAAGATGCGAGAATCTTCGGCCAAAGTGTAGTTGCAGAAAATGCAGAGGGGATATGTACGTGACCTACTACAAAGAAGTAGCAAGCTGCAGACGGAGCCAGACGGATATCTGAGAATTTTGGAACACATTTCTCTTGAAGCCATAGCTAAAGCGATAGAAAACATGCCATTAAGGTACGAATTCAAAATGAAGTTTGAGATGGTCATAAAAAACCACCAAACTGAGAACAGACCTCAACTGGAAAAGAATGCATCAGTGTGGTATACTGATGAATCCAAGATGGATTGAAGGAGTGGAGTGGGCGTTACAGGTCCGAGTGTCAAGCTCTCAAAACTCCTTGTTAATACCCAAACCATTTTCCATGCAAAAGAACATTCTATATAGATATATGCCCAGGAGTGCTTGGAGATGGAAAATCTATATGCTGTCAGATAGCTTAGCAGCACTAAAAGTTCTGAAGTCATCCACAAGCTGACTTGAGACTTCAAAGAGTCCCTCAGTCAACTGGCAGGAAAAAGGGGTCACTTTGATGTAGGAACCAGGTCATTCAGACAACAAGGTCGCAGACTGCCTTGCCAAAAAGGGGCAAAACACAATTTTCAGTCCCATAACCCTTCTATGGACTCTCCAAAACCCCCTTAAAAGCAGAATTTCGACAATAGGTAATCCATAAAATAAAATGTACTTGGAATAAAGTGCCTGTCTCAAAGAAAGCTAAACAGCTCATCGAGCTGCATGGAGAAGACTTGAGACACTGAACACTGCCCTCTGAGGTATCACCTCAAAAAAATTGGAAAATCAGAGAGTGATAGTTGCCACTGCTGCCAGAACTATGGTGAAACAGCAGAATATTATTTTAGCGAATACCCAGGACCTTTCTGCAAGAGGCTCAAGTTCCTAGAGGAGACCCTCTCAATGCTTTTTGACGTTAGGAAATTACCATCCATCAACTTCCTTCTGACCGCTGCCGCTATTTGCTGAACAGCCAAGGTAATGTATATTTTTTAGTGTGCCTCTACAGTTGTACTCCCAGTTACCACAAGGAGTCCAACTCGTCTATCCATTTGTCCAGAGCCGTGAACCCCCTACGAATTTCCGTTGAAAGTTCACAAGCTCTGTATTATCCGGATTCAACGGTATTTTGTTCCTCGCCATATAAGGTGTGACTCGAGGAGCCTACGCACACACTGCGCGTTTACGGAAAACTGTTTCGAATAAATTGCAGTATCGTATGTATAGACAGCCGTGCTAGTTTGATCCGACATCGGAAAGTCATACGTATAGAGCGAGTACAAGTGTGGAGACAAGCACGATCCCTGCAGCACTCCTGCTCCGAATGGCTTCAGTGCCGAGCTAATGTTGTTAACTCCCACTTCCGACTAGGTACAACTCGAGCAATTCAACCTTGGGATCTGGCATGCCTACTTGCAACATCTTCACCATGAAAAGTTTTTTTTTTTATATCCAACAGGATCATAACTGTATTGAGTCCTTATTGGAAGCTTCTCCTCACCTCATAGACAATTCTGGTAACCTGAGAGGTCGTAGAGAGACCTTTTCGGAAACCAAACTGCTCTGCCGGAATGATGTTGAGACCTCCTCAAGGTCAAAAAAATCGTTTAGGAAGGATTATATCCACCTGCTTGGCCACATCGCCCAGCAATGAGATTGAGCGGTAGCTTTCGACTCTAACCTAGGTCTTTCCTGGTTTCAGAATGGGGATAACCTCTCCTTGTGTCAAGCAGAGTGGGTATTGCTGCCATTTGATATTATGATTTACTATATGAATTGTTTGGACTAGAGACTTCCTAGGAAGTTTCTTCGATAGAATTGCTCCTACACCATCTATGCCAGGTGCCTTGTTTCTAGGGAGACTTTTGCTGGGTCTCTAAACATCCTTGAATTTGGAAATCAACTGCGAGAAGGCCCTTCTGCTGATGTTCATTTTTGGGTTATCTCTGAATTATCTGGCCTCCCTAGAAACTGAATCGTTTTCCTACGTAGAATCCTCACTTCCCTTGAAGATACTCCTCTTTTGGAGGCGCATGGATATACCATTGGAAACATTTAGATTTTCGAATTTCTTTCTTTACGCCTCCTTCTTGTGCTCCTGGAGCAGGAAAACGTTAATTTCCTTACAAAGAGAGAGCATGTTTTCTTTATGTACTAGGTTCCTTGTGCTTTGCCACTTTTTCCTCTCCCGGATTTGATCCAGGATCCAGCTTTCTTTCTGCTAGAGACATTACGTGCTTTCATGATATTGTCAACCAGCTTCTGAGTCTCCTTATCTAACCTTTCCTTACGGATGTTAGGAGTGCTTGCGGTTTTTCCATTCATCATTCTCCTGTATTATTTTCAGTGAGTGGTGCTGTGATTGTATAAGATTCTCTTCTTTTTGGTTCTCTGCATTCCACTAAGTGAGAAAAATACAGGGTTTCCACCGAACCAGGGGAAATGTGGCGGTAGATTTGGATAGTCGATCAAGATGTTATTACCCATAGTACTCTTCCACTTGCATGATGGTGGGATTGTATACCGCATATATCTAAGTGTCGCTTTCCAGATGAATCCCAGCATGATCCCTGGAGATTTGGCGCTGTGGTGAGATGATATGCGGTAAACTAGTCCTGACAACCCTGTACAACCCCATCTACAATCTACAAATGGAAACGGGGGTCGGTTGGATCATTTTTTGGTTAATTATATCATATATCATACAAATTGAAAGCTACGGATTGTATCAACCTAGAGATTACATCAGCTATTCTGCCTGTGAATAGATCCACACTCTTCCAAATGTTTTGGGAGACCATTATGTAATGAAAATCAGTTACTTATTAACATGAAATTCGTAGGCGTGACACCCTTTATATCGTCAAATTATCTTATGTCGCCGGAATCACTGTTTCAGTGTTATTCCAGTAAAATATCCTGAAAGGCTCATGTAACTTCATTGTTCTCATAGTTTCGCAAAGTACAACACATCTTCATGAAACGCTATGTTCATTTAGGATAAGAGCAGAGCAAGACATTCAGACCATTATATTCCAGTTGAAGTTAACAACTAAGAAACAGCATTGTTTTCTTGGTGATATTGTTCGTCATATCCATGGAATATTGTTTGCTGTGTCATTTTCATGCGAATTCTGGAATGTTATGTCAACAATTTGTTACGGAATGACATACCCAATTAGCCAGTTGGTCTTATTGGAAAGTTGAAAATAAAATGTGTTTTTTGTCCCAGTGAATTAAGCTGAAGTATAACGAAGTACTCATGTAGTTTTGACTGAAAACATCAAACTTATCTATAATAATAATAATTTTTTCGAGTATTTACTTTTATATTTTAGAAAATGTGAAATTTTCATGATCATCTTGATGTCTGCAAATTATTGGAGAGGCAATATTTGAAAAAGTACCTATAGGCAATCTACAAAGTTATCATCATTGAATTGATATTATATTTATGATCATGCAGTCTTTATCGTTTAATCAAAAATTCGTGAAATGAGTTAATTTTGATTATTATAATATAGTCATGAGTAGATTTTGAACTGGTTGAACACACTTTACATGATTTACTGTTTAACCACTAACGTTTCAGCGAAATCTTTGACTTTTTCAGGGATACGATGTAAGGTATACCTATATAAAATAATATAGATTCATCAAATGGCGGACAAATAAATCATATGTTTGAATTGGTACCATTTCAGGAATAGAAAAATTTGATGATGAATCAATATCTAACGCGATTTTCATAGCAAGCAAAAGCTGCCCGAAAAACTCTATTTATATGTCCGTTAAGGAGGGCATTCAATGTCGTGTATGTCTATTTCAAGTTGCGTTGAAAAATGGTTACAGTTGGAGATTTTAAATTTGGTATGTGAACTCAAAAAGAATTGGAATACCAATTGAATTCATTGAGATTGATTTCAATTTGTAAATTTGAGTTCGGCAATTGAAGAAAATAAATCAATACTAGCTTTTGTGTCATTTCAAGAGAAATGCCTATAAAAATAGTGCACCTTCTGATTGAGAGCGAATCTCCAGACAATGTAATATTGTAGAATAGTTTCAAATATGAAATACCACAATATCTCAAACCATCATCCGTGCCAAAAACAAGGTGTAATCAAGACATTAGTTGATCGAGCTAGAAGAATTTGCGAACCTGAATACCTGGAAGCTGAACTGAAACATCTAAAAAACGCTCTTCTTTCTAACGGGTACAAAGAAAGAGATATTGAGAGGTGTATGAAAAATAGAAGAGAAATCAGAGAAGGAAGAATCAATAGTAGACCAAATGACTGTCCATCCAGTGAACCAAGTAGTAGTCAAACCAACACCGAAAAAAGGAAAGCATTCTTACCATATGTTCGTATTGGCCGTTTATAAACCTTCAAAAAAACTGAAAGACCATTTTATATCAGAGAAGGACAAACGAGACGTACTATGCTCTTCTGGGGATTATCGCATTCCATTTTCCTGTGGCAGCGTTTATATCGAAACCACGAAAGGCTCCGTTAAAACAAGAATCAAAGAGCACAAGGCTTGCTGTCGGTTAGGGCACACACAGAAATCCGCTGTCGCAGAACATACTCTCAACAACGATAACCATAGAGTGAAATTTGAAGAAACCCAAGTCGTCTCTTCAATATCTGCCAATTACCCAAGACTCTTCCGGGAAGCAATTGAAATTCAGAAATACCACAACAACTTCAACAGAACCGAAGAAGGACTACAATTGAACAAGGTTTGGCTTCCAGTTCTCAAAAATTCTCAATTAGCTCCCTACCCACAAAATAACGGTACGAACGATTCTATGATGTCAGCTAACGCTATGGACCAATCAGATGTAATAACGTCAAATCACAGGTATTTATTGAGACAATGTATAACAAATGTCAAGCATTTGACAGCGAATTAAGAAATCAGAAACTTGAAAATATCTCTTGAAAATGCTAACCACTCGTCTTGGCGAGAGATCTTCTATAAACATACGTCTGCCTTACAACCCGAAGAACCACCATGTAAAATTATTTTTATTAATTATTTTGATCAATAATTTTATTTGTTTTTTTTGGGGAACATAACTTACGTCTGGCAAAATATGCATAAATACGTAGTTACTTGGTCGTAATTTTCATTATATTGACGAAGTATTTACTTTTATATTTTAGAAAATGTGAAATTTTCATGATCATCTTGAAGTCTGCAAATTATTGGAGAGGCAATATTTGAAAAAGTATATGAAAAATATGTGTACCTATATGCAATCTACAAAGTTATCATCATTGAATTGATATTATATTTATGATCATGCAGTCTTTATCGTTTAATCAAAAATTCGTGAAATGAGTTAATTTTGATTATTATAATATAGTCATGAGTAGATTTTGAATTACCTACTTATCGGATATTTTCATTCCACATAATGCATGAGACATCCGATGAAAACCATAACATGACTTATAATTGTAAAATTGAATGTTTACGGGGATGTCACCATGAACTAATTTTTTTCTGTCATAATTTGTATAAAAATATATCTGGAACAGAACATATAATTTTTTATTATACTAATCTACATTCCACCAACCTCTAGCATGATAGAAACATATTAAAACTTTGAAAGCATCAACCGTTATATCATCCTAGGGATGTCACCATGAACACATTTTTTTCTGTCATAATTTGTAAAGAATATATCTGGAACATAACATTTAATTTTTTATTATACTACTCTACATTCCACCAACCTCTAGCATGATAGAAACATATTGAAACTTTGAACGCATCAACCGTTCTATCATACTAGGGGATTTTAATATTCCAGAACTGAAAAAGTGTTACAAATCTACTAGCTCGTCTCAATCACTTTCTAGCATTCTCAGATCTTTGTTGACTGCTCAGTGACTTGTGAAAGTGATCCCTTGGTACCATTAGATCCCCACCACCCAGCTCACGTTATTGAATTCCAAGATATTCCCTATGTCAAAATAGCTATTTATGATACAAGTTCGTAAAAAGCCCTTTACGAAAGTGTTTCATACAAAGTTTTTTCTTTGATAGTTATTATATTGCCAAATTGTAGCAATTATATCATTAATTTGATTGGTTAATGATATGAATTGTCGTCGTATTATCAAATAAAGACTTCCGAGTTATATTTGACGGAAAATACTGTCAGCAGTGCGTAAAAGCTTAGTTTACTACTGTCGTAGAAAAATTACTTTTCCTCTCATACAGCTCGCTTGAATTTCAAAAAAATTTACTGTTAGAAACTGAATCGAACAATTTCAACTGGACTATAATTGACTGACACTCAGATGTCAACTGTGCTAGTGAGATTTTCACTAACTCGTTAACAAATATGATCAAAAACTGTATACCACTATCGAAACAAAAAATACATAAATATCCTGTTTGGTTCACCCAACACATAATATATAAAATAATATAAAAAAAGCATTATTCGAAGATGTATCGCAAACAGAAACTTAACTACTACCTAGCCCTGATAAAAAACTTGAGGAAATGTATAAAATCTAAGATCGCAGAGGCCTATCGATATTTTATTGGAAAATCAGAAAACACTATAAAATCTATTCTATTTCTGAGACTATAATAATTTGAAAAAGGAAAAATCTCGAATACCTCGCAAAATGAATTATAAAGGGATAGAGGTCGCTGATCCACAACGAATTATTGATTCCTATGCAGATCACTTCAAAAGTAATTATATTAAGGAAGATGCTGATTCAGCTTGTGATACCTCGACAAATAGTGAAAATGTCACGAGTAATAGCAGTTACCTACATATACCAACAATAACACGAGACCAAATTATTAATGCATCCAAAAAGCTCAAGAACAAGAGGACATCTGGACCTGATAGCATTCCGCCCAAAGTAATGAATAAATTGTTCACAAAATATGTGACCCTCTCATTGTGATCTTCAATCTGATTGTCAGGACTAGAACTTTCCCTGATATTTGGAAATTCTCACGCATAGGTCCTATTTTCAAATCTGGAAAACCAACAGAAGTCACCCTCTCAACATTATTCGAAATCCTTGAGGCGGACTTGATGTATGTACACACATAATTATCTGTAAGTTCCACAAAATTTGTTTATTTGTTATTACTACTTTCATCAAGTACTCCTGTAATTGGGCTTCGGCCTGCTATAATAAGTAAATTTTGTTTATTTCAATAAAATGGATATATATTACGTTAAAGATATTTACAAATAAACATGGAGAACCACAAAGTCATAGGCTGTCCGGGGTGCAAATGAGTATATATAAAATTAGATAATAAAAATAAAAAATTGAGGTAGAACTAGTCACTGCAATGTCTATATTTTTAATAGTATTTCTTCAATATAAAATACTTACAAAATAGTTATAATCTGAGGGGTATTCAAAAAAATTATTCAATCTCACCGGAAATACAATAGATATAATATAATAAACATAATAATGAATCAGACATAGTTTTTATGACACAAACAAATGAATAGAAGAAGCACAAGACACACACACCCACATATATATATATATATATATATATATATATATATATATATATATATATATATATATATATATATATATATATATATATATATATATATATATCTGTACCTCAGAGGTAAAGTGTATTAAGTCACACAATTCATTTTTTTCAGGATGAGAGAAACAAGTTCTGAACACACAAATAATCATAATTATTTATTTCATTTAATAACTGATTTTTATGAAAGTTGGACAAAACTCTTAGGATATTGATATCTACGATATCTTGGATTTTTTTAGAAATAAAAATGCCCTTGAATGATTTTTGGGGACTTAATACACTTTACCATCGACTGACTTTGGAAAATTGTGTGACTTGGTACTTCTTCAGTGAAATAAAAAACTATAAAAAATGCAGAAAAATTTATTCAAAATTAATTAACACAAAAATAAATTGAATCTGTGGATTCTCATTCATCTTCATCAACTGTATCCGCCTGTGGAAGATTCGTGTAAAATGGATGGAATATCTTTGGTACCCACTTCAATAAATTTTGTAAATGTTTGTACTTTTTCGAACTAATTGGCTTTGAAGAAGCTGAAACCAATGGTATTTCATCTGGGAAGTGTGCATTACGAGAAACACGGGAAAAATCAATGATATCGTAGTCTGTGCTAAAATCCGTTTTATAAAATAGTTTGCCCATTTCCTCATTGCGCACCTGAATTTCGACTATCTCAGATATTTTGAAATTTTTTCCATTCTCAGTCTTCTTCTTCGAGATAAATGGAGCATTTTGGCCTTCAATTAATGACTTGAAATTTTTGAAATCCGATGTTTCCATACTTATGACATTGAAAGGCCTTTTGTGACTTGCCAATCTCACCAACTGTTGCCAATCCCAGGGAGTCATAATTTGGAATTGATCCATTCTTTTTTTCTCCCTCTCAATTAATGAATGGTCACTATCAACTTCTAGGTGCGTGTGTCCTCTCAGAAGAAATTTATGACTGATTGTTTTTAGAGTAGGAACGTTTCGCAAAATAGTGAAGTACGCTAATACAGCATTCATATTCCTATTTTGTGATGGACAATTATCAGACCATATAATTAAGTGTTCTACATTGCTTGGTAAGGTTGTCGTTACCCATTTGAGAAGGCACGACGCCATCTCGTTTCCCCCTCTTCCAGCAATACTCTCATCCCACATACAACATGTTGTCTGGTTTGCAGAAGAATCTCTGATTGTATAATTGAAGGTCCATAACTTCAAGGAATAAAATGATTGTGCATTTGTAAGCATTGGGGTTGGCAAACATTTTTCCAAATCAACCATCACCACTTTCATTTTTTTTTGTGACTTAGCATTCTCTTTGTCAATGAGGAATCGGAATTCAAAAAAAAAAAAATTCATAATTTTACAGTGGCTCAACGCCCTGGTTCCGAATATATATAACACTTATATATCTTTTTGAATTAAAGCCGTAAAAAAAATAAAATCTGATTTTGCGCGGGAAACACAGTTCATTCATAAAAATGGCAAAGTGAATATAGCTACGCCAACTCCAACTTTTTCAAGGTTGGCAACAAAATTCCTTGAATAAATGGATTGTTGACATATACAGAATGTTTTTCGATTTTTGACAGTTTCAAAATGTTTGGATTATTTATTCATTGAAAATGATGTGTATTTCGTGAAATTTGACTTGAAAACCGTGTTGAACGTTCACATGAATATTCATGAAGTATTCAGAAGTTTGTGTGTGTGTAAATAATACGTGCAGGGGCATTTCAAATAAAAATTCGTAATCTATATGCAGTGATCATTTCATATTCATGTAAGTATTTCAATAACAATATTACTTCATGTAGCTTGTTAGTCAAGTGGATTATTACATTTCTTTGTCATCTCTGATTTGAATGCAGCATATAAAAAAGCAAGGTTAAACTTAACATCCTGATAGATCATTTTGCAAATTGATTCATAAATAAAATGCTTTTCTTTACACAATTATTAGGTAGCATGTAGATGAAACTATATTAAAGCCATTAGATTAAAATTGGAGGGAAGAAACAGTTTGAAAAATATCATTCAGAATGCTTCGAATATTTTAGCATAGTTTCTTATTAGGTACAATGGAATATTAGGATAAAAACCCTAGTTTTAAGAATGTTCAAGACTATTACTGCTTTTAAGATTCAATGAAATTATACTGGTAGTGGACATAACCTCTTGTTTTAGTTCGAAATTATACAGTTCGATAACTTCATCAATTTTGTTACCTTAAACTAGTTTCTGTAACTTTCGGCTGTTATGATAACTATAAATTCATTGTATATTTTAAAACAAAACATAAATTTAGATTTTTTAGGCTATTACTTACCGATTCACAGAGGGTACATTATTATTTCACCAAGAATAGTCAATAATTTACACTGCGTCACATTCACATTAATATGCATTGCAAAACTCAAGAGAACAAAATCTGGGAGATGGTGGATAGACCTTGGATGCACAAAAAACAAACAAAAAGGAAGCTTGTCATTAGTTCATGAAACCCCAGTACAATTTAAACAATATTTCAGAATGTATCATAATGTATTATGTATTTGATGAGATATTGCAAAGTTCTGGTCATTTCACATTTCATTATGTTGGTATTTATTTCTGAGAAAAACTAACACCAGTTTTGTTGGGACAATGAATTGCCATGTGTACCTAAATACAACCAATATTGGTCAATTTTATTGTTTATTTACTAATAGATTTTACTGGACCTTCTGTTTCAATAAAATGATTTTTCATTTCAGTCAAAAGATGGGTAAAATCTATGAGAAATCGAATTGATGAATATTTGTTCTGATCAGGATAGAAAAAATGTAAGTTGCATTCCAAATTAACACTACCTAACAAATATAGAAAAATAACTGAGAACAGGAAGGCTAGGCAAGGTTCTATCTCAAATTTGCCATTAGTTTAAATATATGATTGGGAGGTATAGTTCTCTTTTGTCGAGTTTTGAGACATTTGTGTGTTCGAATTTCTTCCCAACGTTTCATCACTCAAATAAATTGCAATTAGTAAATGGTACCAGATTTCCTTTCAAAATATTTGAGCAGTGATATAATTAAAATATAATCATGGAATGTTCAATTTCAAATAAATGTTTCACTCATTAAACTTGTTATATTCCTTTTAAAATATTAAATTTGACAAGAAATACTCGAGATTCTTCAAAAATTGTATCTAGCTCCCAAAGCATTTTGAATATTTTTCAATTTTTATTTCCCAAAATGAATAGATGTTCTGTTTCAGGTTGATGAGAATTTCCACGGATTGGCAAATTATTATTATTATATGAAAAAGTGTCACCACTTCACAAAAGGGTTTTTTTCTTCAAATCTACTGTAAGAAAGAAATCAAATATTATAGATGGGAGTGGAAAATGTATAATAACTGAAATATATTTCTGAGTTTGTGTACATTTTACTTATTCAAAATGCTTTCAAACATGGCTGGGAGATTTCTGAGAGGTTTGTAGTTTCAAGAGGCAGATGTTAAGTTTTTTAGATAAATTTTAACTAAGCTCAATGTTTGGAATCACTATTTTTCATTTTACATTGGAATTGAATAGTTATTTTCTAAAAAGAATGACAATTCTTAAGAAATGATTTAATAATCAAATCTTTTGACAAAATATCTATATTCCAATTTAAGAGAGATATTCTGATTTTGTGAGAAGCTTGAATGAACAGCAATCACATCAACATCCTATTTTTAGGATTTTAAGCTTCCTGTCTTAAGATGAAAAAAAAGGAAATAAAAAAAAACTATGATAGAATAGAAGGGCAAATGAAGAATTAGATATGCAATCTCAGAGTATGATAATTTATTGAAAAAACTAAATAATTTCTTCGAAACAAGTCCTATAAATGTTGTAACTTATCGAGATAAATTGATCTGCCTCCACTTGTATAGATTTTATTAATCTTACATTTATTCATTTTCAAAATTTACCAAGAAAAGAATTCCTCCACAAAATAAAACTCTCAGTCAATAATTTTTTTTAGGTTCTACAACCCATTTTCGTGAATTGTAGGGAAAGACAATTATGAAATTGTTTAAATAAGAGACAAATTTTCACGATTTGAATGTTTTCAAAAAATTATCAAAATGCTACTTTCACTTGAACAATAGAATAAATGGAAATTAAAATCTGACAAGAATCCTATCAAGAAATTTACCAGTATCAAAACCAATCTGAGCTTTTTAAAATATTAACATTTTAGGATCAAAAGCAAATCTCGATAATACAAAAACACTTGCATTACATTTTGCGGTTTTAATCTCAACTCTGAAGTAAATATAAGTACTTATTGAGATCAATGAATACATCCATTCAATCATTCCAAATAAAAACCCCAACATGAATAAATCTGATTTATCTTGTAAAAAATGGTTCACAAATAGAAATCATCTTACAACAATAAATTGAATATAGGCTCAACTCAAACACTAGAGTACATTTTTTATAAAGTACGAGTCAAATGTCTAAGTGAATATTATTCAACATTTAGACATAACGCTCAAGTTCCACTACCAACCTGTTGAAAGTTTCCATGCATTTTGATTTTTTATACAATACTAGCTTTTATTTTGAGTTTGTCCAGTACATCACAGAGATTACAAATTTATATTCTACATCACAAGGTTGCTAGACCAATAAATAATTTGTAAACTGTTCCATTAAAACCCAGTTTTCTGAATGGACAGAGAGTTGAAATAAATAAACTTTTATCAAAAGCAATACGAGCACATTTTACTCTCCATTCAAAAAACAGGTTTTTATGTAAAAAAAAAGATCAAGGTTTCTCTGTGTACTTTGAAATCCAGAAAACAATAATTGAAAACCAATCATCCACTTCAAAGAGCCCACCTATGTGGTCTATGTATTATGTATACCTACGTATTTATTACAAAATTCTACAGAAAGGCACTAGGCCACTGACTACATTTACAGTACAAATTAAAATCAATATTTACCTAAGATCATATTTGTGGTTACAGTCTTTTATAGCAATTATAAATTGTGTGGAGATTACTCAATTCAAAATGTACTTATGGTATAAGAAAATAACTTGTTGACAAAGTATCATTTCAAGGTGCAATATCAAAATGAACGCAAATGTTGAATATATTACATACATACAAAAATCAAAACATTTCAATAATCTTAATGTAAAATACATACAATATACACAACATTCAATAAAAAAATCAGAAAATTATACTACAATGGAAAACAAAACTTTTACTCCTTCGAGAGAATTATATTAGATAGACTTCGGAAGAATTCCAAGAAAACATCTAGAATCTCTCAAATTGTCTTAGTTGTAGTAGGGCTATATTTTCCTGATATAATATCGCAATTCAAATATGAGATTTGACAGTAGTTGATTAATAAAAGTATTGAGATATTTGAAGTGTCAGTGTCAAATGGATTTGAGCTAATAAAAACAGTACAATAGCATATTTCTTATTTAGAACTCAAAATTTTACAGCTAGATCCAAAAAAAAACAGAATTACTTTTTCAATTGTGCAATCTCTTTTTTATGACAAACAAATGTTGCCGAACTGGTCTAGATAAAGTCAAAATTTACAAAAATTCAGAAACTTTTCTGCTGCAAATTAAATGTTTCCATAATTTATTAAATAAAGACCCAGAGGGCCTGTTTTTTTTTCTGCAGCGTGATGGATCAGTAATCATTTGCAATGTTTTCTTGACGACTTTGGATTGCCACTTTTTATTTGTCTAAAAAACCTCAAATCTTTTTATTTATTTTAAATTATGTTCTGATTGTGAAAACCTTTTTGAAATATTTTTTTTCCTAATGAAAACTAATGCTCCTAATTTACTCTTGGTGCACTTATTCATCTCTCTCATATACCAAATAATAATGAGATTTCTTTGGTTGCATTTTCTGTTTTATGGTGGATTTATGCAGCAGTTTTAAGTCATACGAATGTTCGTCAATGATTGGTTGAAATAAATGGTTCATCCAATCACTGACAAATATTCTTCCTTGTCACTTGAAGCTTATGACTTATGACTGCTGCATAAATCCACCATAAGACGATGAAGCAGAAAGGAAAATTAAAATATCTCTAATGAGATAACTTTTCAGAATATGATATCTTATTTCATTTCCTTCTGACAATATTGAAAACTTTCTTTTGACTCCTTTACTATCCAACAATTGTCTTTGCTTTATTGAGCAGAGAAGTTTGAAATTGTTTCAAAGAAAAATATTAAATCTGCTTAGACTGAACTTCTTATATGATTAGCCTGAAGAAATTCCAAGAATGAACCTGGTGCAAGATAGTCCTTCCAGTGTGTCTTCTTGAAGTTAACAGAAGATCATCTCTGCGGCAAAAAATCCAAGCCTCTTATCATTGAAAGTTTGCACCCCCCTCTGTAATTAAAAATCATAAATCAGCTACATTAAAATATAAATAGTGAAATAAATATAAATGAAGGGGTAATAAATATTTTATAAAACCTGGAAATTAAATTTTCTTATACTCAAATGAGTATGAGGGTTTGGATGGGTGACAACGGACCTCCTTTCGATATTCTCCTCGGATCGTACTAGGAATCGCACGTTAAAAGGTAAGACCTCGTTAATCCTTGGCTCGCACAAGTTTCGACTTTTGTAAGGGGACGACAGCTGGTTAACGGAAAAAAACAATTTTAAACAACAATTTAGAAATATGGATTCTTATTGTGCTTGGATTAATTAGAATATTAATATTGTTTTGACTAACTGAACTGATAGGGTACGCTCTGCAATCGATTTTATATATCTGTATACTCCTCATAAGTGAATAAAGTGCTATTCTATTCTTGATAAAAGTAGCTAGATGACTGTGAAGCCACCTAAAGAGTTATATGTTAAATGTTGAGCAAAGCTGACTCTCTTAGATGGGTGACTAATGTACATCTACAAAAAATCAATTGGTTCTCAACTTTGTCTGGGATCACAAGTTGAAAAACAGGTCCCCGTCTTTCCTAGGTCTTGTCTTTCCAAGATACTATAAGCTAAGTGGCCATCGCGCTACAGTGATGCCCTTTCACCCAGACGACCTAGGATCAAAACAGCATCTGCCACCAAGCTACGAGTGGTTCGGAATCTACTCTCACAAAAGCAGTAGGTTCTGAATGTTCCCTGTTTACACAAGATCTCATATGAGTTTCCAATGAAGATACATTAAATGAGTTTATTTTTTTTTTAGTTGCTTGTAAGGGCTCAGATAGTTACCAAAAAATGTCAAATTAAGAGCAACATTGCATTTTTTTGTATCACTTCATTTCATAAGTAAGCACACTATTAGTTTCGTATGTGAATTATGTTAATATCCCCCTTGAAACTAAGATAGGTATCACTCAGGGAACAGTGCTTGGTCCACTTCTTTTCATCACTTACATCAACTCACTGCTAAACATAAATGGCATCTCTATCTCTTATGCAGATGACACAGTCCTACTTTTTATATAAGAAAACTGAGAAAATGTTAAAAATAAGGTTTCTCATGGATTAGATTTGATAATAAAATGTTGGCACGACAAAAATAAACTAACTTTAAATTCTGATAAAACATTTTATATTGCCTTTTCAATGACAGATTCAAAGAGACCACAATTTAATTCTATCACAATGAATGATCTCATAATAAAAGAAACTAATTCCATAAAATATCTAGGTTCACTCTAGAATGGACAACTCATATTAAAGACTTAACTGACAAAATTAGAATATTGATTCATAAATTTTATATAATATGCAAAATTTTAACAAAAAAAACTTCTTTTGCAAATCTACAAGTTCCTAGTCGAATCACTCCTGAATTATGGAATCATAGTATGGGGGGCTCTATGACGATGCAGTAACTCAACTAAATGTAGTACAAAACTACATACTAAGAATAATATTGTTCAAAAATAGACTATATTCTACAAGTAGTTTCTATAATGAATCGATTCTGAATGTCTATACTATCTTAGTAACTGCATCTTCTGATTTAAATCTACAAATAAACATTTTGTGAACCATTGCTACCAAACTAGACAGTACACAAACAAACATATCGTAATACCATTTAGAAAATATGATGGAAACCAAAAGTTTGTATGAACTGTTGCACCAAAAATTTATAACATCTTACTAAATGAAATTGAAGTAATAGCTAAATACAAACACTTACTACTACAAGATTATTCTGTATTATTGCACACACAGGTGTTAATGTAGGTGCATAACTGTAAAAATGTACTGACGAACTTGTTGTTAACACATATGAATGTATCACATTTGTTATTTTTGAATAGAGAATTGAAAGAATTGAATTGAATCTTGTGAACCTCAGAACAGAACAATCATTTGAAAACTCGTAGGTAATTCAAATATGAAAGTGTGAAAAAAATTTTCATGAATTCAATAAAACACATGATAGTAGTTACAAATCACTAAAAGTTTTAACTCAAAGAGAGAAAGGCATGTCTCTGAAACAAATTGAAAATATATCTGAATTAAAAATGTTTTGCCCTACTGACTAAGTTTTCTACAAAATCTTTCAGCGTATTATACTGGAATTAAAAATAAATAAGTAAAATATTGAACTAAATCAAAAATAATATTGTAGATACTGTAAGGTGAATTGATTGAAAAGTTCAAATTGTGATTTTCACGAAACTTATCTGGAAGTATTTTGAAAAAGAATTCACCTGAAAAACACTGGCAATTGGAGATTATGGAATAAACCATAATCAGTTTGAAGAGAAGTTTTTATTATTTCCGTTAACCTGTTGCATCCCTACATGCAACCATGGGATTCGAACCCACGATCCTACGCTGCAGAGGCAAACGGCTCTACCAGCTGACCACCACAGTCCATAACAGAAAAATCTTTGTGGCTTACAAGTCGAAATTAAAATAATATTCAGTTCATTTTTGCAATAGGTTATTTGAGTTGTAATGTAATGAGATTCATCATCCTCTATTAACCATTATAGGAAATAGGAACTAAACAAATAATTTTCCACCAAAAAGGTGAAAAAACCAGAATTTTATACTTACGTAATATTTCTCTGTTCTGGATGAATATTTTATATGTGGTTGCACCAACAACCCCCATCACGTTTCTTTGATATCCCATAGCATATACGTCTTCATAAGTTTTCTGCCTTGAGCTGGAAAATAAATTAAATGATGTTTGAATCAAGAGATGAAAGAAAATTTGTAGCACACTCGCCCACATATATCATTTGAACTGATAGAAAGATAAAGACATTTGAATTAATTTGGTAAAATTGTTTTGTGTGATAATTCAGAGTGAATCTGGTTGTGTTTGATGGCTTAGGTACAGAATTTTATGGGAATTTCATAGGTTTTTTATTTAGGGTATTCAATAGAAACAAACGATTTTCCTACAAAATAAATTGAAAGCAATTGATAGTCTCCATTATTGTTCCTACCAGTTACCACCAAGAATATTCCATCTTATCTGCACAAAAAAATATTTTTTTTTCACATAATTAGGAGCGTAATTTGATTATTAAGAATGAGGGATTGTAATGCACAAAAGATCAAAGTTTGGAATTAACTTTTCTAAAAATTCATCTAGAGAAACTAAATTTTAAAAAAAGCTGATTTGAGAGTACCCAGTTATGTCTGTTCCAGTAACATTAAAGTCATTCATTTTGATGCTCAGTATTACTGTCAACAATACTCTAAAAACTAACCACCAAGAGTCCATTGTCAAAAGAGCCACTTAGAAACTGTTTTCTGTTTTGTGCCAAGAGATATAGATTTATAATCTATATGCTACAGATGCGACTTGTTATAGGTGGGTATTCACATATTTAGAGTTCAGCTCCTATGCTAGGTTAAATGTCATTAAGAAAATAGCAAAGCATCTCATCGGTAATACCTCACTCACAATCACCCTTACTTTCCTGGAACCCTGCAGACAAGTTGAGACTCTTTAATTTTTTTTATGGCCTGGAGACTTGTTGAACATTTCTTTTCTAGGACTAGTTATTTCAAGAAGGACAAAGCTTAGGAACTTATATTATCTTGGCATGTATTCCACAAAGCTTACAATTCAAAACATATAAATTAGTCCAATCCTTTCCAACAATTCTTGGTTCGCACAATACCTATTTCTGAATTTTAATTGAATTTTTGAGTGAGAAAAATGGTAGGAAACTCAAATATTTTGAAATGCTAGGACGTTTATAGAGCATTTCTGATTTGCCTTTTGTGTTAACTAATTTCAAAATTTCTCAGAGAACAACAAATTTGAGAAAGTTTAAATATTGACAAACGTGTTTTAGGTTATTGATTGTTGAAATTGAGTTATTCAATAGGTCTCTAACTTTCAGGAATGGGAATAATATTTGTTATTGCTCGCTTATATTGGAAACTGGTGAAATACGCCTTTTGATTCTACTTACATGGTTTGATATCTTGAACAAGGCGAACACGAATTTAATCACATTCGGCGCTCTGCTCTAGAAACGTCCACTCACAAAAAATAGTTATCTGGTGATTGACCTTCACAATCTGCATATCCTCAACCACTTGTATTGTACTTTCACAACATCAAAAATGTCTATTCGAAAACAAGTACTTTGAATAAAACCGTTGTGCTTGATCACAGCCTCAAACATAACAATAACAATAATTTTGTCATTTCCAGTGCAGACTGCAGCTGCACCTAGAGCAACGACTGTAACGCGCTACTCATGGCGGAAGTCGGAAGACGTATTTTAATTTCAAATTTGAAGCGGGTAAATCTTCATGCAAAAAAATTATTTTAGACACTGGATGTTGTATATTATTGTTTGATACGAGGGATTGGGGGTATGCATTGAGTTTTGATTAAGGAAGAGAAATCCTAACTTGTTTTAGTAGTTAAAAAAGTTATTCAAATATCATTCTCTATCATTTTTTTTGCAAAGTCTGAACTCTACGTATTCGTACCTATTTAGGACGTACGTAAAACAATGTCATTGAAGGAAAATATTTTCCTTTTAATAAACAGCTAGGTATTTCTCTATTAATAAGTTGAAATTATCTTTCTGTCATACCTACCTAGTGCCTAAATCTTGAGGCGGGATTTATAGGTAAATTGGCATTGGATTATTTATTATTTATATAATGCTCAGCTTAGCTGAATTTGAAATTAAACAACAGATATATAGAGAAACTCACCTGATGAGTATTTTTTTGTGTCCTTAATAATAGTCCAGAGTGTCCATTATGGAAATATCCGATTGATCTTGTGCGAATTTGTCATCTATTACTTCAATCATCATATATAGACACTGAGAACTGATGAATTGATTTGTTTCACAATATTCACTATCACACACAAAAACTATTATGAAAATATGAAATAAACCAATTAATTTATTAAGTTATTCAATTCCCGTTGAAAAAGCATTTCCTCTTTGACACTTTTGACAGTAGACAAACTTTGCAATTGACATGAAGTTCTACACGACCAGTGCAACCAACGTGAATTTCCCGCGAAAAAAAATATGAATTTTTATGAATGGCAACTTGTGACGTCACAAGTTGTGCGTAAACGAACTATAGTACAGCTTTTCTCCGGGAAAACGTCGTTTTTCGAAAAAACGCTTTTACAGGTCGATTCAGCGTGTTGGAAACTACAATTCAACAAATTTTGGAGAAATTTAATTTTTCATTCCGATTCCTCATTCTTTTCAATGCATACCTGGAACTTGCTTCATTCAAATGCCCGTCATATTCTTTCTGTACTCTTTCTCTTTCTGAGATTGTGGATGAGTCTTTGAGTTGAATCAAGAATGAATCACATTGATCACATGTGTCATTAGATGGTAACTTGAATGAGTAGTTGAACTCAATTTTGAAAATGTCTGAGTATATCCACTGTTTTGGTATATCATCTTCAGGAATATTTTGTTCAATGCAGTCCTGTTTATAAAGGTCATACATACGCGATATATTCAACTGATTTCCTAGGTACTTCTTGCTTGTCCTTTCTCTGCTATAATGTGACTCAATTATTGGAAATTTCAAAATGTGGTTTCTAATACTCTGTTTTGCTTCAACAGATATTTTATTTGGGGGCTCTTTTCTGCCACGTTGGTCTTGGGACACCATTCCCCCTTGAGATTTTTTTGTCAATGCTGTTCTGACAAAGGTTTGAGAGATTCCTAAAGTACTTAAGAAAAATTTTTTACAGACGTCAGTGTGCAAATTATCGATTGTGAAACAATAAACGTGAGAGAATTGTCTCTTCTGAAGCCTTTCACCTGATCTCTCACGTCTTCTTTTAATTGGAATCATTCTCACAGAAGATGCGACAAACTGTCTTTTATGGTCTATATTTTTTGACTGTGACCAGAATCCATCAAATATTTTCTGACGCTCAACATCGGGAATCTTTGTGTTACATTTATATCTACAACTGACTTTGCATGGACTACCCATTCGTTTTGCCCTTATCAAAGTTTTTCTCTTAGTAATGTACTCCTCCCCAGCTAAACGTTTTTGTTTTCGAATTGTACATTTCCATTTATCTTTATTTTGTTTACGTTTTTTTCCATTTCCAAGCACTTCCGAAACATTTTCCCCAGTTTCAATAATACTTTCAAACCCCACATCAGCCTCGCCTTCCTCTTCCTATTTACTCTCCCCACTTTCATCAGATGATTCAGATTCCTCCACTTCATAATCACGATCCTTCATACTATCATCCGAATTTTCGTAACGACTTCCATCGATTTCATCTTTATGATCTTTGCTTGTTGATGCTCCATGAAAATGAGTATTCTTTATATTTAAACAATTGTCATTATCAATCACCGGGCATGACGAATCCTGAATGGTTTCTAACATATTATTTGCGAAATCTACATTTTCTAGATGGGCCAAATTATAACTTGTACCAGCAATAGCATCCCCATTTTCAAATCCTGAAAAAATCAATTGTGATAATGTTATTAAAATTGAACTCACTAAATAATTTGTATACCTACCATCAGAGAAATTTTCGACAATTGGACTGACGATGTTAGCCGGACTTCCAACCAGTATCTGATTCTCAAGATCCTCAGTATTTATGACCAATCCTTCAAAAAAGAAAGATCACATTCATATTACTTTTCTATACGGTATCAAGGAATTTACTCAACACTCAAAAAATGTCTACACCACACAATTATTATTGAATGAAAAATTATGAAACTCACCATTTTCAATACAATTTGTAGAAGTAATTTCCTTGGCACGTTGTAGAATTAATTTAACTCTTGAACTCATGGTTCCGAAGGAACTCATCATCCACAACTGTCCTGATACACAATGTGTACAATACTGATGGATTGAATGGATTTATAACCATTCCAGACAAGAAAAAACTTGCAAAAACAATAATAGTAAAAAACGAGGTACAAAATATCAAGTCCACCGAATGGACATGATACGATGGTTTACAGTACCAAGTCCTCGAAGTATTGTTTACCTCGGATCAAATGTTGGATTTGATACTTTTCAAAATACTCTAAAATCGCTATTATTCATATCATGTATATGAACACTTTACCTCTGATAAACAAGAAACTGCTAAGTCACTTGGTACCAATATCACATTTTTGACAAAATTGGACTTAGTACAGTTTACCTCTGAGGTACAGATATATATATATATATATATATATATATATATATATATATATATATATATATATATATATATATATATATATATATATATATATATATATATGTATATATATATGTATATATACAGGGTGAGTCAGAATAAGACCGACAAACTCCGACTACAGATTCCTTGCCTCATTTTGAGATGAGAAGTTTCCATTAAGGTATGTCCTAAAATGCATCCCCTCTGAGATACAGGGTGTCAAAAGTGCGAAAAAAGTTTAGATTTATTTATTTTCCTCTAAAACTCCTGGAGAAAAAAAATTCAAACTTGGTGCACTAATCAAGGTTTATCAACGTGATAATTTGAAGTTATAATTTTCAATTTTTGTAAACCAGTGGCAAAGTTAAGATGGTATGTGGTCATATTTTCCTTCATATTTTCTTTGGACACCTGAATTGACAAATGAGCGTTTGACATCAGTTAGGCTCATCCATACTCAACCTAAAAGTCATAACATTCCATTTGCCTTAAAGTGAAGGTTTCTGAGATATTTGGAAAAAACTGAAGATATGTCCTGAGAAGAGACATAACATCCTGTGTGCTATAATCGCATGATGCAACTTTATTATAACTTATAGGAATAATTGTCAACCTCTTGAACGTTTTTTAATGTTGGGAGTATTCATAACATAGTACAGGTAAGTCAGAATGAGACCGACAAACTCCGTTTTTTTATTCGTCATAATATTTGAACGAATCGATTTCGTAAATTCACCGATATGTGATCATACATTGTTGCATAATGATTATTCTGAAAGATCCACTGACAAACCCAGCCTCAAATTATAATACTCCTGTTAGAGGAGAGTTAAAGCCTAAAATAATATTTGCGAAAAACTGTAAATAAGTACCTACTTTTAATTTGTTGAATTTTATGTTGAAGTATCATTATCAAAGTCATTTCATACTGAATTATTAAGGAAAATATATTCCAATCATCATGTTTTTGGTGAAGAAAAACAATTATTTTGTATTTATATCTACTCAGATGATAGAAACGGTTTATAGGGTACACAACATGAAAACAAAAAAGGCTCAAAGTAAATGTTCAAATGGACCACCATTTGGCACAATTGGCATCTCCGTATCATTGACTGTCGCACGCATTGGAATATTCCTGGTGTATCCTAATTAACGTAAATGCTGCTAAAATTCTTGACGTTAAATCTTCAACAGATTCTGCAGGTGTCGAATACACCAGGGATTTAAGATATCCCCACAAAAATACAGTCTAGTGACGTTAAATCCGGAGAACGTGCAGGCCAGTGTATGGGACCACGTCTACCTATCCACTGATCATGAAATTGACGAACGATTCGTTGAAAATGGGCCGGTGCTCCGTCATATTGAAACCACATTCTTTGACGAACCAATAGCAGTACTTCTTCGAGTAGCTCAGGTAAAACATATTCAAGAAAAGCTCGGTAGTTCTGTCCATTCAAACGTGGAGGAAGAAGATATGTTCCAACGATATGATTTTCGATAATTCCTACCTAGTCTGGAAGTCGAACCTTCCAGACTAGTTTGTATACCATTGATCAATGCATAAAAAATACACAAATTTTTTATTCTTGTTCTTGTTCTTGTTCTCAAAATGAGGCAAGGAATCTGTAGTCGGAGTTTGTTGGTCTTATTCTGACTCACCCTGTATATAGTAAATAGAAACATAGAAGCACACATATACTCACACATATATTTTATATCAATATAATTACTACATATATATACAAACATTTAAAAAAAGGATGACTAAGTTGATGTACATATAATTATCTTGGCCTTTTTTTAGTTAATAGAATAAGTTGCCTCTGGTTGCTTAATGGAAATGACTTATCCTTATTCCTATAATATATTTCAAAATTAGAATTGTTAAAAAGGGAGCTTTCTGAAATAATACTTACAAATCTTGGTCCTAGAAACGCAAGACATTTTGTTCCCACTGTTTTTATCGCTGATATAATTTTAACCTTATTCGAATATTTAGCCCTTGTTGGGTAATTATGCGAGAGAAAGTCAATATGTTTCCTATTTTTATGTAAAAAACACACTGATTTAAGAAAGAAGATCTGTCGAATATCTAGTGTCCTAGCTTCCTTGTATACGTTATCTGATGGGTAGGTTCTTTGTTTCTTCAATATGATTTTTAAGAAATATGTCTGTAGTGTGTTAAATTTTTCTAGATATACATTCGTCTACAAGAGTAAAATAAAGCATTTTGAGTGGGTGTAATGGTAAGATTCGTGTGAGCTATTTGAATCGTCCCAAAAAGGTTCTGATTGTATTACCAACGTTATTAACGTGATTATTCCAACGAAGATGACAATCTATAATAATCCCCAGATATTTTACATTCTCAGTAAGTTTGATTGTTATTGTTTCATTGTGATTATTTATCCCTAAAGTGTTATATTGAGGTAGTTTGTTTTTGTAGCTTGTTATTGGGAGGAACATTGTTTTGTCAAAATTTATGGTAAGTAATTTATAATTAAACCATTCAATAATATTATTCATTTATGATTCAATTTTATGCTTTAGGGCCTCCCAACTGTTTGATGTATACAATATAACTGTATCATCGGCAAAGCTTATTATGTGTCCAGAGGTTCTAATGGTGAGTAAATTATTGATGTATATGATGAAAAAAAATTGTTCCGAGGACCGTCCCCTGCGGCACTCCGCATTTAACCAATTCAAATCTACTATATGTATCGTCAATTTTGACAGATTGTTTCCTATCGTACAGATATGATCTGAATAAGTCATATGAGCCAGTTCTTGTATTCCAATATCTTCCAAGGATTCCAACAATTGTTCGTGGTTGACAGTGTCGAACGCCTTTGCAAGATCCAGAAACACGCCGATGGCAGGTTGGCTATTATCGTAGGTAATACCACAAGTGTATCGGTGATTATCGAAGTAGCAATTCCTTTGAATTGGAGAATCAACTTATGTTGCCTGAAGCACCATAATTTGATTCGAAACTGAGAAGGAATTAACGATAATCGCCGATAACACGAGTTGTATTTGTTAAGATTATTTCATGAATAAAATCGAAACCATTTTTATTTATTTACTATTCAATTTAACTAGGAACATTAATCCCGCATTTAGTTCTGAAATTATGCAACTAACAAAACATTTACTTGATATTTCAAACATCCCTCTATTTCAGTTACCAATGACAGAGCGCGTCATTCGTAGTTTCGTCATTGCATGTCTAGTCTACTGCTTCTCGCTCAAGGTTATGTTTTGATAACATTTTGATTTAGTGATTTGATTAATCAACGAGTATGCAAAATTTGTCGAAAATTGTGAAGTTGATATGAATTAATAGTGAGTGCTTATATAGTTTTGGTCAAAGTTTGGTGTTGTGTCATTATAGCAGCTTGCTAGTGGTAAGTTGGTGTTTTGATAATAACCAATCAGGAATCGAACTACAAAATCGAATACACATCATATACATATCCAGTAGCCAATCAAGAGCCGAACTACAAAATCGAAAACATGATGTTTTCATTTATCAACACAAAAATTTCAACCAATCATAACACGCTATTTTAGCATAAGTGAAATAATCGATTGCATCATATAGTTTTTGTGTTAGTGACGCGTTGGCCCCTTCCGTAGATTTTCCGCTTTGAAATCCGAATTGATTCTCAGCAATTATTTTACGTTTCTCCAGAAATAGCTCGAGTCTAATTTTTATTACTTTTTCGAGGATTTTAGCATAGTTAGTTACCAGAGATATTGGTCTGAAATGTGACGGTAAAGTTTTGTCGTCTTTTTTGTGCAAAGGTTTTATTACCGCGATTTCAAATTCAGTTGGACAGATTCCGTTTTCCATTATATTATTGATAATATAACACAGGGGTGTTGCTATTTCCTTATTAATTGCTTTCAATGTCTCTGCTTTAATATCGTCTATACCAGGTGTCTTATTATTTTTAGGAATAAGATAATTTCGCTAATTTCTTTTTCATCCGTAGGCTTGAGAAAGAATGAGCAGGGATTTACCACTCTGGGTGAGGGTGAAACAGGGGGCCTTTCTATGTTTTGTGCCAGTTCTTGCCCTACGATGGAGAAGAAATCATTGAATGTATTGACGATTTCTATATTGTACTCACTATTTTTTGATTTGAGCTGTTTTATTATTGTAGGTTTATTGTTGGTGTTCGTAATATTTTTTATAGTTTTCTAGAGCTTTCGCGAATTATTTTCATTTCGTTCAATTTGATTTTTATGATGGTTGAGTTTGGCAACATACATGAGTTTATTTAAATGATTTCTATATTTGATATAGTTCTCTTTTAGCCTTATATTTTCCTTATCATTTTGCCATTTCTTATATAGTTTGTCGCGCTTTTTTATAGACTTTATTAGCCCTATCGTAATCCAATCTTTCTTCTTTAAGTATTTCCGTTTTTCTTTATAAGTTTTGGTATTCTTCTCAATAGTTTGCTCAATTCTAGTAATAAAGTAGGTTGTAGCTTCTTGTGCGTCTTCAATGTTATACAATGAATCCCAGTTCAAATCATTCAGATCCCTTTTTAATTTTGTGAAATTTATATTTTTTATCACAAGTTCCCTATAGTTAGACTCGGTATCCTCAAAAATTTTTGTATTCAATATCGTAGATGTATTCTATTTTTATTGGAGGGTTGTTCTTTTTTCCAAGTGGGTAAAAGTTATTCAGATCTCCTTCAGAAATGTGTTTATTCTTCGATTTAAATCTTCAATTTTGAGAGTGATTCTAACTTCTACAGCATCAGTCAGCGATTTCAGCAAATGCTTATTTCTCTTTAATTCTTCTAGAATAATCTCATTTGTGATGGACATATTCATATACAACTGTGATGTTTTCGATAGTGTATGTTTGTTTCCCTTTATCAATACGGTATACTGATAAGAAGAGATAATCTCTTACGGGCAAAAAAGGTAGAGATGTTTATTGTCGTTATTGTTCACAGCACAGGTAGCACAACATATCGGCTGAATCTGGGTTCCATATTGGGCCAATATAGATATATTGTAAATGAAAAATCAATATTGGTCCAATATGAGTGAATATTCAAAAAAACAATATTATAATAATAATATTGGAGGAATATTGGTTGAACTAGTTTTAAATGTAGATTATCACACGAAATATTGGGTCAAAATTGGTTAAATAATTTCTACCAATATTGATTATATATATCGGTTATATATTGTTATATTGTTTTCCACATCTAGAATAAATATTGCAATCCAAATATTCCAGTCATATCGATTATAGGGGAAAAAACTATATTGTATTTCGAAATTTGTTAGAGTATTGGTAATACTTTATTTGACAAATTGTAATAACTCATATTGAGTCAATATTGGTTGAATGATATTTACCAATATCTACAAAACAATATTGTATTCACATCGTTTTTAACATCTAGAATAAATATCGCAATGCCAATATTCCCCTAATATCGATTCTAGGAATAAAAACTATATTGTATCTCCAAGTGTGATTACACATTTGTTGAATATCATTTCGCCATTATTCAACAAATCTTATTAATTAATATTGGGTCAATATTGGTTCAATAATATTTATCTATATCGTTAAAACAATAATGTCTTCATATTGTTTCCTACATCTAGATTGAGATGAAATTTGAATATTGGCCAAATATTCAATGAAACATATTGAAATTATATCATGATCAAACCTTGATAAAAATCCGCTACGTGGCTCTACGTATAGAACGTCTTCTAAAACCTACGAAATTATATTAAATACTTCCCATAACTTGATTTCAAGACAGCTCACTCAGTGGTAATAGCGATCAAAAGGGAGACTCTGGTGTCACCTTCATCAACTAGAAGACATTTAATAATTCACCAAGGTATATTGACATCCACCAATATATCCAAATGATATTGTACCGATATCGATAAATATTGTACCAATATCGACAAATATTTTGTGGCCATTACTGCTTCAAAAATATTTTACCAAAACTACTTCTAAAACATTCAAACAATATTCGACCAATATCGCAAAATGTTCACATTTTACTTCTTGACAATATAACTTTTGAATATTGTGCCAATATTGTCAGAATATTGTATCTGCGATATTGTACCAATATCGCCGAACATTTTGATGCCAATATTAGTTCAAGAATATTTCGCCAATTTTATTCAAGTAATATCGGACCAATATCGCCGAATGTTCACATTTTTTTTCTCGCCAATATTGTATTTCAAATATTTCGCCAATATGTTCACAATATTGTACCAATATTTTACCAATATAGGTGTGCTACTTGGGAGGTGTAAAAGTATTCAAAAGAAACCTTCTAGGATGTTTCCTGTTGTTATACTTCTTCACATTGATTTTCAATTGGTACTTTCTAGATTTCAGGAAATAGTATATTGTTTATCTAGTAGGAAAAGCAATACATTCTTCAATGCTTGTTGGCCTCGGCTTAACGCCTCGGCCAACAATTAACATTGTCGTCGGGAATGTGCTTTTACTACGAGGTACACATACTTTTTTTTCTGAAATCGCAATCAGCATTATCAAAAACTAAGGAATTCTACATATTGTTTGCGTGAATTCAATAACTGTCTAAAATGTAAACAAGCCGGCAAAAATTTTCCAGTGTCGTATTCGATACGGGAATAGTATATTGTGTATCTAGTAGTAAAAGTAATACATTTCCGGACGACAATGTAAATTGTTGGCCGAGGCGTTAAGCATTGAAGTCTGGGAATGTGCTTTTACTAAGAGGTACACATACTATTTTTTCTGAAATCGCAATAAGCATTATCAAAAACTAAGGAATTCTACATATTGTTTGCGTGAATTCAATAACTGTCAAAAATGTAAACAAGCCGGCAAAAATTTTCCTGTATCGTTTTCGATATCGTTTTTGATACGGGAAAGTACTTTCCCGTACCGTTTAGGTCCGAAAACGGTCCGGGAAAGTTCGTTGCTTAGCAACGGACTAAAATACCAGATATGCGTATTGTGAGGCCTGAAGTTGCTCCAAGAAAGTGTGCATACTTAAACGATTTCAGAAAAAGTACTTTCCCGTACCGTTTAGGTCCGAAAACGGTCCGGGAAAGTTCGTTGATTAGCAACAGACTAAAATACTAGATATGTGTATTGTGAGGCCTGAAGTTGCTCCGAGAAAGTGTGCATTCTTAAACGATTCCAGAAAAAGTACTTTCCCGTACCGTTTAGGTCCGAAAACGGTCCGGGAGAGTTCGTTGCTTAGCAACGGACTAAAATACTAGATTAGCGTATTTTGAGGCCTGAAGTTGCTCCGAGAAAGTGGGCATTCTTGAACGATTTCAGAAAATAACAGATTCCCATTTCCTTCGTATAACTTCGATTTTCACAGAGCTAGCTCACTGTCACTTAACTTAGTTAAAGATGTATGTATATATTAAATAAATGAATGAATCTATACAATTTGCAAGATTGGAAATATAAAAATGTATTAATGAAAAAAATAGCTGGGAAGAAATTTCCATCGCAACTTTTACGCCGTAGAGGAAAAAAGTATAAATACACCCTACAATTTTTCTACTGCTACGGCAGCGGCAACAACAGCGGCAGCGGCTGCGTCTCAAATTATGAATCCGATTTTACTAATCTTTCTGATACTCTTGTTCATGTCGTGAATAACATAAAAATATTATTCGGAATATTATCCACGATTTCAACTTCATGAGTTTGTTTGAATGTTTTAGACGATGTAGTAACTTGGTTACTCATATTTCGGACGTCCATCATCTTAATGGTTGAAAAATATCTATCTTTTTAAAAATTTTCACAACGTTTCAATTGCTTGAATCCGCAATTGTCTTCTGTTGAATAATGACAAAATCAGATGCTACGCGACCTTTTATAGGTCTATAATTAAAGTGTGATTACGGTGTAATTACGCGCGGTCTAGTGGCGCGCGTGGTTTCGCACTTTTTTTCCCTCCAAAACGGTCCATAAGTTTTTAATTTCCACGCTTGGTTGACTGAAGGCACTATTGGCTTCTATACAGAAGGTTTCCATAAATATCCGTTTGAACCAATGTTCCTCTCTATGAAGAACACTAGCTTCGTACCAAAGAATTCGGTGGTGTTTTGTCCAGGCGTGGTCAGCAATTCCAGATTTTGATGTTTCCCCTCGTTTCCCCACTTTTTGTGTTCGGCTATTCTTACTGATAATGGCCACTTGGTCTCTCCGATATAGGAATCTCCACAGTCATCAAGGACACCCAGACGTATGATGACAAGTTAGAAGCAGTACTCGAAACAGGAAACTACAAACTCTTACAGATGGATCCAACATCTTCGATAGAAAGGAAAATCTACAGTACTCTGACGAAGTACACAACCTTTATTCCAGACAAAGAACGGACACATTTGTAGCCACATTACAGTAAACCTCCTCATCTCTACGGTCTTCCGAAAATTCACAAACCCGACATGCCATTAAGACCAATCACCAGCTCCTGTAACTCACCGACCTATAACCTGGCGAAATACCTCCTACCAATACTACAACCCTTACAGGGTACTAGCAGTTCGTTCGTCAAGAATTCTAAACACTTCGTGGACATTATCAAAGATGTTGAACTAGGGCCTGAATATCGCTTCATCAGCTTTGACGTGGAAAGCCTTTACAACAATGTCCCCATAGAAGAATACCTCAATATCAAGAGGAAACGGGAAGAAGACATCTAGCTTCATGAAAGGACTGACCTCCCTGTACAAGCGATATTAGTACTACTGCAGTGCTGCCTACACAACTCATACTTTCAAGAAAAGAGCCGTTTCTTCTCCCAAGTTGATGGACTGCCAATGGGATCTTCTCTCTCTCCAGTAATCGCCAACATACGCATGGAGTGGTTCGAGGAATTCGCAAAATACAAACCAAAACTATGGCTAAGATACGTAGACGACACCTTTATCATTTGGAACCATGGAGATGAACACCTTGGGGAATTCTTCGCCAGAATGAATAACATGAGAGATTCAATCAAATTCACAATGGAAAAGGAAACTAATAGTACCCTATCGTTTCTCGATGTAAAAGCTGAAAGAACAGACACTGGAATCCTCACCTCTGTTTACAGGAAGAAGACACACAGGACAGTACCTCAACTACGGCTCTAATCACCCAAACTCCACAAAGAGGGGAATCGTAAGAACGTTGGTGGAGAGAGCAATGTCTATTTGCAACAACCAGGAGTCATTGGAAGCGGAAATTAACCACATCAAAAAGGACCTACGCCGAAACGGATACTCCGAGAAACTCATAGGAAAAGTTCGGAAACAACTCGAAAAGACAACCGAAGAAAGACCACAAAACCCCGTTCTCATTCTTCCCTATATCAGGGGTACCTCCGAGAAGATCAGAAGGATCGGAAATAAATACAACATCAAGAGTTGCTTTCAATCCTGCTGTACCTTACGAAGCTCCCTCATCAAGACGAAACCAGAGAACACAACAGAATCCAGCAAAAACTGTATTTACAAAGTCCCATGTGAATGTGGAGATTCCTATATCGGAGAGACCAAGAGGCCATTATCAGTGAGGATAGCCGAACACAAAAAGTGGACGCTACGAGGGAAAACATCAAAATCGGAAATTGCTGACCACGCCTGGACAAAACACCACCGAATTCTTTGGGACGAAGCTAGTGTTCTTCACAGAGAGAAACATTGGTTCGAACGGAAATTTATGGAAACCACCTATATAGAAGCCAATAGTGCCTTCAGTCAACCAAGCGTGGAAATTAAAGAAGTATGGAAACCGCTCATGGACCGTTTTGGAGAGAGAAAAAGCGTGAAACCACGCGCGCCACAAGACCGCGCGTAATTACACCATAATTACACTTTAATTATAGACCTATAAAAGGTCGCGTAGCATCTGATTTAGTCATTATTCACCAGAAGACGATTGCGGATTCAAGCAATTGAAACGTTGTGAAAAATTTGAAAGAGATAGAAATCTTTCAACCATTAAGATGATGGACGTCCGAAATATAAGTAATCAAACTTCATGAGTGTTCAACAACCCTTTTCAAAAATGCAATATCTGTATCACTGTCAAACAAACAAAACTCTGAATAGATCCCTGCTTCAGCATATTCCATTTCTGAAAAGTATTCCGAAAACAATTTAACTCATCGCAAGAAGCCGCTTCACCTACTCTCTCGTTCAAACACAGAGGGAAGATTTACATCCCGAAAATTAGAATATGCATTCAAAAAAGAATCTCGAATACTTCGAAAATGTATTCTCTGATATATATTCTAATTACGGATCGAGTTGCCATGTACATTAAAGAAGTTGGAGGAGTGCTTAAAACTTCGATGGCCTTTGAATATAAAGTAACTGATTTCCTTGCAGAGGTGCGGCGTCGGAAAGCCATTGAAGTAATTATTTTGGGGAAAGAGCGTTAAAGATTCGAGGGTCAAGAATTATATCTTCTACGTTTTATGGGCTAGATGACAGGGGAAATTTATTAAGATATCATTTGGAAATTAATGTTCGAGGTGAGTCGTTTTCGAACTTCGTTTTTGGTAATGGAGTTATTAATTCCAAATAAGGGGTGCTATAGAATAACAGTCCATATCGTCGGTGTTTGTTTGAATCTCCATGATTTTTTCATTATTCTGTGAGATAGAGCAGTGAGAAAAATTTAATGGAGATATGGATAATTATGAAGTAGAGAACTTGTTTATCGACAAATATTATACCGGGTGTCCGCGGAAAGTCGACTCTATAACTTTTATATTTTTGAAGATAATGGAATGAAATTCTGTTTACGACATAAAACCCATATAAATATATATTATATACTTAGGTTAGGTTTGAATGTGAGTGGGCCCGTATCAGGCCCTCCACTGCGGCCAATGGCCTATTGTGACTCACCCTATGGTTATACTTCTCCCAGTATATCCAATTTCTGGACGAAATTGAGGAATGCATTGGGAGAACAATTTACCAGGTTTTCTGGCCTTACTGTCGTATCGCCAAATATTGAGAATCTGGTTCTGGCCACTGCAGGGCATGTACACAGAATGTGTTCAGCCGTTTCATCATCCGGCACTCTGCATCTTGTGCAATTCCGATTTTATGCATGTGATGTTTGAGTTTGCAGTGGCCAGTAAGCAAACCTACTATAACTTTGAGATGCCCTCTGCTGAGTTCTAGCAGTTTGTCAGAGTCTTGTTTTTTCCTTGTACAAGCTTTAGAATGGGCTAGGCCCGGTGGACTACGCCAGTACTCGAGTCTTTTATTGTCTGCCCAAGCTGTTATGACATTCTTGGCAGTGCTATATGCTAAAACGATTACCGGTTCTGATCCAGTGAACGTTGTTTCGCCCCTCCCCTTTTGCTAGGGCGTCCGCTATTTCGTTTCCTTCTATGCCTGTGTGACCTGGTATCCAGACTAGGGTAACGTTGTTGCGTTGCGCCAGTCGGTTTAAGGTGTCTCTGCAGTTCCATACTGCCCTAGATTTAAAGCAGTTGGATTCAAGCGCTTTAAGTGCTGCTTGACCATCTGAAAATATTTTATTTGTTTTACGTGTGTGGTGTCGATTTTCCAGCTCCCTGGCACACATTTCAATGGCATATACCTCTGCCTGAAATATCGTAGCTAGTTTGCCCATACTGAACGAGCGTTGTACTACTGGGTTCATTCCATATATTCGGGCTCCGACGCCTTCCTGAGTTTTGGAACCATCGGTGAACCAACGTTCATTGGCCCTACATAGGTTGGTTTCATTCCGGGCCCAGTCTTCTCTTTCGGGAAAGACCTCAGTGTAGGACGTGTGAAGGTTGATAGTTTTAGGCATGATGTCTGAGGGCATTCCTAGAATGTTGTGAGCTATTATGCCCTCCAGCATGCCGCTGCCTCTCATGACACATGCCTGAGGTAGACTAATGGCCGCTTGATAAAGTCTGTATGTTGCCCATCTTGCCTCTCTCTCCATAACTATGTGGAGAGGAAGTAATCCAAGGAGGACTTCCATTGCTGCCGTTGGCGTGGAGCGAATGCTTCTAGTAATCGCCAGGCACGCTTGTCTCTGTAGTCCGTTAAGTTTAGCAATGGCCATTTTTTTATGTCCCTTGCTCCACCAGACTATAGAGCCATACGTTATCATTGGACGTATGACGGTCACGTACAACCAGTATACGTGTTTTGGTAACATGCCCCATGTATTGCCACATATTCTGCGGCATGTTCATAATGAAAGACTAGCCTTCCGGATAGTCTTTTCCAAGTGGGAATCAATGGACATTTCCTCCCTCTCACAACATTTATATATGGTATCCAATATATCCTGAAGGTCGTAGGAGATCGTCTCTTCGGTTTTATCGTTTATAACTAGGACCAGATCGTCAGCATATGCTTGCAGATCAACCTCCCAAAGCGAGAGAATGGCCAGCAGATCATCCACCAGCAGTGACCATAACAGCGGGGAGAGGACCCCCTCCTGGCTTGCTTGAAGCTGGCTGGCTGGCTTGAAGCTGACACTTTCCCCCTATAGAGAGGTCGTTATAGTTCTGTTGTGAAGCATAGTTCTTATCCAGTCACATAGTATTGGTTCAATCCCTCTAGAGACAGTGGCCTTATATAGGGAGTGAGGTAGTGCATTGTTAAATGCTCCTTCTATGTCCAAGAATGCAGCGACTGCTATTTCCTGGCGTTCCAGGGCATCGCTTATTCCTGAGACAAGGTTATTGAGGGCAAGTTCTGTTGATTTGCCAGCCTGGTAGGCATACTGGTGAAAATTGAGAGGGTGCTTTGTAAGTGCCACACACCTTATGTGCCCATCCAGTATTTTCTCCATGCTTTTCAACAGAAAAGATGTCAGACTAATTGGTCTGAGCGATTTTGGGTGTGGGTCATTCCGACCCACCTTAGGAATATAGATCACCCTAGTCGCGGTCCAGTTAGACGGAATATGGTTCCTTGTTAAACTGGCTCTAAAGAGTCTTATAATGATAGGTATGATATGTTCCAGTCCGATTTGTATGCCATCCTCTCCTGGCGATTTGTATGGGTGGAATGAGTTAACGGCCCATCTTATCGCCTGTGGTGTAATTATTTTGTTGGCAACCACTTATTATATTATATACTTACTCTAGAATGCTAATCCTCATGTCAAAAGTGTCGTAAAAAGTTCAGGCTAGTCCGCAATGCGCAAGCGCGTCATTAGTGATTTTTGTAACAGGCCCGGTTTTAGTAAAATATTATGATACTTTTTTTGAATTGACGTGGCTGTTACTTGATGGAAATTCATAGTATATGATACTAAGGTAAACACGATTAAATTTCCACAGATACACATTGTACATGTATTACATTCGCTTGAGAAAGATACTGTGTATCGAAACATGTCGCGTAGACAATAAATCTGTGGAAATTTAATCGTGTTTACCTTAGTGTCATATTATGGTACTTGTGAAGATTAAAAAACGTTAATTCTGAATCTCTGTTATTTGTATTTAGCCGATTTGAATACCTATTTTCACATATTTATGATCCCAAATATTCAGCAAAGGCCATCAGAAAGTAGAGTACGGTTATTATCATTATTTGTCCCTCTGAATCTACTGATTTTTGGTATCACATTCACTTTTCATCCCTGGATTAGAGAATAAATTGAAAGTACAAAAAACTATGAAAATTTATTTCAGCTAATATGAATAATTTCAACTGAAATTGGATTTATAAAATTGGATGCTTTTAAGCTCGAGGTATTTCTTCTAGAACGATTCATGTCAAAATATGCAACTGCATTTAATTTAAATCATTTGAAGAGATTAACATGCCATTTCTACGAGTATTTCTGGTTGTATTACCGTAGTGCAATTTCTACAATGGGGGTGCATGAAAAAGTGAGGCCGACGCATTTTCCTTGCCATCAAAGAAAAACACTTCCATATTTACATCAATTTTCAGAGGCGATTCTATGTATGTTTAGAACTTTTTGTAGGGAGGCCAGACGCATTTTCCTTGCCATCAAAGAAAAGCGCTTCCATATTTACAATAATTTTCTGAGGCGATTCTATGTATGTTTAGGACTTTTCGTATGAATCTAGAACTCATAATATAAGCGGTGTGGCAGAAAGTTGTATCACTCGCCATGCATGCTTACGCAGACACAGTATCGGTACTGCACTAGGTTTTAAATTTTTCTATTGTCGTTTTCACATGAATCTTCATGAGGAAAATGTCTGCCACAAATTACAATTTTCTTACTCAAATGATCTGCTGAGGTCTCTTCTTAAGAACAATAACCAAAAATCATGCCTTTTTTGTCAAGCTAAAATAATATTTATTTAAGCTATTTTGAGCAAAGGATATCGATACATAAAAAATTTCATCATCTACCAAAACTGATTTATTTCAGGTATTTTTCCTTTTTTTACACAACACTAAACAGTTAATTGTTTATTTGTAGGAAGAAACGGCTTTATTAAAAATTGTCTTTAAATGAACAAGATTAATACAAATTCACGAATGATGAAAGAATAACCAAAGACAACAAACACCACGCAAAACGACAAGATAAAATCTGAAATTCTAAAAACCGTCTCTGATCTCTGACAAGAGTGACAGATCTTAGTGACAAGTCTTCCTGTTGATGAAAAAGCACTGTTGCACGATCACTATAATTACAGAAGCACAGGGTACATTATTGTTTTAAATAAGTTTCGGAGAAATCTATCTCTAAAATGTTCTTTTCGGTTTTAAAAAGTGCTGAATGCGCTGTCAAATTTCTCTCTTTCAAATGACATGTGTTTTATTGCCTCATAACAAAAAACTCTGAATTGGAATACCAAATTATTTTCAAACTTGGCAACGATCTACCCAAACTACACTGATGACGCGCATGCGCACATCGTAAACGAGTCGCATACGCGACATGCTTTTCGCCGTGAAAACTGGCGGGATTAGCATTCTAGAGTAAGTAAATAATATATATTTCTATGATAAAACCGCGCTTTTTGACAAGTAACTTAGCTCCATGCAACTTCCGGCTTCACCAGAAGTGACGCAAACTTCATTTTCAAATGGGACCCCAGATATATTTTCGCTTTTTTCATTTCCACAAAACATACTGAATTCAACCATGTATTACTTGTCACTTTTTGTAACCAAACTGTCTTTATTCTGAATTTTTTATTGTATAGTGCTATGAGTACTTTCGAAACACTAATTCCAGTCCTAAAATTTTGAAAAAACTAAATTTTCACTTTTCAAGGTCAAATATATCTGCTATTTGAAATTTAATTTTAAAATTTCTTTCAATTCATTTTGAAACGGCAACATTGTGGCTCGTCGGATTAGAAAAACTGAGCATTTTGTTACGATTAATTTGATTAAAAAACTTCCATCATCCATCAATGATTCTTCTGGAAACATCTCAAGAGCATTTATATCACCATATACCATTTAATCAATCTCAAATCTCTTGGCAACACTTCAAGATACTGCAGATAGACGTTCAATCCCACTAGGATTTCCTTCCACGTCCCTCCTGTAAACTCGTACATATCAACCTCTTCCGACCATTATTCAATTCTTCTATAGCTCGTTTTTAGACACAGGTAACCTATTACCATATAAATGTTTTCATATCACGATATTCTATGAAAAAAGTAGATCAAACACCTATTGCACCAGATATTTCAAAGATGCCATGAGCATAATTCCAATAGCATGCAAGGCAGAACATATTTTTCAAAAAAAAATTAAAATTTCGAAATATGTTATTTACAAGTAGAGCAATCCAAAATTTAATTTCAAAATGAGTGTATTTCAAAAATACCTCCAACCCATTCATACAACTACTGTCACTCAAAACCATCATGCACAACAATTGAGGCAAACACCTCATCCTCAAAACTTTCAAGGAAGATATAAAATATTCAGCTCTCATCTGAGACATTCTTCCTTATTTCCCTCTTACTCAACATTTCTCTACATCTGGCATTTCTCTATATTTTTCTCTCCAGTTGTCTCAATAGAACTCGCATTTTTACTGAGTGACGCCTATTTCTCATGAAGGTATTTTTGGCGTTAATTTTCTCACATTCATTCATACATACATTCTCTTATTTTTTCATACTTGCAATACTTTTTGTATCCGTAATGTTCCGTTGTCGTTGACGGTTCCTGCTATATAAAAAAAATCATTCTCTATTATAAAGAATGAAATAATTAGTTTTACATTTTACCCTTTGCATTGAAGATGAACAGTGTTCATTCACTCCTTCTCCTGGATGGATGTGCATGGTTTTCGTACACTACACTGATTTGTATACACTTCCATTAAATATACAGCGTGGTCCACTAAGTTTGCAACAAATGGGAAACTTGTTTATTATCGATTTCTCAAAAAAATTTATTCTTGACAAAAATTGGTGCATGTTCCAAAATTATACCAAGTGTACTTGAAATGGCTTTATGAGAAAAGTTGCTTAGAATTAAAAGTTCTGTTCAGATACGAAGTCATGGCCTGCTTCGATTTTTTTTTCGTTTGGAAAATATTGAATTACCTCCGTATGATACATATTTTTACTATTTTGATTTAATATGAATGTGAAGTAGACACAATCAAATCAGGTTGGAGTAGTTTTTATCAAATCAAAGTGTATTTGTAAAATTTACTTGGATTTGTATTTTTTTAGGTGACCGTCAACTTCATGTTTGTTGCAACGATATTTAACAGAACTCTAGAATAAAACAAATACTCTTTTTAACGAGGAAAATACTTTACTAAGTAAATGTTCACATGAATAAACTGTCAATAAAAGTATAAAATTTCTGTTCTTCTGACAACAATGCCTCATCTAGAACAGATATTAAAAAACACTCCAAAATCTACCGCGGATAGCCATGGCCATGGATAGTGTGGCGTCTTGAAACTTGCCTGTCAAACGTTTTCATATTTGTCCTTAATTAAAAATGCCTCGACCAGTAGTATTAACGTTAACTGAAAAGGCAGAATTAGTTTTAGTCTGTGGTGATGGTTATAAAAACAATGCGCGAAGCTGCAAATATTTTCAACGAGCGGCATCCAGACAAACAAATTTGCTATTCAAGTGTAAGTAGAATTTTAAAGAATTTCAAACAGACCGGCTCACTAAAATATAAACATAATACGGAGCGTACGAAACCTGTATGCACAGAAGAAAACCAGCTTGACGTACTTCAAGCAGTAGTAGAAAATCCTAGCAGGTCCACCCAAGAAATTAGTGATTATACCGGCATAAAAAAAACCTCTGTGAAGCGTATTCTCAAGAAACATAAGTACCATGCTTACAAACCTACATTCATTTGTACATTGCAAGAAAGAGACTATGATTTGAGATATGATTTTTCCGTGTGGATTCAGGGTGAAATAGAAGAACAAAGAGATTTTCATCGATGTATTCTGTTGGGCAGTGAATCGACTTTTACAACAAATGAGGTTCTATCATCACAAAATTGCAGATGGTGGTCAGATGTCAACCCAAATTTTATTATTGACAACAAAAATCAATACTATCAGAAAACAAACGTTTGGTGTGGTATATTGAATGATACATTACTAGGTCCGTTTATTTTCGAGAGAATTTGAATGGTGACAGGTTCTTGAACTTTTTGGAAACTGAAATAGGAGAGTTTTTGGATGATATGGTATTAGAAGAACGGCAAAAAGTATGGTTCCAACATGAATGAATGTCCTGCCCATTCTACTAGAAATGTTTCTCAGTGGCTGAATAGGACATTTCGTAATAAATGGTTAGGACGAAATACCGATTCTCGATGGCCTCCTCGTTCTCCAGACCTTACACCTCTGGATTATTTCTTATGGGGATACTTAAAACAAAAAGTCTACAGAGGTCGCCCCTTTAAAAGTGTTGCTGAGCTTGAAACTTCAATACGAGTTCATTGCAGAAATATTCCCGCTAATGTGTTGCGATCTACAGTAAACGAATTTTAGGAGCGAACAATTAGATGCATCGAAAGAGAAGGTGGACATACAGAGACGCTTCGATAATTTTTATTGTAAGCACCTGTTCAGTTACCTACTGTAAGTTTCTGTACTATCGCTTATTGGTTCTTTTTTGTTCATGGCTATCCGCGATAGATTTTGACAGTTTATTTATATGAAGACTCCAGAGAAAGAACGTGCTATGAGTCACTCTGGCAATAATTTACAAGAGAGTATTCTTTAGGTTCGTACTACTCACGTTTCTTGCCTGTTTACGATTTACAAACGTAGTAATATCTCCTGACCAGACACGTTCTTCCCCAGTACAAATATGCCATGTGATAGCATAGTCCAGCAGCCAAAAGCTGACATGGAAATCGCGATTTGAGGCAAAATGTGGCTTAACACGTTCTTTCCCTGAGGCCTTCATATAAACCTTTACTTAGTAAAGTATTTGCCTCGTTAAAAAGATTATTTGTTTCATTCTAGAGTTCTGTTAAATATCGTTGCAACAAACATGAAGTTGACGGTCACCTGAAAAATACAAATCCAAGTAAATTTTACAAATACACTATTTGATAAAAAATACTCCAACTTGATTTGATTGTGGCTACTTCACATACATATTAAATCAAAATAGTAAAAATATGTATCATACGGGAGTAATTCAATATTTTCCAAACGAAAAAAAAAATCGAATAGCAGGCCATGACTTCGTATCTGAACATAGCTTTTGATTCTAAGCAACTTTTGGTGTAGTTTTGGAACATGCACCAACTTTTGTCAAGAATAAAATTTTCTGAGAAATCGATAATAAACAAGTTTCCCATTTGTTGCACACTTAGTGGACCACACTGTATAAAACCCGAAATGACTAAATATTATACCTGAGTAGGGTCAAACTTTAAAACTCATTGTGATTTTTTTCGAATTGTATGCTTTTTCTTCAGTTTGGTATAAAATTACTGTGGCAGGCAAATTCAATAAAATCATAGCAAAATTTCCTCATACGTATAACATACGAGAAAACAAATCACTAAAATTAGGTCTACGTTGACCCAAATGCTCGAATTCGTTTTGAATGTTGTAGGAAATTTTCACGAAAATGATTCCTATATTATTAGCAATACACAATAGGAAAAAACATGCTCTATATGGACAAAAAATATTCATCCGTCACTATGTTCACATTTATATTTTCCTGGCTAAGAGGAAGATAGCGTGAAACATTTTGTACACAATTCTCAATAGGGTAAATTATGACGAATTAACCCCCAGGACAAGCAAGGCACATCCATCATAGTCCTTAGACTATGGTTGGTATAATGGAGTTGGGGTTAATTATGTAGAATTAACCCTCGGAATCAGCTAGGCGCCTCCACCATATGTCGCGTCTAAGGCTGCTAGGGTTGCACCCTGAGTCGTAGAAGGGGTTGTTTCCTCATACGAAATGCGACTTGGTGTGTAGCTTCAGATGGTAGCTATAGAAACTCAATAGTATCAAAGGAATGTAAACATTTATTTTACAATAACTGGGATACTGGGGGGAAAGTTAAATACACATTTGAAATAATACAAAAATATTATATGGGATACTTCAAACAACTCCTACCTAAAACCATTACTAAACCAATACTTAGTCCTTTGTCTTTTTATGGACGACTTCAGCTAAGGTCAAACGGGCCTATAGCCTATAAGGCTAACTGAATGTTAGGACACTCTCCTCTATAGGACTCTATTACTAACAATATTCTATATTCCCAATCATTTTATATTTATATAATTATAGAAATGTTTTTCTCCACGATCATTTAATTTTGCCAATTCTGAAATCAAATTTGATATTCTGCAACACCTCTGCCTCCATGCAATTTAAATGTATTTACATTCTCTCACTTGTGATAGAATAATATTCTCACACTGGTTAGCAATAATAACATTAGCCTTGACGCAGTTGATTGTTATCGTAGTGGCAAAATTTGAGTAAGTGTCAAAATTATTGCTGTCGTGTTTCCTATCTTTGATCGTGGAGAAAATATAGTCTGCAACTCGGTTAGAATGAAAATTCGTGATGCATCGAATTTTCATTCTAACCTTGTTACAGAATATACTATTATTTTCATTCGGTCTACGATTTAGCACACCACGCGACTTTGGACAATTTCAGTTTCAACCGCATAATGACAATGAACTGCAGTCGAGATGGAATTAATAAATAACGAGAATGGATCAATGCACTGAAACAATTCAAAAGGTATTTCTGACATAGTATTTTTATTTCCGAGTTGCCAAAATTTGACCATAGTCGGTGTGACTTGTTAAACAACGTAGCACGTACGTGTAAAAAATGAAAATAAATGCGTTCGTTATTCAACGGCTTTAGCTCCCGAGGTAATAATTTCAGAGACAAAATCTCTAAACAATGACTGCAGGAAAGTTTATGACAAAAACTGTTATGAAAAAAACGCAGTTTTTGTTCATGATTCAAATAGTCGTAGAAAAAGTATAATGTACAATGAGCAAGAAATGACCCAATTCCCACTTGCTGCGCTAGTACTACAAACTTTCATATACCTACCCGTGGGAAATGTCTGACATTTCATGCTCAGTTTACAATATACTATTTCGGTTTCCACATATCCAATGGTGACTGTCTAATCTCAGGGTAGACAAGGCTTCCAGGTAAAGAGACGTGGAATCATCTACGATGAAATTTTATCGTCGTGAATAGACCACTCTATCGCATTTGATGCGAGCACGTTGAGTTTCTATCTCTCGATGAAAAGGTTTCCAGAAGCCAAACGATTCCTTTGATTTGTTTTATATTGCCATTTCGATTTCGGTATTCCAGTTTCAAGTCGACCTGACTGTTAGTGAAATGGGGAGCGAACGTGAACTTCCACCCTTATTCCTCATTATTCTTTTTGAACTTATTCTGGCATTCAATATCACTGAGATAGCCCACTTCGACTTCTTTATTTTGTCGCCAACAATTTGATATTGTGTAGAGCAGAATATAATTCGAAATGCAGAATGATATTTCATTAAAATACAGATTCTTGATGAAGTAATGGAATTAGAAATGAACAGAAAAATACTATAGAAGCAGCAAATAAAGAATGTGCCGAGGAAGGTCATCCTCATGAATTAGCTATTTGTTTATTCAGAGCGTAAAGTGATAGATTGCCGCTTGCATGGCGTGGTAATCTTTAGAGAGCGGCAATGACAATTTGTGCTCGAAATACACACAAGGTTTTTTTCTACAAATGGAGCTCTGTGACAAAAAACGCCTGAAACATCGTTCAACATAGTCTGCCGAAGGACAGACCTTTCCACAACTATACAGCCCTACGATTTTGTGTGCGTTGAAATGCTAGTGATCAGCATAGTCCTATGTTGGTCATTGTACCCATCTTCAAGTTATATGAGTAAATTTATTCTTTCTATGTGAAACATCAGATTTTCAAATTATTCTTAGGTTACTGGAATAGAAGTGAAAAAAAAAAAAGATTAAACATTGACTTATGTTATATTCATCTACTATCAGTTTTGATTTTCATGGAAAAGATCCAACGCCTGGTGAATTTTCCCTTCGTGCTTCCATCGCACGTTGTGGTGAGCTCTGATAGCTGTATCTCCTTGGTCAACGGACTTCCAGGCATGAAATACCAAAACAATTCAACGGCTAGTCTCTTGATGTGGTCCTCATCAATCACTGTTAGTGGCAATACAAAGCACTTTCATATGTTTCTTCTCCATTCTCAGCATTTAGGTTTTGGGAAGGCTGCAAAATATCAGAAAGGCATGAGTTATGGCTGGCCTTATAACCTGTTTGTATTGAAGTACCTTACTCTCAATTGCCAGATTAGAATTCCTGGCTGTTGGAGGATACGTCCTCTCCACTGCGGCTGTAGCAAGCTGAGTGTAAGCATTGGAAAATAAGTTAGCAAAAATTGCTGTATCATCAGCATAGACAGCTGTCTTGGTAGGACCATACGTCGGGAAGTCATGCTCCTATAACGTTTCAAAGAGTGGAGACCTTTCTTGCTACAGCTGACCCCATTGCTGATCCAGTCCCATTTACCATGACTCCTCTTGACCGTGTACAAGTTGAAGATCTTTACCATACATGAAGGTGTGACTGCCCTCAACATCTTCATGATGAACTCTTCTGTCCAGACAGAATCGAAGGCTTTCTGGATATCAACCAGAACCATACCTGGGTTCAGGACTTGCTGGAAGCCTCCCACACCCAATGGACAATTCGGGAGATCTGTGGGGATATTGAACGTCCCCGTCAGAAGCCAAACTGTTTCTCCGGAATAAGATGGAGTTCCTCTTCAAGGCCAACAAATCCTTTCAAGAGGATTATCACCATCACCTAGGCAATAGCACTGAGCAAAGAGATTGGGTGGTAGCTCACAACCCCTGACAATGGCTTGCTAATTTTCAATGTCGAGACAAATTCTGCCTGCTTTAGACATTTAGAGTATTGCTGTCATTTCATGATGTTATTTATAATATACAGGGTGTTCCTTAAAGACATGCTAATATTTGAGGGGATGAACAAACAGTTTTTTAATAATAACTGGGATAATATTGTACGCATTTTTATAAAATCAGGTACATGTCTTCTGTGCATCAAGGTGCATTTTGTGATGTACAAATATTTCCGTTTTCTCTGCCAGTAGCGTCCGTGCGGGTTTTGCATTGAATATTTTTGAAGAAAAAATACTACGCCACTGCTTTCCCTCAAAATAAAAAATACTATTGAGATTTCCATTCATTTTTGAGCAAATTTAATTTCTTGGGTTTTCTTTGTCTGTCGCATGGTTTTCGCTTAAAAAAATTAAAATCGTTTTACTTCAGGATCAATTCCTCAAAAATCTGATGTGGTGTGGAAATGATTGTGCATCGACTTAAAGCAAATTAAGGGATCAGATTCGTTCCAAAATAAATGAGAATCCAAAAAATATGGATTTTAGCTTGTACAAAAACGAATTTTATTTTATTTTATATAAGTAAGTTTAAATGAACGGATCAAATTCATTAATTATTGACAAAACTAACACTGATTATAAAAATTGTTGGAAATGGCCACCTTCACTCAATAGGCATGCTTCCGCCCATCTACGCATGGAATTACGCACACGTTCAAATATTCCCGGCGTATTTCGAATAGTTTCACACGAGGCAATTATTCGCTCTTTTAAATCTTCTAAAGTATTAACGGGAGTTTTATACTCTAGAGTTTTAAGGTGCCCCCATAAAACGAAATCTGAACTGTTGAGATCTTGATGGTCATTGCTGAGGTCCTCCGCGACCCATCCAACGATTATGATAAACTGTATTTAAATGGTTTCGGACAATTACACTGAAATGAGCAGGGGCTCCATCGTGCATGTACCATATTCGATTCCTTAACGCAATTGGCACATCTTCAAGCAACCCATTTAGTTCTAGAGAAAGTGTGAATAAGACCGACCATCAAGGCGTCCAGGTAGAAAAAATGGGCCTATTAGATAATCACCAATAATTCCTGCCCATACAACCGAAAATTGGTGTTGAAAATGGGTTTCGGTTATGGTATGAGGGTTTTCTTCCGTCCACATATGATTGTTATGGAAATTTTGAATGGCATTCCGAGAAAAATTTGCTTCGTCTGTGAACAAAATTTGTGACTCAAACTGCGGATTTAGTGCAATACTCTGAAGATACCACTGACACGCTGTGGAAAATCTCTAGGGAGTAATGCCTGTAGTCGTAAAATATGGTATGGGTATATAAAAAAATCAACCAAAATACGCCAAACAATTTGATGACAAATATTCAGAGTTCTAGCGATCTTCCTCGTACTCGTCTCAGGATGTTCTTCGATTTCTTGCAGAACCGCGTCCTCAATCTGACAAGACAAGCATCTGACAAGAATTACACATTTTTTTGGATTCTCATCCATTTTGGAACAAATCTGATCCCTCAATTTATTTTCAGTCGATGCACAAACATTTCCACACCGCATCAGATTTTTGAGGAATTGATCCTGATATGAAACGATTATTATTTTTTTAAAGCGAAAACCATGCGTCGGACAAAGAAAACTCAAGTAATCAAATTTGCTCAAAAATGAATGAGAATTTCAAAAGTATTTTTTTTTCAGGAGAAAGCAGTGGCGTAGTATTTTTTCTCCAAAAATATTCAATGCAAAACCCGTACGGACGCCACTGGTTGAGAAAATGAAAATGTTTGTGCATTACATAGAAGACATGTACCAAATTTTATATTATCTCAGTTATTATTGAAAAACTGTTTTTTTTTCAAAACTTCATCACCCTGTATCTCAAAAGTTAGGACTTTTAGGACATACATTTATACGAAGTTTTTTCCTTAAAATAAGTCAAAGAATCACCCCCTCGAATATTAGCATGACTTTAAGGAACATCATGTATATAAATTGCACTAGGGAATTTCGTTGAAGATTCCTCAACAGAATTGCATTAATTCCATCAATCCGAAGAGTGTTTCTGGGATACCTTTTGATTATGTTCTGGACTTCCTCGAAGCTAGTTGTCAGCTTCGAGTAGGCTCTTCCGTTTATTTGAAGAGAGGTGTTCTCCATTCCATTGACTTCCCTAGTAACCGATTCCTTTTCTTCCGTAACATCTGCAGATGTCTGAAAGACTCTCTGCAAATATTTTCCGAACAACACTGCCTTTGTTCAATCAGTCATAGCTTGTCTTGGGCCATTCCCTACGGCTGTTATGTCTCTGCTGCACAGAGCTGCCTAGACATCTGCCACAGAGAATTGTCTCCGACGCGACGTTAAGACTTTGGAGTTTCTTCGTCCAGACCCGATTTCTGTGGCATTTGATCAATGCATTCATGTCTTTTCCTAGATTCACCATTGAAGTGGTGATATGGTACTCTGTAATTTTTTCCGTGCTGAGGAATTCAGCTTGATCTAATCCAGTCTGGGAGAAGGTCTACCATTACGCCTTGCCTCCTGGTGGTTGCTTCACTCGCTTCCTGTATGATTTTAACGAACTTCTGAGTCACATTGTCGATTTGGTTTTCAGCTTTGCCTGGTGTTATGAACGTTGTCTCGTTGATCAGTCTCCATTTCAAATCGCCGTAGAGTAATAATTTGAGATATGTTTCTGGTGGAACCTCGATTATAAGTTAATAATTATAATCTCATTATTTTCAGGAGGAAGACTATTTATTAAAACCCATCAACAATAGTTTACTGCCGCTAAATAACCCTAAAATAAATTTATTTTTCATTGCTTTCCTTGGAAAGGTATTCTATCATATAAAACAATTTTTTTGCCGATAAGATGATAACTTTGATATCTCCTTCTTTACCATAGACAACATCAGTGTTAAATTGATAAACACTAAAGAAAAAATTCCCCACATACAAAAATCTGGGGTATAGAAAATTTCTTGCTCACATCCAGATAGCAATTCAAAATATTTTGGCCAAAGTGGTCGTAGGATCCAAACCAGGCTATTGGATTGTAACGTTCACCACTGGTAAATCGTTATTTTTCTAAAATGCTCAAAAAGAAAATGAACTTGCCAAACACTAATCCTTGGTCTCCACATGAAATGAGTTTCCTGGAGACATGCCATCCGATTCCACATGATATATAACCATTTTTATTTCCACAGATCACGGTGCTCACGGATATTTCTGGCGATTTATTCAAATCTATAATTGTTTGCTTATCGAGGATTGTTTACAAAATGTCAAAACAAGATGATGCAAATGAACATAGCTGATATACAGTCATTCCGATGTCACCTGTTCTTTTTCTCTATTTTGTTTTGTTAAGCCAGGCTCGTTTCATTGAAACGTTTCTACATAAAGTTTGGCTTGCATAAAAAAAGAGAAGTATATTTATTTCCCTCTCTATTTACTTTTGAGATCATAAATGTTCAGATCTTTTTGGGTGTGGTAGTGAATAATCTATACTGCTCGCGTATGTTCTGTGGCAGAATTCAATGTAAAGCATGTTGGCAATATAGAAAGGAAATATGTTTTTTTAATTAAATTATTCTTTGAAGAGGGCGGAAGTCTTTGAATGACCATTTGTACATTTCTAACCTGGTAACGCTGGTGCTCGCTGGAGGTTGATTTTGATTTTAATTGAATCGCTTTTGACAACCTACCTATTGATGCTGAGACCATATAATTGAGAGGTGAATATTTTAGTGTGTTACTGACTTTTTGAGGATCACTCGCCTCACGAGGATAAATGTTTTTTTATAGAAAGCATGTCCTACAAATTTCTTTTCTTTTTGCCACAGCTATGCCAGGAAAAATTTAGAAAGTCAGAGTGTCAGATAAGACAAAATTATTGACTCGATGAAAGTAGCACTTAATGGAAGACAACAAATTTCATAGATCTGAATTTGAACCAAATCGACTGTGTGCCTCCTCGGTATTGTAAAGCCTGTATGGTATTGTAGAGCCGCCCAAGCTATTGTAAAAGCCTGCTGTGGTATTGTGGAGCCTATATGGTATTGTAAAGCCTACTGAAGCATTGGAAAATTTATTGGAGTATTGAAAGGTCTGCTGAGGTGTTGGGTATTCCGATCAAAAAGATGTCGACAGTCTAGTTGGATGTAGGGAATCAGACCTGATGTTAGAGATCTCCGTGAGAACTGTGATTTTGGATCCCACTGAAGACCATTCGAAGTCCAAGGAAGCCAACAAGTCGTGATATCTCTATATTACTTGTGTCAGGTTTGAATGCATTCAGACTAGGTAAGAGAATGATTATTATCATATTTAATATGAATCTTTTTGATTACGACTTGAAGTACCCTTTATTTTGGTAACATTTTACAAATCAGTCAGGTCCATAATTTGTTGCTTGAGTCTAAGTACTCTTAGTATTTGATAGTATTTGATTAAATTGTTATATGTTAGCGTGTCATTTATTTGGAGTTGGGGACACCTTTCCTTCAGCAAAGTAAAGGTCTTTCTACAGAGATCTGCCTGGGAATGAGTTTTTTGAATTTATTTTGCACTGTAGATGGCGCCTCATTAACATCATAAATAAAGAAAGCTTATTCTCAGTGCCACTGGTCGGACCTGTGAGGGTTATCGAGTGACGTCGACCAACGCTCTTGCCTCCCACATCGGATAGCTAGCCGAAGGCAATATTTGTGCCCAAATAAGGGTTACAGGATCATCCTAATATCATTGAAAAATGTAGAAACTCTGGACTCGACGTTTATAACACTAGAAGCTCATTTGCTGATCATTATAAATTATAACCACCACTTTGACATTAATCATGACCTAGAAGTATTACACTACTTTCAATATGGTTTCATCCTAGAAAAATTCAATATATTATCATTTTCAATTGAGAAAATGCAGTATGCAATCTTTTGTGTGTGGAAGAGCAAAGAGCCATAACAATATAATGATAAGAATAATGATTTTCATATTTTTTAACAAATTGCTTGTTGGTAAATAATTATTCTTATTGCTGCCATGACCACTACGTCTCAAATTAAATTCTAGGGCATTGGACATAGTATCCAAATTTGAATATGAGATAAGTTTTCTACAATCGTCTACAATTATATAAAAAAGGACATTTTTTCCTCTCTATGTTAGAAACTCTTGGTCCGTAGTAATGTTAGAAACTCTTGGTCCGTAGTACATTAATATGGCAGGTTAATATTCGTGGTAGAACTTGTGTAAGGCTGAAGATGGATTCTTGCTGAGTCCGAAACACTAACCTCCACTAATTTGATACTTGTTTTCAAATAAAAGTTATGGAGACGATTTTATGATTTTTTTTCCCGATTCGTATAAGCCCATTGTTGGCTTTTCCAATTCCTCACCAGGTGCGAAGTGTCACCTATGTTAATGAATTTGATGATACAGCTGGGAATGTAGCGGGTTCAAAACCGACATCCGCCTCTGATGGAGGGCATTAGAGATTATGCACGATTTTCATAATAATACGGAGAACCCGTTGATTCCATTTAGCTTACAATATCACGAAAGTGGGTCATTGCCGGAAGGAATTTATTGCATACTCTTTGCCAAGTAACCTTTCCCTTTCACGAGCTCGGTTTGGGGTTTTCTTGTTCATTTGTTTTCCCGCAGCTCACACCTCCAGGCATATTGGATATTTTCCGAGAACCACTATGCTCGCTCATGTCAAAGCTCGTCGTATTCGATGCAAGATGAAAAGAGTTATTTTGAGCTGAACCTCGTGAAAATAAATTAATATTTTAATGAACACCTAATTTTGCAAAAGAAGCCACAAAAACAAATGGCTCTCGGTCAAATTGGTTGAAATTTCATTGTGTTATAGTGGGATGAGTCGTAAAAAATATGTGAGTTTTGCATGTGTATTTTCTGAGTTATAAGCGGTAAAAGTTCGAAGATACGTCACACTTGGGTAGGATTTACAGAGAAAAAAAAATTTTTGTGAGTCGAAATTTGACATTTCCTGGATCAAAATTTATTTATCGAAACTCGTTGATATGTCGAATTATAATCTTATTGAAGAATGAACATTAAGGTGTATACGGAGCATAGTAAAAAAACATTTTTTGAGATTTTTCCCGAAACAACAAGTCATATTTTGGCAAAAAGTCATAGTTTCAGACCTTTCTAAGCGAGTGTCTTCTCTTGATGACTTCCTCCGTTTGAAATATGAATTTTTATAATTTTTAATTATTCTCCTACATTGACAACAATTGACAGGTCATTTTTTAAAACATAAAGAAAAAGTTTTGCTATTGGTGATTGAACAAAAAATAAAGTAGCTCCTTGATGGATTCAATTGTTTCATGTTACCTTTCATTTGGATACAGGGTGTGTTCTTTTTTTTTAATATTATCAACAATCTTTAAAAATGCATATCTTGGAAACAATATACAAAATTATCAAAACTTTGATGTATTATAGTCAAGATTTTCAGAATGGTGTGAGTAGAATCAGATTCAAATCAGCCAAACAGTTTAAAATGAAAACATTGTAAAATACCTAAAAAAAATTATCGAACCCTGAAAGGTAATATTGAACAACGGCATTCATGAAGAAGCCACCTCATCTTTTTTTTAATCAACGGTATCAATAAATTATTATTTTGTACAAGAAAAACGACCTGTTAGTTGTTTCCAGTGTAAAATGTAAATATTTCAGAGAGAGTCATCAAGAAATGAAACACGTTTTATCGCCTAGAATTGACTGATGAGAGTGTACTCTGCAGATACACAAAATGTACAGGGTCTTCAAAAAATATTCAATTAATTTTGAAGTATATCTGCATCATTATATCTCAATTCTGAAAAATATGTGCCTTGAATATTCATAATGTAATTGTTCGATTTTGGCATTCACCTTGTATGTGGCATTATCAGTGAATAGACAACAAAAAACTGGCCTTTCCGACAGCGCGCAGGTTGACAAGAACGACCACGATTCTACGACAGTGAGATCTAGAACCGCCATTCGAAAAAGTTATCTTTTCTCCGCTGCAATACTTATATGTTACTTTTCCGCATATTATTATGTTTTCATCAATTTAACTGTTGTGTGTGTATGTGCCGTAACCATCAAGAACAGCAAGGACTTCCAGGGCTAGCTCGAGAAGATAATTCAGCCGGCACCATTACTAAGGTTGGTAAGTTTTTTGTTGCTTCGTTTAAAAGACGCCACTATTTCGGACATCCAATTTTATCAAACATTTTCAGTAATTTCTTTCTTATTTATAATATACAGTCCATTTCAAATTCGAACCACTAAGCTATCGCAAATCCCTTTTGGGAACGCACAGTAATCATAAGTACCTTTGTGTTGAGAAAATGATGATCGTAATACTCGAAAGAAGCAGCTTTATTCGATGTACAAATGAGTACCATTAATTTATACTTTTACTTTTGGTCCAATGTGTCGTTCTATAAATTATTCTGTTGACATTGCTATTGTTTATCCTAGGTATTATTCCAGTGTTATTCTACCTGTTGTGTATGGTGATTTTTGCGATATTCTACCTGTTTCACTCAAGTTATTCTAGTACTCAGTAAATATAGATATCCAATGTATAAACATAAAATTCAAAATGTCCAAAATTCTTGTTTACGTCTGATCTATGGAATAAGAAGAAGCGAAAGAATTACTTACAAACTACGCGAAGCTGGATGGCTAAATATGGAAAATAGAAGAATTCACCATGGTAACTTCTTCCATAAAATTATAGTAACTCGTATACCTTCTTATTTGCACAGAAAAATTACATTTCGCACGGATGTTCACAATGCTAATATCGGAAGTCGAGGAGTAATATCGCCCCCTCTTTCAGAACTGAGTATTTCAGGAGATCATATAGCTACCAAAGGACCCCGCACCATTCTTATGGGTTTCTGGGTCCCGGTGGAATTGGCTGAAATTATAGTATGTTATTCTATTCATTGTCCTGATCAAAAGTTCCCATGGGCCCAACTCAATCCTATGACTAATTTTCGAGATATAGCCCCTCAAAGGTGTGATTTTGTATACCTATGAGTGTGAGTAGGAACTTACGACAAAACATATTTTTGTGTATCTGTTCCTCGTAATGAGGTTTCAGTGTAAATTGTACCTTTAGAATCATTTCTTTCGATGAATACTCAAATTACTTGAACACGAACAACAGCGTGTTGACTGAATTCATGACAATAACAACTTCAATACCTTTATTGACTATAACTTTTATTTTCGTTTAGCAAACAAAAAATTAAACCAAATAATTATTTAGATCCTTGCACAATGAACAAAGAATAAATAGAAATAGGAAAAAATATTTGTGAATTCTTCTCTTAAATGACCCATATCGTATGAAACTCAATTGATACGTCTGTATAAAAAATTAGGATTATTCTGTTCTGGTCTATTCGCAGCGTCTAGCACAGAATTCAATAAATGTGTTGAGGGGTAATGAATATTGGGCTCATGTCTTGCGTAACCCAAAAACCATAAAACACTCGCAACGTGTGCACATGAGCCAAGTGTTCTGGCACCTGATCTGCAGGTACAGTAATACCCCAAAATTGGCTCATCATCGTTTTGGCAATATGCAATCCATAGCTGATATTTCGTTGCATTACGAAATCGGGAAAATACTCGCACCCTCAAAAAACCAGCCTCATCAATCAGAGTATCTAACTCAAAGTCTTCTTGTCCTTCGCGTTGCATCTTGTCTTGAACGTAAGATGGTGCTAGATGAACCTGATATGTGCCGACAGTAAGTTCTCTCAAATATGCTAACGTTAGATGCGGAAAGTCTGACAACTAGCGCTGATCTAGACGGAGCCATTGGCCTCGTCTGATATGTAGATTTTGAGCTTCGACTCTTGCTTGTACGATATTGATACTCCTTGACCTCTCCAAAAGTTCTGTCTCTAATTCAGCATTGGCTTCTTGTATATGCAAAAGTGGATGATACTTATTTATTATTGCTCCACATATCCGGTAAAGTTCACCAAGGTGATGTACATGTGGCATTGCGATTATATGGTCAAAAAACTTGAACAGCGATTTGAAATGTCCGTTTCTTGCTTCAACTATCCATCTTGTTTTTGTGACTAGTCGCGTCTCATTTGCTTCTTCTGTTGTTAATTGGCGACATCCACGTTCAAGATGTGCTGGCATTCTATAGGAAATACCTAAGCCTTCAAGTAGTGGTATGGCATCTCTATATCCTAAGTCCACAATAAAAATGTCACCTTCATGAAACCATTCCCTCATAACGTTCACATCACTTTCTAACTCATTACGCAACATTTGCGCATCGTTATTGCGCGAATCTGCAAAATAGGGGCCTTGAATTGCAAGTATATAGCCATCTGGAGCTACAATCAGGGCAGGTTTTACTAAATGACAACCTTTATGTACACTGTAGGACTGTCTCAGTGCTCGAAAGTTTGAACTCTTATGAATATATGAGTAGGTTCCGTCAATATAAACAATGGCCCTTGGGATATTAGGACTTGGATTATATAGTTCGTTAGTAAAATCACTAACATGTTCTGCTATATACGCTTGTCTAGTTATTGCATTAAAACCAATATTTTGATGAATGAATCTTCCCATTAAAGAATGCCTGATAGTAGCAACGGCCATACTAACTGCTTGTCTACTTGAATATCTGAATATTACCTTCAGAAAAGAATCACTCACTCCTTGTCTCATCTTTACCAAAAATGTCAAAAGGTCTTTCTTCAAGACATGCCGGACTGCTCCATTTTCCCTCGGCACTGGATCACAATATGTAAATAGTTCTTGAAATTGACCTCTATTAATGGAAGTTAAAGTGTGAAAATCATCATCATTGAAACTATCCTCATTTCCGAAATTATCTTGATTACTTGCTGCGAGGCGAAGTGTCTCTAAAAATATTTGCAGTTGCTGTCCTTTTATTATGTATGGTCTATTAATGTACCGCAAAGTGGGAAGCACTTGATGTAAAACAAAGCCGCGATCATCTAAGTGTTGTGCACATGATCTTACTTCTTCAGGTATATAAATATTCTTGAGAACAAAAACGTTTACTCTTGAGTTGATCGATAATCTGTGCACATCATTAGCTGCATTGCAAAAAGCACATGTACCGTTTCGGGTTTGTCTCAAAACATTTAATCGTAAGCAGGCAGGATCCAGCTCCAAGGCCTGTAACTCTTCTACAATTGATACATTGCAGTTCAAACATATTCTGCTATGTTCATTTAAATCTAATGGTGCCATCCCATTGCCATCACGTCTGAACATAGCAATCGCTCTTTTTTGTGCATTCTCTTCTCCGCACATCCGTGCCATTTGTCGTGCAGGAAATGTATATATATATATATATATATATATATATATATATATATATATATATATATATATATATATATATTATTTGGGATAGATTAATTCTCATTGACCGATGGAAATACTTAGATTATGAAGTGGGTTGAAATGAAATGATGCCATGGATACGATAAATAAATTGTATTGACAATAAACTGTCACAAAGACGCATCTTCCGATTTCACTTTTCATTGTTAGTTTGTGAAGTTGAATATGGCTTACAGAATCCGGTTTCAATGTTACGTTTGTGAAATTACATTTCCTGCACGACAAATGGCTTTGACGCTCTGTATCTTAGAAACGAATTTGCGGACATGTGTTTATGGGAACTTTTTTCTTATTTCGACGTCAGCAACATGCTCCTAAAGTTTCTACACGTACTTAAGAAACACCCTGTACAATATGATTCCGTCAGATTTCAAAGTTGGGAGATATAAATTCAAAGTCCAATTGAAAAGTTTTTCATTGAATTTTCATCAATAAGTAGAAGTAATTTATGAGATTGTTGAACTGGATAATCTGCGTTTTCACCAATTTGGATTGTTTAGGCTTCAGTATTGTTCACAGGGATGTTTATGGGTTAAGTGGTAGAACAACAAAGTAGCATTCTGTGCTATCAAGTTGAACTTTGCCCTTTATTTTCATGTTCATTAGCATCTTTTTTTATGTAAATTCAGTTGTAAAATCAGTGAATGAAAATGATAAAGACGATATTATTATTTGAAAGATTCTACAATATATTCAAAATATTTCAAAAAATTTTGGTCGATTAAAATGTGTGCACTTCATATAAATCATCAGCAGAAGCCACTATTTTTATATGTCCTGTATATTTCATGTATCTGAGTAAACTCTCATCATCGAGTTTATCACCGAGTTATCTGGAATTCAAGGCATTCGGATATACAGTGTCACACATAAAGTTCACGACAAATGGAAGTTTTTTTTATTAATAGATATAAAGAAAATTTGACTTTGCAGTTAGTTTGTGCTTGAAAAATGAGTAAAAAACAGCATCTCTCCTTTTTTCATGTGCCACTATAAACCTGTAAAATTTGACATTTTTTTCGAAAATCCTCAAAAAATCAGTTTTTTTTTGGAAATTTCGAATAATGCCAAAGAAAAAAGTTGCTCGGTTTCCAATTTTATACATTTGCTCCAAATTTGGACTCTCTACTGTCACTTTGACTTTTTTACATTTTTTTTAATTTTTCGAAACTTTCGCTCTATCGATTCGAACGAAACATGATTCAAATTTCATGATTTTGATGAATATGAGACTTCAATATCATATCTTGCCCAGAAAATACCCACATTAGCCTGTTACCAGAAAATTAAAAATATGCACCTCCAGAAATTCGTCTTTGTTGTTGCAAAGTTCATCTAGTTTTTTCATTTCATTGTTAAACTATTCGGATTTTCAATGTATGGACGATAATATGATAGTATTCGAATAAACGAATTTCTCTTCATTCTTATTACACTCGTATTTCTTTTTTTAATAGACTTTTATTCAGTTTGATTATTTTTCTGACCAATCATTCAGTTACAAACAAACCCGAATTATCATACTTTTCTGTAAACTAAACAATGACCAACAGTTTCATAACTATTCATATTCATCAAAATTATGAAATTTGAATCATGTTTCGTTCGAATCGATCGATCGAAAAAAGTCGAAATGACAGTAGAGAGTCCAAATTTGGAGCAAATGTATAAAATTGGAAACAGAGCAACTTTTTTATTTGGCATTTTTCGAAATTTTCAAAAAAACTGATTTTTTGAGGATTTTCGAAAATGTCAAATTTGACAGGTTTATAGTAGCACATGAAAAAAGGAAAGATGCTGTTTTTTACACATTTTTCAAGAACAAACTAACTACGAAGTCAAATTTTCTTTATATCTTTTAATAAAAAAAACTTACATATGTCGCGAACTTTATGTATGACACTGTATATCAATAAGCAGGACTGGTGCGGCTTCATGAGAAATAGAACATCTTGTTTATAATATGTCAATCTGATTAAAGAAATGCAAACATCATTAATTGGATTCGTTCTAAGTATCCTTCGAATAATCTGGAAATGATTGAAACTCCAGAGCCTAATTTTTTTAGAATCACTGAAAAACTTGCTAGCTCTGGACTCACCCTGTATATCATGGGTCAGTGCAGGAATTATCAAACTCTATAGTGTATCTATATGGCCCAAATGAATAATCAATAATTCGTTTATTGTATATTGGAAAAAGTGTCATAAAGATGGGCCTTTACAATTTTGGAAATAATAACCTTAACACCCTGTACAGTCTAAATCGTTGAATTTAGAGCTCTGGTGATATGCAGACATTTGATCAACATCACGATTTCAACAACTTATGAAAAATTTGAGCTAATTTACCGAAATCCAATTTCCCATTGAAACGGTCCGAGGTTCTTACATTGAACTTAGGGGAAAATTTGCCTTTTTAGATAATTTTTCCGGTGTGAATATGAAAACTGCATGCAGATAGTACAAGTGCGGGTAATGCACAGATTTTTATTTTATTAGTTACCATCCAAAACTTGACAAAATGTCCTATCCTAAATAAAATAAAAATAATTTGTTTCGCTTTACCGTAAATGAATTGTCTCTTATAATATCACAAGAGCTTAAATTATTTCCAGGAATAATTTAAGCTTGCGTGGTATTCAGCAAGAAAATTTCACACCATAATTTGGATAATTTGGAAAAATATTATTAATCCAATCTGACATTTTAAATTAATTTCACTGCTTGTCAAGTCGACCATGTTTCTTTAAATAAAAAATATTACCAACTTTAGTGACACCAAATGCTAAAACTCACATGGGTATTAGATCAGTCTATCGCCCTTTCATAATTTTAGGTTACTAAAGGTGGTAGAAATATATTTTTTGTTAAAGTAATCCATAAAAATTCTAATGTAAAAAATATAATATTAACATGGTTTGTTGCAGTAGGTGGCCGTGATATAGGCGGCCATGCTTTTGACAGATAAGGTTTATATTGGTAAATTACATTGAGTTACTGTATAGTAAACCAGCAAACAAAGATATTCTTATGCAAAATATTTCTTGTAAGCATTTGCATTTGCGTTGATGCATAATAATTAAACAAATTTGTGTTTTCTGTTTAATGAATCTTTATAGCGAATAATAAATAATAATGTTAATTCTTATAGAAATTTTGCATTATTCACAGGTATATCTACAATATATAATGGTTGTAGATCATATGTTTACCTTTTTAACTGTCACAAAATTTCCACTTGAATATCGTGGCGCCACGAAAAAAATTCCGGAATTTTTTTAGTTGCCATGGTAACTGGTAAAAATTAAGGCATCCACTAGAGGTCAGATTATTTCCGGACATTTTCTAAAAATATTCATGATCGAGAAAAAAATTCCGGGTATTAATTTGACTCCGCGTGGTATTCGGTAAGAAAATTCCATGCAGAATTGTGGTGGAAAATCAAATATTTTTAAAATAATTTTTTTGATTCTCAACAATGCAAATAATTTTCTTCATCAAGTCACCAGCGAAACATAAAATGTGTGGTCGACTTGATTGTTGAGTTGCCATGGTAACCCTAACCTCGAAATTATTATTTCACTTTTGAAGCTGTCAAGTGGCACAACGTAAAGAAATGTTTCGCTTCGATCGAGAAAGTGAAGAAAATATTCGCCAGGATATTGAGCAGTTGACACCCGCGAATACCAGGAAATCGGAGTCAAGCGTATAAAGGCAGCTTACAAACTTTTGCGCAGAAATTTCGATAGAGCGGATATACCTGTGGAAGAACTGGCGCTTATTCTTGAAGACTATGGGTTCAACATGCGAAATTTTTTGAAAAGTATAATCGCAAATTCAATCCATTCTCTGACATACAATTTTTGAACGCAAGAGCTGCAAAAAATGCTAAGCGGCGGAAGCTGCAAATGGATCCAACCAAGAGAAAGGAAAGTTCATCTGCACTATAAGCAGACGAGCTGAGAAAAATTATTGAGCTTTGGGACGAAAACACTCCGGAAGGACTGCAGAAGAAGTTTTTCCACGTTGCCGGTCATGAATACGCCTGGAGAGGAAATGAAGGAGCGGCAACACAACTCGAATATTTTGTGGAGGAAATTGTCAATAAAGGGGTACCAACAGGCCGCATTGAGTATAACCCGGTTTTTTCCAAGACCACCCAAGGCGGTTCAGAGAAAATGGCTGATAGTAAGTGGCTAGTACCGAATACACTCAACGAAGAAATATGCCCAGTGAGCCTGTTCAAAAAACTATCAAGCAAGCGAGGCCCCATTAAAACGAAACGTTAATTTTCGACGCCAAATCCAAACTGGAAGAATTCCAGTTTCATAGGCTGGTACAAGAACAGTCCAGTTGGACAGAATCCAATATCTTCCTGGTTCAAATCCGCTGCATCATCGATTGGAATTGATGTCAAAAAGATCAAAATAACAAATCATTCTGCAAGGGCCACTGCTGTTTTACCTTTAGCCAAAACGGGAATTGGAGAACAGCAATTGATTAAAATAACCGGTCACGGTAGCATGCACTCAATAAAACCATATCTGCAAATAGACTCGGGCCATCATCAGAAAGTAAATGACGCAATGAGGTCTGCTTCAACTTTGGAAAAAACGATTCGAGAATCTCCGAATCAAGAACAAGCAACTACTTCCAATCAACCTGCCATAGTTTATAATAATTGCGTTTTCCATATAAACAATAATTGCAATAGTCAAAATGATATAAATAATTAGATTCATTCATCACTTGTAACCATTCATATAAAATAAAAAACTAAAAACTCATCTATTTTTGTATGTTATTTTTCAACTGCTGTAAACCTAGCTAGGCAAATATAGCAAATTTACATTTCGTCGAAGTTTCGATACCATCATCTAGGTATGTGTTAAAGCCTGCGATAATTCTGAAATTTTACTGATGAAAATGGCAACCTAAAGCGTAACGTAATATATTCTTCTATTTTACATCAATTTTGGATTACTACAAGTGGTAGAAAGTTATAATTTTATCAAATTTAATGTGCTTTGCAATTTCGGTAATGGCCATGACTTCTCAGCCTGCCCTTTAAGACATTGTTTTCTACTCATTGTAGTTACACGGTAATGCAGTTTTATAATGAAATATAATACATTCTTTGATTTTTTTTATTTACTTAGGGCTACCAAAAGTGGTAAAAAAAGAAAAAATGTTAGTTTTATAGATACGTACCTACAGGAACAGATTAAATGATAATATTCAGTTTGTCTTCAAACCAATGGACTCTTAGCCAATAAACTGTTGATTACTACTGATTGTAGTAGCTCAAAAGTACCATTTGAAACTTGCAACTCATTTTCCTCATCAATTCGACCACCAACAATTTCCTTTTGAGTATAAGACACACTACCACTGAGTTCAAACCGATCTTTTGGTGAAGACACCCGTGGAGTTCTTGCTTCCGGATATTTTTCATGGTAGATTCTGCTTGCTAATAAAGGATTTCTGTCAGCTTCGCCAATACAGTAGACCATATTCACTAATTCTTCGCTAGTGAAATTAATTTACAACAATTTTACGTGTACAATTATTGACAGTACAAGGATGTCAAATTTTACGAAAGCAGCCTACTAGATTCCTCAAAAATCATCCACATTTCTTATTTTCAACATATTTCGCAAACTACACAAAGTAGACCCCACAAATGTTATATTGACGAAAAGCTCTTAGAATATGCCATGTAATGGTGTAATAAAATACAGGGTGTTGCATTTAAAAAAATCGAGTTATTGCCATTTGTAAACCGTCATTTGAAAAAAATCGTAGTAGGCGATGGAACATTGACTTCAAATTCGCCAGTATTTCAAAAGATGCTCTGAAGCTTGAGGAATAGTCTGTGAAAAAGTAGGTTGAGTTATCTTGAAAGGTTCTGAAGTTATGAATTTTTCTGTGGGTCCATGCACGACGCGATTTTGACATATAAATTGGCATAAGTCAGAAACTATTGCAGATAGGTATATGAAACCAGGGTGCGTTATGTTGACAATTTAGTGGCGAATCCAAAAATGGAATAAAAAAGGAGGGTTGCCATTTAAAAAAATTGAATGTAGTCGTGTATTTTATTTTAAAACATCTTGTATATTGATGAACATATTTTCAGAATGTGCTCATTGTTGAACCTATCGATTAAAAAAAAAATCAAGTCGATTGCTTGCATATAAAAAAGTTATGGAACATGCACACACCCCTGGGTCACCCTGTATATTATGTGAACAAATAAAAACCAGTCAGTCAAAAATGGTCTGTTATTGCAAACGTCAAAAAATTTCCCGTATGATTCGCTGTTGGGTGTCCTACGAGAATAAAATTTCTACTAAAATACCTACGTTGCTATGGTGATCTGTCATAATAACGTATTTTGACTGGTTCAAAATTACATGCATGGAATTGTCAAAGTTATCCGGAAAATCTGCAAGTCAACGATCTCTTTCCAGAACTTCAAAATACATTTTTCTTGTAATCATTTTTGTTCATGTCGAAACTTGTCGAGATATCTCATTGTGATCGCGATCATAAAAAGCACGGCATATGAAAGATATCCGGAACAGAAAGAAGAAAAAAAACCGAGAGACAACTTATACCCCATATACAATACTCCCGTTCTACATTCCGTTCATTTGCATTCGCTGAAATTCCGAACAGAGCCTTTTGATGAAAGTACGTCTGTTCCGCCGTTTTACATGTTTTCGCAGCGATAGTTTATCGAGTTTCCGAAGGCAGTTTGGGTTTTTGTTGAGTCCCCGGAGTGAAATATAACTTGCCATGTTGGAGAAAACAAAATTAAATCACATACACCTCCAGGGAGGCAGATATATGTAATGACTCTGGTAGTCTGCAGAATGGCTTCGCAGTACAATAACATCTATTTTCAGAGAACCGTAATTTTGATGACATAGAAGAACCGTGTCTGTATTCTTTGCGTGAATAACGAAGATATATTTACGTGTATTGTGAGTTTGTTTATTATCACTTCGGAGATGAAAAGTCATGGAACGATGGGGTAATGATTTGTCAAAAAAGAGAGTGAGTACTTTATTTCAGTAACTTCATATAGAATAGAAAATCAAACGAAGTCGATTACATGTCAATAACAGTGACAGTTATCAAACCAGTCTTATCTTTTATCTTCCAGTCCTTTCAAAAGTTTCACGAACCTAATACAAACTTTTTTGCTTTTCTAGTTTTCGTCGCTCTTCATTTCCTCATTTCTTCCATACTCCTCTTTACATATATCTTTCTTTTACTTTCAACGCTCTTCATCTTGTGTTCGTTAGTCTTCAGACTATAAATATATTTCTATTTTCATTACACTTCCTCTCAATTTCTTAATTATTTTCCTCGTTTGTATTATTCTCCGTTTTATTTTCGTCGCCCATCATCTTGTTGTTTGTCTTTTGCACCTTTCATTCCTATTTCTTTTCGTCTTGTTTCGTTGTTCTTCATCTTATTTTCATAGCTCTTTATACTCCAATTTCTTTTCGCACCTCTGCTCATTTCATCGCATTTTTATTGCTTTCGTGGATGTTTACCTCTTTGTTGTTTACCTCTTTGTTTTTCTACGTTAGTCATTGTCCTTTTATCTCGCTTCTTCCTGTTTTCATTCGAGCTCCATACTTCACTATATCCCACAAATATACACGTCTTTGAAATAGCTTCCACTTATCCTTTTCGAGTTTGGGAACATGAACATAAGCCTCAAATCCAATATATTGATTTTGAATATGTCAAATTTGATCACAGCCTGACCATTTCTCTTCTGGGGTTATTTCAATTATGGCCGGTCTTTTCACCTCAAAATAAAGTCTCTGATAACTATCTATCGGATAAACTTCACAGGTTTACATATCCTTATCTGATAGATAGAGTTATCTGGAACTTATCTATAGGTGAAAATACCGGCCCTTAAGGTCCTGAGAGGTGAACCTTTTTCCAAATAGACAGCTGTTTTCACAGCGTTTTCCCAGTAACTCTTGAGTACACCAGCCACTAGAAACATGCGTGGCCTCTTCAACTGCAGAACGATTATTATCCCCTGCAATAACATTTTGCTCAAGAGTAAATAGGGTTTCATGATTGATACCTCGTATTTTAGGATATTTCCATTATTAAATTCAGAGCCAGAGAGTCAGTCCTCAAAAGTGATAATTTTATTACCAGTTCCATTCTATACTCGAGCTTGAAACTATACAACATTTGTCTTCACCGATAGAAATCATCAATAAATATCAACATATATTTATTTCCATATGAAGATTCAGTACTGAAAGGACCACAAACTGAATGTACAATATCGGGAATTTTCTCTGAACTCCTTGTTCTGATGTTGCTTTCCACCGACGCAGACATCAGAAATTTTATCATTTTCCTTTGAAAAATTCACACGATATGCTATTTTCATTGTGAGCTGTAACGGCTCAAGTGTCCCAGTCTTGAATACTAGTGATCTGCAATCTTTCCTATCTACTCTGAATACATGCTCTCCCAAAGCAGACGATGAATCCATTTTATGCATATCTACCTGTAAACAAGCAGATAACAATACTTCACCATCTATTTTACATTGATCTTGTCTTTGAAAAGAACAGCCTGTAGAATGAAATACTGAAGTGAAACGTTTTTTTACTGCTTCCGAAACAGAAATAAGATCAGCAGTGAAATTCTACACAGAAGCGACATTTCTAATAGCATTTATCTTAAAGGAAGGGTTAAGAAGAATTAGTAATTCCTGAACCTTCACTATAATGTTCATCACTATTTGCAGAAGTTACTTCTGAACCTGCTTAGCCTTACAATTATTCTGTAACATACAGAAATAATATTATTCAAAAAACCAATGAAAGGATATAAGTAGTACTTCTTGAATTCTAAATCTTCATCGGTATTGTTCAGCTTCGCGCATTTAAGTATGATGTGCCCTGATTCCTTGCAGTTAAAATAAATGCCTTTTCTCGCCATGAATCCTCCATCTTTCGTTTCTTTGCTTTTTTTTGTTTCTTCCTAAATTTCTTGTCTATTGCTGCCACTGCTGATTCTGCTGCAGAAATTGATGTCCTCTCGTTAAGAACTTCTGACCTTACCATCTCAGAAGTAGTTTGTATATTTAAATTTTCCAGTGCCGTGATGAGGAGGTCATATCTGAGTGTTGAACCACCAATAGCTATTTATATACCAAGTGCGTTATAAAGATCCTAACGCCCGATGGGCGTTATGGGTCTGTTAATAATAGCAACCGTTGCTAAGGTATTATAAAGCAGTATTGGACAAGTGAAAAATAAATATATTTGCTCCTATGGCCTCGTCATCGATTTCATTTATAATGTCCTCTTGGCTAACTCCGTCATTTTGGTGAGATATTCTTCCATAGTGCGAATATCAGACGAACGTATTCGATATAGCGTTCTACCAAGTCCATCTTCATGTGCCTTAGCAAGCTTACCCCAAGCCTCCTCAGCTGTCTAGGATTAGATCAGCTCCTTCTAGAGTTAAATAATAATAATAATAATAATATTTTTGTTTCTTTGGTTGAAAAGTACAATTGAAAAATCAATGTCCAATATACAAAGAAAATGTCAAAAGAAAAGACAGCAAACAACACACAATTTCTCATTACAAGACAGTCAAAAAATATAAAAAAACATAAAAAAAAAATTGTAACACCAGAGTATTCGCTGATTCAGAACAAAACACTTAGGAGTAAACAGTACAACCAAATCTGCTAAACCTGAAGATCTCATGTTAGTCGATTAGTGAATTCTTGATTGGTGTAACAAGTCCTTTGAAGTAACATTTTTTTCAGCTGTCTTTTTAATACATTAAAATTTGCAGAATTCTTAAGAGTTATTGGAAGCATATTGTATAATTTACACCCACTGTACTCTACGCTTTTTTCATACAAGGAAGTTCTATGAGCGTTTGTTAGGATTAAATCTCTAGAACGAGTATTGTGGTTATGTGATGGACGATGGGAAAGAAAAATGGATTTATTTTTGTAAACGTATGCGCTAGCCTCTAATATATAAGTGCTGGCAACTGTAAGAATTTTCAGCTGTTTGAAAGCATCTCTACATGAGTCTCGGTACCCTAGCTTGGCAATTATTTTAACAGCGTATTTCTGGAAGAGAAATATCCTTTGGACAGAAGCACTCATACCCCAGTTGAGTATACCATATCGGAGGTGTGCATGGAAATTAGCATGGTACAATGTTAAGAGTATACTAGGGCGGCAGTGATTTGACATGAATCTAATAGAATAGCAGCTTCTCTTCAGTTTAGTACACAATGCATCAATATGATGATTCAATATTTATTTTTTGTCTAAAACAATTCCTAGCATATTTACAGTTTCTACTGGACTAATTGATTTTTCACTGTTTTCATAGAGTATCACATTCGATTCCCTTTGACCGCGTCTGCTAAACAATATGGTGTTACAAATTGTGAAAGGCTTTCGCGGCCATCGTTGAATGAATGATGGTTTTTCGGGTTTTTAGGCCGACGTTTATTTAGAGAAAAACTCGACGTTTCGCCAACACGAGTGGTTGGCATCTTCAAGAGAAATGTTTACAGTTTCGATCACTGAACACTACTTGTTTGGTATGCGTTGTACTCGTACCTGCGTCCGGTGCCATCGTCCCTGCGTCGGGTACCCCCTCGGATTCATTAATTTCCCGGTATGGTGTTATTACTGTTTTCTTGAGAACAGGTAGCCATGCTTTATTCAATTGTAACTCTTCTTCAATTCTCTTGAAATTGTTGGGATGTTTTTTGATTTCGATTGCTTCTCGGAAGAGTCTTGGATAATATGCATGTGTTGTGGCAATTACTTGGGTTTCTTCGAACTTCACTCTGTGATTGTTATTGTTAAGCGCATGTTCTGCGACAGCGGATTTTTCTGAGTATCCTAACTGGCAATTGGCCTTGTGTTCCTTTATTCTGGTATTTGTGGAACGCTTCGTGGTTCCGATATAAACGTTGCCACAGGTGCATGGAATGCGGTACACCCCAGATGAGCTTAGTTCATCACGTTCGCCGATCTCAAGTGATCCTTCAGTTTCTTTGAAGGTTTATATATGGTTTTGATATCATACTTTCGTAGTATACGGCCAATCCGATCTGTGACCCTAGGAACATACGGTAGGAATGCTTTACTTTGTGACTGTTGGAGAGACTTGACAGTAGGCTTATTGTTCTATAATTATCTAGGTCATTCACATCACCTTTTCTAAATAATGGGCATACTGTTGCAAGCTTCAAATTTTTTGGAAAAATTCCATTTACAGAGGACAGATTTATCAAATATGTCAAGGGACGACATAGTTCATGGCGGCAGTTTTTCAGCAGGTTATTAGAGATAAAATCATGACCAGAAGCATTTGAGTTTTTCAGTTTGAATTTATTGGTATATTTTGTACAAGGAAATTTAAATCGCAGCACCTGTTTTCAATCAATGGCTTAATGAAATTCTCATTAAACTTAGTAGCTAGTTCTTTTTCTCCAATATCAACATCAGTATCTTTAACGGTTATTACACTATTCCGTTTAGGTTTTTTTGAATATGGTTAATGATCTGCCAAGTAGTTTTTGATTTGTTATCAGATTTCAAAATTTGATAGTCATGATACTCTTTTCTTGCACAACTTAATTTTTCTCTATACAGTTTACTGTAATATTTACTTATTTCCTTAAAGTTGTCATCCTGCTTTGCAATTGAGGTATACAGAGTTACATTATTTTTCAAATCTTGCAATTCAGGTGTCATAATATAATCATTACCCTTTCGTGTTTTTTTAGTGAATCCTCTCAATGGAAAAGAAATATCAAAATAATACAAAAGCATCTCTGAGAAAACATTGTAGGCCAAGTTTGGACAATCTAGTGCATACATATCCGACCAATTTTCATTCTTCAAGTAGTCACGAAATCTTGAGATGTTTTGTTTACAGAGATCCCTGCTGAGGTAGTATTTGTTTTTATGATCACTTTTTTTTTCTTCCATAACTAAAAATTGTGCAAAGTGATCTGACATCTGACAAATGCAACTCCTTCACTGTTACTTCAAAGTGCCTATTACATTTAATGAAAAAGTTATCAATACATGTATCGGAGTATGATGAAGAAATCTGTCATACTATGTAATGTCAAGTTTCTCTGTTTGTTTAATCTCCTTCAGGATATCCTGTTATTGCTTTCCATAGACCTTCGTGCACCGGTTTCATTTAAAAAATGTAACCAATTCTATCATAAGCGGTTTGGTAACAGCCCAAGACACTACTTGACTGAATATTCATTATTTCGAATCCACTTTCCAGGACTGGTTCAATGGCAATAAAATTTCACCAGTATTGCATGCTTAAACGCATTGAACAATGCTCTGGGCATATAACTTGTTGTGAATATAACAATAAATATAGAAAATAGGAAAAAAATCATAAACAAATAACAATATTAAAAAATCATAATGACCACATATCTTATATGACTTCTACAAATGATTTTATTGTTGAGATTATTCATATTCTTCGTATATTTTTTAACCTCGAAATAATTTAAAATACATTTAGTATTCGACAAACATTGTATGATGCTTCAGAAAACAGCTTATAAAATGATAGACATTCTTCTTCACAAACAAGGGATTGGGAGGATATCGGTGAAACTCTCAAGTCATCATACTCGTGCCATTTGTCTGCGTATGGATGAATACAGTAGGCTGTGTAATGTCTTCAATAAGTTAACCCACCATGGTTATATAGAGCATAGAGATTGGCCTGAGGAGAATTTACGTTATCTGTTGCAAAATCAGTCATATCTGAAACTTCCAAAGGAAAATCAATTTTGATGTTCTTTTTTTGTGTATCTCTCCGTTGATGATCTTTTCAAATGAATTATTAATGTTTCATGGAATTTATGGATTGACAAAGATTCTGTGCATGTTCTCCTTTCTTCACAATTTGAACAAGTGGGTTTATTGCCACCGTCTAAAGTATCCCCCATAATAAAAAAGTACTATATTGTGAGAGACTAAGTTGGCCTATTTTCTTCAGAATCGAAAGTGAGAGATCCCAGAAAGGTTCAAAGGTGACTGAGCGATATCCACAATAGGTACATTTTATTGTTGATTTTAACTGACCAACGAAATTATCCATTCTTATTGAGCTGTCTATTTTTATATACCTAGACCATGATTCATTGACATTCTCGTGATCACTTAGTTTTTCATCTATTTCTGTTATTATTGTAATCCTGTTATCATCTTCTTGAACGCCTTCCAGACAGTATATGAGAAGCTCATGGGCGTCCTGTTGGTTATAATTCATGAAACGTGGAGCAAATGTTGGTATCGGTCCACAGATTTTATTTGACTTCTGGAAATGCTTTTATTGTTGAGATTATTCATATTCTTTATACATTTTTCTACCTCAAGGAAATTTAAAATACATTGAGTAGTCGACAAACATCGTTTGATGCTGTTCATGAAACAAGTATTGCCAATATTCTTCAATTCCTTTAGAACTTACATTTCTTCAGAATGAGGAGATTGTATGTTGACTGGTATCCTAGATGATCGGATTGAAAATTCATCTCCATCGGAAATGGGATGAACTTTTGGGTTTATCAAGGAGAATTAACTGTTGCTTGGATGGGATTAGTGGGGTGTGAGAAAATTTCATTAAATTTTTGGGACGTAGAAAGTGAACCCTTGACTGATGAAGCATTTCTCCTTTGGATTATATTCAGAGCAACGAAAATTTTGAATTGATATTCTTTTTTAATCAAAATAGTATATGAAAGACAAGTGACGAAAACTAATTATTAATTTTTGTACATAAACAACTTAAGAGTGACGGTTATTGACAGTTTGTTGTGGAGATATTTTCTACCTAGTGCAGCAAGTGCTAGTTGCTTTGAAATGGATAATTATTATTACAAGAGTTAATCTTTATGCAAGTTTCGTAAAAATTGTTAGTGTGAATCTTTCTGAGAAAAGATTCTCTTGTCTTAATTCACCCCACCTTTGAAGACATCCTCTATATGAATCCACTAATCGTTAGATGACAAGAACAAGAACTCTCCAGGAATAAATAAAAGAAATGGACTGAAAACTATTTTTCGGTAGCAAATCACGATCTCTCAAGAAAGATATCAGGTGCAATTCTCGCCAATGAAGGTCCGAACACGATCCTAAACTTGTCAATGACATCGTTTTCACTCGACAGCCTTTTTCATGCTCTCGTCTCTGCGGGTATTGAATTTCAGTTGTCTTCCAGACCAAAGAGAACAAAAACAATCGAAACCGATTCGAGACTGATGTATCCTACCTTGACAGAAATAATGGGGAAAACAGTGGCGTGCACTTGGAACGAAAACTGCCGTTCACGTGTTTGTCACACAATAATACTTGATTTTTGCAGTAAATTCATTTTAGTGGTTTCTATCATTAACATTTTCTAGAAAAGTTGACAAATTCTTTTTAATTCTTATTTTCGGAAACATGGACCATCTCAACCTCTTTCTATAATATAACAGTAATCTTTGATTGAATTATGTGGTGACAACTAATATGAGCTAGTGAGAGCAAATATGAGGATGAGTATTATGAGGAATGAATCTATGCTCACAAAAATAACCAATTCCAGATCTTATCCAATGTTTTCCGAGAGTTATTCAATATTCAAGAAGAATCATACTGAGATGGCTAAAATCTAAACTCAAAATTGGATTAGATTAATTATCCTTTGTTCAATTCTTCTTGTTACATAATATAGCGTTGTGTAATACTCAGAATTAGATGACAAACAATATACCTTTGAATGTATTGATTTTTTCTATTAAAGTTACTGAATTTCTGTACTTGAGTAGGTATCCATTATTGGTAACGTACTCAGCAAATAACAAGGCGCAGTCGTGAGAACAACTACAAAGTCCAATAGTATGTGCGATACTGTGAGTGAAATTTAATTGAAAGTATGGAATATTGAGCAGTGACAGTATTGTCAAATGAAGATTTTTAAGAAACCGATGAAGATGGTTACGGAAGGTGATTTAGCTACGAACTGGAAAAATGCATATTGCGGTTAGAGTTATACAGGGTGATATGTAATAAGTGTCCGTATTTAACAGGACGATTCCTCAGTTATTTATAAGGTAAAAAGTTCATATAAACATGGGTCCGCAAGGCCTTCAGTTTTGAGATAGAGGGTGTTGAAAATTTATTTTTATTTTGGTGTTTCGTGAATAAATTTTGAAATAATGTCTATATTTGAACAGAAATTGGTATTTGGGGACTTTTCAATATGAGAAATTCAAATTTGATCTCTGTTTGGCACTTTATTGTAGGGGGAGCCACCTACAGGTCTTTGTCTCTTTAGGGGAGTCACAACTTTTTCGTGCATGTATGTATCACATTTTTACGTGAAAAAGGAATACTTGTCAAAAGTCGCGACAAGCAGCCGTTTTCGAGATATTTTAATTTAAATTAACCGATGCATCCAATCGCCTTCTCATTGATTTGCGAACTCTTTGAAAATTAAATAATCAAATAGGCTAGTAAGTTTATTCCAATGTTTTTTTTTGTGCTGTCATTTCAAAAATTATACCTTGACGCATGGTTAAATGGTTTTATTTGTTACTAGTGTGATTATTTAATTGAAAATGGTAAACTTCACCAATGCAGAGTATGCTGACATACATTTTACATACGGACTCGCTAACGGAAATGCATATGAGGCTAGACGTTTATATCAGGAGCGTTATCCGAACCGCACAACTCCTAGTTCAAAAACCTTTTCTAGAATTCACACTCGGTTAAGGGAAACAGGAAGTTTTGAGAAAGCTAGTCATCTGTCGGGTGCACATCGGATGGTATAAGAACCCCAGCAACCGAGGAAGCAGTTCTTAATCTGGTAGGAGAACATCCGGAAACAAGCTCCAGGAAAATAGCGCTGACGTTGAACATTTCTCATGTTCTGGTATGGAAAATTTTAATTGATAATTTGTTATATCCCTAAAATATTCAGAGAGTTCATGCACTCCTCCCTCGTGACTATCCGTTACGTATCAACTTCTGTCGTTGGTTTCTCCAACGTCTTATTCAAAATCCTTTATTTGAAAATCAAATCCTGTCTACCGACGAAGCAAATTTCTCACGCAACGCTATACGTAATTTTCACAACAATCATTTGTGGTCAGAGGAAAACCCCCATGCGATACAGGAATCACATTTTCAAGAACAGTTCTCTCTCGACGTGTGGGCAGGAATCCTTGGAGATTATCTGATAGGCCCATTCTTTATTCGTCATTTTCTTGAAACAGATTTGCCTATTTTACTGGAATATGTGCCGCTTAGACTACGACATGACATGAAATGTAGTTTATGCATGACGGTGCCCCGGCACATTTTAGCATACAAGCGCGATAATTCTTAGACCAAACTTTCGGCAACCGTTGGATAGGCCGGGGAGGGCCTCAACCATGGCCCCCTAGGTCACCAGACCTTAATAGTTTAGATTTTTTCCTGTGGGGACATCTAAAATCCTTAATAGATAATAGAGAAGATTTAAGAAATCGAATAATTGACGCGCAGATCGATTCAAGATACTCCAGGAATTTTCCAAAGAGTGCGAGAATCATTGAGAAGATTGGATGCGTGCATACAGGCAGGAGGTGGACATTTCGAACATTTATTGTAATTTTGAATTAGATTAATATTTAGTGTTCCGTTATTTATGGTTTATTAGGAATTAGCTTTTGAAATGTTTCTAGGTTATATAAAAAAACAAATCATTTTATTTCATTATTGGACAAACATCGATTAATTTAAATTAAAATATCTCGAAAAAAGCTGCTTGTAGCGACTTTTGACAATTATTCCTTTTTCACGTAAAAATTATAGTGGAATATGTTTTTTTTCTAGAAAATGTGATACATGCATGCACGAAAAAGTTGTGACTCCCCAAAAGAGACAAAGACCTGTAGGTGGCGTCCCCTACAATAAAGTGCCAAACAGAGATCCAATTTGAATTTCTCATATTGAAAAGTCCCCAAATACCAATTTTTGTTCAAATATAGACATTATTTCAAAATTTATTCACGATAAACCAAAATAAAAATAAATTTTCAACACCCTCTATCTCAAAACTGAAGGCCTCGGACAATGTTTATAAGAACTTTTTACCTTATAAATGACTAAGGAATCGTCCTGTCAAATATCGGACACTTATTACATAACACCCTGTTTATCATATGCAAAGGATGTGCCGCTAAAGACTGGAAGATTCAGGCAGCATTATCATTACATATTATTATTGGAGAGAAAGCGTTGAAAATTATTAAGAGTTTGGGATTATCCAAAGATATCAGAGGAAATAAAACAAAACTGATGGTTGAATGAGAAAAATATTTCATTCCTAAGAAGAATCTTACTGTTGAACGACACGAATTCAAGTTCAGGGGAGTAACGAAACATTTGACATATTTTTGAAAGATTTGAAGGCCATGCTGTCATTCTGTGAGGTTGGAGATCTCAAGAGTGATTCAACTAGTGACAGAATTGCATGTGGTATCAATGATGTAATAAAAAATTGTTAAGAAAGGAGGAATCAGACCTGGAAAAACCGATTAAGATCTCATTGGATTTGGAGACACTGTAGAAATATCACTAAGGTAAAACACAATTGAATTTCCACAGATTGATTATCTTCGCGACATGTTTCAATACACAGTAGGTATCTTTCTCAAGCGAATATAATACACTACAGTAATACACTGTATCGCTTGAGAGAGATAATTTGTATCCAAACATGTCGCGAAGACAATAAATCTGTGCTTTACCTTAGTTTCATTTACTATGAATTTCAATCAAGTACCGGCCACGTCATTTCAATAAACTGTAGAAATGCATAAAATGAAGAAAAAAAGAATACACCAAGAGTTGACGGAAACAAATAACTTCAGAATTTGTCAGCGACTAAGGGAGACTGAAAAAATCGGAACAAATTTGTACTCGTTGTGGCTATTCATATCATTTGAAGCATATTTTTTTTTAATTCTAGCAAAAAAACAAATCATTTTGCGAACACTTGTAGATTGAGTGTACGAGTGGAGAATATCACGAGTATGCGTAATACTGATGAATTACAGGGTGATTTTGCATCAGGTGTTACTGACAACTTCCATTTGGAAGATGAATGGATTGAAACTATTTTCATTGTGGAGTTGAAAAGGTGGTTCCTGCCAATTTAGATACTGGGCCCAAATGAATGCATTACAAAAAAATTGAGTTGTTACTTCGAATTTACAACATTTCTTGAGACCCTGTAGTTATAAAATACCAAAATATTCTGGTAGTAGAATCATTGTATATGAAAAATGTAATTAAGATGTAGTTTTTCAGGATACTCAATATGATCTAGAGGCTGTTGTGTATGGAACAACAGCCGATTTTGGGAACAAAAGCTATACGTTTACTGAAACGAGTCCATGGTTTGATTGGTTGATTTCGAAATAAAAGACAAATATGAACCCAGTGTGGCACTTTTGCTACACCTTCTGGGTAGTACGGTTTCAAAAGACTTCCATTTGGTCTTTCTGTATCTCCAGATATTTTTTACAGGTTGTTATCAGAAATATAAAAAAAAAACAAATGTAAAAGATTTTATTGATGATTTAATCATTCATTCTAGAGTAAAATTGAGCATAAACAAATCTTGCAACGAGTTTTATAAAAAGCAAAAGAATGCATGGTTAAATTCAACAAAGAAAAATGTGAAAATGTTATTTCTTCAAACCAGATACATAGATCATATGAATAATTGAAAAAGACATCCTCTGACAACACTGATGTATATTCATCATCATTAGAATATGGAATACACCATTATACTATTATACTCCATCACCAGCTCAACTGTTATTCAATCGGAGGTTGATATACCAATGTGAAATGATGTATTGAACCCCAGGATTATTTATCATAAATCTTATTTAGAAAAACAAAAAATGGATCAAACGAAGTATTGTAATCGAACAGCTAAGTAGAAATTCAGGGATTTAGAAAATAAATGATAATGTGATAATTTTACCTAGGGATAATTCTTGGAAACCAGTACTTACTCTACGAGTAGACCACAAACCTAGAGCATATTGGGTAGAAAATTCCAATATGATTTTGAATAGAAACAGGAAATTCCCAAAAAAAGTCCCGACATAGATATTGTGAATGATGACAATAGTAAAATTCATTAAAATTTCTGTAATGAGAATGGGGGTAGTGCACAAAAAAAAATAATAAGCCTAATATCAATCACTTCTAGTGATTGGCTACGTATTCATTCCTACAACGTATTTTTCATTACTACAATGCCAAAAATTTATCAAAAATAATGAATTTTAGTTACTGGACAATCAATAATTTGGTTGACATAATGAACTCTAGTCCATTATGATCACGTAGTTATGTCATAGAACTGATGAAAAAAGTCATCTATATTATGTTATACATTAGAACAATGTATAAATTACATTAAATTCATGCCTACAATTTGATCAATACTTATGTACACTTGAGCATTACGGCGCATTGTGATAATGCCCATTTTAATAACGCCACGCTCAATAAGCATTACATCAATGTGTCAGCCTTAATGGATAATCCATTAAAGTTTCATTCCCAATGCATGAAAACATCGACCAATGTCTAGTTCGTTATAACAATACACTACCTCCTTCGCCTAAGGTATTTGGTCATTCTATAATGTGTGAGAGCATTGAGATGATGGCCAAAAGGATTTTCGGTTGATACATTTTTCCCTGCACCACCGCCTCTAACGGCCAGACGGAAGAAGATTTGATTGTGTTCGAGTCGATTCTTGTGGTACCTAGCGTGGCCTAAGTGTTTTTTTAAAAGATTGTTATGTAAGGTTAGTACTGTATCTGTTTTATTTTTATTTTGTTAACTTTCTGTGGCGTATGAATGAAAGCTTTTGTGTGATCTAAAAATCATATCGGTGATTTTTTCAAATTTTTTCAAATTTAGTTACAATGGACATTGCTTAAAGTTTTTGTCAATTCCGATAAAACCGAAAATTGTATGGAGCTGAGTCAAAAATAAAAAAGTTGTAGGAGCGAGCTAACTTCCGCTGTTCTATTTTACGTATGCACCGTGTGTAAAGATCATTTTATTATTATTTACTAAAACAACGTTCTCATTAAAAAGGAAAAGTATTTCATATGTCTGGAATTCCCTACTTTTTATTCTCGACCGTAATACTTGTAATATTTACTTCTAGATGGTCGAGATGCGGCAGTATTGTGGGCTCTGCATGAATATTTCGTGCCAACCAACAAAGTGGTGAAAAAAGACATGACTGGAAAATCTCAAACGACAAAATTCACCATCAGAGACTCACAGCTATCGTTCTTATACATTGCAAAAGTGCCACAAGAAAGAGAAGATGACTTCTTGAATTTAAAGAAGTCATCAATTCAACCCTTTGTTTTTGCAATCGGTAAGACATCACAATAATTGAAGAAGTGTAGCCGAGTGGTTTAAGCGACAAATATAAATTTTTCAATGTTCTGAAAGCAGTTGATATTTGTTTGAAAATAATTTATGTTTTTTATTTAAGATTTCCTTCAGAAAGTGTTATGTTTTGGTCATTTATTGAAAAATATTCCTTCAACCTCAATCCAGAGACTGTATATCTTATGTAAAAATTTGAAAAACCATAAATAAACGTTTTGAGATCAAGCCAATGGATCTTTCATTTCTGTTCGAACAAATTTTTGGTATACCTAATACTCGTTTCGGTAGTGCACAATGCTACAGTGTAGTAAATTAGAAAATGAGAAATATTCAAAATATGATGGAATTTCTATTCATGTTTGATTCAATACATAAGTTACATATACAGGGTGTAATCTAACCTCTTGCACTCCCGTGAAGGACGGGTGTATGATACCATGTTATATCGAACGGCAGGTGTGAAAACTGCGAAAAAAATTGTGTAAATTTTAGAATTTGTTGAAAAATTCGTCACCTGTAATTCGTTTTAACATGGCATCATACACCCGTCTTTCACGGGAGTGCAAGAGGTTAGATTACACCCTGTGTATGAAATATAAGACCCAAATCACATATTATATTGAAATATGCAGCTTGTTGATATCAGTGGAACCAGAAAAAAGTGCTATCGATCTGACGAAAAATATGATGTAAGTACATTGTAATATATTTGAAAAACCAAAGTTAGTGTCCATTTCAGAAATCTAAAAGACCATTGAAATTAATATTCAAGTTATTTCAGCCATTTAATCTCCTTTCGTATCTTCAAAAACAAAAAAGTTAAAAGGGGGTTCAATTTTAAAAGACAACTCTGTAACGCATACTTTTAGAATGATGTTTTTTGTTATCATATTAATGTCTTCGAACATTGAACGAATGATTGAATGATGTTCAGAAAGACATTTTGGGCATGGGTAAAAAATTATGTTCAGGTGATTGAATCAATGTCCTGGATACATCAATGTTAATGACTGCGATTGGTTGGTCGATGTAAAGAAAACATTAATATCATGATTAATATTTATGTACTCATGGGATTGGAACGATGAAAATGATGATCGACTCATACACAATGGTCATTAATATAATGTATTTCGTTTTGAAATCCAGGTGATGAAATTAATGCCTCTCAAGGATTGATATAGTAACTCGAACATCAGGCAATCAGTAATGATACATTGAATCGATGAACTCGGGCATCGGTTGAAAATTAATGTCTAAATTTATTCCCGCGATGACTTTTTTGATTATATGTACGTACCTATTTCGTTCTGTGTGAGACAGAGATGAGTAATGAAGTGATAGAATTAAATTTTGATGAAAACGATGACAATGATATTGTGAAGGTGGTTGACAAAAAATCTGATGTAAATGAAACAGTTGCTATTAATGATTATTGCTGTGTATTATTCATTACGTCACTACCGTTAAGGTGGTCATGCAAACAATTACACCTAGATCGTCTTGGCTCGAACACAAAATGTAAATCAACCAAGACAGATACTTTATTATTTATTAATTTTTCATTCCCGTATTAGATTTATCGCAGTATTCGAAAACATATTTTGCTTCTCGCATGCGGAACGATACTTTTGCGTTCTCGATTGGTTATTTAATAAAAAAAAAATTTCATTCTCAAACGAAATAATATCATTTCGCATTCTAGATAGAAAAATATCTATTTTCATCACGCTGATTAATCTAGATCGAAGGTATCAAACGATCGATCCACATTTCCCGAACATCCAAACAATCGGTGTACAATATAAATGCAACATGCGATGAAAATTTCACTAACAAATATCGGTAAGCGAGGTTTTCCGGTTCACCATTATATTATTCGAAACAGGAAATGAATTTCATTCAAAATCTTTCAAGTTTTCTCTCACACTGCAGCGCTTTCAGGTGAGCTCCATTATAATCATCTCCGCATCATTTTTCATTCTTGACAGGTGATTGTGTAGATTTTATACACAAAAGCATAATGATCCAGCGGAGAGGTACATGCCAAGTTGATTTTAATTTAATATAGAACCTGCACGGACCATAATGAAAGTTTTTGTTAAAAATGAGTTTACATGGGTAAATAGAAAGGTTGAGTTGGGTATTATTGCGTTCTGAACTTCAATCGTCTGTCTCACTTTGAAAAAGTCATTATCAGGCGATTCCGAAAGAGAATATTATTTTTTATTAGTTTTTTGAGAAACTATTTTGTTGTATTTCGACGAGCGATGCAAGGAGTGCCCCAAGGAAAGGAGTGCGTCTTATGAAACGGTTTTTTTCTATATTACTTGTTTGAATGCATTATACTTCTGGTTTTGGATTCAGTTTGATTCTACCATTTCGTTTCCACAGCACACTTAAGTGATACGCTTGAATTTCGTTATGACTTTTCAACAAATAATTAGTGTAATTGGATAGTTATCCACCTTTTTTTCGATCTGAAACCATCAATAGATTCTAGATTCGTCGTGAAAATAAGAATCCAAAAATGCATTTCTGTCATTTGAAGAAATTTACTTTTTCTACAAATAAGAGCCTTGTCAGTGACGTAATATGTCAGTTGTGAAACAGCCGTTGAAAGGACATACAAAGCTATTTTCGATAAGAGTACGTGTGTCTTTTACGTGGATTTTCTGCGAAAAACTAATTCCTACTGAAAAGTTTTTGGTATTATGGTGATTATTGATTGAGTGTGTTCAGAGTGAAGTGCTTGCATAAGTTTGTATAGCTGTAATAAACATGGATTTCCCATTTTAAAAATATGTTGTCATGATGATAATATCACAAATAAATAGTTTTCCTTTTTACATTTTATAAGATAAATTATGAAGATATATGATGTTATGGGTTGTAGTAACCTATCCAATAGAGACAAGTATGTAAAATTATCAAATTTCCTTGTATACAAACTAGACCGACAGGTAGAAACTGCAGAGTACAGAGACGTGCTAGTTGGACAGCAGCTCTTCATAGGTGTGAAATCAGTAACTTATCACGAAAGAGTAAACACAGTATGGAGAAGATTCCAAAATGTTTCACTGATACGATAGCAAATCATTCATTTGTAGACTCTGAACATTTCATCACATGTTATGAGCTGGAAAAAATGTATCAGCTGGGTATGTGAGTATAAGCATACCTCAATGTCAACCAGAACATCCAGACTATGTACCTTCTCAAGATATGTGGAACGAAACAAAAGCTACGGAGTTACAGCTAACATTGAAGTTAACATTGTAAAATGTTATGGAAGAAGCAAAGTCCTTTCTAACTGTACTCTCCATTTTGGAACATGAAAGCAATCAAAATTTATTATACTATGAACGCTTTCCGTTTTTTATACATGTATAGTTCAAATTTTTCGGATACATATGAAAGGAAGTTTCGAATGTATGTATTTCATCACTGTGAGTGATGAATTCATTGATAAATGAAGTTTAATACTGTTAATTTATTATGTGTGGCTTGAAGACGTCAATGAATGCAGAATCGTCGGTGATTTTCTGAAATGTATCCAAATTCTTATACTCTTTATTATCGAAATCCCAATTTCAAGTTTCTTGAATAATATGAAAGGGTCCAGAGATGCGCTGAATTGAAACTTGGTTTTCCACTTCAATCGGCTTAACATTTTGTCAAAATACTATAACTCTTTCTCAAAATTATTAATTTTTTTAAATTATCACAACTCAGTTTTTGCTTGGCTTCACAAGAGGATTTTTATGCTTCTTCACCCAACCACATTCATCCAAATAATAGAAGAACTCATTTTCAAAATTCCCTTGACATTTATTGAATCATACACACGAAAAGAATAATGTTGCCACAAGGCCGGAGAATTGATAAATGAGCATTTAACAAATAGAGATAGATGTACATGCTGTCAGAGGCCAGAGCTGAGGAGATGCCAATGGCTACTAATAGTGAATTTTGAGTGCCCTATTTGTAAATCATGTAATTGTATTCTTGATATTTATGTTATTCAAAACATGCATTTTCACAAGAAATTAATTTCTATGAAAGAATTCATTGGTAAATGAAATAAATAGATGGATAAATAGATGGATAAATAAATGGATATATGCTTTTTTGTCCAAGAATGAATTCTCATTGACAACATGTGATAAATTAAAAAGGAGGCAAATCATAATCTTATCATGAATACATATACATACTTAAAACGATATACGTCACAAAAAAGAAAAAAAATTGTATAAAATAGTAAAGAGATGAAATAGTGATATGATTGCAACATCGTCTATAGAGTAAATTTGAAAATATTAAACATATTTGGATACAATTCTTTTATAAAAATAAAATAAAAAATTTTCGTAAATAGCAAATTTGTAAAAATTTTACACAGCGTATGAACAATGAAAATAAAATTGGTGTTAATATAAAATTATAAAAATTAAATGAAATTGATGTGAATATACAATTTCGCCAAAGACAAAAACATAAATTATCAAAATAATTAAATTGCTTACATAAATTAATAGCCTCTCATCATGATATCCCTGCAAGCTATAGTAAGCCTTTTGAAGAAGCAAATCTTTGACCAATTTCCTGATTTTTTTTGGATCAAGCATATTTTTGAGAAATATTGGTAAATGGTTGAATATTCTTTTGTCATCATACATATTGGAGTTTTTTTATAAAACCTGAATCAGCCATGAAAGGTTGAAGAGGTCACAGACACTAATTAATGTATATTAATCTACTTTATATCCCTGTTCTTTAAGATATATGTTAAAGTGTTTCTATATATATATACATTTTTATTTCTTCACAAATGTACATTATTAGTCTTGGACTAAATAAAGGATTGACATACTTATTAAAATCCCAAACAACATGAAACCAAGGCTGTAAAAAGGTTGATTAGATAAGAACGTTTGAATTTCTGTCACGTTACGGGGTGGGGTGGCCATTGTATACAATGGAGTACCTGACAAGGTTATTGGTTGAGAAAAGTAGGGGCAATCTCGACTGTGGCGATGAAAGAATGTAGTAATTTGATGACACTACCCTGTATCTGCCATGATTCTTGTAGAACATACAGGTATGGTTTCTAGTGTAAAAATCGAGAGCATTGTGAGAATCTTGTCATGTCTGAATAATTCACCACAACTCAGTTTTACTTTGCAGAGAGCTTTGATAACAATTTTTTTACATCAATATCTCCTAGTTTCTTTTATAATTGTTCTTTTTTACTGGTCCCTATCCAATTTGCCAACACACGATATGCTTGAGATCACATGCTGACAGGTAAGGCCCACCTCTTTCCTAACTTTCACAAATCTCCCGAAGACTTCTGAAGGTTGCTGGTAAGGATGCAGCTGGTTGGCGGACAGAACAAAATTTGAAAAAAAGAACTGATTTTTTGTCAGTTCTGATACCAGCCAACTTCAATAAAAAAAGTATTGAAGCAACTTGTGTAACCCAGTTACACAATTACAATGATCAGTGAGGATTGGTCCCTTTTCAGTTACAATGACCGAAGGTGTGAGTGTAGCTTCTGAAACTATTCAGATACAGCAAATATACAAAAGGTTTAATGTCAGCCACAACTCAAATAATCTTCATAACATATACTCACTTTCCCAATTATAACAAAGCTATTGATCAATGTTCGTGCTCATTTTCATTTCATTTGCAAAGGTGTCCAAACTTTCTGAAGGAGACAAAGTAATCCACAATACCATCCAACGCTATATCAAAATCAGATGATTTAGAAGGTGTATCAATACCTCCAATAAAATACAATTTTTCCAAGTCATCGGACCCATCCAAAAACACACAGGAATTTTGAATTGTGAAGCTCATGTCAAGTTATGTTTTTACTCACTATTTCAATATCGAATATAACAAAACTTGTATAGGAACAAGAATAAATTGATATTCATCTTCAAGCGAAGTTGTCGATAAAATTCGATTTTCCATATGGAAAAGGAGTATTGCAATACATCATCAAATAATAGGACCACCAAATGTCTGTAACTTTTATAAAAATCACAATTAACTAGTAAAAACCACAATATTTTTTTTCAAACTCTAATGCTGTGTTTGTCCCCATATCAGGTGATGACCGCCATGTTGTGACGTCAGCTGACATCAGTACTCTATTAGTGGTATTATAGTCCAAGCAATAGGGACATAACCCAATGTTAAGCTTGTAAAAATTAATAGTTGAAAAAAAAAATGAGCGTATAGGAAATCAAAATTAAAGGTGAGTCGTAAACTATTACCACCACCATGCACCCCCTAAGGTTGAGGCCCGGAAGCATGAACGCCCCAGCACTCGTACGTACTCGAAAGCTCACCCCCCCTATCCACCACCCCCGCTCGTTAAAGCGGTTCCTCATCCTGATGATTGGCGATCAGCAGAATAAAATCTGATCGTTTGATATGGAGTGCTCGGCCAATTCTCGGCCTGAAACTCTCTTATATCTGACATGAGTTTAATTTGATTTAACAATGACTTTACTTAATGTGCATGGTGCCCCCCTGAAACTGGCTGAAGGCCTGAAAAACACTTGGCTGAGGGCCAAGTGTTGTGTATTGAATTTACTGAGTTTACCACTTGGTCGGTTCTTCTTGTAATCTGAAACATAAAAGCATGATTATCGAAATTTTAAGCCTGTTGAAGTAGACGTTGGCGTCGCCGAGTAAACTATTACGTTCCCATACTTCTTATTTACTGTAAGTATAGCTTATTGCCAGTTAGAAAACGATTTTTTTTATCAATTTTATTAATTATTTTCGAGATATATCGATTTTTCTAAAAAAAGTTGCTCTCATAAATTGGTTCCTCTTGCTTTTTGAATGGTCCTAGGGTAACGTTTCCGGGCTTTTTTTCTTCCTAAAGACTTGTGCTATGATGTTATTAAAGAAATATAGCGATTTTTTTAATTTTAATGGTAAAAAAATGACTTATACATTTATTTTCTCCTCAGAAGCAAAATATACCCGGATTTATTTATTTTTTGCACATTTCTAATTGATTTGACATTTTGCGTCATTGACGTAATTATTTATTATGAATTTTAATTAAATAAATGCAACATACTAAGATAACTTTGAAATTCCATTTATTTATAATACTATTAAAAAATCTTTACAGTAATTAACGCTCCCCCAGATTAAGTACAAAAGGATTCCTGTACGCGGCCTAGAAGCCGAGATATTAAAGATTCAGCAAGCGCAAGCCACTTTGAACGCACGCATTCAGTTTTCATTGCCAGCGCGCCGCCCTCTCCCCACTCTGCCGCACGCTCCGGCAGCCGCACGCGCTTCACTTTGTTATGGGATTTCTAGTAGTATAAATCATTAGAACATATCCAAGTATTTTTTTATTGAAAATATAGGTATTCAACATACTGTTTATTGCGTCTTTGAGATTATTTTGAAAAAAAAAATTATCTCCGGTCTAGAAGGTCGCAGATGAAAATTTTTTTTTTCGAGAATACGTGAAAAAATGTCAGGAATCGATTTCCGGCAAAGACATTTTCCTAAAACAAAAATTGTAAAACTGGCCCAGAAAAAACGTGTTCAAAAAAGGTGCAGTTTTTTCAAAGTAATTTTTTTACCATTAAAATTAAAAAAAATCGCAAATCATAGCACAAGTCTTTAGGAAGAAAAAAAAACAGGAAACGTTACCCTAGGACCATTCAAAAAGCAAGAGGAACCAATTTATGAGAGCACCTTTTTTTAGAAAAATCGATATATCTCGAAAAATAATTAATAAAATTGAGTAAAAAAAAAATTATTTCCTAACTGGCAATAAGCTATACTTACAGTAAATAAGAAGTATGGGAACGTAATAGTTTAAGACTACTCGATATCCCGATTTTTCACGGTTTTTTCGCTAAAACTCGAAAAGTATTGAAAATATCGAAAAATGCTATAAAAACAAATTGATAGATCTTTTTAATACCTACAACTTTCTCATTCAAACTATCTCGATCGGAGCTATAGTTTTCAAGTTATTTGAGAAAAACCTCTTTCAGCAACTTTGCCAATTTTTTAGGTTATGTGAATCTATTGTGCGTCGGATACAAGAAACAGAAACACACCTTTAATTTTGATTTCCTATACGCTCATATTTTTTTTTTCAACTATTAATTTTTGCAAGCGTTTTTCCCTATTGCTTGGTCTATTAGAAATTTCAAACTTCCGTAGGTACTCAACTAGGCGAGAAAACGGTACACTATATTTTTAACTCATAGTTCATCTCCATCGCAATAGTTGAAGTGCACCCAACTCTCTCTAGTTTTTTAGAAACAATGTGATCGTGATCGTACTCAGAATGGTTCCTAGAATACGAAAAAGTAAAAATATGCAGGGTGTTCCATTTGGAATTCCCAAGTTGGGGTCGTTTCCGGTGAAACCGGAGATAATGGAAAAGTATGAAATCTAGAATCCAATACCCCTGCCAAGTGTAAATCGCGTAGCCTTGAAACTCTGGAAACTATGGCCTGTCTGAAGAAATTGTTGACACCCGGTATATTCGGCAATAATTTCATGTTATAGATGGTGAGTTATTGTTGACTTTGCTTTCTGGTTTATCTCCCTAGCTATCATATAACTCGAGCTCTCAATCAGAATATAACGAACTATTACCCCACTCAGTATAGTCTCGTAGTAACAGAATATAAACGATAAAATGTAATGAAATTATCTCAAGGGAATTATGGATATAAATGGGTGTGTTTTGATGCTTCATAGAGATAAATTCTGTTTTGTCTACTATTAATGAGTTTTCTTTCAAATTTCTTTTCCACTAATGGTCAAATCTGCTCGTGAAACAAATTATTTCAACATTTTCATGTTAGTAAATAACAGTTTCATTATTTATACATGTGTATATCAAGGAATCCCATTGCTGATACCGATTATTGTGATTGGCTTCCAAAATACTAAATAAATGATTGTATTAATGAATGAACTCATGAATTGTGTTTACTTCGTGATAATACTGATTTCCGATCTACCATTTGGACAGAAACCGGGACAGGTATATCTTGTCGACTTTTTCACCAATAGAAAATTATTCTTTAACGATTGATGAAGAGGAGATAAATATATTTGATAATTGAACCATCCAAATTTTGCGACGAGAGTAACCAAATTGAAATAATTACATTTTGGAAAACCAATCACTTCTACCATCTGACGATCACGAGGTATGCTACGCCTTCATATTTATCTTCAGCTGTGAAGATGCAAGTTTTGAACTTGGTAAGCTGTGTTGATGTTCGATTCTTCAACCAAATGTCAACCACTTCCGGTTTCTGTATAAGTGGATCCAACTTTTTCTCTTCATAGAAAAACCTGAATATATTCATTAACCATCTATGGGTTGGTGATATTGCTGTTTTTCAAAATTGAAAATCATACAAATAATGGAGATTATTGTTGAATGATGGTTTTTCGGGTTTTTAGGCCGACGTTTATTTAAAGAAAATCTCGACGTTTCGCCAACACGAGTGGTTGACATTTTCAAGAGAATTGTTTACAGCTTCGATCACTGAACACTACTTCTACACTACTTCTACTTGTACTCTAAATAAACGTCGGCCTAAAAACCCGAAAAACCATCATTCATTTAACGATGGCCGCGAAAGCCTTTCACAATTTGTGAGATTATTGTTATAGGGGAGAGCACTGTAATAAGAGACACAGGTAATTGGAGACGATATTCATAAATAGAAAACTATACATTGCGGAAAGGTTATGAAAGTTTGAATGAGGTATTAGTTCGTTGTGAATGCGTCCATAATATTGAGGTAAGCAAAATGTTCATATTTTTGTGAAAAAATGGATTTTTATAAACTGCTGTATTTGAAGGGTGATCTAATATTGTCTCCTATTACCACATTATATCAATTAGTACTTAACATGTTTGTTTCAATCTCCAGGCGGCATTTTCGAAGCATTCATTTTGAGGTTATGTATCGCGTGCATAAATCCCATTCCAACTAACTTTACACTTCCTTAGTAATTTTAATGTCTCTTATTACAGCACTTTTACAAACATTATGTGGTAATAAGAGATTAGGTTAATGGTAATAAGAGATTTGCTTCCATCTGATTGAAAAATATTGATTCCAGCGTTGAAATGCCTGGAAAGCGCAGAAGTGACATATAGCGATGTACCTACGAAACAAGTGCTATGAAATTGGCAGTAGATGCTGTTAAAAATAAGGGTTATTCTCTGGGCGCAGCGGCCATAAAGTTTAAAGTACCCAGGTCAACTTTGGGAAAACATTACAAAAAAGCCAAATTGCTCATCGGGGGTGGAAGATAGCCAAAATTATCTACAAATGATGAAAACACCCTTACATTATTTTTGAGACAATGTGGAACGTTAGGGTATGGTTTGACCAAGATTGAAACACTCAAATTTGTAACCCAATTTGTTAATGAGACGAAAATAAAAACTAGATGGAATGAAAATGGCCATGGAAATATATGGTTTGCTAATTTCCTCAGAAGATATCCAGAATTATCTATCAGAAAAGGTGAAATTTTGGGACAACAGAGAGTCAGGAGTGCCGATCCATACACGATTTCAAATTGGTATAAAAATTTGAAAAAGGTATTCAAGCAAGAGAAAATTACTTCTGAAGACGGTCATCTGATATTTAATTGTGACGAATCTGGCTTCTGTCATGACCCCAAAGATGTGAAAGTTGTGGCCCCAAAGGGACTTAAAAGATTTTCCAAAAATATTGCCGGTTCTGGAAAAAAAAGTACTACCGTTTTGGCTTGCTGCAGTGCTGACGGTCACTAAATGCCGCCTTTTATCATTTTTGGGGGAACTTATGTCTGGTCTAACTGGATTCCTGACGACGATTATCCTGGAACAGCTTAAACTGCACAAAACAAGGGGTGGATGGAGGGCGACATATTCCATCAATGGTTGGATCGAGTATTTTTAAAAAACATTCCTTCTGTGGAAACTAGGAACAAAAAAGTTATTCTGATATACGATGGGGCTTCATCCCACTTAACGTATAATGTTGCCAAATTAGCATTCGATAATGATGTAATTTTGATGAAGTTGCCTCCTAATATGTCTCACTATATGCAACCTTTGGACAAAACGGTATTTAATATACTTAAGACCGCATGGAACAAAATGCTTATTGACTACAATCGTGAAAATCCAGGAACGCTTCTTCCTAATAAGCAGTTTTCAAAGTTTATACGACAATTATGGGAAACTACTTTTAGACCAGAGCTCGTAATATCTGGATTCAAATCCACAGGAATATTTCCTGTTAATCAGTCGAAATTTCTAGAAGATGCATATGACCCCATAAAACTTCAAAGGTTTCAAACTGGCCAATCAAGCCTTGTTGGTTTTCATCCTCATCAAGTCGTCGAACAACGAGCGTATCCTCCCCCACGTACAAATCATTGGCATTGCACGACCAGCAATCAGTATCTTCGATACAATATCAGATTGCTTCATCAGCTGTTACATTACACAGTGAACCATCAACATCGTCGACAAAGGATCAGCTTATATCACCAATATTCCCAATGCAAAATCAAGCAAATACATCTTCTACACAAAAAGGCGAAGAAGATGAAGGACCATTTTTTTTCCATTCCTGCTATGAAACAAGCACCAAATACAGAAAAACTAAAAGTTATAGGACTCAGCAGTTCTTTCGAAAATTTCATTAAAAACAAACTCTGCGAAAACTTAACAAAGAAGAATGAGCTTACCAGAAGAATTAAATTAACTGACAACGTAGGTGATATTCTCACAAATATTAAAAGAAGAAGAAGAATAAAAAAAACCACGATCCAAGGACAAGAAAGGAAAACAGATTGTAAAAGGGAAACAGATTATTAAAGGGAAACAGATTGTAAAAGGCACACCTCAACTCCCTAAAGCGAATGTAGTGAAAAAGAAGATTGTGAAACAAAAGATTGATATCAATGAATTTTCATCATCTGATGATTCTGATAACATCATATTGGAAAGTGACACCGAAAGTGAGGATTTCCATTTTAGGTCTGACGATGAAACAATGGATTTACAGAAAATTGATATCAAAGTCGACAATTATTATGGTGTTTACTATGATAATGATTGGTATGTCGGACAAGTTAAAAAATTGTTTGAACAAGGCAAAACTCAAATCTGTTTTCTCCACCTCGATAAAAATGACAAATTTATGTGGCCAAAGAAGGCAGACATGGATACGGTTGAAAACGATTTCATATTTTATGGTCCACTTGATTTCCATGGCTCAGGTCCATTCATTATTAAAAGGCATGAATTGTCTGGCTTGAGAAACCAGTATAAAGCAAAAAAACAATGTTATAAACAATAGTTTTATTTTATGTTGTTCTAAACTTATTTTTCTTGAATAAAAGACCTATTTTCTACGAATTATTGCAAATTAATTTGAATGTTTGAGCGGGGTTTTTTAATCACAACTTTGACCTCTCATAAATTTTTTATGTTTGCCACTGGGTAGATGAAAGTGTGTAAGGAATTTAAAAATCTTATAAACTATCTCTTATTACACAGAGAACCTTTCAGCGTCAATCATATGAGAATTGTGAACTTTATCTCTTATTGCCTTATGACGGTATCAAGAGACAAAATTAATTAAAAAGTTTTAAAAAAATATACCTGAAATACTTTCTACCATAAAAATCAGAAATACACACAGAAGAATCCTCTTTAGTGAAAGTACAAACTGTGCAAAATTTAGCTCTTTATGTACACTTAGTTCTTAGAAATTACCCAGTAACGTCTCTTATTACCTAGTTTGTCTCTTATTACAGTACTGTCCCCTACACGAGATAGGAGTGGATTTCAAATGAGTACTCGGATCCCCCTATAGCTCGGAAGTTGAGGAGCTCGGAAGTTGATGAGCAAGGAACTTGAGGAGCTCGGAAGTTGAGTAGCTCGAAAAACTATAATTGGACACCAATTGTTGTTGTTGTTATTGTTGTGTTGTGCGGTCGGGCGAAAAAACAGAACGATTCCGAGGTTATTAGTGATCAGTTGGCGCATGGTAGCAACAACGTTTTTATTTATCAGTTAGTTTTTGCTACATAACACCTATAAAATGAGTGGTGAGTATAGAGACATTCTATTAGTTTGTTTTAAAGTGGTTATGGATGGTTATCATTGCAATTATGTCATTATCCATTGACTATTCCACGGAGCACTGGGTGGTTCCGGACGGGACCACTAGGCCACCCGCAACATTATCATTTTTTTTTTTTATAGATGATTCCTCCAAATTCTACAAGTTTATGACTAGAAACAAATGGGCATTAGATGAACTGGACAATTTAACTACAGAACAGTTCGACCAGTTGATTGAAGAAATACCATCGGACGTTGAGTCTCTAGTAATCGATTACGATTCTGATGAGGAGCCAGGTTCCGACGTTTTCGTCAATCAGCCTATCATTTTTGAAGATCCAGAACAAGCCGAGTCGGTTGACGAAAATGATGATAACAATAAGCAGTCAACTGAAGAAGATAATCATCTACCAGAATATTCTCAAGTTGAATCTAACCTGGACGAGTCTCCCGATGAGGATGATTTATTGTTGATAAATTTGGTGCCAGACGTAAACGAAAAAATTGTATGGAGAAAATTCTTCCGACCATTTCATACTCGAATATTCATTGGTTCAGAAGGGCCTGTCATTAGTGAAGCGTCAGAAATTCCAGTTGACATTTTTTTGAATTTGTTCCCTATCAACTTATTCGAACATTTAGCATTTCAGACGAATCTTTATGCTAGTCAGAAAGAAAAGCCGTACATTGCTACAACAGTGGACGAATTGAAAGCCTTCATTGGAATCATTCTTCTTATGGGAATAAAAAGACTCCCCAGTTACAAAGATTACTGGTCATCAACAGAACAATCCAGAGATACATATACAGGGTGTTTCATAATAAATGCGCAGGACTTCCGGATGTGATAGCTCGTTCAGAAATACGAAAAAAAGTTTCTATTATCTTATCCTCTAAAATTCAACATTTTCGAGATACAGGGTGTTGAAATTTAAAAAAAATTGTAGAATTTTACGAATATCTCTGGAACCGTTTATCGCACAAACAACAGATTTTGAATGCAATTTCTACTCATAATAAGCTTTGTTTTGTGCAGATTTTTTATTTTTTAAAATTCATAATTGGTGAAGATTTTGAAGGGGTAGGGGGTGTTTTTTTCTCTAACTTCTATGCCACTGGAAACTGGAAAAAGTATGATTTTGAGCAGCCTACTTGAAGCGCCAATATTTTCTAAACAAAAATGGTACTCTTGGTCATAAGCACTAAAGTTGACCGTTTTCAAGAAAAATCAACTTTCATGTTGAAAAACATGGTAAATTTTTTTAAATAATTTTTTTCCTAAATATACAAAATTTATTTAAACGTTAAAACAAGTAACAAAACCAAATGTTGACTTCTTGATTGCAAAAAAAAAAAAACAATAATCATACTCAGTTGAATTGTTGGAAATGTCCGCCGTTAGCTTCAATGCACGCAGCATTTTTTCGAGGAAAAAACATTATTTAAACAACATGAAAGTTGATTTTTCTTGAAAACGGTCACTTTTAAGGCTTATGACCAAAAACACCTTTTTTGTGTAGAAAATATAGGCGGTTCATATAGGAGGCTCAAAACTGTACTTTTTCCAGTGGCGTAGAAGTTGGAGAAAAAAACATCCACTACCCCTTCAAAATTTTCACCAATTATGAATTTGAAAAAATCAAAAATCCGCACAAAACATAAATTATTATGAGTAGAAAATGCCTACGGAAAATATTTTCTGTGCGATAAACGGTTCCAGAGATATTCGCAAAAAATTATTCTTTTTTTTAAATTTCAACACCCTGTATCTCGAAAATGGTGCATTTTAGAGGGTAAGTTAATAAAAACTTTTTTTCATATTTTTGGATGACCTATGACATCCTGAAGTCCTGCGCATTTATTATGAAACACCTTGTATAAGTTCTATAATGTGCCGTTCCAGATTTAGTTACTGGGTAATCTTCATATCAATGATAATTCTCTTCAACCTAGAAAAGGCAGTACAGAATTCATTATACTCTACAAGCTGCAGTCACTCCTAGATATATTATCAAAAACATTCAAGAATTCATATAACTCTGGAGAAAATCAGTCCATTGATGTATCAATGATTCGATTCAAGGGTAGGTGTAGCTTTAGGCAACATATGCCTAATAAACCTATCAAGAGGGGCTATAAAGTATGGATTCGAGCAGGCAGTGGCTCAGGATATGTTCACGAGTTCCAAATTTACACAGGGAAGGTAAATCTGGTAGGAAAACAACTTGGTGAACGAGTTGTAATTGATCTTACAAGGGAAATCGTGGGAAAGTACCATAGAGTATATTTCGGCAACTTTTTCAGTTCCATAAATTTAGTTCTTCAACTCACTGAAGATAAAACTTATGCTTGTGGGACTATCCGAAAAAATAGAAAAAACCTGCCAGACCTAAAAAATGAAAACAATATGAAAAAAAGAGAGATCGATTACAAAATGATGAAAAATGGCATCACTTGTATAAAATGAATGGATAACCGAGCAGTAACTTTGGTATCCAATTTTCACAATCCAGCAAACAATGCCATGGTGAAAAGAAAGCAAAAACCTGTTGATGGTTTCATATCAGAGAAATGCCTTGTCCACAAATGATAATGGATTATAATCAATATATGGGAGGGGTGAACAAAGCTGATATGCTGAAATCATTATACGAAGTTGATAGGAAAAGCAAGTAATGGTGGCACAGGATTTATTTTTATTTTGTCGACTTGTGTGTGATTAATTCGTACATTATATTCAAAGAGAGATCACCAGGATCCACCTTGAATGTGAAAGAATTCCGTTTGTCAGTTGCAACTTCTCTGATTGGTTGTAACTCGAGGGGTAATAAGAGAGGAAGACCATCACCCAGTTCTGAGAATTGTTACAAGAAAACTCTTACATGAACAACGGTATAGTCAGTCTTCGCACATGCTAACAAACGGGACCAAAAGGCATTGCAACCTTTGCAGTTCGAAGAAAGAGCCACATAGGTCACGTTGGTTTTGCTCTGATTGCAAGGTTGCGCTATGTCTTTCGGAGGACAGGAATTGTTTCCAGCGGTTCCATGCTAGATAGAGCTCCTTATAGCCTAGTGATTCCTACGGTGACCAGCTTTTTTCAAAGACTAATCTCTGTTTTTTAATTTTCATAAAATAATTATAACTTTATCCAAACAATTATATAATTGTAAAATTATAATTATCGTGTTTTTCTCTCATTTTGATAAATTGGTCCTCAAAGGGTTTGTCTTTAAAACTATAATTGGAAACCAATAATATGATTACAACTACCTTAATGCTTTTAAAACTAATAATATATATATAATAATAATATAATACACCATTATGTATTATTAATGAATTACATTCGATTGAGAAAGATACTGTGTATCGAAATATGTCGCGTAGATAATTAATTTGTTGAAATTTAATCGTGTTCACTTTAATGTGTTCAAAACTATAATTAGTTAAAAACAATATAAATACAACGACTTTAATGCGTTCAGACCTTTAATTGAATCCGATCCTTCCCAAAAACTATAGACTATTGTTGGGCATATAGGCGTATATTTTTAGAAAATATGATGGGAGAAAACCACTTCCTGTAGATTTGTTTGAGTACAATTAATAAAACTGTTCATATACGTTTTATCGATATCTCGTTTTTGGTGTTTAAAAAACAAACAAAATTTTGTTTTCAATATATTAAAAAATTTCACTTGAACTTTTTGTCAATCAGTTCGAATGAAATGAAATTGTTTCAATACATTTTTTGATATTTTTAAATTTTTAATTTTTGTTAAAAAAAAAAATTAATCTCGGTAAAGAAATGCTCATTTTTTTAGGATAATTCGATTTTTACGAGCTTATTTCTCAAGATATGGAAAAAGTTGAAAGTTCTTTTTTGTAGAACTGACAAAGGACAATAAAATTTTTGACACACATTTTTGTGATATCTAGATTCGCTTTCGAGGTTTTGGCGATTTTAGACACAAAATACACAATTTGTAATTATTTTTCAGTTTTTCCATTATTTTTCCACTTTCTAATAAAGTCGGAGAAAAACGGTTTGAACCATAAGAGGAGCTTGTAAAGAGGTATTCGCAGCGATTGAAAAAAATTGTCATCAGTACGGTCAATACATCAATTTTTAGGTTTTTTTGAAATATTTCCTGGACCATTGATTTAAAAAAACACATTTTTTTAGATTTTCTTGAGGCGGTCAAAAGAGATAAAGAAAAGATGTTTTGTTTTTTCGAAAACTCAAGTTTTTTTTTCAGTTTTCTCAAGTTTTCTGTTTTCCGATAATTTTCATGAAAATTTAAAAGTTGAATGATATGTTCGTATAATAATAATATAATAATATAACTTTATTCAGAATAAATAATACAATTTAAATTGCTACATGCTAGAGTGAATAAAGTAATTCAGGGATAAGTGCAAAGCACTTGTTTCCCAAAAACATAGCTACGATTGATATATGTGAATGAATTATATGAGTGATTTGTACAGTACTTAATGAAAATGTAAAATACTTATAAAAGTGTAAAAGTTAAATTTAAAATATGTAAAACATGAAAGTAAAAACGTAAAAAAGTAATTAAGAAATCAAAACGTAAAATTATATAAACTTGTAAATGTAAAAAATGTTTAAATATATATGTAAAAATATAAACTATAAACTATAGAATGTGAAATCAGATAAAATACCAAAAATAATCAAATTCATCAAATTCCATAAGATACAATAAAATTGTTTATATGATATAATTAAAATTAAAATATCACTAATCAGGTCATAGTTTATAAAAAGTGAAACATGTAATAAAATAAATAAAAGAAAGAAATAGAAAGAAATACACACATGTACTTCTTCCACTGCTGGAGTGGTTCAAAAACACTTCTTGTCAACGAAATCAGCAATTGCTTGCCTGGATTGACTGGATATAAATTTTTTCAGTGATTTTTTGAAAATATGAAAAATATTAATACTTCTAATTGTATGAGGAATAGTGTTGAACAGTTTAGGGGCTAAGTACGTATAAGAATGTTGGATGAGAGATTTTTGTGCTAGTGGGATGACGTGGTGATCTTTTTTCCGTGTATTATAACTGTGAGATGGCAAGATATAACTCTTTTTTTTATAATAGGTTATGATGGTATTATAATAAAAGAGTTGACGAATGTCAAAGACAGTAGCTTCAGAAAACAGTTTTTCTGTTGAGTACCGTTTGGGTTTCGATAAAATTAATTTCAGAAATCTATTTTGTAACATCTCAAGTGGATGAAGGTGTGTTCTGAAGGCTCCTCCCCAGCAAGCTATTCCATAGCGTAAGTGACTTTCTACAAGTGCGTTGTACAAAATCTTTAAATGATAAGGGCTCAATAATTTCTTCAAGAATTTGAATTTGTAGATGATGTACCGTAGCTTATTGCACATGTAGTTTATATGTGCATCCCATTTTAGATGTGAATCTATAATAACACCCAGGTATTTCACTTTTGTATCAGGAAGAATTACTTGCTGATTACCCACGACTAGTTGTGAAAATGGAGGTTTGTTTGAATTATTACAACTAAATGGAAGATACTGTGTTTTTTCCAAATTAACAGTGAGTAATTTATGATCAAGCCAATTTTTTATTGTAATAAAGTCTAGTTCTACCATATCTTTTAACTCTTGCCAACTGTTCGCCTTATAAAATATTGCCGTGTCATCTGCGAATCCTATTATTTTTCCTTTACTTTCAAGGGAAAATAACCCATTTATATATATATTAAATAAGATTGGTCCGAGGACCGTACCTTGTGGGACACCAATTTCTATGTTTTGCCTGTTGCTTAAGGTGTCATCTATCTTCACACTTTGGTGTCTGTTGGAGAGATAACTCCTAAATAAGTTCAAAGGAACACCTCGTATACCAATATCTTCCATTGTTTGTAATAGGATTTTATGGTCTACTGTGTCGAACGCCTTCGATAAGTCTATGAAAACGCATAGGCTCGATTTGTTATCATCAAGAGCTGATGACACTTCAGATGTTGGTTCTAATATTGCATCTTGTGTTGACAATTTTTCACGAAATCCGAACTGACAATCAGATATTAATTTATACTTTGAAACGTATGTTTCAAGTCTTTTTTTAAGGATTTTCTCAAAAATCTTGGTAAGGTGTGTAATTAGGGATATGGGGCGGTAGTTTGTGACACTGTCGTCATCGCCCTTTTTATATAGCGGTACTACAATTGTTTCTTTAAAGGCTGATGGCCAGTAACCTTTATCGATGCACGTGTTGAACAGGTATACTAGAGGCTCCTCTATAAACTGGGAGATCAATTTCAATATGTCAGAATTGATACCATCAATACCACTGGATTTTTTTGATTTTAAATTAGTGATTACATTTTTTACTTCTGACCTGTCTGTTGTTAATAAGACAAATGAATTCCGGATAGTTATTTTTTTATGCGTGTAGTTAGGGTTTCTGTTTATTTTCTCAGCCATTTTCTTTCCCATGTTGGTATATACAGAGTTGAATTCGTTTGCTATTTCTTGTTTTTTTGTTAGAACATTCCCTTCCTCATTTTTTATTCGTGTGATAGTTCGCTTGGTCTTATTTGTGTTGCTTATTTCTTTAATTACTTCCCACAATTTTTTGTTATCTGAAGAATTCGAATTTATTTGATTTTGATAATATTCATATTTAGTTTTTCGTATTATATTTGTTAATTTATTTTGATAAGTTCTTAGTTCATTTTTCAGTTCTTGGTTGTTAGGATCCATTCGTGTTCGTTTAAAAAGTTTATTTTTTGTGTCTATTGATTTCACCAAGCCTTTTGTGATCCATGGGGCGATTTTTGTGTTTTTTCTTTTATGTTTCACGTAGATTGTGCACTGTTCTATAGCAGCTAGTAGAGTGTTTATGAATGTATTCATTGCATAATCTGGAGTAGGTTCGCTGAGAACTTCGTTCCAAGACAGTTGACTCATGTACTTTTTCAGTTTGGTGAGATAAGTATGGGTTTTGAGTTTTCCACCGGAGGGTTCATTGTTTCGTTGTGTTTCTAAAATGATTTGGAGAGCCGTCGTATAGTGATCAGTGATACTAGTTTGTATGATGAGTGGAATTATTTTGTCCATTACGTTTGGTTCTGCTTTGAGGAAAATATGGTCTATGCAAGATCCGTGTTGCCCTTGAATTCGAGTTTCTTTGTTTATTGTAGATGCGTAGCCAAATTCACTAAGAGTGTTCAGATATTCATTGCATATGTCATCGTTTTTCAATATGTCGATGTTGATATCTCCTAGAAAAATGGAGTATTGGGCGATATTTGGATGACTGTATTCGAAATAACTTGTATAACTTGTATAACTTGTATAACTTTGTATATTCAAGTTCTATCTGTTGCAACCTTCGAAATTCATTTTAAAGATTTGTCTCAGTTTTTATTCGAATCTTTTATTTTTCGGAAAATCACCCTGAAAACCCGTAATAATTTTTCGATCTTTTCCAAAAACGACATACTCCTGTAAAGCGTATAGGCGCATATTCCAAAAAATTATTGAAGGAAAAAAATAATTTCCTGAAACGCTATCGAGGGAAGTATGAAAACCTAGAAAAACCTCAGAAATAAATTTACTTATAATTAATTATTTCATTATTGCAGTTATATCTCCAAGATTTTGGAAATGCGAGCGTTTTCAAATGCCACGACAGACAGGCGGACAGACAGACAGACATTTTTTTGAAATTTTTCATTACTTTCTTTACGTTTATCCATTCTTGGACGGGGCTCATTTTCTTTCAAATTAATTTTTCTCTATTTCTTCAAATAAAAAAGTAAGGTTCTTCTTTAGATGGAAATATGATTATTATGATCATTATTTTTCTTGCTCTTATCTATTCTTTTGATAAGGATTATTCTCATCTTTGAATCAAGTTTCTATCTCTTCAGATAAATAGAGATAAAAAGTTGACCCCACTGTGTATTTTTGCTCTTTGGAAAACAAAAATATAATTTTTCCTAAATTTTCCCATAAAATCGAAGTTTTTTAGTTTGTTCTACTAGTAACGAAAAATTTTGCACATGACTTTTTTGTAGGTCTTTTCAAGGAGAATAAAATTGTTTTCCTAAAAATTTTTTATATCTCCTTTGATTTTCGAGTTTTTGGCCCTTTAGAGAGTACAAATTTTTCATTTTTTAATTTTTTTTTTGTAATTTTTCCACTTTATAATTTAGAGGGCTCATAGTGCGAACTCTATGCATTTCAAAATTTTTCATTACCTCCTTTATTACGGTCAATATTTCGATTTTAAATTTTTTTTAAATATCTCCCGGACTATCGATTTCAGAGGAAATAATCCCAATTTTTTCGAAGATTTTCTGAAGGCGGTCAGAAAATATATTCTGGTAAATCAGGAAAATATTGACCGTTTCCAAGATAATATTTCGTATTTTCCAAAATTCAGATATTTTGTTTTAACTTTTTTAAGTTTTCTCAGTTTTCCAATCATTTAAGAGAAATTTCCGATGAGATTTGATTTGTTGGTTTACTCGAACTCTACATTGTTTGAAATTCAAATCCAATCAATGCTTTATTTTTTTTGTGTTTTAGAATATCGACATTTATAGGAAAATTTCCCGAAAAACCTGGTTATCACTTTCCGATCTTTATTAAAAACCACAAACTTTTTTAAGATCAATTCAATTCTTGAACCTGTATAGAAAGAAGTAGAAACTTGAAAAAAAAGCGGAAAAAATACCTGTAATCATTTTCCGAGTTTTTCGATCGCCAAATAAAGACAAGGGTCCAATACCATGCTCAAGTCATTAGAATGGTTGAAATTTGAAGCGATATCTCCTAAGGTTTTGAAATACCACGACAGAGGTCCAGACATTTTTTTTTCATTATTATAATTTTTTAAAAATTTTCTACGGAGATTATTCATCTTCAGGAATAATTTCTCTATCACTTCCAATGAAAAAGTTAGTGCCCTCCAGTAGATGAAAGTATCATTATTATTATCATTATTTTTCTGTTTTCCTCTAAACTTTCGATAAGGAACATTGTACCGTTGGATTCATGACTCTATCTCTCTAAATAAAAAAGTTAGGTCCGCTGTGTATTTCGATTTTTACACAACCGTAGATAAAACAACTTCCTAAGAGGTCGTTGTATGAAAAGAAATTTATCTAGATCCAGTTTTTTGGGCGGGTAACTCCCAATCTGTTGATTTAAACTTTTGCCTGTGCTTCTCTGTCTAATTCTGTCTTTGATCTTTTCTTGCCAGTGACCCACTTCTGCTCTGCGTAGGTCCTTCTCAACTTCCTGGATCCATTTGGACCCCCAACTTCCTTTTTTTCCCGCTTTGGTAACTGCATCAAAATCAGGAAGTACACGCCACTGTGTTTCAATTTTGTATTAGAGCAATTTACGAGTAGGCACGGTCTATAGAAAATTGCCACTAATGACTTTTAAAATCATAGGACCATAAATAAACCTTACGAGTGCGAAGCCACAATGCATTTTTGGAAAAGTAAAAAGATTCGTGAGATAATCTTTCTATAACATCAGAGCACCTAGCCGAAAGATTTCAACTTTCTCGAAAGGTTATTTCTCCGTAAGTGGTCGTATTTATGGGGGACAACAATAAACTCATTCTCTGAAGGAATATTTCTGGTTTATGACAGCTGTTATGAAATATCAAAACGTCTGTTGGGACGGAACGGTAAAACATATTTGATAGGGAAAGATAGTTACATCACACCAAAATCTTGACTGATGAATCTAACAGCCGTATGCATAGTCAATCGCCAGCGACTGGCCAGAGTTTTGCCGTTCGCTACACAAGGATTATAATGCACAGTCGAGCTCCAAAAGCGTGACAACTACGCGATAAGTCACATTTTGGCGAAACGCTGGCGATGTACCACTTTTTTGGAGCTTGACTGTGCATTATAGTTCTTGTGTAGCGAGCGGCGAAACTCTGGCGAGTCGCTGGAATTGACTATGCATACGGCTGTAAGAATCATCTTCAACCTTCTTTTAACCCTTCAATCCAGCCTATCACCACCATACGCCAATAGGGAATATGCAAGTAATACCTCCGATCCTTTATTGTCTCGACATTACACCTAAACCATTAGTTTATCATTTAGTTTGTATTAAACTCCATAAAACTTTGATCAAAAAGTGCATAATAAGCGCGCGGAATTTAAATTTGCGAAACGCATCACCATTGGTTGAAACGAAGAATGACGTCACATGGCACGTTAGAAACTTTATCTGTGTTGATATTCATACTGTGCTAGTCATCTTCCATAGAAAATTTGTTTTTATTTATACAGGGTGTCGGGTAAACCTTGTACCATATTGGAACTGGTAATAGACCAGGTCATGACTGTTCACAATATCGGAATTTCACTTTAGTAAAAATATCACCGTTTTCGAGATAATGAGCATTTTTTAAATTTCTGGAAAATCACTACCTCATCTTGGATTTTTTGTGCCATGTCTCTAAATTGGGACCAATTCAAAAATATTTGCTGCTGAAGATTACTGATGATTGATGCTTTCAGACGTATGAGACAGTTTTTCAGAAAACGATACAATTTTTCAAGAATTGAGGGTATAATGCCAGATTTGAGTTTCGCCAATTTTTTTAACAACAGTTTGACATTATTGTTTGAAAAAAACATAACCAAGTGGAAGTGGATATTCATTACAAAAGAATGCCCATTTTGTCCAGACTCTACCATGTTATGAAACATACGATAATTATTTTTGGAAGGAGTAGAATTTCGATTATATTGGAGTGTTATGTTATTCTGAGCTAAAATCAAATCGTTCAGATTTTGACAGTAATGTCTTTTATTTTTATCCTATCGAGATGACCGCTTAGAAGCATTCAATGAGATGTAAAGAAGTAAATACTCATTCAACGTTTTTCTGAATCAACATACAATATAAACCACAATAACGATTATTCAACATCGCACTGAATAATATTACAAAAATATTATTTTCCATCCACTCGTACGCAGAGACGACATCTTTTCAAGAAGAACCGTTTCAAATGCGTTATAGGTTATAGCACCCAAATCAGCGATTCTCTGAGCGGCATTGTACAATCGGATATCGTTCTGCATGAAGCGCTGCTGCAGCAGTAGCACTACCTCCACATTAGGCTTAATTACATGAAAAGTTAGTTTTATTGACATACTATTGAATGCTACCAAGCAGTCTATTCTTTATTATTAATAATTATATCCACATTTTATCGGGATAAAATCGAAATAAAATAATTTTTGGGCGTAAGTATGAAAGTTGATGGAAGCCTAGAATAAAACCACTCCTAATTCAATAGAAATCACTTCTTCCAAAAATAACTATAGTTTGTTTAATACCATAGTAGATTCTGGACAAAATGAGCATTCTTTTGAAATGAATGTCCACTTCCAATTATTGGTTATGTTTCTTTCAGACAATAATGTCAAACTTAAAAAAAAATTGATGAAACTCAAATCTGTTATTTTACCCTCATTTCTTGAAAAAAATTTCCACTTTCAGAAAAACTGTTCTGTACGTCTAAAAGCATCACTCATCAATAATCTTCAGCAGCAAAGATATTTGAATCTGTCTGAATTTGTATACATGGCACTCAAAAATCCCAGGTTAGGTAGCGATTTTCAAGATATTCTTAAAATGCCCAATATCTCGAAAACGGTGATATTTTTACTGAGGTGAAATTCCGATATTCTGAACAGTCATGACCTGGTCTATCACCAGATTCAATATTGTAAAAGGTTTACCAGACACCCTGTATATTTGTAGTGTTTTCCATTACATAGTGCGATTTTGGTCCAGTGACTGGAAGTGGTTTTGTCAAAGCACAATCCGACAAAACCTGAGCTGATAAGTAGTAGTAGTTTATCAAATGATAGTTTTCCTTTTGTAATTTAGGTGAGGCATGTATAAACAGAGTTATCTCCCGCCTGATTTATAAAACATGTATGTATACAAAACTTACTTCTGATCAATCCACATCATGTTAACTATCGAAATACAATATACTCACATTGAAATGATCTTCACAACAATGTAAATGTATTTTGGAGATACTTCGCCTCTTCTCATAACCTTACACCATTGTTTACGTATTTTAGCATCCCTCACCGAGAGAAATATCTATTACCTGTTATACAAAATTGTATAACCTTTAAAAGATTTCTGAATTGAATAGGCGCCAACATAGTAACCTTTTCAGAATGATCAGGGTATTTTTTTCAAAAAAGTTGTATAACTGTTAAAGAACACTCGTATAAAAATGAAAATATTGTCATATCGAAATTACTTGCTTCCAATATAATGGTTAAATGACTGGCGTTTCAATATTATATGAATTTATTATAAAAATTAAAAGATGCTTATATAAAGCTTACTTGTCCTCAATATAATGTTTAAATGTTTGACAGTTCAGCATTGAATGAAACTCATTGAAAAATTGATCAATATTTATTAAGGAAATTAAAATATAGTTACTGATTTTTTATTTTTTTGGGGATTTGAGGCATTAAGTTAAAGAAAACTCTATTTGTTCAAAGTCAACTTTTCGTCGATTTATTTTGACATCTTCAGAGCACTGGAAGATACAAATAGGGGATGTTTCTTTTAAATTTTAAAACAATAGAAAAAAAAAACAAATAATAATATACTACTACTTGCTACTACTACTTTTCCAGAAACAAAGTGAACTTTGTTTTGCTGACGTATAAAAATTTAGATTGAATTATTATTAATTTACTTTGATCTACTCTGAAGATTTATCTGTTACCAGAACATAGTTCAGTGATTGTTTCTAGAAAAGTATTAATGGCAAATTGATATGTATATTATTATTTGTTTTTTTTCAACTATTTTATTATAAAAAAATATCCCATTTTAGTGTCTTACAGTACTCTGAAGATGTCAAAATAAATTATCGAAACGACTTTAAAGAAAAAGATTTTTCTTCTATTCATGACCTCAAATCCCCCACAAAAGAAAAAATCAGTCATCATAACAAAGGTCGTAAAACTTACATATCAACAATAAAATATAGTGTTTCTTAAATCAGGGAATATTGAAAATACACTATTTCTAGTAACCACGGATAGAGTTGACAAGAGGGAAGAATCTCCAAATCATACAATAAATTAGTCATCTGAAACAAAAAAAATCATTACTTACTTTTCAAATACTATTTTATTTCATGCTCAAGAATAATTAATAAAAATCAAATGAAGCCGAGTGGTTAAAGCAACATTGTTTCAATCACTTTTAGCTGCCAGTTCAAACCCTGGCGACTGCAGAACTTTTTCTGATGGCCCGAGAAAGTGCTAGGAATCGCACGTAAAAAGGTAAGACCTCGTTAATCCTTAGCTCGCACAAGTTTCGACTTCTGAGGGCTGCCGTTCGTAAGGGGACGACAGCTGGTTAACGGAAAAAACAACAAAACAACAACAACAAAAGTGTTTCGTTACAATAAAATGTAAAATTCCAGAGATTTGAAAATATATACTTCATAGAATTCCGTGTTAGTAGTAGGTTCACTATTTTTCTTACAAAACAAAATGAGTACCCACATGGCTGAAATTCTGTAGAACAGTATGAAGTTTCAAAAATGAAGAGCTAAATTGGGGCTTTTATTTTTACTTTGTATTTAATATATTCTTTGTTATACCTATATGATTTTCCTATGAGTAACGTTCTTTCCCGATTCCAAGTTGAATCCATGGAAATTAAATTAACACTTTTTTTATACAGCTGCTTTGTTGTAAACACATCATGTTTCTGTGTACAATCGTCTCATGAGGTAAAAAAATACACTGGTCTGTTACGATCAGTGCCTCAATAGGCTGGTGCCAAAACGAATGGCAAAATTGTTTTTTTTTGCCATTCTGACATTTAAGTGTGCAACATATGGGAATCTTTTTAATGAATTGCACAACCAAAATACAAATAGTGCCAAAAGTTGGTGCATGCTCGGTAATCATTTTAGGTGCACTTAGAATGGCTGCAAGTCAAATAGCATACAGGATAGGTCAAAAAATATAAAAATTGCTCAAGAGTAACAAGAGTAAAGTACCCTTATTTCAGAAAATTCAGCAAAATGTTATTGAGAAAAGTTGTTTACAATTGAAAGTTATGCCCAAATACCAAAACATGGCCTCCTAAGACATTTTTTGGTTTTTCAATTTTTTTCGTTAATAATTTCCCAGTTTGTAATTTGTTTTATAATCACCCTAAACACTTTCATAAGTTAATCATAACAAAATCAGTTGAGCATAACTTTGTTCAAATTCGAGCATATTTGTTCAATTAACTTGGATTTTAATTTTTTTAGGGAAGCACAAACTTCATGTTTGTTGCAACGATATTCAACACAACTTCATAATTTCGCAAACCATATTTTTAACAAGGTGAAACATTAGTAATGATAATATGTATATTCAAAAACTCTCATTTGAACTGAACATTTTGTATTTGAAATGTTTATGAAAAGGCTATACAAATTAATCGCCAAACATGAAATCCTTTTAAAATAATCGGGAAACCCAAGGAACAAAAAAAATGAGGGTTGAAAGGAAACATTATTATTAATAAATATTAACAAAATAATCAAAAAGGAATAATACAATGATTTCAATTGTATTTGAAAGCGGTGCCGATGGTTTTGACAATTTTTATTGGCTTATTTTTATCATAACTTAACCATTATCAAATGCGTGAAGAAAGATTTATCGACGGGTCTCTGTGTGTCCACCTTCTCGTTCAATGCATCTTATTGTCCGATCATGAAATTCACGAATAGTAGATCGCAACACACTTCCTGGAATATTTCTGCAATGATGTCGTATCGAATTTTCAAGCTCCTCAGCATTATTAAATGGTCGATCCTTGTAAACATTTTGCTTTAAATATCCCCATAAAAAAATCTAATGGGGTGAGATCTGGCGAACGAGGAGGCCATCGTGGATCAGTATTTCGTCCTAACCATTTATCACCAAATTTCCCATTTAACCATTCTGAAACAATTCTAGTAGAATGAGCAGGACATCCATCATGTACAAACCATAATTTATGTCGTTCTTGTAAGCTCATATTCTCCAAAAAGTCCGTTAGTTCGTTTTCCAAAAACTGTAAATAGGTATCACCAGTTAGGTTGTGGCGAAAAAAAAACGGCCCCAATAATTTGTTGTTAACAATACCGCACCATACATTTGTTTTTTGATAATATTGGTTTTTATTTTCAATGACAAAATTCGGATTTTCGTCCGACCACCACCTACAATTTTGGGAAGAGACAACGCCATTTGTTGTGAACGTAGATTCGTCTCCAAAAAGAATGTGTTTATGGAAATCATGTTGATCTTCTATTTGTCCTTGAATCCACATGCAGAAATCATACCGTATGTCATAGTCTCGTTCTTGAAACGTGCAAATAAACATAGGCTTTTTTTTAAGAATCTTCTTAACAGAACTTTATAACTGGAAATTTCTTGGGTGGATATTCTAGGGTTTTCAACAACTGCCTGAAGTACTTCTAATTGATTTTCCTCATTACATACAGGTTTCGTACGTTCATTTTTATATTTATAATCCAAACTGCCAGTCTGTTTGAAATTATTTAAAATTCTGCTTACAGTGGAATAGTGCACTTGTTTGTCTGGATGACGTTCATTGAATATATCTGCTGCTTCACGCACTGGTTTATAGTTATCTCCACATATTAAAACTAATTCTGCCTTCTCGGCTAACGTTAACTGTCTTGGAGGAGGCATTTGAAATCAAATAAACTCAATAATCGAACAATAATTCTTCGAGAATGAGAAGGTAATGTCACCAAACTGTCATAATGTTTACTGTCAACACTCATTTGTTTTGTTCTTTGGGTATCCGTGATTATTTTAAAAGGATTTAATGGTTGTCGATTAATTTGTACAGCTTTTTCATAAACATGTCAAACACAAAATGCTCACATTAAATGAAAGTTTTTGAATATGCATATTATCATTAATGATGTTTTACCTTGTTAAAAATATGGTTTGCGAAATTTTAAACTTAAGCTGAATATCGTTGCAACAAACATGAAGTTTGTGAATCCCTAAAAAATGAAAAATCCAAGTTAATTTCACGAATATTCTTGAATTTGAACAAAGCTATGCTCAACCAATTTGGTTGTGGTTACTTTATGGAAGTGCTAAGGGTGATTATAAAAAAAATTACAAATTTGGAAATTATTAACGAAAAAAATTAAAAAATTAAAAAATCACTTGGGAGGCTATGTTTTGGTATTTGGGCATAACTTTCAATTGTAAACAACTTTTCTCAATAACATTTTGCTGAATTTTCTGAAATAAGGGTACTTTACTCTTGAGCAATTTTTATATTTTTTGACCTACCCTGTATGCTGTATTCTAAGTGCACCTAAAATGATTACCGAGCATGCACCAACTTTTGGCACTATTTGTATGTTGGTAGTGCAATTCATTAAAAAGATTCCCATATGTTGCACACTTAAATGACCACACTGTATACTTTCTATGTGGTATTTTCAAATATAAATATAACCCACATACAGCTTGAGCTAATAAAGCTGCGGTAGTAGGCTGTCAAAAATTATAAAATCTCACTTTTTACCTGTCATTATTTCAAAAACTGTTGGAGATATGTATGGAATATTAATAAAGTATTCAACTTAAAATTGAAATGGTTATGCAAATGGGTATGCATCAATATACAGGATGATTCATTTGAAATGAAAAATCGTTGTCAAGTTCAGCTGGTAGTGACAACACCTCAGTATCAAAAATATTTCCAAAAATTTCAAATTCAAACCAAATAACTTTTGTATTGAATTTATTTCTATCTTCAACAGTAGGAGTTATGGACCACTTCGACCTTACAACATGCACCTATTTGTTGTAAACTGTAAAACCGCAATACTGAATTTGAAAAATTGATGATTGATCAGAATGGAAGTTGACCTCTCAAAACAAAATGCAAATTAAAATACATGGTGTTTTACACAAGGAAGGCTCCGTTCAATCTGAATAATTACTCTTCTCGAGGATTCAATTATTACTTCGTCCTCAACAGAGAGCTGAATTCATCTATCAACCTAACTAGGTACATAGTAATACCTAAAAGTTCGGCAATAGAGAGAGCCAAATGAATAATTTTGTGTTTTTGTAGGATTTAGGATATATGAATACATTTTGTGAGTCACTCAAAGAAATATATCCTCTGAGGATATTGAGTATATTTCCGTGGACTATATATTTGAATTAAATGAACTGAGTATACCCATCTGAATTCAAGGAGAATTCTATCATAGGCAAGGAGTTATCAAACTAGCCCTCGATATAAAAACCCAGAGGAACGTATATTGTTCATAATTTGTGCATGGCATAAAAATGTGATAGTCTGTCATTCCGAATATCTTCTTTCTTTCAGCAATAACTTGACAACTCCGCAAAAATTTCGAAAAAAGGAGATAACTACGTATGTAAAACGTGTTCAATAGTGAGAACATTTACGGAGTGATCTATTTAAAAAATGTACGCTTTGTGTTGCTCCGCTTCAAAGAAACACTTTGTATATTCCGAAATATTTTTATAACAAGCAACAAAGTAAACCGTATACCTTTTATCTGAATATTTTTTCATACTTCCCATAATAATGGGCCACCCTGTATATAATATTCCTTATTTAAAAACAGTCTGTATTCATTACCTCGTTATGTTTTGGTCAATCAATAAATCATTTTGATTGATCCTCAATGATAAACCCGATCAACGTATAACCTCGTAGGCGAATTCATTCATTGAAGAGTTGAGCACACAGTATTGAATATAAATGAGATATTGATATTTTTGTATTCAGCTGAATTTCTCCAAAAATCACTAAATTCATAATTTGGCGACCTCTAGCGCCGAATCTAGTCATTGGATCCATTTGGCCAATGGAGACTTTCACTCAAAATGGCTCCAGCTACAACATATCAAAAATCCAGCCATTTTCACCGAAAGATGTGTGCGTGGTCCTTTGCTGAGAAGCAATCAACAAAAACGTTTTCTATTTGGTTCCAACATTTTGGCGTACATATTATTTATTATTTTAATTTCGAGTTGTAACTCGAAATTAAGAAAAAAGATATCGAATGTTCGTTTTACGCCTTTGTACAATTGAGTGTAGTATTTGCAAAGATGGTTTTTCTTCACTTCTCTCTTAATTTCCAGAAGATCTATACGGTTATGTTGGTCGCACGGTATAAGAGAAGGAACGCTATCAGATTCCCTGATTCGAAACTGTCCATTCACTGCAGTGATAGATCCAGATGGATGCTGCAATCGCAATTCCCCAAATCTCTTGTGTTATCCGACCGACATTTCCTTCCACTGATTAAATTTGGCAAACATGCATAATGATTCATGGCTACTAACAGTGCACGGTAGTGACAGTTCATCTATGCAAATGTAGGACTAATAATAGATTACATAACAGGCGGGTAATAACATGGGCCGGGCAATAAACGACCAGTGGCGTTGCGCGTAGATTCTGAAGCAGACATGCACAGGGTAAAAATATTTTTTTCTTCTACCTCAATGGGAAATATCATGAATCTAGAGAGCGATATCCATGAAGCCTTAGGTGCCAATCAAAAATGTCTAGAGATATTTTTTGAACCTGCTGGCGACAACATTATCAGAAAACTAGAAGCATGGAATAAGTATCGTCATTATCCCGCACATGTTATGATTTTCCTGGAAAGCAGACCCGCAAACACCTGTAGAGAGATGAAAGCAACTCTATAAAAACTAATTACCATTCCCCTGATCACCGAAACTCTTTTCTTTCACAATAATAATAAGATACTTTGATCAACAATTAGTTATAAAACCATTACAGTGATATCTTTAACAAATTGTCAAGAGCGTCAGTGAATGAAAGTATACAGGGTGAGTCATGCTGAACGCATCGGACTCTCGTGGCCATATGGTATTTTTTTTTCAGTAAACAGCCTGGGGGAGTACATGTATGTCGATCTGAAGCACATTTTAAAAATAATGATTTTTATACAAGGTGATTGAAATAGGCGTGACATATCAAAGTTATGTTTTTTTTTAATGGAACACCCTGTATTTTCTTAAATTTTTTAATTCTTTGAGAAAAAATCAGCTAACTTTGCTACAGTTTCCCTATACCTAACTCTCTCCATTTATGAGATATTCAACTTTTTCTCAAAATGTAACGTTTTCAAAAAAATTCAATATCATTGCAATTATCCATTGCATGTGTACGAAATTTTTACCGGTCACTCATATCCCTTTCAGCTAGTTACTGCAACTTCAGACGACGATCAATATTATACAGTGTGTTTTATATTGTCAAGAACACTTACCGCATATTTGAACTCCAATAACTTTGTTATTTCAAATGGAACACCCTATATTTTTCCCCGTAACAATATTCATCTTTCCATTCCCTTTTCAAACCATATAATATTTCCCTATAGCTAAATGTGGTGCTTCAGAAGTTATCGAAGCATTTTCAAAATCCGATGAACTTTTTGCGTTTACATTATTTCATCAAGTAGGCTGATGCCATGGACACTTGTCTTGAGTAATGCGTTCAACTGTGTTCAAATGCGTTGTTCTAAGCGGGCTTCTGACAAAAAGCGTCATATTTTGGCATAAGTTTGTGTTGAAATCGTTTTGTTCAAGTGTTCTCAAATTTGAGGAGTAAAATGAAAAGTTTCACACTTCAAGAAAGAATCAATATGATAATAACAAATAACAAAAATACCCAGATCAAGAGCATCCTGATAAAAATGTATTCGAAAGATTATTAGCCAGATTTCGAGAAACAGGTAGTATCGAGTACACTGTTCGAGAGCTATCGAAACCAGTTACTGGGAATGAGGAAAACAATTTCGAAGTTTTACAACATGTAATTGAAGATCCCAATACCAGTACCAGAGCCATTGCAAATGCCACAGGTATAAGTCAATCGAGCGTTAGCAGAATTATTAGAAAACACAAATATCATCCATACCAGATTCAGCTGCATCAACATTTGTATGGAAGGGACTTTGAACGCAGCATAGATTTCTGTTTATGTAATCATGAACGAGTTGGCGGACATATGAACTTTTTTGAGAATATTTAATTCACTGACGAATCAACATTCCATAAAAATGGTCTGGTGAATCGACATAATTTGCATTATTATGACACCGAAAACAGACATTTATTTCGAACCGTCGATCGCCACAACCGGTGGAGTGTTAACTCATTCGGTGGAATCATAGGAGACACTATAATTGGTCCTTATTTCTTTGACGGGCATCTAGATGGAAGAACATTTTTAAGATTCATGAAAAGAGATTTTTGGAATCTTCTGGAAAATATTCCTTTGAATTTGAGAGAGAAGATGTGGCTACAATTAGATGGTGACATTTCAAACGTGTTGTCAGGAACTATCTGGGGGTCTATTCTCGAGTTTCAACGTATACGAATTCAATGTTGCATCTCTTTCCAAAGCGCCGTGTTTGTATCGCTCTATGTTACTTCAAACGTTTGAAAATGATTCTGCATGCACTCGAGAATAGACCCCCTGGACAGAAAATTTCCAGATCAATGGATAGGGAGAGGTGGTCCTTATAACTGTCCAGCAAGATCTCCCGATCTTACACCATTGGACTTTTTTTATGGGGATATATCAAGAATATTGTTTACAGTACACCACCCACTACTCCTGATGATATGAAAGTGAGGATTAGAAATGCCTTCCAAACAGTAACTCCAAATATGTTGAACAATGTCAGAAGCTCATTCGAAAAAAGAATTAGATGCTGTATTGAAGTAGATGGTGGTCACGCCGAACATTCCTTATGATTTTTTAAATTTTCACTCAAACTTTAATTGCTAAATATTGTTTTTTTTTAACCAGTAACCCCAAAATTAGTAGATACAGATGGACCGATATAACAAATGCTCCAAAGAAAATCAATTGTAAGTAGAGAGTGTTCAAATTCAATTTACTAAAGATAATGGAGAACAAATTTTTTCAGTATTTGACATCAGCCGGTTGATGGAATTTTATTATTTTGAAACTTATATTGGTTTACAAAAAGGCTTTGAAAACTCCTGAAGCACCATATGTAGGTATAGGGACATATTACATGGTTCGAAAGAAAATGAAATGGTGAATCTTTTCACGTGGAAAATATATGGTGTTCCATTGGAAATAATAAAGTTATTGGAGTTCAAATATGCGGTGAGTGACAATATAAAACACACTGTATAATATTGATCGTCGTCTGAAGTTGCAGTAACTAGCTGAAAGGGATAAGAGTGACCGGTAAAAATTTCGTACACATGCTGTGGATAATTGCAATGATATTGAATTTTTTTGACACCGTCACATTTTGAGAAAAAGTTGAATATCTCATAAATGGAGAGAGTTAGGTATATTTTTTCTCAAAGAATTAAAAAATGTAAGAAAATACAGGGTGTTCCATTAAAAGAAAACATAACTTTGATATGTCACGCCTATTTCAAACACCTTGTAGGTATATTTTTTCTCAAAGAATTAAAAAATGTAAGAAAATACAGGGTGTTCCATTAAAAGAAAACATAACTTTGATATGTCACGCCTATTTCAAACACCTTGTATAAAAATCATTATTTTTAAAATGTGCTTCAGATCGACATACATGTACTCCCCCAGGCCGTTTACTGAAAAAAATACCATATGGCCACGAGAGTCCGAGGCGTTCAGCCCGACTCAACATGTATACAGTAAACATACAAAACACGTGATATAAAATAATGGGGATTTATGCAGCAGTCATAAGTCATAAGTTTTGACTCATAAGGAAGGATATTTGCCAGTGATTGGTTGAACGAATATTCTTCCTTAATACTTAAAACTCATAACTGCTGCATAAATCCACCATAAATGATGATTTGAACACAAATACAGACGAAACACAAATATATGAATATATGCAACCAGACGCAAATGGGTCAAGAAAAGATTTCGTCAAGTGTGTAAAATATCTCATGGGCGGGAAGTCTTTGAGATTATTTTTAAAAATGAAAACATTTGGCCCCAGGTAGCACATCATATCGGCTGAATCTTGGTTCCATATTGGGCCAATATAGATATATTGTAAATGAAAAATCAATATTGGTCCAATATGGGTGAATATTCAAAAAACAATATTATATTAATAATATTGGTGGAATATTGGTTGAACTAGTTTTGAATGTAGATTACCAAACGAAATATTGGGTCAATATTGGTTGAATAATTTATAGCACGTTTCGTGGTTCCGATATGTTCCTGTGGCAGCGTTTATATCGGAACCACGAAATGCTCCGTTAAAACAAGAATCAAAGAGCACAAGGCTTGCTGTCGGTTAGGGCACACACAGAAATCCGCTGTCGCAGAACATACTCTCAACAACGATAACCATAGAGTGAAATTTGAAGAAACCCAAGTCATCTCTTCAACATCTGCGTATTACCCAAGACTCTTCCGGGAAGCAATTGAAATCCAGAAACACCACAGCAACTTCAACAGAACCGAAGAAGGACTACAATTGAACAAGGTTTGGCTTCCAGTTATCAAAAATTCTCAATTAGCTCCCTACCCACAAAATAACGGTACGAACGATTCTATGATGTCTGCTAACGCTATGGACCAATCAGATGTAAGAACGTCAAATCACAGGTATTTTTTGAGACGACGTATAACAAATGTCAAGCATTTGACAGCGACTTAAGAAAGCAGAAACTTGTAAAATAACTCTTGAAAATGCTAACCACTCGTATTGGCGAAACGTCGAGTTCTTCTCTGAACACACGTCGGCCTTACAACCCGAAGAACCACCATGTAAAATGAGGAAATTTCCAAATAGGAATTTTTCGAAGATCCACCAGAGATGATCAAAATTTCATTTGACATAGAAAAATTCAAATAGGTTCAATGGCCAAGATGTCAGAAGATAATTCTTCATTCCGACGTCTAAGTCAAAAACTGTCACTATCATATAAAGGCGCTTTCTAATTGGGAGTTGGTTACCCCTGATTAGTCATGGTCTGTGAGATCAGTCCAGGAACTACTCCGAGCCACTCGAAGCTACTCCTTGAGACAATTGGACATCGACTCAATTGAACAGCACACCAAGATATTCAGTGTTGCCAACTGAACTAAGACGAACCAATCACAAAGAAGGTCAAGTATTCGAAGAAGAAATGTTACGGTTCCGTGTTCTAACCACAAAACAAAAGAGTAGTTACCAAAAGTATGTTTACAAAATAAAGCTGCCATACCGTAAAGTAGTTCAACTGATTTCTATATTAATATTCCATTTTAGCTTAAGGTTGGTTCAGGTCTGCTTGAATTAGTACGGCAAAGGTAAGTACTACAATATGAAAAGAGCTGTACATGACTATGATCAAGATATCATATTGAAACAGTGGAGTACAGATAGGAAAGTTTATCTCAATGACAGATAATTTCTGATGTTGTTATATTAAAGCAGAAAGGGTTTTTTGTGCAAAATAAACACGTGTAACAACAATCAGTACCAGCTTCTCAATTCATCATATATCAAATTCGAGAAAATTCGCGTTACACAAAAAAAGTATTTTTTTGAATACCTATAGTGTGCTTCTTCGATGATCTCAGAGCATTGCAGGCTGATCCTAATCTACCGTAGAGATTATGATGTGAGCTTCCCAATTTGAATTTTGATCAAAGATAACTCCCGAATTCTTAAAATCGTTTCATAATTTTAAATTGTATACGTTATTGTTACATGGAATTTGATTGTTCTCATCAAATACCAATCATCAAACTTCAACTGAACCATTCTGGTATTAGCCAAGATGGAGTACCCAAATCAACTTCAGAACCAGAGTGAACAATGGCTACATAAAGCTCATACTGACAGTCGATTTAGGTGGGTTGTTCATCTTGCTTGATTCGTTGTAGGAGCTTGGTTTCTCGGTTAGCGGCTAGTTCATATCTGAACAGCTTCAGAGTTATTATTGAATTGTCAGGAGCTTCAACTGGTCATCTCATAATTGTCAGATAGATTGTCCTATATTTTGAAAACCAGACAGTGACGATTCATAAGTTGAGAACTGAACATCTAAGTGGTAATAATCAACACTACTGTCAAATTCAGAGAACCTTTATATGCACTTGAACATGGACAAGGCAAATAGGATGATATGGAATCAAATATGTAGAGATATTCTGAATGCTGAATGTTCAGTCATCATAGAGTCATAGTTATATGAAGTTAATAGTTTTCTATTTCTTGAAATAAGTAATTTTGTCAATAATTACTATTGCAATACTACACCCTTTATAAATAGGAATACCCCGCCTTTGGGCGATGTTTGCTGGTACTTTTTTCTAATTGAGAGTTTACGTTTTTTTTGGTAAGAACCTTTGTCGTGAGAGAAAGGGAAAGTCGAAAATTTCGTTAGACACAAAGATAGACAATGTCATTTTGTAACAAGTGATACTTTTGCCAGCTCTCAAGCTTGGTGTTGATACAAATTACTTAATTTTGACTTGTTACATAGTTTAGTGCAAACCTAAGCTCTTTTGTATCATTACACACTGCTTGCTCTGATGCACTATTACATACTGCAAGTTGTCCGGTCATTGAGGGCGCACTCTTCTCATTGCAGTGAAAGACAATATACCGTGAAAAAAGATATAAGAGGGCTCGGGTAGGTCCAGTTACCCTGTTGATATTGGATGCACGTTATGGTCACTTTTATACCGAAGCCTGGAAAAGCAGGACAGGACTCGGCAAAGTCCGTAGTACCAATTAGTCTTGTCATTAATTTGTACTCAAGAGCACTGCTTCGTGAACAATATGACTAGCTGTCCAACGGAGATAGTGAATCACCAAGCAGTAACGAAGGTGGAAATAATGCTGGGGAATAAAGAGGCAGTGTTAGCGGTTTTTCTTGACACTACCTTTCGGCACTACCTCTATAAACTCAATCACCAGAACTCATATCACCAGACACATAGACGTCGAGGATCCATGTGTTGCCTGTGTAGACTCAATGCTGAGGAATCGGTTGATACACTTAACTGTATAGGAGCAGACCATACTAGCAAGGGCGGCCAGAGTATGCCCATAAGGTGAAGTCCTATCCCTGCTCTTGTGGAATCTGATCACGCACTCGCTGCTGGAAACTCCAAACGGCTCCGGATATCCAGGAAATCCAACAGAACGGTTAGGGATTGCATTCAGGAGCCTTTCGACCTTGTCACGAGATGGACGGACTCGAAGGGACTGAACGTCACCAACAAGGTAACCATGGTATTATACACCTGCAAACCAAAAACAGTGGGCCTAGGATCTATACTACTTTGAGGGGAGGACACAAAAATGCGCTGAGCTCACTGGTGATGAACAGACAATCTTTTGGAAAAACTGGGGGATGAAACCACATATGCTGCACTGGTTGTTAATCACAGTGGTCATGCCTTGGTGTGGTGGCCAAAGACACAACAAAGAGGAGCCATAAAAAGACTGCAAGATACCTGTCTTGAAACTACAGGGGCAATTGAATCAACACCGACTGCAGCCATTGAGAAAGTCCTGAGATCACCTCCTCTCCACCTTGTGATACTGGGGGAGGCAAGGTTTGGTACCTCCCAACTGCGGAACACACCCAACTTCAAAGTTGGAACGGGAACCATGAGCATCGTTAGAATTGTAATCGGTGACGTGCTGGAAACAAAAACGGACCATATCCCGAAATATTAATGCTTTGATAACCAATTCCGGATGCCGATACCAGACAGAACTAAGAGGGACTGCTCACAGCTCAAAGACACACTACAGCACTAATTCTGGTATACAGGTAGATCCAAGATTGGGAATGGGGTGGGCTCAGGAGTGTTCTCCAGGAATCCGCGTACTGGTATCAGCTAATCACTGGGCAAACACATTTCTGTATTGCAGGCAGAGGTGTACGCCATTCTCCAAGGCGCGAAGGAGAACAATAGAAACGTTGAAAACTCGCATACCAACATTCTGTTAGACAGTCAAGCGACACTCAAGGCCTTTTGCAACAAGGAAGTAACGTCCTATCTGTTATGACACTACAAAGAAGAACTGAGAGCGCTGGCAGACCGAAATCACGTCAAATTGTGTCCCTGGTGTCCTAGGACACCAGGCCATGCACCAGTGAAGGCACACCTCAACAAAATGAGACTGTACAATGGGAACTAGACCTGCAGAATAGGCGGTAAGGATACAGAAACAGAGACACACATACTGTGCTGTTGCGAGGCACTAGACCGCATAAGACTGACAATTTATGAGCAGCTATCTGGCGATCCAGACCTATACAGGTCCCACCAAGTACATAAATTGTATAAACTCGTTCAAGGCACGAAAGTTATGGGTTGGGAACTGTAATAGTAAATTACATAGGCATAAGTTTATAGGCGAATAATTATTGACAGATATTGCAAATAACCAAAGTAATGTAATTATAGAACTGAGCAGTATAAACCATGTCGGACCCACCAGATTGTCAATTTCATTTCACTCTTTACAATAAGTAGCATTTAATATAGGAAAACGATGGTATCCATCCTATTTCAAATCATTGAATGAATCAACTTCAAACGATTCAAGTTTCGCATACCATTCTGGTAGAATGCAAATTTCACTATCTTTAGCTCAGATTGTGAACTTGTAGCTTCCACGGGACGTGAAATAGGTGTTCTTTTATGCTTTACTTTGGTTTCCGTTGCATGTTGTAGTTTGCCAAGTAAGGCACTGATTAAAATCACGGGACACATAGATTAATCTTCCAGGATTTAATAAGGTTTCGCTCGGCATTTGACACCATCGATCGTTCTAATGAATGGAGTGGGAGACAAGATTGAAAGTTAACGGAGACTAGGAAATGAATTGAGGTGGAAATACAATGGTGTGGGTTTTTTACATCCTGCGAAAAATGCGTCTTTGTCACAAAAAAACGATCTGGTCAAGTTGGGCTTCTAGTCATTAATGATCCTACATAGACCAGTTCTGATGAACGCCAAAAAATATTAAACCGGGAAAAAACAGATCGAACGCACTGAATATTGAAATATTTTAATATCATTCTTACCATCTACAATTCAGTACGTGAGCGGGTTATTTTAATTTGAAACACAACTGTGCCATAAACAGAAAACAAGCGATTTCAAAAAGGCCACTTCGATCTAGTAGTCGGGTTTAGAGTTTTAGATTGCCCACAGCTAGTGAGGGCTATGGGGAGAGTTTGGAAGATTCAATATTAGATAGATGGAAAATGTCCCTTAAATGTTAATGCCAATATGTATTGTAAGTATAGATCTTTTTAAAATAATTTATTCAATCAATAACTAGTTCAGGAGAGATTCATCCATTCATTAATTCTTTAATTCATTATTTCTTTCATTAATTTCAATCGTCTTAATCTCATATTTGTACATAGTAAAATCAATGTTTTTAGATTTTTCTAAAGTGTTTTGAATCTATAAATGATCAGTATCTACCTAGTTAGTCGTGAATAAACCCCAATTCACGACAAAACCCACTGGAAGAGGAGCAAAATATCGTTCGAATGACGGAATGACGGAATTTTTAGGGTATTTCACGGTTTTTTGCGATTGGCAACAAAATTTGATCTCCTATCGAAAAAAGTTCAGTGGCAAAGTTGATGCCAATAAAACTATCTAAACTTTTGGATCCAACATTTTTCCACATTACCTTAAATTTTCCGGGAAAAAAGGTTTTTAATTTTTTTCTTGCCCAATTTTTTTTTCAATGAAGTTTTGTGGAAATATGTTTTATTATGTTCCAAGAGAGCTGTAATTTTTTTGTAGCGAAATGCAGATTTTTCCTTTTTGTTTTGACAAATTCCGAAAAAACGACCTCATTTTTAACTGAAAAGTTGCAGCGGTAAAATTTATCTTTTCAAGCTCGCCGCCAGCTGTAATATTATGTAGTAAAAGAGTAGCAGTATTATGGACATTTTTTCCAGAAAACGCGAAAAAATTAAAAAACAGATTTTCGAAAATAATTTTTTTAAATTTTTGTTCTGAACTCATTTTTATTTGTTAAAATTATTGAAATCACCAGTTTAAACCTTTCGAGAATATTAATTCCATGTTACCTCGATGGGTACATAAGATGCCGATGCTGACATAATTAATACCTCGATACAAATGGCAGGAGGCGATAATGAAATGGTCATAGTAGTTGTTCAAGATATCGACACTTTATTGCCTTCGAATCAATTGAATTCAATTAACTATAAAATTCATTAAAAAGTAGGCTCAGACAATACGAAAGATTTATTTCACACGTCGAACAGTTTCAAGGATGATTCTTTTAAAAATCAAGTAGCTTTTTCACACTGTTTCTCTGATGGTTAGTGGTTGTAACACAATATATGCATTTGCAGGATAGGGGAAAAACAGTATAGTAAAATCAATGGTAGCCACTGACAATGTATCGAATGTGGAAATTGCGTTTTATAAACACAATGCAGATAATAACGATATGGCTCATAATGGAATGGAATTGATAGTCCATTTATAATCGTAAAAAAATCTGTGACTTTGAATAAATTGAGATTACAAAATTATCAAGCAGCTAGAGTGAGAAAATCTTTCAAATTGGAAAAACTTCCACCAACTGAAGGCGAAGTGATACAGCATTATTCCAGGGTATACTATCAGTTTCAAACTTGGCTTGGTAATAAATTAACAGATAACAGATTGATGCTGGCACAACCATCAAAATGGAGTCATGTCAAAAATGACTCATTTATAAAGATTTGATTCCTGAAGTAAGTATTACTCAAAAGTATTTGCTGCCATTGTGAAACCGGGTGTGACACTTCCACCAACTGAAGGTGAAGTAATACAGCATTGTTCCAGGGTATACTATCAGTTTCAAACTTGGCTTGGTAACAGATTGAGGCTGGCACAAGCATCAAAATGGAGTCATGTGAAAAATTATATAAGATAAGATCTTTATTTTCCAATAGACAACACAACATTGTATAGGAATAGTCAAAAACTTAAATCTAGGTAAATATAAAAACACGAAAAATTTAGAACTTTAGACAAAGTCAAAAATTTGAAACCACAGGTTTGAAATCAAAAATATCAATCCCAATAAGAATTGTCCTAAAAATATTCTAAAACAAACATGCCAACATGTCGGAATAAAAGCAACAAGACAAGACAAGACACTACGGTTCTACGACATAAGTTCTTCAACACTATAAAAACATTTTTCTAGTTGAAATTCTCGCAATTGTTTTTTGAATGGTTTAATACATTTACTTTCTTTTATATATTTTGGCAATTTATTAAATATCCTGGGCGCCATAGAGGAAGGAGAGTTGAATGATACGCTAAATTTATTAAAAGGTACATGAAGGTCATTTTTGGTTCGGGTATCAAATTGACTTTATTCGTACTGAATAATGTGCCTCTGTTCTCGAATGAGTATACAGAGACTTCTAAAATAAATAATGAAGGTAGTGTTAAAATTTTATGGTTTTTGAAGACATCCCTGCAACTTGTACGGCTCGATATACCAACGAGAGAACGCAAAACTCGCTTTTGGGCAATAAAAACATCGTGTGAGGATACAGATGAGCCCCATAGACATATACCATATCGCAATCTACTGTCAGCTTGTGCATAATAGAGTGCAAGTAGTTGATTTATTTCCAATACTTTCCTAGTGGTTCTGAATTGATATGATAATGAATTCATTTTTGATATCAATGATTGACAGTGAATTTTCCAGTCCATACACGAATCAATGTGAAAACCTAGAAACGATATAACGTTACTATTAATTGAGACATATAGCGTTGAAGCCTCATCTGAGCCGAATGTGATATTCTGACACAATTTTTGACGGTTATGAAACCTTATCGATTGTGTTTTTCCAACATTCAGAAACAGCTGATTTGCAGAATACCATTCGTGCAATCTGGAAAAAACTGTGTTGCATTTATCTGTCAAGGCTAGATCGGTTTTATCTGATATGATCACGGATGTATCATCTGCATATAAAGTTAATGATGCCGGTACTGATAAAATACTCAGATCATTGATGAAAAGAATGAACAATACCGGTCCTAAAACTGAGCCCTGTGGCACACCAAGTTCAATATCCCTCATTTCAGAATTTTTATTATTCACGGTGACATATTGTTTTCTATACCTCAAGTAATTCGATATCCAATCCAAAGGTAGCCCTCTGATACCATATTTATCTAACTTTTCGAGTAATATAGAATGATTGACGCAGTCGAATGCCCTGCTAAGATCACAAAAGATTCCCACAGGGCACTCGCCTGCCTCAATGAATTCAATTATTCTGTCATAGTATGAATGAACTGCTGTTGTGGTCGATCTTTTCCTAAGAAAACCATGTTGGCTTTTAGAGAAAATATTGAATTCATAACAAAATGAAAGAAGCCTGTTCAGGAACGCGTATTCAAAAACTTTCGAAAAACTTGATGGTACTGTTATTGATCTATAGTTTTCTACTGAATGTTTGTCCTTCTTTTTGAATACTGGTGAAATTCTTCCAATTTTTAACATATTTGGAAATTGGCCAGTGGAAAATGATAGGTTCACCAAATGTAAAAGTGGAGTGGACGATATGGACTAATATGGAGTGTTTTTCTCAAGAGAAACATGGGTACTTTATCGTGACCTGAAGAAAACTTATTATTAATTTTTTTTCGTAGTAGGTCATATAGCTTTGCTTGGTCATACGGTGTGAGGAAAAAGGAGTTGCATGATGTTGCAATCTTTTGAATGAAGGAATCTGAATCAGGCCCTGTACATTCGATTTGGTTGACGATGTTTCGGGGTTCTTCTATAAAATAATTATTAAATAATAATATACAATCAAATGGTCGATTTAATATTACTGGTCCTTTCTCTATAAGTGCATGATGAAACATAAACGAATTCAGATGTTATGGCCGCTAAAATGGATATTTTCGATAAATTTATGTTGCCAAATTTTGCGGAAACTGCTAAAGAATCATCTTTAACTTTATTGCCAGAAAAAAAATTGAAATTCCTTTATTTCAACAAGAGTGAGGTAGACGGAAAAATATTGGGATCAATTATTATAGTAAAATGCGGGTAATGTATTAATCGCCTCCATTAATACACTAGTTGACTAACTATCAGAGCCCCCGCAGACTGCAGACTTTTTATCGGCCGACAGTTTAATCGGGCTGTTAATCAGTATGAACATTTATGAAAGTACGCACATTATACCGATTTGGTATCGGCCGACAAATAAGTTTGATTGGCTTTACGATTGTCTTCAAACTGAACAATCGGCAAACTATCGGCCAACTGCCTAATCAGTATGGCGTGGAAGTCACGCGCGCACATTGCCGATGGTTTAGTCGGCCGACTCGTTCACTAAAACTGCATATGTACGGTAATCTAGTAATTAGGAATGTGTAAAATTGTCCATGTGTAGAGCCAGGTTGCCGAGTGGTTAAAGCCGGTCGCTGGTTCAAACCCTAGCAACTGCAGAATTTTTCTGTTGGCCCGAGAAAGTGGTATGGTAAGATACAATGAACATCTCAGCATACGTGTCATAGGGTCAGCCTGGGTGGCAGGACGAGCGTACCATGCACGAGGTGGAGTGATTAGTGGGTATACCTGAAGGTGAAAACTTATTGGAAATATCAGGGTTGGTTCTTGAGATATGACCAAAAAAGTAAAATGGGTCATTTCTATTATTTTGATTATACTTCATTTATTTTCAGGAATATCAAAAAATATTTGCAAAGTTTTTCATTCCTGGGTAAATTCTCTTTGCTTTGACATCTTCAGATTTTTTATCCAACGTTTCATATTCTCTGGACCACCCTCAACTATTTTTTTTAAATGCGGACCTGGATATTTTATGACACTGTTGGAATTAACTTTTTTTTGTGAATCCAGAGGAGCATCATACAATTCCATTTGGAGACCAGTTTCGGGTGATATGAACCGTAATCAAAATTTTATTAAATTACAGTTATTTTCCGTCCTCTTCAGTTGAATCAACATTCAAATAATATGATCCTTATCCAAGTTTTATTGGTTTGGATCTGTCCTGAATTCATATTCAGTATTCATTTCTATGAAGTGTACAACACTTCTAGCATAAAGTGAATGATTAGGAAAAAATAAATCAGAATCAATAATTAATCAGTAATCAAAGAATGCAATATTTGTCATTTGAAAAGCGAGTTCTCGATTGTCCGTGCGCGATATGGATAATCCACTCGATCAACAACAACAAAAACAAAATAGTTGAATTTAATATCTGACATTTGTTATGCATGCGAGAAAAAAAATGTTTTGATAAGAAAAATAAGTAACTAATGAAGAAATCTTCATTATTAACAATGAGCGCTTGTCTTAGCTTTTGTTTCGACATAGATTCATAATTTGAACTATTTGTTGCATATATTAATTATTGTCTGCAGAGACCTATCCTTTACTGATAAGGGGCAACACCCCAAAATCGATCTATAGGTGGTCGAAATGTTTCAATCAACATTTCCATGCAACTAGCAATTGCAGAGATAGCCTTGTAGGAACTCAGAACGGAAATTAATTGGATGTAATTCAACGTTCGTAGTGGTATTAGCCAGGAAAGTAGTTGTTTTCTGATGGATTTTTGACCAAATTTTTCCTATTGTATAGGATTATGGCAATGAGCACGATTCCTGGAAGGGCAGAACACCTTGTTTCTTTCTCAAATAAGTAACTGATCAGGAATAGAAGTCACCGAAAGATATATTTCAATTGTTTGAAACCTCTACCACTTTTTAAATGATAAAAAAAAAACAAAAATCGATCATTCGCGTTTTTCGGTTATCCTTCAATATAGTAAAATAGAAAAATGGTGTCAATTATCCAAAACTTATTTAATTCTCCGAAAATTGAGCAATTCATCAACAATAGCAATGAAACTTAATGTAAAACGCAATTACTGATAATAACAAAAAGAAATTAAGTAAAAACCAAATTATTCGAAAATGTCATTTAAATCAATTGAATAATTGTTCGAAATGTCCACTATTTTCTTCAATACACTTGTCAATTCTGATATTCATATTTCTTAGGCAATAGATTATTGCTTCTCTTGGATATCGTTCAATGGATATTATATCTTTTCACGGAGAATCTCAATCGTTTCATTCGTTGTGTTCTACACTTTATTTTGAGATGCCCCCACAAATAAAAATCCAATAGATTCAGAATTGGGGATCGGGCAGGCCACACCACTGGATCTCTTGTTCCAATCCATGAATTGGGAAAAGTCTGATCTAAATAATCTGTGACCATTCTTGAATTATGTGGACCAAATCCATCTTGTTAAAACCAGATTATGTTAAGACTATACTCTATAGGAAGATCATCCAACACGTTCCGCAGTATATCTAAATATTTTACTGCAGTCAGGTTTCCATCAATAAAATACAACACTCGAGTGGATTGATGATATCGCGCACGGACGATTGAGAACTAGCTTTTCAAAAGACAAATATTGTATTCTTTGATTAAAATATTCGAATAACTGAATAATTATTGATACCCATTTATTTTTTCCTAATTATTCACATTATGCTAGAAGTATTGTACTTTTTATAGAAATGAACACTGGATATAAATTCTCTACAGATCCAAACTAATAAAACTTGGATAAGGACCTTATTACTTGAATGTTGATTCAACTGAAGATGACGGAAACTAACTGTAATTTAATAAAATTTTGATTACGGTTCATATCACGCGAAACCCGTCTTCAAATGGCATTGTATGATACACCTCTAGATTCAGAATGGAAAGATTATTCCAACAGTGTCATAAAATATCCAGGTCTCCGTATATAAAAAAAATAGTTGGGGGTGTTCCTGAGAATACGAAACGTAGGATACAAAATCTGAAGACGTCAAATCAAAGAAAATTCACCCTCAAATAAAAAACCTCTGAAATAGGTTTTGATATTTCTGAAAATTAATGAATTATAACTAAAAAACAGAAATGAACGAATTAACTTTTTCCGTCATATCTCAAGAAACGGCCCTGATATTTTCGATCAGATTCCACTGATAGATTATACATCTAGATGTGCAACTTTTTCTCCATTCAACCGACCTTCTCACTAGTATGGTTTGGAAGTTACCCAAACAATCCCATTGAAAAAGTGGCCAACCTTTATATAGAGGTAAAATTGTCTGAAAATTCAGCAAGAACAGGCGGTATTTCAATATTGATTTGTGAACACGGAGCGACCCACGAAATGCTATGTATCAATTTTCTTTCCTCCACAACTCGTGTCTCTCTCACACTCGACTAACGACAGTTCATGACAAATATGTACGATACAATCTGACTGTGTAATGAAGTGGGAAACACACTGCGGTGAAATTTGGCTTCCTTCGTGGAAACTCACCTCATTTCTCGTCATCGAAAAATATGAAAGGAAACTTCGAACAATAGGACTCAAACAGGGTAGGTATAGAGATTGAAAGAAAACGTTTTAACCGGTTTTTCTTTCAGTTTCTGAAGGATCTGCGCGCAAAATGAAATGTGATTCACTTGTTTGGCTTCCATTATATGATTGATTTCGATGGAATATGACGTTACAATCGGTATAATTTCTTCGATTGTTTTCAAGTGTAAACGATGATGACACAGGTAATCTTCTCACATCATCATTTAAAAATGCAAGAAGAATATAAAATGCTACAGAAAGTAAAGCTGAAAAAGTTGGTGATAATTCTCCTCGAAAGGACTGGAATTTAATGTTCTGGCATCGACTGATTCTCAAAGGTTCTAGTACACATGAATTTCAATAGTCGACAGAGCTAGTTTCACTAGATAATGTACAGTAGCATATCTGGAAGAATTACCAGAACTTAGTTTTACAAGAACTACTTTGCAATGTTATCCCAATATCTCCAAAACATGTCTCAAACTACATGGGGGAACACCTACGGACCGGTTTTATGGTTTTGCCTATCATCAGCGCAGGGCAGCTCACCCAAACGCAATCGAAAAACACCTTGATCTCAAGATTCAAAGAGCACTCCGACTATGGTGTCGACTTCGCCTGAAGCCAAGTAATTTCAGAAGAAAATATTCAATGACACTACTTGGCAGAAGTAGTGTCATTGGACTAATAATAAAAAATGGATTAGGTAATTGAGAGCAAATTCGACTTCCGGCAGCGGTAGAGGTCTGATGGCGGCCTCGTGGTGGAAGTCAGGTTAATGTGTTGTAATATCCGCAGTCTAAAGAACGTGCATTCAACCAAGATTTAAGTATTTGTGAAGTCCGCCGTAAAACCATAGCGTAAAGGTTATGGTTGAAACGTGCCAGCAAAAATATAAAAAAGTTCCAATATAACATGGGATGCAGCATTGCCTAAAGCAAGACTCTGCATTCCCCCGATACAGCGTCGCTGTCTACGCCGGTTAATGGCCGGATGGGAACGGACTTCTCGCAGCGAGGCATGTCCATATAGCGCCGAAAGGAAGCTCACTGACAAAAATTAAGAGAGAGAGAGGATTAGGCAATTATGCAATAGGTAAAGCTGAAAAGGTTGGTGATAATTCCCTTTTGAAAAGACTGGAATTTAATGTTCTGGCATCGACTGATTCCCAAAGGTTCTTGTACACAATGAATTTCAGAAGTCGAGAGGGCTTGTTTCACTAGATTATTTACAGTAGCATATCTGGAAGAATTACCAGAACTTAGTTTTACAAGAACTACTTTGCAATGTTCTCCCAATCTCATCGCCAAAACCTGTCTCACATAGGGGAACACCTACGGACCGGTTTCATGGTTTTGCCTATCTTCAGCGCAGGGCAGCTCACCCAAACGCAATCGAAAATCACCTTGGTCTCAAGATCCAAAGAGCACTCCGACTATGGTGTCGACTTAGTCTGAAGCTAAGTAATTTAGGAAGAAATTATTCAATGACACTACTTGGCAGAAGCCCATTGAACTGATAAAAAAATGGATTAGGCAATTATACAATAAGTATAATCGTTGGCATGTCTCCAACAGAAAACAACTACTGTCCCCTACGACCATTGAATTGTATCTGTTAGATTCTTGGTAATGTATTCTACAAGAAATACTTCGCAATGTTCTCCCAATCACAACGCCAAAACAGGTCTCAACTCACATAAGGGAACACCTACGGACCGGTTTCGTGGTTTTGCCAATCATCAGCGCAGGGCAACTCACCCAAACGCAATCTTTGGAGACTTGACGACGATTATACCTCTTGTATAGGATAAATGCAGAAGTCTGGATTGTTTAATCCAATTTTATTATAAGTTTAATGGGCCTCTGCCAAGTAGTGTCATTGAATATTTTCCTCTGAGATTCGTCATATGATTGAGTTCTCATGGTGCGATGAGCTAAGCTCTGGATCCCTTAGTACAGACTTACTTGAAACGAGCCAATTCAATTGGAAAGTTTCAAACTGAATCAAGGAGTTGTTTGAATGATAATTGTATTAGGAAAATCTCAAGATTTTTCGTGAAATTTTGTTGTCTGCACAGGCAAATTCAGAAAACAGATGTTTAAATCTATGATGAAACTATACCTGGAATGATTTTCACTAAAGAGGTTTACTCTGTATACTGTACAACAGCTTCATGAAGTGAAGTATGTGCCATCCTTGACAAAGAAGTTGCTTTTGACAGTACATCACACGAAGCTGTCGAAAGGGCACTAGAAGACAGAGAAGTAAACAACACGACAACTAGATGGATGTCGCAATTGCTGTCTACCAGAACAGCCGAGACTGAAATAATACAAGACACTATTTCCATCTGCATAAAGGGGACTGGCCTCCAAACTTATGTGGAGCCTAATAGTCGATCGACTTCTCTGTGGTCTGACCGTGATCGGTATATCGTGCCAAAGCTATGCAGACGACATAGTCATGTTCGCGAGACGCACATTTGAGGATAATCTCTGTGGTATATTCCAGAAAGGTCTAAACAACACTAAAGAATGGTGTCAATCGAAAGGACTTACCGCCAACCCCACCACGACTACCTTAGTTGTATTTGCAAGGAAAAGAAACATTAACCTCGTAGCCATCAAATTACATAGGAAAGTTATTGAATAGAATGGAGGTCAAACATCTGGAACTAATATAGATAATAAACTCATCTGGAATAAGTACAAAAAGAAAGTTACCAACAAAGCCATGGTGTGCTGAAACTTTGTGGGAAAGAACTGGGGTTGTAATCCAAAGACCCTGCAGTGAATGTACAAGTTTATAGTGAATCCGATCTACACTTACGGGGCAGAGGTCTGGGGCAGCAGATCACCGCTTGGGAATAGTAACAGGGACCCAGGTACTTGTATTTATAGGGGTCATCTGATCCTTGGCGCTTTCTTAATACTCATAAGATAAGTTCAATGATTGATCTTGTTATTGAGTTACGATGTGTTTTGGGAAATAAAGATAGACAGATAGATAAATATAGGTATTTATTTCCCAAAACACATAGCAACATAATAACAAGATCAATCTTTAAACTCATTTTATATGCAATAGGAAAACGCCTGTACAAGTACCTGGGTCCCTGTTATTATTTCCAAGCGGTGTAATTATTCCCAAGCGGTAAAGACCTACAATATATATTTATCTTAGCTAGCTAGTACAAGGACAAATCTATCGAAAATCCATATGTATGTCAGGAATAACAGGTGCAATGAGAATGAGCCCAACGGCCACTATGGCCACTATGGCCATATAATAGTGGAGAGTAAAGCGATGAAGACAATATACAGAATAACCAGAGACGTAACCAACAAACGCAAGTTTTGACTCCTCCCCCAAGACGATGACAAAAAAGTTTAGCTTTGTGAAAGAATTTGACACAAAACTGAGGAGCAAAAGTGAATGCGACAGAGACACTATCCCAAGACTCAAGAGTAGTTTTATTGAATGGTGCACAGATGGATCGATCCAGAACGAAAGTAGGAACTGGAATAGGTGTACATGGGCCTGGAACCAAATATTCCGAAAGTCTAGACAAATTCTCTAGCATATTTCGAGCGGAAATCTACGCTTTCATAAAATGCGTCTGGTTCAATACAGTGTGTCCCACTTACCATGCTCACCATGGGTATCTTTTTAATGGTGAGAGATACGAGGTTGGTTAAATGACACCAAATGTGGAGTTTATCAAGGCCAACTATAATGTAAAAAATATTTTGATTAAATCCATTCGTTTTTGTTTTATACGCAAAAAACAGATTTTGATCATTTTCATGTCTCCTCCGTAACTTCTTTATTTATGAAAATATTCGAATAGGAATTTCACAATCTCATGGCAGTTTTTCATTGAGATTTCGAAAAAAATATGAAATGTATACCAACTCTTTTAGAATTTGAGATATCAGCACCAACTTTTATTTTTCAAATGAAGGTGATAGCTCACTTTAACTTAGTTATGAATAACTTTTTTTCTCTTACAGATGATTTGTCACAGTAAAAGTTTTTTGTTGATAACAACAGAATTATCGTTATTTATACAAAAACAAGAACAATTTTGAAGTTGCCATCTTGAATTTATACCAATTTTGAATGGAATCGGACCATAATCACAAATCTCGTCCGCCATATTGGAGGAGCCGCCAATTTTTATTTTTTATTTCAATAAAAATTCCATAGTGCATCGTCACCAGAATTATGAACATCTGCCAAATTTCAAGTTATTAGGACCGCCAAAGTGGGTCAAAATTCACTTGCAAGAGACATGAAAATGATCATCAAAATCTGTTATTTGCGTATAAAACAAAAAGGAATAGATTTTATCAAAACATTTTTTCCACATTTGGTGTCATTTAACCGTCCTTACTATTAAAAAGATACCCATGGTGAGCATGGTAAGTGGAACACACAGTATAGCAAGAAAATTTCGCAGACTATCATTTGGCAACCATTACTGCGCTGAACGCACGTGTAATCAACTCCAAGATGGTGTGGGAATGCCTAGAAAAACTAAATGAACTAGGTGAGAACAACACTGTTACCATTCTATGGGTTCCTGGACATACTGGAGTGGAGGGTAATGAAATAGCAGAAGTACTGTCAAAAAAAAGGTGCCGAAACACCATTTCTGGGAGCTGAATTCTTCTGCGGAATAAGTACCAGCATAATACTTTGTGAACTTGGGGAAGAAGTACTTAACAAAAGATCCCAGTACTGGATAGAATCAAAACGAAATGAGGCAGGCCAAGATACTACTGGGAAACTACAACGAGCAGTTATCAAATGACTGCACCAGCAAGAGTAAAAACAAACTAATATAAATACTAACAGGGCACTGCCGGTTGAGAGGTTTTCTCACGAAACTCAGCTTAATCGAAGAAGAAGAATGCAGATTTTGTGAAGAAGATGACGAAACCTCTATTCACATTATTTTAGAATGCAGTAACCTGCAAATTTCGAGGGTGAGATACCTGAATTCATCCGATATCCTGAACTTCTTGGAAGCCATTGGACTGGAGAAACTGCTCTAGTCGTTGAGATATCCTTAACAGCTGACAAGCAAATGGGAACACAATAGATCTTATAGGTCGCGTTGTATTGACACCCCCACTAAACAGAACAAAAGTGTACTATCAAGTATAGGCTACATAAATCAAAAACAGATATTTGCCTTCATACACTTCTATAGATTTCCTAGAATACACATTTTTATATTCAGAGTGTGGAAGGAAAAAATCCCCAAAAAAGCATCTCAAGAATCGAAAGAGTTCACTCCCAATGTGCTTAATGCAAATTAATCTCTCTTCTTCTCTGTTTCCTTTTCCATCTTGAATCCCATCTAAGGAAGTGGCGAGAGAAAGTAATAGTGCCTACTAGTGAAAGAGCAGTAAGTGAATGGAAAAAATCGCTCTCGTTCACAAAACTAACCCTCTGAATACTGATTACGATCGGAACCGTTTTGAACTACCCTCCAGTTATCATGTTTACAAATCATTGTTTATTTTTCCTTTCCTACGCCAAATTCTCTATTGGCAGTCCTTAAAAGGGTTTGAGCATATGAGCATTTCGGGATATTAAACGAGCAATATTTTTCAAAATTGTCATGGTCCGTTTGGTCATTCAGATTATTATCCGATGGGATAAAAACCGAAACTCCGCTCGCCATTATGATAGCCTTTGGGGAGCCTCCAAATATAGCGCCGTTCGGGTTGTTATGAACAATATTTTTTATGGATGCGATGAAAACACACACACGCATAAAATCGTATCTCGATGACATTTCCACTCGATAACAATAATAATGAATGTTTGCGATGGTATAACGGTGGAGATAGAGTCGAAAATTCATATCTTCCCTGTCTTTTATAACTTCAACGAGCTGGAGGGATAATTATGAAGATTTTTCTATAGATGACTGATTGCGGGGGTAATTAGAAGAATTTGAAGTTATACATATACAGTGACATTAAAAAAGAACGCTACAAATGGAAAAATCTTTAATTGTGATTAAAAAAAATTCAAATCAGGCTCCTCTTGAAATTTATTAGCCCCTATCAGATTAACTACGAGGATGTATTGATATCTAGTTAGCCTAGACCAGTTCCCTGCATAAACAAAATATTGCGTTACCATAACAACAAACAGTAACTCATTAGAAGTGTCAGTGTAAATTTTGACGTCAAAAAAGTAAACCAGAGTTACGCAATAAATTAAAAGTTAAAATATGTCCACCGAAATTGTGAAAATCGAGAAATTGGAGTATCGGGCCATCATCAAGTACCTGTATTTGAAAGGGTTAAGTGGTAAGCAGATTTACGAAGATATGCTTAATACCCTTGGTGATCAATGTCCTTCGTATGCGACCGTGAAAAATTGGACTGCAAGCTTCAAAAGAGGTAACTTTTCCATTGAAGATGATGACCAATCGGGAAGGCCAGTTTCTGTGTCAGTCCCCGAAAATATCGATGCAGTTCATGACATGATTTTAACAGACCGCCGAATTGGGCTAAAACGGATATCTGAAGCACTGAATATTTCATACGAACGCGTTCATCCTATAGTTCACGTCAATTTGGACATGAGAAAAATTGCTGCAAAATGGATCCACAAATGTTTGAATGTTGACCAAAAGCGTACAAGGGTAATGGTATCGCGTTCGATCTGTGCTCGATTTGAAAACGATGTGGACTTCTTAAACCAAATTGTTACTATGGATGAGACTTCGGTACATTTCTACGATCCAGAAACAAAATAACAATGTATGGAATGGCGACACTTCGGTTCTCCAAGACCTAAGACGTTTTGTGTCCAAAAATCTGCTGGAAAAGTTCTTGCTTCAGTTTTTTGGGATTGCCATGGAGTAATCATGATTGATTTTTTGGATAAGGGTTGAACAATAACTGGAGATTACTATTCGATATTACTGACCACTCTACGGGAAAAATTTAACGTGAAAAGACGCGGAAAGCTATCCAAAGGTGTTTTGTTTTTGCAGGACAACGCCCCTGCACACAAATCTCATGTTGCCATGCAAAAAATTCGTGATTTAGGGTTTGAATTACTAGCACACCCCCCTTATTCACCAGATTTGGCTCCGTCCGACTATCATCTCTTTCCTCAACTGAAAAAAAATTTAAAAGGTCATAAATTTTCTTCCAACGAGGAGTTAATAAAAGCTGTGGTGGTCTGGTTTGCAGAGAAATAAGAACAAATTTTTTTGAAAGGTCTAGAGACGTAGCAGGTTCGCTGTAATAAATGTATCCAATTAAGAGGAGAATATGTTGAGTAATAAAATATTTTGACATTGAAATTTAGTTTGGTTCTATAGTAGGCTAAGAATTTTTCAATATATCCTCGTAAGTGATTTTCAGTTTCTTGGAAAAACGCAATTATCCATATCTCAGAAGTTATATTTTTCTGAAAATAAGCAACATTTGTATGGCATTTTTCAAAGAGATCTTTGTTGAAACTCAGTAAACAAAGCTCAGTGGAGAGAGAGAGAGATAGAGAGAGAACTTATTTTTCTAAATATGACAAGAAAACGATTTTTTCAACTTGATAGTCATTTGCTAAAATGTGCGCAACAAGACCGTAATCACACCGTGACAAGATACCTATAAAAAACCACGTAGCATCTGAATTTATCATTATTCACCAATAGACGATTGCGGATTCAACCAATCAAAACGTAGTGAGAAAATTTGAAATAGATGAAAATCTTTCAACCATTAAGACGATGGACGTCCAAAATGCAAGTAATCGAGTTGGAACCGATAGGTTCCAGGTTTCATCCCCAGATGGTGCGATCTTTTTTCAATTTCAGATGTGAAAGTCTGAATGATTAGGTCTCGTGTCGGCTGGGAATAATCCTTTACGATTCACTGTTGCGTTAATAATTAACAGTGCTGCTCCTAAAGTGGCGTATGGAGTTAGTAACAAGGCCTATCCAGAACACATGGCTAATGACCATAGCAGTCGATGCCAAAACACCAAGAAAGAAAATGAAGTGAAAAATTATTTTCAATTGTTTTGCATTGTTTGCATTGTTTTGTACTGACGGATTAAGAAGTATTTTTGTCAAACGAAGGCATCAGACCTGACTGAAAAAGTGTTTTTCCAACTTGACAGACGTTAGCAAAATACAGGAAAATTATTATTTCTGAATTTTTTCCAGTGCTTTTCGGGCAGGCACATCACGAATATTCAATACAACAAGCAAATATTTTTTAACCTGACAATCATTTGCAAAAAAGTGGAAAATAATTGATGACTTTTTTTCACATAATCGGCCCTGTATTTATTGACAAGCACATCAATGAATAATTTCGTCAAAAAATCGAAAAAAGGCATCAAATATGACTAGAAAATGATTTTCTCTCAACATGAAAACGTTCGACTTGCGAAAAGTGAAAATTGTCTACGTAGATCCAGAGTCTCAAATTTCGGTACTTTAAAATTTCTTCAAATTTAAAGGAGTATGAAAAATGTATATAAGATATAAAATATAAAACCATGCTGATGTTGATTGTTGAAAGCCGATCTGTGAACCACCCATCAATTATTTTCAAATTAGCTTTTTTATTTCAAAAATTGTCAATCCTCGTCTACATATTATATTATTGCTGTATTAGCAAAACTCGCCACATTCTCTTCTAGGTCTTATTATAGTTGATCATTGAAATGAGTACCAAAAAGTATAGGACCCAGGACTGTGCCTTAAGGAACACCATAATTCTAAATCTTTGATCTGGATAGTTTTCCATCAGGTTGTACGGCTTTCCTTTAATTCTGATACTTTCCAATATTTTTTTCAATGAAGGTTGTCGGTATCGAACGTTTCAGCGAAATCTATGAATATGGCCAACGTTGGTTTCGTTTTGTCAACATATTTGCATATTCTGGATATACCATATACCTGTTGTTTTATCTGAGGCCAAATTGCTTTTCTGATAGAATTCCATATTTTTTTAAAATAGTTTGAGAATATTTGAGATCAAGGACTTTGGATGGTAATTTGATACATTTTCATTGTTTCCATTTTTGTGCAGTGGTTCGATCACAGGTATCTCTGAAGCTCATAGAAACATGCCAGTTTGTATGGTCCAATTATTAATATAGACCAGAGTTTTAATATTTCATTTTGAAATTAGTTCTATAATCTATGCTGTCACATTGTCTAGACCTGGTTCTTTCTTTTCCTTAAATTTTTTAATAAATAAATATGTTTTATCAACATTTGTCTCTTCTACGAAAAGTTAGTTCATAGATTGATTTAGAACCTATGGCTGTATATTATTACTTTGTTTCGTTTCTGCTGCCATCGCTTCACCAATATTTGAGAAAAAACTACTGAAGGATACCGCACACTTCAATAGGGAAATTGGCCTCCTGTCGAATTGGCTGAATTTTTGATGTTATAGTTCAAGTCATTCCAAACCAAAAGTTCAATGGGCACAACTTTTTCTATATGCTAGTTTTGGCGCTAGAGGCCTCTGAAAACTCTCATTTGTCCATCATTGTTAAACAACACAAAACGTAATCCTGGATATTCATCACTAGTCTGATTGATCAAAATGTAGACAGTCATTAATATGAGATGTTATTGAAAGTATTGAAACTATTTTGTTATATTTGGTCATTTATACAGTGTGTTCCAGCTAATTACAATTTTTAGAGTTCAATAATTCTAAAATAGTTACAAATCGTCTTCCACAATCAAAAAATGTTTATGAGTCCTATTCTACACCATATTCTACGTCACATAGTCGAGAAATATATGGAGTGTACCTTTTAAAAGAAAGCTAAAGTTATATTCGAAAAGTTCCGTATGAAAAGTATTTTTCGGCAAACCTGTATACTTTCAAGGCATGAGAAAGTATAAGAAATATTACAAAACTGTCTATGAAATAGCATTACAAATATTTCTTTCTAAGTCTATCATTGTAACGTCAGGGATTTTCACGGAATGCATCTGCAAATGGACTCATTTCGACCAAAAATTCGTATCATCCAAGTGATTCAGAGACAATCAATAATAGTTTAGCGGTGAGTGAAGGTTACGCAGATATTTGAATTTACTAATACATATTATTATTATCAATATTTCATTTTAAAATAATGCCCTCCAACTTCCAACCCATTTTTTTTCATATCGCCCTGTATTTGTGGCAATAAAGTTGTTCAACAGGATCTAGTTGTCAAGTTAACTTTCGTTTTCAAATCAATATCACAGTAGAACTTGAGGAATCAAACTTTGACGCACTATTGCCCCACCCTGTATAAAAATGTTATAGTCCAGATTTGTTTTAAAACTTGTTTGAGTATTTTCGAAATTGTGGGGTACGTACTGGATAATATGAAAACATTGCATACCTTTAATGTAGAAAAAAAACATTTTGCTTTAGATGGCTGTGGAAACGATGTCAAAGTTTCGAGGGTTTTTCATTAGGGTCAACGGTGCCAGGTTCAATGAGTTCGTTGAATGTAACATTTAATATAATAATAATAATAATAAGAATAATAGATCTTCATTATTTTCCACACATAGCACATATACATTAAAATAAACGGCATTTTTTAATTATACTTATACTAAATGTGCGAATTGAGGCTTGGTTGAGCCGCCAGGAGGAGTTTCTCCTCCACACTTCCTGAGCGACAATGAGATAATCAGATATTACATACTCATTCGACACAACCCTATCGAAATGAAATAGACCAATTTTTGTTATATCTTCCTTGAGTCGCATCACCAACTTGAAGTATTAATTTGACCAAACTAGCTGGAACATACTGTATAATTCACCATCTGTAATGACACTATTGAACAATACTTTCAATAGTACTTTCAATAGTAGCGTCAAAACTAGCCTATAGAAAAAGTTATGCCCATTTAACTTTTTGTTTGGAACGATTTGGACCATAACATATCAAAAATTCAGGTGATTCGACAGTTGGCCACTTTCCCTAAAATGTGCGATATTCTTTATATGCCATTTGTTTGCTATCCTTGAGGACGCTACCGTTTGCATCAGTTATTTTATTTATAACTTTACTTTTTTTGTGTTATTGCTGTAATTCCATTTAGGCACTTCCATAAACTAGACGAGCTGTTTCTATTTTTGAAATTTCGTTCCGATAATAATATCTATTGGCCTGTTTTATTATACTCGACAATTTGTCTTTCAAAAGTTTTCAATTTCTGTTGGAAATTTCATTTTTATATCATATAAATCATATTTATAGTTGAATGACTTCAAGATGCCGTCTGTCATCCACTTTTCCATTTTGAATTGAGAATTTTTTATGTCTATGTCGATTATAATTTTTTTTATATATTTTTATATTGTATCTATGAAATATATTCGGATCAGTATTGTTGTTTACAATTCTGAGAGTTTTTCTCTTTTTTAGAATTTCCACTAATTTATTTTCATTTAGATATTGTCTATTTTGGATGATTTTAGTCTAACTTGAGCAAAATGATCGTGAGCTAATGAACTAAGAAATGATTCGTCCGTCTGAGATGTCTGCAGTATAATGGCAAGACTTTCTATATTCTTATTCCTAATAACATTTTTCCTAAATATATTGTCGTATGTTGAATACATATCTGGGTGAATTATTTATGCGGTTGGCCACAATGATGGAGGTAGGAAATAATGTACACTTTTCGATAGCAGACGAGCTTGCTTTTTCAATATCCTCTCAGATATAAACTCAAAAAGTTACCAAACTCATAACTCCAACTTTCTTGCAATATATACGGAATACACATGAATTTCCTTCGAAACATCTTCCGTAAGAAATAAACTCCAAAGGAAACACGACTTAAGACGTCTTTCAACTATTAATATCCACGATCATAACTTAGGCGAAGCAAGACGTTTTAAAAGATTATCCTCCTTCCACCCTTCCACGGAAAGGAGAAAGTCCTTGCGGAGACTCTTTCGAATACCTTGAATAAAGGAAGTGTTTGATAATTTCGCTTCAGATGCTCATGATTAATATTCAAAGGGAGTCGCTCTCGTCTTTCCAAAATTTAATGGTACACGTTAGAGGACGAACAACTAGGTGGAAGGCACGAGATTGGATTATTTCCATGATAAATAGGAAAACCTGCGAGAATATTATCATTAGAACCAAGCGGTTATACGCAAAGTCTAAAATATTGTGTTTTTGATTTATTAACAAATTAGTGAATTAAGTTCTGTTCACTTATTCAGCGTTATTCTGTGAATCACGAAACGTCAACACTGGGTCAATATGTGAGAAGCACAGGGCCGGTTTTGGGATTTTTGCCATTTTCGTATATACAATTTTCTAACAAAAATACAAGTTTTGTAATAGATAGTACTGGTAGTATTGACTTCGATGTAAAATTGATGCAAACAAAAACAATAATGAGAAATTGCGCAGGAGCAAAGGACCATGCACACAGCTTGTGAGAAAAAGTCTTTCGTTGAAAATGGCTGGATTTTTGATATGTTGTAGCTTGAGCCATTTTGAGTAAAAGTCTCCATTGGCCCAAATCATGAATTTTGTGATTTTTGGAGAAATTCAGCTGAATTAAAAAAAAACTAAAATCTCAAATTTATCCAAAATTCTGTGCAACTGTCGTCTTGGCTGAAAATAGTTGTTGAACTCAGACATGTCTATCTGGTTCTCGATGTCAAATTGCATTACCGGGCTAGCTTGTCGAGTGGATTGAAATTCAGCCAGACGCTTTGCTGTGGCCAAAGATGGTTCAGTTGGGAACATCTCTGGACCGTGGGAGGGATAGGACGGCTATGAAACGTGGACTATAAAAAAAATGTATCAAACAAAAAAATAATTCTTATTTCTACTGGCAATCTGCAAATACAAAAAATCCGAAACTCCGCAAGTCTTGGTTCTTCGAGCTATCTTACAAATACAAGAATTATAATTTCTAGACTCAAGCTAATTTTTGTTAGGAAAACACAACTTCATAAAAGTTGTATTTTACGACAACAATAAAAAAAATAATAATAAAAAATATATTTATCCTTGCCGATAATCGATCCTCTCTGGACTCTCGAGCAAACACTCTACCCAGTAGTTCACCAGGGGAACAGAGATAAAGTTAAAATAATTTACTAAACACAACAATTTACAAAAAAAAAATTGTTTAACGGATCACGAATGTTTTAATTTGCAAGTATTTTCACCGACAAATAAACACGATGAAGACAGTGGTCCAATCAGCATCCCACGGACACTGGTAGGTATAAAAATCGAAATATTGCGCACCTAAATGCCAATTCGCGGTCCAAGGGAGGCCCCAGTTCTTACCCTTGTAGCGGTCCTGCAGCAGCTCTCGACGATATAGAAGTTCTAGTAGCCTTTTTCTCTTCTTTTGTAATTCAGGTCAAGAAAGAAAACAGTTAATTTCAGGGTACCTTAACCAAACAACCAAACCTCCTCGAGTAACTGGATCTTCGATTTGTGCTCGCAGTAGACTAATCGGCGAGTACCCAAACTATTTAATTTGCGAAGACAACTCAGGATTCTTCGGTTCTACTGACTACGGCCAACAGCCGTTGTTTCGAGTAGAATAATAAAACTGCGTTGAATGGCAAGCTGGAAATTCGCTTGGCTAATCAGTGTTGCAAGCACTTGCACAAACAATGGGAGAATATATCTCAAACTTCAAATGCACGTAGCTCGTGAAATAATCAGAATAAAATAATACTTGAAGTAGAAAAATTGACTATGTCTAAATTATTGATGTTTCTTGTCAGAGAGATCTGTCAGATCGTCCGTCAAGTATATTCTTCATCGTTTAAGGTGTTTTTTTTTTTTAACAAATTTTCTTCGCATTGCATTCCAGCGAGTTTGCCCAAAAGGGCTTTGCTAGATGCGCAATCGCGGTTTCCTCGGCTGAGGGCGTAGATTCTGCTGACCCGTAAATAGTAGCCGCTCGCTCTAAGCAGGCCAGAACGTCTTCGTCCAGGATTCACTCCGTGTGCCTCTCTGGCTTTGAACAAAACCGGAGACCGGAGCACTTTTTGTGACAGAATATCCAATCCAAACTGAATTAATAAGCTGAGAATTTTACTTTTATTGAATAGCTGAGTTGTCTGCTCTATCATAAGGATATCTAAAAACGCGACAAGACACACGAATGTCGACACAACTGAGCATTCCTAAAATTAGAAAGAAATAATTTTCCATAATACAGGATAATAACAAACGCCACTATTTTTCAACAGGGTTGTCAACAACATAATCAATTCTTCAGTGAATGAATTTGCCAACGAGGTAACGAGTTGATTGAGTTCATCATTAAGAATCAATCAGAATGATTTGTTGATCTAACAAAATAATAATGAAGCTATGAATACAGAGCGTTTGGAGTGAGGAATGGTCCATATTATATATATACATGTAATTACTCCAAAACACGAATTTTATAATTTTTGAGTAAATTCAGGTGAATGGAAAACATTCACATATTATTTGTAATCGATACTCAACTGTTGTTCAACTGAGCATTACTACGATCGTGAATGATTATTCTATTACACAAAAAAAAAATTCTTCATGGTAATTTTCAATATAATCAATTTATTGGTGAAAGAATTCATGAATTGAATAATTTATTTATTATTGATGATCAAACAGAATGGGAGTTGATTTTTCAAAACAAAATGCAAATGAAAATACATAGTGTTTCATACAAGGAGGGCTCCATTCGATTTGAATAAGTAATTACTCTTCTCGAGGATTCAATCATGACTTCGTCCTCAATAGAGAGCTGAAGTCATCTCCTATTATCCTAATTACGTCGTAGTACCTAAAGGTTCGGCTAGAGGGCGCCAAATAATTAATTTTGTTGTTTTGTAGGATTAGGCAAGCTATAAAATATGAAATATTTTGTGAATAACTTAAAGAAATATATCTGATGTTCTGAGAATATTGAGTATACATCCTTCTACAATATGTTAGATCTGAATGAACTAAGTTTAACCATCCGAATTCAATCATAAGCACGGAGTTATTAAACTAACCCTTGATTAAAAAACCCGGAGGAACGTATATTGTTCATAATTTTTGCATGTCAAAAATATTTTTGCCTAAATTCTATTATTATCATAAGTATTTATGATGGTAGTTGTGATGATCTGTTTTTCTGAAGTTTTTCTTTTTTGCAGCAATAACTTGACAACGTCACAAAATTGTCGGAAAAAGGCAATACCTCCGTATATGTAAAACGTTTTGCTCAGTTCAATAGTGAGAACATTGATGCTTTATGTTGCCCTTTGAAGAAAAACTCTGTATATTTAGAAATATTTTTATAACAACCAACAAAGTAAACTGTATAAACTTTATTTGAAACATTTTTTCATACTCATGATAGGCGAGATACTTTTCTCACACTAATGTAATGTAATGTAATTGTATAAAATTGTAATTCCTTATTTCAAATACTCTGTATTCATAGCTTCATTATATTTTGATCAATCAACGAACCATTCTCACACTCAATCAACTTATAACCTCGAAGGCGAATTCATTCACTGAAGAGTTTTGTGTTGTTGTGTATGCCCTGTAAAAAAACAGTAGCGTTTTTTGTTCTGTATTATGGAAAAGTATTTCTCACGAATTTTGGGAATGTCCAGTCGCACACGATATTGAATATGAATGAGATAATGATTTTTTTTTTCAGCTGAATTTCTCCAAAAAGCACAAAATTAATGATTTGGCGCCCTCTAGCGCCGAATCTAGTCATACAATCGCGTTGGGCCAATGGATACTTTTACTCAGGATGACTTGTAACACTATAAATTGCTTTTTAAGATAGCTACTTGCTCATTGTATACAGCAGTGCCTGTGAGCTGCTCAGATTGGTACGGGAGGTCGTGGGTTTCGTTATCTGCCAGTCTAATAGATAGATCCTTTGACAAAAATTAGATACTCGAAATTAAAGGAAGTAAAGATACACCAGGTTCTTTTTTATGAAAATACCAAAAACACGGATTTTGTCAAAGGATGTACTTTATGCTTCTCAACAGTAAAACAAAAAAATTCTGAAAACACTATATTTACAATTTGTTTCTAAATTTGGATACAATAAAGAAAATTATTTAAACAATTGAGGTTTAAATTTCTACAAAAGTATGGTTGAAAAGATTTGAGTTTACAAATTTGGCAAATAATCGCTTACAAATATCTGGTTTGTTTACTTTTATGATCAGTGTTTGCGATGGTGTAGGAAGACTTACTCCAGAGCTCTACTTCAACGTTGGATGTAGGAGCCTTGTAGGGTGTCTCGAGACGTGGCTGCTCTACTAGCTGGATACAGTTTGTAGTAGCTTATCTGGTATATTGGAGTCTTTCCTAAAGCTCAGATGTTTGAATGCTGAGGTTACACTGTGAAGAAAATAAAAACAAACCAGTACCTTGTCTCAAATTGACAAATGCGATAAGAATAATCAGGGAAAAATCAGCTTACAGATTAAATACTAAAGGTTGTTACAGAAATGATGAAATATTATAATTTTACAAAAATTACATTTGTCTAAAAAAATAACATGTTAAAGATTTGCTGAGTTAAACAATGTGTTAAAGATTAAAATTGTGTGAAGCACAAGAATTTACGATGAAGATTAAATTTAGAATCTTCTCATACAAAATTAGAGAAGGCCAATCTCAAGCGAGCATGAGAAAAATAATTATCATGAAATATTGTTTTCATAAACTAAAGAATAAAATATTCAAATTTGAACAGTCATTCAGACTAGCAAAAGGATATCAAATTATTGATCTTTCTTATCGATAAAGATAAATAATTATGGAATTTCTGAGACTGAGGAGAAAGAGAAAGTGTAACGATAAAGCGTAATGATAAAGAGTACAGATAAATTGTAACGAGAAATTTCCTCGACAAGTGTAAATCAAAGATATGTCTCCAGACTGAGGAGAAAGATAGTGTACTGAGAAAGTTCCTCGTTGACAAATTTGCAACGCAAGCAGATGGTTGGTTTGAGTTTCTTTCTGACTGAGGAGAAAGAGAGAGAGTACTGAAAGAGTACTTCGATTTCACAAAGCAAATGAAAGGTTGTTAAGACAATAGATTTTCTCTTTGGCTAGGCCTTTCCATCTAAACGTGGCTAGTGAGTGATCCAGAATAGATCGAACCTAGAGTTCGGAGAATCATGAGTGAGTCTAGCTTCTACAAATTGTAAATTAAATTAAGTGAAAGCAATGACTCACCCACGAATTCCGTGCTCCTAGCTACCAGACCAGTCCTTGTACAGATCACCAACCAGATTCAGGAGGAGTGCCTTTAGCTCCTATTCACTGTTCACACTTCTAGCAGGTTAGTATTCTCTCAGCGTTACAGGAAAACTTGTGGAATAACTTGTATCACTGAAAATCATAAAGCAGGAACAGAAACAGGTCTAATTGATATTTAAAGTCGAGATATAATAAATTTAATCGAAATCATCAAAACATATGAATCATCACTTTTAGAGGTTATGTTATGGACTGGTTAAATTTTGACATTCTCGGACCGACTAGTCAAAAGACGATACGAAACGTTATTCAAATGTTAATAAGGTATCAGGATTATATTAAATTATTTAAGATTGAAAATTTCGAAAATATTTATGAGTGACGCTCATGTGGCCATCTTTGTTTCACCAGAGACGTGAACCAAGTCGCCAAAATGAATTTAATACATTTAAAGAAAAATCTGCCAAAGAGAAAGTCGATATGTAGGTAGATCGATTCGATCAAATAATCGAATCCATCCAAATTAATCGTTATAAAATATACGACCTTTCATTTCTTCGTTGTTGAAAATCAGTACATTTCCCGAAGGAAAACTCAAAACACCCAAACGCCTTCAATGCTCGCTTCAGAAAGGGCCGATGAAGGGCTTCCAAGAAGGATATCCCTTCCCTCTCGCTCTTTCTATTTGCAGTGTTACCAATGTAGTAATGTTGCATTTCACATCACAGAACAATAAGGTACATCGGAACAAACTATCTAAATGAGAAGTTCGGAATGAACTATCTCAATCAGATGTCAAATCTATTTAATTATGATATAATTTCAGATGGAAATTATAAAAGGAACGCAATGTTTTACATTTCGTTACAGACTGCAGCTACAAAATATCAAAAATCCAGCCATTTTCACGAAAATACTTTTTCTCATAAGATGTGTGCGTGGTCTTTGTGTTGATTTCGAAGAAAGAAACATTGCTTCTTCAATTACCATTGCTTACTTTGTCACAAAAAGAGTCACATCGGGGTAATATTTATGTCATAAACATAAAGAAGAAAATTTAAAATTGAACACAGCGTTTGCAAAAAGGTATCATAATTCCTAAAGTGAATTGAGTTCATTGACAGTTGACGAAGTTTACGGATTGGTGAAAAAGCATGTGAACAAATCCGCCTTCACTCTTTTTTAAATACAAATACTTTCCAAGGTAACAATCAAGACTTTTTAATATTTTATAATAACTTTATTCAAAAACTCGAATAACTGACAAGATTTTTAAATCGTTAAATATAAATTTCGGAAAATAAAACCTTGTATATCTTTGGGCATTATTGATTACCCCAATTCATGAAAGAGGCTCATTGAAAAACATCTTTTTTTCAATAGATAGATAGATAGAAGTTTATTGATCAGACAAGTCAAAATACACAGTTACATTCTGCTTAATGCTAAAATAAAATTATAAATAAAAACATATAAAACTATCCAATAGAATTAAAATAGTCAATAGGACGCTGACACATCGTGAATTCTTTCAGGAGTAGGAAAGATTTCAGTTTAGACTTGAATCTGTACAGATTCGATTGGTTTTTCAATTCTTGTGGTTATAGATAATAATAATGATGGGTTTCAATTATACAGTGCGGCTTTTTTTAGTCCCCCACCCCTGTTATCTTTTGAACGGTTCGACGTACAAACATGAATGAAAAACCGTTTGGAGGGTTTAACCGATACTACTTTTTGAAACAAAAAATATGGTAATTGCTCGACAGGGGGCGCGGGGGGGCACATTAATTCGAAATTTTTAAATGGCATGGGGGGTCGAGTGTCACATCGCTGAGAAGAGAATTCAATTCTCTTTACAACCATCCTGATTTTTTTTTAATTTCGTTATTATTTTTTTGCAATTCAAATTCGAAATATCAAATATAAATGTGGATCTGAAAACTAGTCATAGCTTGATAAATTTGAACGGTTTGTTGTGGAATAATGAAACCAAAAACATTGCGAAGGGTATTATCGATACTACTTTTTGAGAGAAGAAATATTGCAATTACACTACAGGTGGCGCTGGGGGCACATCAACTAGAAAATTTCGTTAGGCATAAAAATCGAAATTGGGAAAAAATTCCTCAACTAAATTCAAACATATTTAGATGGTTGTAAAGAGAATTGATTTTTTTTTCAACGATATGACACTCGACCCCCCATGCCATTTAAAAATTTTGAGTTGATGTGCCCCCCCGCGCCCCCTGTGGAGCAATCACCATATTTTTTGTTTCTAAAAGTAGTATTAGTGAAACCCTCCAAATGATTTTTTTTCATGTTTGTACGTCGAACCGTTCAAAAGTTAACAGGTGGGGAGGGACTAAAAAAAGCCGCACTGTATAGATCATGAACTGCTGATTTATAAATTGTCTCGATATGGAATACGAGGCCCTTGTCTGGATTTGATGATATCATATCTTTCATTCTTGGGCCCATATCTCCTCATAATCTATTCAAATGAAATGTCTCAAATATTCTGAACTGTGGTACAAAACTAACATTCATATAGGTAGGTAGGTACGCCTCATAACCTCCAACCCAAATGTTCAAACTGGATGAAATGGTCGAAATGGAAGTCGTATTCACACAGGTCGCGGTGCCGCCACCTGGTTTGATTGCTCATTGGTTGATTGTCTCACGTGGCACGGGTAGTGATATCTACCAAGGAATTATATTCTTGTGTCAAGAGGATTATGTTTCACAATGAGTAGATAGGATGAAGAGTAGAATGTTTTCACTGCAAGCGAATTCATTTCAAGAGAATTCATGTAAAGAAGCAAACATCTCAATCAGTTTGAAATGGGAGTATATTCATCAATTAGAAATAATTGTTCTTTTCAGAAGATTATTCTATTCAAGAGTATGTATATGTTTGATTGAAGAAATCTTTTTTATCTGTGCATCCAGAATAAAAAAAATAGTGAAAGTTATGTAAATCCCATCCAGATTGAAGAAGATCTTCCAGACTGAATTGAATTTTTTATATTTTCATCAGAGAACTCACACTGGTTGGTTTGTTCGCCCTGTGTTGAAAAGCACAAAACGAAAGAGTAAAATAAATTCTAGAACAAGGAGTCATTGTACCATCATTGTGGCATGGTACTCCCAAAATGAAAAAGTGATTACCAGTTCCCGGAATTGTTAAAAATTCTGAACAGAAAGTTTCATTTATGTACCCTGTATCTCCTAACAATAAATCAGGAATTAAACCGAAATCTATTTTCCATAAAGACGGTGCGGAGTCGTTCCAATTTTCAACTTTTTTTTTATCACAATCCATTTCACCCAGATTTATCTCACTTTAGTACCACTCGGAATAGTGAATAAATTCAGTAATTACCCCAAACCGAAAGATGGCGCATCTCCGCCCAACTTATAAACTTCCAAAAGCAGTTCGTAACTCCCGAAACCAGTTCATAACTCGCGATAATTAGTAATCCTTGCATCAGAGCCCTTATCATATCGCTCGTTAATCGTTAAAATATTCTTCCGAGTTCTAAACTGTTATCGCTGTTCCGCCATCTTACCGGTGATATAATTTCCTGTTCGGCATCGACTAGCGTTGAGATATTCAAATTATAATTTACGGCGAAACATTATTTCAAATTTATATAAGCTGTGCGAAATGAGCCCTGGCTGAATCAGGTAAAGACAATACTGGGATTTTGAGTTCGGTGTGGGATCATAAGTTTCAATTATAGAGAAGTGAACGAGTTATGGTCGTTTCTTTGCATTTGGAATTCGCAGGGACTGTTAAGGAATTTTTCGAGCAAGAATGTCAACGGCCATAATTGATTGTTACGCTTACAAAATTCGCGTCTCTAAAATATCTGGGTCAAAATGCTATTTAATGTCATTATACCCACATAGCATGGCATTTATCTTATTACCTATTTACGTTGTTGGTGATTATTATTCTACACTTTCAACCTTTTTTTTCGAGTTATTTTTTTTCCTTAACACGTTGTTTATTTTTCTTGACAAATATTCAAAGGCCGAAGTATTTTACGTAAATTTCCATTAAGTATAGATGAAAGAAAGCTTGGTTGGACATTGTCGTAATCATGGACCTAGAAAGTATTGTACTGGACCAAGCTGTTTACATCCTGGTTTGAAGTCGTGTATGGCCACAATCTGTAGTCGTGATATTGAGTTGGGCGTTGTCACATCGCGTAGGTCATAAGTCTTTATCATAGACAAAATTGTGTCACTAAACTTATTCCATTCGATTACAATCGAAGAATGAAGAATGGTGTTGGTGACATTATCACGCAACTCAAACCTGTATTACTTACAAGTTTAAAAATCCAAACTATCGAAAAAATCATTACTTGCGTCTTCAAATGGTTGTGAAGAAATTATTGTAGCTGGTCGTTTGTCAACGCTGTCGAATATCAATGTTTATGTTTTCCACAAAGTAAACTTCTGACAGTTCTGTCATGTTCTGTCATTTATTTTATGTGGAATTATTGCTGAAATAGTGGTTTTTGAACTCATTCGTGATATATAGTGGCAGTACAATAGTAAGAGAATCATAATGGTGCAATCTTATTGGGTTTGCAAACAGTCCATGTGTTCGAACCCGAGTATCAGATTCCATTCGTAAGTACCATAGGCGTTACAGTGGGTATCAATCTGTTTTCGCCGAATAAAATGAAATTAATACGTGAATTCAAACCTTTACATGTGGAGATAATGAAATAGATACCTCACGAAACATTTAACTTCATTACTTTTTTGGATGATGCATTAAAACAAAAAGGTTGCCAAAAAGTCCAAGAAATGTCTATTGAAATTCTGATTTATCTTTATGTTTCCAGCTGATGTCACAGTAAAAGCGGCTTGTTTGAAAGAGTTGGGGATGAAATGTTCAACTGAATGTGTTCCAAAGGCTGTTAGGATTTGTTCCATTAATTTCAAAGACGAGATTAACTCAAGTGGAAGAATATTTTTGAAGAAAAGGGTTCTTCCTTCATTATATGATGAATGGTATATCCAAAGAAATTCAGCTGCTTCAACTTCAGGGAAATTATTATCAGCCGTCAGAATTGTTATTTTCTATGAGTAGTTTCAAATAATAACAGAGATTTGTATAAAAAAAAACAATAAATTACATATTTTCAGATTGAACGATTTCAGCAAGAAAAAATCGTCAATTGGTTCCACTGAAACAGCCCCAGGTACAGATTCTGAAGAAATTGTTGATAACTCAAGTCCCCCACTGAAGAGGTGAGGACAAATTAAGAATAGTAAAAATTATTAACTCAAATTTCGCAACCCAGTTTTCATTCACTTCAGGTTGTTTGAAATACTGACGATCTATCAGATAATATTATTTAGGTCAATTTCATATTTTCTGGTCTGAAAAACAGGACAGAATCCCGTGATTTTTTTAAAGAAATAGTGAGCAGTAGTAGTTGGTAGCAGTATCAGTATCAGTATGTTTTATTGATAATAATAATAATGAGAAATTCTAACCTCAATTTTCACCCACTTCCAATCCTCTGAATAATCTTAAATTAAGCATACACATCAAGAACTGACGACAATACAAGAATGCCATGATATCAATGTAATAATAATAATAATGATGAGAATTTTCAAATGCTCCTTTACATCAGTACACGTACTTCGTCACTGCAAGGCTCTAAACGATTTCGAAGGGCACACGCAATATGTCTGAAATGGTCGCAGTGTAAAGGCTTTTAGCGCGGAAGCCAAAAATAAATCCAAGCTAATCTAATCTAATAAAGATTTCTTCAAGCAAAGTTTGAGGGTACACAACTTGATGCCATGCAGGGCAGCAACAAGGATTTCATTGACTGCGAAACATCATATGATTGCACGACCATACGAGACCACACGGCCCGCCAGTATTTCCAGGCAATCTTGCCCGCGAGAAGTCCTGATACGAACCCCATCGAACATATATATGATATTCTTGGGAGATGAATTAGAGCCATGCAGCAGCCCAAAGTTACTTTGAATGAGCTGAGGGACAGTTTAGTGAATTTGGGAGACATAATTGAATATGGACTCTGATATTGAGTATAACAGGCGGTTATCATTACTCGAGGAGAGAACTCAAGAAATTAGCAAATTATTTCAGAATAGAAAACAAATTCTTCATTTTTATTTCATTGTTGTTTTTGTGAAACTCTGTACGTACTTGATTTTTGATATCGTCTAGAAAAAAATGTTACTTTATCTGTATTGTGAATTTTGTTAGCATATTGTCGTAAATACATTAAAATTTCGTATTTCTGAATTTGAATAATATGCGCTGAAAATTTCTTTGGAATATTTATTCTTCACAATATGCATTTATTTTAATATGTATAAGAACATGTATTTATTGAATATATAAATTACCATTTTTTTAAAATGCATTTTCATTCTTTTTTTTTCAGTCGACTGTCTCCAGCTTTCCATTAATTGAAAACGAAAGTCTTAAAAGTCTTTTTTTTTGAAAAATTTGTGAACCTAATTTTCTAAGGATCGATACTATCCGAGTCAATGAAATTTTTTATGACATCAGGTATGTCAAATGAGTTTTTCTATCTCACGAAGTCCCATCGGATATATATTCTAACTCATTCCTTGATATTTTCATTATTATTTCAAATTCAGCATTTTTTTCTTGTTATTGAACCCTATTTTCAGCAAATGCGTGCGCTCCTGTCTGTTGTGGGAAGGTCACAGTCTATCGCTACCTTATCTCTTTCCCGCAGCCCGCGCACCTAAAAACAGAGCGACTTCAAATCACTCCGTGTCGTAGGTATGGCAATGCTGAGTCCATCTGTATTTATACGATATTATACGTCCATGGTCGTAATTGCTGAATAAGTGAAATAATGGTACAAATTACAAACTTTGAATAGTTAACCTTTTCCACTATTGATGTTTATTGTTTTGTTTATTGTTGTCAGAATGACATATCTAGTCTTGATTCTCCAGTTGTCTCAGTGAGATGCCGCATTTGAGTGAATAAGTTTGTGTTAAAATTGTTACTTAAGTCAATGAGGGATGCAGACAAGAAGAGATTGCGCGGAGATTGCGTATTCATCATTCGACTGTTTCTCGTATTGTGAAGAGATACAATGAGACTGGGGAGTACAAAGGGCGACCTGGTCAAGTACGAGATGTACAACGCCAAGAGGTGACTAATATTCGAAAATTCAATCAGAAATGGTTTACTGAGCGAAGAAGTTGGTTTGAATCCAAATCGCCCTGCCAGATTTCCTAGGCTTCTCCCACGTCACAAATATAGACGGTTACAATTTGTCATAGCCCATGTTAACTGGAATGAACATCAGTGGGGAAAAATTCTTTGCACAGATGAAACAAGAATACAGTTATGGAAACCAGATGGACGTGATCGAATATACAGAAGATCTGGAGAACGTTTCGCACAATGTAATCTTGTATATAATAACGTTAGCTTTGGTGGTGGTTCCATCATGTTGTGGGATGCCATCTGTTGGGACAGTCGCACCAAGCTTATAGAGGTGAATTCAAGAATGAATGCTGACTGGTACATACGCAACATCCTTGAGGAGCATGTTTTACCTTACGGCGACTTCATTGGTCATGACAATTTCGTGCTAATGCAAGATAATGCTCGTGCACATGCTGCAAGAACAGTCACTCAGTATCTTGAAGTTGTTGGACTTCAGGCAGTTGAGTCACCAAACAATTTGAAGCAAATCCCTTAGAACATATTTGGGACATCCTTGAAAGACATATACGAGCCCAAAATCCTGCTCCTAACTCAATTGTAGAATTAAGAATTGCTGCACAGGAAGAATGGAATCGAATTCCACAAGAAACCATCAAAGACCTTTTGCAGAGGAGGATGCAGGCTATCGTAAGAGCTAGGGGTGGAAACAATAAGTATTGAACTGTTATTATGTTGCCTCAAAAAACATTCATTTTGTCGTCATTGTTGCTTGTTTTGATTAAATATTATTACCAAAATTAGTCTATTCCATTACTTTTCCTACAAGTGTGTTATACATTTTCAATAACTCGATTATTTGGCAATCAGTATACGTTAAATACTTCAGCATACAGTGTGTCCCACTTACCATGCTCACTATGGGTATCTTTTTAATGGTGAGAGATACGAGGTCGGTTAAATTTTTTATTTTTTATTTCAATAAAAATTCCATAGTGCATTGTCACCGGAATTATGAACATCTGCCAAATTTCAAGTTATTAGGACCGCCAGAAGTGGGTCAAAATTCAAGTGCAAGAGACATGAAAATGATCAAAATCTGTTATTTGTGTATAAAACAAAAACGAATAGACTTTATCAAAATATTTTTTCTCATTATAGTTGGCCTTGATAAACTCCACATTTGGTGTCATTTAACTGACCTCGTATCTCTTACCATTAAAAAGATCCCCATGGTGAGCATGATAAGTGGGACACACTGTATACCATGAAATGAAAAAAGCATAACGTTTCAGACAAATAGAAATAAACATGAAACCAAGTCTTAGAATAAAATATGCAATATATAAGGAGTATGGTTTTGGAAACTGCTACAGGGCAAACCGCACCAATCATTTGGGAAAAGCTCGTACAAATCCATATAGGACTATTACTTCCCAGACAGCATGGTATATTCCCAGAATATTTCTCAAATATCCTAAAATAGACGTATCTATATTTCGATTAATCACGGAATTATCCTGGAATATCTATATACCCTGAGCACATTCAAGGATTATATCAAGTAGAATATTCCAAAAACATATAATATACTAGGGATATTTCAGTACGAATATCCTACTTTGAACATTCCTGGAATATGATTTATTGTATATTCCTTGATTATTCACAACTTATATCCTGGGATGATTTCCAGAGAATATTCTCTTGGGTATATTCTATGATTGTCTGGAGAATTCCCATCCGCATTTTCAGGGAATATTCCTCCAATCATCTAGAATATTCTGACATATTGAATATGTTTTGGGTCTGGATAACATGGAAATGAATGGCTTCATTCTTCATATTAAAGAGGAAATTTTGCGGATTTGCAATGAAGAAATCTTCCTGAGCAGGTACAATGAAAATATCTGTCCGATGAAGATCAATGTTGAGAAATACATCAACATTACGAAAAACTTCAGATTGGAAGAAGGCACTGGGGATTTGAGTACTGGAATTATTGAAAATGATGAATATTACCAAGATGAAATTTTAATTCATCAAATTCCAGACGGGGTTGCCAGTACTAAGAAAAATAAAGTCCTTCTGGAGAAAAACGATCAATTGGACTTCTGCAAACCCGTCATTCCAGTTACTAATTGTGAAAACCAAATGCGAGTACTTCAAAGAAAAACCACCAACACCGATCGAAGAATACTTGACAAATTGATGAAATCCACAGAACACCTAAACCTGAAACAAAAGCGGAAGGCCAATGAGTTCCTTGATAGCCATCGTGCCATTTTTTGACCGAAACATCAACAGGACGTTATAATTTGGTTCAAAAACGTATTAAAACCGACGATGCCCAACCAATCTGAGAGGCTCCAAGGATACTACAATTTGCCAAACAGAGAGAGGTGGCCATCATGATGAACAACATGCTAGAGGATGACATAATTGAAGAAACCAGAAGCTCGTGGTCCTCACCGCTAATATTGATAACTAAACAAGATGAATCAACCTGATTTTGCATGGACTATTGTTGACTGAATGACGTGACGATGAAGGATAGCTAATTAGCTACCCATCACCAATAATCGATGACACACTGAACTAATTATCTGGTTCGAAATGGATTTCACCGTTGGACCTAAAGAGCAGATATTGGCAAGTGGTAGTTCATCCCGATGACAGAGACAAAACAGCGTTTTCTTCTGGACATGGATTGTATCAAGTATTTTTGAGGTTTGAAAATGGCAACTTTCAACTGAATCTCAAAAAGTGCAGTTCACTTGAAAAAGATGTTGGTGTCCTATGCCATGTTATCTTGGCACAACGAGTCAAGACCGATTCTGCGAAATCGAAACTTATAGGAGTTGGCCACGTCCCAGAGACAAACACGAAGAGAGAAGTTTCCTCGAGTTGATTATCGAAAGTTCGTCCAGTATTTTGGAAAGCTCGCCAAGCTACTGAAAACAACGTTGAGTTTGATTGGAGCTCTGATTGCCACCAGTCATTTTCTGAATTGAATAAGAAATTAACAACTGCACCGATTTCGTTCATTCAATAGAGAATGGCACTTTCATTTTGGATCTTGAAGCGTCTCAGTAAGGCATTGGATTCATTTTCTGCTTTCTCTTTGGTCGTTCGAGGAGCACTGGAGCTACACCAGAGCTACATCGAGGCACGAAACACCGACACAAACCCGTTTTCTTTAGGTCGTGCTTGAAGCCTAGGTGCGTTACCACAAATCTTCCCCTGCCCGCTCATTCAACTACCAGAAAGTTGGTGCAACACGAACCCTTCTTGCTTATGTTCAATATTCATGTTTGAGTAGTGGTAAAGTCAGGTAAAATACAAAAGTAATTGAATGGTGATAACAAAAAGAGTTCACAAGTAAATGAATTCGTGATTAACAATATTCGTAATATTCCGTTATACTTGAGTATTGAAGATTATTATTGATCTCTATTAGCTATGACCAAAATTCAATACTTGGACTTGTCTAAGCCAGGAATCACACTGATCGACCAGGACCGACCGTCCACGACCGTCCACCCACGACCAAAATTTCCAACACGTATATTCTTATAGCACAACTCACACTGTTCGATCATTCTCGACCGTCCACGATCGGTTTTCAAAGACCATGTTTGAAATTTGAACCTGCTGGAAATTTTGGTCGGCCTCAGACTACCGTGATGCAACAGTATTTCACATAGACGAAAATTTTAATATTATTCCTGTGAATTGCAGTTTTTTCTATTGAAAATAGTTATTTATGTACCAAGGACGAAAAACTGTCTATTATAGTCGAGCCTGCAAATTGATAGCCGAGGCGCAGCCGAGGATAGCAAGCAGGCGAGACAGTAGACAGTTTTTCGCCGAGGTGCATATTACATATTTTCGTCGACCTCTACATACCTTTATGAAAGTAAGTACTCGCATGTTTGCTGGCCTCAGCTACGTCCAACTCTTCGAACTGCAGACTCGATCAATTCTTGATTATTATGAACACTAATATTCACACCACGGTCTAAATTCACACGTAAAATCTAGCGGATTCCGTAAATAATTAATTTGACAACAGCAAATGACAGTTATTGTCACAGGCGCCTATGTATTAATTAAAACGTGGATTTACGAAAATGACTCAATCGCCGCTCTCGTACCGTGCCGTATCATAGTGACCACAGCGGACGAAAAGAGTTTGCGGACGAAAAGTGTTTGCGGACGAAAAGTACTTGCCTTCAAAAATAGTCGATTTTTCGTCCGGAAATTAGTACGTAAAATGTCATTTTTTGCAGAGGTCGACGAAAAAATAAAGTATGTATCAAGAATTCGTGAGTACTATATTTAAAATTTATGGTTCATCCAAATTTTCAATGTTTTTAAAGCAACGGACAATACCATGTGAACCGCCGCATAAATGAATATTTTAATAACAGCGGTGAGGAGCCAGCTTAAATCAGAATAATCCTAATTACAGCATGGATGAAATTTATCAACGCAATATGATAATTGTTAAGTACCAGTAACGTTTAACTTATACTTACTACATATTTTTGATAGTTATACTTATTTTCCTAGCAAGTGCGGAAAGTGATACTTTCCCGCACGCAACTGCCGTTGACCCGAACGACGCGAAGCGGAGTTCGGGCAAGCAGTCAAGGGCGGGAAAGACACTTTACGCATGAATTAGGAACATTATTTTTTCTACGACCGCATAAATATTCAAAAAGCACATTGAAGATATATATTTTATTTCAACATACAAAACATTCCATGAAAATCCACTAATTATTATTAATATTAATGTAGAAAACAATTTGTTGCATTCTGCAAATGCGTCAGAATAGCCGGTCCAGAGTAGTTAGTTGGTGGTAACTGGCTGTTAAGAGTAACACTCGTAGATTGCAAAGTGCATGAAGATGACGGAGACGGCATTGGTTGCAAGTTGCCAGTACATGAAATAATTTTATTCGAGATGGTTTTCTTCTGTTCTACGGAGTCCTCCAAATAACTCTCAGCAACAATGAAATGTACATTTAATAACGATAAATTGACATACAGGGTGTTAATTAAGTACGTTGACAAACTTCGGGAGGTGATTCTTTGAAGGTTTGCAGGACGAAAAGTTCATATAAACATATGTCCCAAACGGCTTGGTTTTCGAGATACAGGGCGATAAAAATACATTTTTTTCAAGATTTTTTAGAGTTAACTTCGACATTTTCGACAATAATCAGTTCAAATTAGGCAAGTACAATCCATTCAATAGGGCGCACGATACAAAATAATGCATTTCTTAAATAATTCACAGGGTCCTCCTTTTTTCAGAGTCAAGCTTTGTTCAACCCTTCAGAATTTTTTTTTCCGCCGCCACTGACATATTATGAGAAAGGAATAATCAATGTTGTTTCATTTAACATCTTTTTGATATCTTGCATTTTTTCATTCACTTGTACGGTTCAGGGGCTATAATGAAAATATTAATTTAAACATTTTCCAGTATGGCATAACATCAGAAAATTTGAAAATTAAACATTTTCAATTATTGTAAATTGATGGAAATATTTTTTCAGAATTAGAAAAATCTACGATGAATAAAAATTATACAATAAAAAATATAAAGACAAGCTTTTATACAAATGCACTGAAAATGAAAAAATAATTTGTTTCATTTTTTGTAGGTTATTCTGTGAGTATCAAAATCTTTCTGTACAAGATTACCTAGATCAAACAATGAAATGAATTATTTTTTCCTTTTCAGTGTATTGTATAAAAACTTTAAAATGTTTTCTTTTTATAATTTTCATTTTTAACATTTTAGTTTATTTTTTATGTGAAACTGAAAATCTCCAACCCAAAAACCATCACATACCAATTTTGAACAGAATCGGATCATAATCACAAAACTCGTCCGCCATATTGGAGCCGCCATTTTGTTTTTTAACAAACATTTTTTTAATGCATTGTCACCGGAATTACGGAAACCTGCCAAATTTCAAATTAATCGGAGTATTAGAAGTGGGTCAAATTCAACTTTTATTAAATTGTTTGTTAGTTAGTTACAAGTGAAGCTAAATAAAAGCTTGTTATTGTAAAGATGTGATTTCTTTTTGTGATATCTAACAGAAAACTACTATCTCCCCGTCACTGCGGTACGCTGGATATTAAACTAGATCTGACAGATATTGGGAAAACCTTAACTTTCAACCTGAAGATTCTGATGGTAAAAATGTGCATTTTCATTGAGATATTTGATTAAAAATGTTTTTACCCATCAGTCTTGATAGAGAACTCATACAATTTTTTTGTTATTTTAAAAAAAGATATTTTTTAGTTTTCAATTGAACGTTTCCTTTTCAACATAAAAAACTTCCGAAAGGTAATCCTGTAATGGAAGATAGTTAATAGGGTTTATCTAATAGTCGCAGATCATTACACATTTGATTTTCATTTATGAATCTCTGGTCATAACTCCGAAAAACTAAATCAAACAAATTTTTGTTTCCGTACGGAGTACATTATTTTATCAGAAATTTCGGTTTGTTTTTTCTTCTGCAGTAACGCAGAAATTTTGTAATCAATTTGAATTCATAAAAATAGCAAAGTGGGCTTTGATATTAATTCATTTATTTAAATATCAACAACTTGACAGTTATCGAAAGTTGAGAAACTGTCTCATTGTTAATTCTTCATTAGTGCAAGCTATAAAGCAGATTCATTCAATATTCCTTTGGATAAAATGGTTGAATATACAAATTCAGAAATGGCAGACATGCACTTAATGTATGGAATGGCTGATGGTAACGCTCTTGCCGCCAGACGAATGTATCTAGAAAGATTTCCACAACGTCATATTCCCAGCACACAAATGTTCATCAATATTCACTCCCGTCTTCGTGAAACGGATACTTTCAAGAGGTCTGCTGTTCTCATAGGAAGACCCAGGAGAGTTAGAACAGTTCAGATAGAAGAAGCTGTACTTAACGAAATTGAGCAGCATCCAGACACCAGTACAAGACAAATTGCGGCACAGTTTAACGTAACCCATGTATTGGTATGGCAAATTTTAAAAGAGCAACAACTTTATCCCTATCACATACAGCGTGTTCAAGCTCTTCTGCCAAGGGATTTTCCAAATAGATTAACTTTTTGCACTTGGATTCGAAATAAATTGTTGGAAAATCCATGGTTTTTATCTCAAGTATTATTCACCGATGAGGCATGCTTTTCCCGTAAAACCATTATTAATTTTCACAACAATCATATGTGGGCTGATGAAAACCCACACGCCGTGATTGAAAACCATTTTCAAGAGACGTTTTCTGTGAATGTTTGGGTTGGAATTGTAGGGAATTTCCTTATCGGGCCACATTTTCTGCCTCATAGACTCAATGGTGACCATTATCGACATTTTCTTGAATTCATCTTACCTGGACTCCTAGATGAGATCCCACTGAGGGAAAGAATTGGAATTTGGTTTATGCATGATGGTGCTCCAGTACACTTCAGATTGGTTGCACGCCAATATTTAGATGAGAATTATTCTGATCGCTGGATTGGGCGTGGTGGGCCACAACTTTGGCCACCAAGGTCACCCGATATGAATCCACTTGATTTTTTCCTCTGGGGGCACCTTAAATCATTAGTGTACCGAATTCCAGTTCAAAGTGAAGAAGACCAGAGGAATCGCATACAGGAATCATGCGGAATTATAAGAAACACTCCTGGTATTTTTGAGCGTGTCCGCCAGTCTATGGTTAGGCGCATAAACGCATGCATTGAAGTTGGCGGTGGCCATTTCCAGCAGCTGCTCTGACATATCAATTTCAATAATGGTCCTTTTCTGAACTTAATTTTATTCCTAGGGAATTTATGTTACTTTGCTCTAGTATTTGATAATAAAGTTATTCACTATTGAAAATGTCAAAAATTATTTTGCCATAATTAACTTTGTGCAATACATATTCAACCTGAGTTATGGTAAAAAATGTATGTGATCTCCATAACATTACATTTTCTCTACACGAGCAGAAAATAGCTATTTGTGTAATGAGAACAAAATGACGTATTGCGTCACGCGCTAATCTTTGGAGAGTGGCAATGACACTTCGAGAAATGAATTATTTTATATCATGCGCACTATTGAATGGATTGTACTTGTCCAATTTGAACTAATTTGGATCGATTATTGTCGAAAATTTCGAAGTAAACTCCAAAAACTCCTAAAAAATTTATTTTGATCACCCTGTACTTCGAAAACCAAGCCGCTTGGGACATGTTTATATGAACTTTTCATCTTGAAACCTTTCAAAGAAACACCGTTCAAGTTTGTTAGACTATTTGCTTCTCAAATTTCTTTATGTTATGCGTTACTGGAAAATGTTTGCGTTAATATTTTCATTGTAACTCCTAAACCGTACAAGTAAATGAAAAACATCAAGAGAGCAAAAAGATGTTAAATGAAACAACATTCGTTATTCCTTTGTCATAATATGTCAGTGGCGGCAGAAAAAAAAATTCTGAAGGGTTGAACAAAGCTTGACTCTGAAAAAAGGAGGACCCTGTGAATTATTTGAGAAATGCATTATTTTGTATCGTGCGTACTATTGAATGGATTGTACTTGCCTAATTTGAACTGATTATTGTAGAAAATATCGAAGTTAACTCTAAAAAATCTTGAAAATAATGTATTTTTATAACCCTGTATCTCGAAAACCAAGCCGTTTGGGACATATGTTTATATGAACATTTCGTCCTAAAAACCTTCAAAGAATCACCTCCCGAAGTTTGTCAACGTACTTAATTAACACCCTGTATTTTACTTTCCCGCACTAGTGCGGGAAAGTGACACTTTCTAAACTAAAATGAGTGCGGGAAAGTAGGTAAAAACGCACGGTCGTAGAAAAAATAATTTACGGGATGGATAAATAAAAAAGTAGACATTCCTTGGTGTTTCATCGGGAAGTAATGCCGAGCAAATAAAAACTGCATATTTTACTGGGAATTTTTGTTGGTATAATTAATGTACATTCAATGGTAGTTGGAACTTGATGATCTCGTAGTAAGTTGAGATAACTTGGTTCAAAATTCATCCTCTTGTTCTCTATGTAAATAATGTTCCCTATTCCACACACTTTTTTACATTTCTTTATTATTCGTTAATAAAAATAATACACTATGATAATTCGTTCTTCTTCACTATCACTCCTGTTCATTAATTACAACAAAATCTTTAGAATTATGATTTTAACTCTTTGTTTTCATCGAATAAATAGAAAATTCACATAACCTATTGAATGTCAGATCAATGTCAGATTTACATTGGAAAAACAGCTCCCGTTTGCAAAGCTCCAAAAAAAAGCATTCAATGAACTACAAGACACTTGAGGGTCAGGTGGTCAGATGGTTGGAGAGACTCCAACAATATGACTTCAAAGTAAAAAATGGCAGTGGCAGGAAACACAGCAACGCGGACACCATTTACAATGACGAGCATTGTAAGAAAATTTTGAAAGCTACCACCGAAAATATATTTATGGACCACAGGAAATATGAAAAAGAATTAGAAGATAGATAACAACTCAAAGTTAGTCCTAAGCTAACTGCAAAATGGAGTTGGACCTGAAAAACAGGAAGTATCCTTCTATTGCCGAAGGATACTGGAGTCAGTGGAATGTATTTGTGATGGCCTATTGCATAGCAAATGGGAGAGACCAGATCGAGCAACTCTAGTGTACCAACTGATCCTGCCGAGGGCACATATTAGAAATATGATCGAACAACTCCATTGCAGCTTTGCACTTTAACTTCAACTCAAACTAGAAGTTTAGAGAAAATGTCCTAGTAAACATCTCATCTGATGAACCATTTGGAATGCCATCCAGAAATGTAGAGGACCAATTTGTTCCAGAATACGTCGACAAAGTTCATGATAATTGACAGGAAAACTCTAGGGACTATATTCCAAACAGGTGATGCAATTTGGTTCTACCAACCTAAGAACATGCCCAAGCTACGTCATCATGAAGAAGATCAACGAATTGGTAAACGGTATTCAGCTCACTCCAAGGAACAAATACAAGGTTGTTCACTTAGAGAGGTTAGCAAAATACCGATGCCATGATCCCCCCAACTGTTTCCAGATGTACAATGAAAATAGTGATATCGTTATATAATTTTTGCACTGATTTTTGTTCTGGATCAAAATGTCGAATTTTCTTATTACATTCTATGATTTTCTCAATTATTTGAGTACTATTTTATTCTCCTATAGAAGTCGTGCAATTGTGAGATTCAGATCAGTTGAGTAGTAGTTCAGTAATTGACTGTTAACGATCAGTAAATATTTGAAATATAGTAGGGTACAGTGTGTATAGTGAAGTGTTGTCAAGTTGAAGTAATAAGAGGAGTTGTTACTGTTACTGACCAAATTAAATATTTTCTTTCAAGACACAGTCTTCTGAACGCAGAAACTCATCGGGACAAATTGATTAATTGCCATGGTACACTTGTACGAATTTCCATGAATTAAAATGGTTCAATTCGCAGACTGTGGAAACATTTTTGCTCCGGAACTCACTGTACAGCAATCAAATTTAGAATATTTCTCAGCAGTTCTGGCACACGAAATTCGTATCGTTACAACTAGCCACGGTGTCCGCTATACATAATCAAAGCTTTCTGTGATGATGCATGATACAGGGACTGATACTAAAGCATAAGTTCAATCAAGCGATACCCTCATTAGACACATGGAATGGGCCCCAATCATTCCATCCGATCGTTTTCGATGGAACGACGTACCACCTATTCCGAAATCGATCAGCTTGTCGGATGGTGATTTATATACCCCGAAACTTTGCGATCGGCCAATTCCACTACTTCACGGGGTGCTTTCCTTCGAATTACAGAATGTTCCTTCATCATGATCAAAGCTTCGCAAATGAAAACGAAACAGAATGTATTTAAGAATCTGGGCTTCGTATAGATCACCATCGATTATACTGAAAACTTCTGAGAAAATGGGATGTCAACGTAAAGTGATATTTCAAAACTTTATACAGCGTGGCGTTTTTGAAAGACGCAACGCAGGAATCTTCTGACTATTTCACGCACTTGGTAAATTAACCAATCAGGAGCTCTTGTCAAGTTCAGATTATCGGGGATAATACCATAAGTGCTTAAAAAATAACCGTTAATTCTGAAAAAATACGTGTTTTTTTCAAAACTGCACAAGTTTATTTTTTTCGGTGTGTTCTAGGCAATTTTTGAAACAACGTGAAAAATAAACGAGTGCAGTTTTTAAAAATTTCAGAATTATCGGTAATTTTCAAAGCACTTATGGTTTTATCCTCTGTTAATATTTGAAGCACGAATGGTATTCGGTAGAAAATTTCAAGAAAACAAAAATATTCATAGTATTTATTGTCATATAGTTGATACTACAATTATTGTTAGTATCATTGGAAAAAAATTATGTTTCTTCTCCGTAACTGAAGTTGATCTTTAACCTCCTCCTGGCGCGCATTGTCGTAGATTTTCAGTGCTACGCATTTTCTCAACGATAGCCTGATGGTGTTCTTCATCTATCTCTAGATAGCTCGCAATAGATTTGGAGTTGGCATGTCCTCTCATTCAGCAGTCAATTCAGTTCAATTGTCACCTAGGCTCTGAATTACAGCGAAAATTTCACACCTCTACTTTTTAACCAATGATGCCTTAATTTTGACTAGTTACCATGGCAACTAAAAAAATTTCCAGAAATGTTTTCGTGGCGCCACGATATTTAAGTGGAATTTTTTTTGACAGTTGAAAAGGTGAAAAGGTGATCTACAACCATTAAATATTGTAGATATACCTGTGAATAATGCAAAATGTCTATAAGAATTAACATTATTATTTATTACTCGCTATAAATTTTCATTAAACAGAAAACACAAATTTGTTTAATTATTATGCATAACAATTTATATTTGAAAAAACGTAGGATCTAAAGACAGTAAGATTTAAATGTTGCTTGAATTCTAACCCACCATCTCTTCTTAATGGTGAATAGGAAGGTGATGAATTAATTAGATGTCTGCGTTCTGACAACTAGTATTTATTAAACAAAATTTTTCGATGGAGTCATGACCATCTCAGATGAAGTTGTTTTTTTTTATTATCTGTGGTTTCAGAAGTGACAATCATAACAAAACATATATACATCATTGAAATCAGAATGAGAATCACTATTTTTCTGTATAAAAAAACAATATTGCGCCCATAACAGAAAAAAAAGTTGATGATGAATGCCAGAAGACGAAACGTAGTATAGTAAATCTGAACATGAAAACGTGTAGCTGAAAAAAAGTATCAATGAAAATGTACTTTTGGTATTGAGCTATGTTGTTAAATAACGATAGAAAAAAATAAAAACGAAAATTCCGATTTTCAGTTTTTTCCCGATATTTCCGGAAATACTCGGAATTTTCCAAGTTTCAAAACAGTATTTTGTTAAGCACCAGAATACGCAACTTTGCCCCAATTTAAGCTTAGACGTATCTCCTGTAGTTTAGGAGATCCCAATGGTGGGGGTCGAATTTTAATTGCCCTGTATATAGGAATTTTTATAATCATACAAATGGGAAAGTATAAAAATGTAAGATTGTAAATGGGTGAGTCAGAAATGCAGTATTTCAATTATGTCAATATTTTTTGGATGCTTTGTAGTACCTATATGTCTGATAGGTATTAATTTTTGCCTTAAGTTTTTTGCTAAAGCTTGATTTCATCTGAGAGGCATTCTGCAAATATATTTGACACGTGTTATGTTCACGAATGCTAGGTACAAAACCAATATTTGGTTTTTGAGTTATTAGCAGTACCTCAAATTGATACCCAATTTTGAAAATTTGTATTGATCAAAAAATGGTAGGTATATATTGTGACTAAGAAGTATTTGGGAGAACAGTAATATCTAATTTTGAATAATGAACCCATTGATGGAGAAGTTTCAGAGTTTTTAGGAAGGGTTTGTAACTCTGTGGATATATTTAATCAATCATTGGCAACTTTTAGACATCATTATGAAAACAACACTTTCAATCTGGCAGTAGGTACCTTACGAAGCTTCCTCACCAAGACGAAACCAGAGAACACAACAGCATCCAGCAAAAACTATATTTACAAAGTCCCATGTGAATGTGGAGATTCCTATATCGGAGAGACCAAGAGGCCATTATCAGTAAGAATAACCCAACACAAAAAGTGGACTCAAGGAGGGGAAACATCAAAATCGTGAATTGCTGACCACGCCTGGACAAAACACCACCGATTTCTTTGGGACGAAGCTAGTGTTCTTCATAGAGAGGAACATTGGTTCAAACGGAAATTTATGGAAACCACCTATATAGAAGCCAATAGTGCCTTCAGTCAACCAAGCGTGGAAATTAAAAATGTATGGAAACCGCTCATGGACCGTTTTGGACGGAGAAAAAGCGCGAAACCACGCGCGCAACAAGACCGCGCGTAATTACACCGTAATTAAACTTTAATTGTAGACCTATAAAAGGTCGCGTAGCATCTGTTTTTGTCATTATTCACCAGAAGACGATTTTGGATTCAAGCAATCGAAATGTTGTGACAAATTTGAAAGAGATAGAAGTCTTTCAACCATTAAGATGATGGACGTCCGAAATATAAATAATCAAGTTACTACATCGTCTTAAACATTCAAAACAACACTAGGTTCTGCCCTTCTAAAAGAAACTCTTGTGCCTGCAGCAGAGATGGTCGACGGCTGAATCTCCATGTTCCATAATGACTGGTGATCGGGACACAGAATATCGGGGCCGTGTCCGAAAGTCGACGCTTTTTTTAAATTCGAGTCAATGGTACACCTGACAATTTCAATCCCTAAAAAAAAATTTATTTGATATGTATCCATTGAAATTAAACATGATTACCATAATTTACTCATTTGACATTCTGATTTAGTTACAAAAGAAACATAACCCAACTCTTTTTTCAAAAGTATCCGATCTTTCTCTCTCTTATAACACTTGCTTCCCAATTGACGCTTTTGTGGGTTATTTGGAACATTCGAACTGTTTAAAGCCTTCTAGGATTCAGTGACCCTACCTCCTGTTAGTTTACTCTCTTTGGTTCTAAGCAACACAATTTTCGTGACAGCAAGGTGACAGTACTTTTTGAAAATTCAGCATTTTGTCGGGATATTACCACTGATGATCCACATATATAGTAGGTATGGATAAACGATTAAATTCAGCAATAATTTCACACCTCTTATGGGCAATAAAACACACTTATATTTCACAAGTTACGAGGAAATATTGAGAAATTCTTAACCTACTATAGAACCAAACAAAATTTCAATGTCTAAATATTTCATTACTCAACTTATTCTCCTCTTAATTGGATACATTTATTACAGCGAACCTGCAACGTCTCTAGACCTTTCAAAAAAAATGTTTCTCCTTGCTCTACAAACCAGACCTCCACAGCTTTTATTACCTCCTCGTTGGAAGAAAATTTACGACCTTTTGAACTATTTTTCAGTTGACGAAAGAGATGATAGTCGGACGGAGCTAAATCTGGTGAATAAGGGGGGTGTTCTAGTAATTCAAACCCTAAATCACGAATATTTTGCATGGCAACATGAGATTTGTGTGCAGGGGCGTTGTCCTGCAAAGACAAAACATCTTTGGATAGCTTCCCGCGTCTTTTCTCTTCAATTTTTTCCCGTAGGGTGGTAAATTATCTCGAATAGTAATCTCCAGTTATTGTTCTACCCTTATCCAAAAAATCAATTATGATTACTCCATGGCAATCCCAAAAAACTGAAGCAAGAACTTTTCCAGCAGAGTTTTGGACACGAAACTTCTTAGGTCTTGGAGAACCGGAGTGTCGCCATTCCATCGATTGTTGCTTTGTTTCTGGATCGTAGAAATGTACCCAAGTCTCATCCATAGTAACAATTCGGTTTAACAAGTCTACATCGTTTTCAAATCGAGCACAGATCGAACGCGATGCTACTACCCTTGCACGCTTTTGGTCAACATTCAAACATTTGGGGATCCATTTTGCAGCAATTTTTCTCATGTCCAATTTGACGTGAACTATATGATGAACGCGTTCGTATAAAATATTCAATGCTTCAGATATCCTCTTTTGAAGCTTGCAGTCCAATTTTTTACATTCGCAAACGAAGGACATTGATCACCAAGGGTATTAAGCATATCTTCGTAAAACTGCTTACCTTTTAACCCTTTTAAATACAGGTACTTGATGATGGCTCGATACTCCAATTTTTCGATTTTCACAATTTTGGTGGACATATTTTTTCTTTCAATTTGCGTAACTCTGGTTTACTTTTCTGACGTCAAACTTTACACTGACACTTCTAATAACTTATTGTTCACATCCATAATAAAACTATGTTTAAAAGATTTTCACTATAAATAGGTTTACAAAACCCGCGACAATTGTTTCGCTGTACAACAGCTTCTTCAAGCGGAGAAGATATACTAATTTACTTGCTATGTTACCTTAAATATACATCGTAAATTCATTAGGGTGCGGTTGTATACCTGTCTCCTAATAAATTTTCAATGAGAACATTGCATTACTAATTACATTCCATCTAACCTTTCCAGAAAAACAAATTAGGTAATGGTGAGTTATTTAATTCAAGTTGGTCATTGAGGAGGTTCTCAGAATTTTTCCACTTATTGATCTCCATACTTTCCAGAAGATTAAGATTCATACCTTTGTTCTCTACATGAAGGACTTCGAAATCATGGTCGAAAGTATGGTTTTCGGTCAATAAGTGGTTAGCATAAGTAGAGTTTGTTTTTCCGTTTACAAAGCTATTTCTGTGTTCGGTTAGGCGTTTTTTATAGGTTCTACCAGTTTGACCAAGATAAAACTTGGGGCAACTACCACAATTTAATCTATAGACTCCACACTTATCTTGTTTGTCTACTTTATCCTTGTTATTTTTAATGTGTGCCTAAAGTGTTGTCTGTCTTAAAAGCAATATTGAAACCTTGCTTTTTCAAGAAATTACCTATTTTAGTGCTAGGTTCACCGATATAAGTAATTGTTTTAAACTTTTGATGGTCTTTTAAACGAAGATAAACTTCATGAATTGCTTTCTTATATTGCTTTTTAGACAGAAGGTTATCAATCAGAGACGATTTATAACCATTATTTACTGCAATTTGTTTGATAATATCTAATTCTTTATTAAAATTTGATGTACTGAGAGGAATACTAACTAGTCTATGTATCATACTATTGTAAGCTGCTGCTTTATGTTGATATGGGTGTGATGAACTATTGTGAATTGTTATATCTGTATGAGATGGTTTGTGGAAAATAGAAAATTCATGTTTATTGTTTACTTTAGTTATTGTCAGGTCCAGAAAATTTATCGAGTTGTCCTTTTCAAATTCTATGGTGAATTTGATAGAAGGGTGAAGAGAATTAATAAATTCCAGGAATTGATTTAATTGTCTGGTTGTACCTGTGAAACCTACCAAAATATCCTATTTATAGTGAAAATCTTTTAAACATAGTTTTATTATGGATATTAATATGGATTTTTATCAAGTATCGGCTACATCAATTCAAAACTTATTGTTCGTTGCTATGATAACGCAATATTTTGTATATGCAGGGAACTGGTCTAGGCTAACTAGATATCAATACATCCTCGTAGACTAGTACACGAAAACTTACTACGCACAAGAGGAAGATGGGATCCCCAACACGTTCCATTATTTTCCGCAATTGGAATTAGATTTTTTACGCGCGTTTACACTTGGGTCTCATCAACTCCGCTCAGCTCCCTCTTATATTTAGGATTCTTCATTCAAAAATATAGTTGAAATTGAAGGAGAAGGTGATCAGACATTGTAAATTGATTCAAATATGAGCCTGGTTTAGTCAGACTTCGAGTTCATTCTCGTTTCACAAATGCAACACGCTACTTGGATTACTTTTCACCAGAAAGAAATATCATATGAAAATGATCCTATCCTAGGTCATTATTTTAGGTACTTGTAGAGCTGGAGCAAGAACCTTAGGTACTTGTGCTCATGTTGCGTTCGTGCTCTGGTGTTTAGGATATGCACGTCATCAAGCACAAGTACAGTATCCATACACTTTACTTTTGCATAACATTTTAATTGCTCAGAATGTTACTAATCCTTACTAATGCAAGGTGCAAGGTGGATGTAACGAGGTTTTTTTAATCGGTACTGGTACTGGCATATAAATAGTCAGGGAGGCATCTTTTCACCTGACCAGATTTGGGTTGGGCAACACCGGACAACCTGTACCAGAGTTCAGCACAACGTAAGTTAAAGCATATTTTTCCTCTCGTGTAAAAAAAATTATATAAGTTTTCCAAGCTTCTAAGTGTTTTCATTGATTTTCCGATTTCTCCCCAATAGTTCAAGAGCTGCCTATATGATTTACTGACAGGTAAGGCAACTGTCTGCTGGGCATACAATATTATTCTTGGTATTGTCCCAAGTCGCCTGGATGTAATTGTCGACTCTCTCCAGGTCAAGGTTAAGGAGGGGGAGGGGGTGTTTGGAAACCAGTCAGTTTTTGCCAGAGTTATGCCGAAAAAACCACGATTCTCAAAAATTGCTATTTTTTGGGCATAACTCTGGATCTTGACGTCGTTCGCAGGTCAAACTTGGAAGAAGTACAGCATCATATCTACCGAAATGTGAACCTTGACCTTGACCTGGAGCAATTTGACAACTAAATCCAGGCGACTTGGGGCAACACCAAGAATAATATTTCATGCTCAGCCGACGGTTGCCTTACCTGTCAGTAAATCATATAGGAAGCTCTTCAACTATAAGGTTTGTGCGAGGTTCTCACAGATATTTTGCCTTTCACATTGTTTGTGAAATTGTCAAATAAAATTCTACTTGTGATTGAATTCGTCTTATAATTTTGTAGTTTTTCTGAACGAAACTGAATTGCTTCGAGAAAACACCACTCGACCTGCGGACTTGCGGTGATTTCTCGAAGCAATTTAGTTTCGTTCAGAAATGAATCGACAGACTCATCACGAAAATTCAATAACTTGTGGTATTACTACTGATAATTTTATTTATTACTCAATGACAGTTCAGTCATTATCTTTCTCAGTGGGATATAAATAACAAAAACAGAACGAAATTAAACAATTTGAACCAAGATGTTGTCTTCTATCATACAAAATTTTAATTTTATCCAATAATTTTTCGACTGCTCTTTCTGAATGAAATTAATCCTTCAGTATGCATTTTGTGATGCCGACTAGCTGATTGTTGTTGTTAAAATTGTTATTTCCGTCAACCGATTGCACCCCTACGCGCAACCCTCGGAAGTCTTCGAGAGACTTGTGTGAGCTAGGGAAGACGCAGCCCTTACCTTTTAACGTGTGATGCCATGCACGAGACCGTTGAATCGGTGGATCGAACCCACGACCCCACGCTTGCGAGGCGTACGCTTTTACCAGCTGACCACCACGGCCCAATTATATCCATCCAAAACGTTTTGATCCTTATTTGGGTTGAACCCAATAATATTTCGCATTTGTATATAGTGTGTGGCCAACTTTCCTCATCTAACACGAATTGAAGGAGGTTTATTAATTACCACTTAGTTTTCGACAATGGTGCGAGGGAGGTGGTTATTAAGTTTCCTTACATAAAGTAAGGAGAATTCTCTAACTTTGAGCAATGACCCAACATCTGTAATAAGTTCTGATAGTTTCTCCAAAACACTTCGAATAATGTTAGTAAAGGGTTGGTTGAGTGGCGGTCCTTGAATAAACTTCATAGCACAATTTGGAGTACTTGGTATTGATTAACACTTACACAATCAGGATCGCTAAGAAAAGTCAAATTCATCTGATATATTATTGTGATAGCGTTGTTATAATTCGATATTTATTTATTCATTTGATTTTAACCAAACAGGCAGAGACGGCCTTAACACATGGTTAACAACTGTACATAATGCTTAAAATGTAGTAATTAAGCTATGAACCTATAACATGAACATAATACATACCAATGTTTTCCAGATGAATTGCAGGGGCTTGTACCTAATCAAAATAAAAATATTGGAAATATCGATAAATCCATTTAGGTTTGTTGCATTTTATAAGGAGATATCCGAAATATGAATAATAATAACTGTATGAATGATATTTGGAGGTAAAGAAAAATCTACATTTACAAAAACAATGTAACTGTTGATCAATTTCATAATAATTGTATAAACTAAAGACGATTTGATCTTCACAAACTTTTAATTCATCACGACATGTTTCGCTATTACAGTAGCTTCTTCAAGTGATTATACAATAAGCTACGTACATCCATTTATATACCCTGAACATTAATTACAACTAAAAACACCCTTAACCAGACAGTTGATAATTCTAATTAACAATGGTATACCTGCCCTACCTGCATTAATAAAATTGTATCCGAGATGACAAAAGTAAACATTCTAGTCTTAAAATAACAATCAAGTGAAGGAATTTCTATTCAAAAACATTAATTATAACATAACTTAGCAGATTGATTATAAGACTATATGCACATTAGTTCTCTCTAAGAAAACAAATTTAACAATGGTGAATTATTCAAATCAAGTTGGTCATTGAGTAGTAGGTTTGTATTTTTAAGTTTATTTATTTCTAATGACTCTAAATGATTTAGCTTTAATCCTTTATTTTCTATGTGTAAAATCTCGAATTCTTCATCAAAAGTGTGATTTTCTTCTAAAAGATTATTTGAATATGTTGAATTTGTTTCCTTATTCACATAACTCATATGATGTTCATGAGTGCGATTTCTAAACGTTCTACCAGTTTGACCAATATGTACCTTAGGACAAGTACCACACTTCAATTTAAGTACTTGTCCTAAGGTATATATTGGTCAAACTGGTAGAACGTTTAGAAATCGCACTCATGAACATCATATGAGTTATGTGAATAAGAAAACAAATTCAACATATTCAAATCATCTTTTAGAAGAAAATCACACTTTTGATGAAGAATTCGAGATTTTACACATAGAAAATAAAGGATTGAAGCTAATTCATTTAGAGTCATTAGAAATAAATAAACTTAAAAATACAAACCTACTACTCAATGACCAACTTGATTTGAATAATTCACCATTGTTGAATTTGTTTTCTTAGAGAGAACTAATGTGCATATAGTCTTATAATCAATCTGCTAAGTTATGTTATAATTAATGTTTTTGAATAGAAATTCCTTCACTTGATTGTTATTTTAAGACTAGAATGTTTACTTTTGTTATCTCGGATACAATTTTATCAATGCAGGTAGGGCAGGTATACCATTGTTAATTAGAATTATCAACTGTCTGGTTAAGGGTGTTTTTAGTTGTAATTAATGTTCAGGGTATATAAATGGATGTACGTAGCTTATTGTATAATCACTTGAAGAAGCTACTGTGATAGCGAAACATGTCGTGATGAAATAAAAGTTTGTGAAGATCAAATCGTCTTTAGTTTATACAATTACTATGGATCTTCATCAAGTAACGGCCGAATCAATCAGAAATTTCGTAATACTTACGAGATGATCTCTTAAAGTTAAGAGAGAATTTGGCACATTGAATATGACTATTGTACGAGTACGGCGCCCTGGTACATCAAAAAGAATGAGAGAAATCATTTTGGGACAATTCAATTTAAATCACCTTGTATAGAAACATGACAGCAGATGAATTTCTTCTTTGGACGAAGAACAATATATTAAATTCATTTCTTGAATAAGTTGATCTAACTGTATTATAGTCAGGCCACGACCGGTATTTCCTGAAATACAGTATTCTTAAAAATTTGTTTAGTACTCTCTCTATTTCATCCAATGAGGATGCATACTCTGAAAACCACAGTAATGATGCAAACTCCAACTTAGGCCTTACTAGTGCAAAATATAGTCGTTTCATTGTGGTAATATTTGTGAAAGCTGCGGATTGCCTCGTTATATATCCTAGTGTTCTGTTGACGGTTGATACTACCTTTCCTATTTGTTCCGCAAATGAAAATAGTCTATTGGAGGTTACACCAAGATCCTTAATTTCTGTACATCTGATTAGATCATCTCCTCCCATCTCATAGTTGAAGACTACTGGCTCTTCAGTGTGAAATGCAATTTGTTAGTCAGGCTCCATTCTGTAGCATAACAGAGTCACGTACAGAGTGTACTTTTTCATATACTTTGAGACCATCTGCGAACAAGAGACATTCAGAGTACTCAATCGCCCAAGAGAGATCGTTTATGAATATAATGAAGAGGAGAGGCCCCAAATTGGAACCTTGTGGTACTCCAGAGTGTGCTTAATATTTCCCAGATGTATTTCCTTTATGTCTGGCAATGAATTTTCTCTCTCTAGATAGCTTTTCATTAATTCAACAAATTTCTTTGTTTATCCGAACTTTTTCAGAAGGACATCTTGATTTACACGGTCAAATGCTTTACGGAAATCGGTAAATACTGTATCCATTTGGGATTTACATTCAAATGTTTCAAATACTCAGCTTCCATCAATAAACAAATTTCGACTTATTTGACATGAAACTATGCTGCTTAGATATTAAGTATTTTTCAGCATATTGGTATAAATTACTGTATGTGATCTGTTCGAACAAATTGGACGGAGCACACATAATTGAGATGGGCCGGTAATTTTCAATGTTCGCCTTCAATATGGTTAGGTTAGGGACAACAAGTGCTTTTTGGGTCAAACTTCTTTATCCGCCTCCGAAAAATATAAACGAGGTGTCATCTCATTCGGAATAGCGTGTAGATGATTTTTGAAAAAATTTCAGAGCCGCTTGGAAAAATTGCAAAAGTTATTAACAATTAACTAAAAAAACAAAATGGTGTCTGGTTTTTTGCAAATATCTCAAAAACGATATGATATTTTTTAAATTTGAAAAAAGATTCAATAAGTGGAGAGAATTGTAGGGAACAATATTTAAAAATTTCCCAGAGGGTTTAAAAAAAAGCTTACGTAAGACTCTCCCACCTTGAACCTTTAATGAATGAATATTAATTAAACTTATGAAATATAAAAATGAAGAATTGAACAATTCAGGCATCTACTGGATAAATGAATGAACAATAATCCGTGATCAAAAAATTTTTATCGCGATTTTTCAATTAATTATGCATTGGTTAATTACCAATTTTTTCCGAATTGAACATGAACAATGCAAATAATAACAAATCTGAGATTTCTTTCCTAATTTGGAGATATTTTAAAAGGTTTCAGAAAAGATTCCCGTTGGAAAAAAAAAGTAATTTTGACTTCGTTATCAACAATTTACGGCCGTTTGCACAATTTGAATTATAATTCGGCTTAACTGATTAAGGATTAATTATTAACTAATAATTAAATGAACATGATAACTATGGATCAAACCATATGGTGCAAAGATATTTTGATTCAATTGTGGATTTAATTTCAACTAGAATTCAACTAGAATTGGTGCAAACGGGCGTTACTTACGTTAAAAATCAAGAAGCTTGATTATTCATTGAATAATTTTTTTTTGTATCACTATTGATCCATTTTTTTATGATCAGAACACGAAAATTATTATTCTTAATTTTTTTCAATTCCTATTCTTCACAAAATTGTTACATACAAATGCATTGTTTACAAGATAATTTGGAAACATAATCTTTGCTGCAAAGTATGATATTAAAAAAAATCGTTCATTAAAAAATGCGTATAGTTCGAAACGTAATTAACAATTTTTTTCTACTATCTGTAATTTTTATTGAGGAAAAAATCTTTGTTTAATCATAATTATCTATGATTCGATTACTGAAAAAAAATTGTCCTAATTCAAATTTTTATTCTTTAACATAATGAAACAATAACAACTATGTATTATTTTTTGAGAAAAATAATTTATTTATAAAAATTATATATATATATATATATATATATATATATATATATATATATATATATATATATATATATATATATATATATATATATATTGTCATGATTTTATAATCCACAAGTTTAAAAATAAGAGCATATTTAAAATTCAGATAAAAATTTTGCATCTCAGAGGAAATTCTCCAAGTCAATATCGGAGAATATTTCAAGTACCCTGTATAATATCAGTAACACCACACTCAACAGATGACATAACAACTGTCAAACATAATTCAGGGGATTTTAAATTGATGAAAGCAAGGAATTCACAATACGAAAGTAAATGAAAAGATATTTGTATGAATTGTAATTAAACTTTCGGTAGTCGCGGGTCTTGTCGTTACAAAAATGATCGCGGATGTATCTCTCAGATACTCAACTTTAACTGATGAATTAACTTTCCAATTTTCGAAATTGTTAATTCATTGGTCTCGAGGATGATAGTGAACAACGATTGAATGCAATCATTTTATTATAACATGTAATTTTCTAAAAAAAAGTTATTCTTAAAAATAAAAACAGAAATATTTTGTACATAACATTGGCGCAAACTTTTCAAACAGTAGGTCAGTAAATAGATATTTCAGTCTTTCAATCTTCTTCTCTTTGTAACGGCTCCACATCCATCTCGACAAACGTTGCTAGAGTGTTGTAGGCAGAGATGTGTCCCGCAGGAGGAACATTGAAATTTTGTTAGTCTGCAACGCTTCTCTCTCTGACATGGTACACAACGTTTACGCTTTGGGTTATTACTTTGATCAATTGGTGGCAGCAAATTTTCTTCTGGGTCAACTATTTCTCTAAGCCGGGTTGATATCATATGAGGAAGGCCAGTTTTGGAATTACTACGTCTTTGTAGGTGTTCTCTCACCAACTCATTACCAAGAGTGCGTAAGAAATACCGCCGCCTTTCAGTTTGATTTCCATTCCCAACATGAATGACTTGGGAGTTGATTCCTCCTACATTTAGCATAGAAAAAAACACAACCATTGGCCAACGTCTAGTGTTCCGAGCTACATTGTATGAGGAACACAATTTATCTACAACGTCTACGCCTCCTTTAGTTTCATTATAGAACGTAATGATTTCGGGTTTCATATGATCTCCAGTAGTTTCATCAATTTTGTCTCCAAAATGTAAACTAGATATGAGTACAACATGTTTGTTTTTCTTAGGAACGTAGGATACTATTGTTCCTTCTTTTCGGAAACCAAAAATACTGGATGGTACAGGACGTTCTTTTAGGACTTTCAACTGGTTTGGAATTTGCCATTTGTTTTTTTTCAGTGTTCCTACTATGGACAACTTATGGTTTGTGGCTGAGTCTTGCAGTAGTGACACATCGCAGAACCAATTATCCATGGTGACGTTTCGTCCAGTGTTGCGTATGGGTGATATCATCCTTTTCACAACATCAATGCTTTTGTTACTGATGGAATAGGGTCCACCAGGTTGTATTCCAGCATAAATTTCCATATGACTAGTGTAATACGTTTTGGCATCAACGAGGGCAAAAATCTTAATACCATACTTGGCTGGTTTTGATGGTATATATTGAATGAAGTTGCATCTGCGACGAAATGCTTCAAGCTTTTCATCAATTGTCACATTGGCTCCTAGTGAATAACACTTTGTACTGTTGGTTACGAACATTTCGAATATTTCCCTAATAGGAGCTAAGCGATCATTCTTTTTTCTCTCATCTCTGGTCTCTCGATCATCAAACCTGATAGAACGAAACAGGAACCTGAAGCGCATCAAGCTCATGGTCAGTCTAAATATTTCTACACCATTTCCTGTTGTATCCCACAGCTCTTCTAAATTCAATCGACCGCCTTTATACAGTCCGGCCAAGTAAAGTAGCCCTATAAATGCTTTGATTTCTGTATGATCAGTAGTTCGGGCGTCTCTATCTCTGCTGAATTTGGGTTGTACACTTTTTATATGCTGATTGGTATAGTTCACTATCAAGTTCAGAATGGTGTCATCGAATAGACATTGCCATATTTCAAGGCATCCCCTTGCTTGACGAGCATTTCCAATAACTCCTGGTAGGCGCACAAGAATATTTTGCTTCTCCAACCTTCTTGCTCTGTTGTAGGGTGTTTTTTTCCAAGCATAATTGTCGATAATTTTTCCATTTTTTTTTCTGACGGCAATATAACAATTTTCATTTTTGTCATCTGAAGCTATACTTCCATCCGAATCGTTTTGTTCACTATCTGAACTCACACCTCTTTCCTCTATGTGTTCAGAAGAGTCTGTATCATTTGCTTCGTCTAAGACCTCTCCAACTGGATCATCATCGTCTTCAAGCAGAAGCTTTTGCAACTCTAATACATCTGCTTCATTGTCAAACTTATAGACTCTTTTGGATGCCATAATTCACTGTAAGAATAAAAAAAATATGAATAGGTACGAGTGGTACAATAATATTTCCGATTAGACAATGGTGGTCGCAGGTATCTCTCAGATACAAGTAACTTTCTATGAGTTTCCATAAAATCCAAATGAAAAATATTCAGAGGAATGTTAAATGAAACAAAAAGTATTGCATTTACGTTAATAAAATTTATAAATAAGTAGATTATTAAAACTTACAATAGTGATCGCGGCGTATCTCTCAGATATAAGAAGCACTTTTCAGCTTCTCAGTTGACTGCAACGAGTTCTTAGGAATACTGAAGTTTTCCAGCTTGTACGACAGGAAGGTAGACGACGGCACCACCCCACCACTCAGTAGATTCACAAACAATGCGCCAAAGCGTTGCTGGCATGTATCTATCAGATACGCGCGACTACTGGAAGGTTAAATCATAGAAATACTTACACAGGAGAATTACATAAACAATAAGTAATTTTCAAATGAGTTTAAATAACCGACAACACCAAGGAAGTATGACATTCACTTATTTCTGAACATGAAGTGATGCTTTAAGGAAATTCACATAAATGAAAATGATAAAGCCTAATTTGAGACTCAGAATAAGAATCAAGAAATTTCAAACTAATTTAAAATATCCTTGTTATTTACTTAATTAGTATTCATTTAATAAATAATTGTTAAAGTCATTAGTTGATAGAATCTTGGTATTGTTGCTAGGATACTCGGATAGTCAGATATTTTTTTTGTAAACAGGGACTCGGAAATGATATTAAAAGCAGAAAGGTTGTAAAATTTTCGAGGAACAAAAAAAAGAAAAAAAATTACTGAAATAAGTATCCAGTTTTTCTTTATGAGTATAAGTGAAAAGACAATCCCAAGTGCTACGAATAGTCACAAAGGACGATTACCTTGTGAAAATTCCAAATAGACATTCTATTGGGAATGCAAAATTCTCATGTCCCAGCAGCCAAGATGGAATCCTCGTTGAACGTCAGGAGATGATAGAGAAACACCCAAACACCAACACACATAGGTAAAGGCCTTTATCATAAATCGTTGCAACGTAAACTGAACATAATATATGCATATATTTTTCTTCGATTCCATAAACATTTTCCAATTCATTCGAACAATTTCGGGAGTGTTATTTACTCTTTGTATCAAGTGATCTTTGAAAACAAACGCGAGGTCAGTGACACTAACGATGGAATCACGGAACAGTAGATTTAGTTGAGATAGGTTAGAGGAAAATTCACAATTTTTTTTTTTTTTTTTGTTTTTACGAAACTCCCAGGTTTTCGGAGAAAACCCCTCAAAAGCAGAGCTTGTGCGAGCAAGGGAGATCCGGGACCTACAGTTTAAATAAAAGTGGAATCCGAACCACTTCAGCTCAGTGATACACGACCGGGGATCGAACCCGGACCGTCTGGGTGGAAGCCAAACGCTCTAACACCTCGACCAACCCAAACATGTTGAAAGAAAGTGGCTTCACCACAACAATGTCTTGGACATGTGCATAGGAATAAGGTTAGGTTGTAGTTTATCTACATTTTATTTCATATCATCATATCATTATAAATTTAGATCAGGCTGAATGTCATCAACTTCATGAATGAAGCATTTCACACTTGCGGTTATTAAAATATTTATTTGATTATTGAAATTTCCTGTGTTTTTTCTTGCTGGAACAAAATTGAAACTACTGAATTTTTTTTTTAAACTTTGAAGCTGGTGCCCAAAGAATCCCCCTGGGATGCAAAGAAATACTCCACTGGAAAACAAGGTAGAGTATAAACTTTGCATAGGAGTCTCCAAAATTGAAACAATAATATTGATAATACATTTCATGAACTTTGAATTGGCGAACCCTGAGATTATTTTAAAATTATATAAAATCAAAACAACATTAAATAGACAATATATTATGGTTTATTAAAATTTCATAACAATATATATATATATATATATATATATATATATATATATATATATATATATATATATATATATATATATATATATATATATATATATATATATATATATATATAAATAATGCTATGTAGCATTTGTGGATTCTTGCTCCTCTCCCCTTTTTATTTAGTAGATCAAAAGGACCAGCGTAATCGACACCTGTAAGGTGGGAAAGGAGTAACTCTAGATGTAGACCGTCAGATAGTGACAGATTTAGGTGCCCCATTTTCACATACAAGCCTCGAATAGGGTTGAAAAGTAAGTCGATGTTGAGTTAAATTAAGGGAAATTTACGAGTGGCTCGTGGGGAAAACATATGGAAAAATCAAAAAGAATTTCCACTAAATTTTCCAACGACAAAATCTACTTTTCCATTCGCGCCACTCAAGCCATTATGTTTTTCGGTCTAGTGACGATGTAGGTTTTCATAATTTCGATGGGCTTGCGTGGGAAAATCTGTTAGAGTCTAGATTTTTCTTTACAAGATTACAGCCTTATTTTAACCCTTTAGCCAGCTTCAACACTCAAGCCTTTGATCTTCCGAAGCCAGGTTCTACTAATTAATGATTAGATGAACACGGCTCGCGTTAAAATATGGAAAATCGAATTTTCCATGGAAAATCGAATTTTCCATATGTTTTCCCCAGGAGCCACTCGTAAATTTCCCTCCATTTTTCTCAACATCGATGTACTTCTCAATTCTATTCAAGGCTTGTATGTGAAAATGGGGCACCTAAATCTGTCACTATCTGACGGTCTAATGTGGGTAATGATCCCATTATAGGTGTTATTTGTGAGGGTTTGAATCTTTGACAACGCACGCATGCGTGAACAACCTTCTTGGCTACATTTTTCCCAGAGGTAATCCAATATCTTTCACGAATGGAAGATAGTATATGTTGGGGTCCAGCATGAAACAGAGCCTCATGCTCGTGTACCAGCAACATTGTCGAAAGTGGATGTTTTCCATTCAATAAGATTGGATGTTGTTTTTCATATGGAAACTGAGACATATTTAATCTCCCCCCGACGCGAATCACTCCACGAGAGTCAATGAACGGATTTAACCTTAAAAGATTTGTAGGCTTTACTGACTTATTTGATGCTAACCTAGTTAGTTCATCAGCATACGTTTCTGTTTGAGAAATTTTAGCTATACACAGTGATGCTTCCGCTAACTCCTGTGTGGTCAACAATCCTGTTGACTTATTCTGGGGATATTTACAGTTATGAATGAAACGCTTGCAAAATGCAACTGTTCGTTTCAATCTCACAAACTTTGAAAATGATTGAAATGGAAACCAACTTGTTGTCGTTGACAGAAAAGATCTATTGACCGCTTTCAATTCAGGTATTTGTTCCAGAATAGGAATTGAGGATATAGGCCAGTCTGATTCATCGAAACGTAACCATTCTGGACCATTCCACCACAGAGGATTTTCAGAAATATTATTAGGATTGACACCCCTTGAGATCAGATCTGCTGGGTTACAATGTGTACGAACATGATGCCAATCGCTGGGTTTTGTGAGTGTCTGGATTTCTGAGATTCTATTTCCGACAAATTGTTGTAGTAAATGTGGAAGTCCATAATCGAATCAAAACAAATACAGAAACGAAATATCGAATCCACTACTTGTTGTATCTGGGGTACCTCAACGGTCCATATTAGGTCCACTGTTATTTCCATTGTGCACCACAATTTTTATTTTTTATGTTAGAGGGCTATGGATATGTTAAAATTACTAATTTCAGTCCCAAAATTTTGAGACTAATACAACTTTACTGTTTTGGATCAAAATGTATCTGCTATCCAAACATTAATTTAGAAATTTATTTTACCATATTGTTTCAATTGGCAACATGTGCTTGTTGGGTTAGGAAAAACCTTGTGTTAGATAAACACCGGATAACACTGTTGATAAAGCAAGTATTGCCAATATTTTTCAGACCATTGAGACAGAGTATGTTGACGGCACTATTTTCTATAATAGGCTTGATGGTGTTAAAGTTTATACTGTCTCTATTAGTGAATATTGTCTTGTTACGAAATATCAATGGACAATATTGTTGGACTACAGCAAGGATTTTGACAAAATTGATCATAGTTTACTGATAGCAACTGCGCCATCTTGGCATCATTAAAAATCAATAAGTGGTGTAAAGAGTTGAGAACTCAATATACATATATCGACGTTCAACTAAAATGGTATGTACACATTGATTATTTGGTCAAAAATGCGTATGCTATATTATACCTTGTTCGAAACCTACCTTACATACGGGATAGTTGCTTGGGGAGCAGCAAACAAAAATTCTATAAAACACCTGGAACAAATACAAAAATCAGGGTTAAAAATGATCCACCACAAAAAAGAACTTACCCGACAGACTCATTATATGAAAAGACAAGAAAAACAAGGAATTGAAAACCAGTATGTAACTAGTCAGAAAAATAATTCTTATGTTCAGTGATCTTACTTTTACCTAGCTACTAGACTATTATACAATCTCATTCCATTACCCATCAAAAGCGTAAGAAATGACCACTTGATCAAAAATAAATTCAAACACTGGATTTTGAGACTATGGATACACCATTATGTTGATGTAAAAAATAGTAATAGTCCTAAGTATCACAGAAACTGATTAGACATTTATTTATAGGGATATTATTTTTGATGAATCTAATAGTTTAATATAATATGTAATGAGTAAAGGTTCATTTCTGGTCTCATGGTAACATTATTTGTAACACTTTTATTTTATTTCTAATAATTTATTAATTATTTTATTTAATCTCTTTTTATCATATCAGTTCTCATTAATATTGAACTCATTATTGTCTTATTTGTGTTACTTTATCCCACGCACAGGTATATCCTTCTGTGGGAATTACATATTTATTGTATGCTTAAATTGTGGAACATGTAATGCTTTATATATTTGAATAAATGTTATTAATATAATATCATTATTTGTTATCGTAGTAGGCTGTGGAAAGATGGAATATGGAAATAATTCATGCCAGGATGTACCGTATTAAAAAAAAAACTTTTCGGAAATCGGCCGACCTGTTATGAAATAATAAATTGTCGTCACTTAAAGTGAAACACACTGTACGACTTCAAATAAAAACCACACAAATTTTTCACAGAATCTGACAGTTTCATCAGCAAATTTTGGAAACAACAATTTTTTGAAGTATCCAATCAACAAAACCAAAGAGCCGTGGCGGTTGTTATGAAACACAGCCAACTTGAAACAATGCAGAATTTTAGTGTTGTTAGGAGAGAATCAAATAAAATCACAGAGATGATATATCCGTGCGCAAGTGTTTTGCACACGGTGTGCGCAAAACCATTTTTTCTGAGATAGTCGTTTACAATAGTATATTGTGCAAAAAGTGCAGAAAAGTGCTAATTTCTCACGAGTTTGAAAAAGTTGCGGCACGAGCGCAAGCGAGTGCTGCAATTCAAACGAGTGAGAAATTACATTTCTGCTCGTGTTACACACTATACTTTTTCTACAACAACCTTTTTGCTAAAAATAATACTATACTATAAGACGGAATGAAATGTCAGTGACTCATTCTCATATTTTCCTCTTGAAGTTGAAGGTAGTAAATTCAATGACAATGAATTAACTTGTTCTCTTAGTTCTGGCGGAGTATTTTCAATTTCAGAACTGTCGCTATCCATTTTAGTTCAATCTCATTAAAAAATGACGGGACAAGAATATTTTACGAATATTTTATGTTGACATTCAAATGATTCGATAGATGTTGCTCTGTTGCCTAGCAATGGATAGTGTGTATGTGGGTATTTGAGACAGCGGTAGTGATGTCCATGATTTTTTTTCAGAATATTATGAATTTGTACGACAATTTCCCTCATATTATATAAACCAATAGACTTTGTCTATTCATTCTTGAAGTTGCCTGATCGAATATCCCTTCGAAATGCAGAATTTTCAAAATATACTTTCACCTTGCTGTCACGAAAACTGTATTGCTTAGAAATTAGGTACTGAAAAATTTTGGCACAGAAATGTCACTTTGTGGCACAGAAATGTCACTTTGCGGCACACTAATGTCAAATTTCAATTATTGTGTGAAAAGAAATCTGTAATTTTCAAGTCAATGTTACCAACTGTAATCTTGTACCAACTGTTGAAAATTGAAATGTACGACTGTTGTTTTGTAAGGAAAAAATTACATTTCCAATTGAGTAGTTATGGAGATATTATTATTCATAGGGAGAGTGTGGTCTAACGACAGTAAGAAGGAATAAATCTCACTCAAATGATTTATATCAGTTCTTTTATTCATACGTTTCTTGAGATATGAAGGCCATTTCCAAAAGAGGTTCTCTTAGTCATATGAGACTCTTTAGCTAATATTTTAGTTGAATTATAATTTATTCGATGGTCAAATTCGTTAACATGATCAGCAAGAGCACATCTTTCAGGATGAAGTGTACAATCACTTTTATGTGAGGCCATTCTACTTTTCAGGCATCTAGAAGTCTGGCCAATATAATTTTTATCACAGTCCTGACAAGAAATGCTATACACTACATTTGAAGTGGAAGTTAATGGAATTTTATCTTTTACTTTTGAATAAATTGATCTAATTGGTAAAATAGTTTTATTTGCTATTTTGACATTACACACTGAATGAAAGAGCTTGGACAATCTTGGTGTAATATCTTTTATAAATGGAAGTGAAGTAAATGTAGGATTTGTAGGATTAGTATTAGCAACATTGTCATTAGTGGATATATTAAGATTGTTAAATATAATATCTGTTTCAATATTTAATGGTGTCCTGAACAGAATACTTCTCAGTAATTTAGGTGGATAAGCATTGTCTGAAAAGAGTTTGTAAAGAATATCTGTTTTTTTTTTATGAAAGGATTTATCTGAGATTTTGAGTACTCTAGCTTTCATCTGTTTCACAAGGTTTATTTTCATTGAACACTTGTGATAAGACTCGAAGTTGATATATCTTCCACAACTGCATGGTTTCCTGTACCAGTCTATAAGTATTTTGTTATTAAGATTACGTATGAATCTTGTATCTAAGAAAGGTACGGAGAGATCATCATCCTCAGTTTCTATTGTAAACTGAATATATGGGCCAAAGCTGTTGAAAGTACTAAGAATCTCAGTAATACCATCTTTTGGTAAAGCGACAATGATATCATCAACATATTTTTTGATGAAAAAAGGTTTAAATGATAGTACTGGAATTACTGTATCCAACACATCATCCATCACATATGAAGCTAATATAGGGGAGATTGAAGCTCCCATTGGAGTTCCAAAACTTTGCTTATACATTTTGTTGTTAAATGAGAAATATGTGTTATTGAACAAGAAAGTTAAAATTTTCATGAATGTTTCTTCATTAATGTTACAATAATTGCTAATACGATACCAATTTTTGTGAATTGATCTTTGACAAACTTCTAAATATACATTACTAAAAAGAGAAACCACATCAAAACTTGCCAAAACATAGTTATTAGGTATGTTTGTGTTATTAAATTTATTATATACTTCAAAAGAGTCTTGTATAAAGTATTCATTATCAGAATCATATGCTTTAGTTAGAATATAGCTGAATAATTTTTCTCAAAAAATAACACATGGTTGTTTTCGTTTCATTTTGTGGAAAAAATTACATATTGAAAACATTTAATTGTTTATAACAAATTATTTATTACATAAACAATGAAAATTTAAATAGAAACTGAATTTTTTTTAGTTGTTAAAGAGCACGATGAATTATGATTAGAAAAAATATTTTCTGATAAAAGAATTGATAAAGGTACGTTTCCAGAAAAAAATAAAATCTTGTAAACAATGAATTTGTTTCTAACAATTATTGCAAACTATAGGAGATAAAAAAATGTAAGGATCATTTTCATGTGGCTTCTGATCACAAAAAAAAAACGGATCAATGGTAGTACAGAAAATGTAAAAAAAAATCAATGATAAATCAAGCTTTTTAATTTTTAACGTTTGTAAATTGTTGATAACAAAGTGAAGAATATAAATATATATTTTAATTTTTCCAACGGGAATCTATTCTGAGACTTTTGAAAAATAAGCTCCATAAAAAATATACCTATTTGATAAGTTAATTTTAAATCCAAAATTCAGGTATTATGTCCAATAGTTGAGCTTCTTGTATAACTACTAATATAACTACTTTTGTTTCATTTACATTAACTTTCAATTTATTAGCGTCTAAAATAGCTTTCTAAAATGTTCATTGATCCTTTCAGATGAATTTCCGGTTCTTCCAGAACAACAAAATCACCAGCGGATCCTAGCATATATTGTTCAGTGTTTTGATGTCCGTATTCTCTGGAGTAGTAATCCTCTTTGTCCGCCATATATAAAAAAAAGTAATAGTTTACTGGACAAGTCACCTTGAAGAATGCCTTAATGACTTTAATTATCAGCATTTGTGTCGCTACAGAGTACTTATTTTCAAAAATTCTCATCATATTTCCACAGACTCCATTAGAGAGAAGTGTTTGCCAAAGTATCTCAAAATTGATGTTGTCAAAAGCGTTTTTGTAGTCGACAAAAAGTGCAAAGACTTTTTTCCCAGCCAGTCGCAAATGATGACAAAACATTATTTTCTGTGGCTCTTTGTTTACAAAAGCCAGCTTGACATTATGGTAGTAGTTCAATGGATTTGATAAATGTTTGTAATCTCTGATTTATTAGCTACGTGAATAAATTAGTTTTGTGTTTTAGTAAGGCAATACCTCGATAATTATTGAGTAGATCATTTTCAGGGCCTTTCCCATGAAAATAAATCATTTCTATATGTTTAGACAAATGTTTATGGAACTCATTTTATATTTTATTATTACCTTCCGACTTATTAATTTTTGATATTGTTATTAAGTTATAATATATCTCTTGATATGTAAAGGGTGTATCTAAATGGGAATGTCTGGTATCTATTACAGATGGGTTTGACTAAACATCTACAGAACTGGAAAATATTTTTAAAAAATCATTGTTTGGTGGCAATGGGGTGTTTATCATGTGGCTTTTTTTATGTGGATCAAATATTTTCAACATTCGAATGGGTTTTTGATTTAATTTGATTTGGACTGTAGTTCTTATTGATATTTCCTGTTTATTTTTTGTTAAATACTTGAATTATTTTTTTCTGTTTCATATTCTTCATTTTATTTATGCAGTAACCAGTTTTCTTTGATTCAAGCAGTTTTTTTTGCTTGAACACATTCTTTATCGAACCAAGATTTCGATTTGTGAAAAGAAGTATTTTTGTGAAGACGTGTTTAGCACATAATCTGAAGTTTCCGCTGTCGAGGTAATGGAACTCGTGAAATATGTATCGAGTTCTTCAATATTGTATGATTTTATGTTCATAGCGATATTGGACATTATGCTTTTATACCTTTGAAATTTTTTTGTGTTTCTCTTGAAATTATCAGTTTGTTTTTGTTGAAATTGTTCCTAATCTAGTATAAAATGTTTTATGTCTAGGCCTACTGTGCACCTTTGATGGTCTGGGATAAAATCACTATTTATGTAAAAATACGATTCATGTTTTTGAAATTTGCCCATCAAGTAAGGTCTACTGCCCTATTGCCTCGCTCACTCGAGGATGTGTAATGCCCTAAATAAGCATCATCTCGGCCATTGAGTATAAAGAAGCCTGCGTCTTCGAGTACATCATTGTACTAACTATTTGATGACTCTGTATATTGTCTTTGAATGTGTCAAATATTAAAGATATAGTTATTCATATATTTTGCTATGGTAATTTTGATGTAAAAGAAAACAAGAAAAGTAGAAAAGTGGAATAAATTCTTTATTCATTGTAACGTTTATTACAATATGGCGCGGTCGGAAAACCAAACACTGCAAATCAATTATGAAAGAAGCAGTGGAGATGAGGCAAGAACAGCTACAAACCTTGTAATTGGAAAAGCAGAACTAGATGAAATGATGTCAAAATGGCTGTCATTGGTGTCTCAAAATCATTCAAAACCAGTACAAATAAACCAGTTTAATACTGAAGATGATCCAAATACTTAGAATACTACGAGTCTATGGCTACATCTAACAAATGGATTTCTGATGAAGAAAAAATCAATAATCTCAGATTCAACTTGTCAGATATTGCTCTTCAATGGTATTCAATGATGAAAGAACCGCAATCATATAATTCGAGAGAATGGAAAGTTTGTTTCATAGCAACTTTTGATGAAGATAATATTACTAAATGGAACAAAGCTTTATCTTACAAACTACGCCAAGAAGAAGTAATAGAATATTTTTTATGAAAAACAGCGTTTGTTGTATTCAGCTGATAAAACTTTATGTGAAAGATCGATTATAACCCTTATAATCTTGGACATCCGTACAGTCTGCAGAAACAACTTTGTTATAAAGAGATCAGTACCAAAATGGAGCTTCTGCAACTGTTGAAATATACCAAGCATGGAAGAAACCTGGTGGAATTACAAAACCCCAACCATTCAAGATACAATGGAGAATACAGAAATCAACCAAAGGAAAGAAAAATGGAAGGAGCCATCTGCAACAAGACTTTTGAAGAAAATTTAGATATGAAACAGTGTAATTTGAATCATTGTAATGAAAGTAGTTCAGAAAATGAGGAAATAAAGGAATTTGAATCATATTCTACTGAATCTACTATTCTACTGAATCAAAAAAAAATTGTTTTTTTTGTTTTTTGAAATGTTATTGATAAATGGAATTCAATTCAAAATATTATATGATACTGGATCAGACATTGATATAATCGACAAAGTTGTAGTTGAATAACTGAAGTTACCCATTTTCAAAACCAAAGTGCAAATAAGAAGTTTAGCTGGAATAACCAGATGTTCATATAAATCAAAATTGGATCTGAATATTAATAACAAAATTCTAAAAATCATCCCAATTATTGTGGAGAATTTAGCATTTGATATGATATTAGGAAAGGAAACATTGAAGAACCTACAAATATTTACGAGGAACGTCCAATTCGATGAAGTTAACTTTTCCAAGGGACACTTAGAGAAATTATTTCCAAGTCTTATGAATGACCTAGATAACAAATCATCAAAATATGAAACAGAATTCGCATTGAAGGAAAATTCGAAAATTGTAAAATTTAAACCATACAGACTTTCACAGACGAAACAAGTCTGGATGAAAGATTTGCTGAGAAAGGGAATTATAAGGAAATCATCTTCATCTTATGCATCACTATGTGTTCTCAAGACAAAAAACGACGGAAGTTATAGGTTGTGTATTGATTATTGGAAAATCAATGAAGAGACAGAACTAGACCCATTTCCATTAACGATAATAAACGATATTATTGAAAAATTTGGTGGATGTAAATATTTCACCAAAATAGACTTGAAAGATAGATTTTGGAGTGTAAGTCTCACAGAAAATACCGGAAAATATACTGCTTTTGTTACAGAAGAAGGTCACTTTGAATTTCTCAGGCTTCCATTTGGATGGAAGAATTCTAGCGCAAAGTTTCAGAGAATAATACAGGATGTTATTGGAGATTTAATGAAGGAGAAGGTTGTAGCTTTTATTGATGATATCATGTGCGGAGGTTATACTTTAGAAGAATGCAAAGAAATAACACGAAGAGTTTTAAAAAAGTTAAATGAAAATAATTTCAAAATAAATTACAGAAAATGTTCGTTTTGTGTGAAACAAGTTATTTTTCTGGGAAGAGAAATAGATGGCAACACGAAAAAAATGAAAGGTGAAACGATTGAGAAAGTAAAAAATATGGAAAGGCCTTACAACATCAAATCACTTCGGTGTTTCACAGGACTGACTAACCATTTCAGGAGTTTTATTTGAATTATGATGAAATTGCCCGACCACTAGAGAAGTTAAAAAGAAAAAATCAAAAATTTGTTTGGTCCCAGAAGTGTGAAGATTCATTAAAAAAACTGAAAGAAATTATAACTTCAGAACCTATTTTAAGGATCCCTGATCCTCGTTTACAATATGATATCTCTGCGGATGAATCTTATTATGGTTGTGGAGCAATTCTTTATCAGAGAGAGATTGAAGAAATTAAAACCAGACAGTTGAGGGTTATCAGTTACTATTCTTATACTTTTTCGAAATGTGAAATGAACTATTCTGTTACAGAAAAAAAATGTCTAGCCGTTTTTAAGGCAGTGAAACATTTTCGAATATATTTAGAAGGTCACAAATTCAAAATTCACACTGACCATCGTGCTTTAACCCAATTATTAACCTCCGGCGAATTGAGAGATAGGCTGGCTAGATGGCAAATATTTTTGAGAAGTTTTGGTATGGAAATAAATCACAAAACTGGAAAAGGATTGAGTGACGCAGATGCTATATCTAGATTTTGCATCGAGACCCCCAATGATATACAAGATTCTTTTTGGTGTAATATAATTACTGGTGATTTGAACAAATTAGAGGATGGTTGATACCTAGTGAAAAACAAACAGATGGTTAAGGAAATTTTGAAAATATATCATGATGATTCTGCTTCAGGAGGGCATGCCGGTTATTATAAAATATATTATAAAATAAAAGGGAGATTTTTTTGGAAAAACATGACTAAATATATCAAGTACTACATTCAAACTTGTGATACTTGTCAAATATCAAAGTTCAAATATTTGCCAAAACCTGATTTTACTCATTTAACTTAATGCTCTGAAACTCCATACGAAACTATTCACATTGACTTTGCAGAATTACAAAAGAAATCTGATATGAATCGAACAACAAAATCATTCCTAATCATCATTGATGAAGCTACCAGATATATCTTTGCAAAAGCAATGAAGGAAAATGGAAAAGCTCTGAAAAATTATTTCACCAATTTACCTTTCTTGGACAAAATTAAAACTATCGTTACTGACTGTGCAAAGGTGTTCAAATCTGGAGAATTTTATGAATGGGCCATTCAAAAGGGTTTTAAAATCAAGAATACCACTCCCTATCATCCTGCGGGTAATGGAATTGCAAAACGAGCTATAAGGGATCTGAAAGTTTACATGAAATGCTATGAAAGGTTTCCAGGAGGGTGGAAAAATAGTTTAGAAGCTGCTGTTCGGCATCATAATCAATCATATAGTGAATTTTTGGGATGTTCACCAGCGTACAAGCTCAACGGAAAGTCGGTTGTTCTACAGGCAGATAACTTATTGGGTCTGAATCTCAAATTAAGAGAGCATCCAAAATCATTGGAGGAGCAGTTTAAATACAAACAAAGAATTCAAGATCAAGCTAATAAAAAACGGAAATTAAAGCCTCCTAATTTGAAAGAGGGAGACAGTATTTTCGTTAGATATGGAAGAATTGGAAAAGAATATGTGACAAAAAGGCCATTTGTAGTCATAAAAGTTCAATACTTCGACGGAATAGCGACCTTTGTTAATTTTGACAATAATGGAGAATTGGAATCGAAACATTTTTCAAATTTAAGAAAATTTCATCACAGGAGTGATGACTTTTGAAGAGAGGGACTTTGTACTAACTATTTGATGACTCTCTATATTGTCTTTGAATGTGTCAAATATTCAAGATATAGTTATTCATATATTTTGCTATGGTAATTTTGATGTAAAAGAAAGCAAGAAAAGTAGAAAAGTGGAATAAATTCTTTATTCATTGTAACGTTTATTACAATCATTAGGTAAGGTCCCTCGTTTATCAATTGTTCAATCCATTGAGTTTTTCGTTCCTAGAGAAGAATCATTTTCAAAAAGATCATTATTGTTAAAACTATCGAGTCAATTCTAGCGTTGAAATCCCCATAAATAATCATATCATACTCCGAATATTTATGAGTAATATCCTTGACACACTCATCAAACATGTGCAAACCTCATCATCCAATTTCGGTTTGAGAGCTACGCCTAAAACAAACTTAATTTCATTTATTTCAAATTTGATAGATATCCAAAGATTTGATGTTTCAACAATTTCTCTATCTTTCTCATTTTCTTATTTTCTAACTTAAGTAATTTTGACAAGAAAACTATTGAACCCCTAGTTCCTCTACTTATCTGTTTGTCTTCACCTATTTAGAAAATTTGGTAAAGTTAGGTTGGGCCCATATGCTTCTACTATTAACTACTGTAATTGGAAATTTACAAAATTTCATGGTGTCCTTCTTATCAAAATTATTCATTGTATATTCATTGACAGTTCCAGAGAACATCATTAGTTTCAACGTTAAGTTGTAATTAAATTGTAATTGTTTTTGTTTAGTATTCTGGGGTCTGCGTTATAGTTACTTCCCTAAGCCGATCTTGATTTTCATCATGTTTCCATAGTTTTCCATTTACTGTAACTTTTTTGTATCCTACTTGTGTTTGTTTCCCATTTTCCCTTTCATCCTTAGCAATATCTCTGATTTTTTTCTGAAATTCTTTTTCTTCTTTCGTTAGTTCCAAATTTATATAGATTTTTTTAAGACAGATTCCGTAACTAGCTTCTTCAAAATATTAATCTTTTCACTCGAATATTTCTCAGTTGAGTTACTTTCTGCTATTTTTCTAGCATTTCGAAGATTTGCGGTATTTTCCATATATTTTGTATATTATATACATAGAAAAGAAAAAAATTTTCCGTCTCACAAACAATTTCCTTATTTCTTTCTCTTTCGATGTAACTCCGCCTAAATATTCAAACTTCCATCCTCGACAAGGTATGATACATGAAGGCAAGTAATAAAAAAAAAATCCAATGGTACAGAGCCCTGATGATTATTGAATGGAATTCGAAACATTGAAGATAAAAACAGTAGCTCAGATTTCAGTGATCCATTCATCCCAACCAAACCTCTAGTCAGGCGGGCACACGGTAAAACATGGGGGCTGAATCCCAAAATGGTGTACTGGATATACAACATTGTGGTGAAACCCATGATTACATATGCATCTTTGGTATGGTGCATGCCTCAGCATAACGGGAGCTATGAAAACAACACCAACATTAGCCATGGAAGTACTATTGGACCTCCCACCGATTGACATAGTAATCATGGAAGAGGCAAGAATGGGACTCCTGAGGCAACAAAATACGAGCAACAGATCGGATCACAACAAGATAAAGGAAATAGTGGGAGGCAACATTCTTGAAATGAAACCAACGGACCACATTACTCCTAGATACTTCTTCAACATCAACATCGAGGCTATCTTGTAAGATTGAAGGGAATGGACAGACGACAATACCAGGGGCAAACCTGGAGAGAGGATCTGGTACACGGACGAATCCAAAACCAGAGAAGGAACTGGTGCTGGAATATACAGTGAGGGGAGGAACTCTCAAATAAGCGTCTCACACCTCTGTATTCCAGGCAGAGACGTACGCCATCTTGCAATGCGCGAGAGAAATCAATATGAGGGAAATGCACAATGCACGGATCAAAATATGCACCGATAGCCAGGCGTCACCGAAGGCTCTTATAAACCCGAAAGTGACATCAAGACTGGTATGGGAATGCCGAGAAGAACTCAATGTTCTCACAGAACACAACAAATTAATAATACTGTCAGAATGCGAGGCATTAGACCGCAAGAGACAGGCAATTTTTGGGAAACCCAATTTAACTCCCGAAGAATACAACAGCCAACCGGTGAAGAACCTGTACAGACTGGTACAGGGGACCAGAGATACGGAGTGGGTACTGTAAAACCAACACGGAAAACACAAAGAGCCCAAGAGGCTGAGGTGTAGCTGGTGAAAGGACCAGCATCCGAGGAAAGAAAAAAAACCTCTAGAAAAGTTGTTTATATCCTTCGAGAATTCTAAAATAAATCGTCTGTACCCTGCAATATTATTAGATATTTTCAGTAACTGAAGATAATGAGTTTCATTGGAAATACTGAAGCCGAAAGTAGACAATGTTATATACTCACTTTTGTTATATTTGCTCAGTACACAGTTTGAACTGAAATCAATAATACCTCTTTACTTCATTCCTCGTAAATAAACGTGGTACGCTCTTTATCGACTTTCCCAGCCCCTGATTAAGCCATGCTTTATTATTCCGTTTCGTTTTCCATCAGGAAATCATGAAATATGCAAGTATGATCAGGTGAAGAAAGTAGAAATAGCCCAGGAAATGTTTAAATATTTTCAGTTACTTTTAAAATAATTGGAGTAATTAGTTTTTAATGAATGAAAAATTACTGCGACTGAATGATACTTAAGAAAAGCTGCCTCATGTCTTTGATTTGAAAAATAAGTATATTCCGTCTGTTAAAACAGAAATAAACAAGAAAAAACACCATTAAATGTAAAATTTCACAACCTCCGAGACATTCTCTCAAGAAAATATTCGATTACGGTCTACAACTCTTTGGCACAATCAATAATTCGATATTGTGGGGTGGTACGTTTAACAATACGCTGCATAGCTTACAAACGGTACAAAACTCTCTACTGAAGATAATATTGAAAGAAAAATGGTGCTTCTCAACTGAAAAGCTTTATGAAGAAACAAAGTTATTAAATGTAAGATCAAACTTAACCAGATATAGAACTAACTCACCCAAGCCCACAAGATTATCAGAAAACTCAAATATCCAATAACCAATTTACAGAAAGAGTCATACGCAAGGATTAGTTTTTTTTCTTTGGTCCGAAACTATTCAACATGCGTTCAATAAATCTGAAAAATATCAATGATATGAATAAATTCAAAAGAGCCGTGAAACAACATCTAATCGGGAATTCAGTAATTACTAATTATTTTGAAGAAGAGAAGCAATTTTAGTTCAGCCAAGAAAAACCATTGTTATTTCTTCCCAACATCCCGTCTTCCTCTAAATCTTGACTCAATTAAATGCATCACCTATTCATTTTCTATAGTGAGTATTATATATTTACTGAACATTTATATTTTTTTCATGAATGAGTATAAGCACAATACAGTCATTCGCCCATTCAGAAGGAATTATATAATATGACTTTTTTTAAATGTATTTGTTGTACTTTAGAATTGAATTGAATAAATTGAAATTGAGAACAATGTAAGTCATCCTTTCTGACATTTGATTTTGAATCAGTGAGTATTATTTGACAACAGGCGATGTTGGGAAATACTACTGAATTTGATGTTTGAAATACCAAAGCGTGTTGATTAAAGATCTGTTATTGAAAATGAATCTGACCACCATTTATTTGAATCTAATAGATAGAAGTAGATTGAAAGATAAATCGTAAACCCGACTCATTTGCATGAGACCATTTCTTTCATCAGCATTTTTTTTTTTTCACTTGAAAGTATCGATTCAACAACAGCTAAGAGTTTATGTCAATGTCTTTCATGAATCTGTATGTACATACCTATTTATAAGTCTATTAAATCTTTCTTTTTTAATATGTATGAGAGCATGCTGAAGATAATACAATAAAGTTTCGAATCGTCCAATATTTAACAAATAATGTTTTTTTTTGACATTTTCACCGAATTTCCACCAACTGAACAATCTGAATGAAGGAGAGAGTAAATATAAGAGGAGTGAATGAATTGTTAACAAGAAGTTAAGAGAATGGAAACATTGACAGGCAGCAGAAATTATTTATCTAAAGTTCAACATCAATTCTTTCTTTTATTATGTATAGGTTGACACGAAGAGAAAAATCCTGTAATGATTATAGAACATCGCAAAAGTTGAGGAAAAGTAGGTAGGGATTGGTCTCCTTCTTAAATTACTGCAGGCTATATGCCTCAGTGAACATTTCCGGAGGCAGTGAAATCCAAACCTTTGCCGTTCGTTGAAAGAACGAGACCTGGAATAGATATTATGTTCGGCATTTCTCCAAAGTGACGACAAAGGGATGTGAAGACTGAACTCGACCGGTCAGTCTCGATGAGACCGTTAACGGTGGAATGAACAATGATTTTTCAGAAAAGCATCGCCCATGAAAATTTTTATAAAACAGAGACTGTTCGCCAACATTTCTGGCCACTGTGAGATGAACCGTGTCATGTATTCTAATGAAAGCTGGCAACGCCTAAAATCTGTTATTGCGCTATCTCTGTCATCTTTGTCGGTTGACTGAATAACCTAGTTTACAAGCAGTTTGAATTGTAACGTCAACGGTGACTGTTGTTCCTTTTTGTTTACTTCAATATTAAACACTTACAAAATAACGCTTCCGTTTTACTTCAACTGCCAAACATTAAAAACAAAAACATAACATGGTGGCAGCTTAAGAAAAAACAAGATCGTCTAGTGTTTAGGAGAAGGTTAAAGTAGTGCGGTGTGAAGAGCAGTAAAAAACGCGGGAAAACAGAAACCGTAAACATGTCTGAATTCAAACCGCCGGAGCAAATGCAGTTTAGGGGAGATATCGCAACAAACTGGAAGCTCTGGAAGCAGAAATTCAATGTGTACTTGGTAGCCAGCGGAAAAACTAGCAAAGAAGATGATGTGAAAATCGCAATTCTGCTTAGTTTGCTGGGGGATGAGGGTCTACTCATTTACAACACATTCGAATTTGAAACGGACGAGGACAGGAACAAGCTCGAAATCATCCTTAAAAAGTTTGATGAATACTGTGAGCCGACAAAAAATCTCGTGTACGAACATTTTAAATTCTTTAAAAGGGACAGGCTACAAGGAGAAACAGTGGATCAATTTGTCACGGCGCTAAAACAACTTGCAACGACTTGTGAATTCAAGGAGAGAGACACACTTATTCGGGATAGGTTAGTCTTGGGAATACGTGACTCGAGAATTCAAGAAAAACTGCTAGAACATTCCGATTTGAAATTAGCGGACGCGATAACAATTTGCCGGTCAATGGAAACAAGTTCAGTGACTCAAAAAGAAATATTGAAAGACCAAAACTCTCAATCGGTTTCCGTGTGTGCAGTGAGGTATCGAAGTGACAACCGGAAAAGTGCAGTGCAAAAACCTGGAGTTTCGACGTCAAGGGTAGGACGGTCAGGTGGCCCATCATCAGGTAGCACATCCCTAGAAAAAGGTAACTTCTGTAACAACTGTGGCTTACAACACGTAGAAGGTAAGTGCCCAGCTCAATTTCGATCATGTAGTCGGTGTCACAAGAAAGGTCATTATCGAAAATTTTGCAAATCAAAATATGTTCACGATATTAACTAGTTTCAAGGTCATGATTGCGCGATTGAACCTAACGAATGCGATGATGAACTCAGTGCAGAGGATCAAATCGTCTGGACTATAACGAGTAACGTTAACGAGTATAGTGTGAATTCGGTTGAATGGTTCGAGACTGTCTTTGTTTCGGGTATCGGAATCAAACTGAAAGTGGACACCGGTAGTCAAGTCAATATTTTAAATCGTTGTGACTTCGTGAAAACAGGATTTTCACCGAATGAACTTTCGAACACTTTAACGACCCTATCTTCATACTCGGGCCATAAAATAGACATTATAGGCAAAACTAGATTAAGTTGTGTTTTCAAGGGACTATGTAAAGACTTTGTTTTTTATGTGCTTAAATCTAGTACCACTCGTTCGATTTTGGGACTTGAAGCTGCTAAAAGCTTGAATATGTTAAATAATGATAAATTGACTGTTAAAGCGGTAGATGTTGCAGATAAATCCAAGCAGGAAATTTCGGTTAAAAACGTCATTGGAAAATATAAAAGTGTGTTCACTGGGATTGGTAAAGCATCCAAGTCATATAAAATCACTCTCAAAAATGATGCTATTCCACGAATTTCGGCTGCTAGAAAAGTTCCGTTGGCACTAAAGGAAAGGCTTAAACGGAAATTAGATGAAATGGTTAGGGAAAAATTAATTGCCCCTGTAACAGAACCGACTGATTGGGTCCATCCTATCGTAATAGTCCCAAAACCCAATGGTGACATACGCTTATGTATGGATCCACGTTCCTTGAATACATACATCAAACGTGAAAATTTCAGTATACCAACTCTCGACTGTCTGTTTAGCCAACTTTCTGGTGCAAAGTATTTTACATTACTAGATGCGTCTCAAGCATTTCTACAGATCCCTCTGGACTACGAAAGCTTGAAGTTTTGTACAATAGCAACTAGTTGGGGTAGATTTCGATATTTGAGATTGCCATATGGCATCTCATCTGCACCTGAAATTTTTCAGAGGTTTATCCACGAAGTATTATCGGGAGTTCCTGGTGTCTTATCTTACTTTGACGACATTTTAGTCTTCGGCAAAACCCTATCTGAACACATTCAGTCTTTCGAAATTGTACTTGACAAAATAAAGAAAAGTGGGTTAACACTCAATTTACAAAAGTCAGAGATCTGTAAAAATTCAGCTCGATTTTTAGGCCATAAAATTGACTCAAATGGAATAGCTTCAGACGACAACAAAACTCAAGCTATTCGTAGCATGAGTTCTCCCAAGAATAGAAAAGAACTTCAAAGGTTTTTGGGTATGATTGTGTATCTCTCTAAATTTATATCCAACCTTTCAAATGAAACATATCCTTTAAGACGCCTTTTGAGTACCAAAAATGAATGGGTATGGACAGAAAATGAAAATAAAAGTTTCGATCGCCTGAAACAACTTGTGTCCAATACACCTGTTTTGTCATATTTTGACACTACAAAAATGCAAGCCCCTATGGAATAGGAGCTGTGATATCCCAAGAAGGTCATCCCATAGAATTTGCTTCGGTCTCTTTAACTCCTACTCAGCAAAAGTACAACCATATAGAGAAAGAGCTGTTAGCACTAGTGTTTGGATGTGAAAGGTTTCACTTATACCTTTATGGGAAACGGTTCACCCTAGAAACGGACCATAAACCATTATTAGGTCTTTTAAAGAAACCACTTGATGATCTCTCACCAAGGATTCAGAGGTTGGCAATAAGATTGCTCAGATACAGCTTCGACCTCATACATATACCTAGGAAAAAAATGGTTGTAGCAGATGCTCTTAGCAGAGATCCAAATCCGCATAATATCGACACCACCTACTTGGATGAAAATCTCAAGGTGAATTCCATCATTGCTACTTCGCCTGAAAATGAGGGAAGATTAATCGAAGCCATTGATAATGATGCTACATTTAAAACCATTAAAAACTACATTTTGACCGTATGGCCTAGTCACAAGGCTAACGTTCCATCAAATCTTAAATCCTTTTGGAGCATAAGACAAGAAATTTATTTACACAAATATATCTTATTTTACAAGAAACGACTTTTAGTTCCAGCAGCATTAAGATTGGAATTTTTAAACTTGATTCACAAAACGCATCAAGGTATAGTGTCCTGTAAAAAAATAGCACAAGAGTGTATATATTGGCCTGGTATCACCTCTGACATAGAAAACTTAGTTGAAAGTTGTATTTTATGCCAACAATATGCCAGAAAAAATCAAAAAGAACCTTTGACACCTCATGCTATTCCCGAACTTCCATGGCAGAAAGTTGGAATTGATTTTAAATCTTTTGGAAACTTAAGTTTTCTTGTGACAGTGGACTATTACAGTAAATTTGTTATAGTAAACAAGCTGAATAACAAAACTAGTGAAAGTGTAATTACAACCCTGAAAAACATTTTTTCAAACCATGGATTACCACTTCAAATATTTTCGGACAATGGACCGCCTTTTAATTCTTTGGAGTTCTCAAAGTTTTGCACAAATTACCACATTAAACATTCCACATCAAGTCCGAACTATCCTCGTTCAAACGGAATGGTTGAGCGTGCAATCCAAACAGTGAAAGCGATCCTAGTAAAATCCGCAAAAGAAGGAGAAGATCCTTTTATTGCAGTACTTAACTATAATGTGACACCCAAACAATACCTACCTGCTCCTTGCGATTTATTAATGGGGAGGAAACTAAGATCGTTACTACCTATTCACAGAAATCTACTGAAGCCTAAATATCCGACTTCAGGAGTAAGAACGAAGCTAGGAAAAAATCAAGCTAAACAAGCTGCTTACTATGATAAGTCAGCAAGAAACCTCAATGAATTGAAGCCAAATCAAGCTGTAATGTTGCAAAAGCAACATCGTTCCTGGAAGCCAGCTTATTGTGAATAAATCTGGTCCGAATGATTATCTTGTTAAAACAGAAGATAATGTCCTCTATCGCCGAAATCGTTCATTTCTGCGACCTTCCATCCAGCCACCTCTACGTGATGATACACCCAGTATAGAACCTGAGGAAAGAAGAGATGATATTGAACCAGATCCTGGACCACGAGATAAACCCCCTAAGAGTCCGAAAACTTCTTTAAATACTGAGGCTTCCTCAAATATTGATACTTCTTCAAATATTGATACTTCTTTAAATACTGATAGTTCTGATATTGTAACTCGGAGTGGTCGCGTCATAAAACGTCCGTTAAACTTAATTTATAATTTTGACTTTCAGAAATTATTATGTTTCTTTTAGAAAGGGCGTGTCATGTATTCTAATGAAAGCTGGCAACGCCTAAAATCTGTTATTGCGCTATCTCTGTCATCTTTGTCGGTTGACTGAATAACCTAGTTTACAAGCAGTTTGAATTGTAACGTCAACGGTGACTGTTGTCATAATATACCGGTAACGCGATATCTGTAAACCACTCCGTTCCTTTTTGTTTACTTCAATATTAAACACTTACAAAATAACGCTTCCGTTTTACTTCAACGGCCAAACATTAAAAACAGGAACATAACAAACCGTTCTAGAGAAATGACATGTTTTGGTTTTATTCGCATTGGATTCTACCAGATTCTGTTTCAGAACACCTTAAAACCCCCAAATCTCAATGCTTGAATCATTTGAATATACAGGGTATCATCTGTAGCTGGTAGCATTATCAACTCTAATTCATAAATAATGCTTGGAAAATTTCCAAAATGTCTTCTCTTGTCACAGAATTCCCAAAAATATTTAATTAATACTTTGAAAAATAGCCAAATATCACTTTTCCAAGGCTAACTCTGATCAGAACCCTGTATATTCAAATGATTCAAGCATTGAGATTTGGGGGTTTTAATATGTTCTGAAACAGAATCTGGTGTTATTTTTGCGATAAAAAAATGCCTAGTATGTTTTTCCCAATTTTTCACTTTTCATTTGGTCGTAGTTAGCCGTGGAAAATGGATATACAAAGGTTACGTAAACATAAAGGTAGGTATTTCCGAGTACTACAACTTGAGTCAAAGAAAATTTCGAATTATTTCATGCTTAACGAAATATGAGGGTGTGGCTGCTCAAAGTGGGACACACTGTATATATCGGGTGTCCCAAATTTTATGTGACAGGCAATATCTGGTTTGTTGGAGGAGATATACAAAAATGTTTTTCACAAAAGTTCATGAGAGATATATTATGATATAATTTTTAAATATACAAGGTGTTTGGTGTAGGTTCTACAGACCAAAATTCAATTTTTTAAAATAAAACGTCCTTTATATCATTACATATTCAGATGCTACGTTAAATTCTGATATCATTTCATGTTTGGTTTTTTACGGCGTTGTTGAGTTATTGCACTTTTCCTAAAATGTAAGGTTTCAAAAAAAACTTATTTACTCGTAGAATAATCCAGTCTTACATTTATTAAACTGAACTAGACTACTACTGAATACAAACCATTATTCTCACCTCTACGATACGATATCGATATCAGTTCAATATAATATTGAAATTCTTGAGAATGTGACTAACTTGAGGGTGAATTGCTTTATATTGCACACTTTCATGAAGTAGCTTATGCTTGTTGATGCCATAGTAACAAATGTTGTTGAATTGTATCTTCTGTTCAGTTCGATTCAGTGATTCTTTACAAAACAGTAACTGTGTTCTTTGTACGAAAACTCCAGTATGCCTTTCGCGTTTAGTCCAAGTGATTGCATTGATATGTTATTTATTTTTGGGGAATGTCAGAAAAACTGTCGTCAAGCACAACGTCTATACCAAGAACGTTTTCCAGACAGACCCATTCCGTCACGAATGACTTTTTCTAGAGTTGAAGAAGAATTGCGAACTGGGTCATTTCCTTCTACTATAAAGCATCGTCATCATACGAGATCTGTTAGAACTGAAGATTGAGAGATCAATGTGTTGGCTTATATCGTTATTCATCCACATGTTTCTATCCGTACTCTTGCAGAAGAAGTCGGTGTGAGTAAATCTAATGTACAGAGAATTCTGAAAGAAAATAAATACCACCCATTCAAAATTCAGTTGGTGCAAGGTTTGAAACCCACGGACTTTGAACGACGCCTTGAAACATGAAAATCCTAACATATTCAGTCAAATTTTGTGGAGCGATGAATCGCGATTCCACAATAATGGAGTTGTGAATCGACATAACAGTAACTATTGGTCTCAAGAAAATCCCCACTGGGTCCGCGAAAGTAATTTTCAAACTACTAAGGGTATTAATGTATGGTGTGGATTGTTCAATGACCGCATCATAGGACCTTACTTTTTCAATGAAAATCTCAATGGATTGCGATATTTACATTTTCTAGAAAATGATTTGATCCAGTTGATGGAAGATATTCCCATAGCAGAACGACAAGGAATTTGGTGGCAACAAAATGGTGCTCCTCCTCACAATTCACAGGTTGTTACTGAATATCTGGATAGAATGTACCCAAATAGATGGATTGGTAAAATGGATCCAATTCGGTGGCCGGCTCGTTCCCCAGATTTATCACCGCTTGATTTTTTCCTATGGGGTTATTTGAAAGATATTGTTTTCACTACTCCCCCTTTGAATGTGGATGACCTGAAAATGAAAATTCGACTAGCGTGCAGTGATATTACGCCTAATATAAGAGCGACTTATACGAGAGAAGTGATTCGACGTTTCGAAGCCTGTATAATATCTAATGGGCGTCACTTTGAACAATTTTTATGACTTATATCTAGGTACCTACCATTCTTATGAAATGATTTATCAAGTTATATTATTTACATTGTTATTAACGATTTGTTTTTGAATTCACCTCTATCAATTTCGCAATTATTTCATATTCAAAATGATTCCTGACTGAATTCCGCAACTCAAAATTGAAACCATTACTTCGAACACCCAAAATTTGGACTAATTTTCATGTGATCTGATGCAGAGAGAATAATCGTATGAGATATTTTTAAAAATAATAGTCTTTCTCAAGACTTTACATTTTAAGCAATAACTCAACAACGCCGTAACCGAATTCCAAAATCTAAACGTGAAATGATAACAGAATACAACGTAGAATCTGAATATGTGATAATATACAGGGCGTTATATTTTAAAAAATACTATTTTGGTCTGTAGCACCTACACCAAACACACTGTAAAAAAAAATTATATCAAAATATAGCTCTTATGAACTCCTAAAATTTTTGTATGAAACATTTTTGTGTATCTCCTTCAACAAACCAGATATTGCCTGTCACATAAAATGTGGGACACCCGGTATATATATTATGTATAACACATCAGAAGTTTTATATCGTGCAGTTATTTTAAAAAAACTGCGGGATGATCAATAAGTGGAAATGAATGATTGTGGGATCAATTATACCTTCCTATATTTTTCGTTGGTTCAGTTTTTTTCTTCTATTATGCCGTGGAGATGCCAATGCCCTGAATATAACGACTGGATACGCTCATCGAGTGAAACACATCATGATGAATAAAATACAAGAAGAGTGCTCTTCGAGGCGACAACTCCATTTGAGAATTTCCCTTGGTGATATCGAAAAATACGTTCAACAAATTTGGTATAGAGACGCGGAAAAAGGGGAAAGGAAAACCATACGATTTCGATGCGATATCTTCCCACCCTTCCAGGAAACTGACTATTTCCTGAAAAAAGATTGCAAAAGTCTGACAAAGAGAAATCATTGGATATTAATATATATGACAAAGAATACAAGGAAATGCATCGATGCGTTGAATTGGGCAGTAATGAAAAGAAACAGAATAACTTATTCGAGAAACAAATGATTCCATTCAATTATTTGTATCATCTGCATTAATAAAATGAATGCAAGTGATCATTATATTTGTTTACAGATTTTTTTGTGCAAACTTTTGAACAGTGCAAATTGTCGAAGGATCGCACATAACAACAATTATTTTGTGGAAGTTTTGAAAAACTTCAGGTTCCAGGTAAGATTGAGTTATCAAACTCGTACCAAATATCATATGTTTATTTGAAGACCACAAAACAGTGTGATTTTTTCTGTTTATAGTTTCGTTTCGTTTAGTATATTTTTATTGATTTCTGGTGCCATTTTCTAGTTATTGTATTATTGTGCAAGTTCCAAATTTCAACGATAAATCACTCAAATAGGGTAAACCACCCAGTTATGGGACATTTTAGGTTTTGTTCGAATTGAAATGAATATCACCCACTTATTTTTTGACATACGCTTTGGCTAATAGTACCAATATGAAGTTAGATTTATGCTCTCAATAAATATTTGCTTATTTTCAATCATCGCTGAATGGGTTTAAATAAATATTGAAAAAATATACAGCATGACAAAAAAATTAGTTATGGGACACTTTCTTCAGTTATTGGACTTGGAATATTGTAGTTATTGGACAGTTGAAAAAAACGGACAAATAAGTATTTATTACCCACTTATGTAAGTATAAATAAATAAAGAAGTGTCAAAGCTAGAAACTTTTTATTATTCAACTATAGGACAGGAGAATAACTTAACTAAACATTAATTTGTATTCCCGCTCATAATTATTGAAGAGATCGTCGATTTCACTCTCGTCAACATCTATTTCAATATCATCAACTGTTTCTTCTCTATATATGCTGTTATTTTCATGACTTGTAACTTTCTGAATTTGATTTGACTGATTTATATCATTTTCGATATTATTTGTATTATTTTCGGAGTTCTTAGTCCAACTATACGTATCGTCAATAATACTTTGTTCCCTCGTCTCTGTATCTGTTCCATTGTCTTCATTTTCTGTCTCTTGGCTCACTTCTTCTTCACTTTCTTCTTTATAGCACATGTAGCACATGAAAAGATCATTGTCGTCAGGGAGCAAAACTTATTTATTTAATACTTGGTCTGGGTCTCCCATAGAAATGCCGAACTGCTTATTTTTTCCAACCCATTTTGATGGGTCTAAAAACAGCTACATCACAAGGTTATAAAACTCTTGTTGAGCATTGGGGTATAATGCAATTACTTCCATATTTGAATTGTTACACAGTAAACTCAGTTCATATGTCAAGTGTGACTTGTGTCCATCCAGAAATAAGACCACGGGGAAAGTAATGTTATTTTCTAACAAGTGTGGATGAAATATATTCTTTGTACGATCGTAGAACCTATCTGTCGTCATCCAGCCATTGTCACTCCTTCCAATTCCCCAAGTGTCAGTTACAGTTTGGCATATTTTTTCAGGAATTCTTTTGTACAGGTAAATGATCATCGGTGGACAACTCATCCCCGCTGCAGAAAATGCAAACATAATTGTTATATTTTCTTTCTGTGAACCTTTATCAACTGAGTAAACATTTTTCGAGCCTTTTGATGCAAAAACTTTTCCCGTACTGGGGAAAATTTGGAAGCCTGTTTCGTCCCCATTATAAATGCGCGAGGGGTCATTCATAACGATATTTTTCTAAGTCAAATAGTTGCCAATATCCTTGAACCAATTTCTTATGTCAGTTTCTGACACACACGCAATTGCTGCACTAACAGCTTCACTGGTTCTTTGTACAATGATTGGATGTCTTTTAAGGAATGCCTAAAATTCATAAAATTTCATTGTAGGTTCCCTAGTCATTATATTCATTAAACATACCTTAAACCAACAATCGCCGGGTCTGTTGTTATTGAAAGGGTTAGGTCGAGGATTTTCTACAAGAAATATTTGAACACTATTTAATATATCTTTTTTTTTCCTGGGAAATCCTCGATGGACTAGTTCCTCTATCCATTCGAAATATATGGTTTATTTAAAAAATATAGGTGGGTAAGTAACATTACTTTACTAACTCCTCCTCTTCCATTGCCGTAAGTATGGGTGAAGGTCCACATGTATCCTTGTGACCTGGATTCATTACCATATTTTCTGCAGCAGCTCTTAACGACGCTCGTTTGAGTTTTACCTCAGTTATTGCTGCCTCCATAGAGTTGATATCATAATTGTTTTTCTTTGGCATATTAGGTCGGTATTAATGAGAAATGACGATAACTGTAATACAACATCCTAGTTATTGGACACGTTAATATTCAGTAATTGGGTAAGTGTCCAATTACTGGTTATAAACAGAGCAATGAAATTCATACTAACTGAAACAGCGGAAAACGCACTATCAGATCATTTGTAAATTAAAAAAAAAATCATTGTTACTAGTTATTGGACGCCCGTCCAGTAACTGAAAAATAGGATGATAGCTGTTTAGTTATTGGACACCTCATAAATATAACCCAACTTCCTCAATTTAAATTACTGATATATTTAAATGACTCACGTATTTCTTAAGCTTTCTTTATGACGTTTTCTGTGCAATACACAACTCTTCTTTCGTTCACTTTTTCATATACAATTGTTCATAACGGTGCCTAACACATTGATAACGAAACCAATCTCGATGAACATTGGACGACAAACGGTTTTTTTTTGTTGTCCACTTCAAATTATCCCAAATATATCAATCAAAATAATATTAGTTAATATAATACTGGCGCCATCTACGAGGGACTAGACTAGCTATGGCATACAGGAATCTTATTTTTCTTCATTGAAGAGGAGCTGTCCAATAACTCCTATGCGTCCAATAACTGGTTGGTTTACCCTATACAAAACATTTTGTTTCTAGATATCGCCTGTCAGGCAATTATTGACAACAAAAGATTAGTCGCTATTCTGCCATTTCTTTCTACCCGCCTTCAGAATCAAAATATTGTATTATTTATCAAGTGATTTTAGAATACAGTTTCTTTTAATAACGAACAGTCGTTGCCGACCGATGATGAACCCTTTACTACCATATACACCAACTAAGTAGGCTTAAAGGCAAGTACCTGACAGAAAACAACTACTCCCCTGGCTAAGACCACGACGGGTATTGAATTAGATTTAACAGATACTTGTGCAACGTTCCTCAAAATATCAGAGGACGCAAGTGCAAGTGCCCTCTGTGACCAAAAAGCAGAATTATGTTTTGATTTGGACAGAGTGACCACCTGCAGACTAGTTTCGAGGTTGTTGCCTCTCATCAGTGCAAAGGGTAGGTCAACACAGACAGCACTGAAGCCATCTGATCCCCGTTCAAACCAATACACACTTCGTTGCTTGGTCAACTCTGGTTCACGCGATAAAGCGGTTTCTAGGCCGCTCCACCTAGCGAGCAGAGGAAGAACACTCCAAATCTCCGGGTTGAGAGATTTATGTGAAGAAAACAGAATTCTTTGGGAGATCGTTTGATAACGAACAGTCGTTGCCGACCGATGATGAACCCTTTACTCCCATATACACCTACTAAGTGAGCTTATTAATGCAAGTACCTAACAGAAAACAACTAGTCCCCTGGCTAAGACCACGACGGGTATTGAATTAAATCTAACAGATACTTACTAGGTGTCTATGGGAGTAAAGGGTTCATCGTCGGTCGGCAACGACTGTTCGTTATTAAACGATCTCCCAAAGAATTCTGTTTTCTTCACAGTTTCTTTTGTCGCGTTGTATATAAAAAAGCTATTAATTTGTATATACAGCATTTTAATGGATGATAGCACTGTATCCTAGCCGAAGATTCACATTAAAAAATGCCATGGTAGTTGTCGATGGTTTCGTATGACAGTAACGTGCGAAATATTTCTAGCATCTTTTTGTTGCAACGCGACGTTCAAATTGAGATTTGGTTTCAATAAAAATAAGAAATACATTTTCAAAACTGAAATAAATAGAATTTATCACGAATATGATCATAGTAACAAAGTATTCAATGAAAAAAATCAAATCTCAATGAATAAGTTTTCCAGCATCCAATAGGTATGTTTGTATTAAGTGCGTAAAATGAGTAATTTTTTATGCCACATGAATTCCCAATTAACACAAACATCTAGGAGATGTAGCTTTCTTGATTATTATGGTAACAAAATGAGTTGCATTTGGACATCTCTGTTACATCTCAGTGATGCCAAATGTTATGAATTGTTCACAATTTTCTTCTCATTAGTGTCGCTTCGAGGCACATAATGTAAAGAAAATTGCAAGGCACATTAACATGAATTTTGGTATCATTGCGATCTTGTCGGTATAGCGAAGAAATTAGGTTGGTAACAAAATTGAGCATAACATCACAACACAAAATGGCCAGAGTTGTTTGTGGAGTCGAGAGTCAAGTAGATTTGTATTTGGTTGACACCATTCTTTAAATATTCTATAGGTACTTCTGATAGTGTGTAGTGTTCTGTTTGATTCTTTTTATTTCAATAGTTGAATCAAATGTGTTTATTAACATTGCCCAATTATTATTTCTACCAAGAATTAACTGAATTAACTTCAAGAACCGGAACGGTGAGTAGAAACTTATAAAGGTAAATTCAGTTATTTGCAGAATTTGGCGTTTTCAGGTTAGGTACTGATTTCACCGCGAACAAAATGCTGTCCAGAGGATTGGAGTTGAATTTTGAAATATAGATTTTTCTGCATTTCTGTATATTGTTTTTTCTTCATGATTTAGACAGAGTTTGATAAAAAAAATTCATTTGTGAAAAGTATTTACAACGGAATCAACTCACGCATTTGTTTTCTAGCATTCAATTCCATTTGAACCGTAATTCATTAGTAAGAATAATAATATTGAGGTATAATTTCTATTCAAGTTGAAACTTGGTGATATTTGTTTTATTCTTGACATACCTATAGGAGAATCAGAAAGTGAAGCGCAATTTTTAAAAAGTACCAGTCCATTCAATTTCACATTTTTACATCGAAAGGGTCTCAATGTGCATTCGATTCGAAGTATAAATGGAATGTCACATTGGGCTAATTTCGAGTCACATTTTGCATCACATTTTGATGTCTCGACATGACCAACGGGGCACCGAATAGACGTATATGCGATAACAATGGAAGTCACTTTGCGATTCACTGGTGTGATCTGAATCATGAAACCTCCTACATCATGGGGTGCCTATTCAATGTTGAGAAGTACATTGAATATCAGGAAAAATATTGATATAAGGAAGTTTTCAAAATTAGTCCAGCTCATTAAGAACAAAAGCGTCGGAGACCGAGGAAAGAAATCTAAAGTTTTATCAATAGAGGATATCAATGAATTTATTCAAGATGGTGATACCGAAAAAAATTTACTTTATAAGGTAGGTACAGGTATAATCGTAATTTTGTAAGATTAGTTATATTTTCAATATCTTTTATTTGTAGGTTGTCCTATGATTTTGGGTATCAGCGGTGCTTGTCGCCGTGAAGAATTATAACATTCAACTAATGATGTCTGTTTCTTCCAGACTATAAATTCTGGAAGGCCTATCAATAACTCGATATTTGTTGGTTCAATAATAAAACAATGGGGAATTGGGATAACGAGCAGTAACAAACTCACCTTTTTATCCTGATTCCTGTTTTGTACGGCGATTTTCGGTGTAAGGACAGAGTTCTTGATCTTCGTGCATGCATGCAAGGCCACACCGAGAAAAATAAACGTTCCAGTGGAGAAAACAACAGGTTTTCCGTTTAAACAAAAGCACAAATAAAAATGCGTATCACCGACACCAGATAGTTCGTATATCGAAAATTGTACTGTTTCAGAATATTACTCGGCGTCGAGGTATTCGTTATCCTCAAAAAACGTGAAGTCTGTTGACTGCTTTTCAACGCGAAATGAAATACAGGGTGTACAAATAATGGAGTTTGACGGTAAATATATCAAGAAGCTGGATCTATATTGAATGTTAAAATACCTGATACAAAAGAAAATTCACTGTTTCAAATTCTGATTATATTGAGATATATCGCAAGTACCTATAGAGCACTACGGCCGCCTCATACAAAAAGTAACAGATTATGTTTGAATTATTCGAAGGGAAAATGTATTACACAACATGTGGGGACAAATGAAATAGGAGAAATTCCCAGCTTGATTGCAAAACGGCTTGGAAAAGACATGTATGAGAGCTACACAGATCACTGTTATAAGAGAAGCTTTGTAACTCTTCTGGTCAATGCAGGGGGCAACATTACATTCATAAAATGTCACGGTGGCTGAAAATCTGCCTCCAAAGCAAAATCATATAAAGAATATAGTTTGAATAACAAAATTGAGATTTCTAACAATATCTTGAATTGTAAATTTTTCTCCAAACAAACTAAAATATCTGATAAAATAGTGGAATCAACTCTTCAAGAAATATCTAACGTTTCAGCAGCAACACGGAACATCATCGGGAATTTATGTTGGAAGTAATTGTTAAAACTTCACTATCAATTATTATTCTAATAAAGGAAATTGTTTTATGACGAATAATCAATTTATAATCGACTCTGTTGAAAATGAATCCTTCAAAAAGTAATATTTCATGTTAATTTTGTAAATTATTTTGGCGGTGAAAAAAAGACTTTTCACAACGGTGAAGAAAAGTAAACATTCACTCATCAATAGACATGCAGAAATGTCAAGTTTATTTGACAGTTGTACAAAAATACATTTTCCTGAATTCATTTCGAATATGAAAATCGTAACAAAATGTTTACTGGAAAAATAAAAAATTAATGAATATGTTTTCCAGCATACAAAATAATTTTTCATCACTTACATTGAGTATTTTTTATGTTGTACTTGTAAACATTATACCTCTGCTGCGTTATAACCATAAACATTAATTTTTTTGTGATAAACAGGTTAGTACCCTTAGAAGTTTTTGATAGTATTCGACAATAATATACTGAATATGTCTCCATATTCAATAGAAATATTCAGATAACGTATTCCTGGGGTGAAAATAAGACTTTTTCCCGTAACCATCTGTTTTAAAATCCACCCTTTCCAAGCTACAGAAATCACAAGTTGCTAAAAAAAATGCAAATTATGAAGTTTTACTACTATTATGAATCATATATCAGGAAAATTCAAAGGCCTTCAGATTTTTAGACGCTCCATTATTTTCTTGCCTTGAAAAATAAGGTTACCGTAATTGAAATGGGGTAAATAATGTTTGCCTACAGTTTATATAATAAATGCGTGAAGCTGAATACACTTTTTAAATAAATGAAGCGAAGTTATGTATAACAGTGTATAAATTCTCTTTATTGCAATAAAGAGAATTTATACACTTTTATACATAACTTCGCTTCATTTACAGTTCATATTGCCAAAATTTTCTTATTGTCGCTAAAATAATTCGAATTTTAACATCACCATTAAGTTAGCCACGAAAAAAACAAAAATTTTGATCTCCTGCATTTTTTGGGAAACATGTTTATAGAAAAAAATTGTTCATTTTGACTCCAGGAATGCTCTCTCATATATCACCGAAGTGTGTGTTGATGAAATTGGATCTTACCTGAAAAATGATGATGAAGGATGTCAATTCACACCAGATGATTTGATGCAACAATCTCAATGTAAGGACCAACCAACCTGAAAAAAATAAAAAAATCCACTTCATTCAAATGTATGGCAAACACATATTGATACCTAACAAGAAACCTTCTACTGTTTATATCCAGCGTATCGGTCAAGAAATTTCAACAGATACGAAAAGAAATCGTCCTCTATTGAAAACCAAAAACGTGCTATTGTGGAAATAGCTAATAATGTAATAATTGAGTACTCAAAGTCACAAGTATTCATCGTTTCAGAATACCCTCCTCCACATGGAAGGAGCTGAATACCTCATCCCAGAATCTCTAAGTCCATCTACTGATGCTCTTGTACTAAGTTAAAAGCATGGAGATCGGAGCAAGTGGAGAAAAACGTCGACTGCCATCACCTATACTCTTTCTGCTACTGCAAGTTCAGCCACAGAAGTCATATGTTGTACTGTTCTAGTTAGTCATGACCAAGACCAAAACCAAGACTGATCAGTCTTGTTCTTGGTATCAAAAATAAATGAAGTCTTGGTCTTGGATTGGTCTTGATGTTTCAAGACCAAGACGAGACTGGCTCAGTCTTGGTCTTCGATCAGAATGCATCTATTTTGATATGTATTACAACATTAGTACCTGCACTGTAGTTGTTATATCTCAAATATCTTACCTGATATTATTATGAGTTCCTAGCTTTAATTGATCTGCACTTGGTTTAATTATTATTGATAACGATATATCATAAAGTATGCCAGATGACAGAGTCGAGGACTTTTTGAATAATTTTCCCGAAAGTTTAGAAAAAATAACATATTACCATGTTTTTGTTTCTACAATACTATCTTTGTGTACCTATTTTTTGCCTGAATTCTGAATTTCAATGAATAACATTTTTATTTTATAATAAGCGTAGTAACTATGTGATATCCATAAAGCTCTGTATTCTAACTTATGCTAATCTGTATCTATGTTTTTTGATGAATGGATATCTTATCTACATTCTATGTGGTATTTTTAAATATGAATATAACCCATATACAGGATGAGTTAATAAAGCTGATTTAATAGTATATCGAAAATGCAAAATATCACTTCACCTCTCATTATTTCAAAAACAGTTGAAGATAGGTATAGACTATTAATAAAATATTCAACCTAAAATTCAAATGGGTATGCATCAATATACAATATAATTTATTTAAAATAAAATAAACTTTGCCAAGTTTAGCTGGAAGTGACAACAACGCAGTACCGAAAATATTTCAAAAAATTTCAATTTCAAACCAAATAACTTTTGTATTTTTCTACCTTCAATAGTACGAGGTATGGACCACTGCGACCTTACGACATACACCTATTTGTTGTAAAGTGTAAAACTGCAATACTGAATTTAAGAATTTATTTTCGATTTTGAGTAAACAAACATTAAAAACCTACCATACGAAAAATAAGTAATTGAAATGAAATGCCATAATATCCTTTTTCAAATTTTTCTTAATATCGAGTAGATTGAAGTTCATTGATTTTCTTTCAATTTTTTGGCATTTTTTACAGGTGTCCATCAGCCAGAACCGCAATCAGTCCCTTCTGGAGTGCAGGGCCCTTGAACAAAAGTGCAACCGAATAATGTAGTCATATTTCACTTCAATTATAATCTCCCATATAGAAGACGAATACAGTGTTCTTCTTGAAAAACCGTGAAGTTTTCAAGTCAAAGAAAGAGTTCAGATCCAATCATACCAAAATACAATTTTCTAATTTTCTATTTTCATTTTGCAATTTTTGAGTCAACCATTTGGTCTATTGCCATAGTTCTGTACTCTAGTTGAAATTGTATAGATTTGCCACTTCACTTTGAACGATTTTTCTCGTCAGATCAGTATTTTACCAAATATTTGGCTCAAAAGTTGATCCAAAATTTGATATTTCCCTTTATTAGAAAAAATTATCAAGTTTTGTAGTGCTGTATCTCGAAAACTGTACGATCTACAAAGCTGCGGCAGAACTCAAATTGTGACAAATTCTGAAAGTGGCGAGATTGATTTTTACATTCATATACTTTTGAAATTATAAGACAGATACCAAAAAAAGTATAATAGAACAGAATATGTTATTTGACTACCTGACATAATATAGTATGTTTGTAGCAAGTCATGCTTGTTTCTAGTCTAAAAAACATTTAAAAATTGTAAAAAAGTAGGAACTGACAAGTAAAGAACATTGATCACAGATACAAAAATTCTGTATTCATTGACATTTTACATCAAAGAGTAGTAGTGAGATGTTCGTTAGTACAAGATTGTTCTCTGAATTCATCGACAGAGTCGAAGCAATTCCTCAACAAATACTTTTTTAATTTTCTCTAAAAAGTGTTCTAACTGAGCTCTTTGAAATCTTGAGGCAAGAAATTGAATAGAGAATGAGGAATTTTCTCGGGATGAGTGAAGACTAAATCAATTTAGTCTGATGTGGTATGAAAAAATTGTTTTGCAAATTCTCAAAACGTACCTGGAAATTTTGTTGGATATCTCCAAATTTGAATTCAGTACCTCGAAAACATCGGAAACGATTATAAAACCAACCACCAGATTTCTTGCAACGTAAAACATTTGCCTTTATAATATCTCTCCGGCTGAAATTCATGCACCATTACCAGCATTAATGCCATCTAATCAGAATTTTAATCATCCGCCACATCGCCATCTATTATCAAATTTGTTGATATTAGTAGGTATTAGATATTTCCTCTTTGTGGTCTCTGCGGTCAACAGTGATTTCGAATAATCATTACTGTATAATAGATGTGATAATTTCCATTAAAGCTGTTTTCCGTGTAATTTTGTTTCCATTATTGGACATATACATTCCATGTTTGATAAACAAATTTGTTGTTTTGATATTAGTTTCGAAATGACATGGATAGACAACAACCGATATTCCAGGAAAATCCTGAATTCATCATGATCATTCATCATTCTGGTGAATTGTTTTTAGGTGTTTTTGAACCTTCGTCTTACCACGTCAGAAAACTGACAAGGAGTTCCAACACTGAAACAACTTGGGGTGATATTGAAAATAAGTATAAATATACATGGAAATTATGATTGATAACTTTTGTAGTTGATATTGTCGTGAATGCTAGTAACGCCCTATGTACGGAAAATAGTGCATGAACCCAAAATTATCTGTCATTAATGGATACATGTTATTTAATAATTCAAGCAGGTCACTGACAGCTCGGTTCACATTGGCGAGTTTGATGACCTGACAGTAACAGTCGATCGAGGGTGAGATCAAACCTGTCCCTGTATGCATTTTGACATTAGATCGTATATTGATTTGGTGCGTAACTGACAGCTCGGAGGTACAACAAACTCAATCGTAGAAAAATAAGAAGAAATAACCTCACTTTTCCGTTTGTTTCGTTTGTGCCCCTCTGGTGGGGCACAATCAACCACGTCCTGGGGCAGTTTCAACCAGCAATGAAATTATACAACAGATCAGTGCAACTCTTTATTTTGGTAACAATACCTAGTGAGAAAAATATTGAAACATAAGTATAATCAAAACATACAACTTATTTGATATTATACATGGATAAGTTAATATTGAAAGTTAGTAAGGAAGAAGTCCGAGCAGTCTTAGATGAGTTGGGCTGTGGTAATTTTAGAACTAAGTCGTAACGGTCAACTGTAGATGTATCTTCGACCAAGGGGTAGTAGAAATTGAAGCCTGGCGTCTTACGACGCAAAATTTTTATCACAAATTCATTCAAGTTTATAACTTCTACGACTCTTCCAATGTAATAATATATGCTAATCTTTAAAGGAAATTTCACCAAAACAAAATCATCTTGTTGAATTATGTCATAATCTGTAAGGAGGTTGGCACTCTCCATGTCACTAAAATCATCTGACATATCGTCCGATGCAAGTTCAATCGACTCGTCAGTATCTGAATTACTTGTGCTTATCTTTCTTTTCTTCTTTCTGTTCTGGAAATACTTGTTTGAGAACTCTTTTTCTATTGCTCTCTTCTTTAATCCGTTTACGCCTTTCTCTCTCACCTTCGATTTCTTCCAAGCGATTCTTTTCAGGTGTCTCTGTAAAAATTCTAGACTTCCCTTTCTTTTCTTTCATGTTCTTAGTTTTTTTTATAGTGGGTCTAGGAATCGACCTCACAGTCTCCGGAGTAATTTTGTGGACAGCAGATGTTGAAAGTAAGTCTGTAAAAAAGTTTCAAATAAAATCAAGAGAGTAGAGTGCTATGCTATATTACCTCTCCTATTTTTGTCAAGATCCTCATTAACAAACGAGATTCTTGAAATATTTCTTAAGGGTGGAGGTGTAGAAGAATCTTCTAAGGATAAATTTTTGGGAGTGTCTTTATGCGGCGTTGATCGGGTATCTGCAATTTGAGAAAATGTATTTAATAATAGAATAAAAAAAGATCGAACATAGTTACATTCTGGCTTTGGATCTCTTGTTAAAGATGACGATCCATTCTCAGCCATGAACAATGAAGAATCAGCATCAGTCTGTTGTTGGTCATGTTCTTCCTCATAATTTGCAAAACTGGGCAAAAATTTCTCTTCTTGAAACGCCAGTCTATTCAAAGGCCAAATCCCTGGTTTCTGGAATGATGTTGTAATATTATTCTGTGTGAAAGCATTTTGTTACGCAATTTTCGTTAGATGGGCAATCTGCCTAATTGTTATCGTTTTTCCAGGATTTGAAGTCATACAGTCATTGAAGCAATAGTTCTTGAATGGGCCGTAAACACCGACATCTAGAGGTTGGAGCTTGTGTGATGTATGTGGTGGAAATGAAAGAATGACGATCCCATTATTACGGCAATAATTTATCCCTTTCACGGTAATATGTTGCATTTTTAGGTTAGGACTATCCCAAAATTTAACTCAAAATATATGTGCTATAAAACGATGTTAGTGGAAAAATTCGATAGTATTTATAAGAACGGACAGAGAATAATTTTCTGACACGACAAAACTTACCTTGAATTAGGTAAAATCACGATTTATTTTATTTTTCGCACAACAAGCACACACCATCAACAAACCTTACTGGTAGTGGCTGAGGGCCTACTAACGGGTACATATGAATTTTTTCGGCGGTAAATTCAAATTAATTCCGTAAAAATCGACACTGGTTGAAAGTGCCCCAAGGTTGAATGTGCCCCCTTTCCCCTATACATTATTTTTGGGAAAACTGAAATATCTTCAGCTTCAAGAAGATATGGATCCATGCAGATTACTCATCTTTATCTTTACCGTTGTCGATGAACATCATCTAAACTTGACTAATATGTTGTAAAATCCATTATTCCTAAATTTCAACATAACAGCAGAAACAAAAAAAAAAAACACATCAGAATTAGTTATAACACAGTAGAAACAGTTAAAACACGGCAGAAATAGAAAAAACTCCGAAAAACGTTATTTATTTACAAAAACAAACAGAAAAGTGAGGTTATTTCTTCTTCTTTTGAGTTTGTTGTACCTCCAATCTGTCAGTTAGGCACCAAACCAATTTTTTAAATGGCGAATTCTATCAGTCAAACAAGAACAGAAAATATATCTATACCGTTGATGTGTCAACGGTCGAACGATAGTATTGACACTACAAAATATATTTCCATCTCTGTCAACAGTGGCGTTCCGTAAAAAGGTTGAGAAAAATCTTATTGATCAAAACACGCAAGCAGAATATCTGCACAGGGAGATTTTTGAACAAAGCCATTAGTACATGAGATTTGAAGAGTTCAACTTCAGGTGATTTCGATCGTATAACATTAAAACCAATAATTTTTTACTTCCAAACTAGTAGGTAATGATGGAGATATTCCAACGACGATGATAATATTATTTATTTATCCTACCCCACGGTTTTGGAAAGACATGATTTGCAACCTTAGCCATTTATGAAATGTTCATTTTCATATTCGCAATAGGCGTTATTTTCTCATCACGCAGAATTTCAGAATTTTATCGAGAGCTTTCGTGGAAAATAAATAAGGCACTCCTACCTGCCTTTTGTCTGATTTGTCATATCAAACTGACGACCATTATCACTGTATGTAAAAACAAATCAAATTAATTTGAAATTTTCTTTAATTACTACTCGTCGTTTTCATAAATTTCATTTATTTTCCTTGTAACCCTTAAAATTTTTGAAAATGCAAATTCTAAGTTTTTATTCAAAATTACTGGAAGTTATCAGTTTTTGCTGATTCGTATAGGGTGTGATTAATGTTCAACAAATGATTAATCAATAGATTATTCAAACTAAGTGACTATCAAACCAAATAGAACATGAGTTGACTTGCCTAGTTCAGATGGGAGGGTGCCAGGCCGAAAAAGACAGAACAAAAGAGAAAGATAAACTATAAATTGATAACTAGCTTGCGTGAAAGGGCAGAATAAATATGCAGAAATGATAACAAATAACAACTTCATTTCCTTTTCATAAAAATTACAAATGGCTGAAAATTGGGTAGCTGAGGGCTGGAAAATTCAGAACATTCGCTTGTTTTGACTTCAGACCGAAATATTTCCACATGGCTTGATTGGAAGGAAGGGCCTATATCTGTGGTGACATTACCTATATTGAATCCAATAGATGAACATATTATGTTTATGTTTTCTAATAAGTGTTTTGCCAAAGATTCCCCCTTCATTTTCTCCCATCCATCCACTTGAAACTCCACCTAACATGACAGCCAAAATACGAATAGCTATTTCTGTCCCTTTTTCTACCGTTTCCCTTCCCATATTCCAGGTTCTATACCTGTTTCATCCAAAAATAAACAGCAATCTTCCTTGCAGTCTGAAAAATTTACAATGTTGATCTTTAAATAATGAGGTATTTCATGTAATATGCCTGGAGAAAATTGAATGTGACTTATTATACGATTCAGCCTTTTTATACTAGGTTTAACGCATAATTCAGTTAAAATGAGGTTGCATATATCCAGAAGTACCACATGCGAATCTAATCTGATGCTTCCTCCACAGTCTCAGGTCGCCATCTTTTTCCATTACGGGTTCTATTTTTATTCGTAAGTTGATCTTAATTGAAGCCAAATTTTCCGTCAACATTTAAATTTGTTTGCAAATTTTCATTTGTGATTTGAACTCGTGCTACCATTTGTTCCAAAAAAATATTTAAAAGATTTTTTTTTGTATATATGAAAAATCATACTGGACAAATTTTAAATTCACAGAAAGTTTTGATATGATCTAGTACCAAGTGATTCAGTCTCTTTAATCGTTCTTGAAACAGGAATGGTATCAGTTTTCAACTTTTTTGCAACATACCACTGAGAGTCTTCTTTATATTGAAGTGTATCTGTTTATGAAAAATATTATTTAAACTCTGAATAGCCTTGTATTCAGTCGAGTTTTTTTCGATCGGAGAAAACTCTTCTGCCCAAAAGTTTTACCAATTCAATAGATATTACTCTTGACCTATCATTTCAATTCACCTGACAAATTCGCGCTTTTGATGTTATAATCCACGCGGCTCTCTTGAGCGCCGACTTCCGCATGTTTGTAATGGAATTGGATCCCCAGGAAAATGATATAAATTATTGAAATTGCTCTTAGAAATCTGTATCGAACACATTACAGTATGAATATATCATGAATTCCGTTTCGGAAGCTTCAGTTGACAAATATTCGATTTTGAAAGAGACCGTCACAGTTACTTGGGTTAAGTGTACCTCAAAACATATTATTAGTTATTCCCTTCCTGACGATACGACCTTGTGCTCATTCGGCTTCACAAGGTAGACATAACCTGAAACGCGTTTTTTCCTGTCCTGTCCTGTCAAAGAGTGTCCCGACTCTAATATACCACCTACTGTCAAATTGCATACAGGAACTCTAATCAAACCAAGAAAAAAAGCATCACTTCATTATATAAGTAGAAAATGGATTGGAATGAGAGGTGATTAGTGAGCAGTCCTCTTATTCGATCCTAAAAGTCACTTGTTAGTCAATTATAAATGGCCGTATCGGCTAGGCCATTTTTGGGCATAGCTGAAGTCGGACGCGTGTCTTAATGTCAATGGTTAGGGCACTCACAGAAATGTTCTCATGCGACACCACAATGCGTCAAATGCTACAGAATCCACGCTACGCCAGAGATAGAAGAAAGAAGACTCTCCAGAGTCCGTCAACTATGGAGGCACACACCATGCCAACTACAGAGGTTGCCCAGTCTTTCCAAAGACCAGGGTTGCGTGAAAACCGCAGACCAAAGGACCCAGAAGAGCGCCACCACCTCCCAGAGGAGCGGGCCACAGTCCAAACCGAGGCAACAGCCCCCAAGTGGAGCTCTCAACGGCGAAGCACCGATACAGGCTACCGAGGGGGAATTGCTAGAAACACTAGCACAAGTAATCTCCGTGATTCTAAACGAAATACTTGCGATAGTAAACGCCATGACAACTAACATAGAACGCTTATGCCAGTACAACCATCAGTGATGCTGCAGATATATTCGAGGAATATTAATAGAGCAACGTTTCGCAAGAGTGAATTGCTTGAACTGACCTCCAGGATCCGGTCTCATATGGTGGCATCACAAGAGACCATCAGACTCAAGACAAACAAGGACTGAATCCCAGGCTACAGCTAACTTAGGATTGACAGACCAGGACTCCTTATGATCAAGGTGGAAGAGCAATCCTAATGGTGAAATCAAGTCTGGAGTATCATGAAGATACCGAGCCAGAACTCTCACTTGGTGAATCGGTAGTGATCAGAGTGAAATTGGCAGACATGGAAAAACTTCTATCTGACCACCACCCGACATTGACCTCGTGGACTTCAAAGCGAAGTCAAGGGATTGGCACTGCCGAAACGAGAACAGCTGAAGTAGGAAACTCACCGACATGCTTCTTCCAGACTTCGAGGACATCACAGTGATGGCAACGTATGAGCCAACGCACTATCCAGGCGCGGGAAACCTATCCGACATCTCAGACAACGCTCTAGTACAAGTCATTCCAACAATGATGAACATAATTGTACTAGACGAGGGCTCCTCAGACCACAACCTCACCCTTCTAATTATAGGCAAGGAGGGAGAGAACAGAGATACGCGAAAGAGGTACTCAACTCTACACTTGTTTGGGGAGTCCTACAAGTGCTAGGCAGTAGAAACAGGCTGACCCTACGCTAGGTATCAGCACAGACAGGTTATCGATGAAATAAAGAGGCCGATTCACTTGCCCGAAACGGAGCACTTAACGTCCTGAATGGCCCAGAACCGTTTTGGGGTATACTGAATACAAACACCAAACCATTGATCATACAGAAATCTCGAAAATGGAGAAACAATTCACTAGGAATGAGACATGCTATCAAACAATTGCAGCCAACATTCACGGAATATCTACTAAGCCAGGAGAGGAGTACAATATTGGTAGGACTTTTCACAGGGCATTCTGGCCAAAACAAGCATATGAGTTCAATCGGTCTGAAAAAATGATATGCTAGTTCTGTCAGAAATAAGAGAAGACATTAGAACACTTACTTCGCCAGTTCGAGGGCTTCTCAAGGTTAATGGTACTAACGCTAGGAGAAAGCAAATCAAGAGCTCCCAGATACATGATTCAGTTTCAAGAACTAGCCTATGGAGTCTCATAAAGAAGAGAGGGCAAGATAGAGAAATCTAAACGATTCCGACGGCACACAATAGATCTGAAAACGTCGCAATGTAGAGGTTTCTAACTGAAAAGCCACAAACTAATCTAATAAACCTTTTCAAGAGATTAAAAAAAAAAACTTTAATGAGAATGTAAAAATGCTAATTTCACTTGGGATTTATTTTCTGACCGCTAGTTTCTCTAGAATTGAGAGAAAAGTTATTCGTGACGTCACGTTCATCAAAACTAGACCTGGCAACGTTTTAAGGGAATCTCAAATTCTCATTCGAATATAATGTGTCGTATCACAGTTGTCATTTGATACCCGATGGGTTTGTTCATCTGTTTCCCAGAGCAGATCAATAAGAATCGTTTGTCTCTGTTTAACTCGTTTGTCTCTGTTCAACTCGTTTGCCTACATTAAAATTGAATACAAGTAAAGCAGTTCCATTAAATATCTATGCTGCACACGAACAGGCCCTACGCGATTTCTTATTTGAGGTTAATGCGGTTTTCAAAGTTTTGAAAGTTTTTGTGGTTTGTATTTTACAATTTTTTTAATTCCCTTATCTGTTTCCCTGCAATAACAACTGTGACCATGTCGAAAAAGTAGTTTGTACCCGGTCGTCTAAACACCAGTGAAAATTCTAAAAAACAGTTTTTTCATGCTACGAAAGATGAAGCGAGTCGTGAAACATTTTTGGAAGAAGTGAATAATGTCTAAAAAGCGGAAACATATGTTATTGTGAAGAACATTTCCAAGTGAGTACTTTACGTTATGTTATAATTGTATTCAAATCTTACTTCAAAAAAAGATTTAAAATTTTAGTCATTGCAAAAAAGACCGTGAACTATCAAAAAAATTTAGGTACTAGGAAAGATTCGGAAAAAAAACTTGAAAAACCAAATTCAAAGAAATGAAAGTCAAAATGGAATCCTAGACATTGCTTTATCTGATTTGATTCTACCCGATGAATAATGAGCACGTTATTATGATATGCAGTATTGCCAATGTTCGTTTTTCATCAAAAGGAAGGTCCGTTCAGAAAATTTGAAAGTTATAAATACAATAAAAATAGGTAATATGTGGATTTTTTTCTATGAGTTGATCCAGTGGCAAAGTTTTAATTATTTCTCAATGGCTTGTATCAAGATGAAGGCTATATTTTTAAGGAGAACGGTTTCGGTACGGGGATTATGGTGGGGGATGTTTCCGATGAACGTGACGTCAGCGGCACACTTTCAATGTGATATTTTCTCAAAATGAAAAAAATGTAGTGGAACTCTTTGTTAAATGGATGTTTCAGACTAGAAACAATCGATTTAAACAATTTATTTTTCGTAATTGTAAAGGTCCATACATTATCAATCAGAACTACCTTTCACAGGTAAGTAATACTCAAAATAGCCGAGAGTATCACCACTATTATATCTACATTAATGAAATGACCCCAAATATCAAGATTTTAATGAGCTCTACTTATAAGAGAATGAGTTCAACAAATGTGAGTAACTCAAACCTAGCTGATTGTTAGGCAGTATGTTTGAATTTTAAGGTATATTAACTTACAATGATTCTAAATGATTCAGCTCCAATACTTTATTTTTTACATGTGAAACTTCAAATTCTTTATCTGAAGTATGATTCTTTTGAAAGGTGAATCGATTTTGTTGAATCAGTTTTCTTGTTCACTTCACTCATATGATGCTAATGAGTGCGATTTTTATATGATCTACTTGTTTGGCCAACATACTCAAGGCAAGTTCCACAATGTAACATAAATACTCCTGATTCATCGAATTCGAAAGTTCTGGCTTTATTGTTTGGGAAGCTGTACCTATTACAGTTCTCCAATTATTGGAGTTCGAGTTACAGCTATTACTTCCAACCCCGGTCTACCCTTATTGAGTATTATATTTCCTAATAAGCTGAGGGACAAAGACAAAACTCATCATAACTCTTAGAATGATAAATAAACTAGCAGAATATTTGCAGAAGGCAAGTACGAGGATGTATTGATATCTAGTTAGCCTAGACCAGTTCCCTGCATAAACAAAATATGGCGTTACCATAGCAACGAACAATAACTTATTAGAAGTGCCAGTGTGAAGTTTGACGTCAAAAAAGTAAACCAGAGTTACGCAATAAATTAAAAGAAAAAGTATGTCCACCGAAATTGTGAAAATCTAAAAATTGGAGATATGCTCTATAACCTCGGTGATCAATGTCCTTCGTATGCGACCGTGAAAAATTGGACTGCAAGCTTCAAAAGAGGTAATTTTTTCTTTGAAGATGATGACCGATCGGGAAGGTCAGTGTCTGTGTCAATCCCCGAAAATATCGATGCAGTTCATGACATGAGTTTAACAGACCGTCGAATTGGGCTAAAACGGATATCTGAAGCACTGAATATTTCATGCGAACGCGTTCATCATATAATTCACGTCAATTTGGACATGAGAAAAATTGCTGCAAAATGGATTCCCAATTGTTTGAATGTTGACCAAAGGCGTGCAAGAGTAGTAGCATCGCGTTCGATCTGTGCTTGATTTGAAAACGATGTAGACTTCTTGAACCGAATTGTTACTATGTATGAGACTCGGGTACATTTCTACGATCCAGAAACAAAGCAACAATCGATGGAATGGCGACACTCCGGTTCTCCAAGACCTAAGAAGTTTCGTGTCCGAAAATCTGCTGGGAAAGTTCTTGCTTCAGTTTTTTGGGATTGCCATGGAGTAATCATGATTGATTTTCTGGATAAGGAGTATTTAAGTTACATTGTGGAGATTACTATTCGACATTACTGACCACTCTATGGAAAAAAATTAAAGAGAAAAGACGCGGAAAGCTATCCAAAGGTATTTTGTTTTGGCAGGACAACGCACCTGCACACAAACCTCATGTTGCCATGAAAAAAATTCGTGGTTTAGGCTTTGAATTACTAGAACACCCCCCTTATTCACCATATTTGGCTCCGTCCGACTATGATCTCATTCCTCAACTGACAAAAAGTTCAAAAGGTCGTAAATTTTCTTCCAACGAGGAAGTAATAAAAGCTGTGGTGGACTGGTTTGCAGAGCATAAAGAAATATATTTTTTTGAAAGGTCAAGAGACGTTGCAGGTTCGCTGTAATAAATGTATCCAATTAAGAGGAGAATATGTTGAGTAATAAAATATTTTGACATTGAAATTTTGTTTGGTTCTATAGTAGGCTAATAATTTTACAATATATCCTCGTATACTCCTGATTCATCGAATTCGAAAGTTCTGGCTTCATTCTTTGGGAGGCAATAGCTAGTACAGTTTTCGGAGCTTGAGTTACAACTGTTACTTCCAACCTCAGTCTACCCTAATCAAGTATTATTATATTCCCTAATAAGCTGAGGGACAAAGACAAAACTCATCATAACTCTCAGAATGATAAATGAACTAGCAGAACATTTGCAGAAGGCAAAAAAAACCGGCCACTTAAAAATGGCCCTGAATTCCAAGTTGGCTTCCTCGCGAACCGCTCATTGGATTTTGATATTTTTTTTTTCAAATTGTAGAAAAATTCTTCTGTAACGATGTTATGTCAGAAGTTTTTATTCAGATTTGAATTTGAGCATATACGAGGTGCAAAAATGAGACACAGTTTCTTCTCCGAAATTTGAATCACCCTGAGGAGTGCAACAGCTATAGTAGCTGTTGTCAACTAAAATCACATTGAATTCTGATCATTTCTGAACATTTTATTTTTTTAATCTCGGAATTATGTCTGTTTTTACCGGAGATACACTTTTTGAAAGCGAACGGATCGGAAAAAGTGTTCGCAGGCAGATATTTCTACGTGTAAATAATCAAGGCGGCATATGCGGAAAACAATTTGAGTTCAACATTGATTGACACTGACATTAACATTAAGAGCTTATTAACGGTTTTGAAATCAAATAATGCCTTTATCTGTGACGGGTGTTGCTCGTATTGTGGTCTTAATTTAGGATGGCCGAAGTCAACGTTATACGACACCCTTGTTATACCTCGAACAACGGTCCAGGATGCCTGTAATCGGTATATGGTATCGAAGATATACTCTGAACGCTGCTGTGCCCTACTCTTATTTTGTCGGAGACGGCTTCGTATAAATGCAAGATAATGCGCGACCGCACGTTGCACGAGTGGTTAACGTTAACTGAGTGGGTATTGAACGAATAGTTTGGCCATTTTGCAGTCCTGATCTCAATCCAATTGAGCATTTATGGGACCGTCTCCAAATGAGCATTCATTGCCGACCTGCTTTACCAGACACCCATCATAATTTGCAAATTGTACTTCAGGAAGAATCTGATGCCATTTCACAAGAATTTCTTACAAACCTTATTGATTCGATGCACCATCGACTAAATGAAGTCATTTTGGCGCGGGGATATTATCCCCTTGAAATGTGTTAATTTTTTTTTTTTAATTTTATGTTTTTGTCACTTTTCTAATTAAACTTACGTTTCGATGTTTATTTGTTGTTTTCACTGGTTCGTCCGAGGTGTTAGCTTTAAAACAGTGTATCTCCAGTAAAAACAGATATAATGTCGTGATTGAGAAAACAACATGTTCAGAAAAGATCCAGCTTCAATGGAATTTCAGTTGACAACAGCTGCTACAGTTGTTGCACTCCACAGAGTGTTTCAAATTTTGGAAAAGAAACGTTGTGTCATTGATGCACCCCGTATATGATCAAATTCAAATCTGAATAAAAATTTCTGACATGGCATCGTTACTAAGGAATTATTCTACAATTTGAAAAAGAAACATAAAAATCAAAGGAGCGGTTCGAGAGGAAGCCAACTTTGAAGTTGGGGCCAGTTATTAGTAGCCGGGTTTTTTCGCCGGTGAGTGTATATGATTTGACCAAATTCTATCTAACATAATCTAGCATATCGATTGAATCTTGCAAGAGATATCGCGGATAATCCAAGAACGAGAATCAATGGGGATATTTGGAACAGTCCCCTGGACTACTGCCTTCCTGAAACGTTACTTCTACCTTTCCGTGATAGGCGTAATTGAAAAACCACCTTCTCTACTTACCGAAGTTAGTGCCATGAGCCGAAAGAGGGACGCGGATTGAAAGGAGCTGAAGTATCCACTTTATTCTTCTCTTCTCGTCTCGATTGAAACGGAACTTTTCCCGAATATCAAAGCAGAGTAATTGAAACATACGAATGTCTGCCGAGATATTTCCTCGGATGAAAGCTGACGTTCATGGATATCCTCGGAGGCAACGTTGGAGGTGATTATCGAAAACAAGTTCTTCGTGGAATGAAATTATTCTCTTGTTCTATAAGATTGAGGAACTTTGCACTGATTCCTTCGAGGATTATCGATTTCAATTTATTCAGCACTATTCAGATGTCCACAAAATACTGAATATTTTTCAATAGTAAATATCGTAACTTTTCAACATCGGAAAATTCTGTATTCAAGTGAAAGTCAAATTCTTGAATGTTGAAATACAGTGCAGGTTTATCAATGCTGGGTTAGGATAGTTTGACCCTGAGGTAAATGCTAACTCCAGGATAAAGTGTAAAAAAGATCTTCGGATAAAAGTCAAAGTTAATTTAACTCCAGCTTCAAGGTAGAGGTTTTCTCTGTTATCCCCGACTCAACCTACAAAAGTTTTGGAAAATGTAACGTTTGCATAGTCATGTGTCGTGTCGTGTACTAAAAACAGTGATGATATAATTATGGAAGCGTTTGATGAGATGAATGACGATGATGGTGATATTAATAGCTTTATATTTATCTTTCAATTGCCCTACATTTCTGGGCTAAAAACAAGAAATATTCAATATCTGGCTCTGACCACACCTCATTAGGGCTGACAAATATAAGAACCTACTGTTTTTCCACTAGAATCGTTATATTCCTTGCCCAACTTTCGTCAGACACATTCTTTTTCTCTCCAAGATACTGGCGAATTTAATTCACAGCAACCTGTCCACTGGAAAGAAATTTGGACCCTTGGCACTTTTCACTACACCCATTGTTATCCTAGGACTTCTATTTTTCCTTTTGAAGTTTTAAATTTGTTAATTAATTTGATTTTTTATTGTCTATATGACAGTTTGAAGTTGAAGATTTAAATTTTGAATCTGTATCCTGGTAGTTGTCAGAATTTTTCACCCAATCCCAATCCATAGGGAGCGGAAACTGTCGCAAGTATAACCAACCACACGATTTTTAAGGGTTTCGTACCTCTCACCGTAATTTGTAATTGATAAACGGATGTGCATCTGACACCCACTTCGAAACAATTCACATGAAACTTGGTGAAATTGGTTGAAACTTTGGAATATATATATATATAATATTAATAATATAGTTTATTCGAATAATTAATATAGATACAATACAATACAGATACTATACAGATACAATACAGATAAAAATGTATTAACATTAATCAAATGAAGGAATAAACACTGTGAACACCAAAGGCTAGGCCTTGAAAGTGTCATCCTTCTGTGATATCATCATCAAATTCATAAAAATTGTAAAATATTGTAGAACAGTCAAGTATAAAATAGTAAAATAAATCACTCAAATAAAAAATACAATAGAATAACATCACTAAATGTACATAAACAGATTAAGAGGGTTACAGATAATAAATATGGTAGAGATAAGTTAAGGTGCTAAGACAATTTAGGAATATTCGAATGATGCTAACATATTTCAAAAATGGTAAGTGTTATTGACGTCAACAAACTGGTGCACCATAAGACGAGGTATACTACTCATCCATTTTTTCAGTTTCGATTTGAATAGGTTCATCGAATTTATGGATTTGAATTCTGGAGGTATTGTGTTATAGAACTTTGGTGCTAGGTATACAAAACATCTCTGAAGCGCATTTTTTTCAGGTCTTGGAACGACGGAATTGTTTTTGTTTCTTGTTTCATATTTGTGGTTTGAGAAGGAGAGTTCCGATTTGAACTTGTGTTGTCTCGTGACAGTCGTTAAGAAATATAATTGTCGTGCATCAAAAATGTTCGTATTTAAGTATAACTGATTTGTAGGGTGGGTATATGGCTTGTTATAGATTATTTTCAGAATCCACTTCTGAATTTTTTCCATGCAAAACTTGTAATTGTTAGTGGCAGCTCCCCATGCTATCAAACCATATCTAATATGGGACTCTGCCAGTGCATAGTACAGCATCTTCAGTTGATCTATAGCAAGGATTCTTACAAGATATTTGAATTTATAAAGAGTAAAGCGAAGTTTCTTCACTACATTGTTTATTTGCGTATCCCATTTCAAGTGGATTGTGGATATCAATGACCTGATTAAATGTCTCAATGGGAGCAAGGTCAGAAAATGGACAGTTTTTAACTAATCAAGATCAAAGGCTGTCAAATTGATGTGTTCAGCTATCAGTGATAGTTACGTATGCCATAAACAGATTGATATATCCTATAGTCCCGAAACTTGATAAAAACTTGGCCAAGGAAGTTTTCAGGGTCTTTTATCAAAATTGGAAAACTCACATATGGTTCCACAAAACGTCCATTGTTTGGCATTATCAAAATTCAATGAGAAATTGGCTTAAGGGGTTCTCAGGTTCACTGATGACGAATTTTGAGTCATAATTCAAGTCAGTGGTCCCAATAAAAAAATGTCAATTTCTCAAAACTCTCGCATTTGATGACAACTTTGACCAGTGGTCTTCAGGGTTGTGTCATCCTCGGTCAGAAATAGAAAAAAATAAATTTCACACAGGAGTATATTCAGAGGCGAAGCGCCCATAGGCTCCGCCCACCAGTTGCTTTGCTTCGGCATTGGCCAGAGTAAATGCATGCTATAATTATTTAATAATACCGCATTGGCCCTCAGCCAAGTGTTTTTTCAGACCTTCATTGTTAAATTCAAATTTCAACTCATGTCAGATATAAGAGGGTTTCAGTCCGAGAATGGGCCGAGCTTTCCATATCAAACGATCAGATCTTATTCTGCTGATCGCCAATCACCAGGAAGAGTAACCGCTTTAACGAGTGGGGCTAGTGGATAGGGGGGTGAGCTTTCGAGTACTCGCGAGTGCTGGGGCGTTCATCCTTCCGGGCCTCAACCTTAGGGGGTGGATAATGGTGGGCTGAGATAACCAGTTATTCAGGTGCCACGGAAGAGATAAAAAAGTGTAGTCTTCGGGGAGTAGTAGCCAGATGGCTCAATCAGAATTTGGAATTAATGAGTTTCGAAAAAGAATCCTTGGCCAGGGTGTAGCCTTAGAAATCTACAGCCTGGCATGGAAAATGGAGCGTCATTGGAAACAAACGAAATTAAAAAATGATTCGTTCTGTTCCGGACTGATCCAGAAAGAATAGTTCCAGAGTTGCTGGAGATTTTGTGACTATGCTGTGCTCGGAAAAGCTGAGCTAGCCGAATGAGGTGGAACATCCTTCAAGTTCTGATCTCCAGATTTGTTGTCAGTCGGTTATCATCCGAAAACCCTACGAATGATGAAGTTGATGCAGCCATCAACATTAGTTTGAACTGGTCTTATTTCTGGTTCCTAAATAGAGCTATATCATGAAATTATTATTCCACAACTGCGGGTACTTTTTCCATATTCACAATAGCATGGTTTACAATGTCCAATAAACCTGTATCAGGATATTGGTAGCCTCAAACCCTACTCGAATATATTCCAAAATATCCACCACGCAAGACCTGATATTTTGAGTCTCTGATCTCGGATCTAGGGTCAGGATTCAAAAATTTGTGTTATTGGGCCAAATATACATGCCCTTCCTCCAAAATGACCTAATTTTTTATATTACCGAAACTGGACGCAAATTTGACCCAGTCGGCTCCAGGGGTCGCTGAACACGAATCTGAAGAAAGGATTTAAAAATCGACGTAAGTGATCCTAATATGGCCCCCAGGAAGGGACCATTTTTCGATTTTTCCTGACAATAGGAGGCTTTAAAGACTTCAACCACGTGAATTTTCCAATCATAATGACCCAAATTTTTCATCAACCACCCTGAAAACTACTTTGGTCAAGTCTTCAGATGAAAAGCTAATGTTCATGGATATCCTCGGAGGCAACGTTGGAGGTGATTATCGAAAACAACTTCTTCGTGAAATGAAATAATTCTCTAGTTCTATGAGATTGAGGAACCTACTACCAGTTCCTTCGAGGATTATCGATTTCAATTTCAATTTATTCAGCACTATTCAGGTGTCCAAATGAATACTGTATCTTTTGTAGTATTGATTGTTGTAACCTTTCAACATCAGGAAGTTTTTGTATTCACGTGAAACTCAAATTCTTGAATGTTGAAACAGTGTTATCGAATTAACTTTTCACCGCAGCATGTGCCATAAATGGCTGTTGAATGTAAGCGAAATGCGAAAATAATTAATATCGGTTGAAGTTGAAATAGCTCTCACCAAACCCTTGCAGAGACGAATAAATGAGTAGGTAACTTCTTCAACTCCTGTGTAGACTGTATTGCGGTTTTTTATTGCGGCTTGCGATCGACAAGTTTTCTGAATGTCACTCTGACATTCGGTTCCAAATTTGACGCCGATCTGTCACTTTGTTTTTATACGTAAACATAATACGACGATTTCACGATATCAGCATGCTCCAGAAAATGTGCGTACTTCAACTCAAAATACGCTTCGAACAATTTAAATTTTATTTACACTGTTACAAAACATGAGGTTCTACACATAAAATCGATCAAGGATGTTACCTAAAACTGTGCAAAATTTCGGAATTTTCAAAAGGATCTCAAATGAAGAAACAATTTTTTTTCCCAAATTTGACAGCAGAGCCATGAAGATGATCTCATTTCTTCGAGACATTTTCCAATTTTGTCTTCATATCTCTTTTAAACACAGAGTGATCTCAAAAAATGTCATAACTTTTTCCATCGTCAACAGATTTTTAAAATCTCAGGCTCATTTTGATGCTGATACTTTAGATAAAGAGAGATGAAAATAAGAATTGACTCAAGATGAAGATTAAAAAACAAGGGTTTCCTCAAAGGTGGCCCAAACCTGAAACAACCCCGGGAGGAGTAATTGTGTGAGGGGTGGAATATCGATGAATGAGTGAAGCGAATTGCTGATTCTGAGAGGAGAGAGTATGGAAGGTGACAGGTATAGAGATTTGGATGTAAGAGGAATCGTGGTCATTTACGCCGCAATCTGGGACACTGAGAAGACTAGAAAACAGCTGTTCCGATGGCAATGATGGTACAATAGAGAGCCTAGATTGGGTAAGTGATTGGAATGAGAACTGAAAGGAAAATATTATGTTTTCTGATTGATCATAGTTGGCGGATTGAATTTAAATCAGTCCCATAATCATTGGGATTATAACGAAAATTAGGAATGAAAGTGGTTCGATTACCGTCCCCTGTGGAACTCCACAAGTGACGGTTCCCGATTCTTTTATAATACTACCAAACTCAACAATTTGGTTGCGATGTGACAGGTAATCTTTCAGCAAGTTGAATGTGGGCACTTTTATCCCGTAGGAGTGGATGTTTCAGTGGTGACGATCATAGCGATGAATAACAACACATATATCTACCTATATTGATCATTTTCAAACTGGTTATGAAATTTCAAGTAAACTATATAGTGCCACCCATTCTGAAACAGTTCACCTTTGAGAATATAGTACGGAAGCTGAGTTATGTGAAGTTTGGACCTAAAAAATTGAGATGGCACCTCTCAATGAGTGTTGATCATTATAAAATACTTTAGATCAAACTTTATGACTTTCTAGCGAATCACAAGACACTGATGTTGGTAGAAGCTGTTCATGAAGAAACTCACAAAGGACCCCACACTATCCCTATGGAAAATGGCTTACTGGTAAATTGCCTGAATTTTTGGTATGTTGTAGACTTTGACTTTCCCGACAAAAGTGTTCGACAGCACAGAAAAAACGGAATTCTAGTTTTCGAGATACAGGGTGTCAAAGATGGAAAGTGAAGCTTATTCCTGCTCAGAATTTTTAACAATTCCAAGAATTGACAAAACGTTTATTCTTCATGGGAATCCCATGACTCAATGATGAAACAATGTCACCTTGATCTTGTTTTCATTTCACTTTCTCCTTCTGTGCTCTACAACAGGGTGAACAAATAATTCATACCATCCAGTGTGAATTCTCTGATGAGAATTGAAGATTCAATTCAGCCCGTATGAACTTCCTCAGTCTCGGTCAAAGTTAACTGATATTATTTTTTCATATAGGGTGGTACAAAAATAGGGATGCGTCAACCCCTCGTTTATCAGTTCGGTTGGAGACAAGCATGTAATATATATAACATTTTAGCATTGACCTCTCTATATTTCAGTTTAGTCAGATCGAAACTAGAATATGGGTCCATAATATGGAATCCTATATATTTTCAATACTCATCTGCTATCGATAAAGTTCAAAAGAAATTCTCAAAATTCCTAAGCTTCAAAATCAACGGAATTTATCCTCCAAGAGGCTGTAATTATCTTGATTTGTTGCATAGATTTGACTTTGTATCATTAGAAAAACGTAGAAATCAGGCTTCTGTTTTATGCTTGTATAAATTATTCAATGGTAAAATTGACTGTCCCGCATTACTGTCGCAAATTGATATTTTTGTTCCAAGAATAACATCTAGACACAACACTACTTTCTCATGCAAAAGAGCTCAAACAAATTTAATGTTAAAGGCACCAATACATTTTATGTGCAGTAATGCAAACAAACTTTCTAGTGTTTGTGACTTCTTTTCTTGCAGTGTTTGTGAACTCAAGAATAAATCTCGTGCGCATCTTTGAATTTTTGTATTTTTTATTTTATTTTTATTTTTTTAATTTTTTTTTTGTTTTTGTATTCAAATAGGACTTGTGATTGTCATTCATTCATATTTAGAAATTAGTGCTACTAATTAATCTTGTATTGTCATTTATAAAATTGCTCTGTAAATGGGAAACTGTTGGGCAATAAACGCTATTATTATTATTATTATTATTATTATTATTATTATTATTATTATTATTATTATTATTATTATTATTATTATTATTATTATTATTATTATTATTATTATTATTATTATTATTATTATTATTATTATTATTATTATTATTATTATTATTATTATTATTATTATTATTATTATTATTATTATTATTATTATTATTATTATTATTATTATTATTATTATTATTATTATTAATATTATTATTATTATTATTATTATTATTATTATTATTTTCCCGTTGGGAATGTACCAGTCAGGCCCTGTCTCCGGTGCTCCGATACATCCGGAGGGCGCGCTGGTGTCGTTAACCCCAATAACCACTCCCTACGTCCGTAGGGTGAGTGACTATTGGGTCCGAGAATCATGTGCCCTGAGTAGACGGAGCGAACCAAGGATGACGGCCTTCTGCATTCGCGCTGCTAAGATTTCTGCCATATTACGGCAAGCAGGTATTATCTTCAAGTTGGAGAGCAGTGTGTCCATCATTCCCCCAAGGACTCCTATGATCAGAACCACCATTTTGACAGAATGGTCCGGATATAACCTGCGGAGTTCAAAGAGAAGATCTCGATATTTAGTCCGTTTTTCCTCCTCTTTTCGAACGATATTCATTTCGCCTGGAGCGGAAAACTCCATGACGAATATCGTTCTACTTTGGTGGTCGAGGAGGACAACATCAGGCTTATTGGCTTGTATTTGCCTGAGGGTGGGGAATGAGTAGTTCCAATAGATCCGGCACCTCTCATTCTCCACCACGGACTCAATATCCCCCGGAACATAAGGCAACACCGGTGTCTCGTCTATACCGTACGAGTGTCGTAGATGGTAGTATAACACTCGTAGCGCCGCATTATGCCTGTGGATATAGGCTGAGACCGCATAAGATGGGCATGCTGATAGCAAATGCATTACGGTCTCAGGTGCCCCACGACATGTCCTGCATCGGGTGTCAGGGACGTCTATACCCATCACGCGACTACGGTAGACGAGGGTGTTGAAGACACCATCCTGGCAGGCCATTATGAATCCCTCGGTCTCCGACTTTAGCTCACTCGACCTGAGGAAGGCAAAGGTCAAGCTTTTGGATAAGCCAAGGTCTTCGATGTTGTGAAAGAAGACACCATGCATTGGCTTATCCATATGTAGCTGTAGCAGGACCTCTGTCTCCGCAGCTTTGATGTGAGCTTTTTGCTGAACGGGTCCCAACTCGGTGACAGAGTTTGGGTTAGCCCGTTCAGTGTCGAATACGAGACCGAGTTCATCGGCCGCACGGGTTGCTGCCTTAAAATGAAATGCTCCAATCCCTGCTTTTTCATGGTCGCGGACCATGCAGAGAAGGGAATCTGAACTCCTAATGACTTTACAGGCCCCATCCAGAACCATTCTGTTATGCATACACTCCAAACTCAAAAGTCCACGGCCTCCCCGTTATCTGGGAAAGTATAACCGTGGAACGGACGATTTAGGATGCAAGCACCTATTGAGATGCATCACTTTGCGAGTTTTAACGTCGAGTTGTCGCAGCTCTTCCTTAGTCCACTTCATTACTCCGAAAGAGTAGAGAAGGATCGGAACGGCAAGCATATTGGTTGCAGCAACTTTGTTCTTCCCCGACAATTCTGATGACCAGATCTGTCGGAGTTTATGCTGATACTTGCCGCGGAGAGAGTTCTTAACTGTGAATACCTCTTGGGAGTGGCGTTGCTCCAACCCTAGGTAAGTATACGTCTCTCCGGCATCCAGATGATGTAGGATGCTTCCGTCTACGAGCTGGACATCCTCTCCGTATTCCTCGCATCGTCCTCTTTTGAGATGAACCGTGGCACATTTGTCGATCCCAAATTCCATTCCGATAGCATGCGTGTACTCTTCCACCACTCTAAGGGACTGATGTAGGTCCCTTTCTCCAGAGGCATATAATTTGAGGTCATCCATGTAAAACAGATGGGTGACTTTATGCCTCCGGTTGCTGGGGGTGCCGCAGTTGTACCCACGGGTATTCCTGAGTACAACGGACAATGGCAATAGTGAGATGCAGAAGAGAAGAGGGCTGAGGGAGTCTCCCTGAAACACGCCTCTTCTAATGATGACCTGGTCTGTTTGGACTATGTCTCTACCAGATCTTATGGTGAAGCGAGTCCTCCAGAGTGGCATCAGTTGTCCAATGCATCCCACTATTTGACCGGGTACCTCAATACATCTGAGCAAATGCATGATTAACTCATGCGATGTTGTATCAAATGCCTTGCGGTAATCAATCCAGGCCATCGAAAGGTTACGCTTATACTGCACGGAGTCCTGCGTGATACATCTATCGATGAGCAGGTTCTCCTTGCAGCCGGCGACCCCTTTCTTTGACCCTCTTTGCTCATATATCCGTTCATACACCGGATCAACTGCGGAGAGAATGCGCGTGTATAAGATGCGCGTAAACAACTTATAGCACGCATTCAAGCATGTTATCGGCCTGTAATTCTTTGGATCAGACAAATCTCCGTTCTTGGGGATGATCACGGTTCGCCCCTCGACAAACCACTCCGGAATCTGCTGCTCCCCATCTAGCCATGAGTTAAAAACTCTTGCCAGATGGCTGTGGGTTGTTGGAAACTTTTTCCACCAATAATTATTCAACCCATCAGGGCCTGGAGCAGCAAAGTTCTTTGAGCCTTTGAGGGCCCCTCGAACTTCTTCCGTGGTTATCGGATTGCGCAGATCATTGTGATCAGGCTGCCGAAGCGTCCTGCAGTAAGCTTCGAACTGCGCTAGGGCTGGAGTGTCTACATTGAGTGGTTGCGGAAACTCATAGATGTTCTTCCAGAAGGTTTCTACCCGATCAGCAGCCGGCGGGTTATCGACAACACGTGGGGGCTGTTGGAATAAGCGAGAAGGTTTATCGCGGAACTTTATGTTTTCTGCGATACTTCTCGCCCGCCTCACTAGTGACTTCTTTGCAGCCACTAGCATTCGTATCCTATCAAGACAGTGCTGTATTATGGTGAACAGCACGCCTTGATTCAATGTGTGGTGAGCTCGTCTTAGCTTTGCAGCAATTCGCCGCACTGCTGGCGTGAAAGGCCTATTGGCCGACATGTAGTCCACCACACACTGAATACGAGACGCGTGTTGTCTCGCCGACTTGATTTTAGCTTCCATCTTGTGAACGCGTCGCTCATGCCTCCCAACAAGAGCGGTGGTTTCCCTCCTCTCCGTCTTATTATTATTATTATTATTATTATTATTATTATTATTATTATTATTATTATTATTATTATTATTATTATTATTATTATTATTATTATTATTATTATTATTATTATTATTATTATTATTATTATTATTATTATTATTATTATTATTATTATTATTATTATTATTTTTTTTTTCCTTAGGAGTGTACCAGTCAGGCCCTGTCTCCGGTGCTCCGACCCATCCGGAGGGCGCGCTGGTGTCGTTAAACCCAATAACCACTCCCTACGTCCGTAGGGTGAGTGATTATTGGGTCCGAGAATCGTGTGCCCTGAGTAGACGGAGCGAACCAAGTATAACGGCCTTCTGCATTCTTGCTGCTAAGATTTCTGCCATATTACGGCAAGCCGGTATTATCTTCAAGTTAGAGAGCAGTGTGTCCATCATTCCACCAAGGACTCCTATAATCAGAACCACCATTTTGACAGAATGGTCCGGATATAACCTGCGGAGTTCAAAGAGAAGATCTCGATATTTAGTCCGTTTTTCCTCCTCTTTTCGAACGATATTCATTTCGCCTGGAGCGGAAAACTCCATGACGAATATCGTTCTACTTTGGTGGTCGAGGAGGACAACATCAGGCTTATTGGCTTGTATTTGCCTGAGGGTGGGGAATGAGTAGTTCCAATAGATTCGGCATCTCTCATTCTCCACCACGGACTCAATATCATTATTATTATTATTATTATTATTATTATTATTATTATTATTATTATTATTATTATTATTATTATTATTATTATTATTATTATTATTATTATTATTATTATTATTATTATTATTATTATTATTATTATTATTATTATTATTATTATTATTATTATTATTATTATTTTTCTCCTTAGGAGTGTACCAGTCAGGCCCTGTCTCCGGTGCTCCGACCCATCCGGAGGGCGCGCTGGTGTCGTTAACCCCAATAACCACTCCCTACGTCCGTAGGGTGAGTGATTATTGGGTCCGAGAATCGTGTGCCCTGAGTAGACGGAGCGAACCAAGTATAACGGCCTTCTGCATTCTTGCTGCTAAGATTTCTGCCATATTACGGCAAGCCGGTATTATCTTCAAGTTAGAGAGCAGTGTGTCCATCATTCCACCAAGGACTCCTATAATCAGAACCACCATTTTGACAGAATGGTCCGGATATAACCTGCGGAGTTCAAAGAGAAGATCTCGATATTTAGTCCGTTTTTCCTCCTCTTTTCGAACGATATTCATTTCGCCTGGAGCGGAAAACTCCATGACGAATATCGTTCTACTTTGGTGGTCGAGGAGGACAACATCAGGCTTATTGGCTTGTATTTGCCTGAGGGTGGGGAATGAGTAGTTCCAATAGATTCGGCATCTCTCATTCTCCACCACGGACTCAATATCCCCCGGAGCATAAGGCAACACCGGTGTCTCGTCTATACCGTACGAGTGTCGTAGGTGGTAGTACAACACTCGTAGCGCCGCGTTATGCCTGTGGATATAGGCTGAGACCGCATAAGATGGGCATGCTGATAGCAAATGCATTACGGTCTCAGGTGCCCCACGACATGCCCTGCATCGGGTGTCAGGGACGTCTATACCCATCACGCGACTACGGTAGACAAGGGTGTTGAAAACACCATCCTGGCAGGCCATTATGAATCCCTCGGTCTCCGACTTTAGCTCACTTGACCTGAGGAAGGCAAAGGTCAAGCTTTTGGATAAGCCAAGGTCTTCGATGTTATGAAAGAAGACACCATGCATTGGCTTATCCATATGTAGCTGTAGCAGGACCTCTGTCTCCGCAGCTTTTATGTGAGCTTTTTGCTGAACGGGTCCCAACTCGGTGACAGAGTTTGGGTTAGCCCGTTCAGTGTCGAAAACGAGACCGAGTTCATCGGCCGCACGGGTAGCTGCCTTAAAAAGGAATGCTCCAATTATTATTATTATTATTATTATTATTATTATTATTATTATTATTATTATTATTATTATTATTATTATTATTATTATTATTATTATTATTATTATTATTATTATTATTATTATTATTATTATTATTATTATTATTATTATTATTATTATTATTATTATTATTATTATTATTATTATTATTATTATTATTATTATTATTATTATATACCAAACATTCTTCAGTGTTGAGAACATCGTATAGTTACTTCATCTGTATAGGGTGAGTGGAAAGAAACGGTCCAAATTTATTAGAAAAAAGCTGTTTTTTTCAATGAATACCCTATATATTTCGAAAAAGAATCTGTTAATTTTCTTGAATTTCTGATATAATGTACGGTTTCAGGGGACCAAGATACTGTCATCAACATCAGCATACGTCTCTGTACGCCTTTGTCGGCTATATACTTCTGAATGTCCGGATTTTATTTATTAGAAATCATATAATATTTTGGATTTTATATTTTCTTTTGTTTCGGAAACAGGGCTTCCAAATGAAAAACATTTTATTCACCATGTATATAACGTATTGCATAATTGGAATGGGTACCGCACTCATCTACTCCGAATATTCTTCAACAAGAAGAATTGCTCGAAAATAGCCCCTTTTGGTATCCGATGGAGGATACGGTTTATCAATAAAATCCAAAGATTCAAAAGTATATAGCCGACAAACGAGTCCGGAGACATATGCTGATATTGATGACAATTTCTTGGACTCCTCGAATCGTTCATTACATCAGAAATTTATGAAAATCAACCTATTCTTTTTCGGAATACAGGGTATTTATGGAAAAAAAACAGCATTTTTCTAAGAAACTGGGACCGTTTCCTTTTACTTACCCTGTATACATGAAATAACTATGCAACGTTCTCAACATTAAAGAAAATTCGGTATATATTGTTATGATATTATAGTTGTAGGTATATAATAAATATGATAGAAATGGTAATAAATACTCAGAAAAAATTGTTTCCATTGCTCAGATATGCCCAGGCAAGATACTTACTATTTGCTCTTTATACTCTTATCTTATATTCTGTTTCAGAAAAACTCAGTCGTTGGTGCCAAAGGAAACATGCATTCTCTTCTTCTCAGGTTAGGTTCTTGGAAAAGGAGTCCAATATTGAATTTTGTGAAATATATGATTGTTGTACCAAAAATAATAAATTTCAATGATTTAGAAACTCAAAATATGCACTTTTATTAATACAGTGTTTAGCAAATCTTCCACAAAATGTGCTTATTTACCCAAAAACCCATAAAAACCCATATTTACCTATCCTGCGAAAAATACCTTATGCTAAAACCAACCTTCCAGTTTTCATTTAAAAGGAATTTAAATTACCAACTACTCCATGGTTTTACTATAATAAAAATGATCAATGTTCGTTCTTGAATATGCAAATTGTTCTTGAATATTGAGGTGCGCGAAAATAACAAGTCCTGCGAAAAATACCTTATGCTAAAACCGACCATCCAGTTTTCGTTTAAAAGGAATTCAAATTACCAAGTACTCTATGGTTTTACTATAATAAAAATGATCAAAGTTCGTTCTTGAATATGCAAATTGTTCGTGAATATTGTGGTGCGCGAAAATAACAAGTTTTGTGAAAATATTTCAATGACAATTCCCCCCATATTATATAAACCAATCAAATGCCATAATTTTTTGAATTCAAACCAATAAGAAAAGGACTTTTTGAAAACACTGTCTCCAGCCCGTGGTATTTTCTAATCGGTGTTTCGCCTCTTCCTTATTTGTACGTTTCCATAGTTACAACAATCACTGTGAATATTATTATAAAAACGTCAGTGTGACGGTTTAACCCTTCAACTGACATTAATGACACAAGATAAACCTTTCCTGTAATACGCATTTACTCCAAGATTATACCGGGTGGCTACGGAAGTATTGCCTACGGAATATCTCAGTTATTGTATGAAGTAGGTTTGTGAAATTTGGAGCGTCGATATAATGACATAAGAGCTAGAATTTGAGCATATTGACATGTCGAAGTTGATTTCCGGTCTGACCGGAAGTAACATCAACTTTCTTATTTTAAATAGAAACCCTATTTTTTTTCTTTTCGCTTTATTCAGCATTCAATTCCCTTTCTAATGACATATCACAAGTTGGTATCTAACTAAGAAACTAGATCAGAAAAAAATTATTATTGAAATTCGCCGAGTAGGCCGTGGAAGCAAAATGAAAGCCAAAAATTGAAAAGTTGGCTATGAAAACCATACGTCACTTGATAACAGTTGCTACTACTGTGATATTTTATTTTCATTCGTCGGCGTTATAAAAAGCCGCCAAAAAAAATATTGGAAAAATTGGGAAAAAAACAATACTCTGTAGGTCCATAAATTAAATAGGAACATACAACTTTTTCTTGCCTGTACTATTCAGCATAACCATTCCTTTCTAATGATATAATAGAAAGTAATTTTTTGAAATGAAATACCAAAAAATCCAATTATTATTCTTCAAATAACGAAAAAACAGATTTATCGAAAAAAAAAATTCAAATTGATAGGATTAAAGATAAAATAAATTCAAAACAAATGTTCGAAATGCATTCCCTCAGCGTCAATACATTTATTGACTCTGGTGATATTTTCATGTAAAACGTTTCTCAACATTTGGGGCGTGATATCTTGGAAAGCTCTACAAATTTTTACTTCTAGCTCATGTAGAGTTGTAGGCTGTGTGGAATACACCCTATTTTTAAGATGCCCCCATAGAAAAAAGTCACATGGAGTAAGATCAGGTGACCTTGGTGGCCACCTGACTGGACCATGGGTTGTTATAAGTCTCTCTTGAAAGTGATTTTGAAGATAATTTCTCGCTATTCTTGAATTATGCAGAGGGGCGCCATCTTGCTGGAAGTACATTCTCTCAGTTATTTCCGCTGGTAGGTTGTTAATGAATTCCGAAATTTCATTCGTTAAAAAATTAAAGTATCTCTCTCCGGTTAGTTGGCATTGAAAAAGAATGGGGCCAACAATATGAGTTCCAACTATTCCTGCCCAAACATTCACACCAAATCTCTCCTGGAAGCCGCCTTGTCGAAACCGGTGCTCGTTTGCTATCGCCCAGTACCTGGAACAAAAGACCGTTCACACTTTTAGCACTTTACACTTCGACTATCGACAATAATCCAAATAAAGTACAGTACCTACCTTGTATTATTCCTGTTAAATAATCCATTGTTGGTAAATATTGACTCGTCCGTAAACAAGATATAATAGTTAAATAGGTGATTCTCAGCATTTTGTCGAAGAAACCAATTACAATATTCCAGGCGCCTTTCACCGTCATTTTCATACAAATGTTGATGTAACTGATACTTGAATGATTTCAATCGATGTTTTTGCAAAATTTTCCTAGCAGAGTCCTTACTTATACCTAATTCGGCGCCAATCTGCCTTGAGGAAATTGTGCTATCATATTGTACTAGAGCTAATACATTAATCTCAGTTTCCTCATTAATAACAAATGCTTCTTGGTCTTCGTGAACATCAGGCTCAGTTCTTAATTTTTCTTCAAGCCACTGGAAATACCTTCTTGACGGTTGCTGCCTCCCTGGATATCGCTCTAAATACAATCGTTCAGCGGCATAAGAATTTTTTAAACATTCACCATAAATGAGAAGCATGTCAATTTGTTCGGTTCGTGAATAACGGGGCATTTTTTTAATATTCCACTAACTGATTTCGATTTCCAAACCCTTTTAAAATGGCAGAATCAAAAACACTACTTCGAACGTCAAAATAATATGGATAGCAGCGTTCGAGACAGCTCTCATTTCTTTTTTGTTTCATTCCAAAATACATCTTAATCAGCCTACTTGTTAATATTTTGGTTCGAATGATTATTCTGAATAGCACAAACATCGTCCATAGGTAGATATTAGAATATCTATGGACGATGGCACAGACTAAGTACGTTTATGTTCCTATTTAACCTAGAACCTACAGGATATAATTTATCATTCCACATTATTTTTAATTTTATTTTTGCGTATGGCGATAATCTGTTTTGTTATTTGAAGAATAATAATTGGATTTTTCGGTATCTCAGTTCAAAAAATTATTTTCCATCATATCATTAGAAAGGAATGGTTATGCTGAATAGTACAGGCAAGAAAAAGTTGTATGTTCCTATTTGAGTTATGGACCTACAGAGTATTGTTTTTTTCCCAATTTTTCCAATATTTTTTTTGGCGGCTTTTTATAACGCCGACGAATGAAAATAAAATATCACAGTAGTAGCAACTGTTATCAAGTGACGTATGGTTTCCATAGCCAACTTTTCAATTTTTGGCTTTCATTTTGCTTCCACGGCCTACTCGGTGAATTTCAATAATAATTTTTTTCTGATCTAGTTTCTGGTTAGATACCAACTTGTGATATGTCATTAGAAAGGGAATTGAATGTTGAATAAAGCGAAAAGAAAAAAAAATAGGGTTTCCATTTAAAATAAGAAAGTTGATGTTACTTCCGGTCAGACCGGAAGTTAACTTCGACATGTGAATAAGCTCAAATTCTAGCTCTTATGCCATTATATTGACGCTCCAAATTTCACAAACCTACTTCATACAATAACTGAGATATTCCGTAGGCAATACTTCCGTAGCCACCCGGTATAATGTATTCGTGAAATTGTCTGATCGAATATCCCTTCAAAATGCAGAATTTTCAAAATACTTTCACCTTGCCAGTCGCTCAAACTGTGTTGCTGTACAAAGCAACACAGTTTCCGTGACAGCAAGGTGAAATAATTTCATCATTTTGTCGGGATATTACTACTGAAAGTTCGTGAATGTTATGAATTGTTCTTCTCTTGTGAAAATTCATTGAAAATATCCGGAATCTTGTGGATTGATGTAATATTGTAGGATAAATACCTTTGTTGAAAGCTTTCTGAGATTGAAGCTTTGTTTCTAGAAACTTTGAAACTGGATTTTCTTAGCTGGAAACTGCTTTCTGCGGTAAGTAGTTTGGTTTTTTGACACGTTCAGCACTATTTGTATTTGGTTTTTGAATAGAAATTTTCAAATTTTGTAATTAGTGAAATTTTGTTTGACATCCTTTGTCACTGATTTTTTCTTCTCCCTTTGTTTTTAATCCACAAACTCGTCTCCATGATACGAACATTATCTCTCGAAGTGTTTTCCTCGCACTTTTGATTTCCTCGTCGGTTGCCACACACTGGATGTATTTTAAAACTAAGCCTGCTTTATAAATATCCTAACTAATATTTACGAGCTTATTTACTACTTATTTGCACTAAAAACTTGCTAAACCTTTTCTATTTTGGATACTTTTCAGTTCTTTTATGTTCCTTTCCAAGATTATGCCCAATTTAAACTACCTAGTATCAATTTTTATTTATAAAATTTGAAGTTGTTATTTTTTTAATTCTACTCGAAATTGATCTATTATGCATTGTCTGTTGTCAGGAATATATCTGGATCATTTTAACAGTCGAATTTGACAATAATAACTATAAATTCCCACATACAACCGTTTTTCATAACAATATATATGACATGCCCTTCCCTATCCGAACTATAAAACGCGGGGTTGACGTACCCCTATTTTTGAACCATCCTGTATTGAAAAATTATATCAGGTAACTTCGACAGAGATTGAGGAAGTTCAGTCAGGCTAAATTGATTCTTTAATGCTCATCAGAGAACTCAACTGGTTAGTTTAAAATTAATCGAATTGGATTTGTCTTTGTTCACCCTGTTGAAGAGCACAAAACGAAAAAGTGCAATGAAAACATCAAGGCGACATTTAACCATCATTGGAGTTTTGTCGATTCTCATAATTGTTAAAAATTCTGAACAGAAACCCAGATAACACACAATATCCTATGGATATCCATTTTATGTCCAATTCTGGTCGGGATATCCTTGGATCTGAAATGGATATTCATGAGATAACCAACGAAGGATTTGAAATGGATATTCTTCAGCAAATATCCTACGGATATCCTAAAATATCCACAGTTATTATGGATGAGATTGAATTGCAAGACAGATTTTGATATTATCAATTTCTGAGTTCCTTCCATGTTCGTACACGAATAGAAGCATTTCAAGAATACTCTTATCTTTCGTTTTCCGACTGGATCTGAAATGGATATCCATAAGATATCCGTAGAGATTATCCATGAGATATATTATATGGATATGCTATGGATATAGGTCAGGAATATCTTATGGATATCCTTGAAGGGTATCTTATGGATGTACAGGTTGGTACCCCGCGAACATCCATTAGACTTCCACAGTATATCCTTTGGATATTTCCTGACGTCCATAGTACATCCAGAGCATATCCATAACAGATGTCCAGTGGATATCCATTGGATGTCCATGAGTTATCTGGGAAATGTCGAGCTGAATTTTGGATATCGATGTTTTTTTCTCTCTTCAACGTACACAAATTGTATCTTTATGAAAATAATATTTTTTCTGAACCGTTGAAAAATATTCTACAGATGGCCATAAAATATCCGAAACAAATATAAAATAATGAATGTTTTACATTCTTAAGTTCTGTACTAAAATGCAATATATGAGAGCTCTGACCAACGCTGCTTTTATTAACAATTTTGGAAGAATATTCGATGAATCGCTGACATTATATCTACGTAATATTAGTCAGATTAGGTTAGGTTGACTGGAGATTCACTCATTTTTAACTCAGTTTGCCTTTTTCTTGTCTTGTCATTTAAACTTACCGACATAATAGTGACCAATCACAGAGCGCGTATGTCGTGCAGTTTATTTGTCGTCAGTTCTGTGGTTGCTAGCTGTGCGATTTGTGCGAAAGAGAAACTTAACCTTACTTGCTTACTTTTGTGGTTTTACTGGTTTTCCATTACATACTTAAGTTATGTGTCTGATTTAATCAACGTGGATTTTGAGGAGTTTGGTTATGGGCAATTGGTTTTTTTCATTCCTTCAAATACATTTCGATGGTAAGTTACAAATATTGAAAGTTCATCATTATATGATTTTATAAAACGTTGTCTTTCATCCAATATAAAAAATTATTTTGCATCAGAATATAGCTGGTATGGGGCAAAAAAAGAGTTTTTGTTGAACTCAAATTGGCTGGACTTTTACTATAGGTAATGAGATTATATTTCATATAAAGTTCTGCCAATAATGAAGAATACACATAGTAAATTCTTCAATAGAATTTGGTTTTATTCCCAATCTTCAGAAAATTAATTCCTTATTCCGGCTTGAATTTTCTTCACTAATGTGTTATAGGATTAGTGTTTACTCAATTAATTTCAGCTAATTCCGATGGTTTGGCAGCAAATATAGGAAAATGTCAGAAGAGGCAATAAAAAGTTGACTACGAATGGCCAAAGAATGACATCTGCTAGCTTCGAAAAAACAGGAAAAAACCCCAAGAAGAAACCGAGATTGTCATTCTCTGAGTGGCCTGTTTTTGATTTATTTTTGGTTCCAAAAATACTATTTTATTATTACAATATAATATATTCAAATTTTTTATTATTTTAATATCATAATTTGTTAATTCATCAATAAGAGTATACATACATTTTTTTATCCTCTCGTTATTATTTAATGGAAATTATTATTGTTTTGTCATACCAAAGTAATTTTTATTTATTTAAAAAAAATCCCTAAAAGATATCTTTTGGATATCTGTGAACAATATCTTATGGATATCCTTGTGGATATCTTGTAGATGTCCCTGAACAACATATTGAGAATATCCGTGAAAAATAATTCATGGATATTCGTGAACGATATCTTATGGATATCCCAGAAGGATATCTCATGGAAGTCCAGCTTGTTCCACTCGGCACATCCACCGGACGTCCATAAAATATCCACCAGATATCAACTGGATGTCCTCTGGATATCCCCAATGTCCAAAATTAATGTCCAGTGGATATCCATCGAATGTCCGTGTGTTGACTGGGAAGCTTCACTTTTAATCTTGACACCCTGTAGCTCGAAAACTAGTAGGTCGATTTTTTTGTGCCTATGGATACTTTTTGCCAAGGAAGTCAAAATTTACAACATACCAAATACTCAGGGAATTTAACCGAAATCCATTTTCCATAGGTACTTATATTTCGGGGTACTTTGAGAATCGATGAGTTTTGGCCTTTCATAGTGCCACCAACTTTTATTTCGCACAACATCGTTTACTTGAACTATATCTATCTTTCTTTTCTTCATATCGACTGGTCTATTACCATCATATAGACACGATAAAATTAACTACAGCAATATTCTGTATACCCCTATTCGGACGTAGGTATATATTTTGCAATATGTTTTTATTAGCATGGGTAGAATTGTTATATTCCAGCGGAGTAAATATTCGTAAACTCCAAGACTACGCCTAGAAATCCAGCGGAAGGCATATACCGAGCTATAAATTCCCTCAGAATATCATACATTTAGTACACGTACATTTTTCTGTATTCATAAATTTCGAAAGCGTCGTAAAGTGTTCGTTGCGAGAGGCATTATTCGCCAGTGGTTTTACGATTCGCGCTGAAAATTTCTATTTCTTAAAATCCTCGTTATTGTTATCGCCATCTCAAATCTAGTACTCCATGTTATGTGAATCCGTCTCACTTGAATAAATGAAGTATAAACTTGAAGACAGATTTGAGTATTTTTATTTGCAATATTATGATTTCCTAACCAATTATTTTGCATGGGCTTGTGACCGAAAAGTGTATAGAGGACGATTCCAGATGAGGACTAATTATAAGTATTTTGGAAAGTAATACGTAATATGAAAATTTGGAATAGTGGGTTATCGAAAATGATCTGCATGTGCAAACTATTTGGAATTGAATATCTTTAAAAGATGGGTAAATATTGTAGTTAAGATATCGGTATCAATACTTCCAACAATATGAATAATTAATTCAATTCACAAAATAATTAGAGAAAAGATTTGCAATATCCAACACATTAGTAACATTTAATACTTCATTACCTACTATGAAATGTATAATATTTAGAAATTTAATTTTTTTTATTGGTTCCTTCAACCTATTGCACCCTTACGCGCAACACTCAGAAGACATCGAGAGATTTGTGCGAGCTAGGGAAGAATAGAATAGAATATTCATTCGTCCTTTATGATGAAATACATGATATAGGATAGGTCACAATGAATTTACAATATATTCAAGTTCGGAGGTTCAATAATAGTGAACCACATATATATACAGTGTGTCCCACTTTGAGCAGCCACACCCTCATATTTCGTTGAGCATGAAACAATTCGAAATTTTCTTTGACTCAAATTGTAGTACTCGGAAATACCTACCTTTATGTTTACGTAACCTTTGTAAATCCATTTTCTACGGCTAGCTACTACCAAATGAAAAGTGAAAAATTGGGAAAAACATACTAGGCATTTTTTTATCGCAAAAATATCACCAGTTTCTGTTTCAGAACATCTTAAAACCCCCAAATCTCAATGCTTGAATCATTTGAATAAACAGGGTATCATTCATTCTGATTAGAGTTAGCCTTGGAAGAGTGAAATAAAGGAATATCTTCAAATCATCTTGACAAAAATAATGATGTCATAACACCAGAAAAATGTTAGATTCTATAAGGCCAGTTCCAAAAAGCAGTGAGAATGTGGCTACTGTGAAAAAACGTGGAGGAGCACTTGCTTTAATTCTGACTTCACCTGAGCACATTTCAGGTAAAAAACAAAAAAGTAGCAAGGTCAAAAATAAATTAAAAACACTTGAAAAAATGTGTACAAATAAGAAACGAGTGAAAGCGAGAAGAATAAGTAGCACTTCTGAGTCAGAAGAATACGTTTCTCTAGAAGATGAAAGCGACATTGAAGATGAATGGAAAGAAGATAGTTGTGCCGGGTGTGGGGAAAATTATAATGAAACACGACAAAAAAGACGATTGGGTTCAGTGTATTTTATGTACCCGCTGGCTTCATGAATCGTGCCTTAAATACACAAATATGTGTGACAGATGTGGGAAAAAAGTTGCTGCTTCTTCTTAGTATTTATTTTGTACAATAAATCTTTGTTGGTTCAGATTTTTTTCATGATTTCCTAATCTGGTTGGTCTCACCCTGTGTGGTTCAACTATCCCGATTTAATGATTCAACCAACCCGCACATTCAGGGCGAGTTGGACCATAATAAGATTTTCAATTTGAATTTATTATGAAAAAAACTATTTATTGTATTACTATTTAGAGACAGTTATCATTATGGTTGGTTAGGAGGTTTGCAAAAAAAAATTATTTTATGTCAGTAGGGCAATTATTAATTTAATTATTGGAAAAATAAAAAACGTGGTCCATCTCTCCCGTAATTACCCTATTCCAAAATATTTTTCGTGAACGATGGCGGCTACTTGCAAATGCTCAAACCCGATGTTACAATTTGAAATTGTACTAAGCCTATTTACTACTTCCAGATACAATTGATTCAAGTTTCAGACTTGAGACTCACCCTGTACATGGTTCAGCCAATATCGATAATCTGCAAGATTCAATACAGCTCACAAATAATTAAGATTGTGTAGTGTAGGCAACCAACATTTCTAACATCGAGGAATGGAGGTGTCATAGGCGTAGCGATTTTATATGATTGCTTTTCAATAATTGCTAGTTTCAGCTTATTGAAACACAAACTGTAGGGGTAATAAATTCATAAGAATTCAGGAAGACTTTCTGATATATTTGACGTATTTTTCAACATGTCATATCGTTGGGCAATGTGAGATTTTTCCCATACCTACGACTGTGGTGAGCTTGGTGGTGGCGAGAGAAAGCAATCTAATGTCGGATCGAAATTGGCACTTCGAATAAGAAATTACTTCCTGTGGAAGTGAGTTCCATTTTGAGCTAGAGAGAAGTCCTTCATTGTCGGTAGCAAATGCATGTGGCATATTTTAGTGGAATTGAGTGTATATTCCATATCTGCATAGCAGGATTAGGCCATTCTTGCACAACAGACATTTCTTTGGGTGTGCACGAGTTACACGATTGAGGTTGAGAAAATTGTCATTTCTTTGATGGGATTTGAGACTACCACGTGTAAGTGTTTTATTCTCCAATACTCTCAGTCTACCCAGCTTATTTAGATACTTGATTTATAAAATGCTCTGAACTTTTGTAAGAAGGACTTTTTTTATACTTTGGAATTAAAAATCCATAACAAAGTCCAGGAAGGACTTTTTGGTCTACTTGTGAATACCTTTGGAATCTAAGTTCCCACCGAAGCTAAAGAGTCGTTGAGTCACAAGTCTAGACCTTTCATGTTGCTGTAAAGCCCACTGACCTAGTATAGTCATAGCCGATATCGTGTCCTACTGGAGACCCATTTCCAACTGTAGGAGATCATAGCAGTGTTGAAGTAAACAGAGTATAGTAGCAGTGTTTGTAAGCAGAGTATGAACTTATGCAGAGTCCCAGAACTTTGAGTGAAGCGTAGCGAAAGGCGCTGGCACAACCACAGAGTCATCGTAGAACTGACCTCTTGGAAACAGATAAGCTATTTACATTTCATACATATTTTTGGTATATTATTCTGATTCGTTAACTGAATTTACCTACTCTCTTCATCCACTTGAGATGCTAATTAATATCCAATAGAATCTCTTGGGTTAGAACCTAAGTCATATCTACGCCGTGTACATATGGATATAATGTTATTTCTATACTACTGTTAAGAATAAGGGTTGTAATCCTTCAGAGTCATAACAGAGACACGATCGTGCACTTATAGGTTATTTTTAATTACTTCTTTATATTGATTTATGTATTGTTGGTCATATAATCTTTGAAATCAATATAAGTCCTTTAGAAAACCTTTTGTGGTTTCATTGCAAGCATTAAGTATCTACAAGAATCCAATATTATAATTGTGAACATTTCAAAAGTATATGCCTCCCCTAGGTAGCCTCATGCTGGAAATTTTGGAGCTAGCCGAGCAATATTTATGTTGATGGTTCTTTGTTAAAGGGGTAGCTGGTGATTGAATTTGAGCACCTCTAAGCTTTACCGTAAATAAATATGGCATTGAGTTATACAATAATTATGTGTCAATAAAAACGTTAAAGAAGAAATTTATTCTATAAGAAACCTTATAGAACCTAATGATTTTATAGAGCTAAAAAACAATTTTTCCGGAACAACCCTATATTAATTTTATTTATTTCAGTGGTTGCCACATAATGTTTTTTTCAGTCTGGTTTAGGGGTGATCAAGTAAAAGACACTGAAATAATTTCATTATTGATTTCTTGTCATATTACAACTAAAATATCTCCAAATCAAAGTTAATATCAGCAATGTTTTAAATGTGTGTTTTAAATATTTTAAATATTTTAAATGTGTGTTTAAATCAACAAAACCCAATTTTATCAATGGGGTGCAAGCATCTCTTTCTGTTTCAGACTGGTAGACCACGATGAACCACGAGTATCTTGGAGTATTTAGGAAACTACTGGGAGTATTTTTCTAGCGGTGCAAATGCACATTGTATAATAATAATAACTGATAATTAGAGAGAAAATAAAAACTTCTAATTTACACAAAAATATATAACTACCGCGACAAAGCTGCTGACAATTGTTTGAACACACAGTGTCATCGACTGAGCGAGTTTTAAAAATTTCATTTCCCCTCTATTCATCTGCTTAAATGAATTAATTTCACGGAAAGATTAAAAAGCATCCTTGATTATGTTGTTTTCCGCGCGACGCCATCGTTCATCATGCAAGACGACTCTGTGATAAAATTTTCAGGTGATCTCAATCTCGTCCTCATTTCGAACTCACTTTACGGGAGTTTAAGCTCCCTCAACTGTGTAAACTAATCTACTACGTAATTTACGAAAAGTTGTTCTCGAGGATTAGGTTCATATGCTTCATAATCATTTTATACTTGTTAAACCGTGAGCGAAAATCTAGCCCGAGGCCGAATGAGAATTTTTAACGAATTTGCCACTGAAATATGCATCGTTTCTCTGCCGGAATCCGGCTATGAAGTCCATGAATGAGGAGCTTTGAGTCCAGTACTATGCTTTATTCATTTCGCATCCTCCATGCACCGCACGTTTGATAACGTTCCGTGGATTACCCGGCTAATTCCTAGCATGGCTAAGATTCTTGTGGAGACTGTGAAACCGTACAAGTTCCAAATCAGACCACAAATGTCACATGAGAAATGGATATTTTCCTCTAGCTCAGTGAAGATGAGGAATTTGTTACGTTATTATTTCACTATTAACCACTATTTGCCTTCTGCATTTATTTAATTATATTCAAACTCTAACAATATCTTAATTGCTATCAAAATGTTGCTTCTTCGAGAGTGTATTCACTTGTAATCCATCCTACTATTTCTCAATTGAACACGAAAGTTTCACCTACTGCACGGTATTCTGTGTAGACATCTCCAATGCGTATTTTCATAATACTACCAGGTATATCCATTTCACATTTACGTCATCATGTTTTGGTAACCTCATATTTCAATTTATCTCAAGGTTTTTAATTGTCATTGGTCATTGGTGATTTAGGTGTTTTCTTTTGGGACTTTGTTTACATTTCTCGTTCCACACCTTGAGTGTGCGCACTAGAAGGAATATGCCCTGAACTTGTGATTGTTATGACTTCTGCATTCAGCTGGAGTAACTCGGAACGACTTTTTTGGTTTCATGACCGAAGAGTCGAAATTGGTTATGCCATGCAATATCACTCAGGCGTTCCATTTGGGGATAGGCCTTCATAATATCTTTTTAGAACGTGGTGAAAAGATTAATAAGTTGAGAGTGTAATACTTACTCTTCGAGAAGTATACTTGGCGACAATGCTCACGGATTTGGCATTTTGACTTGAAGTTTGGGAAGAAGAAGATTGATTAGCAAGAGTTGAAGTAAAAATAATTGGTGGATGAGATGTTGAATTTCTGATTCCATTTGAATCATCCGTAACTGCCAAAAGGATCCTGTTTTTGTTTAGTGGTTTGAATTGCTTTGTATGCATATTTTTGAACGTTACCCCTAGGGGGATTCTATAGCCAAATTATATTTGGACTTCAGGATCTAATTAGTTAGGCCTTTTGGGTAAGTGACCCTATGTGCCGCCATAGTTTTGTCCCTAATACAGTATTTCTTTCCTTTCTGGAGGAAGTTTTATGACCCTTCTTCAATATATGGTAAGTCTTCCTGGTGACAATCTCCCACCTACTATCGCCACTGAGTAGGGCATTCATGTACTGGCAGCGTAAACTGTGGAAGAAGCAATATTGCAGCTAAGATCAACCTTGTATTACCTCCCTAGTTTCCTGTACTCGTAGCAGAGACTGTCAAAGAAGTACCATTGCAGTTAAGATCAGCCTAGTTGTACCACCTTAGTTGACCTGACTTGGCACCCCAAGTATCAGATCTAGCATTGAGTATCCTACCGTGTACTGATATCTTTTTTATAGCATAGTGTTTAACCCAATGCTAACGTGTGAACACTACAAGATAAGATGCACCATACTCTTGCGGATTGTTATTTCCTACCCTACAGCGGTAGATGCATTTTGTGTGTGATATTGGATACATTCAATAATTTTTCTATTTATCAGTACCTGTAAAATCTCACATAAGAGGTTTGTTAATGTTTGAAACATATTTGGTCATTGAACTGTACCTGTAGACCAGTTGTAAGATATTTTAATAATATCCAGTTATTTATTTAGCTAGTTAGTTTTGTGTGAATACGTACCCGTAACAGCCAATTCACTACTATCATTTTGGTTTTAATAATTATACTTTTTCAGACAGTAAGCTGCTGATCATTTAGAGTGTGGTAACTTCACTTTTCAATACTGTTCGTGATATATGGGAATCAGTATGAATGATCTGTAGGGTGAGCTTGATTTCATATATCTGGCGCCCGCATTCTAACATCTCATCACAATTTATTTTGTTATAAACCTTTTCCGCCACAACTTGAGTTAGTCGCGAGCCACCCTGTCACTCTGACAGCTTGATTGCTATCATAAAAGCATAAAGCTAATTAAAAGTCACGGCGGTAATGTTCGTTAAGTAGACACTGAAAATATTTTAGATCTTAGGAAGGCGCCAGGCCAATTAAATCCCCTAGCAAATACCTAAATTAGAAATAGACAATCTTCTAACCTACCAAAAGGATTGTACAAACCAAAATGGCCAAGTAAAACTGTAGAGATGCCAAATTTAACAGTAAGATTTGTCGGTCGGGTTGGTAGCTTTTGTCGGGCGACAACGGTCGCCGCCACTGAGTTTTATAAATCAAAATAAAGGTCCCAATACATCCATGGGATAGATTACCCCAATAAACGTCGTCAACGTGGGTTGCCTATCGTTTATTGATATCAGGGGTCAACGGATTCACGTATAACTCCCATCCTACCTTCATTGTTTTTTCTTTACGTTTTTTGAACTCGCTGTGAAGTAAAAACTGCGTGCTTGCCTCTTCAAGGTAGAGTCAAGAGTTCTTCTTTTCCCTTTGCGAACCATGTTCTAGTGCTTTGAGTGAGGCTCTGGTTAATTACTCGTGGTTAAAAGTAATCAATATATCCCTATGGGAATATATTTTTCTGTGCCTGTAATTTATTCTAGGTGGGTAACTTTCCTTCTACTACTTCTGTCCATGTTGTTGGACATTGTAACTTTTAATACATGTTATAATAAGTTTACGTAGCTAACTGTAATTTAATTTATTCTAGCCTACTTATTGTCAACACTCGACTGACGAAATAAACCCATCACCTGTTCTTCTGCGTTTTTCTTCCTCTGAGAGCCCAACACGAAACCCCTGAGAAACCGTTTTGTAACAAAACTAAATTGAATTCATCAACGAAACAGAAAATATACAGTACATATAAATGATGGCTTTATTGAATCCACGGTTGTAACTAAGTTGAAGTAACAAACAAAACTACTGATGAAAGCGCGAAAAACAATGAATGAACTATTAGAAGCAATTAATCAATGAAAGCTCTGCGCGGAATCGAAAGCAGTTGAGTACAAGCATGTGAGCAAAATCATATGAGCAAAAACAATTGAGCAATCAGCCTGTAAGCAGTAATAACGTAGGCAGCAAGCATACTGAGCACGTAAGTAGTAAGTGACTATCGTAAGTATGTAGCAATTATAACGAAAGCAATATGCTAGATAATTATTTGAATATTGCGCAAATGAACCACAAAAAGCAACCAACTGACAACAAGAAATTACCCTGCCAAAAATATCACATATAATCTCATAAAAAAATATAGACGAATTATGAGAATTTATAAGGATCTACGTGGAAAGTCTGTAACCTACACGTACGTTATCCCTGGCACATATACGTTTTGGAAGTATGTATGAGGATTTATAAGTAGGTGTAATTTATACGAGTTTGTATCAGGCAGTGGTTGTTTAAGGGAACTATGAGATTCGATGAGGTATTCCACTTTCAATCACAACGATATTATATGCTCCCTCACAAGCTTGTCAACGTATGAGAAATGTGTGGAAATTCACAATTACTAATCTTATTTGGTATCGTATGGAGAAAGTGGATTCAGTATTCGATGATCTGTATCAGAAATTCCGTATCCAATTTTATTGGGTATCTTGTGGAAAAAGTGGGATCACGATGTGATGGTTTGGATCAGGAATTACTTATCTAAGTATATGCGATTCTTATGAGTTTTCATACAACTCAAAATCACTGAGAATTCACAAGTGTCGATAAGAAAACAAGAATACAGAGTATAAGAGTTTGTTTTAGGCAATGGTGGTACACGATTCGATGAGGTATTTCAATTTCAAACAAAATAATGTTTCATCTTCATTCAAAATTTCGTGAACCTATGTGTGGAAATAAACAATTGATAATATCATTTGGTATCGTATAGAAAAAGTGTGTTCAGCACTTGATGGTCCAAACTGTATTTGGAATTCCGTATCTAATTTTATGCGAATCCTTTGATATTTCATGAGATCCAACAGTAGGAACATTACGAAATCAAGTGGAAAATTCAAAACAAAATATTCTTAAGAATATTCGAATAGATTATTATTATCATATCATGCCAGGATATTTCAAAAATATATCAGAAAGATCAGCACAAGATCAACGACATTCGACATTCCAGGAAAATCTTTCTAGAATATTGCTGAAATATTCGATTATTATTATTATTTCACTTCAGATTTTCAAAACATATCAGAATAATCATAATGTACCCTAGGTTACTTTATCTACACATACAAATAATGATATATATTTCAAAATGACTTCAATTGCAAATGATCAATTTTTTTATCATAATCGGATAATCGAGAATGAATTTATTTACTTATTATATCCCTCGTATGACAAATGTATTCGCTTATAAACAGTTATCGTTTCTTTTCGAATGAACTGTATAGTTCTTCTACGAGTCGTGAGCTCTGAATGTCTGAATCGTTGTTTGAGGGGTAATCCTCATACATCGTCTGGATGTATGTAATCCTTTAAACAATGATGTAATGAATTAATCTCTAACCGGCTAATCGGAGAGCTTCTTCCTCTACTCGGAAGAAGGTGCGGCCTAGACCACGTTTCATAGAGCGGGATCGGAGTAAGTAAATAACAACCACGGTAAGATGAGAGTTGTGATAATACAGACGAGGAACAGATGGTGTTATCTGGCTGCAAAGATCTACCCGACCTACCTCCTCTTCGTTTTTGTTAGAAATGAATGAATGAATCTTCATATGGAACGTGCCAGGAACAATCTGGCAGACCTAGCAGAATATCAATGATTTTTTTTTAAATAATCAAGTTACTGCGATGAAATCTCATAAGTTCTAATTCATTTTCAAACTGCAGGACCTCATAGAAACATGTAGCATCCATCCCAGTAATCGCTTATAGAAACGGATAACAGTTATGTATTAGAACACATTAGAAATTAAAGGAATATGTATCTGTAATGTATTTTAAATACTGATGAATATCGAATATGGCTCTATACGGATTTGTGGTTTTACTATCCAACTTGGATCTCATAAATTCTCTAAATTTTTTCTTTATCAGTCTCTATGAGACATTTTTGGCAGGGTAACGACAAGAAGACAATAACTATTGATTAAACACAATGAGCAAATGAGAAATTTCCACTTCATCGATAGGTGAATAAGTAATTTTTACTAAATCAATACGTAAATGAGCAATAAACAAATTACAATGAGCAAATGAGCAATGAACAATTCAACTATCAATTATTATTATTATTATTATTATTATTATTATTATTATTATTATTATTATTATTATTATTATTATTATTATTATTATTATTAATATCAAACCCAAAAACAGATTCAATAAAACTCCTCAATTCCAGCTTTACATTGAAGCAAGCAAAAAATGTATGCAATAAGTAATGACCAATAATTAGTATTAAAATATCAAAATAACTTTGGCAATAACTTCAATAAAACTTGCGTGCTCATTCTGGACACCCTGTGTATAATGTCGATGTATCCTGTAGACCAAGAATGATGATTTCCTCAGTATCTCTATAAAGACGGATCACCCTGTAGCACGGCGAAAGTGGATCGCCCTGTATATGAAGTGGGATCATCCTTTAAACAGTGTAGAGCAACAATGATGACTTTCCTTGTGAGTTGCCAACGATGGGTCGCCCTGTAGGTCGCCAAAATGGTTCACCTTATCATCAACATCAACAACTGTAGTTCACCTTCTATCATGCCACGAAATGATTGGAAAGCGTTAAAGAACATACGAGGATGTATTGATATCTAGTTAGCCTAGACCAGTTCCCTGCATAAACAAAATATTGCGTTACCATAGCAACGAACAATAACTTATTAGAAGTGTCAGTTTAAAGTTTGACGTCAAAAAAGTAAACCAGAGTTACGCAATAGATTAAAAGAAAAAATATGTCCACCGAAATTGTGAAAGTCGAAAAATTGGAGTATCGAGCCATCATCAAGTACCTGTATTTAAAAGGGTTAAGAGGTAAGCAGATTTACGAAGATATGCTTAATACCCTTGGCTTCAAAAGAGGTAAATTTTCCATTGAAGATGACGACCGTTGCAGTTTATGACATGATTTTAACAGACCGTCGAATTGGGCTAAAACGGATATCTGAAGCACTGAATATATCATACGACCGCGTTCATCATATAGTTCACGTCAATTCGGACTTGAGAAAAATTGCTGCAAAATGGATCCCCAAATGTTTGAATGTTGACCCTAAGCGTGCAAGGGTAGTAGCATCGCGTTCGATCTGTGCTCGATTCGAAAACGATGTAGACTTCTTAAACCGAATTGTTACTATGGATGAGACTTGGGTACATTTCTACGATCCAGAAACAAAGCAACAATCGATGGAATGGCGACACTCCGGTTCTCCAAGACCTAAGAAGTTTCGTGTCCAAAAATATGCTGTAAAAGTTCTTGCTTCAGTTTTTTGGGATTGCCATGGAGTAATCATTATTGATTTTTTTGATAAGGGTAGAACAATAACTGGAGATTACTATTCGACATTACTGACCACTCTACGGGAAAAAATTAAAGAGAAAAGACGCGGAAAGCTATCCAAAGGTGTTTTGTTTTTGCAGGACGACGCCCCTGCACACAAATCTCATTACTAGAACACCCCTCTTATTCATCAGATTTGGCTTTGTCCGACTATCATCTCTTTCCCCAACTGAAAAAAAGTTTAAAATGTCGTAAATTCTCTTCCAACGAGGAGGTAATAAAAGCAGTGGAGGTCTGGTTTGCAGAGCAAGAAACATTTTTTTGAAAGGTCTAGAGACGTTGCAGGTTCGCTGTAATACAATATTTTGACATTGAAATTTTGTTTGGTTCCATAGTAGGCTAATATTTCAATATATCCTCGTACCTTTTGATTTGTCATAGCAGTCCAATCATACTGGTACCTTTACATGTACGACACTAGGTTATACTTGGTAATTTTAAAATCTTCTAGAGAGCAGTTCTGGTCATGAATCGGAAATATGCACTACAGCAAACCCAGCAGAGAACTAGTTATGTTTGGGCATATTTTATATCTACATATACTAACCAAATCATGTCATCTCCATACTTTTAAATTACAAAAAAAGTAGGAAACACCCTCGCTCTGGCAATGTCTTAGTGGATCCGTTGTTTATTCGTATTTCTTTCGTATTGCGTTACTCTTTACTAGCACCTCATACTCATTCCATTTTTTATGATTTCATGCATGTATGGAAATTATATGAATAAACATTGTTATTATTATTATAGGAAGTACAGATGAGCTTCTGATTATCATCAATCGAAACGTGGTGAATAGCTTCAACCGTACAAAACTACAGACATCCAAACCGAGAATAATTATGGAAACCAAAATTAGTTTCAGAAAAGTTGTCTTTTCGGTGATATCTCTATTACGAATTCGTTAACTTTTCTGAAAGACACTTTCATCGTCGACACTCTCCTCCTGAAATTGACCGAGCAATTTCATTTTCCTTAATTTCTGGTTAGAGAAGAGTTTTGCTGAATATATCTTGCAACGGAAAGTTTTGGAACTTTTTCTTCAAGCAGATTTGTCATGAATCTCAGAGCTTGCGACACTCACCCCAATTTATTTGTTCATTTACTTGTCGGTTTGTACCAAGGAGACTAAAATTTAACAAGGAGTGTTTGATTTCCATAAGACAATGGGGACACTAGTAGAAAGAGATGACAGAACATTTGTGACGAAATGTGACGTAGTAGGACGTGTTATGGCCGCCGTTCTCTATAGACAGTGACGGACTAGCTCTTGGTATATGAGACTTACTGCTGACAGTTTTGTTGCTTGGTTCGAGTTCGACTCTGTACTCATATCCAAGTACGTCACTGTGACGCGTTGATGATACAAGTTTCTGATTGGCTAGAGCTTATTAATCCCTCCTTGTTAAAATTTAAACTCCTTGGGTTTGTACATTGTTTTTTCTGCCGCAATTTTGGAAATAAAAATTTTGGTATGATTTATTAAATCACAAGTGGTACCGAAAGTTGCTATTTTCGAAACGATTTTTTGCTTTCGGGAAGATTATTTTTACTTTCGGGACGATTTTGCAGGCGGCTTTGATAATAAAATGAACTTTGTACTTCATTATGACAGCGCTATTCAAATCCAAAAAATGGAAATCAGTACTTGAAGTGAGGTTGAAATGATTCCACATGGGATTAGTGAAACTGATAAAGGGTTACTCATGAATTATTGCCGGTAAAGTTAAGAGAGGGATATGAATTCTTTTAAAATTTATTTTAAAAATGGAGCAAAGATAAAAATGTGCATTCTATAAATGAACAATTGATTCTTGAATATTTATTAGAAAAATTTTAATTCTTAAAGCCATCAAGCCACTAGAGCAATTACTCGATACCTAAGTCCACAATTAATATTAAAATTGCTTTCCTTGAAAGAAAATCCATTGGCTATAATCCAAAGAAATCGAAAGTTTTATAACTTTATCCGGAGTTCAAACCCCAGTTGCGGCTGGGATTTTTTAATTCAATTTGACCGATTAATTTATTCAAATCTCGTGGCTGGACTGGGGTGAGTCCTGCACGATTCACTGTTGCGTTCCAATTAACAGTGCTGCTCCTAAGGTGGCGCATGGAGTTAGTAACAAGGCCTATCCAGAACACGTGGCTAATGACCATAGCAGTCGATGCCAAGACACCAAAAAAAAAATAATGGTTACTTATGATACATCGTTGAAATGGTAAGATCTGGTTCTATTCAAATCAGGAAGGATCCAATGTAGTACCTACAAGAAAAAATAAAGTTGATGATGGTGGCCGGAAGACGAACCGTCGGATAGCACATCTGAAAAATCCATTATGTAGCAGGAAAAAAGTGGCAATGTGGATGTGCAATTTATTTTCGAATCCTTCGAGAAGTAAAGCTTTGGCTTTACTTCTCGAAATGACCATTTTCCGAAATATCTGTTTTTTCCAGATATCTCCGGATATACTCGGAATTCCAGTACTTTCCTAACGGCATACTGTAAGTCAGGTAAATGCGCAACTTTGCCCCATTTTAACCATCATTGTATCTCACATAATTTCCGAGATCCCAATGGTGAGGATCGAATTGGAAACACCCTGTATATTGTGAAGTTCCAGAAGTAAATTCAATACTTGCAGAACAAAAATCACAGCATTTTGTGTTAAGTTAGCTTAAAATTTATTTGTTTATTCTGGAATAAATATATTTTCACTACTGAGAGCTCAGTTTTAATCAGCTAAAGCAATTCTTTGTCTGTCAATCAATTGTTAAAACTGTCATGGTGACATAAAATAAATCAACTTCCAAAAAGTAAACGTCACTTTCAATATTAATATAAATAAACACGTGTCTACGGTTGCACAACAATTTGAGGGTTATACCCAATAACTTTTCTCTTTATATTTTCATATATAGCCCCTCGATAAATCCTTTCTGATTTGTATTTTCCTGGGTAGGATTTTCACGCTGGTAGCTATAGCTGCCTCCGTGGCGACGTTAGTTGTTGCCTTGTAAGCACAAAGTCTTCTAACCGAAGCCACAAATGTGTGGTTGGCTTCCTGTTGTTAACTTCCTTTGTTTCTATTTTTACATCCAAGTGTTGTACATCTCCGCACTTGATTTTATCGTACTGATGAGAGCTTAAGCTCGAAACACGTGTCTACGGTTGCACAACAATTTGAGGGTTATACCCAATAACTTTTCTCTTTATATTTTCATATATAGCCCCTCGATAAATCCTTTCTGATTTGTATTTTCCTGGGTAGGATTGTCACGCTGGTAGCTATAGCTGCCTCCGTGGCGACGTTAGTTGTTGCCTTGTAAGCACGAAGTCTTCTAACCCAAGCCACAAATGTGTGGTTGGCTTCCTGTTATTGACTTCCTTTGTTTCTATTTTTACATCCAAGTGTTGTACATCTTGGCACTCTATTTTACCGTACTGATGAGAGCTTAAGCTCGAAACACGTGTCTACGGTTGCACAACAATTTGAGGGTTATACCCAATAACTTTTCTCTTTATATTTCCATGTATAGCCTCTCGATAAATCCTTTCTGATTTGTATTTTCCTGGGTAGGATTGTCATGATGGTAGCTATAGCTGCCTCCGTGGCGACGTTAGTTGTTGCCTTGTAAGCACAAAGTCTTCTAACCGAAGCCACAAATGTGTGGTTGGCTTCCTGTTGTTGACTTCCTTTGTTTCTACTTTTACATCCAAGTGTTGTACATCTTCGCACTTGATTTTACCGTACTGATGAGAGCTTAAGCTCGAAACACGTGTCTAAGGTTGCACAACAACTTGAGGGTTATACCCAATAACTTTTCTCTTTATATTTTCATATATAGCCAAAAGAAAAAAAAATAGTGTGATGTCTAATTCTGAGAACATGTTATCTACAGGGTGTTACTAATTCTATCCTCACCATTGGGATATCGGAAACTATGAGAGATACGAAGATGGTTAAATTCGGAAAAAGTTGCGCATTCACCTGACCAACAATATGCCGTTGAGAAAGTTCTGAAATTCCGAGTATAACCGGAGATATCCGGAAAAAACAGAAATTTCAGAAAATGGTTTTATACTTTTTTCTGGCTTTATTTTCCGAAGGATTCGAAAATGAATTGTATTTCCAAATTGCCACATTTTCCCTTCTACATAACGGTGTTTTCAGATTTGCTATCCGACGTTTCGTCTTACGGCCACCACAATCAACTTTATTTTTTCTCATAGGCGCTATATTGGATTCTTTCTGTTTTGAATAGAACCAGATTTTACCTTTGAAGCGTGTAAATTCAAATCCAGACATTTCACTTATAACTAGTTTTGAGTAAAACGCAAAAAACTTACCTAAAGCTTATAACTCGATCAATCAACTTGAAATTTCGATAGAAATTTGCTATAATGTTTTTAATGATATTAGAGTTTAATTCAGAAATGTCTGATTTATTATTAACAAGATAATTTGTTCAAAAAATGACACATGTCTGCTTTTGCAGCTGAGCCTTGCAAATGTCTGCTGATGCATCTGAGTGAACTCCAATTATCTGGGTTTGCATTTTATGATAATAGTGGAAACATCAATAATATTACGGCATGCTATAAAATTTGGTATTGACAAAAAATCAAGAAATATGATTGAAAAACCTGGTTATTATCTTTTTAGCAGCTATACAGGTATAGCAAAAAAATTAACATAACTAAACTCTGAATTCGTCGTCACCAGCATCCGTAACAATAACTATATCCTCATCCTCATCAAGCTGATCTTCTACTGCTGCTTCTCTTTCAAATGCGTTTCTGAAGTAATAAAGACGATCGTCGTTCTTCCAGTTCTCCTCATAATGTTGGGCTAACAACGTTTATATGCTTTTGACTTTGTCTGGCTTCAGAATTCTACCCACACAAAGATTCTGTTGTAAATTTATTTGAGTAATCTGCTAACCCCTCTTACAGATGCCCCTTGCAACAGCAACATCATTCTTATAGTATGGTTCACCTCTGACAAGAACCGATCCACTGGCGGATTTGGAAAAAATTAGCCTTTTAGATGGTTGAAAACGGAAATGCCAAGAGGCAGGACTTTTAAGAACTTTTTTCACCTACCCTTTCCAGTCAAAGACTTAGTCTTCTCCCATCTTTAACACAGTTGAAAACTCTTTAATAATATTAATGTACGTTTCTGCATCAATTACGGTGGTACATTTTTCAACTTCTTTCTCTATCTGACCAAACACTCGGTCAGGAGGAAGAAACGAATGACCGACTATTGGAAATAACAGTTCTAGGCGATTTATGTGAGGTGGAGAACAGCACTGCAGCCAGTAATGGGCCATCGTGCTGTTCTTGTTCTGCCCTCCACAACCATCGGCTACTAAACATACTACTTCTACCTCCTCATGGAAGGTGAAATTTTGTAATGCGTGAAAAACTGCAAACACTATCTCATTTGAGCTTCTTGGACGGCCAGTCTCTGTCCATATAAATGATTTTACAGTTTCAGGATTGAGTTTTGATTTTGTATGCCCTGCTACCAACGTAAAATTGTATAGGTTCATCTGCATGCTAAAGTAACAGGATTGATCTGGAATCTTTAAATAAAAAAACACATTACTGCGCAGTTTATCGCTGTTCCGTCATTATCCTCCCTTTTACTTCTGGATAGGTGATTTTTTTAATTCTTCCTGAAAATTGTAGGCATTTTGAACACACATCAACCTTTGGAGATCCAAACCCAATGTTGTCTTGTCTAACAAAAATATTTCTAAAAAAACACTATTTTACTTTAAGGTGTTCTTCTACCCCAGAATTGTACATCTTACACAATTTGATTATATTTAATTCACAGGGTAAGTATCGTCTAATGATTGTTTTATTACATGCATAGTGCGTTTCACAGCAATTTGAAGATTCGATGAAAGTTTTTATTGCCTGTCGCTTAAAAATTGTTTTATGTGAAACTCTATCACCGCCTCTTCTTTCTTCTGCCAAAACTCCGGTTCTGTGGTATTACTTCAATAATCTCTGAACTCGATTTTTTCCAACACCAAGTATTTCCAGGAATGCTTTTTTGCACACAGGAATCCCTCTTGAAGTTTCAACGGTATACTTCACACTGACCGACTTTGGTTTAATTTTTACATTTTCTTTATCTTTTACCCAGCTTTTTTGGTTTATTTGTCACACAATGCTTCAAGACAAACATATCCTGAATATTTTTTGGCTTTCTTGCGGTAAAAATCTTCATTAATTTTTCTTATTTCTGTCATAGTTAGTGTGGAACATTGCAATGATTTTGTTGTAAACATAAATTAACATATTGTTCAACTGCTATTAACCTTCCGTAGGTCGCGTGAATTTTCAAAATTCAATAGGTCGCGCCGGTCCCTCGCACCATAAGCATATATCTCAACATCAAACTATATTTTGATAGTTATATTTGTATAACTCTCTGCAAAGTTGAGTAAAAAGCAGTATATTTCATTTCGAATATTTATTACAATAGACATATACATATATTTGAGAAATAAAAAAAAATCGGTATTCTGGTTTGCTACTATCCTAAGAGACATTTTTTCAATGTAATAACTAAAAATAACATTGGTTGTTTGTCAAATACATATACATAGAAGACGTGTATAGTAGAAAAGATCACTGGAAAATATTTTCCTGGCAGTCCCGACAGGTGGGAGTAAGATGTTCAACACACACATTGAAAGCAACAAAATCGTGTTTTGCGGTTTTTTTTGTAGTTGCAATAATAACATCTTCCTGTTCTGGCATTGTCTTGATTTTCTGAAGCTTCAGTAGGACATATTTCTTGTTATCTCACTTTGAGGCTTCTAGGAAGATTAGTCAATGTTGCACGTCGTTTTATGTATGGTTCGGTTAGTTCAGCTGATAATTGTTTTAAAAAATTTCGTCTCAAAATATTTTCATTCGGTCCATTCTTATTATAATTATTCGCATAATATTTAATTTGCGAATTTATGCCAGCTATATTCAAAAGATGGTAAAAAATTACCATCGGCCACCTTCGAGTGTTTCTCAACAACATCACTGCCACTTTTAGTTCTATTATAGTCAGTGGTTATTGTGGGTTTTTTTTGATCACCAGTAGCTTCATCTATTTCATCTGAATGATGAAAACTTGAAAGTAACAAAACATTTTTTCCTTTTTTTGGTATATATGATAGAAGGGTGTAATCAGTGGTATAAGCGAACATGCTACTGTACACTTGTCTTCTAACAGGTTTGGAGAATTCAGTTGGCAGTTCTACCTTATTTTTTCTCAGAGTGCCAATGAGTGTCAACTTATGATCCTGTAATAAAGTCTTTGCCAAAGACACTGAAGTGAACCAGTTATCGCAGGTGATATTCCGTCCGGTGTTTGAAATATAACGACTTAGTCTTAGAACAACATCCAGCCCTGTATTAGATACGTTGTATGGACCTTCAGGATGTTGTCCCACGTATACTTCCGTCGTACTGGTGTAAAACAAACTGGCGTCAGACAGGGTTAATATTTTAATCCCGTATTTATTAGGTTTTGATGGGATGTACTGTCTAAAATTGCACTTTCCTCTGAAAGCTGCTAAAGTTTCGTCAATGGTTACAAATTTAGATGAGCAGTAACCGCTTTTGCATTTATCAACAAAAATATTGAATAACTCGCGAATGGCAGCAAGCTTGTCTTCTTTCAACCGTTCCAATCGTGTACCTTATCATCAAAACGAATACCTCGAAGCAAAACTTTAAATATTTGTTCGAACATTGTCAAATGAAAACGCTCACAGCCATAACCATTTCGACTCCACAAATCGTCACGATTCATACGATTGGCGTGGCATATGCCGGCTAAATACAAAAGACCCAATAAAGCTTTTATTTCCATGCCATCTGTTGGATTTGCATCTCTTTCGCGAGTATAGTTTGTTGCTAATGAGGAAATATATTTGTTGGTATTTGAGACGATTATGTCAATAATATTATCATTTAGAAAATGAGACCTGTGTTATATTTATGAAATAAATTAAATTCAAAATGACGAGTGACTAGTTTTTATTGACAACCTTTTTTCATCCACTCAACAACCCAAAACCTTGACAACACACATTTCAATATTATTAATTTCACTGCATTCTTAAATTGTTATAATAATAATATGCTACATCTCCCTCTTTCAAACAATACTAACCTATATCTACATTTCTAATCTACAAGGAGGTTTTGATATTCTTCCAGATTTTGTTTTGTAGTAACCACAAGCTGATGGTGTTGTTGTTGACAAATGTTCATAATTATTGTCTTGGGCTATTGAATCATCATGGCTGTGACATGGTGAAATTCCTTCATCTGGTATTATGAAATTATCTACTTCAGTTTGTTTCTGTTTTTGATTATTGTTTTCAGAGGAATTGTCATCCATTTCAGTATTATTATTATAATAATTGTGTGTAACTTGTGATTTCCTGATATGCTGGTGATTTCTACGTTTCACTCTTCCATTTTCATCTCTTATCCAAACAGACCTAGGTGCTGATTGATGATTACTTATTACTTTTGCTGGTTCCCACCTACCATTGTTCCTGAAAACTATGTTATCCCCAGTATTATAAGAGCTGTTACTTTCTTTAACATTTTTATCATAGTAATATTTATTTCTGAGAGTAACTTTTTTCAAAATTTCACTAAAATTGTCAACAGTTTGAGGTTCTAAAAGTTTTTCATCAATAGGCAATTTTGTTCTTGTTCTCCTACTCAATAACAGCTGAGCAGGTGAAAAATCAGTTCCTACTACAGGCGAATTTCTATATTCAAGTAACATAATTTCTTTGTCTATGTTTCCTTCTACAGATTTTTTTAATATATTTTTACATATACCCACTCCTCTTTCAGCCAAACCGTTGCTCTTGGGATAATAGGGACTAGAGGTCACAATTTGAAATTTCCATTCTCTACTGAAATTCATAAATTCTAATGATCCAAATGGCATATTATCAGCTACTAATATAGCAGGAATACCATGGATGGAAAAAATTACTTTCAAAGATTTTATAATTTCGGCTGAATTTTTTGATTTAAGTTTCACAAGTTCAATCCATTTCGAGTAATAATCTACAAGTACCAGATAAGGACAATTTATAAAATCAAGAATATCGCAAGCTACTTTCTCAAATGGTAAGGTTGGCTGTTCTTGTACAATCATAGGTTCTTTAGCATTTCTTGCCCTATATTTCTCACATAACTTGCAGTGGTTTATATATTGCTCAATATCAGCGTTCATATTCACCCAGTAAAATAAAGATTTTGCCCTGCGTTGAGTTTTCGTTATCCCCAAATGAGACTCATGTAAATTTTCCAATATTTCTTGCTTGAATGATTGTGGGATTATTATTCTATTTTCAAAATATAGCAAACCACCTTCAAATAAAATTTTGTCTCGATTATTGAAGTAAAATTTAATATTATCTGGAACTTTAGTTTTCGATTTTGGCCAACCATTATGGAAATATTCAATCAGTTTTGCTAATATAGGATCTCTTTTTGTTTTTTCATCAAGTCGTTGTATATATTCTTCACTCATATTTATTGTGTGTACTACATCATTCAAACACGAATCAGTTTCCGTTTTACATGCTTTGGAACAAGCCCTAGATAATGCATCAGCAATGAACATAAGCTTTCCCGGTTTGTAAATAACTTCAATGTCATATTTCATGAGTTTGAGTCTAATTCGTTGCAATCTGCTAGATGGTATTTTGTTTATATCTTTCTTCATTAAAGTTACCAATGGTTGATGATCAGTGTGTATAACTGTTTTTCGCCCTATAATATATTGATTGAATTTGATACAAGAAAACAAAATAGCAAGAAATTCCTTTTCAATCTGTCCATATCGTACTTCACTTTCTGATAAACTTTTTGATGCAAAGCAAATTGGTTTCCCTTCTTGTAATAATACACTTCCTATGCCATTTTTGCTACTATCAGTTTGAATAATAATTTCTTTGTTATTATCGAAATTGTGTAACACTTGGCTGCTAGAAATTATGTTTTTTAGTTTTTCGAAACATTTATTATGACTATCTAACCAATGGAAACATACATTTTTTTTTAGTAATTCACGTAAAGGACTACAGAGTTCAGATAAGTTTGGAATAAAATTTCTCAGATAGTTCAACAAACCTAAGAATCTTTGTAAAGAAGTTTTATCATCAGGAACATCAAAATTAGAAATTGCCTTTATTCTGTCTTCATCTGGTCTGATAGTCCCCCCTTTGAAAATATGACCCAAGTATTTCACCTCTGTCAAACGATATTGAAATTTATTTCTATTGAACTTAATATTATTTTCTTCAGCTCTTTTGAGAATTTTTTCTAAAATTTCATCATGTTTTTCCAATGTTTCAGCAAAAATGAGTATGTCATCTATATATATAAAAACATTTTCAATATCACCAAATATCTTTTCATTATATTTTTGAAATATTTCAGCTGATATATTTAATCCGAAAGGTAAACGATTGAAAGAGTAAGATCCAAACATTGTACCAAAAGAGCATAATTTCTGACTTTCAGAGTCTAAAGTTATTTGCCAAAACCCGTCTTTCAAGTCCAATACTGAGAAATAATGCGCGTTTTTTATTTTAGAACAAATATCATTCAATGTTGGAATGCTATAATACTCTTTCACTATCGCATTGTTCAAATCTTTTGGATCTAAACACAACCTAATTTTTTTGTTTGGTTTTTCAACGATAACCATTCTGTTGACCCATTCTGTTGGCTCTAAATTCTTTTTTATAATGCCCATATTTTCTAACCTGTTCAGTTCAGATTTAACATCTTCTCTCAGATTTATGGGAATCCTATAGGGTGGTTTGCTTGTTGGCACCACATTATCTTTTATTTTGATTCTGTAAGTTTCAGGAAATGCTCCAATACCATCAAAATTATCCTTGTATTTTTCAAGTATTTTATTTTTCAAGTCACTAACAAAATTGACATTTCTAATTACTAAATTGAGGTTCTGTATCGAAGATAATCCCAAAATTGGTTTTGAATTCGTATTTGTGATAAGAAAATTTTCTTTATAGACTTTGTTATTAAACACAATTGATAGAAAAATTTCACCATACACATCAATTCTATACCCACCATAAGCTTCTAGTTTACTACTTGATTGCTTACACTTGTAATTTTTCTTATTCAATCTCTCTATATCTTTGAAATAACAATATGGAATAATATTAACATCTGAACCCGTATCTATTTTAAAATTCATACTAACATTCTCTACCAGTAAGGTTTGATCCCAATAATCCTTGTTTCTCTCTATGGAACCACAGTAATAGTCGTTTTCGCCATCTGACCCATCAACTATTTGAATTTCGTTAATTTTGCACATCGAAGCGAAATGATTGAATTTGTGACATTTTTGACAGGATTTGCCAAACGCTGGACAATGTCTGTAACCGTGTGTCAAACCACATCTGAAACATCTTTTTGGAAAAATCTGAGTCGGAACACGCTGCTGCTGTTGGTATCTTCTCATATTATTGCCTCCAAATTGCTGCTGCTGATAATAATCTTCGTTCTTGAGATTTTTCGAACCAAAACTTTGTTTAGCTATGTCAGGTACAAGTACATTTTCACTTCGTGTTTTCTGTTCTGAATTGGTCTCTTGCATCTTTTCTATTTTATAAATTTCCGTTCTATGAATATCTCTTGTCTGCTTTCGTGTAATCTCAGCTAGACGAAACGTTTCAATAGCATCTTTTAGAGTCACTAGACCCATTCTTATCAACTTATCTTGAGTTTCTTGATCGTTTGACTGAAGCACCAGCTTATCTCGTAGCATTTCATCCGGATCTTTAAAATCACAGTCTTGAACAAGGGTTTTAACTTCTGTTAAAAATGAATCAAAATTCTCCATATCTTTTTGCTCGCGTTTATAAAAAAGGAATCTACAGTGAAGAACGTTCTTTTTCGGCTTACAGTACTTTTCAAATGCCTCTAATACTTTTCCAATATCATTTTGTTCATCCTCTTTCAGCTTGAATGTATTATAGAGCTTGACTGATTCCGGTCCAACCAAATTTAAGAATATCGCAACTTGTCTTTCCTTACTTTCTTTATCCAAAGCAGATGCCACCAGATATATGTTGAATGACTGTTTGAATTTGTTCCAATTCTCTTGAAGGTTCCCCAATAACTTCAAAGGTTCAGGAACATTGAAATTTGCAGCGGCCATCTCTATTGTATTGAATATTATAGGTTCTCCTTTAACTTACTTTATTTTTCCGTTTATTACGACTGCGCCATGTGTTATATTTATGAAATAAATTAAATTCAAAATGACGAGTGACTAGTTTTTATTGACAACCTTTTTTCATCCACTCAACAACCCAAAACCTTGACAACACACATTTCAATATTATTAATTTCACTGCATTCTTAAATTGTTATAATAATAATATGCTACAAGACCAAATGTCAACAGGCGACTTCAAGTATTTTGTGAGTGATGTTGGACCTGGCAAACGTTTGATTATATTTTCTTGTCTTGTACGTATCCTTTTTTTTTTGGTGGTGGATTTTTATTCCAGCAAGTTTTGTTATCTTTACCTGAAAAACATGTTTTATGAGATACAATAAAGTATTAGTATGACTATTACGTGCCCACAAAGGATGAAGTTTTATTACAAATTTCTCGAGAAGTACTTGCATCATCATCAGATATGTCCATGTCTTGTTCGCTTTCAGATTCATGAATTTGCATTTCTTCATGATCTGAATTTATATCATCCGAATCATCATCATACTAGATGACTTCAACCTGTTCAGACTCTTCTAAGTGCCTTTGTAGCCTATTTTGTTCTTGCTCGTAACTGTACATACTGAAAAATGTAATCTATTATGGAAAATTCCATATGTACGAGGGCTGACAATAAAGTAAGGTCTCCAACGCTGCAACTTCGCCGGATCACGCGCTAGGCGAAATCTGGCAACACCGCCGTGTTCCTTGGTTCCCCCACTACCACTTTGCTGCTGGGTGAGGCTTCCCCGACCGCTCAGTCTTGGCTGAGCAACCGTCAACGATGGAGGTACCACTCGCGTCAGCGTCCAAGTGCGAATTGCGTTCTGTAATACGTTTTTTGAGTGCGAAAAAGGTGACACCTATTGAAATCCATCGTTAACTAGTTGAAGTTTACGGAGAAAAGTGTATGGACATAAAAAACGTGCGCAAGTGGAGCCGCGAGTTCAATTCCGGGCGCACTAATGTTCACGACGAGGAGAGAAGTGGCCGACCGTCGGTCTCGGATGCGATTGTTCAAGCAGTGGAGGCAGAAATGCTCAAAAACCGCCGTGCGACAATTAGGGACTTGGAAGAGAAGCTTGGAGGAGTGTGTAGCAGCGAAACAATCCGTCATATCCTTGTGAACAAGTTGCAGTACCACAAAGTTTCTGCCCGATGGGTGCCGAAACAGCTGACCGAAGACCACATGAAGCGGCGCGTGGAATGTGCGACCAAAGTTGTGGCCCGTTTTGAAGAGGAAGGCGATGATTTTTTGGAAGGGTTTGTTACGGGGGATGAAACGTGGGCTCATCACTACACACCCGAAACAAAGGAGTCGTCCAAACAATGGCGCCATAGCGATTCTCCGAAACCCAAAAAGTTTAAGGCGACACTGTCAGCCGGCAAGGTGATGGCTACGGTGTTTTGGGATCGCCACGGGGTATTGTTGGTGGATTTCATGCCAAGGGGAACCACTATCAATGCAGCAAGGTACTGTGAGACCCTGGAAAAGCTTCGTTGTGCCATAAAAAACAAACGCCCGGAATTGCTGAGCAAAGGAGTGAAATTTCACCACGACAACGCGCGCCCGCACACAGCCAACGTTACCCTTGACCTGCTCAAGACATTTGGCTGGGAAATCATCGATCACCCTCCCTATAGTCCCGACGTGGCCCCCAGTGACTACCACATGTTCCCCGCACTGAAAAAACATCTCGGAGGGAAGAAGTTTGATAGTGACGCGGAGGTTCAGAAAGAGGTCAACACCTGGCTGCGCGAGGCGGACGGAGAGTGGTATTCTGCCGGCATAGACAAGTTCATCGTGCGGATGCGCAAGGTGTTGGAAAAAAATGGCGATTATGTAGAAAAGTAGCCAAGACCTTGGCCTTTCCAACGGTGTATCGCTTTTTGTAAATAAATGTCATTTTCTATGAAAAAAAAAATTGGAGACCTTACTTTATTGTCAGCCCTCGTATTTGAAAAAAAAAATTATTTACCTCAATAAAAAATATATTGATAAGTCGCGTCGGAATAACAGACCATATACGAGTTAGGTCACGCTGGAATCACAGACCGCACAACGATGTATCTCGACCACGTTTGCACTGATCACTGACGCCTATAGACGTGACGCATGTCCTTTATCAGCTAGGAAGCTATATGGAAGGGGTAATTCCGGTTAGCCCTACTACGCAAGTTAATTTGAAAACTTGATTTATGTGGTCTCACAGACCATGGCGCGACCTATGGAGGGTTAAACCCATTATTCAATGGACTCAAATCATGAAAACTTTGAAAAGAAACAAACCTCAGAGTCTTGGCTTTTTCTCTTTTCCATCCATGTTAATACTGTATTATTGTTCACTAAATTATTCCTCAGAAACAATGCGTAGATATGAATTCAAGTAAGCTTCTTCAACCACGTGCAGGTTATAATGATGAACAATATACGTCTTATTATGATCTCGAGTTCACGTGACTAACGAAGTGCAACCTGATTCGTCCAAAGGCAAATGTCTGTTTTTCATCCAACTTGTATGTGCATATGTCTGCTTTTGCGTCTAAGGCTAAATTTAAGACGCCAATAACGGACTCAAATGACTGTTTATGCTCCTGGACGTCAGAAAATCGTATTCCTAATAAACTCTACTTGAAGAATACATAGCCGACTCATTTTACTGGAAAAGGTGAAACGTCTGCTTTCGCATTTAGATGCTTCCTTTTCAATGATGTACCATAAGTTATCATTTTTTTTCGAAAAATTGGAGATATTGAAATTTTTACTATAATAGGCTTTGACTTTGATGTTTCTAAATTTGACTTTCAATTTGTTACACTCGATTAAATTTTGTTATTGTACAAGTCATTGAGTTTTTGGCAAAAATTGGCTTTCACGAATGGAGAAAAAAGAGATATGATACAAATTCATTACAAATACCATAGAAACAGTGTTAGGACATAATCAACAATCATAGTTTGATAAATGAGGTGTGTATGAGGTAAATTAGACATTGTGTCCTTTTCAATGAAAAAAGACCTTTGAACAAATAACAGTAATTAACTAAAATGTGAAGACAAAAGTAAATCACAGCAAATGCAAATGCTGGCCTTGTTTATGACAACACAACTGTGCCCTTCTTCGAATATTACTCACTGCACGAATAATTTCCCTCCTCCTCAATCTTCCGAACTCTCTAACAATGCTGTGTTGAAGGTCCTCAATATTTTGAAATTCCCTCTGACCATAAACTCTATTTTTCAGTGTACCCCGTAAGAATGTATCCATAACATTTAGGTCTGGAAACCTTGCTGGCCACCTCACCGGCCCATTATTCCCTATTCATTTATCACCAAATATTTCAGTCAGGTAATTAGATACTCGTCTGGTAGTGTGCGGTGGAGTACTATCATGTTGAAACCAGATGTTGTTATAGTTAGCCAAAAGGTAGATCATCCAAATAGTCTTCGAAAATCGACATTAAAAACTGGCGACAGGTTTCTCCATTCAGAATTCCGTCAAATAAATGAGTACCCAAAATTCTATCTTTGTAAATTCCTGCCCACATGTTAATACGAGGGCTGACAATAAAGTAAGGTCTCCAATTTTTTTTTTCATAGAAAATGACATTTATTTACAAAAAGCGATACACCGTTGGAAAGGCCAAGGTCTTGGCTACTTTTCTACATAATCGCCATTTTTTTCCAACACCTTGCGCATCCGCACGATGAACTTGTCTATGCCGGCAGAATACCACTCTCCGTCCGCCTCGCGCAGCCAGGTGTTGACCTCTTTCTGAACCTCCGCGTCACTATCAAACTTCTTCCCTCCGAGATGTTTTTTCAGTGCGGGGAACATGTGGTAGTCACTGGGGGCCACGTCGGGACTATAGGGAGGGTGATCGATGATTTCCCAGCCAAATGTCTTGAGCAGGTCAAGGGTAACGTTGGCTGTGTGCGGGCGCGCGTTGTCGTGGTGAAATTTCACTCCTTTGCTCAGCAATTCCGGGCGTTTGTTTTTTATGGCACAACGAAGCTTTTCCAGGGTCTCACAGTACCTTGCTGCATTGATAGTGGTTCCCCTTGGCATGAAATCCACCAACAATACCCCGTGGCGATCCCAAAACACCGTAGCCATCACCTTGCCGGCTGACAGTGTCGCCTTAAACTTTTTGGGTTTCGGAGAATCGCTATGGCGCCATTGTTTGGACGACTCCTTTGTTTCGGGTGTGTAGTGATGAGCCCACGTTTCATCCCCCGTAACAAACCCTTCCAAAAAATCATCGCCTTCCTCTTCAAAACGGGCCACAACTTTGGTCGCACATTCCACGCGCCGCTTCATGTGGTCTTCGGTCAGCTGTTTCGGCACCCATCGGGCAGAAACTTTGTGGTACTGCAACTTGTTCACAAGGATATGACGGATTGTTTCGCTGCTACACACTCCTCCAAGCTTCTCTTCCAAGTCCCTAATTGTCGCACGGCGGTTTTTGAGCATTTCTGCCTCCACTGCTTGAACAATCGCATCCGAGACCGACGGTCGGCCACTTCTCTCCTCGTCGTGAACATTAGTGCGCCCGGAATTGAACTCGCGGCTCCACTTGCGCACGTTTTTTATGTCCATACACTTTTCCCCGTAAACTTCAACTAGTTAACGATGGATTTCAATAGGTGTCACCTTTTTCGCACTCAAAAAACGTATTACAGAACGCAATTCGCACTTGGACGCTGACGCGAGTGGTACCTCCATCGTTGACGGTTGCTCAGCCAAGACTGAGCGGTCGGGGAAGCCTCACCCAGCAGCAAAGTGGTAGTGGGGGAACCAAGGAACACGGCGGTGTTGCCAGATTTCGCCTAGCGCGTGATCCGGCGAAGTTGCAGCGTTGGAGACCTTACTTTATTGTCAGCCCTCGTACTAAATCGCACTTGAAGTCGAATTTCACGAAACTGCCTGGGGTTGTTTATGCTCCACATGTGTTCGTTATTTCGGTTGAATATCCCACAATTCGTAAAAGTGCTTTCATCTGTCCAAATTTCATTTTCCAGGAAAACAGGAGAATTAGGTCTTCTTATTAGACAATTATAAAATTCTAATCGCTTTTCGGGATCACCTGGATGCAATTTTTGAGATATGTGTATTTTGTAACATTTCAAACCGCTTTTTTTGAGATATCTCCGAGCACTCGTATGACAAATATTCATATCGGAGGAAATTTGACGTGTAGATTTTCCCGGGTTCATGTTCATCTGCAAATTATTGATTTTTATTGAGAAGGAAACAATGTCTAATTTACATCATACATACCACATTTATCAAATTTCATTTAGTTTCCTGGTCCAATTTATGTCGGTATTTTTTCCTCGGCTCTTCAAATCAACCAAATTCTGTGAGAATTTGAGTTGAGTTGAGTTTAAATACATTTCCGATGTTCTTACACTGTTTCTATGGTATTTGTAATAAATTTGTATCATATCTCCTCTCTCTTCATTCGTGAAAGCCACTTTTCGTCAAAAATTCAATGACTTGTACAATAACAAAATGTCATTATGTGTAACAAATTGAAAGTCAAATTTAGAAACATCAAAGTCAAAGCCTATTATGATAAGAATAATTTTTTTTCAATATGTTCAATTTTTCGAAAAACAATGGTTACTTATGAGACATCGTTGAAATGGTAAGATCTGGTTCTAATCAAATCAGGAAGGATCCAATGTGGTGCCTACAAGAAAAAATAAAGTTGATGATGGTGGCCGCAAGACGAAACGTCGGATAACACATCTGAAAAATCCATTAAGTAGCAGGAAAAAAGTGGCAATGTGGATGTGCAATTTATTTTCGGATCCTTCGAGAAGTAAAGCCAGAATAAAATAACCATTTTCCGAAATATCTGTTTTTTCCAGATATCTCCGGATATACTAGGAATTCCAGTACTTTCCTAACAGCATACTGTAAGTCAGGTAAATGCGCAACTTTGCCCCATTTCAACCATCATTGTATCTCACATAATTTCCGAGATCAAATGGTGAAGATCGAATTGGAAACACCCTGTTTATTGTGAAGTTCCAGAAGTAAATTCAATACTTGCAGAACAAAAATCACAATACTTTGTGTTAAGTTAGCTTAAAATTTATTTGTTTATTCTGGAATGAATATATTTTCACTACTGAGAGCTCAGTTTTAATCAGCTAAAGCAATTCTTTGTCTGTCAATCAATTGTTAAAACTTTCATGATAACATAAAATAAATCAACTTTCAAAAAGTAAACGTCACTTTCAATATTAATATAAATGAACACGTGTCTACGGTTGCACAACAATTTGAGGGATATACCCAATAACTTTTCTCTTTATATTTTCATGTATAGCATCTCGATAAATCCTTTATGATTTGTATTTTCCTGGGTAGGATTGTCACGCAGGTAGCTATAGCTGCCTCCGTGGCGACGTTAGTTGTTGCCTTGTGAGCACAAAGTCTTCTAACCGAAGCCACAAATGTGTGGTTGGCTTCCTGTTGTTAACTTCGTTTGTTTCTATTTTTACATCCAAGTGTTGTACATCTCCGCACTTGATTTTACCGTACTGATGAGAGCTTAAGCTCGAAACACGTGTCTACGGTTGCACAACAATTTGAGGGTTATACCCAATAACTTTTCTCTTTATATTTTCATATATAGCCCCTCGATAAATCCTTTCTGATTTGTATATTCCTGGGTAGGATTGTCACGCTGGTAGCTATAGCTGCCTCCGTGGCGACATTAGTTGTTGCCTTGTAAGCACAAGGTCTTCTAACCGAAGCCACAAATGTGTGGTTGGCTTCCTGTTGTTGACTTCCTTCGTTTCTATTTTTACATCCAAGTGTTGTACATCTTCGCACTTGATTTTACTGTACTGATGAGAGCTTAAGCTCGAAACACGTGTCTACGGTTGCACAACAATTTGAGGGTTATACCCAATATCTTTCCTCTTTATATTTTCATATATAGCCCTTCAATAAATCCTTTGTGATTTGTATTTTCCTGGGTAGAATTGTCATGCTGGTAGCTATAGCTGCCTCCGTGGCGACGTTAGTTGTTGCCTTGTAAGCACAAGGTCTTCTAACCGAAGCCACAAATGTGTGGTTGGCTTCCTGTTGTTGACTTCCTTCGTTTCTATTTTTACATCCAAGTGTTGTACATCTCCGCACTTGATTTTACCGTACTGATGAGAGCTTAAGCTCGAAACACGTGTCTACGGTTGCACAACAATTTGAGGGCTATACCCAATAACTTTTCTCTTTGTATTTTCGTATATAGCCCCTCGAAAAATCCTTTCTGATTTGTATTTTCCTGGGTAGGATTGTCACGCTGGTAGCTATAGCTGCCTCCGTGGCGACGTTAGTTGTTGCCTTGTAAGCACGAAGTCTTCTAATCCAAGCCACAAATGTGTGGTTGGCTTCCTGTTATTGACTTCCTTTGTTTCTATTTTTACATCCAAGTGTTGTACATCTTCGCACTTGATTTTACCGTGCTGATGAGAACTTAAGCTCGAAACACGTGTCTACAGTTGCACAACAATTTGAGGGTTATACCCAATAACTTTTCTCTTTATATTTCCATGTATAGCCTCTCGATAAATCCTTTCTGATTTGTATTTTCCTGGGTAGGATTGTCATGCTGGTAGCTATAGCTGCCTCCGTGGCGACGTTAGTTGTTGCCTTGTAAGCACAAAGTCTTCTAACCGAAGCCACAAATGTGTGGTTGGCTTCCTGTTGTTGATTTCCTTTGTTTCTATTTTTACATCCAAGTGTTGTACATCTTCGCACTTGATTTTACCGTACTGATGAGAGCTTAAGCTCGAAACACGTGTCTATGGTTGCACAACAATTTGAGGGTTATACCCAATAACTTTTCTCTTTATATTTCCATATATAGCCCCTCGATAAATCCTTTTTGATTTGTAATTTTCTGGGTAGGATTTTCACGCTGGTAGCTATAGCTGCCTCCGTGGCGACGTTAGTTGTTGCCTTGTGAGCTCGAAGTCTTCTAACCCAAGCCACAAATGTGTGGTTGGCTTCCTGTTATTGACTTCCTTTGTTTCTATTTTTACATCCAAGTGTTGTACATCTTCGCACTTGATTTTACCGTACTGATGAGAGCTTAAGCTCGAAACACGTGTCTACGGTTGCACAACAATTTGAGGGTTATACCCAATAACTTTTCACTTTATGTTTTCATATATAGCTCCTCGATAAATCCTTTCTGAATTTTAAATAATAGTATGTGTGACGCCAGTATGATATCCCTTTTAACATACGAAACGGATACAGCAACAGCAACAAATTTCTACCTAACGCGATCCAAAAGCGATTTTACGGGACTTGCAGAAAGTTCCTACTCATCCTGTAAAATATTACGTGAATGACTATTTTGAAATCTGTAGAAAACTAAATTGATAGAGGAAAGTGCGTAGATAACATTTCTATTTAGAATGATGCTATCGAAAGGATTTGAAATAATTTGTTGGACTTCCTTGGATTGGATTGTGAAGATGAAGACGAGGAGACTGAAGATGAAGTAGTTGATGAGTTGTATGAGTGAATAAATATATTTTCCTATACATTTCTTGATGGTGATTACTTGTGGATACATTTCTCCATACCCTTTCTCGATATCATTGAAAAACACTCTCATATTTCGTTACCTCTGGTCCGCGTTTGATTTATACAATAAGTTTATCTTCTCTCGAATTTGCGAGTAATTTTCATAACAATACTTCTAAATCTCAATAACGACAGTTCTCAACGATTATTTACCCACATTTATATCTAGAGTAGTTGTTTGAGAGTTTTTTCAGATATTTTCCCCCTTCCCTCTCACTCTAATGTTTCCCTGAATGCGGGGGCGGGAAAATCGTTTCTAATAATTTATACCTATTATTTCTAGAAATTTTCGCTCATTTTTATTACTCAGGACTGACAATTTTACATATTCATAGAAAATATCCCAAAAAACACGATTTCGGGAAAGGGTTGATGCCCCGGGAGGGGGTTTAATTGTTGAAAATAATTCGCCCCCATTATTAATACTTATTTTCAGTCATATTTATTGCCCAGAGCTGAAATGTCAAGAAAATACCTTCCAGAAAAAAGTTTTTATGATTTTGGGGGGTTGCACCCCCCAGGGGATGATAACTTTATTGCTATTTATTCAACCCTCCGTGACGACCGAATTGCAAAAGAGAAATCGGCGGAGCAATTCAAGTTGAACTTTTATGAGAAAAATTGCTCTGTTTATTGGCCTACAGTGAAAAATGCACCGATTTGTTCGTATAAAATACCATTTTGTAGGTTTTATAATTCTCCACAAAAGTTGTATCGACTGTAAAACGATTAATTCAATTCTTTTGAGATATTCTCAAAAATCAAAAAAGTTGTAATTTTTTTCACCATGTCTTGTTCAAAAAATTCCACGAAGAGATTTTGGTATACGGTGAAAACCGGGGTTTTCATTTATAAAAAGTTTGCGTCTTTTATTCTGTGTGAAAAGAGCCTCTTATTTGTATCTACAGCTTGGCCTAATTATCAATACCAGTATCGAATCCCTGGATTTGATTTTTTTTATTCAGGTGTTTGGATGTTTTCTCATTCTGGATACAATCACCTACAGAAAATACTCGGTCAAAATCTCTGACGTCACTGAACCGATGTGAATATTTCAGCCTATCTGAGAGATAAACGGCCGTATGGAAAAAGTATGAATGAATATCGGGAATTATTCGGAGCACTGTTTCTATTCAGGACAAGTTTCCTCTTTTCATGGCACGGCGTTACAAGAGAGAATCGAAAAAACAAAGGATTCACATCAAAGCATATGAGGGGTGCTTTCAAATCCATTTTTGCCGACAAGGCAACGGAAAAAACGCATGAATGAATCCATAAATGTTTCATTTATGGTGGAAATAATTGTTTGGGAGTGTCACATGAATGAAACATATATCAGAAATGCGAAATCTGATATAGGTAGTGAATTCATAGATTTTCATTAGTCAAATAATTGTGGTGTTCGTATTTTTGGAAATAAATGTTAAAATATTATTAGGTCCTATAAATAATTATAATTACTTTTTGTTGAAAATATTTCTTGAATCCACTTTTTTGTCGAGGTTTCCACAGTCTGAAAAACTGAAATACTAATTTTAATATATCCAAACAATCGTAGAAGGGTGGAACTGAAAATATACTACCCCGCTGATAATTCAAGGGAATGGCTTGGGATTGATTCGATTCGTATTTGTCAGGACATCATCAAATTGTGCGCACCAATGGCAAATGCTCGGAGGTTCGCAGCATACTCTATGGTGGGACTCAGGGATCGGTTTCAGGCCCAAGTTTCATTTTAACCACATTTAAATAATCTATCCACTATAAATAATCATAGTCATTCATCTACTTTTGCCGATGACACAACGCTGTTGTCGAATGGAGAGGATAAAGATATTTTGATAAATAATATTTCACTTGACTAGATGAAGTAGAAGCAATAATGGTGTGATGACATTTTTATGTGTTATTATATTTATAAAACCAAAACTTTAACTTTCAGATTCGATTTTGATGATCTGGCATTGGGTAATAATTAGTGAATAAACAAGTTCTACAAAAAATAGTTACCTTCTATATTAATATACAGGGTGCTATGCAAATAGTGTCCGATATTTGACAGAACGATTCCTCAGTTATTTATAAGGTAAAAAGTTCATATAAACATGGGTCCGCAAGGCCTTCAGTTTTGAGATAGAGGGTGTTGAAAATTTATTTTTATTTTGGTTTTTCGTGAATAAATTTTGAAATAATGTCTATATTTGAACAAAAATTGGTATTTGGGGACTTTTCAATATGATAAATTCAAATTTGATCTCTGTTTGGCACTTTATTATAGGGGGCGCCACCTACAGGTATTTGTCTCTTTTGGGGAGTCACAACTTTTTCGTGCATGTATGTCTAACATTTTCTAGAAAAAAAAACATATTCCACAATCATTTTTACGTGAAAAAGGAATACTTGTCAAAAGTCGCAACAAGCAGACGTTTTCGAGATATTTTAATTTAAATTAACCGATGCATCCAATCGCCTTCTCATTGATTCGCGAACTCTTTGAAAATTAAATAATCAAGTAGGCTAGTAAGCTTATTCCAATGTTTTTTTTTGTGCTGTCATTTCAAAAATTATATCTTGACGCATAGTTAAATAGTTTTAATTGTTACTTGTGTGATTATTTTATTGAAAATGGTAAACTTCACCAATGCAGAGTATGCTAACATACATTTTACATACGGACTCGATAACGGAAATGCATATGAGGCGCTAGACGTTTATATCAGAAGCGTTATCCGAACCGCACAACTCCTACTTCAAAAACCTTTTCAAAAATTCACACTCGGTTAAGGGAAACAGGAAGTTTTGAGAAAGCTAGTCATCTGTCGGGTGCACATTGGACGGTAAGAATCACAGCAACCGAGGAAGCAGTTCTTAATCTGGTAGGAGAACACCCAGAAACAAGCTCCAGGAAAATAGCGCTGACGTTGAACATTTCTCATGTTCTCGTATGGAAAATTTTAATTGATAATTTGTTATATCCCTACCATATTCAGAGAGTTCTGGCACACCTCCCTCGTGACTTTCCGTTACGTATCAACTTCTGTCGTTGGTTTCTCCAACGCCTTATTCAAAATCCTTAATTTGAAAATCAAATGCTGTTTACCGACGAAGCAAATTTCTCACGCAACGCTATACGCAATTTTCACAACAATCATTTGTGGTCAGAGGAAATCCCCCATGCGATACAGGAATCACATTTTCAAGAACAGTTCTCTCTCAACGTATGGGCAGGAATCCTCGGAGATTATCTGATAGGCCCATTCTTTATTCCGGGGAGATTAAACGGAGAGAGATATCGTCATTTTCTTGAAGCAGATTTGCCTATTTTACTGGAATATGTACCTTAATAGTTTAGATTTTTTCCTGCGGGGACATCTAAAATCCTCAATTTACCAGACACCTATCCAAAATAGAGAAGAATTAAGAAATCGAATAATTACCGCATGCAGATCGATTCAAGATACTCCAGGAATTTTCCAAAGAGTGCGAGAATCAATGAAGAGAAGATTGGAAGCGTGCATACAGGCAGGAGGTGGACATTTCGAACATTTATTGTAATTTTGAATTAGATTAATATTTAGTGTTCCGTTATTTATGGTTTATTAGGAATTAGCTTTTGAAATGTTTCTAGGTTAAATAAAAAAAAAATTTTTTTTTTCATTTTTGGACAAACGGCTGCTTGTAGCGAATTTTGACAAGTATTCCTTTTTCACATAAAAATTATAGTGGAGTATGTTTTTTTTCTAGAAAATGTGATACATACATGCACGAAAAAGTGGTGACTCCACAAAAGAGACAAAGACCTGTAGGTGGCGCCCCCTACAATAAAGTGCCAAACAGAGATCAACATAGAATTTCTTATATTGAAAAGTCCCCAAATACTAATTTTTGTTCAAATATAGACATTATTTCAAAATTTATTCACGAAGAACCAAAATAAAAATAAATTTTCAACACCCTCTATCTCAAAACTGAAGGCATTGCGGACCCATGTTTATATGAACTTTTTACCTTATGAATAACTGAGGAATCGTCCTGTTGAATATCGGACACTTATTACATAACATCCTGTATAATAAGGACCAAGAGTTACTCACATGGAGAGGAAAAAAGGTCTTTTTTATCTGAATGAGAAAAATTGTTCGTACTAAGTCTCATGCCCTAGAATTGAATTTGAGATACAGTGGTCTCTTACAAAGCATGGTTATAGTTAAGTGAAAAAAAATATTTTAAAATCACGAAATGTTACTGCATGGTACGAAGACACATGTCTTTATATGATGTTGGTGCTCTTTGCCCTTCCATATGTGTATGTCAGCTGTCAAGTCGATTCATGGATCACAGAACAATAATAGGAGTTAGGACACAATACACATTCAATTATGTGAATCCATAGTTTTTGTAGAACTTATATAAGGCTGAACTGGAATCTTGATGAATCCGAAACTTGCATTTTGAAAATTATTTATAATCAATAAAGTTGTCCAGATGATTTTATGACACTTCTTTCCGAATAATAATATATTCAATAATAAAAAATTTTTTGATTTGATATTTCCAGTACCCTTTAAAATTTGCCGATTGGTATCGAAACCAATTGTACAAAAATGTTATTTGTAATTTTTCACGAGTAATTTAAAAACCTCACGTTTCAAGAAAAAATTATGCAAATGAAAGTGAAGCTTTAAAAAAATCGATTGGTATTTCTTTCATTTCTGTAGATGCAATACAAATCGAATGACAGCTCGTTAAGTAACGAAAAAACAACAAATACTTGAAAAAAAAATTCATCAGACATTTTCAATTGCTTGAAAAGACCTTTTAAATGAGCTGTTTTTTTAAAAGACATCATTTTCAGGTATGCGTTTGAAGGAATTTGGAAATTATCATATCTCCCAATGCCGAAAAACCAGAGATATCATTTTTCTTAGCGCGGAAATCAACTTTACATAAAGATAGGCATAGATACGCACGATACGCAACGTGAATATCACACTCTCTCGGAAGAATTCCTGAAAGGAAACAAAGCTTTAATTCGTCTGAAACGTATTTTAATTTTCGAAAAGTGACATTCAAAAAATACCCAACAAATGGAAAAATTCTTTATTTGTGAATTTTCAAAAAAGAATTAATTCGTCATCAACTTGAATCCTACTTACCCCTATCAGATATTCATTGTGATTTTTGGTTTTTTAAATAAACGCATTATTCAAAATTAGCAAAATCTCTTTGTTGGAGCCGCAATAAACAATGTGAAGGTGGGGAAAATAAGATTATTTTGTGAGATTCCACAATAATCGATTTTTTTTAATTTTTTTAGAAAATCACAAATTTCGTATACTTTAAAAACTCCGTTTGTTTTTTAGGATATCCTCTGCCATGCTATGATGTGCAAAACCATTGCATATTGTCTATTATTTCTTTACATTTCATAGAATGCATTCATGAATGAATGTTCTGCAAAAACGTCAGGTTTTTATTGCAAGGCACTTTTTTGGCAAAATGCATTCCATAATAATAATATTAATAATAATAATAATAAAGCGGCTTTATGTCGGGTCGTGGCGCAGTGGTTAAAGCGTATGACTCTAAGTTGAAATGTCCGGAGTTCGAGCCCCAGTTGCGACCATAGCGATGCCAAAACACCAAAGAAAAAAAATAAAGCGGCTACATTCATCATTTCAATATCTACAGTGTGTCCCACTTTGAGCAGCCACACCCTCATATTTCGTTTAGCATGAAATAATTCGAAATTTTCTTTGGCTCAAGTTGTAGTACTCGGAAATACCTACCTTTATGTTTACGTAACCTTTGTATATCCATTTTCCACGGCTAACTACGACCAAATGAAAAGTGAAAAATTGGGAAAAACATACTAGGCATTTTTTTATCGCAAAAATAACACCTGGTTCTGTTTCAGAACATCTTAAAACCCCCAAATCTCAATGCTTGAATCATTTGAATATATAGCCGTCGAAAATGGATATACAAAGGTTACGTAAACATAAAGGTAGGTATTTCCGAGTACTACAACTTGAGTCAAAGAAAATTTCGAATTATTTCATGCTCAACGAAATATGAGGGTGTGGCTGCTCAAAGTGGGACACACTGTATACATAATAGCAACATATAAATAGACAATAGAACAATCAAATGATAAAGTGTCAGCTATAGCTGTTTTTCCATTACTGGCTGATTACCATTCAAATGGCTTGTAAAAACTCCAATCGATCTCTGCCAATGAATAACTGTCACAAAGATTTTGAAAATCTGCTATACAATTGGCTACCAAATGAGGGATCTTTGTAAATGAGAAAATTCATAAGTACAGGCAGTATCGAAAATAATTTTAAAAAAACTCATAACCTTTGAATAAATGATGACGAGCGTCAACTGCAGGTAATGCAAATTATTTTCGAGAATTCAAGAACTTCTGTTCGAAAAATCGGCGTACATGTCATGATCATATATCTATTAACTACAAATATTGATAGATAACACGTCATAAGAAGCAATGTAATCAAATTGAAGCCAAAAATATCTATCTTACCTTTTCTCAAACGGACGCTTGGAAACTATTTCGCCTGCCGAATTCTGAATCACGAGAAATGTCATACATTTTTGGGGTTATGCTTCTTTTGAAATTTTCAACCGTCCCATATTGAAAATGGTCTAACATGTTTCTATAATGTGGATAAATGAAGAAAGAGAATTATGCAAGACGGTCAATTAAACTTAGTCTAATTAATAAAACGATTCATGGATCCATTCATGGATGTTCATAGAACCAATAACTGACATAGAAGTAATGGAGATTGTAAGAAATTTCAAGAATAAGATGAGCAGTGGAGATGATCAAATACCAACCAAAATAATAAAATTAGTTATAAAATATGTTTCAAAAATTCTAGCTTACATTTTAAATAATTCTTTTCAATATGGCATCTTTCCTGAAAATTTGAAAATTGCAGTAGTGAAACCAATTTATAAGAAGAAGGGTGATCCCAGTGAAATCTGCAATTATAGACCTATAAGCCTTTTACCTTTTTTCTCAAAATTATTTGAAACAGCAATGTGTAACCGCCTCATGAATTTCTTAGTGACGAGTGGGTTATTGAGTAATTCCCTGCATGGGTATCAAAAAGGAAAATCAACGACAACAGCTGTATTCCAATTTGTTCAGTATATACTAAATGCTTTAGAGAACAAGAATGTAGCAATAGGTCTGTTTCTAGATCTTTCAAAAGCGTATGATTGCCTAGACCATAAAATCTTACTGGACAAACTGGAAGCATATGGAGTAAGAGGCAAGCCTTTAGAGTGGTTCAAATCATATCTTTTCAATAGAAAACAAAAAGTCTCTATTCAAAAAGACAAAGAAACTATTACATCACAACTATCTGGAATCAACATGGGTGTGCCTCAGGGCAGCATTACTGGCCCTATTTTATTTATAGTATATCTGAATGATATGTTTGATATCCTGACAGCCCATTCTGATTGTAAATTGGTTAACTATGCTGGTGATACTAACATCATGATTGAGGAGAATGAGTTACCATCTTTGTTACTGCATTCTAACTTAGTTTTCAAAAAAATAAATAACTGGTTCGCAGAAAACAAACAATTTGTTAATGAAGAAAAAACGAATGTAGTTCTTTTCACAACTAAAAATTGCGGTTACGAGGTGCCTGGTTACATTACATTGAATGATCAAAGTATAGAAATTGCTACTAGCACAAAATTTTTAGGGATGAATATAGACCGTTACCTGAATTGGAATATCCATGTTAACGAATTATCAAACAAATTGAGTAAAGTGAGCTATGCGATGAGAATACTATTCAAATACTTGAATCAATTTAGTCTCAAAGTAGTGTACCATGCAAACTTTGAATCATGTTTCAGATATGGTATATTGTTCTATGGCAGCAGTAGCTGCATAGAGCACTTATTCATTATTCAAAAAAGAATGTTAAGAATAATATACAATATGAAATATAGGGAATCGTGTAGGAGTAAGTTCCGTTCTGCAAAAATATTAACAGTTAGTGCAGTATATATTCAAGAATGTATCTTATTCTTTGCAAAAAATAAACAGTTTTTTTCAGAGTATTCACCCCAAAACATTTATAACACCAGAAACATAAACTACGATTATCCACTGCATAGACTGAAGGTGACAGAAAGAAATGCTTTATGTACTTCTCTAAAATTCTTCAACAAGTTGCCAGTAAGAATTAAATTTGTCTCTTCTCCGAATGTTTTCAAGCAAGAAATTTGGAAATTATTGATTAATTTAGAGCCATACTCCATAAATGATTATTTAGAGTCACATCTCGATTGATTTTCATATTTGTCTTTACCTGTTTGTACTAAATATATATATGTGTGCATAATTCTTATACCTACGTAATTACAATTTTATAAAAATATTTATAACTGTTTGTGTAATGGTTTACTTGTGTGTTGACGCCCGTTTGTTTCAAACCTCCTTTACAGGTTGTTCATGTTTGTATTTTTCAAATAAAGATTATTATTATTTGTAACTCAAATAATAATATGTCTGTTTGAAAGTGGTTGACAATGTATTAGTGTTAGTAGAATTCTTCTGGACTTCCATTGTCTAGAAACAAAGAAAATAAATTATTTGCATGTGTTTGAGACATGACGTTTCAACAGTTAACATCTACTGTCGTTATCAAGTGTGTGAATGCGACAAGATATCTCGGATACTCATTATATAGCCTGCAACTGATGTACCTGCTATAACGGTAATTATTATTTTCGTGGGGTCTCTCTCAGGTCATCAATGTAAATTAATGTGTTACAAAGACCTTTTTTTGGGGAGTGTTGTTATTGATGACCGATTTTGATAGGTCTTGACACAGAGTTTTTATTGAAATCTCAATCGATCTAGCTGATAGTGATAAGTGATAAGTGGCTTCCACATCACTCAGCTAGATCGATTGAGATTTCAATAAAAACTCTGTGTCAAGACCTATCAAAATCTGTCATCAATAACAACACTCACCAAAAAAAAAGGTCTTTGTAGTACATTAATTAACACTGATGACCTGAGAGAGACTCCACGAAGATCATAATTACCGTTATAGCAGGTACATCAGTTGCAGGCTATATAATGAGTATCCGAGATATATTGTCACATTCACATACTTGATAACGACAGTAGATGTTAACTGTTGAAACGTCGTGACTCAAATACATGCAAAGAATTCATTTTCATTGTTTCTAGACAATGGAAGTCCAGAAGAACTCTACTAATAACATGTCTGTTTGCTATCTGCTACAACAGTTTCATCAATCAATTTTCTGCCAAAAGCGGATGAAAACTCTTCAAACTTGAAGAAATATGGATTGGGTATGTGACGGACAATTGTTTGAAAAGGTAAATCTCGTTCCACATCGGCCTCATAACCGCAGAGAAAAATAGTTTGCTGGTAGTGTTGTATTTTGTGCCTCCTGAACATGAACTCGAAGTAAAACGCGGCGATCTTATATTCTTTCAGGCATGAATATAGAAATTTATAAAATGTGTAATATACTCAGGAATAAAACACGTATGGTGCCGCCCTCTTATATCTAGCACAATCTACACTTGCTCTCTGTAAACTTATCCATATTATGAGGTTATGTTGAAATTCACCACATAAGATATGCTTCTCATATCTTCGATAATTGTTGCTGCCGAACCAAGCACGCTAGAAAGAGATGAAAAAACAAAATCGTTTCTTTGAATAGGAACCTCTGGCGCAAGCGCATAAATTCAGCAGCGTCCAATTCGAAGTCGATGTTCATTTTTTTGGCATTACATAGGCTGTCCTTATTATCCAATCCATATTCGTAGTTAATAGATATATGGTCATCAGCCAGAAGAATTCTGATAACAAATAAGTTTGGGACTTTCAAACCTGGAGTCAACAATAAGCTACTAGAACGAGGTTATGATGATCGGCTGTATTTTAGTTTTTGAGTGCAGGGGCGAATAGAAGAGGGCAGATCATTTATCCAGTATGTGCTTTTCACTGACGATAGAACATTCACATCAAATGGAATCGTCAGTTCAGAGAATTGCCGGTGCTATAGAGGCACGAGACCAACACTCATTCAAAACTAAGGTCTGCTGTAGTATATTCAACAACCTAATCATTGGTCCGGGATTTTTAAATGAAAATCTAAATTCGGAAAGGTACCTGTTCACCAACCTACTCCAAAATCATGTCCTTGATTCATTAGATGATATTCCATTGAACCTGCGCAGAAGAATTTATTTTTTCAACAGAACAGTGCTTCAGCAGCCTCTACAGTTGAAGAGCGTGATTTTCTTTATCAAATGTTTTCTAGTAGATGGAACCGACGATATTCAGTGAATTCATGGATTTTCAGATGGTCCACAGGGAAAAAATCTTGTATGTAACATGTTACCTGTAGTTTTGCGGAAATTCATTACGCTAATCCCTTAAACATTATCTCGTTACACAAAATGAAGTTTTTTGTTACTGGTTGCATAAATAGCTATTTCATTCTGGTGTAAATATAATACTCTGGTAAATATACATTTTTATTTACTATTTGCAACAAGATAATAATAATAATAATAATGTTTATTCAATTACAATATTTCTACAATTACAATAATCATTCATGAGGATGTGCATATGAATAAACAGTTGCCAGTCCCAAGGAAGTTAATCCGCACGGAGCTATTGGCTAGTAACAAATATTGACAAAATTTCGATATAAAAATACGGTTAGTACTAAGTGAAGGATAGTGAAGTACTGTAAATAGGTACTTGATAGAAATATATACAAAGATAAAAGTATTTGAATTCAAATCATGTGAAAATTAATGGCATAAATATTCATATTAAAATTTAATATTAACTACTGAAGACAAAAAAAGGTTGTAAATAAATTTCTGATTTATACAAAAAAAAATTCTGATGTAAAAGGACAACATTGAATAAAGTGCGTAACAATTTAGTAAACATAACAGCAATATGTACAATTTATATATATAGATTCTGAGCCTTTGAATATATTCGTAGGATTGACAATATAATAATGAAAATTCAGTAGAGTGTAGACTGAGTGAATATAAAACTAAAAATATATACACGTTAAATATACACATACATATACACAACTCACATATTTAATATAACATGTGACCTTTTTTATTAGAGATTTCAGTTACTCTTTATATCAACAATCTTATGAATCTTTGTTGTTCAGTAATCCATTTTTTTATTTTAGACTTCCATACATTATACGATCGTGTTATTTTTATTTCTTTTATTTCCCTAGGAAGCATATTGTATATTCTAGCACCCAAAAATTCGTGACTTCTTTGACCAATTGTTTTTTTAACTTTCGGTACAATTATTGACCCCTGTCTATACCTGGTTTGGTAGTCATGTGGGATTTTTTGTTTATTTTGGTTTCTAAATTGCTGAGATAGTATAGCTTGACAATATAACTGTCTAACATCAAAAACCCTGCTTTCCTGATATAGCTTATCAGAAGAGTATCTAAAACATTTGTTCAATATTATTTTTAATATCCATTTTTGAGATACTTCAATAGTGTCTAAATAGTCATCCACAAGTCCTCCCCAAGCTATAATTCCATATGAAAGCTGTGATTGAACCAATGCAAAATATATTATTTTCAGTTGTGAGATATTACAAAATTTCTGGCATAATTTAAATTTAGGTGTGAGGCTTCTTAGTTTATTTGAAATTGATTTTGCCTGGACGTCCCACCTGAGATGACTATCTATATATGCCCAAATATTTAATGGAGTTTTTTGCTGTTATTTCTGTTGTGCATGTACCGGTTGATATTTTCAGGGTTTTGTAATTCGGTAATCCATTCTTATAACTTGCGAAGGGAACAGGGTGAGTTTTTGTTTCATTCATCGTGAGTAGGCGGCTGTTAAAAAAATTTATAATAGTCTTGAAATCGTTCTCAACTTTCCTTTTCAGCGAACTCCACGTGTTATCTTCATAAAACACCGCTGTGTCATCAGCGAAACTGACAATATCTCCACAAGTGCGCAGATTAAAAAGATCGTTTATATAAATACTAAAAAGAATAGGTCCCAAGATCGTTCCTTGAGGTACTCCATATTTAATCTCCTTTGGTTGGCTCAGCTTTCCTTTGACTTTAACATACTGAAACCTACTCTCAAGGTAATTTTTCATCAACTTGTGGCTATTTCCTCTGAAACCAATTCTTTCGAGTGAATCTAGTAAGTCTGGATGACTCACGGAATCGAAGGCTTTAGCTAGATCTTGTGATATTCCGTCTCGTGTTTCAAATAATGTGATTTTCCAATGAAAGGGAGAAGGGAGAGAACACCCAGAGAGTGGCCTCATCATATTTCCAACAAAATAACAAGGCGATGAGGAGAAAATGGGGACAAAAGTTGAAAAATAAAGTGGGTGATAGATGACTGTGATTCGAATTCTTTTACCAACATTCCATTCTGAGCAATATTTCCCCAGACCGAGAGAAATAAAAGGAAAGGATCACAATGTACGCTTTTCAATATCCCTCGTAAAGGGTCATATAAAATTTTAAGATTTGCGATTCAAGTTTGGGAAGAAGCAGAGGTTTTTATCAGAAATGACTTTTTTGAGAAATCTTTTATAGTTTTTTTCTCAATGCTTCGAACTTTATGCCAGACACTGTATATATAATTTGATTCTTTTAAGGATTTTTTTAAGCATACGAATATACAGTGCGGCTTTTAATAGCCCCCCTGTTACCTTTTGAACGGTTCAACGTAGAAACATGAAAAAAAAAACCGTTTCGAGGGTTTCACCAATACTACTTTTTGAATTAAAAAAAATAGTAATTGCACGATAGGGGGCGCAGGGGGGCCCATCAACTCAAACTTTTTGAATGGCATGTGGAGTCAAGTGTCACATCGTTGAAAAGATAATTCAATTTTTTTTACAACTATCTAAATATTTCTGAATTTTGTTTATAATTTCTTTCTCAATTTCGATTTTTATACCTTTCGAAATTTTTAAATTAATGTGACCCCAGCACCATCTGTCGAGAAATTGCAATGTTTGTTCTCCCAAAAAGTAGTTCAAATTTATCGAGGTATGAGTAGTATTCAGGTCCGCATTTATATTTGATATTTCGATTTTGAATTACAAAAAAATATTACCGAAATTCAAAAATATTTAGATGGTTGTAAACAGAATTGAATTCTCTTTTCAACGATGTGACACTTGACCCCACATGCCATTTAAAAATTTTGAGTAGATGGCCCCCCCTGCGCCCCCTATCGTGCAATCACTATTTTTTTTATTTCAAAGAGTAGTATTGGTGAAACCCTCGAAACAGTTTTTTTTTCATGTTTCTACGTCGAACCGGTCAAAAGTTAACAGGGGGGGACTATTAAAAGCCGCACTGTATGTATACATGAAAAGTATCCGATTCAATTGAATATCTTCATAAATATTACATTACTGGAATTACACTTTTCTAAATCAACGATTTTTCTTGAAAGTATGATTATACGGAAACAAACTGTATGGAACACGAATGACTTTTCATCGATTTTCGCCAAACTCCAGGTGAGTTTTCGTGACTGAACAATGTATATTTAGCTCTAGAATGAAACCGCAACATATCTCTATTCGTCCTCTACCGACGAACATAAATTTAATCCCTTTTAGACCTCTGTTAACTATATCAAGGTAATTATTGTTTTGCGGTTGTATAATCTGTGTACCTTCTCCTGAATTACGCTACCCCAGAGCTTATTGACGATACGAAAGGTATGTATGCAATACATACATTAAAAAAGAAGAGGCAGACAAACAAACATTCCAAAATCTGAATAATTGAGATTATTTTCTTGAATACTGTAACGTTAACAACGGTACATCGTTATTTTCCTCGTATGAACAGGTCACAAAGTGAATTTTCCAAACACTTGTCACTCGATCACTACATGAAATAAGTTTCATAGAGACATACTATTTTACATGCAACATAATAATTTTTTTCCACAGCTCTTGGATCCCAAGGATATCTCTGGTGATTCAGTTAAATCCATAATTGTGTAGTTATCAAGAAGAATTGTTTAAAAAATATGATTAATATAGATTATATTGAAAATATGAACTTGATGTTCATTAAGTCAGTTGTGGAATCATCTGCGACTGAAAGAAAAACTTCAGTCGCTATTTTCCATCGTACAAGATAACCTCTCTTGGAAGGGATTTATGTTGTAAAGAGAAATATACTCAATTGAAAATTGATCCAAAACATGACTCCTTTGGAAATGGAAACATCTACGATAAATTGGAGTTATTTTTTGTAATATCTAACAGAAAACAACTACGTTCCCGGCAAAGGCCACGCTTGACATCAGATAGATATTGTGAAAACGCCCTTACGACAAAAAATCTGAAAGTGAAAATTTGCATTTTCATTCATATAGTTGATTTTTTTTTATGTGGAGATTCATATCTATAAATGAGATAGGGGAGAATGATATTCAGAAGTATCACTCACAGAAAATCGCTCATTTCATTTATGCGTGAATTGCATCTCTTTCGCTAGGCCTCCAATACATTTTGGTAGACAAACATCTTCTAAGATCATCAGGGAGGTCATACTCTTCAGAAGAAATTTCACTATGTAATGTTGGAATTGTTGGACTATTTCTTGTGCGGTGACACTTTGAAAATATTTTTCTGCCATAAAACCTGTCATGGCTTATTGATTTTATTGAGATTTCCAAGAGAGGTTATCTTGTACCATGCACTGAGAAAATTGATTTAAATTTGCAATGTATTTTCAATGCTTACAGTGGAACATTATTTCAGATTCATGGGAATCTTACTACTACTATCGTTCAATTTTTAAACTACAAGATGTATCTATACGCACTAGAAATGATATTTCATTCAGCGCGTAAAATTTCCTTCGATATACTTAAAATAATTGTGTGAATATCCCTCAACTATGAGAACATCCACCTGCAACTGAAATGTACATCCACCTTTTCGTAAATTTTCGAGTTGATTGCAAAATTATGCATCCACATGGTAAAGTCAGCTCCTACACGTTCCTGTTCATTACTTTTTGTGTCCAGCTGAGGTATAGAGGTATTGCAAGTGATAAGTAATGATTGTATTTTGTGCATTGTATCATGAATACAAGGTAAGTGAACTTTATTGAAATCATTACATGATACTTACGAGATTGCATTCAGGTTTCTTCATAATATCTAAATATCTGATGAAATTGAGAAACATAACCTCAAAATCACGATGTTTTTGTGGGAAACACCGATATCATATGTTGAGTTGAGTACCTAAATATGAAAAATGACTCAATCACATCAAAACATGGTTTGAAACGTATAACTTTCGATTTATGAATCCCAAATTATGGAGAAACCAACAAATTCTTCGGTCGTTTCTTCTTAACATATACATACTTTTTTTGGAGAGGCTGTTGCTGAGTTTATTTGTGACTCTTGCACCAAAAACTCAAATTCTAAAAAAACAACGTACACCAAAAACTCCACAAGTACTTGTTCCATCATTGTAAAATGACATTTTCCCGAATAGAAAGGATCTAGCTGTTGAATATTAGTCCATATTCTATGATATTTTAAATTGAATTTTATTGGCCTCTGCCCTAACTGTTTCAAGAATTAACAAGACGATGGAAAGCCTGTTGCTTGTTATATAATACAACTTTTTTTGTTTTTAGGACAATAGCACTGAATAGGAAAACCAGCCCATAAATCTTTATAATATATTAATAATGATTAATGATAGTTTTTGATATGCAATGTATTATTCGAAAATGTTTTCAGTTTTTTGCATTATGGAAATTAAATATTCACTTTATGTTTGAAATTTATTTTTATTTCCAATCATTAAATAGAACTGTACATAATTAACCGAAATATCGTATGATATTGAAGACAAGGACAGAATCTGTTTATAATTATAAAACATAGAATTTTAGTTTTACGACTGAACGCCACAGATTCAATTATTTTTTTCTAGTACCTACATGAAGTGTGCTAGATTCTTACCCAAATGATACTGGGTCAATCTGTCTGCCATTCAGCCAGAGTGGTTAATAAAGGTATAGAAGTGGATGGAAAAATTTTGAGGATTTTGGAAAGGTTCAACGTTCAAAAATTTGAGCAATATATCTCCACTTCACCAAAACAGTTGACTGCTATAAATACCTGGAGACGAATTTCTCAAATTGATGGAGAGTCTATGGTGTGTTGAATAAACGACAAAATGTACCTACCTTTACAATAAAAAAATATACAGTGAGGTCTTAAAGTAACGGATAAATTCATTTTCTACGTTGTTATCTATTTTCAAGAAAACCCCTGAAACATGCCAATTCATGTTTTCAAAAAGATACTCTGTGGCCTGAAAGAAAATCGCCGCTCCTTCACCCCCCTCAAAGCCACCACCACCCCAAATTAGGGTGCATTGAATATACAGCGAATTTAATAGTAATCGTGTTTTCTTAACATTTTGGAAATTAATTTTGTAATGACGCAAAAATTCAAAGGAATTTTCATGGCTGTATAGACAATTGAATACCCTTCTAAATGAGGTATCACTTGACCCCCTATTTCATTATAAAAAATTGATGGGGTGACTGTCACTTTGAGGAGGGTGGAAGAGGGGCATTTTTTATGTCACAGAGTGTCTTTTCGAAAACATGAATGTATGTATTTCAGGGTTCTTCTTGAATATGGCTAATGGGGTAGAAAATGAATTTATTCGTTACTTTAGGACCTCAATATATAAATTCATGATAATGTAATCCCACATTATGAAATTCCATAGCAAATTCACATCGTAGTTAGAAAATCAAACCGTAATATTACGATGTAAAATTCCATTGCAAATTATTCACGTTAAAGAATCAAACCGTAATATTACAATGTAAAACTCTAATGCAAATTTTTGTTGTGAAGTAATATAGCAATGTAAAGTTCCATCGTACAATTATGTCACAACGTAAAGTTACATCGAAGAAGTGCACAGAGTTATTCAGAGTAAATATCCAAGGTGGTATGCAAAATTCCACTAGATGGTAAATTCCCGTTAAAACGGGCGGTAATTAAATTGCCGCTAGTGGGAGCGGAAGAAATTCTCCCAGTGTGGAAAATAGAGACTAAAGTTTGTTTATCAGTCGCAGATTATTCCACAAGTGACTTTATGAACATCCTGTTCATATTTTCAATGAAATCAACATGCCATACCCATGACAGGTTTTAATGTCGGAAAATCTCCAATGCAAACTGGACATGAGAAATAATCAACTATCTGAACAAAAATGCAAATTTTCCCTTTCAGATTTTTTCTTTCAAGTTAGGTTATTTTCAATGTCTAGCGTGGCTTTTGCCGGGGAAGTAGTTGTTTTCTATTATATATTACAAAAAATAGCTTCTTTTCACGAAAAATGAGAAATAAAACTTTCTATGTTTTTATACCACTTCTATTTGTAACCAACGTTACTGCAGTTCCGTCCTATATGGACATTATTCTTTTCATTTCAAGTATCTGGATGAAAATGCAAATTTTAACTTTCAGATATTTTGTCTTAAGTTAAATAGGGCTCTTTCACAATATCTATCAGAATTAGTTCAATGTCCAGCGTGGCCTTTGCCGGTGAAGTAGTTGTTTTCTGTTAGATATTACAAAAAGTAACTTCAATTTATAGTAGATTTTTTCCATTTCCAAAGGAGTCATGTTTGGTTCAATCTGTTACAATCTGACGGTCTACAACAGTAGCAATATTTTGACTCGGACTTGGCATACTTTTTGTGCCACCAGAAAGAAAGTTAGGATTAGTCCCCACATAAGGGTAGTTTATTGTTGTGATTTTTCGAAAACCTGTGCTGTTTCAATGAAATATTCCCCCCCCCCCCCACCCCGGTCAGCAAAGTTTTTTAAATGATAACCTTAATAAACTACCCTTATGTGGAGACTAATTCCAAGTTAAAAAGTATATTCTGAACAATCATAATTTACCGTTTCAAAAAAATGTTAAGGTAGGGACAGTTTTTTGAAATATCACAGGAATAAACTACCTTTATGCACCAGCGGGCGGTAAAGTACACTTTACCGCCCGGTTCGCCGTACGTAAAGTGGCACTTTACCGACCGTGGGCGCATTATGGCCCGGCGGGCCTTAAAGTAGACAAAATTCTCAAATTGTCTATACTCACACATCATTTCATGCAATTCCTAACACGAATTAGAATCATTTCAGTTCAATAGAGCAATACTCTTTCTAACATTTGTTCATAATCGTTGGCAATTTTTTCGGTGATGATCTATTTATTTGAAATAGATTCTCCAATATAGCACTCAGCTATTATAGTTTCACATTCCTCATATTATGTTATCCTTAATTATTGTATGCATAACGTATATGAAACGTGTAGACCATTGCAATTCAAGTCAGTATTTGTGATTCGCTCTATAAAACCGCTAATGCATAAAAGTTTGTATGTATCACGTGCGTAAAATGCGTTTAAGGCCTTCGGCGTGTGATGGCCCTCGGCTAACGCCATCGGGCCATCATCCACGCCGAGGGCCATAAACGCCTACTTTACGCCCTTGATACATAAATAACTATTATGTGGGGACTGATCCCATTTTTTCCATAGTGGCACAAAGAGTATACACTGAAAAATCATGATTTTGTGTTTCAATGAAATATTTTTACTGGAAACCCTAGGTCAGCAAAGTTTTTGAAAAAATCACAAGAAAAATCTACCCCAATCTGGGGGTTGATCCAAATTGTTTTTATGGTGGCACAAAGAGTATATTCTGAACAATTATAATTTACTGTCACAAAAATATACCACCCTCATATGGGGGCTGATCCTATTTTTTCATAGTGGTACAGAGAGTTTACAATGAAAAATCATAATTTTCTGTTTCAATGAATTATCTTTACTGGAAACCCTAGGTCAGCAAAGTTTTTGAAAAAATCACAAGGAAAAACTACCCTTATCTGGGGACTAATCCAAGTTATTTTTATGGTTGCACAAAGAGTATTTATAATTTACTGTCACAAAAATAAACCACCCTCATATCGGGGTTGATCCCATGTTTTTTTCATGTTGGCACAATAAGGATATTTTGAATAGTCATAATTCACTGTTTCAATGGAATAACATCACTGGAAAACCTTGGCCAGCAAAGTTTTTCAAAAAATCCCAAGAATAAACTACCCTTATGTGGAGGCTGATCCAAATCGTTCCTATGGAGGCACAAAAAGAACGTTGTGGGAAATCCAGTCTACTGTTTCAATGAAATATCTTCACTGGAAACCCTCCGTCAGCGAAGTTTTTCGAAAAATCACAAGAATAAACTACCTCCAAATGAAGGTGAATTTGAATTTTGAATAGGGTTGCAATAAGGTTTTTCTTTATAGACATCTTTTTGGGATTATTATTTTTGTATTCGCAGTTAAAATCAGGAATCAACAAAATATATTCCAGTGTCCAAAGTATTTTTTTCCGATTACAAATGATAATTATACCAGTGCTGATGGAAAGAGGAGTAAAATATTGTTCGGATGAAGGGAAGAATAAATTGAAGTCAAAAAAATTGAGAAGGGTGGAACGGGGTGAACTATTAGGGGTTGAAAGTGATATTTAATGGTTTTTCGAGACTTGCAACGAAAGTTGACCTATCAAAAAAAGTTGGAGTGCAAAGTTGTTGATAATGAAAAGGTCTAGAACTTTTGCATTCAACATTTTTTCACATCACCCCAAATTTTCCGGGAAAATCAGAAAAACAAATTTTTCAATTTTTTATTTTTTATCTCGCGCCATAATTAATTTTTTTCGAGAAATTTGGTGGAGATATAACTCATCATGTTTCAAGTGAGCTGCAGTTTTTATGTGAGAGAATACAGATTTTTCTTTTTTTTTTTCGACAAATTCCGAAAAAGCGACTTTATTTTCAACTGAAAAGTTTCACCGATAAAGTTCAAGCTCTCCAGCTGTCAGTTTTTTCGTTGAAGCGTTTTCCTTCAGATAATGAAGTAAGAGAGTAGCACTGCTGAGGAAAAATTTTCTAGAAAACGCGAAAAACTTAAAAAATTGGTTTTCAAAAATTTTAAAAATGTTTCTTCTAAACTCATATTTATTTATTAAAATTATTGAAATTAACAGTTGAAACATTTCGACAATAAAAATTTCATGTTACCTTAATACGAACAAAAAATAAATAAGGACCTAAATAAGGATTTGAGTAAGATAGAAGGGCGAAAGGATGAGAACTTTTGGAGGTAAAAATGGTTTCTCACGATTTGCAGCAAAAATATTCTGAATTTGATGTTTCATTTGCAGTGAAATATTTATTTTCCTCGAACCTCTCTAAAATACATGGAAAGGGGCGGCTCTTAGTTAGGCTGATGCCAAAACGAATTTCAAACGCCTGAAATATGAAACGAGTGAACAGGCAAGGACCAGGTGGAGAATGTTGTAGTGGTTGAGAAAAAAAATATTTGAACTTGAAAACACTCGAAATAGTGAAATTGGGATGTAGTTTAGGGGTTGAAAACGGTTTTTTGCAATTTACATCGAAACGTGACTTCTTAGCGGAAAATATGCGAGAGAAAAGTTGTATAATAAAAAAATAGAAAACTTTTGTCCTCATTACTTTTCGATATAACCTCAAATTGGCAGTCAAATTGGTGAAAACCCGATTTTTTTAGTATTTAATTTTTTTTTCGCGTATGAATGACTTAATTTACATGAACATTTGTAGGAATATGTGTTTTTTTGTGTCGAATGGGCATGATTCTTCCGCAATTCAGAAGAGGACTAGTATTCGAATGATGCAAATTTTTCAAAAAAAAAGTGACCATTTTAATGTTTGAAATGTCTTCTTTTAAATGGTCCTTTTAAACAACTGGGACCCTATTCTCAAACCGTGTCATATTTTGTCGCATGCGCTCTTTGTCGAACGAAATCTGAATATTCTTATTCTCAAATGTCGCATTCGCAAATTTTTGATAGACAATTTGTAGAATGGTCAAAGGCAGTCGACAATTTATGTCGAATGCGAGAATTTCATAAGATGCGAAATTTGTATGTTGGGTCCAATAGTTTATAGTAAATGTCAAAAAAAAAAATTGATAATTTTTCAAAGATTTTTGTAGTGAGAGAATGGCATCTTTAGTAATAGCTTTAGAAAATTAGGAAAATCAGGAAATGTATCAGTGGCGTCGATAGAGATGAGTAATATACTGGAGTGCTTCTACATTCTCATATCTAAGAAAAAATTTATTTGAACGTTCAGATTAACTAAAGAATTCTCCGATAAAAGAGTCTCATTTTCTTTTTCTTGCATTACTTTTTTTAAAGTTGGATTTTGATTTTGGGTGCAATAATTTTTTTTTTGGCTTCACTTTCCATGTTTCTACTTTATTTATTTTGATGTATTAGAGAGTTATCGGACGCACACTTTAGGAAGAGCAGTATTAAAGTCGCCCTTATTTTGACATCTGCGCATGCGCTCATGTACCTTACCTTATATTTCCCTTATTAAGGATAGTGCCTGACTTTATTTATGCCTGCTTTAAGTTGGTCTTATTTTTCCCTTATTTTAATTATTCCGTCTAAACGTGACCACCCATCGCAGATTGTACATATTCTGTCATTAAAATATAATCTTATACCTGATATTTCTGAAAACCCCATTTGTTTTGTTGTATATTTGTCCTTTAATTACATGCATGTATTAATACATTGTAGATAAGAAAGGCGATGCAAACGTTTTGATATAAAGTAAATAAAAATGTCTATTCTAAAAGAAAGAATTAAACGTTTTCGGTTTACGTATGATGATGATGTGGTTTTATTGAGAGAAGTTGTTCCGCACTATTTTAATTCAAACCCAGAGAAACATCTGCTTCCAGTACAGTCTCCATCATTACCAATTTGTCATACAATATAGACTTGTTTTCAACTTCCAAGAAAGATTAGGAATAAGGTAAGTAATAAATAAGGGAAAACCAGATGATTACCGATAACAACTATTTTACAAAACAAATACGGTCATGCAGTATTTAAATAACGTCGTCTTTTGTTACTGCATTGCAGTATACGGAAGCTTCCGATAACTCTCTAAAATATTTCATTTCCAAAAGCAAACCTTATTTTATTATTCTTAACGTTTTACAAGAGAAAGGGCATAGAACACGATTCGATTTAATTCGACAAAATTTATCTCATGCGACATACAATGTCGATCCCGCTTGAGAATACCACATGCCAATGTTGTGCGACAATTTCCATCGACATATGTCGAATGCGACAAATCTCACTCGACATTCGAGAATAGGCCGCCTGAAATGATCACTTATAGACCTTCAGAATACAAACAACACCCAGGCAATTGTTCGTGAAAAGTAAAAATATTTTTTTCGAAAAATTTACATAAATCGAAATCATCTGAACTGCGAAAAAAATTATGATCATTTGACACTAAAAAAGGCATATTCCTACAGATTATCATGTGAATTGAATCATACATACTCGAGAAAAAAATTTAATTATGCAAAATCGGTTTTCCGCCATTTTGACGGGAAATTTGAGGTTATGTCGGAAAATCTTGAATACAGAAGTTGTAGATCTTTTCATTGTCAACAACTTTTTTCCAATATTTTTCTTGTATAATGCTTAATTCTCGATGCAAATTGTTAGAAAACATTTTTACCAGCAGAAGGTCACCTCCTTTCGCCCTTCTTATCATAATCAAATCCTTATTTCTGTCCTTGTTTATTCTTTGTAATTATTAAGGTGAAATGAAATTGATATTTTCGAAAGGGTTGAACAGTTAATTTCAATAATTTTATCAAAAACTCAAATATGAGCCTAGAACAAAAATTTAAAAAATAGATTTTTGAGAATTTATATTTTAATTTTTTCACGTTTTCTGGAAAAAATTTCCACAGTTGTGCTACTCTTTCATTACATAATCTAAAAGTAGATACTTCAACGAACATACTGGCGGCTGGCAAGCTTAAAAAGACGAACTTTATAGGTGAAACTTTTCATTTGAAAATGAGGTCGTTCTTGCGGAATTTATCGAAATAAAATGAAAAATATGTATTCCGCTACAAAAAAATTTCAGCTTACTTCAAACATAATAGTCAAGTTATTTCCACCAAATTTCATAAAAAATATCAATTTTTAAGCAAAATATAAATTAATATCTAAAAAATAGGTTTTTCCGATTTTCCCGAGTTTGAGGTTATGTGAAAAGTGTTGTGAACAAAAGTTACAGACCTTTTTATCATCAACAACTCTGCTTGGACATGGTAAGTTATATTTCCACCAAATCTCGTGAAAAAAAAAAAAAAATCTGGAGCGAGAAAAAATTTATATCTGAAAAATTGTTTTTTCCTACTTTCCCGGAAAATTTGAGATAATGTGAAAAAAATTGAGTACAAAAGTTCTAGACCTTTTCATTATCAACAACTTTGCCATTTAACTTTTTCCGCTAGGAGGTCAACTTTTGTTGCAATTTTCGAAAAACCGTGAAATATTGCTTTCAACCCCTAAAAAGTCACCCGTTCCACCCTTCTCCATTTTTCCTACTACAATTTATTTTTCCCGTCATTCGAACAATATTTGGCTTCTTTTCCAGTAGATCTCATGCTGTTGATAAATTTTTTATCTCAAAAATGCATCAGCACCAATCTAAATATGAAGCTGACCCCTCGTAGAGACATGCACAGTACTTTAGACATTTACATGCTCTTTCTGAACTAACTACAGAATGCTATTATCACATTGGAAATGCTCGTCAGGTACTTGGTGTGGATGAATCAGAGCTCACTTTGTTTCCAAATCATCGCGGAAATGGATGGACTAAGATTAGAAGGCACCTGAGTATTTCGTGAATTCTAAAGCTTTGTTATAGAGCTGGGGAATAGTAGTATGGTGTACGAGGGACGCATTCACTAATCATTCAAATTATAGTTGAAGATATCTATTTACTATTTCCTAGAAATCGAGAAATAACAGGCTTCTTTATCAAATCGAAGAAATATTGTAGTTAATAATTCTTGAATGGGTTGAACAATGCCGAAACAGTTTTCATTGAGTGGTTGGTTTTCCTCAGAAGGTTATAAGAAATAGTAAGTTAAGATAATTCCGGATTTAATTCGTTATTTCAAACATTTCCAGAAATATTTCATCTTAATACAGTGTGTCCTACTTTGAGCAAAAAATCCTCGCATGCTAATAGGAATGAAACAATATGAGTTTTTTTTGAGGTTCGCGTGATAGTACTCAGAAATACTCACCTATCTTCATGTTGATGGAACATTCTTATATCTATTTTCCACGGCTAACTATGATCAATTGGAAAGTGGAAAATTGAGAAAAACATAAAAGGGATTTTATATCACAAGACTAACAGCAAATTCTGATTCAGACTACCCTAAAAACCCCAAATCTCAATACCCTGATCATTTGAATATACAGAGTATCATCTGTAGCTGGCAACTCTTATTTATTTGAAACGTTTAGGTTATTTCGAAATAATATATGTTGTTAAATAAGTAGTTTGTGGTAAATTTGTTCGAAATTTTTCAATATTGTAGAACTTGTGGTGTCGATCAAATGTCTCCATTGCGCCAAAGCTCTGAATTCAATGGTTTAAATTATACAGGGTGCTTAGTTACCTTTTCCAAAATTTCAAATGGACAATGTGAAGACATTTTTTCGAGTATATAAACTAACCAGTTTCATGGTTGAGAATCTATCATCAATCTGACCGATACAAATCCATTATAGAATAAACTAATTCATGCACATACCCACGATATACAGGGTGATTACAATGCCAGTGTTACTTAGTGATTTCTCAAAAAATTGAGAAGTGGAATTTCATTCATATCCAGATATTTCGGAGCACACACAAAATAAATTCAATTGATGATGTTAGCATCTCTTGAATTTTTTTTGTTTGTAAAATTTTGTTTTTACGAAACTCCCAGGTTTTCAGAGAAAACCCCTCAAAAGCATGGCTTGTGCGAGCAAGGGAGATCCGGGACCTACAGTTTAAATAAAAGTGGAATCCGAACCACTTCAGCTCAGTGATACACGACCGGGGATCGAACCCGGACCGTCAGGGTGGAAGCCAAACGCTCTAACACCTCGACCACTTCACTTCAGACTGACATATCATATACCTAATTCTTATGAAGCCTCACCTGTCCTGCTTGTTGATATATCCAAATGCCTGGAATTCTGGATAACTTGGTGACAAATTGATCGTTTATGATGAAAGTTCACTCTGCAGATACACAAAACATACAGGGTCTGTTGAAAGTAGTCACCTTTGCTGATGATTTCTATGATGCATTTCGATAAACACGTTCTTTCGATACAAATCTTCTCAAATATTTTGAAGAATTAACTTTGGAATATTTTGAATAATAAGTGTAAATCTATATTTACTACTAATAGCAGAACTTGAGTGATAAAGGTGGAATATTGCAAAAAATTTAATGAAAACGTGGTATTACAATATATAATAGGTTACGAATTATAATAAAATTTTATCACAATAGACATTTCATACCTATACAGAGTGTATTACATTGGCGTAACAACAACCTATTTCATTATTCCTCAGAAAATTATAGATAATTTATTTTCAGTTTCTGGATGAATTCATATGGAATTTCAGAACCAATCATAATCGCCTCCTCACCAATGACTAGCAAAATTGCCAATTCGTAAAACTTCGCACTTCAATGGGGTAATTTTTTTAAGGACGAGGCTAGAGTCCCGAACGCGGGATCGCTTGAAAAAGTAGAAATCCCGAAGAAGTGTGGCTTATTCACACCGTTCGGGACTTCTCGAAAATAATCGCAATCCCGACTGTGAGACCACTGTTACTAGAGCTTGATTTTCCGACTAGGCTCCTCCCACCACCACAGTAAGGGCAGGAAGACAGCCGCATTCACACGGACTTAAAAATTTGTAGTTCATTAGCCAATATAACCTGACCTGACTTACCTTACGTATACAGAATAACCATGCAAAATTTGGTGTTTTTCACTTTGGCCTCCGGTGGCGAATTTACACTCGAACCCAACCGGGCAAGCTAACACAGAACATAGTCACTAAGCCACACCTCTTCGAGATTTTTACTTTTTTAAGCGAATCCCGTATTCGGGACTCTAGACACTTTCTTATCTAAAATATGTTGTAGAACTTATGCTGTTTAAGCTATTGCACATTCGCTACAAATTCAACAGTTTAATATAATCTCCCTGAATACAGGAAGGAACATATGTTTCGTAGCCAGTTGTGAAACATATAAGACCCAGATACAGGGTGTTACACAACTTAATTGCTCAACCACATATGTAATGCTAAATGGGTCGATTGCTGTCAAACATGTAAGAAAGTCCTACAAAAACGAGTTAACTTTCCTATAATTGAATATGATGAAAAGTGAACAACTTGAAAGAAACGTACTGACAACACAACAAAGAACACAGATAAAATTCTTCAATCCAAAATAAACATATTCTAGAATACAATTGTCCGAGCCCTCGGGCGGCTCCTGGATGACTGCTTAAAACAACATGCACCCCCTAAGGTTGAGGCCCGGAAGGATGAACTCCCCAGCACTCGTACGTACTCGAAAGCTCACCCCCCCTATCCGCCATCCCCGCTCGTTAAAGCGGTTCCTCATCCTGATGACTGGCGATCAGCAGAATAAAATCTGACCGTTTGATATGGAGTGCCCAGCCAATTCTCGGCTTGAAGCTCCCTTATATCTGACATGAGTTGACTTTTAAATAATGACTTTACTTTACTGTGCATGGTGCCCCCCTGAAACTGGCTGAAGGCCTGAAAAAACTCTCGGCTGAGGGCCGAGTGCTGTGTGCTGAGTTAACTGAAATTGAAATTACTACTTGGTCGGTTCTTCGTGGTATTTGAAACATAAAAGCATGATTAATCGTGATTTGGTGCCTGTTGAAGTAGACGTTGGCGTCGCCGAAGGTCTCGCCTCCGCCGTACTTCTTCAGGGGTGTCGTTGTCTCCTTGGTTTACTGGACGTCTGTATTTGTCTCTGTCTCTGTCGTCTTGCTCACGTCTGTTCTCGTGGAGCTCCGTGAGCAGCAGGTTTGTGTGGGTCTCTACTCTGTCTAGAGTAGTCCCCACATGTTGTCTGATCAGTCTGTCGATATAGTCCGGGTGGATGTCTAAGTCTCGATATATGAACCTGTTGGGCATATATTGTGGTGCGTCTGTTGCCATCCTCAGGCAGACGTTGAAGAAGGCCTGTATCCTCTGCCTATAACTGTTCGCGCACTGCCCCCAAGCAGTGGATGCGTACAGTATGATAGGCAGAAAAATTGTCTTGATGAGGCGTAGTTTCAACTCGAGTGCCATGTTGCTCCTACGTCCGATGAGTGGGTACAGCTTACGCCTTTTGCTATAGCTAATCTGTGGGAGACGTGCCTCTGAAACGTGAGTTTCTTGTCCAGGGTTACTCCTAGGTAAACGGCTTCGTCTACCCATGGAATTCTCTCGTCGTTCATAGTAACATGGCCCTCGGGTGTCCTACGTCGCCTCGTGAACAGTATGGCCTTGCTTTTGTCTGCATTGATTCCGATCTTCCAACGATTGAATCACGGTTCCAGCTTGTTTATCTGAAGTTGCAGCTTCGATGTTACTCCTCTCTCATGAGATGACTCAGCAAAGATTGCCGTGTCATCTTCATAAAGAGCAAGTTTGGTCATGGGGTTGTCCGACATAGGCATGTCTGCAGTGTAGATCGAAAACAGGTGTGGCGACAGTACTGCTCCCTGTGGTACTCCTGCTTCTAGCCTCCTCCGCGAGGAGAGAGCATTTCCGACTTTGCATCGGTAATGTCTACCCCTTAGGAAGGAGTCTATCAGCTTGACCATTGGTATGGAGTATCCGGCATCAACCTATTTTGTGATCAGCCCATCTTGCCAAACTCTATCGAAGGCCTTGGAGACGTCAAGGAAGACTGCTCCTGTAAGATGTCCTCTTCTCGTGCGGTTCCAGCTCTGGATGGTGGCGTCCACTATCCGGGTGACCTGGAGTTCTGTTGAGTGTTCCTGTCTGAAGCCGAATTGCTCATCTGGTAGGATGTTCAATTCTTCAGACATTGTCTCAAGTCGAGTCCTGATCACCCTTTCTGCGACCTTACTCATGGCAGGTGTTAGGCTGATGGTGCGGTGGTTTTGCGGGAACGTGTGGTTCTTGTTGGGCTTCGGAATCATGATGACCGTAGCTTCTTTCCAGCTGGGTGGAAAGTGTCTAAGTCTGAGTACAGCGTTTATGATGTTTGTCAGGGCTGCTAGTCCTTTCCTAGGTAAGGTTTTTAGTGCCCTGACTGGTATGTCGTCTGGGCCCGGTGCTTACCTGGTCTTGGCGTGTCTAAGTATGGCCTTGATTTCCTCTGGAGATGTCGGCTCTAGAAGAATGTCTGAGTCGTCAGTCCTTCTGATCCGTTGGATCGTGTGGTCTACGTGCGTTTCCGTGTCCTCGACCTCATCGGTGTAATCGACCTCGTTATTTTATTTCGATTTAATCAAGATAAAATGTGGAAATGATTATTAATAATAAAGAATAGACTGCTTGGTAGCATCATATAGTATGTCAATAAAATTAACTTTTCTTGTAATTAAGCCTACTAAAATTATCGAAATGAAATGTCGATTATCCGACATGGCACCGATTGAAACGAATTTTTGTGATAAATATCGCAGTTTTCCAACATCCAAATTGCAACGAAGTTTCAGAGACCGACAGATATTCAGTGTGTAACCAAATAAGTGCAAAATTTTTAGGAGGTTAATCCTTGTCGAAAATCAAACATTTCTCTAATTCCTGTGTTGTGTCCGTAGAAGCAATAATTTCCTGATGAAAAAATAAAATACAGTATCGTGCAAGAAAGGATCTTCTGTAAATAAAATTGAAAAAAATCTAGTAGGTGGCTGTCACATTTTGTGACAACGTGTGACTTCTGTCGCCTTTTTTAATTAATTCCGCTTGTTTCATTCAGTGAAATTTATTTCTTTGTCATGCCGTTATACTGCCCAAGAATATGCGCATATGCACAACATTTATGGTGAATGTGGAGGTAGTGTTACTGCTGCAGCAGCGCTTCATGCAGAACGATATCCGATTGGACAATGCCGCTCAAAGATGTCGTCTCTGCGTACGAGTGTGTAACGCTCTTTTGTCGTTACAAGTAACTTTTACACCCGAGTCCAGGTTACGGATTTTCCCGGGCGCCACCTCTGTTCATAGTGGGAATGGCCACTTGCTCCGGGCAGCCTCAGTAGAGTAAATAATACTCCAGGGGTCACTACTGTATTGACCAAAAACTCTGTGGCCAGTAAGGCAGACTTTACTTGCCGTTCCTGGGTTCGATTCCTGGGTACCTGCTCCTCTTAGTTGGAATATTCGCAAAGCACTTATTAATTGGGAGAAAGAAATAATCCATATAAATATAATGAAACAGTAATGAGAATACCATGCGTTTATTATTATTATTGCCTAAGAGGAAACGGTTATGGGGAATATACACTCGGCAAACAAAATATCACCTATTCTAAATACTAAAGCGGAAGCAACAACGGGAAAATAAAATAAGCGATTAATGGCGGAATAAGCGGAATGAAACGGATCAACGGGGGTGACAGCAAGCGATGTGCAGGTTACAACCGGCAAAAAGCTCTAAGTTCAACGTCAAAGTTCTACAATGGGGCTTGCAATTCTCAGTTCAAGCTATTCACGGTTTATGCACGGATGACGTAGTCTGGTACCTCTATAAAAAGATGTTACAGCCACATTGCTTTCAATGACCCTGTATAAAAAATGTAGCCTTCGACTATCAGTCGAAGATGTTACAGGCACATTGCTTCCACCGACAGTGGCTCACTCGGTATGGGGAATCTAGCTTGCGACTATCAATGAAAGTTGTTAAAGGCACATTGCATCCATTGACAGTAGCTCACTCGGTATAGAGAATCTAGTTTGCGACTATCAGTAGAAGATGTTACAGGCACATTGCATCCACTGACAGTGGCTCACTCGGAATGGGGGAATCTGGTTTGCGACTATCAATTAAAGATGTTACTGGCACATTGCATCCATTGACAGCTCACCCGGTATAGAGAATCTAGTTTGCGACTATCAGTGGAAGATGTTACAGGCACATTGCATCCACTGACAGCGGCTCACTCGGTATGCGGGAATCTGGTTTGCGACTATCAATGAAAGATGTTACAGGCACATTGCATTCATTGACAGTGGCTCACCCTGTACTCTGAGAACTGCTCACCCTTCTTAGCTCACCAATATGTTCCTTCGGCGGCACTCTGCTCGACTCGTTGGCTTCTGGTCACTCACCTCTCGGAATCGGCGTGGTGTCTTCAGTCGCGATGGCTTCACTACTCAATCCTCCAGTCGACTTCTGTCTAGAGCTCACCCAGCCCAAAGAATATCTACAATACTGAACAAGAAGCGACACTCTTGTCGGCGCCTTTGATGTTCGGAGAGTAATTTTTGATGACCTCCGCCATTTTGTTAGGGTGCTAAAGGCCGGGCCACAGAAAAAAATTCATTATTGAACGACAGAAGCTGCTTCCGCGAACCGTAGGTAGCGTTGCGAAATGAAAAGAAATATATTTGGTATGATTTAAGATTAGCTGATTTATTTATTTAATTTTCATACGAGAAAGGGTTGAAATTTTTCAAGCACAGAAGTTGTTAAAAATTACTTAAATAATAATACAACCACAGAACAAAGCTATGTCATAGCACAGAACATAATAATTCTGACAGTTGACAATGGCAACAATGAATCAGCTGAATCGACATAACCTTGTTAATGATCAACTGTTCATCAACATCCGCCATTTTGCCAGTAAACATGCGCACTAGAAACCGATTTTCCCCCACCACTGCTACTGTCGCTTCTTGTTCAGTATTGTAGATATACTTTGCCTAGCCATCCCTTCCATCGGCCCCTTTCAGACTTGCGCGAAACGATTTTGGGACTTAAAATAATTTCTACTTACTCTGTGACGTAGGCGGCTGGACTGGCTCTGCACGGCGTGATGATCAGACTGCTCTCAACGGAACGACTAACTCTGTCGCTGTGAATTCCGTTCAGGTAGCCGTGGAGATTCGAATCGAGGCGGAGGGGGCTGATGTCGCGCGCTCAGTGAGCTTCAGAAGCGCGTATATACAGGGGGTTCTATTTACACAAGGATAGTTCACGGATTTTACTCGAAAATGAATGACATTTTTATGAATACTGATAACGGAGATAGAATTACAAGATAATTGTTGCTTCTGCCTGTCTTACAAAACTGGGGAATTTAGTAACTTCGTTACAAGTGGATGGAAAATAACATTTCTGTAATATTATTCAGTGCGATGTTGAATAATCGTTATTGTGGGTTATAGTGTATGTTGATTCAATAAAACGTTGAAATAGTGTTTACTTCTTTACATCTCATTGAATGCTTCTGAGCAGTTGATTCGTTATTACTCATAATAATTCAATAATTTCATTTTGATAGGATAAAAATAAAAGACATTACTAACAAAGTGAAATTTGTCCAGCTGTGTGCACGTTCCAATGTAATTGAATGAAGAAAAGTTGTATTTCGTGCAGAAATTTATTTATAAAATCATAGCAGAGCGCTTTCGACTATAAAGTCATCATCAGTGCGTACCTGTAAGTAAGTGACATCGAATTGAATTTAAGAAATTTTGATAAAAATAATTTTGAAAATTGAAAAGTTACTTACTCGTCAGGTGTACAAGAGCCAGACCATAAAAATATCATGTGTCCAGAGGACCATGTAAAATTTAAAAACGGGACATCATATTAATAACATTTTAAAAAAGTCCTTATTCCAGGATTCACCTGGATAAAAGTTTCAACAGGCAGAGTAACACATGTCTGTTGGAGCTTAGTCTACTGTTAAACTGAATGAATGAAATTTACATTGTGTCAAAAGTTGACAATGACAATGACGTTTGGCTTAGAACATTAACTTCTAGAAACCCTGATCTGTGTTTTGAAAATTGAATAATGACCAAATTGATCTGTAAATCTATTTATAGTTATGTTAATCTAAACCTAAGGAATTGTGACAAACCGGAAGAAAAGTCTAATGAGAACCTCAACCCGATGTGCACAGAACCAGATTCAAGAAACAGTCCCTCGGGAATTTGTGTCCCGTTTTTAAAATTTACATGGTCCTCTGGACACATGATATTTTTATGGTCTGGCTCTTGTACACCTGACGAGTAAGTAACTTTTCAATTTTCAAAATTATTTTTATCAAAATTTCTTAAATTCAATTCGATGTCACTTACTTACAGGTACGCACTGATGATGACTTTATAGTCGAAAGCGCTCTGCTATGATTTTATAAATAAATTTCTGCACGAAATACAACTTTTCTTCATTCAATTACTAACAAAGTCTAATGGAGTTGATTTTAGCTCAGAATAACATCACACTCTAATATAATCGAAATTCTACTCCTTCCAAGAATAATTATCGTATGTTATATACCATGGTAGAGTCTGGACAAAATGTGTATTTTTTTCAAACAATAATGTCAAACTGTTGTTAAAAAAAAAATTGGTGAAACTCAAATCTGGCATCTAACCCTCATTTCTTGAAAAATTGTATCGTTTTCTGAAAAATTGTTCTGTACGTCTGAAAGCATCACTCATCAGTAATCTTCAGCAGCAAAGATATTTGAATTGGTCTCAATTTGTAGACATGGCACTCAGAAATCCAAGGTGAGGTGGTGATTTTCCAGAAATTAAAAAAATGTTCATTATATCGAAAACGGTGAGATTTTTACCAAGTTGATATTCCGATATTCTGAACAGTTATGACCTGGTTTATCACCAGTTTCAATATTGTACAAGGTTTACCGGACACCCTGTATAAATATTTCGAAAACCTTCCTAGAATATGAATTTTGAAGTGTTGCAATTGAACATTTGTGAGGGCGGACATCTGTAGTTCCAGGAATGTTGCAAGAACATATCCGAGACTTTGAGTGAAATGTTTCGTCATTGACGAATATTCCTGAAACCAAAAATTTTTTAGTGGGTTCCGAACTTGTATCATGAATGAATATTTTTGATTTGAAGTCAAACATTTTTTTCCTCTATAACTAAATAATATCAACAAGTAACGTGCTGGGATTGAATCTGCTACAATAATTCATCCTTCACTTTCAGCTCGAATTTGCCCTTGGTTACTGGACTACCAACCATATCCAAACACAGAAGTGTTACCACCATCTGGTCGACATCGAATGCATTTCGTGTACGGCGCGGCGTAACAAGTCGAAAAACACTCTGTTGCATCCCTAATAGACCGAATAGCTCCGGTCGGTTTTTTGCATTTAATTAAAACAATTCGCAATTACAAGTGCATGACTGGCGAGCTGATGATGCCGCACCCTGCCGCAGTTGTTATTGAATGCGATGAAACATCGACCGTTGCCGTTACACTCGACGATACTGTGTTCATCGAACGGGGTCATACAGGCCATGGAATTTGTGGAAAATAGTTTCAGCTCCATGACGGATGCCAGGTTTTTGTAATCAACAAGTTATGTTGGAATATCATTTAATATGAAATAACTAGTGGAATGATTAGCATCGATGTTACCATGTATGAAATAGAGATGTAGCCGAAAATGAGTGGAATGTCCTCCTTCCATTTTAAAGAGTTTCATTTGTTTGCTTATTATCCCCACCACGTATTCAATTCGATGGGACAGTATTCGGTAAAAGTTAAGAAAACGGTGACCTCACCGATTTTGAAGAAAGTTAACAATAAAAACACGATAGCAAACGCAATTTTGATGCGGAAACTATAACTTTGGAAAATATGACTTTTCAAGTACCAAAAAAGAAGTGTCTTTATTCAAGGCGGAGTTCAGTCAGTGACTGCTATGACACTCAACCTGAAATTACTAAAATAAATTCTTAGCTGATGTAAAAAATGTAGACTACCATGCTTGTACTAGAATAACTAAGAGCAAAAGAAGAAAAAAAAATCAAGAATGAAGAGTCTTGGTTAACAAATATATATATTTTTCCTTTTTCCTTTTTCTTTTTTTAGAGTATCAAAATTGGAATGTCGAATTGAGCATAACTAACAAATGAAAAAAATTCAACAAATGAAGTATCAAAATATTTGATACCTACTGCATATCAAGCAGGTACTTTTTGTAGAGAGTCCTGAAATACTACCAGTGATTTCTCTTTAATATGATTTGGAATTGAGTGAGCGAAGGAGCTGCGTAAGAGAAAGACTTTTTGAAAAAGGCCGACGAGTGCTGAGTGCTGGGGTATGTTAAGAAGGTGTTTGGTCTTAGTTCTGGATTATGAATGGAGGATCGTTGTCTCAGACATTTTTTTAAACACAGAAGTGGTAACAATTTTGTAGATTTGACAAGCCAAGTGATGTTTCCTTCTCATTTCCATTTTCAACCATTTTAAAGATTTGATCTTCACGGAAACGTGATCTCTTCTTGACAGGTTGAAAATGAACCTGATGCAGCAATTCTGCACCTTCTGATTTTTTTTACTATAGGTCTGGTCCAAACAAGGTCCATACATGACATCACCGTAATTAAAGTGGGATAAAACTAACGAGTCACATAGGAGAATTCTGAGCTCTGTACTCAAAATATCACGATTTAGGAATAGTCTTTTCAGTGCACAATACGTTTTCTTCAAAAAATTATTTACTTGTGAGCTGAAATTCTGTTTTTCGTCCAAAACTACAATTTTCCTCTATCTCCCAGCTAACAACACATTTATCCATCTATTATTGTAACTATTTTCCTCTCAAATAACATTCAAAAATTCAAAAAGGCACAAATATTTTTTATTATGAATTTTTCTATACACACAAACGTCGAACTTCAATCATGAAACATCGTAGGTGGTTGAGATATCTGTGCTTGAGTTCTCATACAGCGTTGCCAAATGACCTGAGATTATTCAGAATTTATCAAACGTTAGTTCACAGTAAAGGAAATTTTTGTGCGGAATCGTAAAAGATCATGAACAAAAAAGGAAATACGCATGAGCTGCTTTGCAAACTGTCGACCGAGTAAAATATCAAGAGAATAGGCTCAATGAAAATGCGCATGCGTTGTTTGGCCAAGTGCAAGGCCCTTGCAATTTCAATATGAAATCAGACTTAGGCTTCCTATATGAAGAACAAGAAAATGAACAATGTGAAAAAGGGATTGTGCATGTGCTCGACCGACATTTCGCAACAGACTTGAGCTTCCTTCATGAAGATCAATGGAATCTTGGCCTACTTTGGCGAAATATCGGAAATGCACGCGCTACGCGCGCTCTCATTTACCAACTGTTGGCCGATTGCAAAGCGTTTGCACATTTTTTTAAAAATCACAACCGACTTAAGCTTCTTACATGAAGATTTAAAAAATGGACAAACGGGAAATGCGCATGCGCCTGGCCAACATTTTGCAAATCCTTGCGCGTGGATTTGCAAAATGTCGGCTGAGCGCGCCCTACGCGCGCGCTTTTCTGCCAATATCAATGCCTTTGCAATCTTCATATGATGTAATCGCCGGAGTTTCGCCGCTCGCTACACAAGAACTATAATGCATAGGCGAGCTCCAAAAAAGTGGTACATCGCCAGCATTTCGCCAAAATGGGACTTATCGCGTAGTTGTCACTATTTTGGAGCTTGACTGTGCATTATAATCCTTGTGTAAGGAACGGTGAAACTCTGGCGAGTCGCTGGCGATTGACTATGCATACGGCTGTTAGTCTTCCCATATGATTATCAAGAAAATGTACATGAAAAAAATTACGCATGCGCTCGGCCGACATTTTGCCGAGCGCATGCGCATTTGAACAACATCTGTGAACGTGATCTTTATTCCGAAACCTTGCCGAAACTCATACGACCAGGCCAAGGATTGCAGATCAATAAGCCAAAAGTACTAGAAAAACTGATAGACAGGGACATACGGGAGACAGCTCTCATAGACCGGCCATTACATAATAAACCAGCATGCCTATCTAATAGGAAAATCGTGCGAGACGGCCTTGCACCAATTGGTGTAAAGGCTGGAGGACTCTGGCTAAAAAAGAAATAGCACTATGCACTTTTCTAGACATCGAGGGAGCCTTTGACATTACATCCTTCGAAAGTATGGTCTCAGCGGCCAGGAGGAGAAGCCTTGATGAAACCACCTGCAGGTGGATGAAGTCAATGCTCCTTAATCGACAGGCCCATACCAACATGTTTGAAGAAAATTGCCAGAGGAACCCCACAGGAAGGGATACTATCCCCCCTACTGTGGGACATGGTAGTAGACGAACTTCCGGAATCTTTAAACAATCAGGGATACTACTCCCAAGGTTATGCGGACGACATAGTAGTCCTCGTACAGAGAAAGTATGCCCAAATAACCTCTGAGCTAATACAAAATGTACTGAAGACCGTAGAGGAATGGTGCAAAAGAGAAGGACTGAGGGCAAACCCTAGCAAAACCATACTCATTCCCTTCACACGCAAAAGGATTCAGGGAGACTTGAAGTCACCTAAATTTTTTGTTTAACGCAACACTACAAGTTGCTGATCATGTCAAATCTTTAGGGCTGTTCTTGGACAAGAAACCAACCTGGAACATGCATCTACAACATGTAGTTAACAAAACCAAAGCATCGTTCATGATGTGCAGAAGAGCTTTTGGAAAAACATGGGGACTGAAACCGAAAGTCATGCACTGGCTTGACACCGCGATCATAAGACCCAGAATTACCTATCGATCACTTTTGTGGTGGACCAAGGTGAAACAGAGACAGTCGAAAACCAACCTTGGTGAAATACAGAGGCTCGCCTGTCCGTGTATCACGAGTGGTATGAATAGCACTCCAATCGCTGCTATGGAAATTATCCTGAACCTTCCACCTTCAGACATAACAGTCATATGGGAGGCGAGGATGAGTGCATACAGACTTAAATAAACAGGTAATTGGATAACCCAACCACAAACTGGACACACCAAAATCATCCATGAAGTCAACATTAACGAACTGGAAATGATATCAGACTACATGCTACCACAATAGTCGTACGAAAAACCATTCAAAACACTGTTCAAGTGAAACGAATGGGAATGGGGTAGAATCACTATCATCTGGAAACATTATCTGGTACACAGATGGTTCAAAAATAGATGAAGGAACAGGAGCAGGAATATACGGGGTGTGGCCAGAAAGGAACGTAATAGTCCCTCTTGGTAACAACACCACAGTATTCCAAGCAGAGACACATGCCATAAGGACATGCATATAGATGAATATAGACCGTGGGTAAGAAAGAAAACACATCTACATTCTATCTGACAGCCAGAGCGCTATAAAAGCTCCGAACGCAATACAGATAAAGTCTAAGCAAGTCTGGGAATGTCTTCAGAGCCTCAATGAACTGTCAGAACGCAACAAGATTGCCCGGACATAGGGAAATTGAAGGCAATGAAAAAGCAGACCAACTTGCAGAGGAAGCATCTGAATCACCATTCACAAGTCCAGAACCAGAGTTTGGAATTAGCAAAACCCGATGCGGAAACCTAATCAATGAGTGGATGAAATCCAAACAACAAACGTATTGGGACCAAATCGAAGGGCATCGACACAACACAGCAACGGTGAGGCACCTGAGCCAAACACTGACGGCTGACACACTCAAGATACGCACGATCACCAGCTTACTAACCGGACACTGCGGCCTCAGGAAACACCTACACACCATGGGAATAAATAGAGAAACAGTGGACGGTGGACTCTTTGGTGACGAGGAGGAAACAGCTTATAACATCATCTTCGAATGCGACGCGCTGCTCAACAAGCGCGATAGAATATTCGGACAGATCAACCTAGAAACAGGCAGGAATCCGAAACACCTATTAAATAGACTACTGAACCTGGTGAAGAACACAGGCCCATTTAACTAGGAACCACTGACGACAGAACAATACAATAGACCCCAGCTGGTCTCAGTGTAAGGAAAACCTCAAGATAAACCCGGTATCTCGCTCATCAGCCTTCAACCAACCAACCAACCCATTGCATTCTATCTTTAATTTTAGATTTCGGTATTGGAAACTCATCAATTCCAATTTGCTTGAGAGCATCTAGAGTAAAACTTGAATACAATGAAGATGTTGATTTTGAAAACATGAGCAAGATGTTCATAAAATCAGATGTGGAATCATCTGCGACTGAAAGACAAATTCAAGTCGTTATTTTCCATCTCTCTTGGAAGGGATTCATGTTAAAGAAGTTGATTTATTTTAATCGTAGTTTATTCATTTCCAGAGGAGTCCTGTTTGATTCAATTTCCAATTTAGAATGTTTTCCTTTTCAGAAATTACCTGTTTCATATTTTGCACTTTCAGTCTATTCAAACTGTGAGGTTTTTTCTATGTAGTCTCATTTGCAAATCATGCAGAACAGCCCTTCTGCAGAAAACCAATGCTGATTTTTAATTGCTCACATGACTGATAAGGTGAATATGGAATAGGTTAGTTTGTATAAATAAAACCGATTAAAAGTTACACAAAATACGTTTTTGCTTTAGAATTCGTCGCATATAAATGCTGCCCATGATACTTTTTACCTTTGGAACTATCATCATAGTATGAATAGGATATTAGGACAGATTTCCCTCATGCTCGTGTTGATTGCAAATTAACCATAAATCACTTGTATTCTCACAATAGGAAAACTCATTAACAGTAGTTTCAAGATGAAATTATTTGATATCCTGAACTGTGCCATTGTCCTTGTCCTTGTGATGGATCGGAGTCGCAACTGGATACACTCTCGCGAATTCTCACGGAAGGTATTATTTCACGATTATCCATGTGAAGTGTGTGATACGAGAAACTCAAGTTTCTTGAGTCATGCGTTACACCGCACTAATTATCCGCATGACAAAATTGCATTATGGGAAAATTACATCGATGTTGAGTTAAATGGAGGGAAATTCACGAGTGGCTCCTGGGGAGAACATATGGAAAATTCGATTTTCCATATTTTAACGCGAGCCGTGTTCACCTAATCATTGATTAATAAAACCTGGCTTCGGAATACCAAAGGCTTGAGTATTGCAGATGGATAAAGTGTTAAAATGAGGTCATAATCTTGTCAGAAAAAATTGAGATTTCAACAGATTTTTCCACACAAGCCACAAAAACCTACATCGCCACTAGACCGAAAAACATAATGGCTTGAGTGTAGCAAATGTAAAGGTTGATTTTGTCGTCGGAAAACTCAATGGAAATTCTTTTTGATTTTTTCATATGTTCTCCCCAGGAGCCACTCGTAAATTTCTCTCCATTTTAATCAATATCGATGTACTTTTCAACCATTTTCGAGGCTCGTTTGCAAAAATGGGGCACCTAAATCTGTCACTATCTGACGGTTTATGATTTGAAAATGCGTGAATTATCAGCCATCCTAACCTGACCTGACTAACCTTGCGCAGAAAGAATAAACGTAGAAAATTGTAGGCGATCTAACAACTTTTCATCCAAAATTGAAAATAACACCATTTTATTGGTCGAAGAGCTTATTTGCTGTGTGGTCAATGAAAGGCCCAGCTGAATGTGGCGCTGCCTAAACGTGACCTTAAGCGAAAAGTGTTGAATAGAAAAGTTGTGGATGATGACAAATTCAAGAAATTTTGTATTTAACACTTTCCGGCGTAACCTCAAATTAACTGTCAAAATAGCGAAAAAATGATTTTTCAGTAATACATTTTTTTAGCGAGAGTATAGATAATTCAATTCAGATGAAATTTGTCCTTTTTGCTGTCGAATGAGCATGCTTTTCTCGCAATTCAGAACACTACTAGTTTTCGAATAATGGTTCTGGTGTTTTTTTGTATTTCGTAGTTTTGTAAGTGATCGTTTCAATCATTGAAATGTCTTCTTTCAAGTGGTCTATGTAGCTTATTGATCGTTAAATCTCTCTAAATCATGATATTCTTAATATATTCATTGGAGTTGTAGAAAAGAATGAAAATGATATTATAAAATGTATTTCTTAGTGTTTATGAATTCTAATATTTTATTCGGAATTATTCAAAATAAACTACTTTTTGTTATAAAAATAATGAAGAAAGTAGGAAATCATTGAAAGTATTTAAATTCAGAGAAATATTTTTTTCCAATTTTAAGCGGTATAACGATCAATAAACCACCTCTAGTTACATAGACTATTTTACTGTAGTCATTTCAACAATTACAATGACCTTAGAAATACTTAGAAACCAACTAAAATAAAATTGAGAATAAGTGTAAAAAACATTGGTTTATACAGATGAATAAAATAAAATAAGAAATTAAAATGAACCAATCAAATTGCAGCTTTTCTGACAACGACTTTTGTGTTTTTTGCAAGTTCTATGAATTTCACTTTTTCATTTTGACAGATACCAAAAATATAGCATCCACACTATTTGAAAATTCTATATTGAAGTGTTGAACTTTGGAGATTAGTTAGTGTATATACGTACTTTGTCCCATTCACCTCATATAAAAATAATTTACCGCAGTACAAAACCTTAAAAATCGATATCGACAATTCTTCCATAAAAGTAACAAATGACATTAAATATTTAGGTATAACAATAGATAGCCACTTGAGATGGGATATTCATATCAATAATGTAACAAAAACCCTAAGAACTATATTATACAAATTCAAGTATCTCAACAAACCACAGTAAAATAATATACGCGGCATTCGTGGAATCTAGGATTCAATATGGAATCCTAGCATGGGGTGGAGCGGTAAACATCCATATACGAAAGTTGGAAAATATACAAAACCGCTTCCTCAAAATTATACTAAGTTCGACTTTACAACTCGAAATTAGTATAATTCTGACTTCATAGCTCGGAATTAGTATAATTCCGACTTCACAACTCGGAATTATACTAATTCCGACTTTACAACTCGGAATTAGTATAATTCCGACTTTACAACTCAGAATTATTATAATTCCGATTTCACAACTCGGAATTAGTATAATTCCGATTTTAGAACTCGGAATTAGTGTAATCATTGCGATTCCATTGAAATTATAGTGAAAGTTTAAACATTGATCCCTAATGTTCAAACTCGTCAATTCAGGTGCATTGGCATTTCTACTTAGCAACACGTATATTATTGATCATTACATTATTTCATCTTGCTAATCTGACAGATTTTTCTTTTATAAATTGATGCGTTTCCGAGATAAGGGAGAATGTTATTCAGAAGTATCACTCACAGAAAATCGATCATTCCATTGATGCGTGAATTGCACCTCTTTCGCTAGGCCTCCAATACATTTTGGTCGACAAAAATCTATTTCACTCTTCTAAGATCATCAGGGAGGTCGGAAGAATTCGAAAATATACAGGGTGTCAATTTGAAAACTTCCCACCCTTAATATCTTCCTTCCAGTAAACAAAATGAGTAATCGAAAAAACAGGTCAATTTTATTGTCAAGGGGGACACTTTCAAGGACTATTTGTAGCCCTCGTGGTTCAACCCCCTAGGAGGGGTAGATGTTACCCTTAGAATTTTAAATGGGAAGGGGGGTCAAGTGGCACATCATATTGATGGGCGTTCAATTCTTGTTCCAATGGTACCCTGACTTATTATTTTTTGATGAGCATTTTCCGAAAAATTGCGTTCTAAACTAACAGAAGTAATTATTAGAACGCCTATACTGAGATGCATGGTTTGGCCAGAACTGGTTAGAATATTAGGTGGTACCGTTCCAACCCTTTATTAGGGGTAACATTAGCCATTAGCTCTAAACACTTTACATAAAAAAGTAGTCTAATAGTAAAACGTAGATGGTAGTGAAGTTGTGTTTATTAAATGCTGAATTTTTAAGTGTCATCGCAGAAATTGTACAGATAGCCTTCCTTTTTTGCTACTTCTGCTGTAAAAAGTTTCTGTTTTCCGGCAAAAAATTGGTTAGCAAATTTGAACTATGTGGTAGTATTGTGAATACCGTTGTACCTGTTGGGCTGTTTAGGAATTACTTTAATAAGTGTATAAAAGTGTATAAAAATGGTTTACATTCTTCAAGACAGAATTGAAATGATTGTAATTTATGGCGAAGTTGGAAAGTGCGCACGAAGGGCGGCATGTCTTTTTAACGAAAGACATCCAAATTGTAATGTAAGTCACCGGTATGTGCTTGATTTGGTGAATAAGTTTTACGAAACTGGTTCAGTGACAAATAAAAAAAGAAATAACCCCAGAGTACTAAATGAAGCAGCTCAAATTGAAGTTTTGGGAACATTTGCTGCAGAGCCCACGAGCTCCTTACGATCAGTATCAGAACAGACGGGAATGTCACGCGAGACTATAAGAAAAGCATTGAAAATGCATAAATTTCATCCATATAAAATGCAGATTCTTCAAGAGCTCCACGAGGATGATTATGATAGAAGAATAGAGTTGTCTCATCGAGTCAATACCATCCCTAATCTTCTGTTAAACATCTGTTTCAGCGATGAGTGTTCATTTTTTCTGAATGGCAATGTTAATAGACAAAATTGTCGCTATTGGAGTGACGAAAACCCACATATTTTTCGGGAAGGGCATACACAACACCCACAAAAAGTTAATGTTTGGGCTGGTATTCTTGGAAATGCCATTCTTGGTCCATTATTTCTGGAAGAAAACTTGACTGGCAATCTGTACCTTGATATGCTTGAAGAGACTATCGATCCTCTTATAACTCACGAGCTAGAAACTCAAATTGATGCAGAAGGTAATGAACTTTTGCAGGAGGATCTGTTACATTTCCAGCAGGACAGTGCTCCACCTCATTATTTTCTTCCCATCCGACAGTGGTTAAACGAGAGATTTCCGGGTAGATGGATTGGCAGAAGGGGAGCAGTTGAATGGCCTCCGAGATCACCGGATTTAACACCCTTAGATTTCTTTCTTTGGGGGCATCTTAAATCCGTTGTTTATAAAACACAACCTTCTGATATTGACGAACTTAAAAGGCGAATTACAGCAGCATGCCGGTCAATTCCTAGTGAAGTTTTCCGTAATGTTAGAGGGGAGTTCGAAAACAGACTGTATTACTGTTTAGAGCAAAATGGACAACATTTCGAACAGCTAATAAGATAAGCGTAAGTAGATTTTATGTTGGAAATGTCTTTCTCGCAAATTAAATTTTATTGTGTAGAAGGAAAATAACCACCAAATAAAAAATCCCATGCGTAATAAATTCATTCCTGTCATTCAAGGGTTGGAGCGGTGCCACCTACTCTTCTAACCATTTTTATTAAAGGGAGTCAATACAATAATGCATCTCAGTATAGGCGTTCTAATAATTACTTCTGTTAGTTTAGAACGCAATTTTTCGGAAAATGCTCACCACAAAATAATAAGTCAGGGTACCATTGGAACAAGAATTGAACGCCCTTCAAAATGATGTGCCACTTGACCCCCCTTCCCATTTAAAATTCTAAGGGTAACATCTACCCCTCCTAGGGGGTTGAACCACGAGGACTACAAATAGTCCGTGAAAGTGTCCCCCTTGACAATAAAATTGACCTGTTTTTTCGATTACTCATATTGTTTACTGGAAGGAAGATATTAAGGGTGGGAAGTTTTCAAATTGACACCCTGTACTCTTCAGAAGCAATTTTCACTGTAATGAGGAATTGTTGGACTATTTCTGGTGCGGTGAAACTTTGAAAATATTTTTCTGACATAAAACCTGTCATGGGTATGGCATGTTGATTCCATTGAAAATATGAACAGGATGTTCATAAAGTCAGTTGTGGAATCATCTACGACTAAAAGTTGGAATTTAGTCGCTATTTTCCATCGTACAATTCCTCATTACAGTGTAAAATTGCTTCTGAAGAGTATGTTTTCCAATTCTTCTGACCTCCCTGATGATCTTAGAAGAGTGAAATAGATTCCTATCGACCAAAATGTATTTGAGGCCTAGCGAAAGAGATGCAATTCACGCATCAATGGAATGAGCGATTTTCTGTGAGTGATACTTCTGAATAACATTCTCCCTTATCTCATTCATAGATAAGAATCTCCAATGGAAACTGGACATTCAATAAATAATCAACTATCTGAATGAAAATGCAAATTTTCACTATCAGATTTTTTCTCTCAAGTTATATAGGGTCTTTCTCAATATCTATCAGATGTAGTTCAATGTCCAGCGTGACTTTGCCGGGGAAGTAGTTGTTTTCTGTTAGATATTACAAAAAAGTAACTTCAATTTTATCGTAGGGTTTTTCTATTTCGAGAGGAGTCATGTATTGATTCAATTTTCAATCGAGAATGTTTCTCTTTAAAACATGAATCTCTTCCAAGAGAGGTTATCTTGTACGATGTAAAATAGAGACTAAATTCCAACTTTCAGTCGTAAATGATTCCACAACTGACTTTATAAACATCCTTTTCATATTTTCAATGTAATCAACGTTTTCAACTCTTTTGCCGTGTCCACATCAACCCAAAAAAACACAAACAAAACATCAACTCAATCTTTTTCAACAATTTAACAACAAATCTGAAAATTTTCTTTGAAAAAACGAGTCTGTTGTGTTTCTGGTTTGCAACAAACCTTTCGCGTTCCCGTTTCCAAAAAAAAAGGAAAAAACACGTTTTCAACCTTTATGCAGTGTTCACATCAAACCCACAAAACAGAAATAAAACATGTTTTTAACAATTTAACAACAAATCTGAAACTTTTTATCAACAAAATGTGTTGTGTTGCAGTAACTTTTCGCGGTTCTGTTGGAAGGCGGTAAACATCAAAGGTTTTCTGCTTTGTTGTCATTGCTGGCAACATTTTCGGTGCTGTGTGTACTTAATTGAAAAATATAGAAAAACAGGAACCCCTCCAGTATGTCTTTGCGAACTCCTAGGTGTTGTGGATGATGTCAGAAAATAAATATGCAGTATGTCGGGTGAATCGGTACATCAAGCTATAATTAAAATCTTCAATTAACAAAAATCTTAGTAGTATATTCTTTGGTAGATCTTAGGGCCAACCATCAGCTGTATTAAATCTTCAAAGTTCTCGCTGGACGGTTCAAGTTTACATTTTCACATAACTTCAGCCAACTCGTGGAAACGTGATGATTACGCTAATTCCGAGTTGTAAATTCAGAATTATACTAATTCCGAGTTGCGAAGTCAGAATTAGGCTAATTTCGAGTTGTGAAGTCAGAATTAGGATAATTCCGAGTTGTAAAGTCAGAATTATAGGTACTAATTACGAGTTGCAAAGTCAGAATTAGGCTAATTCTGAGTTGTGAAGTCGGAATTAGACTAATTCCGAGTTGTGAAGTCGGAATTATACTAATTTCGAGTTGCGAAGTCGAAATTAGACGAAATAATTTTTTTATTCATTGTGGCCCTTCTACGCTTTCGTAGTAATTGGAATTTGACTCCCAAAATATTTTATGGGTTCATTCATATATGGGCTGTGTAATTCAAAGCATATTTGGAGCAATAATATTTTTTTCAAGGAGCGTGCGTAAAGTGGTAAAATCTCACTAGTATGAAAAATTTATATTTATTTTAGTTGCTGTAGACTATTTTATGAAATATGAGTAGCCGTTGCAAGTGTATTCCCCTTCACCTTTCAATCGTATTTCCCGGTATATCAAGCTACATAAACGGCTGCCCTTCTCAGTTAAGTCAAACTTCATAGACTTATTTGAACAACTGTCCTGAGGTAAATCAACCTTCATCAAGCCATCTGCCATACTATTAACTGCCCTTCTGCGCTAAGTCAATGTGCATCAAGCCGTACCACAACACACCCATTGAATAAACTGACCGGATCTGCAATAAATTTGCAAAATGTCAATAATTCTCATTTCGACCTGAAAATACGCCTCTGAAATACTGAATCCTGAAACACCCTGTACAAGCATCAGTCAGGTATGTCATTTCATTAAAGAATACCAAAGCAGCAATCGTTTACCTGATTTCAGTCTCAGCTTGAAACACTCTGCTTCTAATAAATGGGGATTAAACACTACGAATATTAAATGTCAGATTCTTAAAGAACGAAGTTTTGACCAAAAAGTTTATCCTCGAAAAACGCAAACTTTCTCACAGTTTAAAAAAGTTTATGATCCATACTCAATTACGAACCACAGATCAAAGAAATTGTCATTATAGTATGACATGCTTGAAAAATCAAGTGTCAGAATCAACGGAATGCTATAACCGCCGCAAGATTCGCGATACCGCAGGATTCGATGGAGAACAGGACGAAACGCTAGCGCCAGGATTCGGTTCGAAACTGACTCGTTGTCATGATCCTGCTTTTCCGTGATTCTCTCTTTCAACGCTAGCTGGCGTGGTCGTTCAAAGCAGCGGGTTCGGATGATCGTAATCCTGATGGCTCATCAAGTGATATCAAAGCTTTGGCTTTTATCTGAATAATGAGAGTTCTTTTCATTCCTGGAATTTCTGAGATGTCTTTTAGGAAGGGTGGATTCCAAGTATCGGAAAATCAGCTATCGATTTCGATAATGGTATTTGCGTTTTTCGATTTGTGAAGAGAAGAACAAATAAACAGAAGCATCACTGAAATAATAATGGTTAGTCTGGGTTGGCATTATTGAAAATGAATAACTAGTTTCGTCCATGTTTAATGCAGGTATCTCATGCATATTACCCGGTTGAATTTCAAACTTCCATATCGCTTATGAAATACCTCTTGAACTTCGAAATGTTCATGATATCAATACTAATATCATTTGCATTCCTAATATCGACAAAACGGTGGCTCAATATACAGGGTGGGTCACGGTCGATGGTACCTTAGACGTTTACGGAGAACGAGACATAGGATCATTCTGAAAATTTGGTTTCTCAAGTAGTTGCACTTGGTCTATCGATCTAAAATATTTTTAGCAATGCAGCATCTTTGTTATTTCAAATGGGTCACCCTGTATATTACCGCATTTTTGAACTTGTCATTCCTTTCCGATTATTTCTGCCCCATACTCCCCTATACCTATCTCTAACGGTTTTTGAGATATTGGTTATTTTCCATATTTTTATCCAAAACATAGCTCGAATTGAATGTTTATATCTGCGGTATTTGAATTCTTAGGAAGTTGCAATTTTGTGTTTAGTTCATCAGGATCATGTACATTGATTCTGTATAGAGAAGTTTGTTCTGCGTTATACAGGGTCGTTAAAAATTCATGATCTATCTGCTAGATACCAAAAGGGTTGAAAGTTCGTTTTTTTAAATGGAACATCCTGTATATTATGAAATATTCTGAAAGATGACTAAATTCCCTTCGAATTGATATATTATGTTCCTATACCTAAATAGCCAGAATTCCGAGATAATAGCAATTTTCACTTCTCCCAAGTGCTTGAATTATTGCCGGAAATTTTTCGAGTACATGAATTTTCAATTCAAGCACGAGGGGGATGCGGTAAGAAAATTTCACACCGAGAAATGAAAATCATCCAACAATTCATAAGAAATAACTAACGATGGTTTCACCTGAACTATTTATAACCACTGAAATATTGATATGTAAAATACAAAATTTTCATCAATAAATGTTTGACATGTGACATTTGACATGTGACAAGTTGATATTTTGCTTAAATGTACAAATGGGGGTCTAGTGTTTATATGGAAGGAGATAATTATGTATTTACTAGATATTTGGAATGTGTCTGAAAATATTTTCTCAACGATTATTGCGGCCTATGAGTCGCTAGGTCGATGGTTCAATCCACGATAGGAACATAACTTTTTCATTTTTTTTGTTCCAAATTTAAACACATTTATTGATGCAAATTTTGTTAAGTATTTTACATATCAATATTTCAGTGGTTATAAATAGTTCACGTGAAACCATCGTTAGTTATTTCTTATGAATTGTTGGATGATTTTCATTTCTCGGTGTAAAATTTTCTTACCGAGTCCCCCTCGTGCTTGAATTAATTGCCGTAAATTTATCTCGTACATGAATTTTCAAAGAAAATTCATGTACTCGAAAAATTTCCGGCAATAATTCAAGCACAAGTGAAAATTGCTATTATCTCGGAATTCTGGCTATTTAGGTATAGGAACATGATATACCAATTCGAAGGGAATTTAGTCATCTTTCAGGATATTTCATAATATACAGGATGTTCCATTTAAAAAAACGCACTTTCAACCCTTTTCGTATCTAGCAGTAATATCATGAATTTTGAACGACCCTGTATAAGGCAGAACAAACTTCTCTATACAGAATCAATGTACATGATCTTGATGAACTAAACACAAAATTGCAACTTCCTAAGAATCCAAATACCGCAGAAATAAACATTCAATTCGAGCTATGTTTTGGATAAAAAATATGGAATATGGAAATATCTCAAAAAACGTTAGAGATAGGTATAGGGGAGTATGAGGCAGAAATAATCAGAAAAGAATGACAAGTTAAAAAATGCGGTAATATACAGGGTGACCCATTTGAAATAACAAAGATGCTGCTACTTTCTGGTATAAGCGGCAACGCTGCATTGCTGAAAATTTTAGATCAAGAGAAACTACTTCAGAATGATCCTATATCCCGTTTTTCGTAAACGTCTAAGGTACCATCGACCGTGACCCACCCTGTATAGTTATGAAAATCACTTGCCAGATTTTAAAACTCTTGAGCTGAAAATAAATAAAATTAATGTCAAAATAAATGCAACTAATAGAATAAAATACCTTGAAATAACTATTGATTCCCATCTGAGGTGGAATTATTACACTGAGCAGGTAAGCAAAACATTCTCTCGTATAAATTTAAGTGTTTAGTCAAGATACTAACTCTCAAGCAATTACAAATTCTATATCATGCTCTAGTCGAATCACGTCTGCAATATTGTATACTTAGCTGGGGTGCATGTTCATACACATACTTGCGAAAGCTAGATGTCCTTCAGAAAAGAATCCTGAAAATAATTTATAAAAAGCCTCTATTATATCCATCTGATACAGTTTTTTTTGAAAGCCATGTACTAGATCTTAGACAACTATACTATTATACCTTATTAATATATACTTACAAAAACAGGCACTTACTGAAATATCCAGAACACTGTTATAACACTAGACAAAATGTGGGTAGTTATGCTACCGTTAGAACTATTAACAAAACAATTGCAAAAAAATGTTATACATACCTTTCGTCGGTAATCTTCAACAAACTCCACGAAACTTATAAAAATTATCTTCTGAAAATAAATAGCCTGGAAATGTTTAAAAAATATTTCAAATCGTACATACTGCAATCTGACCGTAAAGAAATACACAAAATAATTGAACCTATTCCCCTCGGTTGAAGTTTCCCTCATTTATACCTTTTTTACATTTTAACATTTATACATTCTGTATCTTTATATTTTTATACTTTTATATCTGTATAGTTTCATATTTACCGCAATTTCTAAACTTTTATGCTATATGCTTTCGTGATTCTCTACTTGTGCAGAAACTACTAATGTTTATGTTAACAATAATTACATGTTTAGGTACTGTTCCATCAAACACTAACAATCTATTATATTGTAATATTTTAATACCCATATACAATCGTCTATGGTTTCTTTGGGTTTTCGCTTGTTGCAAAGGAACATTATAACTTTTTAATGAAATTTTGAAACTGAACTCAATGTAACTCATTGTTTATATGTGTACTTTTTGCAAAACATTATAATTATTATATTATATTATATTATCACACACGCCACTAATTTTGAATTTGCATTAGCAACAACAAATGAAATTGTAGAATGTATCAACGCAATTAAATCGGAGGTATGCGACAATATATCAAAAAAAAAGAACATTGTTAGTACGGCTTTGATGCCAGGTTCATTTCCTTTTACCCCAAATTGTCAACGCTACAGCATATTCTGATTTGAGACCTATCAGTATTCTACACATGTTTAAAAAAAATTAGAAATGATTATGAAAAAACAAATTTCATAGTACGTTTTCACAATCTATTTCTTTCCAGTCAGTCTGTCAGGGTTCAGAAAGCGTCACATCACTACTTCTGCACTATCACCACTGACAAAAATAAAGTGACTGGTCTTGTTTCGTTGGACTATAGCAAGGCTTTTGATACGTTGGATCCCTCTGTACTTGAACAAAAACTCAGATGTTTTGAGTTTGGTAATAATAGGTCTGTAGAACTGGTATCCAACTATTTGAGCAATCGTTCAGAATATATCGTGCTTGATAATCTGATATCTGAACTATAACTACGCACCCTTGGTGTACCGCAGGGTTCGATTCTTGGCCTGCTCCTATTCTCCATTCATATTTCGGATTCCACTGAATTCATGAGTTTTTGTCAAAAACACCAATATGCGGATGAAACGCAGTTATATCTCAATTTCCAAATAGAAAATGTAGGAGTTGTCAGTGCGAATCTTGCGCAATTGAACAATATTTAAACCGCCCATAACCTGAAACTGAATGCATCCAAATCCAAACAATTGATTTTTGGTCCTAAACTCAAGCTACTGTCCTTACTGGAACACCATAATATTAACATTGCTGGTGATGTGTCTGCACTAATGGATGAATGTGAAAATTTAGGGTTATGGTTAGACACCGATATGAGACTCACAAAACATGTGAATCACCTAAGTGAAATATCATATAGTACGCTCAGGAATTGATACCCACCAAGGCATTTTCTAGGAATTTTTTAAAACTTATTCTATGTGAATCACTCAACATGTCCAAACTCCCATACTGTGATTGCATTTATTGCCCTGCACTTCTGAAAAAAGGATGCACAGGACGTGCCTACAAAGGATACAAAATTGTTGTATGAGATTTTCCTTGGGCAGCCCAAACTTCGATTCGATCACCCAGGAATTCCGAGGCACTGGAAAACTCGAACTCCCATTTCTCCGAGAATTACATGTTTTAACATTTGTCCATGAGTCCTTGGTTACCAAATTGCCATTGTAGTCCAATAAACTGAAACGTTTTGACAATATAAATGACATTCCAACAAGAAACAGACGTACTTTTCTTATGTCATTTACACTTCATAATGCGCTCCCTCCAGAATATTCCAACATTTCTATTATCAAATAAAAAAAATGAAAGCTCTTCTTCTCTCTTCTATATAACTCATTACACACAATCCTACAGCCATGTTTCTGATATTGTTTGTGAAATCAGTATATCAGATATAGGTATTATATTTTTGTTATCATTATAATTTTTGTTAACCATTTGATATATTGAAGTAATATTGTTACTTGCAAATTTGGATTTTCTTTTCCTCTTTTTTGTTTGTTTTCGAAGTCAAGTTGAAAAACACTGTTTAACAGTGACACTTTGCCTATTCATTCATCTTTGTTTCACCATTAGGATATGTTTTACTTTCCTTTTTAGAATGATTTAAATGAGTCATATTATTTTCATTATATTCAGTATCCCCATTGAGAACGCACCGACATATTACAAGATATATTTATTTATTTATTTATTCATCTATCACGGAATCACGTTATCAACTGAGGAAGTTTTTGAATGATGGCATAGAGAGCAAACGTTAAATTATACAGAGATTATCACGTAACCAGTTCATCATAAGTTTTCGACGATTGGAATAAAATTCGAATTACTTGGAATATCACATGAGTCAACATAAACAATCGATCCGAAATTTTGTCACATTTTCACAATTTCGTTCTATTTGTCGTCTATTTGTCGTTCTATTTGACCCTAGCGCCATCTGTCGAGTAATTGCACTCTATCTTTGCTTAGTATGGGTAAAACCATTCGAAATTCGTTCTGTCCTATTGTTCCACATCAAACCTTTCAAATATATCGAGGTAAGGGTACCACACAGATCTGCACTCAGACTTGATACGTCGAGTGCTTATTGCGAAACAAATTTTACTAAAATACAAATATCAATACAAATATCTCTTTGAAAAATGAGTATCATAAAAATTAAAAAAAAAAACATAAAAAAGTCATCAAACAATCGAAAAGAATTCTTTATCAGAATAGAGTAAACAATACGAGAAACTATCAGGACAAACAGAAGCAAGTTTGGAAAATTGTTAGTGAAAAGGCAGGAAAAGCTATGAATCCCTATCCAAAAAATATATACATCGACAATAAAAATATAGAAGATCCTCTAGAAATTGCAGAAAATTTTGCAAAATATTTCAGTCACCGTGTCTGAAAATATAAAACGACATTTCAACTCCGACTCCAACTACTGGAAACCATCTAGTAAATTCATTTTATTTTTGCCCGGTTAGTCCGAAAGAAGTGTTAGAATCCATTTGTCACCTCAAAAATAAGACATCTATATATAGGCATTGATTGTTCGTCCACAAAGACAAGTAGTTTAATCTATAGCGAAGTTCATATGTGAACCACTCTCATTTATAATAAATCTTTCAATAGAGACACATATTTATCCAGATAATCTCAAAATAGGAAAGGTAATGCCAATTTCGAAAAATAAAGACCACTTATGGGCCGTGGTTGTCGGCTGGTAAAGCGTTCGCCTCGCAAGCGTGGGGTCGTGGGTTCGATTCACCGATTCACCGGTCTCGTGCATAGCATCACACGTTAAAAGGTAAGGGCTGCGTCTTCCCTAGCTCACACAAGTCTCCCGAAGACTTCCGAGGGTTGCGCGTAGGGGTGCAATCGGTTGATGGAAATAACAATTTTAACAACAATTTTAACTTCTCTATATTGAGCTATAGGCCAATTACTATTCCGTGTGTTACAAAGTTATAGAAAAATCCATATGTAATAAATTATTTCCATTTCTCACGAAATATAAAGTGATAACCACCTGCCAAAACGGCTTTCATCCAGGCAGATCGACAGAAACCGCGGCGACGAACTTTTTGGAGTACATTTACAAACACATGGACTCTGGAAAGTATGCTGCAGCACTTTTCTTCGATTTGTCGAAAGCGTTTGACTCAATGAATCTCACTATTGTTTACGACAAACTGTATGCAATAGGCCTAAGATTCTTTCGTGGATTATATCATATCTCACATCCCGGAAAATAATTGTTAGTATGCCAGAAGCCAACTCAGATATATATGATGTCGACCTAGGAGTTTACCAAGGCTCGGTTTTGGGTCCACTAATATTCCTACTATTTATAAACGACCTGCCCTTTCATGTAAAATCTGAATGTATGGTACTTTTCGCGGACGATACTTCTATTGGGGAAGAAGCCGATAGCATAGAGGTATTGCAGGAGAAATTGAACAAAATTTCTAATGGGTCCACTACATGGTGTAAACAAAATAAATTGATTGTCAATGCAGACAAAACAGTATTGATTCCGTTCTTTGGAAAATAAAAAGAGTATACACCATTAAAAATTATTGTAAATAGTGAAACAATTGAACCATCTGAAGGTGCTAAATTTCTGGGTATATTTATTGACCCTGCATTGAAATGGGACAAGCAAATTAGTTATGTTTGCAATAGATTGAATAGTAGTTTTTATGCTATACTTCAACTTAAAAATATTCTAGATGAAAAATCACTCTTGGAGGTATATTATGCAATGGTCCATTCAATATTAATGTGTAATATAATTTTATGGGGTAGCAGTAGTGACATCAAAAGAGTGTTCATTGCCCAGAAAAGAATAATTCGCCTCCTGTTCAATCTGAAAAGAACAAACTCCTGCAAACCTTTTTTCAAAAAATATAATATTTTAACCGTACCGAGTATATTCATTTACACCCTTATAATTTATATTAAAAATTATGAAATGAATTTGGAAACTAATGCTCAGACGCATAGGTATCCAACAATAAAAGGAAATTTGCTGAAAACTGAAATGCATAAAACCAAACTTTTTGGGAGGTCTCCAATATATGTTGGATCTAAATTCTACAATTGCCTGCTCGCTCAGTTGAAATCAATTTCAAACTTGGATGCTTTCAAAAATAATGTTAAAAAAATTATATCCACTGAAGGATTTCATTCAGAAGATGAATTTTTCGACTATGTTAAAAAAAACAAGGCTCCATAGATGAATTTTTATTTATACTCATATTGTTCTTACATTATGTCTGTAACTGTTATGTACTATTGGATATTTTATATGCATTTTATATTCATATATAAGTTTGATTTTATTTGTGTAAACAAGTGTGTTTATAATTTCAACGTTGTTTTGACAGGACCTACATCATTGTAATGATCTACTGGTTGAAATAAATATTCTATTCTATTCTATATTCTATTGAAAAAAGAATCAAATTTTCTTTTCAATGATGTGACAGTAGTCCCCCATACCACTAGAAATTCATGAATTGGTGTACCCCCCGCCCGCGCCTTCTATCGAGCAATCACGATGTATTTCATTTCAAAAAGTAGTATCGGTGTAACAATTTAAAAAGGTTTCTGTCTCATCTTTGTACTGCGAAGCTTTCAAAAATTAATAGGGGGAACAACAAGAAACAACAATAATATATACAAATACATTCAATAACTACAAAGATTATTGTCGAATATTGCAATTACATTTTTTATTTTTCTTCCTAAGCTGAATATTCGTGTAATGAATATTCACTTTGGAAATATTCAACATTTTCCTCTTCAAGGGGATTTCTCGCATTATACAATTTTCCTTCGTGTTTTTTTATTGTTCTGATTTTTATCAGAAATGAATCCGAAACATCCACATTCCACATATTTTTGAAATAATTTATAAGTTTTTTGGAAGCAACGTATTCTATGATATATACAAAAGGACCCCGCATGATAACAAGTGGGAAAATGACTAGATTCGGCGCTAGATGGCGCCAAATCATTAATTTTGTGCTTCTTGGAGAAATTCAGCTGGATAAAAAAATATCATTATCTCATTTATGTTCAACATCGTGTGCGACTGGACATTCATCAAGTACCTGTATTTAAAAGGGTTAAGAGGTAAGCAGATTCACGAAGATATGCTTAATACCCTTGGTGATCAATGTCCTTCGTATGCGACCGTGACAAATCGGACTGCAAGCTTCAAAAGAGGTAAATTTTCCATTGAAGATGATGACCGATCGGGAAGGCCAGTTTCTGTGTCAGTCCCCGAAAATATCGATGCAGTTCATGACATGATTTTAACAGACCGTCGAATTGGGCCAAAACGGATATCTGAAGCACTGAATATTTCTTACGAACGCGTTCATCATATACGAGGATATATTGAAAAATGCTTAGCCTACTATATAGAGCCAAACAAAATTTCAATGTCAAAATATTTTATTACTCAACATATTCTCCTCTTAATTGGATACTATCATTACAGCTAACCTGCAACGTCTCTAGACCTTTAAAAAAAATGTTTTTTCTTGCTCTGCAAACCAGACATCCACAGCTTTTATTACATCCTCGTTGGAAGAAATTTTACGACCTTTTAAACTTTTTTTCAGTTGAGGAAAGATATGATAGTCGGACGGAGCCAAATCTGGTGAATAATGGGGGTGTTCTAGCAATTCAAACCCTGAATCACGATATTTTTGTATGGCAACATGAGATTTGTGTGCGGGGGCGTTGTCCTGCAAAAACAAAAAGCTTTGGATAGCTTTCCGCGTCTTTTCTCTTTAATTTTCTTCCGTAGAGTGGTCAGTAATGTCGAATAGTAATCTCCAGTTATTGTTCTACCCTTATCCAAAAAATCAATCATGATTACTCCATGGCAATCCCAAAAAACTGAAGCAAGAACTTTTCCAGCAGATTTTTGGACACGAAACTTCTTAGGTCTTGGAGAACCGGAGTGTCGCCATTCCATCGATTGTTGCTTTGTTTCTGGATCGTAGAAATGTTCCCAAGTCTCATGCAAAGTACCAATTTGGTTTAAGAAGTCTACATCGTTTTCAAATCGAGCACAGATCGAACGCGATGCTACTACCCTTGCACGCTTTTGGTCAACATTCAAACATTTGGGGATCCATTTTGCAGCAATTTTTCTCATGTCCAAATTGACGTGAACTATATGATGAACGCGTTCGTATGAACTATTCAGTGCTTCAGATATCCGTTTTAGCCCAATTCGATGGTCTGTTAAAATCATGTCGTGAACTGCATCGATATTTTCGGGGACAGACACAGAAACTGGCCTTTCCGATCTTCAATGGAAAATTTACCTCTTTTGAAGCTTGCAGTACAATTTTTCACGGTCTCATATGAAGGACATTGATCACCAAGGGTATTAGGCATATCTTCATAAATTTGTTTACCTCTTACCCTTTTAAATACAGGTACTTGATGATGGCTCGATACTCCAAATTTTCGATTTTCACATTTTCGGTGGACATATTTTTTCATTTAATTTATTGCGTAACTCTGGTTTACTTTTTTGACGTCAAACTTTAAGTTATTGTTCGTTGCTATGGTAACGCAATATTTTGTTCATGCAGGGAACTGGTCTAGGCTAACTAGATGTCAATACATCCTCGTATTTTGCCAATATTTCCATAATAATGTACCATTATTTTCTCAACATAAGCATGCCTCTTGGGCTAGTATTTTTACTATTAATATTCCAATAGGAATACTGCACTACTTTTATTATTTCTTCGAATAGTTTACGTGCAACAGATAGTGGAATGCAAAATTCAAAGCCACAAACTCATGAATATAAAAGTAACCTGGAAATAAGTTACGTAAGGTTTGAATGCACCATTAACACTGCTTGAAATATAAAGAGCAGTGGAATCGAAAACAGTAAATTCTCGAAAACCCATTAACTTGTCTATATGGCACTGATGCCGAACAAGCCGAGATTTTAGATTCGAATGCACAAGAATTTTATCAGAACGTTTCTCATGCCAAATTAGCTTCACCAAGAGATTAATTTTTGGAAACTTTTCAAAAAAATTTCACGGGTTACTCAGAAGTTGGTGCTGATTCAGCTCGAAACCTCACTTTTCCTCACCGTCTGTTGATTCAACGCTAAAAAATAGGGGGAGTTTATGTCTACAACCCTATATCTAAATGAAACGGTTTTTGTAGGAACTAGGAAAAACAAAAATTTCCTTAGGTATGCTTTTTTGGAAGAATCGACAAGAAACAAGTGCAGAATGGTCAACAAATTAGCTTTTTATTATTTGAAAATGAAAAATACTTCAATTTGTTAATCATTTATGAAGAATTTGACGTGGTCATATGAGAAATATGTTTGTTGGAATGATCCATACGAAGACTACTATTGATTTATGTGTCCATGAAATGGGATTTTTCATGTAAATTTTGATTTTTTTTTTAATATGTTCTATGTTATATCAATTTCAAAGTTAGTTCCTGAATATAATATGGTAAATATTTTGTCACAAATATATAAAATCAACGATATTGTCAGTCAATTTCACAATTCATTGCAACTTTGTTAATTGAAACTCATTTTGTCTACAGACGTGTTCCAGGTGGCTTTTGTATTCTTCGTTCAATTTTGTCTGTGAACGAACCGATTTCAAAAATACAAAATTTTATGAACAGAAGCTGGAAAATTTCAATGTTGAATAATATTGCGTCGAATGAATATTGCTGCTTTTTATTTCATTTTTTTTGTGCCATTGAAATGTTTTTGAAATACAGACTTTCCTTCAACAATCCACTTTCCATAAAATTGATAGTCATTAGTAAAATCAGAATTTTTTTTCCAAAATTTAATGAGCTATATCCAAAGAATAAAGAAGAGATTTTATCACTTAAAATAGTCACCATAACGCTGAATCAAAATATATGCAGTAGTGTATTCATCGAATAGGTAAAATTACATCTAATGGAAGTAGTCCATACTCAAAGTGGAGTTTCTGTATGAAGACTCTGAGTGAAACTCAAAATAGTCTCCACAATATATACTTAAACCCCAAGTGGAAAGAGAATTCTGTCACCGCAGCTCAGACAAAAAGTTGCTTGCTCATCATCATGAACAGGAAGTTGAAAACGTTGAAAAAGGTAGTCTGTATTCTAATTGTTTTAATTTTTCATTGTTTCCTATGACATTTCAACTTCCTGTTCAATTCAACTCAATAACACGATAACTTGTTTTCGATTTACGTTCGATGCACCTTTTTGACAAGTTATTGCCAAAGCTGCGTTGACAACATCCCCTTTCCATTTGGGTCTTGAATGGTGAAACCATAAATGAACAAAATCAGATCGTGCTAAAAGACTTAGGCATATGATATCAACACTTTGATATAGATCAAAAGCACAGTCCGATTATGATTCTACCCTGATTTACAGGAAAACAGATATCGAGTGACTTGCGACATGGTTTGCAGGAACATGGAATCAGAATTTACTGAAAGAGTGAACTTAAATGAAATTTTTGTAAATATTAACAATTAGGAACAACCCTGTGTATGAAAATTGGAAAAGTTTTGACTATAATGACAGATGATAAAAAAAAGAAGATAGTTATAAGAAATATTATGGAGAGTACAACAAAATGAAAGATTATAGTTGAATAGAGACAATGTAAATAGATTGAGGACATTATAGTAGTTTATAAGATATTTTGCAAGATTTAGAGTGAAAGTAATTTGAAAAGAAGTCATTGGAACATTCATGAGTGTCTTGCCTGTTTGTCAAGAAAAATCAGTAACTACGAGTCAACAAGCTATCGAGCGAAGACGAGAAATTTTAGGAAGAACAGAAAATATTTTTATACTACAAGACTTTATTTATCAAAACTATAGAATTCAATAGAAATTGAGCTAGCCTAGGAAGAAATTTACAAAGTTCTATACAACTATTTTTCTCCTACTTACATAACTTACATTAAATAACAATATATCGTAGAGACGATTCAAGTTTCACTTAACTTCTTTACGTTTAATTTTTCGAATTCACTATTGATTATGAATATGAGAACAATCTGACGATCTAGCGACAAAATCGTAAGCATGGTTCATATATATTGATAAATATAAAGAATGAAATACTCTATTGGAATTTCAGACGCATTTTACATGTACAATTTCACATTAACAAATTTGAGGACTTGATTCTTCAATAGTAAATTTACATGAGCTATGTAATTCCACCAAGGAAATTTTCATGAATATGTAATTTTTCAATAGTAGTATCATAGGAGATATGTAATTCCACACCTTAAACTTGAGGAGTTATTTAAATAGCAGTAGGATTTTTACATTAGTTATTATGTGATTTCACAACTCCAATTGTGAAGTCATTCAAATTCCAGTAGTATTCCAATTGTATATTCACATGAATTCTCTTGTGTTATTACTCATGAAATATACATAACATCTGTATTTTTTCGACTCGAATGTGAAATTACAGAACATCACGTTGGCAACTTAATGCCACGTAATAGTTGCCATTGTACTGTTCTGTAATTTCACATATTTTTCAGTGTACACTCATGTTCTTCGAAATTTCTTAGAAAAAGTCATTTCGTCTCGTCAGTGAGATTCTGCTGATTCCTTTGTTAGCAGGAAATCTACTGAACATTTCTATTTCTGATCATTGGAATTTCTTGCCTAAGATGGTCGATAAAATTCTAAAATATAACTCTCACGTCGAGCCCATTCCAATACTCGAAACAGGAAAACAGAAAAATTCCTGGCTCCGCTCTGATTTCGAATCTGACACTAGGATGTTTCTAAATCAAGCTTTGTGTACAATCAATCTCATTAGCGTGCCCGCCTACGGACTCCCACAAAAAGTCCTTCCGGATTCACCAGTTGAATTCAATCCCACTTACCATACACGTATCAAATTATTTCAAACTGAAATCCTGAATTGGTTCAAAATATCAGAGGCCCGTGGGATTTTCAGTTGGATGATCTGGAACTATTCAGTCAGTTATTCGAATATTCCTGGAAATTCGGTAGAGTGACTGCCCATAAAACATTGAATCGGTTCAAACACATGGGATGAATTTTAACCAATGATTCAGTTTTAATCAAGAATTGAGGGCTGCGAGTAGTAATTTGAACACAGACATATTCTGTAGTGTAGATAATTGAGACATTCACCAGCAATAGTGCCACAATTATATGCGCTTGTTGATGGAAATGAAGCCATCCAAATGCAGACTTGAAATGTTTCCATCGGTTTCAAATACGCAGTCAAATATTCAAACAGTCTGATTCGAAGTCATTTGGCAGCTGTTTTGTTTTAAATATTGACACTTTATTCTACTTGCATTAGAAAATATACAGGGTGTATCCTTAATTTCAGGTTGTGATTCCTTGTCATATTTTATAAAAAAAAAGTTCATGTAAACTTGTTTCTTAACTTGCTTCGTTTTCAAGTAACAGGGTATGAAAGTTTTAATGAAAAATCGGTTATTCAATAATTACTAAAAAGGCTTTTCGCTGAATTCAAGGGGTTTCTTCTCTTGAAATTATATAAGTAGTGAAGGGTCAATTCGTCGAATTTTGATATGTATGTTTTAAAATAGTAGTTGACATTCATTAGTTTTTAACACCGAATTTTTAATGTGTAGTTTTTAAATGTACCATTAGTTTATGAAACTAAATGAAGGAATTATATATTTATGGTAAAAATCAGTTTGAAATAAAAAAAACGTTACCGATCGATGTTGCCTTAATGAATTCATTGCTACCTGAACTCTTTCATTAGTTTCGCTGTTAATATGCTGGGTGTTTGTTGTGTCCTTGAATATTGAATTTTCAATTATTTATTGGGAAAAAATATGAAACTTAGAGAAAAACAGTGACGTTCAATGATTTCCACCATAATAAATATCAATCAAGTTACCCTCTGCCACATTTGCCAACTTGGAGTATTCAAGGAAATAAATCTCAATTGAAACTTTGACATCACGTTACTAGGAAAGCAATCAAGTTAGGACATACGTTTATAAAAAGTTCTCTTCATGACATATGACAAGGAACCACCACCTGAAATTAATGACATCATTAAGTATACACGCTGTATACAGGGTATTTCTTGGTGAGTTCATGGGATATATACAGAATGAGTCAGAATAAGACCAACACACCGCACACATTTTCTACACCTTATTTCGAGGTGAAAAACTTTTATTAATGTACGACTATATATTGAAACTACTATAAAACCCAACAAAATTTCAATGTCAAAATATTCTCCTCTTGATTGAATACATTTATTACAGCAAACCTGCAACGTTTCTAGACCTTTCAAAAAAAAATTTTCTTCTTGCTCTGCAAACCAGACCTCCACAACTTTTATTACCCCCTCGTTGGAAGAAAATTTACGACCTTTTAAATTTTTTTTCAGTTGAGGAAAGAGATGGTAGTCGGATGGAGCCAAATATGGTGAATAAGGGGGGTGTTCTAGTGCTTCGAACCCTAAATCACGAATTTTTTGCATGGCAACATGAGATTTGTGTGCAGGGGCGTTGTCCTGCAAAAACAAAACATCTTTGGATAGCTTTCCGCGTATTTTCTCTTTAATTTTTGCCTCCGTAGAGTAATGTCGAATAGTAATTAAGTTATTGTTCTACCCTTATCCAAAAAATCAATCATGATTACTTCCAGGCAATCCCAAAAACTGATGCAAGAACTTTTCCAGCAGATTTTTGGACACGAAACTTCTTAGGTCTTGGAGAACCGGAGTGTCGCCATTCCATCGATTGTTGCTTTGATTCTGGATCGTAGAAATGTACCCAAGTCTCATCCATAGTAACAATTCGGTTTAAGAAGTCTACATCGTTTTTAAATCGAGCACAGATCAAACGCGATGCTACTACCCTTGCACGCTTTTGGTCAACATTCAGACATTTGGGGATCCATTTTGAAGCAATTTTTCTCATGTCCAAATTGACGTGAACTGTATGATGAACGCGTTCGTATGAAATATTCAGTGCTTAAGATATCCGTTTTAGCCCAATTCGACGGTCTGTTAAAATCATGTCATGAACTGCATCGATATTTTCGGGGACTGACACAGAAACTACTGGCCTTCCCGATCGGTCATCATCTTCAATGGAAAATTAACCTCTTTTGAAGCTTGCAGTCCTATTTTTCACAGACGCATACGAAGGACATTGATCACCAAAGGTATTAAGCATATCTTCGTGAATCTGCTTACCTCTTAACCCTTTTAAATACAGGTACTTGATGAAGGCTCGATACTCCAATTTTTCGATTTTCACATTGTCGGTGGACATATTTTTTCTTTTAATTTATTGCGTAACTCTGGATTACTATTTTGACGTCAAAATTTCAATTTTCAATATCAATTCAATTCAATTTTTTTTTATTCAATTCTAAAGTACAACAGTTACATATTAAAAATTCATATGATATAATTCTTTCTGAATGGGTAGATGACACCTAGGCAAACAAATGCCTGTACTGTGCTTATTTACTCATTCATAAAAAAAAGAAAATTCAAATGTACAGTAAATATATAATTGACATTTAGTGATTAGTACTCACTATAGACAATGAATAGGTGATGCATTTTATTAAGTCAAGATTAAGAGGAAGACGGGATGTCGGGAAGAAATAACAATGGTTTTTCTTGGCTGAGGTGACAACAAAAATTTCTTTTAATCCTAAAAAAATATTAGTAATCACTGTATTCTCGATTAGATGTTGTTTCACGGCTCTTTTGAATTTATTCATATTATTGATATTTTTCAGGTTTATTGGAAGCATGTTAAATAGTTTCGGATCAAAGAAAAAAACAAATCTCTGCGTATGACTCTTTCTGTAAATTGGTAATTGGATATTTGAGTTTTCTGAGAATCTTGTGGCCCTGGATGTGTTAGTTCTATATCTGTTAATGTTTGAGAACATCCGTATTAAACACTGGTAGCTGTATAGACATCTTACATTCAATAACTTTGTTTCTTCGTAAAGCTTTTCAGTTGAGAAGCGCCATTCTTTTTTCAATATTATCTTCAGTAAAGAGTTTTTTACCGTTTGTAAGCGATGCAGCGTATTGTTAAATGTACCACCCCATACATACTATAATGCAATATCGAATTATTGATTCTGCTAAAGAGTTGTACACCGTAATCAAATTATTTCTTGAGATAATGTCTCGGAGGTTGTAAAATTTATGCATGAGGAGCCTCATTCTTTTTATGACATGAACCATTCATCCCATCTCAGGTAGTTGTCAATAACTACACCCAAATATTTCATGGATGTTGTTTTCTCGATAATAGGGCAATTACAGAATAACTGGTTTACGCAACTGGGTTTATGTAAATTTAATTTAATGTTGCTTGGCTGAACACTCGAATTCAGTGAGAAAGTCATGAATTTGTTTATTTTTTAACGTTCAAACTCAGTAGATTATAATGCAACCACATCAGTACATCAGTACTTTCGGAAGGTCTATTTCTGCAGTATACAAAACATCATGCCATGTTTCTCCTTTGAAAATTAAGGCTGTATCATCAGCGTTGCAGATTATGTGTCCCTGAAAATCTCTAATCTGAGTGATACTGTTTCTGTAAACAAGGAACAGAATTGGACCCAAAACTGTTCCCTGAGGCACACCAACAGATATATTCGACTGCCTACTGAGTTTTTCACCGATTTTCACTCTCTGTGTCCTCTGTGACAAATAATTTTCCATTAACTCTAAAGCGCTACCCCGAATGCCATATCCAATAAGTTTTCTCAGTAGTATGTCATGTGATACAGTGTCGAATGCTTTTGCAAGATCAATAAAAACTGTTTGCTCCACAAAATCTAGTATGGCACTTTCGGTACTCTTGTTATTTATGAATCCAAATTGCTGTTCCGTTATCACGTGATGTTTATTGAAAAAGTCAAGTAACCTTTTTTACGGATTGCTCGAATAGTTTCGCGAAATTGTTTATTACAGAAATCGGTCGATAATTACTAAGGATATTATGTTTGCCACCTTTATACACTGGAGTTACCCTTGATTCTTTCCACTGATAAGGAATATTTCCGTTTTTGTAGCACAGATTTATCACATGAACAAGTGGTGTCAGTATTTGGTGATGGATGATTTTAATAAGTTCTGACGATATTCCGTCTGGTCCTGGCGTGCAATTGTTTTTCAATTTAGAACTAAAAACTATTATTTCGTTCTCATTTGTTGGTTCCAAAAATAATGTGGGTGCTACTGTGGGTTCTTGCAAAAACTTATTTGGTAATTCCTTTTTTTCGATATTTTTAGCCATTTCTATTCCTACGTTAATGAAAAAATCGTTAAACATATCAGCTTTTTCTTCATTAATTGTTATAGAATCACCATTTTCTTTGATTATGGTTGTTTTCTATGCTGTTTTTGTGGGTAATATTATTAGAAATATCGTTTATTATTTTCCACGTCTCTTTGCAATTACCACTTGCCTCGAAGAGTTTGTTCTTATAATATTGGTTTTTGGTTTTTCTAATCAAGTTGTTTAGTTTATTTCTGTATTCTTTATATTTCATTTCGAGATCAGGGGTGTGTTTATTCACAAGTCTTCTTTTCAGATAGTCCCTAGTTTTGATTGGGTTTATTAGACCAACTGAAATCCACAGCTTTATTTTACGATTACGTTTATTATCTATTTTAATAATTCCAGTTGCTTTGCATATGTATCGTTTTAATTTGACAATGAAAGTATCGTATGATTCTTGCGTTTCATTATATGATGAGGTATCGTTCCACTGTTCCATTTGTAGAAGTGATTTTAATTTATCGAATTTGATTTTTTCGTATTCTTTGATATAATTGTACGTTTGATTTGTTTTAGTCGGCATAGATAGAAGAATGAGGATTGAGTGATGGTCTGTTATGCCACTATGTCTAAATGATGATTCAAAGTTAATTTCAGTACGTAAGCAATTGTTTTTTCTGATAAAAATATGGCCAATGTTTGAGCTTGATTCTCTAGTTTCCCTTGTTGGTACATTTATACATCAAGTGAAGCCATTTTCGATCATTATGTTATGGTAGTAATTAACATGTTATGAATTTGAGTCTGATAGATTTATATTTATATCACCAACAAACAACTCTAGTTTTTTTTTGTCTACATTTAGGACATAATTTTGTAGATCGTTAAGATATGATTGTATATTAATTGAAGGAAGTCTGTACGAAGCTGTAATACCAATTTCAATATCTTTATTCAATATGAAGGTAATACTCAAGAGCTTTGTTTCAGTTAGAGATATTATTTCAACAGTTGCTGCCAAATTACTTTTCATATAAACTATTAGTCCATCGCTTTGATTTGTTTTTGATCCATTGTAATGAATTATATAATTTGGTATAGTAAAATCACTTACCGAGTCTATGTTCCCTGTTTCAGACAGAACGATGACATCTAATTTGTCGAGATCCTCTTGTAAATAGATGAGTAGTTCAACAAAATGTTTTTTTATGCTGCGTATGTTGGAGTGAATGATTCCTATATTGTTTATTTTCCCGACATTCCCTCTTCTAAAATAAGCTTGTAAGTCACTATATGTTTTTGTTTTTATTTCCTCATGTGTGTCTAAAGTATTCAAGATTTCTAGCATCAAATGCATTGAATTCTGATTACTCCCCAACAAATTATTGTAACATAAAACTAATTTTATAGAAATCAAAATACAAACAGGTATATATTTTATGAAAATTATTTTATTTTATACAGCTTTCAAAAATATTTACACTGACACTTCTAATAAGTTATTGTTCGTTGCTATGGTAACGCAATATATTGTTTATGCAGGGAACTGGTCTAGGCTAACTAGATATCAATACATCCTCGTATGTCCTCAAATGCATTCTGTCTGAGAAACAACGTGAAAATAATCCCGAAAGAAAAAAATTTAAACCGGGTATACCAATCTAGGTTCATCAATGTGATGATTTATACTTAAACCAGTGGCGTAGTTACAGTGTCATGTGGCCTTCGTTCATATTTTCTTTAGACAAGTGAATGGACAAATGAGTGTTTGGCAGCAATTAGGCTTATGGATACTCGTCCTGAATGTCATTACATTTCATATTCCTAAAAGTGGAGAAAAATCAAACTGATATTTGGTTGGACCTATTCAAGAATACAATCTCTTTGAATCAACGCAATTATGCGTTGATGCAAAAAATCCATTTTATCAGTGCTGGTATGTGACTATACTTTTTTACATAATAATTGTTTTGAAACTGATGAACAAACCCAGCATCAAATTCAGAATACTCTTAGATGAATTTAGTTTTTATGAAGAGAAACTATTGTTGAAATTATTTCAAATTGTTTTTTCCGTTAACCAGCTGTCGTCTCCTTACGAACTGTAGCCCTCAGAAGTCGAAACTTGTGCGAGCCACGGATTAACGAGATCTTACCTTTTAATGTGCGATTCCTAGCACTTTCTCGGACCTTCAGAAAAATTTCTGCAGTCGCTATGATTGAACCATCGCCGACTGGCAGCCAAAGTGCTACCCGGTGTATCATTATCTACTAAAATTATAGACACGGTTTGATGTTAATATTAATGAAAATTTAGTTCGATACACAAATAGCATCTCCTTATCATCGACTGTCGCACACTTTGAAATATCTCTGTGTATCCTGTAGTAACGTAGATGCTACTTAAATTGTTTCTGTCTGCTAAATCTTACAAAAATTCCACAGGTGTTGAATACAATCACCATATGAGGAGTCTATTGGAGTTGAGTCAGCAGAATGTGCAGACCAATATATGGGACAACGTCTTCCTATCCACCGATCATGGTATGTTTGATCATCAAATTGACGATTCATTGGAAATGGACAAGTGCTCCGTCATATTAATACCACATTCTCTGAAAAACTAATAGAGGAAATTCTTTAAATAGCCCAGGTAAAACGTGTGCAAGGACCACTCGGCAGTTCTTCCCATTCTAACGGGAAGGAAGAAGATAAGGTCCAGCGATACGATTTTTGACAATTCCTACCCAAATTATAACTAAAATTCATGTATTTTGCATTGCTTACATTGCTGCTTACATTTGCCATTTTTTCAATTTTTGCAAGCGTTCCACCTCAATTGGGATTTCTCTAGCTATTTCGCGTTCCATCAGCTTTTTTCAACGTCCCTCGTCTTTTTTCCTTTGTCGTTTCATTTCCTATTTAAATTCCTTTCATGGCTGTTACTTCTTCTCCATCATATTATACAAAATTTTATAATTGTTCTCCATTTCATTCGTCTGTTGTCTTATATTCACTGTGAATGTTCTCAACTAGTTACTAAATCTGACAACTGCTGCTACTCTCCTTGAAAACAGTCTGTTGCCGATAGTCCTTCTTCTAATAAATTGTGCCTTGTTATTAGGCCAAAGGACTGTGCCCTCTCAGTATCCCTTTACGACAGGCAGGATTTACTCTAGATGATTTTGGCGCAAAATTGATCACAAATTACGATGTGTTTGATAAGTGAGAGACATTCACAACTATTATTATCATCAAACCAAAAACTCTGAAGCATATAAATTTAATATCGATGTGAAACTCATGAGAATTCCGGAAAGAACCCTTCCACCCATCTGGTTGGACTCAAAACTGTTGGTATGCCAATTTTCCAGTATGCCCTAGCGAGTTGACAAATATCTCGACGATACGAGGATGTATTGATATCTAGTTAGCCTAGACCAGTTCCCTGCATAAACAAAATATAGCGTTACCATAGCAACGAACAATAACTTATTAGAAGTGTCAGTGTAAAGTTTGACGTCAAAAAAGTAAACCAGAGTTTCAAAATAAATTAAAAGAAAAAATATTTGCACCGAAATTGTGTAAATCGAAAAATTGGAGTATCGAGCCATCATCAAGTACCTGTATTCAAAAGGGTTAAGAGGTAAGCAGATTTACGAAGATATGCTTAATACCCTTGGTGATCAATGTCCTTCGTATGCGACCGTGAAAAATTGAAAAAGAGGTAAATTTTCCATTGAAGATGATGACCTATCGGGAAGGCCAGTTTCTGTGCCAGTCCCCGAAAATATCGATGCAGTTCATGACATGATTTCAACAGACCGTGGAATTGGGCTAAAACGGATATCTGAAGCACTGAATATTTCATACGAACGCGTTCATCATATAGTTCACGTCAATTTGGACATGAGAAAAATTGCTGCAAAATTGATCCGCAAATGTTTGAATGTTGACCAAAAACGTGCAAATGTAGTAGCATCGCGTTCGATCTGTGCTCGATTTGAAAACGATTTGGACTTCTTAAAACGAATTGTTACTATGGATGAGACTTGCGGGTACATTTCTACGATCCAGAAACAATGCAACAATCGATGGAATGGCGACACTCCGGTTCTCCAAGATCTAAGAAGTTTCGTGTCCAAAAATCTGCTGGAAAAGTTCTTGCTTCAGTTTTTTGGGATTGCCTGGAAGTAATCATGATTGATTTTTTGGATAAGGGTAGAACTATTATTATTACTATTCGACATTACTGACCACTCAACGGGAAAAAATTAAAGAGAAAAGACGCGGAAAGCTATCCAAATGTGTTTTGTTTTTGCAGGACAATGCCCCTGCACACAAATCTCATGTTGCCATGCAAAAAATTCGTGATTTAGGGTTTGAATTACTAGAACACCCCCCTTATTCATCAGATTCGGCTCCGTCCGACTATCATCTCTTTCCTCAACTGAATTTTTTTTTTTAAAGGTCGTAAATTTTCTTCCAACGAGGAAGTAATAAAAGCTGTGGAGGTCTGGTTTGCAGAGAGAGAAGAAACATTTTTTTTGAAAGGTCTAGAGACATTGCAGGTTCGCTGTAATAAATGTATTAAGAAGAGAAGATGTTGAGTAATAAAATATTTTGACCTTGAAATTTTATTTGGTTCTATAGTAGGCTAAGAATATTTCAATATATCGTCGTACTTTGACAAGAGAAAAAGTACAAGTCAGCAGTGTAAATGAGTCGAATTCTTCTCGCTCCAGTGTATAGTGGAAGCTCATTTTGTTGGGCTCGAAAATAATTATAAAATTTGAAGATATCAAATTGGTTTGACAAAATGAATTAACCATATGATGGTAATGGAAAAAAATGCGTGGAATAAAAATTAATTGTTGAAATATGAGAGAAACCTCAACTATCAATTATTCAGATCACAGAATTGCAGAAAATAAATCTGCTGAAACGAATATAAAATAGAATCAATTTGTTTATTCCATTGGGTAAATGCAAACAAAACATACTTGCTTCAGTTTGCTGTGATTTTTCCAAACGATATTCAATCAATAAAGCTACATGTAATTAACAACCCGAAACCAATTTATATTTCGATTCATTCTCATGCATACCAGACCGGTGTGACACTAGAAGCTTCAATTCATCAGGTCGATATAGCGAAAAAACGGACATTGACATTGGGTTAATTAATTTCCAAGGAAAAGTGAAAGCGTTACAAAGAGAAGGACCCAAATCACCGTCTGTGAAATGAATTGGAAGAATGTTTCACAAAAAAGGCAGTTCAGCCTATAAAATTTGTTTCCACTCACATAATCAAAATGTAGTACGCTAGATTATCGATCAATCACTACGTTTACGTATGATTTCATAAAGTATTGGCCTGTCAGATAAAACTGCCATGTTGACAAAATATGAGTTCGTAGAAAAAGTACGGTATGTAACGAGTTTATGAACTCTCCTGAATAGCTCTTCATTCAACGCTCACTCTCCGACCCCAGGTAGCACATCATATCGTCTGAATCTTGGTTCCATTTGGGCCAATATAAATATATTGTAAATGAAAAATCAATATTGGTCCAATATTGGTAAATATTCAAAAAACAATATTATATTAATAATATTGGTAGAGTATTGGTTGAACTAGTGTTGAATGTAGATGAAATATTGGGTCAATATTGGTTGAATAATTTCTACCAATATCGATAATACAATATTGGTTATATATTGTTTTCCACATCTAGATTAAATATTGCAACCCAAATATTCCAGTCATATCGATTATAGAGAAAAAAACTATATTGTATTTCCAAGTTTGATAGCATATTGGTTGAATATCATTTCCACTTTATTTGACAAATTATAATAATTCATATTGAGTCAATACTGCTTGAATGGTATTTACCAATATCGATAAAACAATATTGTCTTCACTTCGTTTTCAACATCTAGAACTAATATTGCAATCCCAATATTTCCCTCATATCGATTCTAGGAATAAAAACTCTATTGTATCTCCAAATGTGATTACACATTGGTTGAATAGCATTTCGCCAATATTCAACAAGTCATATTATTTAATATTGGGTCAATATTGGTTCAATAATATTTATCGATATCGTTAAAACAATATTGTCTTCATATTGTTTCCTACATCTTGATTGAGATGAAATTTGAATATTGATCGAATATTCAATGAAACATATTAAAATTATATCATGATCAAACCTGGATAAAAATCCGATAGGTGGCTCTACACACCAATTTACCCCCCTGTATCTTCGTTATTATTTTATATAGATGTTTCAAATTTGGTACTTCGATTTGATGTTATGAATGTACAATTTAGCAAGTATCAATCCAAATATCACAATTCCGGTTTGACCGGAAGCGCATCCAATTTTTATATTTCAAATGGGAAGTATATATTTGTTTTGAAAATTACAATTCGGAATAGAATTACCTTTACAATGATATATCACAATCATACTTTCAATCCATTGGCGTGAGGTCTGGTCACCTTGGTAGCCAACGAACTGGGCCATGAGTACCAATTAGTCTACATAAAACTTATTGTGTAAAAGGTTTGGCCATGAATTATTGTTACTTATATGATATTGTTCAATCTTCCACAGCATACTTTCATGAAAATGTTCCGTTACGAGGGGAACACAAAAAGTAATTTTTTCTTAAAATGTCACTTATATCAGCAGATTGTGAATTGAAAGTATGACTGTGATATATCATTGTAAAGGTAATTCTATACCGAATTGTAATTTTCAAAAAATATATATACCATTTGAAATATAAAAATTGGATGCGCTTCCGGTCAAACCGGAAGTGTCATATTTGTATTGATACTTGCTAAATTGTACATTCATAACATCAAATCGAAGTACCAAATTTCAAACATCCATACAAAATAACTACGAAGATACAGGGGGGTAAATTGGTTCTGGGTCACCCGGTATAGAACGTCTTCTAAAACCTACGCAAGTATATTAAATACTTCCCATAACTTGTTCTCAAGATAGCTCACTCAGTGGTTATGGCGATCCTAAGGCAGACTCTGGTGTCACCATCATCAACTAAATGACATTTAATAATTTATCAAGGTATATTGACATCCTCCAATATATCCAAATGATATTGTACCAATATCGAATTGGCCTCAAAATGAGGCCAATATTGCTTCAAGAATATTTCACCAAAACTATTTTTGAAATATTTAAACAATATTCGACCAATATCGCAAAATGTTCACATTTCACGTCTTGACAACTTCTTGATAACTTTTGAATATTGTGCATTGTGCCAATATTGTCAGAATATTGTATCAGCGATATTGTATCAATATCGCCGAATATTTTGAGGCCAATATTAGTTCGAGAATATTTCGCCAATATTATTCAAGTAATATTGGACCAATATCGCCGAATGTTCACATTTTTTTCTCGCCAATATTGCATTTAAGATATTTCGCCAATATGATCACAATACTGTACTAATAATTTACCAATATAGGTGTGCTACTTGGGACGGTGTGCTGTGATTAAAATACACGTTGGTTTGTTGGTTCGTTGTTTGGTAAAAGACTCTGCGACATGAAAAATCCTCTGTACTCGACCCCCTCGACATTACAGCTAATCCTCCAATTTTTTTACATGATATATTTCAAGAGATACCTCATTTTCAAGGGTATTCAATTGTCTGCACAGCCATATCTAATTTTTTTAAATTTCATTCAGGCGTTATAAAAAATCAAAAAATTTGTTGATCAAATCATTTATCATAACGTTAACAATCAAATGTGCTAGTTACACATTTTTATGGAATAATTCATGAGTTTACAAATGAAATAATTCTTATAAGATGAAAGAAAGAGAGATCAATGATGAATAGAAATAAATCTATATGACATGTCCGTTTTTTGCGAGGGGGAAACATCTCGCTGAAATGTGTACAAGATTTAAAATATTGAAATGACTGAAAGACTCAAACTGGTGACTGAAAGACTCAAGCCAATGACTGCAAGACTCAAACCGATGACTGAAGCGAAGATTTAATGACTGAAAAGTGACTCAAATGACTCAAAATTTCTAGTTGTACGAGATTTGAAGGAGATGTTTCCCCCTCGGTTTTTTGTAGAAAAAAGTCATAACGGTTCTTGATATCATTTTTACTTCAGTTAAGAAGGTGGCGAGCCAAATTTCGATATAATCGGCACACTAGGCAGAAGTTATCAATAGCTATAATTATACAATTAAAAACGTCAAGGACTGCGTCTGCCACCATGATCGTTGTCAATTGACAGCGTTTCAAAGATGTTTTTAAAAAGGTGTATATTATGCGCATCCGTCTGCATCTGGAGCTGATGGTCACAATCATCCTGTAAACACAAAAACTCGACGAGGTAGACATCCAGGGCTCTGACTATTGTAGTATTCAATTCTTTAAATCATTGTTATGATTTAAAAAACTGTATATAAAGTGCAAACTTGGCAACCCTGAATTGTTCGATTAAAAACAATGAAAGAACCATGGAAAATGGTCTTCCAGCATGTTGCATGTTGCCTCTGCCTTGTCGTTTATGGTTAAAATGACATTTGAAGAGTTAGTTCGAATCCCACAGCAGGATTTTTTCCCCTAAAGAATTTAGTTATTCATGTATAATTGTTACTCTACCTTATATTGTTTTTGAATCAACATACAATGACTATTTAAATTTCAAAACCATCAAAAACCCTCATTATCCAAGTATTCTTTTAGTTTTTAAAGAAAATTACATTGTTATGAAACTTCCAAACTCATTTCGTTTATGATTGGAATTTAAAAATATATAATTCCATAGATTTCAGCTCCAGAAGTTGAATCGTTACCGTGAGTTTTACGAATGATATTAAATAAAATGATGATAGTAAAGCTATGAAGAATCACAATAATCCAATGCAATACCCGTTTTCCCTTGATTCCTTGGAATTCAAACAAATGTACAGCTGAAAGTCAGTGAGCAAAGTGTCTGACAAATGTTGTTTCGTATCCAGGTAGTCATAATGAATCGAATGGACGTAATGAGAACCATGTGAAAATGACTTAAAAGAGCTTTTTCACAACTCCGTCTCGTAATAATACAGAGCCCTGAATGTCTGTCTCTTCAATTTCCATCGTTTTCAGGATGATTGTGACCATGAACCCTAGAGGCAGACATGTGCAAATGATTCAATACCCCCTCCCCTTTTTTCAGAGACTTCAACCCGCTGTAACGCGAAAACGCTGCAACATAGGACCTCAATATTGACTGGACCAAATCAATTCGTAGTGATCCTATCTGCAATCCACTTCTATCTGAATCTAATCATAAAACGACATCCCTTGCTATTGGGGTAGTCACGAATGATGGATCTTAAATGATTTTGTGAGTGATATATTCTATTTCTTCTCTTACTGTGACTTCAAAACTATCAATATTGTTTGGCCTAATGACGTATACCTATCAAAAAGTAGCCAAGAGGTGACATTTCGGGAGAACGTTCTGGACACTCTATTGCACCTTGTCTACCAGTCCATCTGCTGGGAAACACTTCATTCAGATATCCACGAACTTCAACTGCAAAATGTAGTGGAGCATCATCTTGCTGATACCAGAATATATGATGACTTTGATGTTTGCTGGAAGGTGGTAGTATAGTTTGGCGTGATTATAAATCAGTGAGTTCTTTATTAAAGAACCCCTCACCTTCCTTATGGGTTTCTGGATCCCAGTGGAATTGGCTGAAACTGTAGTATATTAGTATCTCCATTATCCTGATCAAAAGTTTCCATGGTCCCAATTCGATCCTATGACTAGTTTTCGGGATAACACCCCTCAAAGATATGATTTTGTACCTATGAGTGGAAGAACGACAAAACATATATTTGTGTGATTACTTAAATTTCGGACGTCCATCATCTTAATGGTTGAAAGATTTCTATCTCTTTCAAATTTTTTCACAACGTTTCAATTGCTTGAATCCGCAATCGTCTTCTGGTGAATAGTGACAAAATCAGATGCTACGCGACCTTTTATAGGTCTATAATTAAAGTGTAATAACGGTGTAATTACGCGCGGTCTTGTGGCGCGCGTGGTTTCGCGCTTTTTCTCCCTCCAAAACGGTCCATGAGCGGTTTCCAAACGTTTTTAATTTCCACGCTTGGTTGACTGAAGGCACCATTGGCTTCTATGTAGGTGGTTTCCATAAATTTCCGTTTGAACCAATGTTCCTCTCTATGAAGAACACTAGCTTCGTCCCAGAGAATTCGGTGGTGTTTTGTCCAGGCGTGGTCAGCATTTCCCGATTTTTATGTTTCCCCTCGTTGAGTCCACTTTTTGTGTTCGGCTATTCTTACTGATAATGGCCTCTTGGTCTCTCCGATATAGGAATCTCCACATTCACATGGGACTTTGTAAATACAGTTTTTACTGGATTCTGTTGTGTTTTCTGGTTTCGTCTTGGTGAGGAAGCTTCGTAAGGTACTGCCGGATTGAAAGCAACTCTTGATGTTGTATTTATTTCCGATCCTTCTGATCTTCTCGGAGATACCCCTGATATAGGGAAGAATGAGAACAGGGTTTTGTGGTCTTTCTTCGGTTGTCTTGGTCTTTTTGAGTTGTTTCCGAACTTCTCCTATGAGCTTCTCGGAGTAACCGTTTCGGCGTAGGTCCTTTTTGATGTGGTTAATTTCCGCCTCCAATGACTCCTGGTTGTTGCAAATAGACATTGCTATCTCCACCAACGTTCTTACCATTTCCCTCTTTGTGGAGAAGAAAAGAGCCGTTTCTTCTCCCAAGTTGATGGACTGCCGATAGGATCTTCTGTCGCTCCAGTAATCGCCAACATATACATGGAGTGGTTCGAGGAATTGGCTATCAGAGAGGCAAAATACAAACCAAAACTATAGCTAAGATACGTAGACGACACCTTTATCATTTGGAACCATGGAGATGAACACCTTGGAGAATTCTTCGCCAGAATGAATAACATGAGGGATTCAATCAAATTCACAATGGAAAAGGAAACTAACAGTATCCTATCGTTTCTCGATGTGAAAGCTGAAAGAACAGACCCTGGAATCCTCACCTCTGTTTACAGGAAGAAGACACACACAGGACAGTACCTCAACTACGGCTCTAATCACCCAAACTCCACAAAAAGGGGAATCGTAAGAACGTTGGTGGAGAGAGCAATGTCTATTTGCAACAACCAGGAGTCATTGGAGGCGGAAATTAACCACATCAAAAAGGACCTACGCCGAAACGGATACTCCGAGAAGCTCATAGGAGAAGTTCGGAAACAACTCGAAAAGACCAAGACAACCGAAGAAAGACCACAAAACCCTGTTCTCATTTTTCCCTATATCAGGGGTATCTCCGAAAAGATCAGAAGGATCGGAATAAATACAACATCAAGAGTTGCTTTCAATCCGGCAGTACCTTACGAAGCTTCCTCACCAAGACCAAACCAGAGAACACAACAGAATCCAGTAAAGAAACTGTATTTACAAAGTCCCATGTGAATGTGGAGATTCCTATATCGGAGAGACCAAGAGGCCATTATCAGTAAGAATAGCCGAACACAAAAAGTGGACTCAACGAGGGGAAACATAAAAATCGGGAATTGCTGACCACGCCTGGACAAAACACCACCGAATTCTCTGGGACGAAGCTAGTGTTCTTCATAGAGAGGAACATTGGTTCAAACGGAAATTTATGGAAACCACCTACAGAAGCCAATGGTGCCTTCAGTCAACCAAGCGTGGAAATTAAAAACGTATGGAAACCGCTCATGGACCGTTTTGGAGGGAGTAAAAGCGCGAAACCACGCGCGCCACAAGACCGCGCGTAATTACACTTTAATTATAGACCTATAAAAGGTCGCGTAGCATCTGATTTTGTCACTATTCACCAGAAGACGATTGCGGATTCAAGCAATTGAAACGTTGTGAAAAAATTTGAAAGAGATAGAAATCATTCAACCATTAAGATGATGGACGTCCGAAATATAAGTAATCAAGTTACTACATCGTCTAAAACATTCAAACATATATTTGTGTAGTTGTGCCTCAGAATATATTTTCCAGTATAAATTGTACCTTCACAATCATTTCTTTAGATGAATACTTAAATTACTTGAATACGGACCACAGAGTGTTGACTAAATTCTGAACAATAACTTCTTCAATATCTTTTATATTCGTTTAGCAAACAAAAAATCAAACTATATATCCAGGGTGATGCACAATAAACAAATATAATATGAGAGTTTATTTGATACTGTGCGTTGCACAGATTTTGTATCATCAGCTATGAGTTTTGGTAGGACAGATATACTCATATTTTTTGAGTATATTTTGGCATTGACAGCTTTAGGGAAGACGTAGCCCTTACCTTTTAACGTGTGATGCCATGCACGGTGCGGTGAATCGAATCCGCGTACCCTGGCTTAGCAAGAGGGCACACTACCTTCGCACCACCAAGACAAACAAACGAATGAACTTTGTACATACTGCCATATTGAGACTAGAGGAGAATTTGGAATTCTTTATTAGGGGAGCTATCTCGACAGTGATAAAACTGGGACTGAAAACATTTATTACCTTCTCCACAAGCTCTCATCATCAAGCAAATTACAAATAAAAATCATAATTCTATGTCATTTAAAGGAAGTAATAACCAATATTTTTCTATTTGCATTCATTGTTTGTTCATTGTGCAAGGACCCAAATAATTATTTAGTTCAGCTAAACAAAGATAAAAGTTATAGTCAATATATTGAAGCTGTTAATGTCATGAATTCAGTCAACACCCTTTTATTGTTGTGTTCAAGTAATTGGAGAATTTATCGAACGAAATGATTTTGAAGGTACAATTCATACTGAAAACTCATTACGAGGCATAGATACACACACATATGTTTTATCGTACTGACACTCATAGGTACAAAATCATATCTTTGAGAGGCTTGAAGAAAAATGAAAAGGAATGCAACGCTGTTTCGAGAGGACAATCAACTCACGTTATGTCAGGGTGACAGCTGCTCCGATATTTTTTCGACATCTATTGAATTTTTTTATACTCTGGTTTAATGTTGTTACAGTCCATTTGCTAATCAATATAATTGTTCAAAACAGTAACGATTATTATTAAAATTGGGATACACCCTAACATTGGTCCATTCGAATACGGATATTTCTGGAGAAGGAAACAGGCAAGGTGGAACATTCAACGCACACAGCGGCAGGGCTAACAGCAAATCGGCAGCGCTAGCAGGAGGACATTGATACAGTAGCTGAGACGGGGTGAGTGCATCCTACCTATATCCCATCCTTGTTCTGGGTACATGCTTGTTTCTAACTGCGTCATCTGACAGGACTTTAGGACATATCGGTAAAATGACTAGAACGAAAAAACTAGAGAACAAAAGGTTGAACATTTACTCACAATTGACACGACTTGAAGATTTCTTGACAAATTTCACTCCAGATCAGTTTGACCAATTAAGTCTTCGCATTCAGAAAGGCGAAGAATTGTGGGATCAATTTGAGGAGATTCAGAGTGAAATTGAGGAATTGAAAGGGGACAATATACTAGTAGAGGAAAGGGCGACATTTGAAAGCAATTTTTACAGGGTACTTGGTGAGGCAAAGAAAAAATTCTCTGAACATCAAATTCAAAGCAATGCGGTACATTCTCAACAAACTCCAGGGGGGGCAAAGCCAACAGTCAAACTTCCGCTCATGGAAATACCAACTTTTTGTGGCGGGTACAAAGAATGGTCAGAGTTTTACGATACCTTTAATACCCTTATTCATTCTAATTCGGATTTGAGTGCAGTTCAGAAATTTTATTACTTAAAAAACTCACTAAAAGGCGATGCGGCTGATGTTTTGCATTCCTTGGAAGTTTCAGATGACAATTATACGACAGCTTGGTCATTATTGCGAGAACGCTTCGAAAACAAAAAATTGATAACATTGAGTCACATTGACACTTTGTTCAACTTTCCCCCTATCATTAAAGAATCACATGGGATGTTGAGGAGGTTTTTAGATGATATTAATAAAAGCATACGAGCTTTGAAAACATTAGGGCAACCGGTAGACACATGGGACACGTTACTAATTTACATTTTGGAAAAGAAGTTAGATCCACTCTCAAAAAGAGAATGGCAAATTGAAAATGATACAACAAAATTTTCAAATTTGGCAAGTTTCATTAAATTTCTTGGTAAGAGATGTCAGTTATTGGAGGTTATGAACTCAAATAAAATGTTGAACAAGATGTCAATTGATTCCCGGGGAGAAGCTTCAAATAAATACAAAAATAATAGGCCCATCACAAATAAATCATTCGCAACAACTAAACAAACATGTGTAGTTTGCAAAGATAATCATATGCTTTTTCATTGTAAGACATTTTTGGGTCTTTCAAACGAAGCAAAAAGGGAACATGTACGGAAATCCAATCTTTGTTGGAATTGCTTTGGTACTGATCATCGGGTTCAAAGTTGTACATCTAGGGGATGTAAACATTGTGAGAAGAAGCACAATACACTTCTTCATGAAATAGGTGTAGGTCAAAGCATGCAATCTCAGTCTGACAGTTCCAATACTTGTCATGAAGTGGAACGCAGACTTCCAAGCAGCAACGTTCAACAAATGTCAGAAGATCAGGGTAGGGAAAATTCAGCTTTAATTTCTTATGTTGTCACAAAAACGGAAATTTTGCTGTCAACTGCTCTAATATATATAGAGGATAAATTTGGAAATAAACATGAATGCAGGGCTCTACTCGATTCAGCTTCGCAATCTAATTTTATATCAAAAGATTTATGTGAGCGATTGCGAATCAATCCAAAAACCGTTAACATTCCCATTATAGGCATCAATCAAAACGTTGCAAATATTTCGGGAAGCATCAGCACAACTATTTTTTCAAAGGTAAATGCGATTACTTTCAAAAGGGGCGGTTTAAATATACCACAGCATCTCACACTCGCAGACAATAATTTCAACATGTCAGGTAAAATAGACTTGTTAATAGGAGCAGAAATATTCTGGGAGTTGTTATGTGTAGGACAAGTAAATCTTGGTCAGGGTCAGCCGATAATGCAGAAAACCGAATTTGGTTGGATTATTTCGGGAAACGTTGCATATGCACATAATAAAGTTACGAGGTCGTCAAATATTAAAAAATCTTGTTTCCTGGCATCAGCAGTAGACATTCAAGACCAGTTGAAAAAATTCTGGGAAATAGAGGAGGGTGCTTATCAGAAAATGTTTTCTAAGGAAGAACAGGAGTGTGAGAGAATTTTTTCGGAAACAACTTTTCGAAATGATGACGGGCGATTTGTAGTCAATTTACCCATCAAGGGAGATTTAAATGATTTGGGGAACTCTATAGGCAAAGCCTTCAAACGATTCAATGCTTTAGAACGGAAAATGGAGCGAAACGAGGGCTTCGCAAAACAGTACACAAATTTCATTCATGAATATGAAGAAATGGGCCACATGAGTAGAATCGATTCGACACAATTTGATGACTCTTTCAAGGTCAACTATTATTTACCTCACCATGGAGTAGTCAAAGAATCATCAACTACGACTAAGTTGAGGGTGGTATTTGATGGTTCGTCAGAAACAGACACAGGCGTATCAATTAATAGTAAATTGATGGTGGGGCCAAAAATTCAGGAGGATCTCTTTTACATTTTGCTACGTTTTAGAAAATACGCGGTAGTTTTAGCAGGTGACGTCGCGAAAATGTACAGGCAAGTACTTGTAACCGAAGATCATCGTGACCTTCAACGAATAATTTGGCGCTCATCATCCGATCAATCGATCCAGCATTATAGATTGAACACTGTTACTTACGGAACAGCACCTGCAGCTTTTCTTGCGGTGAGGTGTTTGATTCAATTGGGCATTGAAAATGAAAGGATATATCCTAAAGCCAGCAAGGCTATAATGAAAGATTTTTATGTGGATGATTTACTAACCGGAGCAAATACAGTAGATGAGGCAAAACAGTTAAAGTTTGAAATTACAAAAATACTTAGTTCGGGTAAATTCACCTTAAGAAAATGGTTATCGAATAATATGGAGGTTTTAGAAGACATGAATAATAAAGATGGAGCGATTGAACATTACATTTCGGAAGATAAGATCACAAAAACTTTGGGAATCATTTGGAATTCTGAACTTGATCAGCTTCATTACAAGGTCACTTGCGAAAATAAATCTGATCGAGTAACAAAACGCATAATTTTGTCAATTATCTCACAGATATTTGACCCATTGGGGTTAGTGGGACCAGCTATCATAAAGGCAAAGCGTATCATGCAGCGTCTTTGGGAGCTAAAGCTCAATTGGGATGAGGCCGTTCCATTAGATATATATACTGCTTGGACACAATTTTATAAAGGTATTCATCATTTGAATATGCTTGAAATTCCGCGGCAAGCTGTTTGCTCTCATGCAACAGAAATACAACTTCATTGCTTCTCGGACGCATCTGAGCAAGCCTACGGAAGTTCTATATATATTAGGACCACAGATATGGACAACACGCATCATGTACAACTCTTATGTGCAAAATCACGTGTGTCTCCATTGAAAACAATAACATTAGCTAGGTTGGAACTTTGCGGAGCTCTTCTCATGGCACAATTAACCGACAATGTCATAAAGGCGTTAGATCTTAACATAAATTCAGTATGGTATTGGTGCGATTCGACAATAGTTTTATCTTGGCTCGCAGGAGAGCCCTCTCATTACAAAACTTTTGTTGCTAATAGGGCAGCGGAAATTCAAAGATTGACGTCGGGGCAGCATTGGAATCATGTTCAAGGTACAGACAACCCCAGTGATGTAATTTCACGTGGTATGAATCCGGATTCTCTCATCAACTGTACATTGTGGTGGAAAGGTCCAAGTTGGCTGGCACTCGGACAATCTGAATGGCCTGAATCTGAGTTTACCAAACTTCCAGAAATACCTGAGTTGAAGAAAATTTCTCAGACATTTATTGTAGACCGATACTCAAATTTTAATATATTTCAAAGATTTTCCTCGTATCATCGATTGGTTAGGGTAACTGCCTTCTGTATTCGATTCGTCAAAAAATGTTCAGGCAAAGTGGTTTCGGGACCTTTGACAGTGGATGAACTTGAAAATTCATTTGTGATTTTAATCAAACTAGCTCAATTACAAAGTTTCTCAATGGATTTGGCTGTACTAAAAAATAATAATAGGAGTTCAGTCTCTGCTAAACTGATTTCACTCAGTCCTTTTTTGGATGATAAGGGAATATTGAGGGTTGGTGGTAGGTTGGACAAGGCTGACATACACTATGACCAACGTCATCAAATGATTTTAGACAAAAATCATAAGTTCACCAAGTTGTTGATCATGAAAGGACATTTGAAAAATTTACATGCGGGGCCACAGGCATTATTAGCATCAATGCGATTGAGATTTTGGCCAATTGGAGGGCGTAATACAGTACGCAGTGTTTTACGTAATTGCATCACATGTTTTCGCAATAAGCCTAAAGAATGCCAATATATGATGGGTGAGCTTCCAAAGAATCGCATAACACCATCCCGTCCGTTCATAAATTGCGGCTTAGATTTTGCAGGTCCTTTCGACACGAAAGCAATTAAAATAAGGGGTCAAAAAATCGTAAAATCTTACATGTGCATTTTTGTTTGTTTTTCAACAAAGGCTTGTCACCTGGAGTTGGTGGGGGATTTATCTACAGATGCTTTTTTAAATTCTTCCAAACGATTTTTGTCAAGGAGAGGTTTACCGAAAAACGTGTACTCTGACAATGGCACGAATTTTGTCGGAGCAAATAATTATTTGAAAGAGTTATATTTATTTTTGGATAACAAAGGACATCAAAAGCAAATATTCGATTTCTTTGCACAACAATCAGTGAAGTGGCATTTTATTCCTCCTCGTTCTCCGCATTTCGGAGGATTGTGGGAGTCAGGGGTTAGAATTGCTAAATATCATTTGCGAAGGGTTTTGGGAAAGTTGATATTGACATACGAGGAACTCTATACCATGATGACGCAGGTTGAGGCTTGCATGAACTCTCGTCCTTTGATCCCTTTAACCGAAGATCTCTCTGACCTACAAGCACTCACACCTGGTCACTTTATTATTGGAGCTCCAATCACAGCATTACCCGAGGATGACATTATGGAGCAGAATCCAAACAGATTGACTCGTTACCACCATTTAACACAACTCATTCAGCACTTCTGGAAACGTTGGTCCAGGGAATATTTATCACTCTTGCAGCAGAGGAACAAATGGCAACTACCTGGAGAACAAGTGAAACCCGGCGATATAGTTCTCGTAAAAGAAGAAAATCTACCCCCTCTAAAGTGGCAATTGGCTCGCGTCATAGACTTGTGCAGTGGCAAAGACAATATAACACGTGTAGCTACAATAAGAACTTCTAAGGGTGTCTTCAAGAGAGCATTGAATAAACTTTGTGTTTTGCCAATTGGAAAAGATGCAATCTAAAATTTCAATTGACATTTTTTTTTTATCTTTGGTTGAAACGTCATGCATTTCAAGGGGGGCGGCATGAAGAAAAATGAAAAGGAATGCAACGCTGTTTCGAGAGGACAATCAACTCACGTTATGTCAGGGTGACAGCTGCTCCGATATTTTTTCGACATCTATTGAATTTTTTTATACTCTGGTTTAATGTTGTTACAGTCCATTTGCTAATCAATATAATTGTTCAAAACAGTAACGATTATTATTAAAATTGGGATACACCCTAACAAGGCTATATCCCGAAAACTAGTCTTACGATCGAGTTGGGCCCATGGGAACTTTTGATCAGGATAATGAAAAAAATAACAAACCACAGTTTCAGCCAATTCCACTGCGACCCAGAAACCCATAAGAATGGTACGGGGTCCTTTGAAGAGAGTTGGAAAGGGCAGCCTAATGATCTTATTTTGGCGGGTATGTCCAAAGGTGATATTGTAAATTGGTAGTTATTAAAGGTGAAGTTGTGAGTAATCCATTCATAAATGATATGGAAATGTAGGTGAAGAGTAGTACTTAGTCAATATTTTATAACCATTTGTTAAATTGAATCACTATTTTCAAGAGATTTATGCCGAAGCCGTCGTTTTGGATGTGCTCACAATTATCCACAATTTTTGTAATATCAATCAGGTTCCTTTTTTTCCACTCGGTTTGATGATTCCTACGATTTATCACATATCAATGGAATTTGATTGAACTGAATGTATGTATTTCATTTCAAATGGGAGCCTCAATATTTGTTCCATCTGAACATGCGGTTGCTATGTTGATTTATTGGGCAATCGAATAGATAAGCCAACAAATTTATTTGCTGTGGACTATTACCGGCTATCAACTCGACGATATACAGAGTCAGATATTTCATTGAAATTATTCGTCCAATTTGATAGCATTTATCACAAGTAATGATGTGAAATGTTTAACTAAAACAAACTATTGCGTAAGTAGAATGATTCATGAAAATTCCTGCTCGTCAAACATTGAAATTACTAACAGTTTCATTTCATCTGCTTTCTACTTCAGTAGATTATGGATTCGGATACGTAATACTAACAGGGAAAGTCTCAATCGAAAGTTACATGTCATTAAAAATTAAACCTGCCAATACATGAATGATGAGAATAATAAGAATCAGAGACCTTGAAATTTATGCCTCAGGTGAAAAGGACCTACGTCAGTCTTTGAATGTAGTGAATGAGTACACGCAGGCTATCGGAATGGAGTTTGGGATCGACAGATGATTTGAAAAAAATTGTTATTTAATTTTTTTTTCCATGAACCAACTGTCGTCCCCTTACCAACGGCAGTCTTGAAAGTTCTTCGTTCGAGCCATCCTCTTGGATTCGAGCCATCGTGCATCAGTTCATCTCAAGAGAAGACGTAGACGAGAGTTACCTTGATGCCGGAGAGACGTATACCTACTTGGGAGTGGAACAACACCTCTCTCAAAAAGTTATAGCTGTCAGAAAATCTCTCCGTGGCAAGTATCAGCATAAGCTCCGACAGATCTGGTCATCAGAAGTGTCGGGGAAGAACTAAGTTGCTGTCACAAATATGCATCCTACTCTACTCGTTCGTAGTGATGAAGTGGACTCAGGCACAGAAAACACACACATAGAAAGCACACTCCATAGGGCTGCCCCCGTTATAAATTCCATGCAACAAGATGCTGTGCTCACCGGGCAGATGGCGCAAGCGAATAGTTTTCCTGACGTTCAAGCAACCCTAAATACAATATTGGCAGTTTTTTTTATGCAGTTGACAAATGACAGCCACTGAGAAGTTTTTAATTAGTGCGAATGAAAATGAATATAGGTATATTGTTCAAATTATTTGCAAATGTTTTATTAAGCTTTTGCTGTCATCAGTGTGTGTAATTGTGCCGATGTGAGTGATTTTCGTTTGCCCGTAATTTTCAGTATTTTTTTACGTTGTTTTTATGGAAACCAACTGACTTAACAAATGTTGCTTTCCCAATTGTGATGAGGATAATCACAGCAAACACCACAGATTTCCAAAATCGGATGAGAATCTCTTTAAAATTTTAATTGAGCAAGTGAAAAATCCAGTATTTGTGGAGAAATCATTGGAACAGATTCGTAATACCTATGTTGTGTGTGATACTCACTTTGCGATCAAAGTGGTTCAAACTGTGCAGTAGTTAATGGGCTCATCAAGGACACTAAAGAAGATTGTATGAGACAAGGAAATGCAGATTAAGATAAATGTAAAATATCTAAACTAAAATTTATTTATTTCCTCTGACAGTATGTTTGTTTCTATTTCACATTGCAGATTTATAAAATGTGTTATAACAAGGGACAAGCACTTGTCAACTATAATTTCTCTCATGTATTCCTTGGGCTCGTCAAATTTTTCGGATTTTTGGATATAGCAATTTCTTCACAATCCTTTTGTTTTCTGATTCTACAGGCTGACCCGAGGGCTGACCAACAAAAGTGGGTTGAATTTCTAACGCCAATTATGGAAAATACTGTCACTGAGTGGATTTTTCGTGATATAATCAATGGTTATAATATGCTTTGAAAAATATCGATTGACTTTGTATATATCAATTATGGTGAACATACTCAGATATAGAATATTATAGTAGACAGTATTTTCTATTAATGACGTTATACAGTCAACCTATTTTTGTAGCCTGTAGAGCCAGAAGAAAAGGTTAATGAAGAAATTTGCTCTTTAGACCTGTAGAATGATATTTCCAAAAGTCAAAAAAATATGACGAGTCTAAGGAATACATGTACCTATCCAGTGCCATTCCCTTTCAAATGCTTCAAATTATCACCGTAAGATGTCATCCTGAAAGTATATTCAAATTGAACTGTACCGACATCTGTTGACTAATAGTTAAACTATGGGAACTTACAGAATGCTTGAACGTCAAGCCAACTTACGCCATCTACCCGGTGAGCACAGTATCTTGTTGGCATGGAATTTATAACGGTGGCAGCCCTATAGAGAGTCCTTTCTATGTGTGTGTTTTCTGTGGACTCAGGAGGAGCTGCGACAAATCGACGTAAAGACGCGCAAAATGATTCATCTAAACATAAGTTTGCATCCTTAATGGTCCTTTTCTCAGATATATCCAAAGGAATTTAGAGTTTGGGATGTCTTCACACCACAAGCCTATAAAGACATCAGCATGTAACGAAACTATTGTCCATTTTCTGTTATCGTTTGTTATTTACAGTAATTATTTATTCTTATATTACTTTCGTTTTTGTCGGTCGCTTGCGCCGTCCCCATTTTGCGAATAAAACAAATAATTCTTGTTGTGGTTAAGCATCAAGCCTACAATGCACGATGTCACAGGCAATTTTCATGCCGTCCTTGCGGTATTGGTGGTTGCATACCCGAACGCATTTCGTTGTGAAGGATTACAAATCAAATGCTATCCACTATTTTTTGTAATTTCATTTATTTTATGCGAGGTAAAAATCTGGTTGTCAGAGTGAGAAACGAGCGATTGCCAACGACACATCTCCATTATAATTCAATACAGCTAAAATTATTCTGAATGTTTTTGAGACTAATCCAGAAGAATGATCTTTACTCATATTTCTCACAGTGCATCTGCATTTATATGAGTAGGTCTGAAATAGGTGTTTCAACAAGGTAAAATTTTGTTTCTCAAAATACTGATGCATTTATATAGTTTTAGTTGTGTAAAAACTCTGAGACACTTATTGGTGTCGCATCTGATATTCTCTTGACCCCTCAATAAATTGGCCAAGTCAACCGGATCCAGGTCTGTTTTATTTGCTTCTGCAACCCGAAAAAACGCCTGAGATAACAAGATCCTTTGCAAGCAGTTTGCATAGTCTCTGCATAGTCCATGACCACGAAAAAGCTGGGATTGGAGCGTTTCTCTTCAAGGCAGCAACCCGTGCGGCTGATATGAACTTTGTCTCAGTTTCGACACCAAACGGTATAATCCAAAATCTGTTCCTTGCAAAGGCCGCGAAAAGAGCAGATCTGCTATAGCTGCACAGGGATAAGCCTATGAGGTCTTCTTTAGAAACGTCGAAGACTTTGGCTCATCCACAAACTTGATCTACGCCTTTCTTAGTTCAGGTGGGCTGAAGTCGGAGACCAAGGAATTCTTAATGTCCTGCCAAGATGATGCCTTTAACACCTAGGGAGCATGATGCATTTGCTGTTAGCATGTTCGGCATATTTTTTCATTCATTCGCTTTTAGAAACAGGAAACTAACATACCATCAAAAAATTTTGTCATGTAAATGGCTCAAAATTGACGTTTGAAAAATACGAACAGATCTTATGTATTACTACTAACAAACGAACAAATATTTAAGTACATGCACAAAATTCTCTAACCGTGTAGCAATTATAGCAAATATATTCCAATTTGCACTATTTTCAATACTGTCTGATATCTTATTGTAAAACATGCATCCCGTATATAATAAACCTCTCTGGTACAGCGTAGTATCATGCTTGCTAGGTAAGAGCTGATCTTTCCTTCTTATATGAGTGCTGAACTCTCACTTCGTTGCATCCCTATTCTTAAAGACATAACAAACAACTTCACATATTATAGACAGATACTAAAGTTGAGTTATTGAAGTATTCAAACATAATGCTGCATGAATCATACAATCCAAGATTGCCTAAAATTCGTACCGCACGTTTTTGCAATTCAAAATCTCTCTCAGCATCTGAGGCATATCCCCAGTGTACTATCGCATATTTTATATATGAGTGAAACCAGGAGAAGTAAAGTTGTCTAACTATATTCTTACTGCAGTGTTTAGACGTTACTGCTAAGGCATAACAAGTTTTGAACATTTTAACACAAACCTCATGAATATGGTCTGACCATTTGAGGTGATGATCTATTCTTAATCCGAGCATTTCAGTTCCTCTTGTATAAACAATAGTAGTTTTGTCCGACAATATTGTTTCGTTGCTGTGCTCCACACGCGACTGCGATCTTTTGAACGTGATACAGGTGGTCTTTCCATTATTAAGACCTAATTGATTATTTTCAACCCATATCGACATATTTCTGACAGTATCACTTTTTATAAGGAAGATTGTATCATCTGCATACGAGATAATCAGTGATGAAGGATGCTGAAGAAATTTCAACACATCATTGATACAAACTGTGAGGAGTGTAGGTCACAGTACCGAACCTTGAGGCACCCCGGATTTGATACTTTTTATGCTGGAGGTGGAGTTGTTTGTTGTAACTTATTGATTGACCTAAGGATAAGAGGTGAATCAGTATAAAGTTAAACTTCTCATTTCGTACATCTCTAGTTTCGTTTGCAGTATATTCCCAAGTAACAATTTAAATGTTATTTGGATTTATCCTAGTTTTATGAAAGTGTTATGAAGGTTAGGTAATGCCCAATTTGATTTATGCAGGTCATATATTATTCCTAATACGCTACCAGAGCAAACAGATTTATGAATCAGTTTCAAAACACTCCTGAACGCTATAAGATAAAACCATTCAGCATTTAAGTATATTTGTTTTTATGATGGTTTTACAATGGCTTATACACATACATGATAAATCTCTTTGGTATTTAAATAATACACATAGAAACTTAGTTTTGTGATGGTTTTATAGCATTCCTCAAGTCCATGCAATGGTTCTGTAATAAAACTATTGATGAGGTTTTATTAAGGTTTTGAGATGTACTCTCGAGAACCGCTATAAAATCAAAGCATAAAACTATTTCTACTTAAATGCTAGTAGCTCCCCCTAACCGGTAATAAATAAATCACATTGGGTAAAGATAACTGGAAAAAATAAATAGTGATTAAACGTTTCACAAGACTAAGACACCAAATACTTATCACGGGAGTATAGACACTGAGTATACTGACCACGTCGATCACGAAAAGACGAATGTCAGGCGGGATTGACAATTGACAGTTGAAATATTTTGGAAATTGGACTAAATAATACCAAACGTACTTTTTCAGGATAAAATGATTTTAAAATGGTTTATTTTGAGGAGAAACGACTTTATGACGGCAATATGTGCAGCTTAATAGAATAAAGGTAGGGTAGCCATATTTTATTATTTTATTACAACCAGAGGGAACAACTAGAGAGAGCGTAATTTCAATTCATGTTTCTTGCAATTTGGTTTGTATGACGGAAAGGAAATACACAATTATTGGTATTCGTTTGTATTTAGATATAGTACAAATCATTCCGGGAAAGATATGAGTCAAAATAATTTTTTAATTTTATGTGGTATTTTGTTTATTTCCTTAATTTCGCGTTGTTATTGGGGCGCGTTGCAGATTTACCACCTAACTGATGTAATTTTGTCAAAAAAATTTCATTCGCAGATGATATTCGACATTTTACGTTGTTGTATACCTATATATTCTTCATATATCACTGCCAGGACGCCATCATTATATTTTTGCTTGTAAAATAGTCGCCCTATTTTTCGCAATAACTGAAGAATTAGATTAATTTAAGTCCGTTTTGGCTGTAGTTATTTATGGAATATTTTCTAACCAAATTCCATTCAAAAAAAGATATTTTGATGCCAAACAGATTTTTTTAATGACATACAGGTTTATAACAGCCCCATGATTTGGTTTTATAATGATCCTCAGGAGGTTATTAAGAATCCTGCGAATAAAGCAAGCAGGTTTTATGCTTGCATTTCAAAATAGCCCTGAAAACCTTCATAGGAGTGGGCCCTCGTAGATTTATAGCAGCTTTAACGAGGTTTTATGGATGTCGTTACAGCGAAACAGTTTTATCGATGCTGTAATTGTTATGGTCTTCAGAACCTTCTGAGGGCTATCACAAAACTGAAATTGTTACTTGGGTTATGATTAACACAATCAAAAGCACTTGTAAAATCTACAAACAAAACGAGTGCTACCTGGGATTCATCCAGTGTGTATATAATATCGCTCCCAAATTTTTGCAAGGCAGTATCTAGATTTTTATGTTTAGTGAAACCGTGTTGGCATTCTGATTGTAATTTATTAGATGAAAGAAAAACCACTATCTGTTTATTAACAGCTGATTAAAAAAGTTGACAAAAACTAGATAACAGGCTGGTCTAAGATAGTTTTCCATTGTATTTTCAGGTATAACTTTAGCAGTTTTTGAGATTGATGGGAAAATACACTGTTGAAAAGATACATTTCAAATGAAAGTAAGTGGTTTTACGATATAAAGTGTATTACGTTCAACAATGATATTTGAAATGTCAGTGTTGTCAGCTTTTCAAGGCAAGGATCATTGCAAAGACACCATTCTCTATTAATGGTTGTAGAAACATTGAATGTCAATTAATGTCAATTGAATTCAAATTGAACTCATAATCGATATCCCTTGCGAAATTGTCGGTAATAGTATTTGCAGAATTGATAAGAAATTGGTTAAAGCTTTCTGCAAATCCTTGTGGGTTAAGTGTACGACCAATAACTTTGATATTTATTTCGGTATTTAATTTTTTTCCTAAAGTGTTGTTTACTACTTTCCATATTGCTTTATCGCGGTCTCTTCCTATATCCACAGACATAACGCAGCTCTACGAATATCATATTACGTACACGACACTCGTACGGTATAAACAAGACATCAGTGTTGCCTTACGTTCCGGAGTATATTAAGTTCGTAGTGGAGAATGAGAATTACCGGATCTACTGAAACTACTCGTTCTTCCTACTCATGCTTCTGCTGAAGCTATAGAAGACCTATACTTAAACTCTCTGCCCTATGAGCTGTGGAAATTGAATTGTTATGAATTGCTATTCCTAGTTCCATTCCTAGTTACTTATAAAACGCCCTACCACTGTTAGGGCTCAAGGAATATGTTTTTACAGTCATACAATATCGGCAATTTATGTATTATAGTTCGATTTGTTGGAAAAATTATGTAATTTTCTGTAATTACGATGATTCAGGGAAAAATAGCGAATATAACTGGGCTTTCAATCATCCCCAATCAAAAAACTTTCAGTACATTCATAAACTTCACAAAACTTCCCTTGAAATTGAAGTAAACAGTTTCGCAATATGAATTACCAGTATAGTTTTGCAACAAATTGCATTTGTATGCTCTCCAATAATACTTGATGTTTGCAGAATCCTACGTCATATCTTAACAATCTGTAGTTATTTCAGTAAAATAAAATTCAAAGAGCTGCACTTTATTTTAAGTTGTATCTTGAAATTTCCATGAATATAGGGTTATTTTTGTTTCATTCTCCAGTGCACAGTGAACTTTGTTATGTAAAATAGCGATGTCTCCATTTAATTGGCCTATTTTAAATATCAAATCCAATCTGAATAATCGTGTTATTGTACCTATATTCGGAAGCTGTGTGAGATGTCGACTGTAAATAGATTGAGTTAGAATAAAATGGGGATATTTATTCGACAAAATTGAAACTCATTTGTGTGCACTTACAGTACTTTACTTGAAAGGAATAGAGAAATGAACGTTTCAGCAACTAAAAAGGACTTTGCTTTGAATAGTTATGATAATGATAATGAATGGAATTCTTTCATCAGGATTTTAAAAAAAATATACATACATGGGAAAAATAATAATAGTCACATCGATGAACAGGCTTACGCTGCATACATATACTCGTAATGTCGGTATTTCAAAACTAGGTCGATAATTGTATAAGCTTTCCTTTTTCAAAATTCGCCTGATAGATGTTCTAGCAACGCTTGTTTCGAAAGCAAGTTGCCTTGTTGAGTTTTTCAAATTCTCGGTAGCTGCTAATAACACGTTTGAATCATTTTCTCCATTGGCAAGTGCCTCTTCATGAGAAACTTTGTATAAATTATAGACAGAACCAGTTTATCGGAATTAACCCAAAACTCTTGACACAGTTGGGGATAAAGATTGCAATCTTAATGTTGTCAACAAGAGTTATAATGAAAAGTTCTGGGACCCGTATACAGGGTAATTAATAATTATATAATTTTTAGAACAACATCAGTCAAACGAAAAAGCTCGTAGACCTCCAAAATAGGTAAATATCATTTGATTTTGATATTGGGTGATCTGAGATTACTATTATACAGGGTCACGCAAAATTTTCTTTCTTGCTTATATTTTTTGAATTGTTTTAGGAACATGTGTATACAAATTAATCATGAAGTAGAAAATTAAATAAAAATGGTCAATATTCGGTGGCTCTTGTCTACTTGTTGCAACTTATACGGATCCTGGTCAGATGCAGCTATCACGTGGGAGACTACTACATTAAAAATGTTGATGGTTTGCATACCACAAAAAGCATACGAAATTAGCGTTATGTGGAAGGTATCGGCACTTTCGAGCACCAGATTTACAAGTGGAATAATTACCGATCTAGGGAGTTTAAGCATTTATAATACGTGTATAAACAATCAAATTCATTGTCACTCAAACTACTCTCGTCAGATTTTTTGCTATATTTTTGTAAGAATGACAAGATTTCTCATCTTATGATCGGTTAATGTTATGTTTTCCAATAATTATTACCTAATGGACGGTTCTGAAATATATACTTGCCTATCTCAATGATGTGCACATGATTTAATCCTTTTGAAAATATAGCCCCATATTTGACAGATAATGAAGATGTTCATCGCCGGTACATACCGCGTGAGTCACTAATTATTCAGTCATTTGTTCCATCTTGTAATCCCGAGCCTTTCTGCTGATGTAACAGTTTCAATATTATTATTTTAAATTTCAAGAGTTTGTATTAGATAATTGCCAAAATTCCCAATCAGCATAAATGTACAGGAAGTATAACTCTCTTTGTCTAGTAATTTCCTGTATGTATAATCTGAATACATATTCAAATTAAATATATTGAATTTGAAGGTGAATATGTTATAATCGTTTGATTTAACTCTTTTTTGATAACTTTAATTATATCTGATAATATAGCCGGTCGTCACATTTAATGAATCACCCTGTATATTACAACAAATCAATGTATCGCAGTTGTCCAGCCTTAATTCAATACCCTGTACAGAAAATAAAAATGTGAAGCGCACGGTGTTACTACATTCGATTGAATCACCCTCAGTAACCTCAGATCACCCAATATCAAAATCAAATGATATAAACATATTCTGCAAGTCTACGAGCTTTTGCATTTGTCTGATTTTGTTCAAAGAATCACAAAATATGTATGTAATTATTAATAACCCTGAATACGGGTCTTAGAACTTTTCATTATAACTCGTGTCGATAATATTGAGATTGCAATCATTATCCTTAAATGTTTGTTACAAAATAATCGCCACATTATTGATTTTCTAAAGTAACAACGCTGCCTCTTCATGTTTGACACCCTGTATTTCAAAAACTGTCCATTAGATCTCGTTGTGCCCATGGAGGCATTTGACCAGGACGTCATAAGCTACATTATACTATATTTTCAGCTAATTCGACTGAGGCCCATTTTCCATAAGAACCGTGCGGGGTCCTTTAAGTATGGAGACCTTGCTAGCCACCTCACCGGCCCATTATTCCCTATTCGTTTATCACTAAACCTTTCAGTCAGGTAATCAGAAACTCGTCTGGTAGTGTGCGGTGGAGCACCTTCATGTTGAAACCAGATGTTGTTATAGTTAGTCAAAGGTAGATCATCCAAATAGACTTCGAAAATCGACATTAAAAACTGGTGATAGGTTTCTCCATTCAGAATTCCGTCAAATAAATGAGGACCCAAAATTCAATCTTTGTAAATTCCTGCCCATACGTTAATACTAAATCGCAGTTGAGGTCGAATTTCCCGGAACTGCCTGGGGTTGTTCGTGCTCCAAATATGTTCGTTTTTCGGTTGAAAATCCCACAATTCGTGAAAGTGCTTTCATCTGTTCAAATTACATTTTCCATGAAAACAGGAAAATCAGGTCTTCTTATTAGCCAATTACAAAATTCTAATCGCCTTTCGGGATCACCTGGATGCAATTTTTGAGCATGTGTATTTTGTAACATTTTAAACCGCTTTTTGAGATGTCTGCTCCAAGCACTTCTATGACAAATATTCATATTCAAAATGATGTTGATTATGCCATGCTAATCAGTGTAGGATTCTAGCCCACAGCAGTATGATAGATATCGTGTTCCTTTTTATTTTCATGTTTGTTCTGGTTCCTGAAATGAAAAATTAATTATTTCGTTCTTTAATTTATTGGCGGAAATAAAAATGAGAATATTCTTTGGGGAAATAATAAAAATCAAGAGCTTAAATGGAAAATCACATTTTTCCACTGTTATTCTTCTTTTTTGCACAAAAATTGATTACGGTCCAGAGAAGTGGTCTATCTTGACTCTTCATATTTGAAAAGTTATAAAATGAACGAAGTTGGAAGATATGAACCATTAATTGTCGGGGAAAATGTAGTTTTCGAAATTTGGCACTACAATTTCAATGTCAATATGTCAAAATCGATTATTAGGTTTTTCGATATTCAAGAAAGATCTCCCAAAAAGTATTTTTTGTAACTCTGATAATATTTTTTTTCTATTTACTGAAAAACATTATGGCCTACACTATACATAAACAACACAATGTATTTTCTCTAGGCAATCATCATTGATTTTAAGCCTAACGTCGGCGTCAGAGCAAGAACCGACTATATTTTCGCCCTCAGTTAAAGGATATGGCAACGAGTGAGCACCATCTTTGCGAAAAAACAACAGAGTACCATATCCTTCGCCACTTGAATCCATATTTTCGGAACTACTATCCATTTTCTTCTTAGCTCCCTGGGAGGACTCGATTCAATCTGAAAGTTGTTTACAAGCTAAAAAAAAATCAAATACTGTTGACATGACGCGTGACAAATAGAAGCTAACCAAAAAGTCGAGGTGTCGGCGACAGAACAAAAGTCCCTAGATTTTTTAGGCACAAGTGTTATAAATTTGCCAAGTTTCAGATGAAAGCTTTATATATTCGGACAAAAATTTAGCAAACAGAAGGTTATATAATGATATGATGATATGATATGATATAGTATACTGTTCTGTTTTTTGACACACGGACTATGGGAAAGACTCGCTGAAAAGCTGTCATGATAATTTGGGTATGTGATGCACCTGCTCTTTGGAGTCGCAATAACAAATGAAACAGATCAAGAGCTTTGATAAATCTTGAGAATGAATCTGACCCAGAAATTTCGTGAAGATCCCTTTACAGTTCATGACTTCCTGATACGCTCGTATACTCGTTATATTGTGATGGCTGCAAGATTTACTAATACTACTGTATTCCATCATGGTTTTTATTGATTGAAATGAGATTATATTAAAAGTTCTGGAACCGCAAGTTATTGTATTCGGAGAAATTCGTTAGCCATGATTTACCTCACAGAACATGACAGAATCCATCATTATGAGTTCAAAACCACTTTCCTGTCAGTTAGGTGACGCTGTGTTTGCTATTCAGCTCAGCTCTTTTCCTTTGTGCCAGAGCTCGTTCTTTTGAAGCCTTTGTTGTAAGCAATTGTTTTCGGAATATCCCGTCTATAGGATTTTATTCTTCAAAAACGAAACTACCCGGTAAACATTCAACTTCACAATTATGAGTCATATATACCTAATGGTTTTTATCACACGTCTCATGCATTATGTTGAATGAACCTAACCGATACATACTTTAGAAATCTATCTTACTCAAAATTAACCCATTCCATGTCAACAGTTCGCCTTAACATATGAATTATGCTGAATTAAAAAAAAAAAATTAAACGATATAAACTGCATAATCATGAATATAATAATTGAATAATGATAACTTTGAAGATTACATATGAGTAGGTACATATATTTTTTATATATGTTTTCAAACATTGTCTTGACAATAATTTGCAGACATCATGATAAATATGCAAATATCACATTCTTTTAAATATAATCGTCAATACATCTTCGTCAATACAATCAATATCATAACCAAATAACAAGGTATTTTTGCATGTTATATGACCCAAAAAACATATAATAAAATAATTGATCAAAATGATCAAACGTTATGCTAATTATGAAAATCGAAAATAAATTATTTATGTGTTTCCAACTATTGTCTCTTTAAAGTTTTCCTAGCACCAGACAAAATATGAATATTTCACAAACATTAATTTGTAATGTAGTAATGAAAACATTTTATTCAATTCGATTCATTTTACGACTGAATAACTATGTATTTTTGCATACTTGTCTTCTCCTAAAGTAAGTTGAATACCTGAAAAAATATGTTCACCTATTGATCAACATAATCAATAAAATCCATGAAGAATAAACAATTTCATCAATGATGATAATTATGAAAATCGAGAATAAATGTATTATTTACATGTGTTTTCAACCTATTGTTTATAAACTATTATACAAAATAATGAAATATAAAAATATAAAACAATAACAAAAATTAATAGGGCGACTTGATTGATTCCAGTGGCGCATTTGCTTTTTCAGCTGCAGGAAAACCAGGAAAAACCTGCAGCACCACATCATCTGAAGATCTTGATCTGCCAATGTCCTCTCTTTCATAAAACAAAATGTAGGGTGTCTCCAGAGGCTCCAATAAACCCAAGATATCGTCAGAGCATTTAGAAACAAAACTATCGTCAAACTTAAACCAGTCCGTTCCATCTTTCGCCAATGCGTAATAATGGCCACATTCAACGCCGGAACCACAGTGAACAATGACTGCATGAAGATTATAATTGTGGTCTGCTAGATTGAGGTGTTCATCTATTTTCAATCTTCGTATAAGTTTGGTGCCTCCGCCAGAGGTTGAGTCATGTTTGAAGAGCATCAGTGTTATCATCAGATTGACTACTTGGTGCCTCAGTTATACTCGTTGTCTTATAATTATCTTTCAATTTGGCGCATATTGGGCAATACAATTGATCATCACCAGTTAAAAGTTCTATTTTCATATGATGAAACAGCAAGCTCCGCACGGACTGGCTATCAGACATATCAGGAAATGCTAGTTGAAGCTCCAGAAAGTCACATACGTTTTTACTGTCTCTCAAACATGTACCTACCACAACATAAACTAGTGAGGATTTTTCCAGCGAAAGATCTAGAAACACACGACGAGATAAGCTGTACGGAACCATTTGATCCAGAACGGTCGAGACTACTGATTTTGTCATTTTCCTGCTCACGAAGAGTATTCAATAAGAATCCCAACAATTCGGAACAATCCTCTTGTTGTCCTTACAAGTATCTAGTAGACTTCAAAGACTCCAGGAAATCGATTGGTGGGAAAGATGATAAATTCTTACGAAACTGCACTTGCATAAACAGGAATTTGAGATTGGTGAATAAGTAGGAAACGTTCTCGTTCATTGTTAAAATCTCGTTCTTGAAATTCTTCGTCATGAATAATACTTGTAAAATGCTATTCATGTAGCAAGTGTTTCCCAAATTATCTAATCCAATCTTATTAACAAGATCCTCAGGACAACTCTCCACTGATTCGTAGGGAAGCTGGTCAGACTCTGCATCGCATCCATTTCGTAAGCTACAATCAATCCGTCCAAGTGAAGAAGGGTTTCGTAGAGGGATCGATTCGGCTCTTGCTCGATGAAGCTCCTCCGCTGAAAGGGAACCAGAACCTCGAGGAATGCAATTCATATATGGGGTGCAGGAATGACTCATGTCCATTGACCGCACTGAAAAAGAAGAAGGCGGATCAATCACTTGCGAATTAACCTTGATAGGAGACTGATGACGATACACTGCTCTCGGCTTTTCTCGAATAGATTTTAGTTTCGTATTGAAATGAGGGCAATGCATGATCTCATGAAAATTATGAGATGGAGGAATAGTTCCAAGAACCGAAGCAGCATTACCACGTTGAATAGCAATACTAATTCTTTCTATCAAAAAAGTGGTAGAACGGTAATATTTCGTTGCGTGACCCAATCTCCTTCCAAGTTCATGAACAACTAACAGAGATTGCGGACCATAAACACCAAAAGTTTCAACCGCTACTGGATAAAACAAATAATTGTTACCAAGATTTTGGTATTTTTTTCGTTTCAATTTTTCGCCAGACAAAGCTGCAGTTCCAGCAGATTTCGAACTTTCGGCTAGATGGGAAGCCGCGATCGTGTCAACACAAGTGAAATCCCATACCACAGGTTTACCGTATTTCCAGGGTATGAGAGACATACCATCTGGTCTTTTACCATCATCTCGACTCGTACCTAAGGGTTCCAAAATTGTAGGAACATCCGCTGACACCATGACACGCTTCAATATGTCGTTCACCTGGTAATGTCGAGATGCACGCCCTGCACTTCTGCAACTTAAACCGTGCACACCTTTCTCATCAACTACACCACCACAAACAGAAGTATGAGGCACACAATTAGATGAACCCATCCTTAGACCTTCTGCTATTCTGAAAGATTCATCGTCTAATAGCGTTCCAAGAGATGCAACAGTTAAAGCATTCAGCCAAAAACCCGACACCTTGATCATTACTGCTTTCAGACGAGCCTTATCGTATACACTTGTAGATTTCAGAAGTTTATCAGTAGGTAATAATGTTCAGAAGAGGTCGGTCCCATATCTTTTGAATATTCTTTTTATCTGTAGGAGGATCAATATTAGTTGCGGCATAAAAATCGTCTTTGATATTCAGAAATATAAAAGGAGGGATGGCATCGATAAGAACAGAAACACTATTGACTGACGACAAAAAAGCTGGTAAAGCTAAGGAACAAGCCGAACGTAGCCCTAGTCTGCCAAGGTTTTCAGGAAGCGTTGCTTGGAGCCATGAATCATTATTGAAATACTTATTTGTAATATATTCCGTCGTGTTACGGAGTAAATTATCAAATTCGTCGAGCTCTAACTGACTTGACCAAGTGGGGGAACATCTGAGGGCGTACATGAGTTTTGGAATTGCCATGCAATTCTTCAAAAGAAAAAATGTGACGTGTTTGGAAAGTTCATTCAATCTAGTTGTCAGCAATTGGAGTGATTCCCGTTTTCTTCGAAGATGTTCTGAAAGTGAATCTTTAGAAAGAGGCGCACCCAGGAGACTCCACTCAGACATATTCAAAATTCTTATACCAGGAGCCAATTTCAAAATAATGTATTCGGAAATATTATTCGAAGTTGAAAGAGAAATCAGCTCGCATTTATCAAAATTCAGTTCAAGTCCAAGACATTTTGAATAATCAACGATTTTTTCTAAATCCTTTGAAACAATGTGTTCATCGCAAGCGATTGGGCCATCGTCCAAATACCAACAATTAAATTCAGATGATAAACTTCTAGTGAGTTCGTCGATGTTCAGACAAAAAAGATTTCCTAGCATCAGACAAAATATGATTATTTCACAAATATTATTTTGTAATATAGTAATGAAAATTTTTTATTCAATTCGATCAATTTTACGACTGAATAACTATGTATTATTGCATACTTGTCTTCTCCTAAAGTAAGTTGAATACCTGAAAAAATATGTTCACTTATTGATCAACAAAATCAAGAACAACAAAATGAAGAATAAACAATTTCATCAGAACTTTGTTTAAATAGTTATTTCCCTTCATTTCGATTCCTGTTTGAGACAGGTATATTGTTAATAATGCACTAATTGTTAAATTTTAATAATGCCATCATGACATTTTTAATAGCCACCTTAGATGAATATGAGAAAAGTTATTCGATTTTCTTAGAAAATTGCTCTTATCTCAGAATTCTGGCTATTAAGGTATAGGAACATAACATATCAACTCGAAGGAAATTAGTCATCTTTCAGAATATTTCATAATATACATGGTGTTAGGTTAGGTTAGGTTTGAACGTGAGTGGGCCCGTATCAGGCCCTCCACTGCGGCCAATGGCCTATTGTGGCTCACACTATGGTTATATTTCTCCCAGCATATCCAATCTCTTGACGAAATTGAGGAATGCATTGGGAGAACAATTTACCAGGTTTTCTGGCCTTACTGTCGTATCGCCAAATATTGAGAATCTGGTTCTGGCCGCTGCAGGGCATGTACACAGAATGTGTTCAGCCCTTTCATCATCCTCCATGCATAGCCGGCACTCTGCATCTTGTGCAAGTCCGATCTTATGCATGTGATGTTTGAGTTTGCAGTGGCCAGTAAGCAAACCTACTATAACTCTGAGATGCGCTCTGCTGAGTTCTAGCAGTTTGTCAGAATCCTGTTTTTTCCTTGTACAAGCAATAAATGCTTTGGAATGGGCTAGGCCCGGTAGACTACGCCAGTACTCGAGTCTTTTATTGTCTGCCCAAGCTGTTATGACATTCTTGGCAGTGCTATATGCTAAACCGATTACCGGTTCTGGTCCAGTGAACATTGTTTCGGCCCCCCTTTTGCTAGGGCGTCCGCTATTTCGTTTCCTTCTAGGCCTGTGTGACCTGGTATCCAGACTAGGGTAACGTTGTTCCGTTGCGCCAGTCGGTTTAAGGTGTCTCTGCAGTTCCATACTGTTCTAGATTTAAAGCAGTTGGATTCAAGCGCTTTAAGTGCTGCTTGACTATCTGAAAATATTTTTATTGTTTTTCGTGTGTGGTGTCGATTTTCCAGCTCCCTGGCACACATTTCAATGGCATATACCTCTGCCTGAAATATCGTAGCTAGTTTGCCCATACTGAACGAGCGTTTCACTACTGGGTTCATCCCATATATTCCGGCTCCGACGCCTTCCTGAGTTTTGGAACCATCGGTGAACCAACGTTCATTTGCCCTACTACATGGTGTTACACTTATACAGGGTCGTTCAAAATTCATGATCTTACTGCTAGAGACCAAAAGGGTTGAACGTGCTTTTTTTTTACATGGTGTTACACTTGAAAAAAACGCACGTTCAACCCTTTTGGTCTCTAGCAGTAAGATCATGAATTTTGAACGACCCTGTATAACGCAGAACATACTTCTCTCTACAGAATCAATGAACATGATCTTGATGAACCAAACACAGCTTCCTAAGAATCCAAATGCTGCAGAAATAAACATTCAATTCGAGCAATGTTTTGGATAGAAAATATGGAAATAATCAATATCTCAGAAACCGTTAGAGATAGGTATAGGAGAGTATGAAGTAGAAATAATCAAAAATCAATGACAAGTTAAAAAATGACAAGTAATATGAAGGATGTCCTATTTGAAATAACAAAGACACTGCTCATTTCTGGTATAAGCGGCGAAGCTGCATTGCTGAAAATATTTCAGATCGATAGATCAAGAGCAATTACGTGAGCGATCAAATTTTCAGAATGATGCTATATCCCGTTCTCCATAAACGTCGAAGGTACCGTCGACTGTGACCCACCCTGTATAAATATTACTATCTGTGACGTTTCCAATACACTATATATTTGGGAAAAAAATATTTCATCAAAATTAAATTGAATTAAATTGAATGGAAAATTTAAACCAGAATACTGAACATGTTGAGCAATGAAATATCTTTTTTGATTAACTTGAAAGGCGGACGAAATTGTATTTCTTCATATACGTGGTAAGCTGACTTTAGAAGTGCACTGAATGTAGCTAGTCCAAGACTACAAAGACCTTAAAATATTCTGTGGCAACACAGACAGCTTAACAAACTATCCATTCCGAGGAAAAAGAGTAAAAATAATACGAAAGATATGTCTCGTAATATCCGAATATAAATTTCGATTTTGATGACATCGTATTCCAGTACAATACGATTTTTATTTTTTTATATCGGTTATTTCTCTGGTACCTTCCAGTCCTGTCTGCTTACTCGGAGAATTCAGATATGTTCGTGTTCAAGTTAAAAATGAATCCTGCCAAATTGCTTGCATTCACGCAACCATTCTCTACCGTAGAAAAATAAAATTTTTGTTTCACGGAATGTGTTTCCATTCATTAATGAAGGCACCGGGGATGAGGGATTTCGTAAAAGTTTCCTGAATGTGGCATATTATTCATGAATAAACATACCTGATGCTTGTCATAGAATGAAACATTTCGTTTAGAATGAGGGAATGATGTCTGGCGAAGTTAGTCCAATCAAATGGTAGCTGTACGTGAACAAAATTCGAGAAGTCGGTTTTTCTGCAATTCTTATATATTCTTTGGGGTGCCGATTCCAAATTTGAAATTTGCAAACACAATTTGCAGGGGTTTTCTGAGGTAATAGTAAAAATGTGAAAAAATCCCACGTTTTTCGCAATGAAGTGTAATAAGCAATATCCCAGGGCTGCCAGACGTTACTTATTTTCTCAGAAACCAAATGTATGGGATCAAGTAGTGTAAGTATACCGGGTGGCTACGGAAGTATTGCCTACGGAATATCTCAGTTATTGTATGAAGTAGGTTTGTGAAATTTGGAGCGTCGATATAATGACATAAGAGCTAAAATTTGAGCATATTGACATGTCGAAGTTGACTTCCGGTCTTATCGGAAGTAACATCAACTTTCTTATTTTAAATGGAAACCCCATTTTTTTTTTCTTTTCGCTTTATTCAACATTCAATGACATATCACAAGTTGGTATCTAACCAGAAACTAGATCAGAAAAAAATTATTATTGAAATTCACCGAGTAGGCCGTGGAAGCAAAATGAAAGCCAAAAATTGAAAAGTTGGCTATGGAAACCATACGTCACTTGATAACAGTTGCTACTACTGTGATATTTTATTTTCATTCGTCGGAGTTATAAAAAGCCGCCAAAAAAATATTGGAAAAATTGGGAAAAAACAATACTCTGTAGGTCCATAACTTAAATAGGAACATACAACTTTTTCTTGCCTGTACTATTCAGCATAACCATTCCTTTCTAATGATATAATAGAAAATAATTTTTTGAAATGAAATACCAAAAAATCCAATTATTATTCTTCAAATAACGAAAAAACAGATTTATCAAAAAAAATCAAATTGATAGGATTAACGATAAAATAAATTCAAAACAAATGTTCGAAATGCATTCCCTCAGCGTCAATACATTTATTGACTCTGGTGATATTTTCATGTAAAACGTTTCTCAACATTTGGGGCGTGATATCTTGGAAAGCTCTACGACTTTTTACTTCTAGCTCATGTAGAGTTGTGGGCTGTGTGGAATACACCCTATTTTTAAGATGCCCCCATAGAAATAAGTAGCACGGAGTAAGATCAGGTGACCTTGGTGGCCACCTGACTGGACCATGGGTTGTTATAAGTCTCTCTTAAAAGCGATTTTGAAGATAATTTCTCGCTATTCTTGAATTATGCGGAGGGGCGCCATCTTGCTGGAAATACATTCTCTCAGTTATTTCCGCTGGTAGGTTGTTAATGAATTCCGAAATTTCATTCGTTAAAAAATTAAAGTATCTCTCTCCGGTTAGTTGGCCTTGAAAAAGAATGGGGCCAACAATATGAGTTCCAACTATTCCTGCCCAAACATTCACACCAAATCTCTCCTGGAAGCCGCCTTGTCGAAACCGGTGCTCGTTTGCTATCGCCCAGTACCTGGAACAAAAGACCGTTTACACTTTTAGCACTTTACACTTCGACTATCGACAATAATCCAAATAAAGTACAGTACCTACCTTGTATTATTCCTTTTAAATAATCCATTGTTGGTAAATCTTGACTCGTCCGTAAACAAGATATAATAGTTAAATAGGTGATTCTCAGCATTTTGTCGAAGAAACCAATTACAATATTCCAGGCGCCTTTCACCGTCATTTTCATACAAATGTTGATGCAACTGATACTTGAAGGATTTCAATCGATGTTTTTTCAAAATTTTCCTAGCAGAGTCCTTACTTATAGCTAATTCGGCGCCAATCTGCCTTGAGGAAATTGTGCTATCATATTGTACTAAAGCTAATACATTAATTTCAGTTTCCTCATTAATAACAAATGCTTCTTGGTCTTCGTGAACATCAGGCTCAGTTCTTAATTTTTCTTCAAGCCACTGGAAATACCTTCTTGACGGTTGCTGATTCCCTGGATATCGCTCTAAATACAATCGTTCAGCGGCATAAGAATTTTTTAAACATTCACCATTAATGAGAAGCATGTCAATTTGTTCGGTTCGTGAATAACGGGGCATTTTTTGAATATTTCACTAACTGATTTCAATTTCCAAACCCTTTTAAAATGGCAGAATCAAAAACACTACTTCGAACGTCAAAATAATATGGATAGCAGCGTTCGTGACAGCTCTCATTTCTTTTATGTTTCATTCCAAAATACATCTTAATCAGCCTACTTGTTGATATTTTGGTTCGAATGATTATTGCAATGGAATGATTATTCTGAATAGCACAAACATCGACCATAGGTAGATATTAGAATATCTATGGACGATGGCACAGACCAAGTACGTTTATGTTCCTATTTAACCTAGGACCTACAGGATTTAATTTGTCATTCCACATTATTTTTAATTTTATTTTTGCGTATGGCGATAATCTGTTTTATTATTTGAAGAATAATAATTGGATTTTTGGTATCTCAGTTCAAAAAATTATTTTCTATTATATCATTAGAAAGGAACGGTTATGCTGAATAGTACAGGCAAGGAAAAGTTGTATGTTCCTATTTAAGTTATGGACCTACAGAGTATTGTTTTTTTCCCAATTTTTCCAATATTTTTTTTGGCGGCTTTTTATAACGCCGATGAATGAAAATAAAATACCACAGTAGTAGCAACTGTTATCAAGTGACGTATGGTTTCCATAGCCAACTTTTCAATTTTTGGCTTTCATTTTGCTTCCACGGCCTACTCGGTGAATTTCAATAATAATTTTTTTCTGATCTAGTTTCTGGTTAGATACCAACTTGTGATATGTCATTAGAAATGAAATTGAATGCTGAATAAAGCGAAAAGAAAAAAAAATAGGGTTTCTATTTAAAATAAGAAAGTTGATGTTACTTCCGGTCAGACCGGAAGTTAACTTCGACATGTCAATATGCTCAAATTCTAGCTCTTATGTCATTATATCGACGCTCCAAATTTCACAAACCTACTTCATACAATAACTGAGATATTCCGTGGGCAATACTTCCGTAGCCACCCGGTATACTTTGTGTGTATGGGTACCATCCACTTTCCGTCAGCGGTATCTTTCACAAGACGCTTCAAAGCTCTCAAGAAAATGATGTAACTTTAGTTACAATCTGTCATGATCCCTACACATGATATTCAGGGAACTATTTCAATACTATTTGTAAACAGTAAGACCAATCGGAAGGGCGAAATATCCCTCCAGATAAACATAAAGTGTCACAATGAGTATGAGCGTGAGGTCATACTCATAGCTACACTTTATGTGTGTCTGGGAGGATGTTTGGCCAATCCAATAGGTCTGGATGCAACAAAAAGTATTGAAATAGTTCCCTGAATATCATGTATGAAAATCAAGATAGAGATTATAAGTAAAGTTACATTAATTTTGAGTTTTAAGCGTCTTGTAGAAGTTACCGTCTACGGAAAGTTTCTGGCAGTACTGATTAATAATTATTAACTATGTTCCCTGAAACGTTAGTAAATATCAGCATTAAGACTTCAAGAAATGTGAATACTATTTGTTCAGACTTTAATATACGTCCGTATAATATTGTGATAGAATCAACCAACCGTCTGTTTGTCACTGTGACAGAACTCAAGATACGAACGAGACGCATTCAATTTTGAGTTCAATAATTTGTAAAACGTTTCTAATCAAATACAGTCCATTGAAGCAGTACATTTTATTTACTCAAAGTGGGAGCAGTTAGTTTTTAAAATAACAGAAACCTCTCCCCACAATTTTTGGTCCTTCGAGCCGGATATTTCAATAATATCAATAAAATACGGAGAAGTAACGACAAACGCAGTCAAGTTGGAGCAGGCAAAACGAAAAGCATAGTGGAGCTCTATCCATTTCACAAGCTTCCTTATCCCATTCCATTATCCTTTTATTTGTATCAGATATATTTATAACGTACGTATTACAATAATACAATAAATACAGAATGACTAAACTAATAGAGACTTTAATAGCTAACCGTAGAACTTATAAAGCTCAGCTGACACGATTTTGCACCTTTGTGACGCATTTACTAGCGATTCTAGTGTCAGAGAGTTGAAAAAACTACTAGAGAAAATTGAAAAAACGGTTTACTCAGAATTTAATAATATTCAAATTCAGATTGAACTTTTGGATGACAGAGATGAACAAGTAAACGAGAGGTCTAGTTTTGAAAATACTTATTTCCAATATGTTTCAAAAGCGGAAGAAATTATAGAAGGGAAACTGGAAAACACAATGACAAATTCAGTCACAACAAATGTCACTGACAATAATTATTCATCTCCATTGAGCGGTATCAAGTTACCAACAATCAAATTGCCAACGTTTTAAGGTTCATTAGAAAACTGGCTTGAATTTTATGACATTTTTGATTCGCTTATAATTAAAAATACACAAATAAATAATATACAGAAGTTCCACTATCTGAAATCATACGTTACTGGTGAAGCTTCTCGTGTCATCAGTTCTTTAGAAACGTCAGCATCTAATTTTGATATTGCATGGAATCTTCTGTATGATAGATACAATAACAAAAGATTGCTTATTAACAATCATATAAATGCTTTATTTCATCTACCATCAATTGATAAGGAATCTTCTCTTCAACTTAGAAATTTGATTGATAATTTAAATAAAAATTTGCGTTCACTTGAAGCGTTAGAACAGTCCACAAGGGATTGGGATCCTTTACTGATTTACATGATAACGTCGTTGCTCGATCCTGCAACGACGCGTGAATGGGAAGAAGAAGCACACAAATCCACAGATCCACCTAATGTGAAGGAATTTTTGGCTTTTCTAAAAAACAAGGCAGATTTTTTAGAAACTATTCATTACAATAAGCCTGATTCATTTACTGGTCATAAACATAATCATATGGTTAATAAGGGTGATATAAAAAGGAAAACATTTTTTGCATCCAAATATGCATGTTCATTATGCAAAGGGTCACATAAATTATTCAAATGTCCAGATTTTGAAAAGTTACCAATACAATCAAGAATTGAGCATGTCCAAAAGACAAACCTTTGCATAAATTGTCTTAATTTCGGACACTCGGTGAAAGATTGCAAATTCGGAACATGTAGAAAGTGTTCATTGAATCACAATAGTTCATTGCATTTGAATTCAAACGTTTCTCCACAGGTACAGGAATCTGAAAGCCATTCAAGCAATCCAGAAAACAGATCCACAACTCTTGCTAGTTATGTCAGTGCCATGAATCATACGTTATTATCAACAGCGATAGTACGAGTTCGTGACATTTGGGGCAAGACACATAAGTGTAGGGTTCTTCTTGATAATGCGTCTGAATCTAGCTTTATGACAGAAGCTCTATGTAGTACGCTAGGTTTGGAAACGGCTAATTTCAATATTTCTGTCATTGGTAGTGGTCAAGTTACTTCTTCAATAAATCACAAATGTGAAGTTCGTATTCAATCAATTCATTCTGACTATTCAGTTGATTTATCGTATTTAGTCATTTCAGAAATATGTAACTACATGCCAACTCAATACATTGATACGTCTTTATTCAACATTCCTTCTAACATTCACCTTGCTGATCCCCAGTTCTTTACTCCATCTTCCATAGACATGTTGATTGGAGCTGATTTGTTCTGGTCACTTCTTTTTGTAGGACAGATAAGGCGTGGTAGAGGGTTTCCAATTCTTCAAAAATCAAAATTGGGATGGATTATATCAGGTCCTCTCCCAACTTCTCATTCAGGTTATCAGACGTCTCACTGCAATTTCACCAGGCATTCTGATGTACAAACTCAACTTGTGAAATTCTGGAAGATTCAAGAAATGGATTTTACTACACAGCCGTTGTCTAAAGAAGAAACTGATTTCGAAAGTCATTTTGTCTCCACCTTCAGGAGAAATGATGATGGCAAATTCTTAGTTTCAATTCCTTTTAAAAACAGTCTTGATACATCAGGACATTCAGAAGAATATGCAAGAAAAAGGTTTTTTAATCTTGAGAGAAAACTTCAGGCGAATCCAGAGATGCATAGAAAATATATCGATTTTATGAATGAATATATTATGTTGAATCATATGTCAAATATGACAGGTAGTCCTCCACAACTCGTTAACTTCTTTCCCCATCATGGCGTTATAAAAGAGGACAGTTTGACTACGAAATTGCGAGTCGTTTTTGACGGCAGCTGCCCCACGAGCAGTGGCGTATCCTTAAATCAGATTCAGATGGCAGGTGCGACTTTACATGATGATTTATTTTCTATCATTTTGCGTTTCAGACAATTCTCATACGTAGTTTCAGCAGACGTCGAAAAAATGTATAGATGCATTTGGATTGCTCCTGAGCAAAGATTTTTACAGCAAATCTTCTGGAGAGACAATCCGTCACAATCACTTCAGGTTTTTCAATTGAATACGGTTACTTATGGAACTACTAGTGCTTCATTTTTAGCAATACGGTGTTTGCATCAGTTGTCTATCGAATCATCCAAAATGTTCCCTTTGGCGTCCAGGGCAATAGCTCATTCATTTTATGTTGATGATTTTTTGCATGGTGCAGATTCAAAAAAGGAACTTACTACTATCTGCACGGACGTTTCCAATAGTCACATATACACATACATCACAGTCATATGATCTTGTTCCCATGTGAGTGTTACACAAGATAAAATATTACAATTAGTAAAAGGGTCACATACAGGTAGGCCCCATATAAGGTGAGTGTCATAATCGGGGTCTAGAGTCACATATACACATACATCACAGTCATTCGATTTTGATGAACAATCCGTGCTAAATAAAAGTTGAAACCATTTTTTGGAATATTTGTCTGTCATTGCTTTGAATCCAATTTTTAACTTTTTTTTAAATATTTCGTAGCTTCGGTTGGTCTTTATTGTTTCAGTCAACAATTCCCAAGCTTTTGGACCCAGAAAGCTGCAGTGCCTCTGACCCACTGTTTTGATACATTTCGGAACCACGACGCTGTGGTTTCGTCTTCTGGTATTACATGGGTGATCTGAGTGCGTTATTTCAATTTTATTTTTGTATATCCCTTGTAACATATTTTGGCAATAGAGTTGTCTGATATCAAAAATGCCACATTCGTTATACAGACTGTCGGTAGAGTACGTCTTTCCTTTGCCGAGGATTATTTTAAGAATTTTCTTCTGCACAATATTCAGGCTATTTAAATGCCTTTCATTTACGCCTCCCCATCCAAAATGTTCCCTTTGGCGTCCAGGGCAATAGCTCATTCATTTTATGTTGATGATTTTTTGCATGGTGCAGATTCAAAAAAGGAACTTACTACTATCTGCACGGACGTTTCCAATATTCTTCAACAAGCAGGTTTTCACCTTCGCAAATGGATATCGAGTGATGCGCAGATTATAAAAAATATAAATTGTTCCAATAACCAAACTGGGCTTCTGAAACTTGGAGTAACTGAAAATTTCAAAACACTTGGGGTTTTCTGGTTATCAAATACAGATGTTTTTTTTGTGTTTCAAAATCACATCACTAGATATTGGCAAGTCTAAAACGAAAAAGTCGATTCTTTCTGGCATTTCGCAAATTTATGACCAACTAGGTTTGTTGAGTGCATGCGTTATCACAGTCAAAATACTACTTCAAAAATTATGGTCTGCAAATTTGAGTTGGGACGAGACCGTTCCTGCAGAAATTTATCCAAAAGTTCGTTCAAGAAATAATTCATTTAAATCCCTTGAAGGTTCAGCGTCACATTAGATTCAGAAATAGTGTCCGCACTGAATTGTATTGCTTCTGTGATTCTTCAAAAGATGCTTATGCAACCTGCATGTATATACGAAGCATTAATGAACACGGTGAGGTCATGTCACATCTTCTTTGTGCTAAATCGAGGGTAGCTCCCCTCAAGGTTCTTACCATTCCTAAGCTTGAACTGCAGGGCGCCTTGATATTATCGAGATTAGCAGACAAGGTGTGTAATTCCTTATATATAAACTTTGATGACATATTTTATTGGAGTGATTCCACCATAGTACTTTCGTGGTTGAGAACGCCTCCAAATCTACTAAAGACATTTGTTGAAAACCGTGTGTGTGAAATTCAGTCCAAAACTGATATCAGTAAATGGAGACATATAAATTCAGGTGATAATCCCGCTGATTTGGCAAGTCGCGGTGTAAGTCCAATGTCATTGCTTGCAAGTAAACTTTGGTGGCACAGTATATTTTCATTTCGGCCAATTCTAGTTGCTGTATGATATGTGCATTCAACCTGAATGAATTACTCACTTTCCTAACTTACTTTCGGATCCCAATTATTATATTTTTTACCAAGAACGTATAGAGTGCTGTTAATTTCTCAACAATTTGGGATTCGAAAAGTTTTTCAAAAAGTTATCGAATGGAAACAAAATATTGACGAAAAACTGAAAATTGTACATATTTGTTAGCATGGAGATTAAAAAGAAACATCTTCACCCCTTCAATCTTGCAATGAGTCAGAATACATGAAAATATTCAAAATGATTGTTACCTTATGTCGAACACACGTTTTTACATCCCGTACCTTCGATCTGCATCTTAAATCTCATGAAAATATCTTTCAACACTGGCAAATGTTTAGCAGCATCACGCCTTGTGGATTCTAGGGCTAAAACATCGTGGTGTATAACATTTTTTTATGGACGAGTTGAACTTACGGGCTGTGCTAGGTCTTTCTCTTTGTTGGGTTTTGGGGCTCATCCTCAGTTGAATATTCAATGCAAGAAGCAAAACTCAAAAGATAAAACCGATGTTTTGAGCTTCATCAAGTAAATTTTGTTCACTCATAGGTTTTTGCTCCCAAACTGCAGCAATTCGGAAAGAACTTGAGAATCGAAATCACCAATCGAATAATTAATTTCGCTAGGAATCGCACGTATAAAGGTAAGACCTCGGTAATCCTAGGCTCCCGCAGTGGAGGGCCTGATACGGACCCACTCACGTTCAAACCTAACCTAATCCTAGGCTCACACAATTTTCGACTTTTGAGTGATGCCGTTCGTAAGGGGACGACAGCTGGTTAACGGACAAAACAATTTTAAACAACAATAACTTACCTTTGGAATCTAACGTACACATATGTGACTGAAACGGAAATTGTACATGATGTTTTTGGATATTTAGAGAGTTGAGGGCATTGTAAGACTTCAGAAATAGTTGAAAATGATATTGAGTATGTACTGTATCTGTTGACAAAAATATCAGATCAAAAATCGTTGTGGTCTTCAGTACTCACGTGTATGTTTGCATCCATCTTCATGTCTAACCTTGATTTTGACATATTATTAGTTCCGCCTAAAATAAAAAACGGTGTAAGAATATCAACTAAGAAATACTATCACTTAAGTTTAAACACATTTCAATCCTCACGTTCACATTTCTAACTTCCAGTCCCGAAAGGGTTAATTAAGTTTAGGTAGTCAAAACGAATAACCTTGTATATAGAAAGAGCTCGATACGACAACACTGTTTTACCCAAAGCTAGAGAGGGACTTTGATGTCGGGCTTGGCTAATAGAGTATTCATCATTTTCATAAATCGACTATACTGTTCACGGGAATTGTTGAATAGAAATCGAACCACATAGCTTGAGGGCTTCTTGAGTCGCTTTTACTGCGGATATCGTTTCGACAGTATCCACATCGATAATGAACTTTCGGTAAATATTAGGTCAACCCAAAGCACCGGAGTACTATTTTGTAGATTTTAGTTTCACGAGCGGAGTTGTTTCAATATCTACATCCAGGTGAATAGAACAAACGTCAGTTCAACATCCAAGCTACGTTATGAAATTTAATTGAACAAGTTTATTTTTTCAATGAAATATAACAAATCACAATTCATTTGTAACTGAGAGAAATGAGGACACAACAGATGTGATATCAATAATTTTATAGAAGCGAGTGAATCTAGACTCCCGCTTTGAATTGATGAACTGGGAAAAACTCTGCTATCCCAAGTAGCACCTTGTATTGGCTGAAACTTGATTTCATATTGAATATATTGTAAATGTAAAAATAATGTATAAACAATGAGGAAGAATATTGGAAAAACAATAAAAATGTTGGTCGAAATTGGTTCAACATGTTCTGAATCTAGATTGTCAAATTGGGTCAAAACTGGTTGAATAATTGGTTGATATTGATGAAACAATACTGTCCACATATTGTTCCAACATCTAGAATAAATATCACAATCCCAATATTCCTCTCATGTCGATTCTGGTGATAAAAAAAAATATTCGTTGAATATTATTTCACCAATTTTCAACGAATAATATTGACCAGTATTGACTCAATAGTGGTTTGATAATCATCACCAATATCGATTAAACAGTATTGTCAATATTTTGTTCCCAACTTCTAGACTGAACATTGCAATCTCAATAATCCAATCATAACGATTCCATGGATAAAAAAACAATAATAATAATAATATATGTTTATTCATCATAAATGTACAACAAAATTCCATCAAGTATAATTTTGATAAAACAATGCTCAAGTGAGTAGTACTTGAGAGCTGAGTGAAATAAACAATGGCATCACTGAAGGAGCAATTCTAGAAAATTACTCCTTGTGCGTGATATAGCCTCTAAATCTAGATCTAATAAAATACGTAAGATTAAAATATAAAATAAGATAAAGTATAAGTATAAAATATATGGGTAAAAGTTGCAATCTTGCTGTGTATTTTTAGGTGAACACATTTAAGTTGTTTGGAATGTCATAATAAGTAGTTTTCCCATGTATCACAGAAAATAAAATTTCACAGTTGTTGGTAAAAGGGTCACATCCAGGTAGGTATCACATAAAGTTAGTGGCATTATCGGGTTTAAGAGTCACATATACACATACATCACAGTCATATGATCTTGTTCCCATGTGAGTGTTACACAAGATGAAATATTACAATTAGTAAAAGGGTCACATACAGGTAGGCCCCATATAAGGTGAGTGTCATAATCGGGGTCTAGAGTCACATATACACATACATCACAGTCATTCGATTTTGATGAACAATCCGTGCTAAATAAAAGTTGAAACCATTTTTTGGAATATTTGTCTGTCATTGCTTTGAATCCAATTTTTAACTTTTTTTTTAAATATTTCGTAGCTTCGGTTGGTCTTTATTGTTTCAGTCAACAATTCCCAAGCTTTTGGACCCAGAAAGCTGCAGTGCCTCTGACCCACTGTTTTGATACATTTCGGAACCACGACGCTGTGGTTTCGTCTTCTGGTATTATATGGGTGATCTGAGTGCGTTATTTCAATTTTATTTTTGTATATCCCTTGTAACATATTTTGGCAATAGAGTTGTCTGATATCAAAAATGCCACATTCGTTATACAGACTGTCGGTAGAGTACGTCTTTCCTTTGCCGAGGATTATTTTAAGAATTTTCTTCTGCACAATATTCAGGCTATTTAAATGCCTTTCATTTACGCCTCCCCATCCTGTTATACCGTATATAAGTTGGGATTGAATTAGGCTATAATATATAGTTTTCAAGTGAGAAATATCAAGGAATTCTTTCAACAGTTTAAATCTTGATATGAATCCACGTAGTTTTCTTGTTAGATACGATATATGTGAATTCCATTTTATATGTCTGTCAATTTGTATACCAAGGTATTTTATGGAGCTGGCTTCTGGGATGGATATATTTTGATTTATTTTTAATAGTCCCATATTCGGCAAATTATTAGTGTAGTAGGTGAAAGGTAATTATTTGGTCTTTACCGCGTTAATAGTTAATTTATTGCATTGGAACCATCTAAATATGTTGTTGAAGTCTTTTTCCGCCTTTGCTTTCAGTTGTTGCCATGTGTTGTCATTGTAAATTACTGCCGTGTCATCAGCAAAACTTAGAATAGTACCCACAGATGTCATTTTCAACAGGCTGTCTATATAGATAGTGAATAGTAGGGGACCCAAGACCGTGCCTTGAGGAATCCCGTAAGTGATTGTCCTCGGAGTGCTCACCACACCATCAATATCTACTACCTGTTTTCGGTTTGAGAGGTATGATTTTAAAAGGTCATACGGCTTACCCCGCATACCAATTTTTTCCAGTTTCTCTAGAAGCCTTTTATGACAAACGGTATCAAAGGCTTTGGAAAGGTCAACAAAGATACATAGCGACGGTTTAGAAATGTCGAGTGATTTGTAAATGTCCGATGTCAGTTTTAATATTGCATCTTCGGTAGACCTCCCCTCTCTGAACCCATACTGATTATCGGATAGAATATTTAGTTTTTTCATGAAATGTATCATTCTTTTTTTTATTATTTTTTCAAAAATTTTTGCTATGTTTGATATCAAAGAAATGTGTCTATAATTTGAAATTTGCAGTTTATCCCCACTCTTGAAAAGCGGTTTGATAAAACCAGTTTTTAAAATGTTCGGGAATATTCCATTTTCAAAACAGCTATTTATAATGTAAGTGAGAGGAACTGTTATGAAGTCGGCTATTTGTTTCAGCGTTTCTGCAGTAAAACCGTCATGCCCAGGACTTTTTTTGAGTTTCAATTGTTTGATTATTTGTGATACTTCTTCATGGTTTGAGGGGTATAAGAACATATTTTTGTTTGTTTTAGTTGTAATATCTCGGAAGGAATTTGGTGTTTCGATTTTATCTGCTAGTTTTTGCCCTATTTCACTATAGTGTTTATTGAATTCATCACTAATAAACTGTTTGTTTTCAGTGGTATAATTATCATTTATTTCTATTTTTTTGGCTATTTTTGTTTTGGGGCGTGTTTTATTGCAAATCTCATTAACACTTTCCCAGAGCCCTTTTGATTTACTCTTATATTTCTTAATTTCGTTTTGAAAGTATTGTTTTTTAGCTTCTTTCGTAAGTTTATTTAAGTTTCGTTTGTAATTATTGTATATTTGTTTGAGTTGTAAGTTATTGGGATTTTCAATTAATAGTTTGTAGAGCTTGTTTTTTTCGTTTATTGATGCGGATAGCCCTAACGTGATCCATTTTTTTCTAATTTTATCTTTAGTTTTTATTTTGATTTCAGTTGTATGTTCATTTACATGGTATTTCAGTCTATTTATGAATATTTCACATTTCGAGTTGACATCATTTTGTTCATAAATGTTTGTCATGCGTAGCCTGTTGTAATTTATGTATACTTTTGTATTTTTGAATGCTTTATTGACAGCTCTATCACCCATATCTACTGTTAAAGCAATAGGTCGATGGTCAGTAATTTTATCCTGAAATATGAATGACCTTATTCGATCATGCATTTCTATATTTGTTTTTACAAAGAAATGGTCGAGGCACGTGGAGCTGTCTGGTCGAGTGATATCGTTTATATAAGAGATGAATTCGAAGTATTCCAAATTATTTTTATATTCATCAATGTATTCATTTTCTGATAATAAATCTATGTTCATATCGCCGGTTATTACGTGAATATCCCTTGGTTGAATATTTTGAAGATAGTTAAAAAAGTTTTCATTGAATTCATAAGGACATGAACTAGGAGATCGATATATAGAGGTTAATATAATTTTTTTTCCATTTAATTTTAAATTGAGTTCGAGAAATTTAATGTTTCCTATGTTAGTATTTGTGTGATCATAATTGATTTCGTTTTTAATGAATATTATAACTCCATCATTTTTATTTAATGAGGATTCATTATACACTGTGTTATTTCCTTTTAGTCCATATATACTGGCATCAGTGACTTTAAAAGTTTCTGTCAATATGATTATATCGAAGTTGCTTTCTAGTTGGTTTAAGTAAATGAACAATTCATCTATGTTTTTGGAAATACTTCTTATATTGGTATGAAAAAGTTTAAAGTCACTGAGTCCGTTCTTCATACAGATGTTGAAGTCTGTGACTTCTTTGATATTTTGTGATTTGATAGGATCATTTTGATATTCTCTTATAAATGTGTCCATAATTGATTTGGATCTATTCTTATTCCTATTACCTAAACGAAATAGTATCAAGTAAAACTAATAAAAACAAAAACAGTGACACATATTATCTAACTCCACCAGTTTGCTATTGTTTAATACTACTCACTAGTTTTTATTGACCGAACGTGTTCTTGGCTTCTCTTGGGTGGTTTTGTGCGTTTGAGTTGAGTGTGTTGGTTTCTTCGTGGCAGGGATCTTCGGGGTGCTGGGTCCACTTTGCAATTCCGGTAGATTTCTTTCATTTAATTCCAAAATTGTAGGTGTGGATGGAGCGCTATTTGATTTGTTTTCCAGACCATCTACTTTTTCTAGGTCATCTATTTCATAGGATACTCCATCAACGATAAGTTTGTTTCCTTTTATGTAGTGTTCCTTAAATTTTCCCTCTTGCTTGGCGAGAAAGAGATGTTTCCTCAATATTTTATTTTCAGTTCTTTGTGCCGATGTTTGGTCGTGGGCTATAGATATGTTCTTCTCTTTCAATTTTTTATGAGTTTTTTATCGTATATTATTTCACCAATATTAACCACCATTGTTTTAATATTGGTTGAATAATTTTCACCAATATCAATTAAATAATATTGTCTATACGTATTGTTTTCAACACCTAAAATAAATATTGCATTCCCAATATTCCTTTCTGATTGATTCTATGGAAAAAACAATATTGTATTTTCAAGTTTGATAGCCCACTGGTTGAATATTATTCATCCAATATTCAACAAATTGTATTAACAAACATCTATAATAAAAATTCCAATCTCAATATTGCTCTTATACCAAATCTATGGATGAAAAAATAGTATACAGTGACGACGTAAAAAGTCCCCCCCCCCCTTAACTTTTGAACGGAACAAGCTATCGAGAAGAAATTCAGGTAAAAAGGTACCACTTTTACTACTCTGTGGCATAAAAATGATTGTGGTCACGTGGCCTAGTGGCAAGAGGGCACCAACAACTTTTTTTTTTTCGAATGTAAAAGTGGGACAAGGCTTCCTGTTTCTATTCTCTTTCCAACACTTCTTTGTTTGTGAAAATCGGCCAAGCTGTTTCAAACTGAAATTTGCTTCAAATATTTTTAAAATAAATTAAAAACATAAATAACTTTTAATTTCAACAAAATTTTAAGTAACAATTGCAACTATTTTAACAAGAGCTCAAAATGTTCACCGTTCACTTCTGGGCAGAAAAAAAGTCGGTTGAGAAATTCATTCCAAACGTTAATAATTGTTCTCGGGGTAATACCGTAACACACATCTGTTATTCGGTTCATAAGTTCCTGGAGTGACTGTGGCTGCGTGACGTGCACCTCAGATTTCATGTACCCCCACAGAAAAAATTCCATAGAGGTCATATCAGGTGACCTAGCTGGCCATTCAATGGGGCCACGTCGGTCTATCCACCGCCCCGAAAATTCTCGGACAGGTCTGTAGTAGTGAGGGGGTGCACCATCTTGTTGAAAGTTAACATCCATGGTAAATTCATTTGGGTTTGCTCCAACTACTTCTTGAATACTGTGATGGATCTGATTTTGAAGCATATTTGATTACAGATGCCCAGTTAAATTTTCTGCCATAAATATTGGACCTATGATATGGTCACACAAAATACCAGCCTATACGTTGATCTTCTCTGGAGTTTGAGTATGACGCTCTCGAAAAATGTGCGGAATTTCGTCTGACCAGTAAAGCACATTTGGTCTATTTACTGTTCTATTTAAAAAAACGTACTTTCATCGCTAAAACATATAGAGTTAATGTAACCGGGATTTTGGGTTATGCGATCAGACATGATCTCACAAAACTGCTTTCTTATATCGGGGTCATCTTCCGTTGATTCATGCAGAATTTTTAATTTATATAGGTGAAATTTGTGTTTTTAAAGATATTTTTTCACAGGAGATACGTCACAAGCCGTGGCTACCGTTTTCATTGTTTGTTGCGGATTATTAACAACAGCTGCCAGATCATCGATTTGCTGATCTTCTGAAATGGATTTTCTTCCAGATCCTTTTTCCCTCGTTACGCAACCAGTTCTTTGAAATTTACTGACCAAATCCCTTAAGTAGGTACGAGATATTGGATTATTTGGGAAGTGCTCATTAAATATTCTTTCTGCTTCATGGTAATTACGCCCAGCTTCAGCGTAAATTAAAATTGCTGTGGTTTTTTCTTCTAAAGGACGGGGACAAGGCATTTGAAAATTATAAAGAAATGCTGAAATCTATGAAAACTGTCAAAAGTATTGATATGATTAACGTCAATATTAGACTGAGATTGAAATTAAATGCTATTTGGAGTCTCTAGCAAAATAACTAAGGCATAAAAAACTGAAACAAAAACCACAGTGTAAAATACCAATAATATGTGCACCTGTTTAACCACAAAAAATTGGCTTTTTAGCCAGAATCAGTAACGGAGTTAAAATTCTGCTACAATTAATAGTTAAAATAAATTATTTGTTAAATATTTGAAGCAAATTTCAAACGCTCTTCAGTTTGGAACGGCTTGGCCGATTTTCACAAACAAAGAAGTGTTGGATTACAAAATCGGAAGTCCTTCAAAACTAGGAGCCACGTGACCCCCCTTTACACTTGAAAAACATAAAGATAATGGTACCCTCTTGACACTAGGCCACGTGACCACAATCCTTTTATGCTACAAAGTAGTAAAAGTGGTACCTTTTTACCTGAATTTTACCCGATCTCGATAGCTTGTTCCGTTCAAAATTTAATGGGGGGGGGAGGACTTTTTACGTCCTCACTGCATATCTAAATTTGATGGCACATTATTAAATACCAAAAACACCAATACAGCAATATTGAACAAATCATGTTAATCTATACTGGTTGAATAATTGTTATCCCAATGATGAAACAATATTGTCAACATTTCGTTTGCATTATCTAGAATGAATATTGCAATCCCAATATGTCATTCATATACAGGGTCCTGCAGCAAGGGCGCGGTCTTCCATATCTCCATTATGGTAATAGATAGTTGGAATATTCAAATAGCAAAATGATAGTATTTCCTGTGTTCTACAAATTTAAAATGATGGCACCCACACAGGGTGTTCAGTTTTTTCTGGGCGGGTCCCAACTTTGTTTTTTTAAATGGCAACCATTATTTTTTATTAGTTTTTCGGTTTCTACGTGATAAATAAAAGGTACTTTATATGGATCTTTTTTTCGAAAATATTAACGGTATTCGAGATTTTTAGCATGACAGCTTTTTTTTCCCAAAACTAGTCACTCATACTATTTGAAATTATGAAGTTGTGCCAAGTCCTATTGTGATGAGTTCTTGGTCAATTCATGTACGTTGATGGCTTTCTCAAACGATATATCAAAAATCGACCTGTGATATACAGGGTACGAAAAATAGCTTGCCAAACATTGTAAATAATAATGTGCAAAATCTTCCTTATTTCAAATGGAACACCCGGTATATTATCGATTCATAAGAAGCGCCAACAAGTGCTCTACAAATTTCATCGAATATTCCCTATGGCTAAAATCAATAGTTTTTCCTAAAAAAGCGTTTTTGTCGAAAAATTACCATTTTTCTTATTTCTTCGCTATAGTCTCAAAAACGACTTTCTTTACCACAAAATCCATTTGAAACGACTGAAAAAAAAAAGTTCTGAATGTCATTAATAAATCAATTCATTTCAAGTAGTTATTTAATTTGTCAACTGGCAAATTACGAAACTGTTATAGGGATAGTTTAATGAAAGTTAATAATAAAACTTTCACAAAATATGTTCAACATGTCTTCCATTTTCTTGAAATGGAATGGAAATTATTTCTATTTCTTCACCATAAATTTTTTACGGCGAAATCCATATTTGACAACTGTGATCGAGGGATATGTTATGTGAAACACCTTCAAATTCCCTCATCTGTTTTTTCCAACCCCTTTTTTGAAATAACGCTCCATGCCTACAATTACCCGTTTAAAATAAAAAAATTGTGAATTCGACCACCACTCTGTTATTATTTTCATTCACATTAAAGTGCATGTTTTGAAATATTTACAATAATTTCAATAACACCCTTTCAAGGAGAAACGTTGAATTGATTCATTGAAAATCAATTATTTTGGCAGGTCAAAATATTTACCTACCTGCCAGTATTATAAGTATTGAAATCTTTAGTGAATGTCAGTATCATTATTGAAATTTTTAGTGAACGTTGCTGTATTGAGAAGTTTCGGTTTAATTTAATCAAAATGTTGATTTCAAAAACTGATTTGATTGATATGATTTTCATATTAGGTGAATCAGACAGGAATTGTTTATTGGCAAGTAGAATTTATTCTCAACGGTATCCAGATAGAAGGCATCCAGATGAAAGATCATTCCAAAAGGTCCTAACTAGATTTGTTGAAACTGGTTGTATCAATTACTCCAAACATGAGCGTATCAAACCAGCCACTAATGAATTGAGACTTCTTCTTGCTGTTGAAGAAGATCCGCATATGAGTCAACGGCAGATTGGTGACATAGTAGATATAAGTGAAAGATAAGTGCAACGAATTTTGAAGAAGAATCGCTGTAATCCATACCATATTCAATTACATCAAGAACTACTGCATACAGATTTTCTAGAAAAGAGTAAGATTTAGCAATTGGTCCATGGAAAAAATTCGCGGAGACCACAATTTTTTCAATAACATATTATTTTAATTACCATTATTATTCGACTGAAAATCCCCACTTATTAAGACAGGTGGATTATCAACATAGGTGGTCAATTAATGTCTGGGGAGGAATCATTGGAGAATATGTTATTGGTCCATATTTTTTTGAGGGACATCTGAATGGAGCAATGTATCTCAATTTCTTACGAAATGATTTACCAGGTTTGTTAGAAGATATTCCTCTTGATCTTCGCCATAGAATGTGGCTACATGATGGCGCTCCTGCTCACTAGTCGAGAGAAGTGAGAGATCATCTAAATGAGGCATTTCCCAATAAATGGATAGGACGGAATGGACCTGTCAGGTGGCCAGCTAGATCACCCGACCTAACAAAACTGGATTTTTTCTTATGGGGATACATAAAAAATATTGTTTTTGTTGAGCCACCAACTTCTTCAGAAAATATGCGACTTCGAATAACGAATGCTTTTCGCAGCATTACACCAGCTGTCTTGCGCAGGGTGGAACGGTCTTTCGAACATAGAATTCAGCTCTGTATTCAAGAAAATGGAAGACATGTTGAACATATTTTGTGAAAGTTTTATTATCAACTTTCATTAAACTATCCCTATAACAGTTTCGTAATTTGCCAGTTGACAATTTAAAAAACTACTTGAAATGAATTGATATATTAATGACATTCAGAACTTTTTTTTTCAGTCGTTTCAAATGGATTTTGTGGTAAAGAAAGTCGCTTTTTGAGACTATAGCGAAGAAATAAGAAAAATTGTAATTTTTCGACAAAAACGCATTTTTAAGAAAAACTATTGACTTTAGCCATAGGGAATATTTAATGAAATTTGTAGAGCACTTGTTGGCGCTTCTTATGAATGGATAATATACCGGGTGTTCTATTTGAAATAAGGATGATTTTGCACTTTTTTATTTACAATGTTTGACAAGCTATTTTTCGCACCCTGTATATCACAAGTCGATTTTTGATATATCATTTGAGAGAGTCAACAAAGTCCATAATTTGACCTAAAACTCATGTCAATAAGACTTGGCACAACTTCATAATTTCAAATAGTATGAGTGACGAATTTTGGGGAAAAAAAGCTGTCATGCTAAAAAACTCGAAAACCGTCAATATTTTCGAAAAAAAGATTCATATAAAGTAACTTTTATTTCTCATGTAGAAACGGAAAAACTGATAAAAAATACTGGTTGCCATTTAAAAAAACAAAGTTGGGACCCGCCTAGAAAAAACTGAACACCCTGTATGGGTGCCATTATTTTCAATTTGTAGAACTCAGGAAATTGTATCATTTTGCTATTTGAATGATCTATCTATCTATTACCATAGTGGAGATATGGAAGACCGCGCCCTTGCTGCAGGACTGTATAAAAAACAATATATCGATTGAAACTGTACAGTAGTACGGAGAAAACCTATTTCCACTACTGAATTTTGAATAGTTGCCAAATATTCAATAAACCGTATTTGAATAAACTATTATCAAACCTGGGTGAGAAATCGCTAGGTGAAACTACACATTGAACTTCAGCTAAAACCCAAGAAAATATATAAAATTCATTTCACAAAATGAGGAGAGCCTAAACTCACAATCAGTTCCAAAATAAACACCCTAGTTTGAAGACTCAGATGATTATTAGTTCATTGGCAATACCGACAAGAGTCCCTTGAAGATAGAATTATGTTTATTCTTGAGAAAGAAATTGGTGTTTCAAAATAAAAATAACGCGTTGTCGATGACCTCATAACTCGACAAAGTGGGATATATAAAATACTCCAGAAATATCTTACAGTAGCAAAACAAGAAGAAGACAATTAATGTTTCATAAGAACAAATCGGTTACACGTGAAAGATCTCATATAATTTATTGTTCACAACATTAAATATAACTAATCAACAAATAATATCAAAACTAGCAGTGCCTTGTCGATTTCAACACTGTCAACTCACCAACCCATTCAATCGACCAAGAAAATGAAAGAAATCGACAACAGATGAAGAAACTAGTAGAAATTCAGCGAAGTGGTCGTGTTGTTAGAGCGTTTGGCTTCCACCCAGGCAATCTGGATTCGATCCCCGGTCTCGTGTCACTGAGCTGAAGTGGTTCGGATTCCACTTTTATTTAAACTGTAGGTCCCGGATCTTCCTTGCTAAAACAAGCTCTGCTTTTGTGGGGTTTTCTCCAAAAACCTGGGAGTTTCGTAAAAGCATTTTTTTAAGTCTAGAAGAAATTCCAAAAAATTTCAGGTAGTGGAAACAATAGGATTTGTTCATTATTTTCCTTCATCGAAGTGCGTAAAGTGTGAAAAATTCTATTATTCTCAAAATATATTTTCTCAAATGAACATATCTCCTCGATATAGATCTAGATCCACCAGATTTTGAAGCTACTATCTATGAAGATTTACGATGCGAAAAATGTCTCTATATTTTATGTGAATATTAGGAGTATTTCAAGGAATTCTGATGAGATATGTGCCTCACTTCACAGCTGTTAGTGCCTATTTGGCATAATAGTTGTTACCGAGTAGTTGTTTTTGCTTACAAGTAACATAATTATAAGTATTGAATATTTGTGTGGATTATTTGTAATTGCATTTTTATAGCTGAGCAGATTTAAGGAATGATTCATTGATACTCTTTTTTTTTTAGGAGAGTGTGGAAGAATTGGTCAACTGACCTAACAGCATTTTGCTATGATTTTATAAATAAATTTCTGCACGAAATACAAACCTTTTCTTCACCCACCGTTTGTTTTGCTGTCTTCTGTAAAGTAGGTGGATATCACATTATTTATAACAATATCGATATTGAAGAAAATCTACAGTTTCACTTATGATATTGAAAACACATGGTGAAGAAACAAAACATATTGCTAAACTATATGGAATTCATTATAATTTTGCAAGAATATTCTTCACATACCAAACCCAAAGTCATTGTTGTTTATATCAATAACGACATTAAGACAAATGAAAAAAACTGTCAAAAATATGTTAATAATTTAGACAAGCAGAGTTTCAAATTTTGGATGAATCCATATACAATTGGCAGAAAAATGTTTATCCAGTATAGGTAAATCATTGTATTCACGAAGAGTAAGAGTGAGAGTATAAAACACTTTAGTTCGAAAAAATGACGATCATTATCCTGTAATCGCTATGGTATAGCTGACATCACAAAATCCCATTCGTACACCTGAAACGATAGAAAGTGAACTAAAAGATATAGGTAAACTAAGAAAGTTTATGGGGGAGTTCAACAGAAATGAAATTCAGTGAGAGGAATATGTTGATACAGCAGCTGATGTTTTTGAATATAATTTAAAAAATGTGAAAGAATTCAGTATGACAGTGTTGAAGAAATTGCTTGAAAAAAAACTGGACGAAAAACTCTGGATCACGGAAAGTATCGCCAAGTCAATTGGAACCGAACAAAAACTGTATAAAAAATTATTGATCAATCCTGGTAATATTCGTTTTTCGAGAATTATTATAAATCTTATGAATCACACATCCGTAGGTTATTCGATATAACAAAATGTGATTTCAAACATCAAGGAGCTGAATAAATTCGTTGTCACTGCTTTGAGATGAGCGTGTGCTATTGAGGAGCCTTTAGCTGCATCTTTAAGTTGTTGTGATTTTTTGCATCAAAGGAAGATACCAGGATTTTTGAGTACTCTCCGGCAGGCACCAACGAATTGTTTTACTCAGTCCAAATAAAGCAAAAAAGCATACATTCACAACTACGAACAGTTGAGGTATACCTAAGTATTCTCAATAAAAATCGTTCTTGGTGACGCATATAGCAATGTGATCGGAAACATAAACAACGATACTCACTATTAGACACAAAACTATTGAGAACCAGAATATATTTCAGCAACCTTCACAACTGGCCCATAATGAGCCATTTTTATTGTATAGAAACAGTTTTCATTAAAAAAAGAATAGTCGCTGACTAGTTAATAGTATAACTATTTGTAGGGTCAGCAGCGATGTAAAAGGAAACTCTTTTAAGTTTTTCCAAGCTCTCGGAATCGTTTATTTTATCATCAGGGAGACTACAAATGGAAATGTCATATAAGATTGTAAATTCAAAATTATGAGTAATCACATCTTACTTGAGGATGCTTACATACATGTTCATAAAAGTTATTAGATAATTTTTGTAAAGATTGAATTTCAGCTAATTAATACACATCAGAAATGCAGTATTTTCAAAATTCTTCTTTAGAAAATAAAGAACTGGACGTGTTGGATTTATCATGTGATATATGAAAACAAACTTTATAATGTAAGTTCAGTTGTTAAATAAATATATTTTCGAGTTACATCGTTTTACACAGTCTGACTCTTTCATTGTATTTCCACCATAATTAGCAGTTAAACAACGCTTTGCTAACAGGTTATGGGCCCAGAATATTCAAGAGAATAAGTAAATCTGTGTTCCGGAAATATTCATTGGAAAATAATATTTCATATTTTCCAATCCAATTGTATGACACTTGTGACAAAAAAAAAGTGACACTGAAAGCAATTGAAACAAAATTTTTATTCAAAAATGACTGAAAACTTGGAAAATATGGCCAAAGAAATAGCAGCTCTCAAGAAGCAATTGGAATCCCGAAACAACGAGAACCAGAATACATCTAGGACCACTACAACAGTAATTTCTAGTGCAGTAGGTGGATTATCAGAATCGAAGCATCTGAACGGCACAAATTTCAATGACAGGAAGTTCTGGATGAAAAATTTTCTAGTTGACGCTGGCCTTTGGTCTTGCATTGAACCAAAATCAGGTCAAAATATTGATTCAGACTTAGATCAACGTGCCCTAGCAAAGATTAATTTATCCTTGAAACCTTGTGCTGCAGCAGAAACGAAACGAGCTACTACTTCCAAAGAAGCCTGGGACAATCTGATAAAGGCGTATGAAGACACTGGCATTGTTCGTCTGATTGGATTATATTCAAGCCTGTTCAAAACTAAATTTGAATTGTGTTCATCAATGCAGGATTACGTTGACCGAATCATCAAAATTGCCGAACAACTAGAAAACATTGGAGAACCATTCAAAGATAAGGTTGTTGGGGGAATCATTCTTGGAGGACTCCCTATAGAATTCAAACCGCTTATCCTGGGAATCCAAGGATCAAAACAAGAAACTTCAACTGAGTTTGTCAAAAGTCTCTTACTTCAAGACAATGTCAAGGGACTGAGTACCAAAACTACTAGTGAAGCTGCATTCTATAGTAAAAAACCTTTCACAAAACATCCCCAGAAGTTTAATAAAGGTCCAAGATGCTATAATTGTTATGAATATGCCAATCACAAAGCTAGTGAATGTCCAAAAATGAAGAAAACCCATAGACAAAATGTAAAAAAATCCGAAAGCAGTAATTTTGCATTCACTTGTGACTTGCCGAGTAAAGAATTCAATGGAAATTGGTTCATCGACTCAGGAGCAACTGCTCATTTCACATCACAAGGAAGCTGGTTGAGAGATTACCATAAAGATTCTTCCAGAGTAGAGATCAACAAGTTTTCACCAGACAGGCCCTTGGTAAGAGCATCCGCAACCATATCATGTGTAGAAATGGTTTGGACATCGATATCTCCAAGTGCTTGTCTTTCTCGAACAAAATGATGCCTTATATCGATATGTTTGCTTCTTGGTCGATAGCCTGAATTTTTGCTCAAATCAATGGCACCATTATTATCACAAAATATTATGATAGTAGATGGACAAGCTGGTATTATTTCTTTGAGTAAATTCTTCAGGAATATGGCCTCTTGAGGGGTCATTTTTCGATTTTTTCAAACCAAGTTCTCTTAGAGTTGAGTCCAGTTCTTGATTCCAAACACTTGATTGCTTCAACCCATAAAGGGTCTTCAACAGACGACCAATTCTTCCATCGGGTAATTCTATGTATACTTCTTCATCAAGCTTGGGATGCAAAAAGGCGGTGACTACATCCATCTGATCGATGTCCCAGTCAAATTTTGCTGCCAAGGCCAGAAGTAAACGTATAGAACTATATCTGACCACAGGAGAAAATGTCGTAGTCCACTCCTGGAATCTGAGAATATCCTTTGGCTACTAAACGAGCTTTGTAGCGTTCAATATGTCCGTCTACTGAAAATTTCTTTTTAAATATCCACTTGCTCTTGATGGGTTTCTTATCCTGAGGAAGAGTACACAGCACCCATGTTTTATTATCTGCATGAGCTTCCATTTCTTCTTCCATGGCATGTCTCCAGAGAAGTGCATTTTCATCAGAAAGAGCTTCTTCAACGGTTTTCGGATCACAACTTATGTCAGATACAGCTTGATAAAGAAATTCTGAATTGAATATTTTTCTGTTTGGCAAAGGAGTACGAACTGACCGTCTAAGACTTTTGGAAACATTTTCGTCAGTTTCTTCGCTTAAAGATGGATCATTTTCTCCTTGTTCGTCTCATTCATTTTCTCCTTGTTCGTCTGATTCTGAAGTTGGTGCAGTTTCTTGATTTATTGGGTATTCATTTTCCACTTCAGACATTACACGATTCTCTGAGCTTTCTTCCCCTTCTTCAACAACAGTTTCAGTGATGACAGACTGATGTTGAATGATTTCATTATTATCGCAATCGTTTTGAATAGGGAATAAATCATGAATATCATTTTCAGAACTGCAGATAGTTTGATCTTCAATGAAAACTACATCTCTAGAAATTTTAACCTTCTTGGTTTTAGGATGAATAAGACGGTATCCCTTGGAATATTCGCTATATCCTACGAAAATGAAGTTTTCAGCTTTGGGATCCAGTTTTCTTCTCTTTTCATCAGGAACGTGGACAAGTGCTTTACAGCCAAAAACATGCAGATGTGACAGATCTGGAATTTCACCTGTCAATGCTTCTACTGGCGTCATATCTTGAAGAGTTTTTGTCGGACACCTATTCTTCAGATATGCTGCTGTAGCCAGAGCTTCTGCCCAGAACATTTTCGGAAGTTTAGAATCTATGAGCATACTTCGAGCTTTCTCCATCAATGTTCTGTTGAGCCTTTCTGCAACTGCATTTTGCTGAGGTGTATAAACTACCGTTTTCTGATGCTGAATTCCACTTTCTTTTAACACTTTCAGAAGTCCACCATTAACGTATTCTTTACCATTATCTGTACGTAGGCGTTTAATTTTCCTACCAGTTTGATTTTCAATCATCGCTTTATATTCTATGAATCTAACAGTTACTTACGATTTCGTTCTGAGAAAATATACTTCGGTTTTTCTTGAAAAATCATCGGTGAAAGTTAAGAAATATTTTGCTCCACCTATGGAGGTGTCTTGCATTGGACCACAAAGATCTGAGTGAATCAATTCAAGGACGTCTTCTGCTCGCTGACTACTGCTTTTTGGAAAAGGATTTCGATGTAATTTGCCCTTTATACAAGATTCACATCTGGACTCAGTTATATCAGGACCAAATTCAACTCCACGTGCCAACTTATTTTTCAACAGCTTCATTGATTGAAAATTCAAATGTCCAAGACGACGATGCCATAACTCGAAGTTTTTGTCTGAATATGCTGAATGTATTGATAGTTGGACTTGATCTAATCGGTACATGCCATTTACTTCAGAGGCTGTAGCAAGAATATCGTCGAAATCAAGTTCAACTTCTTTGTTGGTGATGCGGCACCCAGACTTCTGGTCAAAAATGATTGTTCGGCCAGATTCAGCTATTTTACTGACTGATAATAAGTTGAGAGAGATATCTGGAACATGAAATACCTTTTCGATAGTAATGGTATTCATATTCAGCAGAGAAATGTCTAGTTTTCCAAATCCTTCACATTGCAGTTTGACACCATTTGCAATGCTCAAATTTCTGGAAGAATCTTTATGGTAATCTCTCAACCAGCTTCCTTGTGATGTGAAATGAGCAGTTGCTCCTGAGTCGATGAACCAATTTCCATTGAATTCTTTACTCGGCAAGTCACAAGTGAATGCAAAATTACTGCTAGACCAATACCACATGAAGTGAGGGTGTTAGATTGATCATGTGATATATGAAAACAAACTTTATAATGTAAGTTCAGTTGTTAAATAAATATATTTTCGAGTTACATCGTTTTACACAGTCTGACTCTTTCATTGTATTTCCACCATAATTAGCAGTTAAACAACGCTTTGCTAACAGGACGAAATGACAAATTGGTTGTAAACAGAGACATGCTTCATTTGTTTATTTTCGAATGTGACAGTTATTAATTTGACAAGTGACATTATTTTGTTCCGAGGCGAATAAATTTCAGTGTCGGTTGAAATTTCTACGTTCGGTTACTCTGATTTCATGATATTTTATGTCAAGAGAAAGTAAAAAAAAATAATTTCACTGAAATGGCTTATATCTGTTCTTTTATTGATAGAGTCATTCTGTTGAGAGATAGAGGACATTTCTAAGAAAGATGTTTTTGATAGATGTGATTTTCTTGCAAGAACTATTGTTGAAGGGTGGTCAAGGTCATTGACATGTTTTGCTAAAGCACATCTTTCAGGATGTAGTCTACTATCACTTTTATGAGAGGTGATTTTGTAATTTAGTAATACTATAATCAACATTTGAAAGTGACAAAATATCATTTTTGTCTTTTACTTTTGAATATATTTGTTTTATTGAAATAACTGTTCTATTTGAAATTTTGATATTATCAAATGGTTAAAAATTCTGGTCAGTTTAGGTGTTATTTCTTTGATGTAAGGTAATGAAGCATGAAATATTGAATTTTAATTCAAATCTGCAACAGGTTGTTCATTATGAGAATTCATATTCTGTCTTACACTATTATCAACTTCTGTTAAAAATGAGCTATACAAAAATAAATGTGGTGATGGTGGAAAAGAATTTTGTATGAAAAGTTTTCGAAGTATTTTCAAATTTCTATTATGAAAAGATATATCAGAAATTTTGAGTAAACTGCCTTTCATTTGTTTCAACAAATTCACTTTCATCGAAAATTTGTGATAAGAAACGAAATTCAGATACCTTCCTGAACTGCATGGTTTTCTATACAAATCAATTAATATTGTGTTATCAATCGATCGTATAAGTTTTGTATCTAGGAAAGGTACCGAGAGATCTGAATCTTCTGTTTCGATAGTGTATTGTATGTATGGGTCGTAACTATTGAAAGTATCCAAAATTTCGGTTATACCGTTTTTAGGTAATGCTAATATTATATCATCCACATATTTTTTGATGAAAAATAAGTCAAAGGAGAGGACTGGTATCACTGTGTCTAGCAATTCATCCATAACCCAAGCTGCAAGAATTGGTGAGATTCAAGATCCCATTGGTGTTCCAAAAGTTTGCCTGAAATATTTTCCATTAAATGAAAAATAGTTATTTTCAAAAGTTGGAAAAACAATCTTTTTCATTAGTGCAATGACTGCTGATACGATCCCAATTTTTATCTATCGCTCTAAGGCAAGTATCAAAATAAACATTACTGAAAAGAGAGACAACATCCAAACTGTCCAGAACATAGTTGTCAGGTAATTTGATATTATTGAATTTTCCTGAGAATTCAAAGGAATCTTTGATTGAGTAAATGGTATCTGAATCATAAGCATTAGACAAGATGTTAGTTAAAAATGAAGCAATTTGTTCTGTTGGAGAACCTATGCAAGCTATTATAGGTCTCACTGATAAATTTGGATTGAGAAATTTTGGTAAAAAGTAATTTATTTTTACTTTCTCTCGACATAAAACATCATGAAATCAGAGTAACCGAACGTAGAAATTCAAACCTACACTGAAATTTATTTATCTCGGAACAAAAATAATGTCACTTGTCAAATTAATAACTATCACATTTGAAAATAAACAAATGAAGTATGTCTTTATTTACAACTAATTTGTCATTTCGTCCAGGTTTGTATGTTTTAAAAAAGATCTTTGAAAATACTGCATTTCTGATGTGCATTCATTAGCTGAAATTAATTCAATCTTTTTTAAAAAAATGTATCTTATAACTTTCATAAACATATACCGGGTGATTCTCCAAGGTGGCTCACCCCTATAACTTTTTTATTATTGAAGATAGAAAAACGAAATTTGGGGGTTGTGTATTATAGTTCAATTTACATTTTTTGACATATTAACTTGCTTTATCGTACTTCCGGTTCGACCGGAAATGAGCATAACTTTCGATTTTTAAATGGGACATCCTATATATTTTTACTTATTTCGATCGAGAATGACATTCTAAATCCAACAACACCTCACTTGTCAATATTTGACAAATGAAGTAATTTTTATTTCAATTTTTATTTTTCGATCTAGAATGCCATGGATCGTGTGAATCGCCTCATTCTTGATCAAGTAACATGGGAAAAGTACGACTTTGAGGCTTTTGAATTCACAGTCGCTGTAAGAATTATTCAAAAGTCTCAAATATGAATTTTTCCAGTTAACGTGAATTTTTCAAATGGAAAGGGGGTGGCTCGTCGGCTTTTTGTGAAAGATCATTTTCTTACGAATAATTTGATACCCCACACTTTCACTTTATTTTCACTATATCTGTGAACGATTGCAAGAAGCGATCATACCCAATAACAAATAATACGTATTCGGTATACTTATGCACTAAGTCCTGTTATTCTAGTTATTCGTGACAAACAATTGAATTCACAGTCGTTTTAAGAATTGTTTAAAAGACGCAAATATCACCATTAGTCCATTAAGTTTCTAAATTTTCAAAATGACCCCCTCCTTGATCACGGCAAAGTTCAACTTTATCAATTGTTGCGCGCACCACATTGTTTAGCTGTTCCGCAGTAACGTTCTGGAATGCCACCCTTACTTTATACTCCAGTTCTTCACGAGTAGCTGATGTTGTATTATAAACCTGATTTTTAATTGTTCCCCAGAGAAAAAAATCTAGTGGAGTGAGATCTGGTGATCTAGAATATGAAAAAGAAATAATACATTATAAAAAAATATGACATCTCAAGAATGTACCTCGCAGGCCACTGAATAGGTCCATTGGTGCCAATCCACTTTTCTGGGAAGGTGTCATTCAGATGTTCTCTTACGATTTGGGAATTGTGAGGTGGCGCTCCATCTTGTTGAAAATAGATATCAACTTGGGTAGCTAGTGGCAAATCTTCAATGAAATCATTTATTTGATTTCTAAGGAACTGCAGATATTTTTCCCCAGTAAGTTGTCCGTCGAAAATTATTGGGCCTAAAAGTTTTCCTCCGATAATACCCATCCAGCAATTGAAACCAAATCGCTCTTGAAAATTTCCTTCTTGCATGAGATGTAAATTTGTTTGTGACCAGTACCTTTTATTATTCCGATTAAACAGACCCAAGTTGGTGAATCGAGTTTCATCTGAATAAATAATTTTAAATGGAAACCGTACATCTTCTCTGTATTTAGTCAAAAACCAGTTGCAATAAGTTAATCTTCGGTTGTGATCGTTATCGTAAAGATGTTGGTGTAGTTGGTACTTGAATGATCGATAATTATATTTGTGGAGAATTCTCCAAACGGACGAATAACTTATATCACACTCAGAAACAATTTGGCGAATTGACGCCGTACAATTCACTTCAACATAGGCCAACACGTCTACTTCTTTTTCTTCACTGACGATGAATTTATTGGCATTTTCTTCTGGTTCATTTCGCATTTTCTTTTCCAGTTTTGGAAAATAGTGCCGAGTGGGATGGCGACGATTAGGGAATCTCTGAGCATAAATTCGAGCTGCATCAGATGCATTCTTTTTTGCTTCTCCGTAAATTAGCAACATGTCAATTTTCTCGTTTCTAGTATAATTTTCCATATCAAATTATGAACTATGCAACAAAAGAATTTTTGAAAGTGACAGCATATTCATTGGCCTATTTGTTTAGGTATAGTCCTAGCAACAGCTTCAATTGTTTGTCACGAATAACTAGAATAACAGGACTCAGTGCATACCGAATACGTATTATTTGTAATTGGGTATGGTCGCTTCTTGCAATCGCTCACAGAAATAGTGAAAATAAAGTGAAAGTGTGTGGTATCAAATTATTCGTAAGAAAATGATCTTTCACAAAAAGCCGACGAGCCACCCCCTTTCCATTTGAAAAATTCACGTTAACTGGAAAAATTCATATTTGAAACTTTTGAATAATTCTTTCAACGACTGTGAAGTCAAAAGCCTCAAAGTCGTATTTTTCCCATGTTACTTGATCAAGAATGAAGCGATTTACACGATCCATGGCATTCTAGATCAAAAAATGAAAATTGAAATAAAAATTACTTCATTTGTCAAATATTGACAAGTGAGGTGTTGTTGGATTTAGAATGTCATTCTCGATCGAAATAAGTAAAAATATATAGGATGTCCCATTTAAAAATCGAAAGTTATGCTCATTTCCGGTCGAACCGGAAGTACGATAAAGCAAGTTAATGTGTCAAAAAATGTAAATTGAACTATAATACACAACCCCCAAATTTCGTTTTTCTATCTTCAATAATAAAAAAGTTATAGGGGTGAGCCACCTTGGAGAATCACCCGGTATGTAAGCAAGAGGAATAAGATGTCTGGAGGACTGCTCATTGCTAATATCCTAATAGGAAAAGTTGGGTCGAAAATCCATCAGAAAACAACTACTTTCCTGGCTAATGCCACGACGAACATTGAATTACATCTGATGAAATTTCCGTGCAGAGTTCCTACAAGGTTATCTCTGCAATTGCTTGGTTGCATGGGAATGTTCATCGAAACATTCAGACCACCTATATATCGATTTCGGAGTGTTGCTCCTCATCAGTATACGGTAGGTCTAGCAGTCAATAACTAATGACAGCAACGAATGAATCGACGACCAAACCCATTTAAAGACCGAAACTGAGATCGCACCCGCACAGTGGATTAACTCCAAACTGCGAGAGCCATCCCAGCGCCGGAAGCCCAACCAAGCAACACCCATGACCACGATCGTCAAGACCGTATATAAAACGGAAAATAAATCTGTAGGTTACAATGAGCTTATGACAAGAGGCATAACATGTCCGGAGGACTGCTCATTGCTAATATCCTAATATATCTTTTTTACTTGTGTGCATCCAAGTATGGTATTCGAAATTCTTCTGAATCCATATTTCCAACAATACCCCAGTCAACACAGAATGGTCTCAGAGATGGTAGTGGGATTCACATTCATGTTTCAGATCACACCAGTGAATCGCAAAGTGACTTCCATTATCATCGCATAAACGTCGAGACATCAAAATGTAATGCAAAATGTGACTCGAAATTAGCACAATGTGACATTCCATTTATACTTCGGAATCGAATGCACATCGAGACCCTTACGATGTTACGATGTAACAATGTGAAATTGAAAAAACTGATACTTTTTAAAAATGCGCTTCACTTTCCGATCCTCGTGTATGTCAAGAATAAAACAAAGTTCGCCATGTTTCAACATGAATAGAAATTATACCTCAATGTTATTATTCTTACTAATGAATTACGGTTCATATGGAATGGAATGGAATGCTAGAAAACAAATGCGTGAGTTGATTCCGTAGTGTATACTTGTCACTAACAAAAAAAAATCATCAAACTGTCTGAATCGTAAAAAAAACAATATACATAAATGTAGAAAAATCTATTCAACTTCAATCCTCTGGACAGCATTTTCTTTGCGGCAAAATCAGTACCTATCCTGAAAATGCCAAATTCTCTATATCACTGAATTTACCTTTCTACCTTTTTACTTACCATTCCAGTCCTTGAAGGTATACAGTTCTTGTTAGAAATAACAATTGGGCAATGATAATAAACACATTTGATTTAAGTATTGAAATAAAATGAATCAAACAGAACACTACACATTATCAGAAGGACCTATAGAATATATATATCTATATTCATACTTATTGAATGAGACCATATTCAGTGTCATAATTCAACCGACGATTGGATTATGACCCTGTTCTTCCATATGGCCTCGTTATATATATATATATATATATATATAAGTGAAAATAGAGTATATTTCGTTTTAATTCCGAGAGTTCTAACCTTTGACAGCTGTTTCGTGCTAACGCACTCATCAGAAAGGATTTATGGAGCTCTCGAAATCAAAACGAATCCACTCAAGAATTAATACCGTGAGGCAAGACAGAATATATCAAGAAGTTATTCAATGACATCTACAGTCACTAGTTGAAACTTAATTTGACACGAACCAAGGAATCCAAAAGTAGAGGTATGTCCACAAATTGACAGGCAGCCAACAATTCGTTGTTCTGACCAACCCAAGGTTCAATCAAGTTTCTAATACGTTATGAGGAACGCAAGCAGAATCTAAGTGAAAATAGAGTATATTTCGTTTTAATTCCGAGAGTTCTAACCTTTGACAGCTGTTTCGTGCTAACGCACTCATCAGAAAGGATTTATGGAGCTCTCGAAATCAAAACGAATCCACTCAAGAATTAATACCGTGAGGCAAGACAGAATATAACAGGAAGTTATTCAATGACATCTACAGTCACTAGTTGAAACTTAATTTGACACGAACCAAGGAATCCAAAAGTAGAGGTTTGTCCACAAATTGACAGGCAGCCAACAATTCGTTGTTCTGACCAACCCAAGGTTCAATCAAGTTTCTAATACGTTATGAGGAACGCAAGCAGAATCTAAGTGAAAATAGAGTATATTTCGTTTTAATTCCGAGAGTTCTAACCTTTGACAGCTGTTTCGTGCTAACGCACTCATCAGAAAGGATTTATTTAGATTCTGCTTGCGTTCCTCATAACGTATTAGAAACTTGATTGAACCTTGGGTTGGTCAGAACAACGAATTGTTGGCTGCCTGTCAATTTGTGGACAAACCTCTACTTTTGGATTCCTTGGTTCGTGTCAAATTAAGTTTCAACTAGTGACTGTAGATGTCATTGAATAACTTCCTGTTATATATATATATATATATATATATATATATATATATATATATATATATATATATATATATATATATATAAGAACAGGGTCATAATCCAATCGTCTGAATATGGTCTCATTCAATAAGTATGAATATAGATAACATGGTGACATAATAAAATGTAATATGCTTATTGAATAAATTCTTTATTATTATTATTATTATTATATTTGAAGGATATCGTCAACCAACCAAATACAGACTCTACTTGACTCTCGACTCGACGAACATCTCTGGCCATTTTGTGTCGTGATGGTAATGTCATGCTCAATTTTGTTACCAACCTAATTCCTTCTATACCGACAAAATCGCAATTAAACCAAATTTCATGTTAATGTGCTTTGCAATTTTCTTCACATCTTGTGCTCAAAGCGACACTTACGAGAAGAAAATTGTGATGTCTGAATGCAACTCATTTTGTTACCATAATAATCATGAAAGCAACATCTCCTAGATGTTTGTGTTAGCTGGGACCGTTCAATCATGTAGAAAAATTTGAAATTTATCATAGTCGGTTTGAATGAGACAAGTACACTTTTATTCAACAGGATACCAAGCTACTGAACAACAAATCCCTGAAGTTGAATAATTTGAATAGTTGGCAAAACTCCATTTGGCCTGCCATTTCGTGAAATGTATGTCGAGGGTGCTGATGCTACCAATTTTCATTATCATTCAGCGTTAGTCCAAGTCGCATTAGGAAGACTGTATGTTTCCTGAATACTTCATTGAAAATCGCATAAATAGTTAATGGCACGAAAGAAGACAATAGACGTTCAGACATGTCACTGGAGCTTTGAGTCACAAGAGGATTGTGCACTGCGTCTTACATTATTGATTCCGCTCGAAAATAGGAAAACATTTGCACTAACTATCCGACTTGCAGTCCCCTGGAATTATAATTATTGCCGTTGAATATCATATTGTACGTTCAAATGTTTTATAGATAGATTCGTTCGTTGTTTTGTTTTGTAATTTATTATCTCTCAGTTTTGTTCAGTAAACAGAATGAAACACATATAACTCTATCGAATCACCAACACTCAACAACTATGCTTGAATTGAAAGTCTTTCAATAACCAATTTAGTCCTGGCATTTACTCAACTACTGAAATCAGTGCATTGAATATGGTTGTTGGAGAGAAGACCAAAACAAGTATTTTACCCAAGAAGACACAGATATACGAGGATGTATTGATATCTAGTTAGCCTAGACCAGTTCCCTGCATAAACAAAATATTGCGTTACCATAGCAACGAACAATAACTTATTTGAAGTGTCAGTGTAAATTTGACGTCAAAAAAGTAAACCAAAGTTACGCAATGAATTAAAAAAAAAATATGTCCACCGAACTTTTGAAAATCGAAAAATTGGAGAATCGAGCCATCATCAAGGCCAGTTTCTGTGTCAGTCCCCGAAAATATCGATGCAGTTCATTACATGATATTAACAGACCGTCGAATTGGGCTAAAACGGATATCTGAAGCAGTGACTATTTCATACGAACGCGTTCATCACATAGTTCACGTCAATTCGGACATGAGAAAAATTGCTGCAAAATGGATCCCCAAATGTTTGAATGTTGACCAAAAGTGTGCAAGGGTAGTAGCATCACGTTCGATCTGTGCTCGATTTGAAAACGATGTAGTAGACTTCTTGAACCGAATTGTTACTATGGATGAGACTTGGGTAAGTAAGTAAGTAAATATTTATTTCATAAGACTTGTACAAGTATAGAAATCGTCAGTAAAATGATAGTCATGATAAAAATTGACATTATCCTAAACTTATAAATATGTAAAAATAAGAACATTTCTACGATCCAGAAACAAAACAACAATCTATGGAATGGCGACACTTCGGTTCTCCAAGACCTAAGAAGTTTCGTGTCCAAAAATCTACTGAAAAAGTTCTTACTACAGTTTTTTTTCTGGGAATGCCATGGAGTAATCATGATTGGTTTTCTGGATAAGGGTGGAACAATAACTGGAGGTTACTATTTCGACATTACTGACCACTCTATGGGAAAAAATTAAAGAGAAAAGACGCGGAAAGCTATCTAAAGGTGTTTTGTTTTTGCAGAACAACGCACCTGCACACAAATCTCATGTTGCCATGCAAAAAATTCGTTATTTATGGTTTGAATTACCAGAACACCCCCCTCATTCACCAGATTTGGCTCCGTCCGACTATCATCTCTTTCCTCAACTGATAAAAAGTTTAAAAGGTCGTAAATTTTCTTCCAACGTGGAGGTAATAAAAGCTGTGGAGGTCTGGTTTGCAGAGCAAGATGAAACATTATTTTTTAAAGATCTAGAGATTATTATTATTATTATTACATTGAAATTTTGTTTGGTTCTATAGTAGGCTGAGAATTTTTCAATATATCCTCGTATATTAAACATTGTTAGTCAGCGGACGTATATGATAGTTACAATGATCTTCTTATCAGAGGTGTTAAAGTGATCTTAAAATAATGGCACACTTAAAAATCACCAATCCTCTTCACTTACTTACATTTTGGAAAAATATTACTGTATTTCACGAAGTGCTATCCAAAAAAACACTAATAAGTGGATAATATTCCACTCAAATTCAAAAACACGTGGGAGGATAGAACATTAACAAAATCAAGAAAGTTTTTAAATTAATTTCATTGGAAAAATTAAATTAAATTCACTTTGACATAATAGTATATTATGCAACGATCATGTAATGAATTACATGCGAGTTGCATACGCTATTTTTTCTACACCCGATAAATAAAGAAGAACTATAAATATTATGTTTTAGAGAGAAACATTCTCAATTGAAAATTTAATCAATACATGACTCCTCTGGAAATGGAAAAACCCTACGATAAAATTGAAGTTACTTTTTTGTAATATCTAACAGAAAACAACTACTTTTCCTGCTAAAGCCACGCTGGACATTGAACTACATCTGATAGATATTGAGAAAGACGCTATATAACTTGAGAGAAAAAATCTGAAAGCGAAAATTTGCATTTTCATTCAGATAGGTACTTGATTATTTATTAAATAAGTCAACTGAATGATTACTATTGTAATATTGCAAGTAAAATAACATCAAATATAATTTCCCACACAGAACCCATCAGTTATTTGAATACTGAACCACGCCCAAATTCTTTTTACTTCATTCCCACCAATATCCAGGAACTGAAAGAAATGATTTTGAGTATCAGAAACAAAAATTCGGCTGGGGAAGATGGTGTTTCAGCGAAAATTTTCTTGAATGTGGCTGATTCTGCATTAGATGCATTAGCCTCTGCTTTCAACAACTCATGGCAAGCTGGGCATTTCTCTCTCTGTATGGAATCAGCTATTGTAATTCCTTTATAAAAAGGAGGGAAAATCGACCAACCATCAAATTATCGCCCAATATCATTGCTAACGACCCTATAGAAACTAATCGAAAAACCTGTAAAAATTCGCCTCATGGCCTTCATGGAACGTCACAACCTATTTAATCAAAATCAATTCGGTTTTCGAAGCAACAGAAGCACCAATGATGCAATGTTCAAACTTTTGGAACACCTATATGGTCAAATAAACGATGGAAGTATAGTCGCAGCAGCATTCTGTGACTTAACAAAAGCCTTTGACTGCGTAAATCACAAGATATTGCTTCGAAAACTTAAATAATACGGATGCAGAGGATGTGCCCTTAATTGGCTCCAGTCCTACTTAGAGAACCGCACACAAAAAATGTTTATCGGACAAGAATCTTCGAAATGCGTGTATATTAATTGCGGCGTTCCACAAGGGTCAGTTTTGGGGCCAGTACTCTTTTTGATATACTTGAATGATCTGGCGCTTCTTGGTGTTCAAGGCAAGTTCACTCTTTTTGCTGATGATACCACCATCTTGTGGCATGGAAAATATTCTTCAACATTGAAGGAAATAATCCAGAATGGCTTAGTAAAGATAAAGGAATGGTGCGACTCTAATTCGCTCGCCTTGAATATCAATAAGACCAAATTACTCACGTTCAAGTGTGACATGACAGGTATAACTATTGGTCATGACCCACTAGAACCACACAAAATTTCTTGGCTTAATTATAGACAACGAGCTGAAATTTGATGATCACATCTTGGTTCTCAGTAAAAAACTGGCCTCGGGGTGTTATGCCGTAAAAATGGCTACAATGAGATTGGTTCAGAAACAGCTAAAACAGTGTATCAAGCTCTCAGAGAGTCCAATCTCAGATACGGTATTGTTTTCTGTGGCGTGTGCAGCCAACAGAGGTTTAATAGCATTTTCATTTTACAGAAGAGGGCATTACGATATATGTAAGGTATCTCCCAAACATTCATGCAGGCCGCTCTTCGTCTCTCAGAGAATACTCACTCTACCTTCTTTATTAGTACTAGAAAGCGTGTGCTTAGTTTTTAATATTCGTGATAACCTAGATAATCCCCAGTTATATCACAGAACACGTAGGACATATAATCTCAATCTACCTCTACCTATACCTTCCTCGACCCTGACCAAAAAGTCAATTATATACGAAGGCATAACAATATATAACAATCTACCCTTACGCCTGAAAACTATTAACTCTTTCAATAAATTTCGAAAGTCTGTTAAAGAAGCATTACTTGATGGAGCTTACTATAGTTTGGAGGAATACTATTCTGAGATGTGGTATGTTTGTACTACTTATATTTCGTTTATTTATATGACTTGATTGAGTCAGACTTATTTATTTTACACGTATTTTTGTTCGACTTATATGTTTTTATATATACAGTGTGTCCCATTTTGAGCAGCAACACCCTCATATTTCATTGAGCATGAAATAATTCGAAATTTTCTTTGACTCAAGTTGTAGTACTCGGAAATACCTACCTTTATGTTTACGTAACCTTTGTATATCAATTTTCCACGGCTAACTACGACCAAATGAAAAGTGAAAAATTGGGAAAAACATACTAGGCATTTTTTTATCGCAAAAATAACACCAGATTCTGTTTCAGAACATCTTAAAACCCCCAAATCTCAATGCTTGAATCATTTGAATATATAGGGTATCATTCATTCTGATCAGAGTTAGCATTGGAAAAGTGATATTTGGCTATTTTTCAAAGTATTAATTGAATATTTTTGGGAATTCTGTGACAAGAGACGACATTTTGGAAATTTTCCAAGCATTATTTATGAATTAGAGTTGATAATGCTACCAGCTACAGATGATACCCTGTATATTCAAATGATTCAAGCATTGAGATTTGGAGGTTTTAAGGTGTTCTGAAACAGAATCTGATGTTATTTTTGCGATAAAAAAATGCCTAGTATGTTTTTCCCAATTTTTCACGTTTCATTTGGTCGTAGTTATCCGTGGAAAATGATTATATAAAGGTTACGTAAACATATAGGTAGTTATTTCCGAGTACTACAACTTGTGTTAAAGAAAATTTCGAATTATTTCATGCTCAACGAAATATGAGGGTGTGGCTGCTCAAAGTGGGACACACTGTATATACAACTGACTTTTAATTATTAAGTGAAATTGTTTATTTCAAATGTATTTTTTACGACATATACTTTTATATATATATATATATATATATATATATATATATATATATATATATATATATATATATAAAGAGGAAATTATATCGACCGTCTTATCTTAAAGAAACTTGCTTCTATCGGGGATTCGGTCTGGGAAAAGAAGTATACTCTTTTTTGCTACCCGAGCTTTCGCAAATTTTTATTTGCTTTTTCGAGGGCTACAATATAATTATATGAACACATGTATAAAGTTAAAAAAGGTATAACATACTGTGCAATGTGAGGTTTTCTTCGATGTTGAAAGTACATAATTGAAATTGAACAATAGAAAACGAAAAACTTGACACGAAAATTTTTGAAGGACTGATCATTTGTTTGTTGATGTCAAATAATATGAGGACTATACAGAAACGTAAGTTTCAGGTATTAATATCTGATGTATGATTATGTGGTAAAAGAATGTAAGAGTAAATTTTGCTAAGATTATCAATGTCAGTTTTTTTGTTCATATTATCAGTTTGTAAACTTATTTCAGCCATTTCCAAAAAATAAATAAAATACTTCCCAATCACGTATGGGACGAATTCAAAAACCGACCACAAGTTAAGTATAACGGTTTATTTTTTCTCATAAAAAAACGTAACATTAATAAATTCAACAATTTGAAAAATGAGAAGAAAGATAAATTAAAGGTAGTAGATAATTGGATAAAAAATCTAACTGATATTGATATTTCTAGCGATATCTTGGCCTTTTTGTCTCTTGGACACAAATTTAGTATTCAACCAGAAACGAAGGAGATCAAAATTACTCATTTATTGGCAGACATAGAAAATCTGATAGCAAATGTGGACGATAACAAAAGAGATATATTCAAGGCCCAAATCACAAATATTTTGACAAATTTTCTTCATAAACCTAAAACTAACAGTTACTTTTCATACATTTACAAAAAAACTAGGCACTTCATCAATGATCATTTTGAAATGATCATTACGAAATCTGATAAGGGCAATATCACTGTTATCAAGTCTAAAGCACAATATTTGGATTTATCATTAGAACAGTTGAACAACGAAACATACTATACAAAATTGAACCGTAGTCCAACTTCAACCATCCAACAAAAGTCAAATGTGCTCATTAAAAAAAATTATGATAAAAAGCACATTAGTCTTTCTGACAAAAAAGAATTCACAATATACAATTCAATCACTCCAAAATTCTATGGCTTACCAAAAACTCACAAACCTACGCTAAGTTTGAGACCAATCATTTCCTCCATTGATGCCCCTAATAGTAAAATTTCACAGTTAGTCACAAATATCTTGACTTTTTCCTACAATAGTGATAATGAATATTATGTTAAAGACTCTTTCGAATTTTCAAATTATATACAACAAATTCAACTACCCAAAGGCTTTGTCATTATAAGTCTAGACGTTATTTCGCTTTTCAGTAACATTCCGCTGAATTTGATAAAGTCAAGTATTGATAAACATTGGGTAGATATAAGTATTCATACCAAATTAACAAAATCTATTTTCATGGAACTTATAGAATTCATTTTTGATACCACTTTTTTCGTGTTTGATAACACATATTATAAACAAATACATGGAGCTCCAATGGGCGCTACTCTTTCTCCAATTGTAGCCCAGTATGTAATGGATGATTTGTTAGACTTCAGTATACCCAAATTACAGTTTAGGCTTCCTTTTATAAAAAAAGTATGTTGATGACATAATTTGTGCAGTACCAGTTGACTGTATAGATGATATTCAATCTACTTTCAACAGTTATAATCCATTTATACAGTTTACTGTTGAGAAGGAGAATAATAACTCTGTACCTTTCCTAGATACTCGACTCATCAGAACATCTGATAACACTATAATACTGGATTGGTACATAAAGCCTACTAGTTCAGGAAGATACATGAACTACCTTTCCAGCCACCCAAAAAAAAATTAAATTTAACTGAGTACTAGCTCTTAAGAACAGAATTGAGAAATTAGCACATCCGACTTTGAGAGACATGAATATCAAATTATTATATGAAATACTATTGAATAATTCTTATCCATCTCATTTCTTGAAAAAATTATTATACAATACTATTTCTAGTACTAATGAAACAAATACAGATCACCATCAAATTGAAGTTCCACAAATTATTAAATATGCTTCTATACCGTACATTCCTGAACTCTCCAGCAAAATTATAAATGTTTTCAAGCACGAAAAAAATATCAAAATTGCACAAAAGAAAATCAAACCATTGGAAAACTTGTTTACTAAATTGAAACAAAAAGATCCTATAACAGAAAAGTCCAATGTAGTTTATGAAATTTCCTGTCTTGATTGTAACAAAAAATATTTGGGTCAAACAAAAAATAATTTAAAATCACGAATAGCTTTGCACAAAAGCAATTGTAGAACTATGAAAGAAAACTCTTGTGCCTTAACCAAACATGAACTATGATGATACAAAAATATTACACGTGGAAAAAAAAAATTTCAACAAAAGACTTTTTTTGGAAATGGCTGAAATAAGTTTACAAACTGATAATATGAACAAAAAAACTGACATTGATAATCTTAGCAAAATTTACTCTTACATTCTTTTACCACATAATCATACATCAGATATTAATACCTGAAACTTACGTTTCTGTATAGTCCTCATATTATTTGACATCAACAAACAAATGATCAGTCCTTCAAAAATGTTGTATGTATGTACTTTCAACATCGAAGAAAACCTCACATTGCACAGTATGTTATACCTTTTTTACCTTTATACATGTGTTCATATAATTATATTGTAGCCCTCGAAAAAGCAAATAAAAATTTGCGAAAGCTCGGGTAGCAAAAAAGAGTATACTTCTTTTCCCAGACCGAATCCCCGATAGAAGCAAGTTTCTATATATATATATATATATATATATATATATATATATATATATATATATATATACCTGATTTCATAGGTCGAATGAAACTTTGAAACTTTGTCAACAAGATATCTTCTTATGACAATAAAGTATATTCTCTCTCTCTCTCTCATGCAATCAACAATAATCAACTTGTTCCTGATCCATTCTATACGTGTTTATGCATGTATGTGAGGAAGAAAGTATTATTATTATTATTGTCATGTGCCACGGGCAATCGCTAATTTTGCTTGTTCATTGATCATTATATTCATAACTACCAAATCCATGAAGGGAATACGTTATAAAATCATTACACATTTTGGCTGCGGGCTGACGGACTACTATATCTTTGCCTACACTCTATGATTGTCTATGAAGGAGTATTTATAGTGATATATTTTTATATTTTTCATCATATTTCATCTCATCCATCCGTGAAGTGTATTATCCCTGTCGATGAAATCCTTAAACTAATCGCTTGTTGTGTTCTGTAAACTGTTTGTTCATACACCTACTGCGATTCCCTGATAAACATCCTCGAGATATTTATTTTCATCTACTACAACGTTGCTTCGGATCTAAGAACACCTGAATGTTTTGAGGAATATTCCAGGAATATTCCAGTCTTGCCAATAAAAGATGGAGAACCTGAAAATTCCACAATATCAATTCAATGGATTTTTAATCTGACTCCTTATCACGTTTGAATTTGGTATGTTATTTTTCTTTTCCGGCATCGATTCACTCTAGTCTATACTTACAAGGTGGAATATAAGACAGATTGACAGGTTTTATTAGGTTATTTACGAATTGTCATTTTGGTTGAGTATCAGTTCCTTTCAGGATTTCATTGATATGAAATTTGAAGTGGAATGAATAAAGTAGATGAGAAACGCGATTCTTCGCATTATTTGAAATAGGTAGTAGTAGCAGTATAGTGGTAGTATTTATTATTACCAAATTACGTGAATTCATAGAAGCATGCAACAGAAAATGGGCGATTAATACGGGCAGAAGAAAGAGTTTGTCAAAACATAAAATATTATATATTAATTGATTTTCATCTGCGGTAACGTACGCATTGATGATTCACTCAAGGTTTTAGAAAACTTGTCTGTGAAACAATAATATTAAAAATCGTTCTTCTGAAGACGGCCATGATACGATGTATTTTAAATAACATTGTGGTGCTTATTTTCTGATCGTAATAATGATATCAGTTATAATAGCAGTAATTTCATATTTTTCAAGTAACAAGCAATCTACCTGTTGATTAGAAGTAGTGATGATACTTTTAATATACTAGTCCAAATGTGATATAAATAAATAGTACATGTATATAAGAAAGACACATAAAATATGAAATTTAAAAGTATGAAAGCTATAGAAGTGTAAATGATATAAATTTGTAAAATGTAAAAATATTAATTGACGTGTATATAATGTTGAAATATATGATACAAACAAGTGTTTGGAATATTTTGAATGCTAGAATGTTGATAGGAATGTTAAAATATATGTGAATATTGAAAGATTATTGGAAGTTATCATGGTCTTGTTATATTTTCATATTTGAGCCATTTGATCACTAAACCTTTGAATATCTTGACACTTTTTCCATTTCTATCTAATCTAGAGCAAGCAGATTGAACAATTAGGGTCCAATATATGTGACTGATCTTTGTCCAATAGTTTTGTTTATTTATGGTAAGGTACACCGGGGTAAGTGGAAATCTGGGGCAAGTGGAACCCAGGCCTATTCTTCTGAAATTATTTTCTGTAATACAGCGCCACCTATTGCACACTAGCCCTTCCATATCCTTCAGATGCTCTGTGGTATATGGCGCCAACAGCGATTCATTTACACTTCGAATTCGGCAGTGGCGTGAACGTTGGAGTTTTACGTCGCACAGTGAGCTAGCACGAGTATATTGTTTTTGTCTGTTACGACCAAGGAATTCGTGGAAATATTTAAATCGATTCAAGTAAGGACTTCATAAACAATATCTCTTTGCATTTTAAACTCATCAGAAGCGTATTTTAAGGCACGATAAAAAACATGCATGGGTTACACTTGCCCCAAAAAGAAATCACAAGTGGGGCAAGTGTAACCTACGGTAGTTTCCACTTGCAAGATGTATGTAGGCCAGCTTACCATTGCTTTCCAGTTACAACAGTAAAGGTTATCTTTTGAGATGAAAAAATGGTAAAAGAGGATAGACATCATGGCACAGTTCAGGACGCGATGACAAGCCACCCGTATGTGCTGGAACACATTGTTTCGTAAGTTTTTCATACCGTTTTGTCAGCAAATATGATATTGTTACGATGATTGGTTTGCGTTTTGTTTTGTTTTTTGAAAATTTACCTTTTCTTGTTATGACAATAAAGTTTATAAATAAGGAAGTACTTAGTTTTTTTTTATTTAGAAATCATTTTTTCAAAATTATACATGTCTGCAATAGCCGATGTGTTATAGTACAAGATCCCAGGGCCGTCAGATATTACTTATTTTTAAACAAACGAAATGTGTACGATTGAGTAGTGTTAGTATATGTCCAGATGACCATTCTTCAGATATTAGGGAATCAAGGTACTTAAAACACTACTCACTTAGTTGAATTGCCAGTCTACAGAATTATTTTTGTAACCTATGGTGGATCAGTGGACAGAGTAACTAGCTACCACCCCGGAGCTCCGAGTTCAAATCTCGTCTCCAACAATTCTTTTTTTTAACTCAGCAGACGCATCACACTAAGGTTAGCCATCTTGGTTGGAAACGGCTTCGACTCTGGGAGGATTTTTGTTCGAAAACAAATTTAAAAGAAAACAGAATTTTGGTAAATAAAAGATTTTGTTAAGATTTCCTTATGAGTAAAATCCCAGGGCCTTCAGACATAACTTATTTTTGAAAAGATGAAGACTTAGGCTAACTCTAGTGTGATGCATCTGCTGGGTTTAACAAAAAAAGAAAAAAAAATGTTGCAGACGAGATTTGAACTCGGAGCTCCGGGGTGGTAGTTAGATACTCTGTGCACTGATCCACCATGGGTTTTAGAAATAATTCTGTAGTCTGGCAATTCAACTAAGTGAGTAGTGTTTTTACGTACCTTGATTCCCTAATATCTGAAGAATGATCATCTGGACAAGCTAGCAGGTAGGCATGCGAACATAGTACATACTAACACTACTCAATCGTACACATATTTCGTTCGTTTAAAAAAAAGGAACGTCTGACGGCCCTGGGATCTTGCTCTATTAGGTTTGAATGTGAGTGGGCCCGTATCAGGCCCTCCACCTCGGTCAATGGCCTATTGTGGCTCACCCTATGGTTATATTTCTCCCAGTATATCCAATCTCTTGTCAAAATTGAGGAATGCATTGGGAGAACAATTTACCAGGTTTTCTGGCCTTACTGTAGTATCGCCAAATATTGAGAATCTGGTTCTGGCCGCTGCAGGGCATGTACACAGAATGTGTTTAGCCGTTTCATCATCCTCCATGCATAGCCGACACTCTGCATCTTGTGCAAGTCCGATTTCATGCATGTGATGTTTGAGTTTACAGTAGTCAGTAAGCAAACCTACTATAACTCTGAGATGCGCTGTACAGAGTTTCAGCAGTTTGTGAGAGTCCTGTTTTTTCTTTGTACAAGCAATTAATGCTTTGGAATGGGCTAGGCCCGGTAGACTAGGCCAGTCCTCTGTCTTTTATTGTCTGCCAAAGCTGATATGCCATTTTTGGCAGTGCTATATGCTAAACCGATTACTGGTTCTGGTCCAGTGAACGTTGTTGGCCCCCACTTTTGCTAGGGCGTCCTAGCCGATGTGTATCCATATACATATGAAAATTTTGTGTATAGGGACATGTATGTGATGGCAGACATTTATTTTTTCTGCAAAAAATTACAGAATCATTTGTCTAAAAGCTGATTGGAACTTATTTTTGCCAAAGAACGTATTTTTCAAAAAAAATATAAGTGACGTTTTGTGTAGATTAAAAATAAACAAATAAACGAATGTGTTTTTTCAACATTTTCGCCCAATTTATTGATATTCGAATAACATGAACTAAGCCCTACTAAGAAGTCACCGAAACCCACCAATACTTTTTTGAAGGGAGGGAAATGTGAAATTGAACAACTGTTCCATTTCCTTAATTTGAGCTAATTAAAATATTTATTTTGATAAAGCATTTACAAATAATCGCGAAATAATAATTTTCGTGTTTTCAAATAGGGGTTTGGAGTAAGGGGAAGGTTATAGATTTTTTTTTAATGAAAATCACACAACTGTTCAGCATAATCTAAACTAAAATACGTATAGATATTGTTTCCGACTATAATAATGAATAGTCTAATTTGCGCAAAGGGTGATTTCAACACCCCCTAGCAGCAGAACTGTTAATTTTTTCGTGTTGGCGCAATGGTGAAAATTCAAAGAAATCCATCGTGACCAAAATTTCATAAGGATTTTGTGGGGTCCTTTATCTCTCTATCTCTATAGTATTGTTTTCTAGGAGGTTCTAACCCCCCTATGCTCCCCATTGTGAACTGCAGTGATTAATTGTGATATCAGCATTGATTGTTTCATGATTATTATGGAAATTGAATTACTTGTGTTCATCTGCATTACAGTTGACAACAATAATCTCGTGCAGGACCACGAGATTCAGGAGTTCTTGATTGCAAATCTCCATCATTTTGTATGAATTCAAATTTCAATTCTGAACAAGCAATACAATTACTTTTTATTAATGAACCAGCCTTCGCTGTGTAACCTCTGAAAACATCCGGACATAAAGCTGAAGACGAGCTGTTGTTTAGAGATTCGGAAAATGTTGCGTGTTAAAAGTGTATCAAGCATACCGTTGTCGGAAATGCAGGGCTAATTAGGGATAAGCCTGTTGTCTGTAGCGGAATTAGCAGCTTTCAAGAGTGTCGGCGAGTGGAAACAATTTCGAATTAGCATTCCAAAGTAGAACTGATTGAGTTACGCTATTAGGCGTAGGCCCAATAACAGGAAGAAAATAATTACCTCACCGCTGAGACTTCGAGTTTCTATTCTTTATTTTTTCATGAGTTGGCCAACATCATAACAATATCATTACTCTGCGCAGAATCGTCCACGTTATGATATTATGAAATTTAGACCCACCCTCACAGCTGATTCATTCAGAATCGCTCAATATACAGCGTGTCTCACTTCTCATGGAAACACCCCCGTATCTTCCGTAACAATAGAGGTAAAATGATGAAACTCTCAGGACTGATGGAAACGCTCAAAATGCACCTACCACCTGTATGAGGTTGGCCTAAGTGAAATACACTGCCCGCCACTCGCGATGGAACAACCCATTTTTACGGTAAAACATACTAGGGGGCAGAATAGGCTCAAACTTCCTACAGACTCGTGATCAGGACCACCAAATTACTACAGAGACACGTTTTCCCTGAAAAAATTTCAGTCCTGAAAAATCCGAATTTGTCTCACTTCTTTTTTTTTCAATTCAATTCAATTTATTCATATCATTTCATTTTGTGTACATATGCAACTATTAATAATGATTAATAAAATATAATAAAATATGATAAAATGAGCTACAGAAAACCAGATAACACCAACGTCGCCTAAGCTTCAAGAGCTTGTATTGCGGTTTGATATTCTTTGATCTTCTGATTTTCATATCTACTTGTTTACAATTATAATCATCTTTCTAGTACCATCATTCAGATGACAGAATCTCTTTTTCTTCTGAACAGGTGGGTGATTATAGATTGGACGTTTATTTACTGTAATGACTATTCGAAAATTGTATTATACATATTTTGATTTCGTCTGATAATATCCTTGATAGCACGTTTGTAGGAATTCAATGCATTTATTTTCTTGACTTGTAGAGGAAGCATATTGTATAACCTGGGTCCATAGAAGAGTATATTTCTTTGGGAGTGATTTTTTTTCATCAAGGGCACCTTAAGTGACAGATTTTCAGTGAATCTGGTGGATCGTGTGTGATTTATAGAAAAATTATTTTTTTCTTTGAATACCCAGATCAAGCACTGGTAAGCGTAAACGTTTCTGATCATAAGAATATTGGATTCTTGATTTAGAGATTGCGTTGAATAACGTCTGTTTTTCTTTAGCATAATTTTTAGAATAGAGTTTTGAGCAAGTGCATTATTATAGAGACCGCCCCAGATAATGATACAATATCTTACCACAGATTCTACTAGTGAGTTATATAGTAACATCAGATTGTTTTTATTAAGTATGTCTCTCAGAATATAGAATTTGTGGTAAATACTTCTAATTCGTTTTGTGACATACTTTGCTTGATCATCCCATCGCATGTGCTAATCTAAGAAAATGCCAAGATATTTCATTGAGGTAGTTTTATCAATTTGTGGACAGGTACATTCATTGTATTGTTTTTTACAGGTGAATTTATGTATTTTCAGTAGCTCATTCCTAGGTTGGTCTGTGGCTTGAAGAGTAAAGGTGATATAATTTGTTTTTTTACATTCAAGCTCAATAAATTGTGATTTAGCCAGGTCTGGATTTTTTTAAGATCCTCTTCTGCGACTTTATACAAATCATCCCATGTATCACTGGAAAACACTATGGCAGTATCATCAGCATACGATATTAGGCTTCCTTGGATTTGTTTTATTTCAAAAATACTGTTAAGATATATGAGGAATAGTATGGTACCTATTACAGTACCTTGTGGAACTCCGATGTTTATTTCTAGTGAGTTACTCAGATCAAGACACCATGCTGCACGGTGTCAAACGCTTTTGCTAGGTCGAGAAAAACAGCCATATATTTTTTTGAGCCCTCAAGGTGAGAAATTATCTGTCTGCTTATTTCCAATACTGCATCCTCTGTGCCAATATTTTTCTGGAAACCAAATTGGCTCCGTGATATTATTGAATGCTTATTGAAAAAACTCATGAGTCTATCTTTCATGCATCGTTCAAATAATTTAGCAAAATTGTTAATTACTGAAATCGGCCGGTAGTTTGTTAGTTCTTCGTGCTTACCGGATTTATATACAGGGGTCACTAAACAATTTTTCCACTGCTGAGGGAGCACACCACTTCTGAATACTAAATTTATGAGATGTACCAGGAGTTTTATCAAGATAGTATGATGGAAACACCCCCGTATCTTCCGTAATTTGTTACGTAGAACTATGAAATTTCCAGGATCGATAGATACACTGGAAATGAACTCACTGCACGGGAATGGTCAATCTACGTAATATACACTGCACGCCAGCAGCGAAAGAACCACCCATTTTTCCATCACTGCTGGCGTGCAGTGCACATCATGTAGGGTGACCCGTTTTGTGCAGTGAGTTCATTTCTAATGTATCTATCGATCCTGCAAATTTCAGGGTTCTACGTATAAAATTACGGAAAATACGGGGGTGTTTCCATGAGAAGTGAGACAAATTCGGATTTTTCAGGACTGAAATTTTCTCAGAGAAAAAGTGTCTGTACTAAGTTGGTGGTCCTGATCACAAATCTGAAGGAATTTTTAGCCTATTCTGCCCCCTAGTATGTTTTACCGTAAAAATGTGTTGTTCCATCGCGATTGGCGGGCAGTGTATATCACGTAGGCCAACCCCATTCAGGTGATAGGTGCATTTTGAGCATATCCATCAGTCCTGAGAGTTTCATCATTCAACCTTCATTATTACGGAAGATACGGGGGTGTTTCCATGAGAAGTGAGACACACTGTATGTGAAGAAAATTTTGTGATAGTTCCAAAAGTTTGCCCTTACTCAGAACGCCTCGCTACAGAAAAAATACCCTGCGTTCAAATAGAAAGATTAAATTTTTTGGTTACAAAATTACCTTTCCAACGATATTTCACAATCATACTTCCAATTCACAAACCTTTTATAAAAACATTAAATTTGTTTTCTCTCCGTAACAGAACAGTTTCATGTAAGTGTGAAATTGAAACTAAAACAATAGCATGTGATTGACAATAATTGCATGTGTGTCGATGTTTCTTCGTGAGTAGACGTGTTGTAGCGTAGCTCCACAGAAAAGTCAAATAAACGAACAAAAAGTGCAATTAAAAATTTGAAAAAAGTCTTGCTATACAAGTAAGTGCTAAATTACAAGTTGGTGGTATTATTTCAACTCTGAACTGCACGTACTATCTAGGAGTGGTAATTATTTTTTCATTATGTCGAAAACTAGAGCTAACAAGGGCGACGACGAACTGCACACATCCATTAAAGCTGTTGACGAGTTCATAGTACTCATCTCGAATGCTATTATGGATGTGATTACTAAAAAGTATGATAAAGAAATAGACATGCTTAAAGAAAAAAACAATGATCTGTCACAAGTTTTGCAAGATCAAGAACTTCGAATAAAATCTCTAGTTGCTAACCAAGAATCATGTGATCGAATCCGGAGATCTAGAAATATTATATTATATGGCGTTCAAGAAAATGACAACGAAAACTGCATCGATACGATTCTAAATATAATCAATAATAAACTGAATATACGACTTGATCCGATTAGTATTGATAATTGTTTCCGTATGAAAATACCTGACAGAAATAATATTAAACCAATTATCATTCAGTTTTCTACAGTTTTTGTTAAAAATTTGGTATATAATAAGAAGAAGCTGTTGAAAGGAACGAATGTGGTGATTAGGGAAGATTTGTCTCCTGAAACAGTGAAGCTGATGAAAGCGGTAGTGGAAAAAGTTAAAAGAAATGGACGAGTATGGTCAAATAATGGAAATATATACGTGAAGTTCAATGACAAAGTTACCATTAGCAAAATTAGGAAGTTAAGTGATATTGATATGTAGTGCGTGAAGCGAACTATTATTGCATATGTTCTAATTTTGCATTAAGACACTCTTTTGTATACTAGATATGTTTAATTTCTGATTTTTGTGGGGCGGCACAGTTTATTGGCTACTACTTCAAATATAAAGTTTTTAGGTTAGTTTTTATTTTGGCTTTGCTCATTCGAAAAGAACACATTTTATTCATTGGAATGTCATAAACAATACTTTTTGAAGTTTAAAAATTTAGTTGTAGGTATTACACTGTAAAGCAGATATTTTTCATACTAGAACAAAGAGGTTTTTTCTGTTCTTTATACGCTCCCCATCTTGTAATTGTGATTGTAGAATTTTCAATTATTTTTGTTTTGCACACATTATTTCAAATGTTCAATTGTTGTGGGCTAGTGCAATTCGTCCGCGCCCACAGTGAATATTTAGTTTTTGTGGTTCATAAGGTTTTGTCTGTTTTTAAACTGACGAATTTTACTCATTCAGTTGTGAATAATTATTGAGTTGATAAAAGATTTTGAGAGAATAGTTGGGAGATTTTTTAACTTAACTGAAACTAATAAACAGGATGGATTATCTTAGTGTAGCTTGTTTAAACGTACGATCTTTATTACCATCACTTCGTGATGTGAAAAATATACTACAGCAAAATTATTACGACGTTTTTTTAATATGTGAGACATGGCTTTTTGATCATATTACTGATGAAGTTTTGAATATTGCTGATTATATATTATTCAGGGGAGACAGAAATGCTCGAGGTAGAGGTTTATGTGTTTATGTTAAAAATAAATATTCTAGTGAATTAATTGTAAAAAATGATAAAAACAATTGGGAACAATTGTGGATTAAACTTTCAATACATAAACAAACATTTGGTATAGGTGTGATCTATAAACCACATGACCAAACCGCCAATGAGTTTCTTGATGAATTTGAAGATTCTTTGGGATACTTGTTTCCAACTGTGGATGAGCTGGTATGTTTAGGTGATTTCAACATAAATTTTTTCGAGAAAATTGCTGTGTTCAATAAACTTAATAATATTTTGGAGGTATTTGATCTGACACAAATAATTGACGAACCAACAAGGAAAACTGCTAACTCTGAATTTCTTCTCGACTATATCGTAGTTAAAGAGGAAAACTTGATTGAAAAACGTGTTATTCCGAATAACATATCAGATCATTCCATAGTAAACTGCAAGCTTAATGTAAAAAAGCTAAATACTATCAAGATTTATACATACAGGTGTTTCAAAAATTTTAATGAAGAATTATTTGTTCATGATTTGAGGAATGTATCATTTCACCGCATCTTCGATCAAGAAAGTGTGGATGAAAAGGTCTCCTACTTGGTAAATTGTTTAATTAACATATTTGATCGGCATGCTCCTATTATAACTTCTAAAATTACGAAAAAAAAAGCTCCTTGGCTGACATTTGCAGTGAAACAAATGATGAAAGAAAGAAATAAAGCGCTGAATAAATATAAACGTACAAAATCGGTGGCTCATTTTCAATTATATAAGGATCTCAGAAATTATGCAAACCAAGCAATAAAAAGGGAAAAAAGAGCATACTTTTTATATCAGTTTGAAAATTCCGATTCAAAAAAGGTGTGGCAAACATTAAGAATAAATAATTTTTTGAAAAGTAGAAACCGTGAAATTCCTGAATGTTTAAAGAAGCCTAGTGAAATCAATGATTTTTTAATAAACTCCATTCCAAATGTTGCACCACCTGAATATCTTATGAATTTTTACAGTACCAACAATATTATTCATCCCACTTTTAAATTCAAAGCAGTTGATGATATTTTTGTATATAACAGTATTTGTAAAATTAACTCCAATGCAATGGGATGTGATGTGCTAAATGTTGAACTTATTAAACTTTGTTGTCCTCTTATCGTGCCATTTATCACACACATAATAAATTTCTGTCTTTCAAGTGGTGTTTTCCCTACTGTTTGGAAAAGGGCTATAGTCCAAGTTCTCCCTAAAAAACAAAATCCTTCAGAATACAAGGATCTTAGAGGTATAAGTATTCTACCTATGCTTTCCAAGATTCTAGAAAGATCCATTGAAGTACAGATGGGGCAACATTTAGCAGATCACTCACTATTGCCTGTTGTTCAATCTGGGTTCCGTAAAGGTTATAGTTGTACCACTGCTTTACTTAATATAGTCGACGACATCATTGCTTCAATTGATAAGGGCCAGTGTGCAATTTTGGTACTACTAGATTTCAGCAGAGCGTTTGACACCATTAATTTTAAATTACTGCTTAATATCTTACACTATATAGGTTTTTCGGAAACGGCTGTTGGCCTTATACAAAATTACCTTGACAATCGTAAACAGTATGTAAAAATTGATTCAAACCAGTCCGAGTATATGACACTAAACTCGGGGGTACCTCAAGGTTCAATCTTGGGACCCTTACTATTTTCTATATATACCATTAATTTAATAAAATCCTTAGAACAATGCAAGATTCATATCTATGCAGATGATACCCAGATTTATCACACTTTTCCTCCGCAGTTTGCAAATAATGCATGTGAAATAATTAATAGGGAACTAGCCACGTTTATTAAAGTAGCTTCTGACCATTGTTTACTGATCAATTGTGCAAAATCTAAAGTAATTTTATTTGATTCTTTATATAATCGGACTAGATTTCAGTTTCCTATTAATATAGAAGTAAATAACGAAGCGATCACTGTAGTTAAAGACACTAAAAACCTAGGTATCATCATAGACAGGGACTTGAGATTCGAAAAATATGTCAATCAATTGATCCATCGTGCATACAGTTCACTGAAATTGATTTATGGTAACAGGCATTTCTTTCCTCGAAAAATTAAAATAAAACTGTGTGAAGCATTAGTTTTATCGTATTTCAATTTCGGTGACTCCGTCTATGGTCCGAACTTAACAACTGCATACAAAAGTAAAATTCAAAAAGTGCAGAATTCATTTACGGTGTGAGAAGAGGTCAGAGAATATCACATAAATTAATCGAGACTGGATGGTTAAATATGGAAAATCGCAGAATTAATCATGCTGTCACTTTGTTTCACAAAATTATTTCATCTAAAATTCCTCCATATTTGTTCAACAAAATATCTTTCAGAACAGATATACATAACTTAAATCTACGATTCAAAGGATTATTATCCCCACCTAAATTCAAAACCGAAATGTTCAGACGATCTTACACGTACCAGATTTATCACTTGTATAACTCCGTTCCTGAAAGTTTAAAGAACTACGGCATTACTCGCTTTAGGTCTGAATATAAAAACAAACTATTCAAAACTCAAGTATAGATACTCCTTCCCCGCTGCCCAAATAAGTATTTATTATCGTCCCTATTCTCTCATTATCTATTTTTCAATCAGGTTACATACTAAAATGATTTTTCATTGACACACTTTATAAGGGTTAAGTGGAAGAACATTTTCGTAGAGAGGTGTTCATTGTTTCTCTGCAGAAAATGAACTTCGCCCTTTATTTTCAGAAATATATATTTTTATTTACATACAAAAAAAAATTCATGTATGATAATTGAAAATAATAAAGACCTTTATTATTATTATTATTATTATCATTATTATTATTATTAATTCGAAGTCAAAATTTTCATCCAATGGTTCGTAAGCAGTTCACCTATTTTCTTAATTTAATTTTTTCTTCTTTTTACAACACCAATAATCACATTTCCTTTAAATGCCACTGTAGGTATTCTGAAAGTACGTTCTCCTATACTTATTGAAATACAAATCACGAAAAAACTCAATATTCTTGTTTCCTATTTTTTTTTTATGAACATAATCTCCATGCTATACCTACCATCATCTGTATTAAACTTTTCAACTTCATATCAAGATCTGGAATTATCAATAAAACTGCAAAATCGGACACGCGTAAATATTTAATTCGATAATTTTCCTACAAAATAGTAGATATCTGGTACAGTTCTCTGACCTAATCCAAAAGAAATTCAACACCTATGTCAAAATTCGCCCATTAACGTCAATGCATTTTTGTATCTTTTCAGAGCATGTTCGCATAACATTCAGTAGTTAAGCCGTTGTGATTTCGTTACCTTTTCTTCAAATTTCTTGCGATTTTGAGGTCTATCATGAGCCCAAACAAAAAAGCTTTTAGCTTGAGGTTTGGAGACCTTGGTGGCCAGCGAAATGGACCATGAGTCCAATCAAAGTGTCTTTGAAAGTTGTAGTAAGATGTCCTCGGACTCCCTTCATATTATGTGGAGGTATTTTATCTCATTGAAAATACATGACGCGACATGTCGCTAACGAAATATCGTCAATTGAATTCTGGATTTCATCATTTGAAATATGTAGGTGCCGTTTCCATTATTATGGTTCCAAAAATTCCTAGCCAAACATTGAATTGGATGGATTGCTTTCATCCAAAACTGCAGTAATTTTTTAAGTAAGTGGTAGAACGGTATCTTACATTGGAACATTTTGCTCTGAATCCGTATTGATTATTTGAAATAATTTCATAATTGTTGAGAAAAGTTTTTTCTAACGATTTTTTCAAACGTTTTCAATAAATTAGTAACTAAAGAGACCGAACTGTAATTTGTGATAATGGATTAATCTCATTTCTTCAACAATGGTGTTCCAATTTGTTTATCACTGGAGTAAACGCCTTCTTCCACACATCGATTAAAATTATCTGCTTTCAAACCATCATACCTTGGTGCCTTCTCATCTTTCAAGACAAAAATTATGTTTTTTGTTTCCATCAAGGTAATCGGTTCGAACTCAAATAAATTTGCGAAGTGGGATCTTTCTACTTTAATAGTTATTGCTGTGTCTAATCTTGTCAGCAAAAGTTCTGCCTGTTCCTGCGGAAGTTTCATTGATTGCATTCGCTATTTCTATTTCATCAGATTTAATTTTGTATTCTGTAGGATGCATAATTCTCATGAAAAATGAGAAATAAAACTTGCTATGGTTTTATACCACTTCTATTTGTAACCAACGTTACTGCAGTTTCGTCCTATATGGACATTATCAAACAATACAATAATCTGAAATAATGAATAACACTCCTTAAATACCCTTAATTCTACCCGAGGCCTGACTTAGTGACTAACGGTCATTAATGACTTTTACCTTGTTTATTTGAATAGACCAAATCCAGTTGATCATTCAGTAGGTTACATTCACAATATTTGTGTTTATGAGTTTCTAGGGATTCTAAATAATTCAGTTTCCAACCCTTGCTTGCATAGTGCCAAATTTCCGTACCGTTTAGACTCTGAATCATTTATTCCTAGTCTGAAGGACCTTTCATGTTAAGCGTATCTTTTTGAAATATTACGCCCACATTGTCCCACATAAACACTCCTATCTTTGGCATTGAAAAGAAAATATACAACCTGGCATGCGGCCTGTATGCTACTTCTATATTATTCTTTCTAAAGAATCCCGCAATAGCCTCTGTTCTTCTCCCGAAGTACGTTAAGGTTAAAAATTTCTTAGTTTCTGATTGCTTGACCTGGGGGTATATTAATTTGTGCGAAAATTTAAGACGATGTTTCCTGACTAACTTTTGAATTGTGGCTGCTTGGAAACCACTATTTTGTCCTATCTGTATGATTGTTTTAATTTCTGTATCTAGATTATTAGCAGACAAAGGTAACGAGAACGCTCTATGTAACATTGAATTATATATATGCTGCTGATTTTTGACTATCGGGATGAAAAGAATCACTTGGGATTGTAATGTCCGTGTAGCTCGGTTTTCTGAATACATTGAACTCAAATTTATTATGATTATGTGTGATGGTTAGGTCTAAGAAATTAATTTGTCTCTCTATCTCTGTCTCAAGTGTGAATTGTATGTTACTATTTAGATTATTTATAAATATCAGAAACTGGTTTAGCTGTCGTGTGGTACCTCTGAAACAGGCAGGAATATCGTCAACATATCAATACCAAAAATGAATAATATGTTTTTTACCAAGTTCGGAATTTAGTATAGTGGTCTCCAAGTTGTTCATAAATATATCTGCTAAAAGTGGACTAAGGGGGGAACATCCCACACAGTTTTTAAACTCAGAACTCGCTTGGCTCTTTGAGAGGATTTTTAAGCTGTATTCACCCAACCCACATTCATCCAATAAATGAAAAAACTCATTTTCTAATCGAATTAATATTTATTAAGACAAAAAACAACATAAGAAATGAAACTTACAGGAAAAACAGGTAAATGAATGACCTTGCTGAATAATAAAAAACAAACGAAAAAAAATATTAAAATTACTTACATTGTACTGGCAACCAGCAGAGCCAGAGATGGGGAGATGCCAAACATTTTCAAGTAATAATTAATTTACGAGCTGTCTTCAACTCAGCTGACGAGTGACGAGTGATAAGAATGAAATCATGAATGAATCTTGACCTGCCCAAAAGGTGTATTTATAGAGAAACAATATGATGAGCTTGCATTTTTCGTTAGGTCGCTGCACGCATAAAAGTGCTTACCTTCTCTGTGCAAGTCTGTGAATTTCGAGCTAGTTTATATTTCTGTATCCGGTAATTGTATCAATTTTGATGTCTATGAACTTGAAGAATTAAACTATGAAATTGTGGATACTGAGTGTTTTTATTTTAAAATGTTGAAGTTGATGTTGAAAAATCTTCAAACTTTGCACTTGCCTACATGGATTTGAATTATTTCATGATTATTTTGTATATTTGACAATATGTTGATTTTTTTCTACTAGTTGGTTATAGATTTTGAACTCCACTTTGTTTATCAGGAAAGTCAGCTTGCTCTGATAGCTTCTGTATTATTTTCTCAGATCGACATTATGTAGATGTTTTTGTATAAGGCAAAACATGGTGTTTTTCCATTATAGGCCGAGCTGTAGATTAAAATAAGAGGCTCTTTTCACACAAAATAAAAGACGCAAACGGTCTATACTCTTTTCTATAAGAAAGTTCGTAAATGAAAACCCCGGTTTTCCTCCCAGCAATATCGCTTTGTGGATTTTTTAAATCAAGATATAGTGAAAATGATTACAACTTTTTTTTTGCAAATATATCGAAAAGTGTTGGAGGAATCGTTTAATAGTCGGTGAAACAATCATAAAACCTAAAGAACGGTTTCTCATACGATCAGATCGGTGCATTTTCCACTGGGAAATTCCGGGAAAATCTCGAAAAAGAATTGCGTCTTTTTTTTGTGAGGAAAAAAACTCTATTGCTTGGTCTATTAATAGAACTGAATATTCCATTTGTAAGCCAGGGTGCTATTTTGTTGATTTTTCTGCTGGTGTGACGCCTGTCTGTGCATGCCTCTATCTCGGTATCCGGAAAATTCTTCGAAAGCAATTCTTCGAAAACAATTCTTCGAAAACAATTCTTCGAAAAACAATTCTTCGAAAATGCAATTCTTCGAATACCATATTCTTCGAATAAACAATTCTTCGACTAATAATTCTTTGAATAACAATTCTTCGAAGTATCCAAAACAAAACAGCTCTAATCCATTGCATGACTGCGGCACTGAAGATGGTAATACGATTTTATCGATTCATTATGGATCTATTAAGATGGACTAAAAATACATATATAGGTTTTTCTTTTTGTTTTATGAAATAGACTAAGAAAGTAAAGAACTCGAATTAAAGAGTGGAAGCCAAAGAGTATATCTACGATTAAAAAAAATATCGTGAAAATGACATTATCATTTTTTCTATCTATAGATTGTATTTAGAAAAATAAATAAATTAATTCATTTAACCCAGGAAACTGTTTTAAAATTAGAAAAGAAAGTGGGTATTGAGGAATGACTTTGTTCAGAGATATAAATCAGGTATAATTTATCTAATCCCAAGTTTGCAACTGACGATAATCCCTTGGATTGTGTTTCATAAAATAAAATTAGTTTTAATTTAACCCTTTGCGAGTAAATATAGATGCAGAATTTGTTTGTGATATAAATCAGGTATAATTTATCTAATCCCAAGTTTGCAACTGACGATAATCCCTTGGATCAGATTGTAAATTCACCATCAGGTTTACCCCGGTCAGCGAGTTCAGTTTGACCTCATTTTAGGGAATTTCTTCGTTTCGTTTATTGCTCAGGTTTCGATTTACAAATTATATGGAAACAATTGTAATAAGAAAGTAATATATCCCAAAATATGTCTGTTTTATTACCTGAGTGGGTATAAAAGGGATTGTGTTCCATAAAATAAAATTAGTTTTAATTTAACCCTGTGCAAGTAAATATGGATGCAGAATTTGTTTGTTCAGAAAAAGGAAAACGTAAATTGTTGTTCGAGGGACATTTTTATTTTAAAGATGTTGAAAAAGGTGAAAAAGTGTATTGGAAGTGCGCATTTTTTGAAAAAAGAAAAACAAACTGTCCAGCGAAAATAATTACTGTCGACGATAAAATCAGTAAAATAACGCCTCAGAGGTGGAAGCGACCAAAGTGTACGAAAAAATTCGAATCAACTCGAAAATAAGTAATGATCCTCCGCACAGAATCATATCAATTGCTTCGACTACATGTTCCATAACGGCAGCTACCAAGCTTCCAAGTGTTAGCAGTATGAATGGAGTATTCGCAATATCAGACAAAAAAATCTACAAGGACCAGCTCTTCCTACTAATAGAAGCGAAATAATATTTTTGGAGGAATATACGAATACATACAAAAATGAAATTTTTTTGCTATATGATGCCGGTCCAATGGACGAGAGAATATTAATTTTTACTACAGAACAAAATCTCCAATTATTGTCTAACAGTAAGCATTGGTATATTGATGGCACATTTAAAACCGTTCCGTTATTATTCCAACAATTACTAACCGTTCACGGACTGCAACACAATTTATCGGTACCTTTAGTTTATGCACTCAAAAAAATCAGAACGAATTTATGATCAATTTTTTCAAGAACTTAAAAATTTGAAATCATCTTTAGTGCCTGCAACGATTACCACTGACTTCGAAAAAGCATTGAGTAATGCCTGCAATAGTGCTTTTCCAAGTTGTAGAAAAAGAGGCTGTTTTTTCCACTTCAGTCAATGCATTTTTCGAATGATTCAAAGGAATGGATTAAAAAAACGCTATGAGACTGACAGTGAATTTGCTTTCAAACTAAAAATATTGTGTGCTATTGCTTTTGTCCCAGTGGATGATATAGTTATGGCTTTTGAACAATTATATGATAGTGAAATATTTCCGTCAGAAGCCGAAAGTGTTATTAATTATTTTGAAGATACGTGGATTGGGCGACCAAATCGGAAACAGCGAAAACCACCACAATATCCATACGAATTGTGGAATCTATATCAAACAGTTTTGGATGATTTACCGAGAACAAATAATTCGGTAGAAGGATGGCATCGAAGTTTTGAAACACAAGTATCAGCAGTTCACCCCAACTTGTGGAAATTTATAAAATGTATAAAAAATGAGCAAAGTCTAAATGAACTTCGTGTAGAACAATATTTAAGCGGATTTGAACCACAAACACCAAGAAAGAAGTACAAAGATTGTAATCAAAACTCTTGTAAATCAGTATGATAAAAATAATATAATAGAATACATTAGAGGTTTAGCTCACAACATATCATATTAATCTATAATATTTTTATTACCTTGGTATTTTTATGTCATTTATCTGTAATTTTTACTGTAACCTTTTACTGTACTGTAAAATTTTACTGTAATTTATTAATAAAATGTTGACATAATTATAACAAATTAAAAAAGTAGTGTTTTATTTCCAGTTCCTAATAACCCCACATTTATAGGTATTTCATTTATTATTAGTATGTTCCGCATAATACGTTTATATATCATGCGAGAAATATTGATTATTGTCTAATGAAAACTTATCCGAGATTTTAGTAAATCCAAATAATAAAGCTGTCGAAGAATTATTAGTCGAAGAATTGTTTATTCGAAGAATATGGTATTCGAAGAATTGCATTTTCGAAGAATTGTTTTTCGAAGAATTGTTTTCGAAGAATTGCTTTCGAAGAAAATTCCTAGATCCCTCTATCTCATTTACGGTAACATTCTTCTGTTACAGACTCTGCAATTGGTGAACTGTAGACATCTTTCCAGGAAACGTTACTTCAAATATTGTGTATTTTGTTGATATTTATTTTTTTCTTATTTTGCTACTTTTGCTTTCATCTCATTTTTTTCTGTGAGTATAACTTGGAGGAGGGTAGTATGGTGGTCTGTTGTAATTTTCAATATAATGGGTAGAATATTATCAGATACATCAGGATCTTTTGTTTTACTATCAGCTTGCACTCTGGTTGGTGTATTTATTGTAGAAACGTACCCAAATTCACTCAACGTATGCACATATTCAGCTTTGTCCTTGTTATCCGGATTACCAAAATCAGTCCAATACATACAGTTATACTTTTTTTTTCAAAGGTGAACTGGTGGAACGGCATCAGCTGATAGTTCAATTGTGTGTATATGAATCATATTATTATATGCAAGTGAAATAAAGACGATTCATTATTATTATCTTCATTATTATAGTAACATTTGACCAATATCACGAAATGTAAATTTTTTTCACGGTAATTTTACGTTTGAATTTTTGGCCAAAGCTCACTTTTAAATTTCTAGCTCCTAAAGAACTTTTTTGTTGAAACATGCGAGTGAGACTTCGACGTAGTTTTGTTGTTTTAGTGGATCCTATTCCTCGAATATTCCAAAAATACACTAAGTATACAATACTCAGTTGTGATATCACAAGATAATGGAAATAAAGTGAAAATAATTTGTGGTATTCGACAGATTATTTTTTGATAAGAATAAAATCGACAAAGTCGAAGTACCCTTCTCTCCAAATATATCCACAATGTGGAAAATATGAGACAAAAATCTGACAGAAATTAACTACTTCCCTGGCTAATGCCACGAAGGATATTGAACTACTGTGACGTAATAGGGTTCTCAGGGGTTGCAAATGGGATTCGGCTGGTACACAGTCAAATACGACACGATATTTTTCTCAATATTTAATACCGGCTTCTTAACAAATGTGGTTAACCTAAAAGTATAACATTATTTTGAGGATGATTACCATATAGCCTACCAGCCAACCCCAAATCCAGAGGTTATATAATAAACACATACCTGGACAGGTAACGGGTAGCTTCGGCTGGTCTCGTTTTCAACCAGGATGACCAGGTGCACCTTATTGTAAATAGACGGAATATTCTGTGGTCTCTATTCAAATGACAACTGCCACAATTTCTTAGTAGGACCGAATGACCTTCGGGACTTTAATCGTGCGCCGTCGGTGGTACTCGAAATGTACTTACCGGTGGCGAACCCAGCGAACAATTATGTCCAACGGGCTTGCCTATACTTTACGTTACACTACATCTGACAGATATTTGTGCAACGTTCTTCCAATAAGACTCTATTGCTAGTGCAAATTGTGGACAAACAAGATTATCCTCAATTTGCAGACGAGTTTCGAGGTTGTTGCCTCTCACCAGTGCAAGGGTAGGTCCAACAACTTTGAGTTGTCTTGTACCTGCCAAATGAATTTTTAATTTATTGTTCATCTAATAATTCCCTACGGATGAAGCAGCGACTTACAGTAAAGTTAGTCGCAGCGCCATCCGCCAGGAAAATCAATAAGCACTCATCGAGACAGCAAAAGACTCCAGGAAGAGTAAGTGCGAAAATTCGAACAAGTTCGGAGAGTACAAATAAATGATAACTAAAGATTATTTTTTGATGCCCCAATCATAGACACATTCTCTTAAACCGTTTTCGTTTAATATTTCACTTCTCATGCAAACTGATGACAGACGTTGAATCAAAAGTATCAGTTATCATACAATAAATACAAAATATAAAAAAAATACTAGTGGTCATTTCCTAGGTAGAAACTTCTCACTCATAATAATCTTGATATCGGCCTGAACATGCATGAATGCTTTCAAGTGATTGTTTGGAGTAAATGTCAAAAAATAATGAATGTAACAAGCATCCTCAATAGTTACAACATAGGTTGCAAGTATGAAATGTGTGCATACGAAGAAAACGGGACGCTGAGAAATTTTCAACAGGCAGACTGTGAGCCCCGACATAGCTGAGCTATCGATTAGGAATCATATGGCACGTTGAATGCATATTGCCGTATAATGCGACTCTTATGAAAACTAAGAGCTTTTAGTGCCACTTCGGCGAGTGCAGCCCTCAAACTTCGATATATTTCCCAGCGTTTCCGACCTCGCTACTTCCACAATGAATTTTTTTCAGGTGGGTTTGAAACTTGGGAAAACGTTGCAGCTATGGTGACGTGATATTTCGAAATAAAGTTATACAGAAATGTATTGATGGTTTTTAAAAAAACTATTTTATATTGGTACAGTCATGTACAAATTTTTCTGATATTTCATATGGACATTTTCCAAATAATTTGGGGGTATTTTCGTTTAACAGGAACATTGCAAGAGTAAAAGAGATAACCAAAAAAGGGAAAAAGACCCTACATAGCAACTACAGACCTATTACACTGCTATCTCTCATCTGGAACGTCATGGAAAAAGTCATCACCAATATCTTGAACACGCTCTGGAATTGTGAATTATCGACAATATGGTTTCCGTCATCAGATATCAACTGGTGGCCGGTGTGCTAATGTCTCACATATATGGCATATATCCATTGGAAAATATGCGTGGCATTAGATTCTTCCAAAGCGTTTTATTGCCTTTGATGCCAGGGACTCCTCTTCAATCTTTCATCTTATGGATTGCCCCCCTAGTTGTATTCCTCACTATCTAGATTTCTCTGAAGGGGTTGATAAAGTATCATCCGACACTACCAATAAATGCTTGTGCTCCACAGGGATCCATTTCATCGCCACCAATATCAACGTTGTACTTGGTGTAGAAATTAATTATTTATGAAACAACAGGACAAAGTTGTCTCATCGTTGAGAATGTCATCAGTTCAACTACGACATTATCATAACGTTCTCACAACTGACTACAAGCAGTAAATATTTTTGGAATGGAAATAACGTTCTAAAAACATTCAAATGACAACTTTAGTTATGTTAAGCGTTTTCTCAACGAAGAGTCGATCTTGTAAGATTCAACTTAGCAGTGGGCAATTTTTCAGTTGAGTTAAAAATGACCAGGTAGCCAAGTGGTTGAAGCGACATCGTTTCAAACACTTTGGATGCCAGTCGGCGATGGTTCAAACCATGGCGACTGCAGAAGTTTTTTTGATGGCCCGAGAAAGTGCTAGGAATCGCACATAAAAAGGTAAGACCTCATTAATCCTTGACTCGCACAAGTTTCGACTGAGGGGTGCCGTTCGTAAGATGACGACAGCTGATTAACGGAAAAAACAAATTCAAGAGTTTTTTTAACCTTCTTTCAAATATTTACTACAGAGGACGTGCCGGTGACATTTAGATAATAATTTCTTTAAAAATTGTTATTTTAGTACATGAAGAAAGAAGGGCATGAGTTTTGTGAGATACATTTCAAATTGTGGAGCAGGGTGTGTTCATCAGTTGTATTTAGTTCAGTTTTCAATAATAATGAAATAATAATAATAATAATTTATTTCCAGAAATAAATAGTACAATGTATAAATACTTGGGGTATATAGTTAATAAACACGAAAATAAACATGATACATAATATACATGAAGGGATATATTGCCGTAAATATTGAGTATTGCCCATTGAATTGTTTTAGTGCATTGATCCATTCATCTTATTGTTTATTAATTCGTCCACGATATAGAAGTTCATTGTCATATGCGACCGACATTGAAATTAGCGAAGTCGCGTGACAAGCTAAAATCGTTGACCGAATGATATAAATATATTTCCTTATATAAATACAAGAGGAATGGAACGATGAGATAGTTGATAATAGACTCCTGTAGAGGAGCGAGCCCTAGCGCTCAGTTAGCCTTATAGGCTAGGCCCTTTTGGCCTTAGCTGAAAGTATTGGTTAAGTGATGGTTTTAGGTAAGAGTTTTATTTGTTCCCTATTATATTACTGAATGTCCCTTACTTTACAATGTGTATATAACTTTCCCCAGTATCCCTGTTGTTCTGTAATAAATGTTTATATTCCTTTGCTACCCCTTGAGTTTTAATAGCTACCATCTGCAGCTACACACCAAGTCGCTTTAGTATAAGGAAAACAACTCCTTATACGGCTCAGGATGCTACCCTAGTAGCCCTAGTCGCGACAATATATTTATACTGTCAGAAATGACCCATTGGTATACCTAGAGGGAATGTCTCTGCATGCATCTTTCTTTCTCGAACCCACGGACATTCATGAAATAAAACAAGTCTGCACCAAAATTAAAAATAAATCTTCTTTCGGGTGGAACGATATATCTATAAAAATTATTGAAAAATTGCCTGATAGTGCTTTACAAACTTTGGCAGACACAATTAATATATCCTTCTCTCAAGGATCTTTTCCTCCATGTTTAAAAATTGCTACAATCATCCCAATATACAAAGGAGGAGATCATGATCTACCTGCCAATTTCATACCAATTTCCTTGCTACCCGCTCTATCAAAAATAATTGAGAAGCAAGTGAAAAATAGAAAAACATCCTACCTCAAGAAACACGACATATTAAGCGACAATCAGTTTGGTTTTCAATCATCAAAAAGCACACAGGATGCTATTTTCGCTTTCCTGGATAACCTTTACCTCAACCTAAATGATCGAGAGTTAGCGGCGGCAGTGTTTTGTGACTTATCTAAGGCTTTCGACTGTGTGAATCACGAAATACTGCTGCGAAAGCTCGAAATCTACGGATTTAGGGGTATTGTATTGCCTTGGATCAGATCATATCTATCCGACCGTCGCCAAAATGTGCTATTAAACAAAGCTGAATCCAAAGAATGTATGGTTAACGCTGGTGTCCCTCAGGGCTCCGTTCTTGGACCGGTTTTATTCCTGCTTTATGTCAATGACCTGAACCATCCTGACATACAGGGTAAATTCACTATGTACGCAGGTGACACCACAATTCTTTGGCACAACAAATCATTCACTGATCTGTCTGACCAAATTAATTCGGATATAAAAATGGTGAAAGAATGGTGTGATGCAAATCTCCTTTCACTTAATGTTAACAAAACAAACATTGTCTCATTTAAGTGTGACATTGAGGATATTTATTTGGGAAGCGATGAAGATAAAATTACCAATATCACAGAAAATAAGTTTTTGGGGTTACATATTGATAAAAAACTAGATTTTGAAAGCCATGTCAGGAACTTGTGTAAGCGGTTAGCCTCAGGGTGCTACGCTGTACGCATTACATCAAATTAATTAGATACTGCCAATGCAAGAAAGATCTATTTTTCACTGGTGGAGTCTCATCTCCGTTATGGTATTTGCTTCTGGGGCGTGTGTTCGCAATATCTTTTAAAATGGTCTTCATTCTACAGAATAGAGCCATCAGATACGCATGCAAAGCCAATCATCGGGATTCCTGTCGACCACTGTTTATGGAGCAAAAAATATTAACACTTGCATGCCTTTTCATTTCAGAAACAGTGTGTGTCTAATTCATAAGAAATTTAAAAATGAAATAAATACCCCATCAACACACAATACACGCTTATCACACCAAGCTCCACTCCCTACCCCTACTTCAACCCCTACTTCACTCATTTATAAGAGCAGAAAACTGTACAATCACCTTCCTATTGCAATTAAAGATATACACAGTGTGTTCAAATTTAGAAGAGCAGTGAGAAAGCTTTTAGTTGCGAGGGCCTATTACTCTACGGAGGAATTCTATGAAGATTCTTTCAACTGAAGTTTTATAATTTTATCATAAGTTTTAATTTCGTCAACTGTGAGTGAATTATAATGTGACCCTACTTTTTATTCACATTATATTTTATTTCACCTACTACTTAAACTTATTTTACCCACCTACAGTAATTATTACCAGTAATTTATTGTTCAGATACTAGACTGTATACTATATTTGACTTCTTACATGTTTTTATTGTTTTCCTGTGCTTTGTCTACGAGAATGTAATTCTTTTGACAATAAACTGTACTTTGATTGATTGATTTATCCAGGAAAATAGAAGTTTAAAAACAAACGGTATACAATGTATAAACCTTATGAAAGGCTATGACTTGGAGACATTAACTCACTTAAGTTCAATAAAGAACTTGTCCGTGAGTATACCCCCATCTTTAATTTATTCTTAAGGTTTGTACCTATTTCAAAGGATACAGGTATATTACTACAGGTTTGAAAATACAAAATGACGAAAGTTTAAATACACATCAATACGTTAAGAATTTAAAAATATAAAACAGCTCTGGATGAAAAAATTTAAATTCAGATATACCTAGATATAACGAACGTTCCTTATAAAATTACAGAATCATGTTCAGTTGAAAATACAATAATGTCATAAAGTTACATTTAAAAAAATATCAGATAAACAACTCCAGTCGCGCTTTGGCCATACAGTCAGTTGTCTGGCAGACTAACGTTGAGAGTTAGTATATTTTCTGATATCTAAAGTCGCGTTGACGACTTTTATTTTATGAAGCCATGTTAGTTTTCAAGAAATAATCCATATGTATCCAATTTATTTCGCACTTATATCATTAAATATGTTATATATTAACATTATATATTGTTTATCCAAATTGGTTTTTCATCCTTGAGTTCTGAATATTTGCAACATATTATGAGCCTGCGTCTTCGCTGATTCTACTGTAAAATCAACTGAAGGGTAAAGAGAAATAATAAATTCCACGAATTGATCTAATTGTTCATTCGAAATCTATTGAAATATCACCAACATACCCATACCATTGTTTGAAGATTCAAACATTTTATTCCCTTTCATTTGAGTTTTCAAATTATCCAATATTTTAGCAAATAAAGTGCTTAAAGGATTACCCATAATCAGCCTTTCAATAAATAAATAGAATTCATTGTTGAACAAAAAATAATTTTCACTTAAACAACCATCGAGTGAATCCAATATCTCATGTTCAATCGCAGGATTCACATGGTTTATGATATCTAATAGCCTTTCGACTAATAATGTTGTTTTCTTGGGAGGGATATTTGGAAACAATTTTTGTACATCAAATGAGATAAATTTGGTGTTACTCAGTAATCAGATATCTTTAATGAGTTCAAAGAATCTTTCACAGTGAATTTTGATTCAAAATTGCATTGAGTTTGAATCAAAGAGATAGGTTTATCAAAAATTACAGCCGACAGGGATGTTGCAAAAGATAATACTGGTCTGATAGGCTTGTTTTTCTTTTGTTACTTCAAAAGTGAATGGAGTATTGAATTCCATGGATTCATGACAATTGAATTAGACCTTTCTCTATCATTAGAGATATATATTGGATTGACTTCAGTGTTTTTTCCAGTTGTCTCTGATACATACAAGTTCAATGGACCATATTCGTTAAGGAATAAATTGGAGGCACATTCATTTTTTCTGTGATGGCATCCATGAATATGTAACAGTGGCCAGGTAGCCGAGTGGTTAAAGCGACATGGTTTAATCACTTTGGATGCCAGTCGGCGATGGTTCAAACCACGGCGACTGCAGAATTTTTTCTGATGGCCCGAGAAAGTGCTAGGAATCGCACGTAAAAAGGTAAGACCTCGTTAATCCTTGGCTCGCACAAGTTTCGACTTTTGAGGGCTGCCGTTCGTAAGGGAACGACAGCTGGTTAACGGAAAAAACAATTTCAACAATTTCAATTTCAATGTGATAGGTTCATGGTTGACATTGCGGTAAAAATGAATGTGCCACCAATTTATCCTTTATCGAATATGGTCCATAGCAATGAATGACTTCTCTCTGTCGGCTCTAGTAAATGTAATATTGTTTTCAACTGTTTTTAATTTAATGGATTTCACTGTTGATGATTCTTTGTTTTTGTTCCACCTATTTTCCAAAGAGCTCGTTTTATAATGTATGTTTTTATAAACTAATTACTACTAGTAATGATTTCACCTCTCAGAGCAATTTCTGTCTCTATTATAATTGAAATCCTTCTCTAACATGCAGCACAGAATGATTTGTTGTTTCTCAAGAAGTGCATCCTGCTCTAAGCGAATACCAAAGGTTTGAGACAATTACTTATATCGGTGAACCAAGCAATAAAATAGGTGATTGTTTGAAAAAGCTAGGTTTCAGTAATGATTTCAAGACAGACAATTCTTTTGGTAAAACATATTGAAAACAACGAAGATAAAGTAGAAAACAAGAGGAGTGTGGAGTCTATAATTTAACCTATGTTAGATATTATCCTGATAAAACTGGTAGAACCTTCAAAAAGCGCCCAACCTTTGTGAATGAAAGAACGAATTCAGCATATGCTACCCACTCACTAACCGAAAACCATACTTTCCACCATGATTTCGAAATTCTTCATATTCAAAACAAAGGCATGAAGCTGAATCAAACTGGAAATATAGAAATAAATGAGTGAAAAAATTCTCAGAACCTTCTCAATGAGTTTTTCTGGAAAAATAACATTTGGAGAAACCAGTAATGTATTGGTACTTATCGGAAGTTTCTGGTTTACATCCCAACCCAAAACAATTTACGATGATTATTTGAGGCATTACAGCGAATATGTTATTGAGATCATCTCTTTCACTTGAAGAAGCTGTGTACACAAGCAGTGTACACGGAGCTGTTTTTGTAGAAGCTTTACCGGAAGTCCGATGGACGTAAATCAACGGTCGAAGCTTTTTTCTCTTAGATTCTTTCATACAAAATTTCCCATTGTTCAGGATTCAATTAGCAGAATATTAAATTTTTGAGTACTACAGCATTTACTCATGCATTCTCTTTTATACACCCTATGAAGTTTGAGGAATTGTCCGCTTGCAACACGCATTCCCGACGATTCAACGTCGGCGTCGCCGCCAAACAGATGCTGCAAGTTGGAAACGTAACAGCGGGAAGATGACCACACTACGTGAATATCTAACTGTCGGTCCATCGAAACACTCTCCCGAGACCAAGAATTTATTGACAAATGCCCCCTGCCGATATTCGCAGCACGTACTCGTTGACATTCTGTTCTACAATGGCGTAGTTTCCTCTTATAAATCTGCCTGCAGTGAGTTGTAGGGCGACCGAAGCGGAAGACCACGCTTCTTCTGTGTTAATTCAAGACTTGCTCGAGTTTAACGTATGGTCTCTGTGCTTGTGAATATAAACTAGCTTGTAGTCCACAGACCAGCACTAATAGACGTACTGTATTTACTTGCACTACGAGAATTATTTTCACTCAGCTGGTCAGCTTTTCTGAGTTAATCTAATTTTAGTCTGTGGTTTACATTGGAATAAGCTCATGCATTTATGTTGCTCGAAAACAGAAAGACGGTGTATTTTAAAAATCTCAAACATTTTACTGATATAATGTGTAGCAATGAAATACCACCATGGCAAGTGAAAATGATTTTTCACCTTATTCCCACCTAAAGAATGGTATTCACTGTCCAGAGATTATGGTGGAAACCAATAAAAATTAGTACTTTTTTCTAAAAGCTGTTTGAACACCTCCCTAGCCATCGAGATTTTTTCCCACGAAAACAAAAATCCTTCAAAGTTTTAGGAACATCGTGAGATCCAAGGGAAAGTAGCCGAGAATTGATAATATTTATATGGTAATAATATAACAATAAAGGTTGTTGCCCAACTACGGTACGAAACTGCAGAGGATTATTCGTTAGGTTTTTTCAAGAAAATAAATCCGCATGAACATGTCCGGAGTTGTTCTTTTTTGAGATACAGGGCGTTGAAAACGGTCTTTATGAAATATCATAAATATCTTCAAACCGATTTGGTTGAAGTTTGGTACAGTTATTTGAAATAATACGGCGCTCATTCAGCCTTAACAAAAGGTGAAGTCCAGTGGCGTCTCAGTGGGCACCGCTGCCAACAATAATGTGAAAAAAATACGTTAGTGGTCCCAATATGCCCCCCACAAATAGGCCCACTTATGAATATTCTCGAAACTTGAAGAAAATTAGTCCCATGGGATTTTCAAGTTCACTGATAACGAATCTGGGGTCAGAATTGAAAAATTCACGGTATCGGAGTGAATTATCCCGTTGAAACTTCCTAGAGGATGCCGATTAATAGGGAAAATCGAAAAATGTGTGTTTTCTGAAGAGACGTATTGGGACCATTGACGTCAATTTTCAAATTCTGTCTCAAGATTTACGATTATCCATACATATCTCGCTTCTTGAGATATTGAAGGTAAACATCCAAACAGTCCCCTTATTTATTATTATTATTTGGGAAAGTAGTTGTCTTTTTTGTGAAACTACGAATGGGGAAGAGTGTCCCCATGGAAGGAATCGAAGTTTCATATTCATCTATTTGCAGTCAACGAATTCCCAATGGAATCTCAGAAATGAGAATGACCATTCATTATACGTCGATGTGAATATTATATTTGACCTCGATGATGTGAATATTCGTTCGTTTAGCAATTTGAATTAGAATAGAATAGAATAGATTAATTTCCAGAAAACACGATATACATGTGTAGGAAAGTTCGGGTTTTTACAAATATACGCTTAATGAATACAAAAATTTCTTACAGAAAAGGACACATGGATTAACACAGACGGACATATAAAAGGATGGAAAATATAATATAATAAGTACAATCATTTTTATCAAACATTATCAGCTAGGGGTTAAGTTCTCATCGGTAAGGTATTCGTTAACTGAATAGTATACTGTAGTAATTAAGATTTCTTTAATTTTATTTTTGAATATTCTTGAGTTGTAGTTTTTCATTACGTTCGGAAGTAAATTGTATAGCTTAGCGCCCATGTAGTAAGCACTCTTTTGGAATAAAGTAGTGTTATGTGAGGGTAAGATAATTATATTGAAAGATTGTCGGGTTTGGGAGTTAGCGAACTGATAAATTTTTTGTTATTATGTACAAGAATTAAGAGATTGTATATACAGGGTGTCCGGTAAATCTTGTACAATATTGAAACTGGTAATAGACCAGATCATGACTGTTCAGAATATCGGAATTTTACCTCACTGTTTTCGAGATAATGAGCATTTTTTTAATTTCTGGAAAATCACTACCTCACCTTGGATTTTTTAATGCCATGTATACAAATTGGGACGAATTTAAATATCTTTGCCGCTGGAGATTACTGATGAGTGATGCTTTCAGACGTACGAAACAGTTTTTTAGAAAACGATACAATTTTTCAAGAAATGAGGGTAAAATGACAGATTTGAGTTACACCAATTTTTTTAACAACAGTTTGACATTATTGTTTGAGAAAACATAACCAAGTGGAACTCGATATTCATTAAAAAAGAATGCCTATTTCGTCTAGGCTTTACTATGGTATAAAACATACGATCATTATTTTTGGAAGAAGTAGAATTTCGATAATATTAGAGTGTGATGTTATACTGAGCTGAAATCAACTCCATTAGACGTTGTCAGTAATGTCTTTTATTTTTATCCTATCAAGATGAAATGATTAAATAATTATGAGTAATAACGAATCAACTGCTTAGAAGCATTCAATGAGATGTAATGAAGTAAATAATAATTCAACGTTTTTTTTTTAAATCAACATACACTATAAACCACACTAACGATTATTCAACATCGCACTGAATAATATTACAAACATGTTATTTTCCATCCACTCGTACGCAGAGACGACATATTTTCAAGAAGAACCTTTTCAAATGCATTATAGGTTATAGCCCCCAAATCAGCGATTCTATGAGCGGCATTGTGCAATCGGATATAGTTCTGCATAAAGCGCTGCTGCAGCAGTAGCACTAACTCCACATTCACCGTAAATGTACAAATGTAGTGCATATGCGCATATTCTCGGGGAATATAACGTATGTACGGCATGACAAAGAAATGAATACCACTGAATGAAACAAGCGGAATAATTTAAAAAAAGTACGATAGAAGTCACAAGTTGTTCAAATAAAAGTTTTTAATTTTCGACAAGGATTCATCTCTTAAAAAAGTTTGCACTTATTTGATTACACCCTGTATATCTGTCGGTCTCTGAAACTTTGTTGGAATCTGGACGTTGGACAATTGCGACATTTGTCACAAGAATTCGTATTAATCGGTGCCATGTCGGATAATCGACATTTCATTTCGATAATTTTATTTACATTACATTACATTATTTTTATGAAAAGTTGATTTTATTGACATACTATTCAATGCTACCAAGCAGCCTATTCTTTATTATTAATAATTATTTCCACATTTTATCTTGATAAAATCTAAATAAAACAATTTTTGGGCGTAAGTATAAAAGTGATTGTGATTGTGACGTAGTTTTGGTGTTGGGTAGTTTTCTTTTTTTCTTGAATAAAAGTTGATAGAAGCCTAGATTAAAACCACGCCTAATTCAATGGAAACCACTTCTTCCAAAAATAATTAGAGTTTGTTTTATACCATGGTAAAGTCTGGACAAAATGAGCATTCTTTTGAAATGAATGTCCACTTCCAATTGGTTATGTTTCTTTCAGATAATAATGTCAAACTTTTTTTAAAAAAATTGATGAAACTCAAATCTGTCATATTACCCTCATTTCTTGAAAAATGTTTTTACTTTCTGAAAAACTGTTCTGTACGTCTAGAAGCATCACTCATCAGTAATCTTCAGCAGCAAAGATATTTGAATTCGTCCCAATTTGTATACATGGCACTCAAAAATCCAAGGTTAGGTAGCGATTTTCCATAAATTCTTAAAATGCCCATTATCTCGAAAACGGTGATATTCATACTGAGGTGAAATTCCGATATTCTGAACAGTCATGACCTGGTCTATCACCAGTTTCAATGTTGTACAAGGTTTACCGGCCACCCTGTATATAAACTTGGTAATGTGAGAATTTTCATCTCTTTGAAATGATTCTTATAGGGCTCTCTTGTCTTCAATTTCTTAATTATTCATATTGCTCTTTTTTCTTATACAAAAACTGACTGCCAATCAGAACTTATTCCCCAGTGGATCAGGCCATGTGACATATGAGACATGAAGTTTGCATACTAAACTATTTTTAAAGTGTATTCACTCACTTGTCTATTAGAAAGTGCGCGTAGACAGTAACATGATCTGTTGAGTTTTATATTCGTGATTTTGATGTGTTCCTTCCATGACAAGTAATGATCCATCTGGAAACCCATACATTTTATAAGTTTGGTTGATTTTAATTCAAATGGTAGAGTCAAGTTATCGACACTCCTGTTTGCAAAAGTTTTCTCGAAGTTGATTTTTATTTTATTTTTTGGATTGACGTGGCCTTTACTTGATGGAAATTCATAGTATATGACACTAAGGTAAACACGATTAAATTTCCACAGATTTATTGTCTTCGCGACATGTTTCGATACACTGTATCTTTTTCAAGCGAATGTAATACATTAAATTATTCTACCTTGAACATTACTTAAATACCCTTCTTAACAATTGAGGTAATTAGGAGCTACCTATGATAAAAATTTTATTTTTATCATAGGTAGCTCCTAATTACCTCAATTGTTAAGAAGGGTATTTAAGTAATGTTCAAGGTAGAATAATTTAATGTATTACATTCGCTTGAAAAAGATACAGTGTATCGAAACATGTCGCGAAGACAATAAATCTGTGGAAATTTAATCGTGTTTACCTTAGTGTCATTTATTTTATTTGTTGCACACCACCCAATTATACTGTTCAGACAAGCAGCAGTTTTATCCTCTGCATACAATATAGGAGTTGCTTCACCACAATTTTTTGGAAGGTCGTTAATAAAAATTTAAAAAAGTAGGGGGCCCAATATAGATCCTTGCGGTACACCACATCTAATATTTCCCCATTCTGGAAATATTTCTTCATTCTTTACAAATGGGAGAACCACTCTTTGCTTCCTTCCATTCAGATAACTACTAAACCAATTTAGAACATTTCCACGAATGCCATTAGTGATGCAACTTTTCTAACAATATGTCAAAGTTGACGCTGTCGAAAGCCTTCGCGAAATCACATGCGATACCGATGGTTAGAAGTTTCATGTCAACATTTGTTATTATTTTTTTGCATATATCATTAAGGGCGGTTGATGTCGATTTACCTGGAAGGAATCCATGTTGGCAATCACTTAATAATCTATTTGACTTCATGAACGAGATTAGTCTTCTTTGCATCAACGTTTCCAGTAGTTTTGAAATAGTTAACAAAAGTGAAATCGGTCTATAATTTTCAAATTCCTCCCCATCTCCTTTTTTGAATATTGGAATTACGTGAGATTTTTTCAAGCATTTTGGGAATATACCTTGACTAAAAGACTCATTACAGAGTTTTACCATTTCAGCGCAGCTAGGTTCTAGGATATTTTTCAACAGTTTCGATGAAATATTATCGTATCCGGCTGAGTTTTTGGACTTCAAAGATCGAACAACTGATGATATCTAAAGTCTAAATGAAAAATCGTATGCCATAGGGGTTATTTACAAACCTCACGAGCAAAATGTGTTTAGTTTTTTAAATGAGTTTGAAGATAGCCTGATTTCTATATTTCCAACTTGACGATATTATTTGTATGTGCGATTTCAATCTAAATATACTCGAATCTAAAGATATTATTGTCAAGAAGTTCAATTCTGTGTTAGAGTCGCTGAATTTATGTCAAATAATTGATGAATTTACCAGAATTACAGCAACATCGGCAACCCTTCTGGATTATGTTATAGTTCCAGAGGGTTTCGAATGTGAAAAAGGAGTCATTCAGCAGATCATCTTAGATCAGTCTATGGTATTTTGCAAATTTCAAACTAGCAGTAATCATGTAGGGCCAAAATATATTACTTACAGAAATTTCAATAATTTTGATGAAGACGAATTTCAGCGTGACTTACTCAACACATCGTTTTTTAAGATATACGATCAGGAAACTCTGTAGATGGAAAGGTTTCGTATTTAGTGAACTGTTTGAATGCCTTGTTTGATATATATGCTCCTTTTGTTACTTCGAGAGTTACAAAGCCTAAAGCACCGTGGCTAACATTTCCCATAAAAGTAATGATGGCTGAAAGGGACAAAGCCCTAAGAAAATATAAACGAACAAAGAGTATTGCTCATTTGCGAGCATATAAAGACTTACGTAACTTCACATTCCAATCAATCAAAAGGGAAAAAAAGCTTACTTTACTCACCAACTAAGTCACAATAACACTCCAAATGATATGTGGAAAACCTGAGACAAAATAAATTTTTGCCGGAGAAAATTTTTGAAGTACCTGATACAATAAATGATCCAAATGAAATAAATAGGTTCTTTATTGAATCTATTCCTCAAACTCAACCATCTGCAGATATTATGAATTTCTATGAACTAACAGGCAAACTGACTTTCATTTCAACTTTAATGAAGTTAATGATTTATTCATCTTTGAAATCATTTGTGCAATTAAAACTAAAGCCGAGGGCATTGATGGGTTGAGCATTGATATGGTTAAGTTGTGTTGTCCACATATTATTCCTTATTTAACTCATATAATAGATTTTTGTATATCCGAAAACGTGATTCCAAATGCATGGAGAAAGTTGTAAAAGTTTTCCAAAAAAAAAAAAAGTTCTCACTGAATTTAAGGACCTGCGGCCAATAAGTGTGCTGCCGTCGCTGTCTAAAATTTTAGAAAGAGCATTGGAATATCAAATAAAGGATTATTTACTCAACCACGCTTTAATTCCCTCAATTCAGTCGGGCTTTCGTAAAGGTACAACTGCCTTGATCCACATTACTGATGACATTTTAAAAGCTACAGATGAGGTTACAGTGCTAGTATTATTAGACTTTAGCAGAGCTTTTGATACTATCAATTATGACTTAATGATTGCTATACCAAAGTATATGGGATTTTCCAACAGTGCTCGTATCCTGATCGAAAATTATCTCAAAAATCGACAACAGCAGGTTTGCATGAATGGTACTAGTTCCGATTATTTATCGTTGAGATCTGGTGTGCCACAGGGATCTATACCTGGACCATTATTGTTTTCCATATATACTTCTCATCTTCTTGTCAAAATCAAAAAATGCAATATTCATCTTTACGCTGATGACACTCAGCTGTATTATAGCTTCAAACCTCAAGAAATAAAAAATGCTTGTGCAGTTGTCAATGATGATTTAATTTTTTTTATTGATTATGCCCCCGATCACTGTCTGCTCATCAACTCAATAAAATCAAAAGTAATGTTATTTGGAAGTAAACATCAGAGACAAAAGTTTTGATATTAATATTAATAATGAAGAACTAACAGTGGTAAATGAAGCAAAAAATTTAGGCGTGATATTGGATTCTGACTTGAGATTTGAGAAACACATCAATACATTGATACAACGAGCTTATTGTAACATTAAATTAATATATGGCAATCGGCATCTATTTCCTATTCACGTTAAAGAGCTACTTTGCGAAACGCTAGTCCTGTCATTATTTAATTATGCAGATGCCCTGTATGGATCCAATTTAACCGTCCAATTCAAAAATAAAATTCAAAGAGTTCAGAATTCATGTCTCCGTCTTATTTTTGGAATAGGAAAAAGACAAAGGATTTCGCATAACTTGAGGGAAATTAGGTGGTTGAATATGGAGAACAGGAGAAAGCTACATTTAACTAATGTATGTCATGTCTTAATTGTGAACAAAACACCTCCATATTTGCATCGTAAAATTACTTATCGCTCTGATATCCACAACATTTATATAAGAAATGAGGGGCAGAAATTTTCAGACGGTCCTTTAGCTACCAAATATGTCATCTATATAACTCAGTTCCATCAGAGCTTAAGAATTTCAGTGTTCCAAAATTTAAGCGAAAATTCAAAGCACACATCTTGGACAACCAATATCATTAATTCTTTTTCAAACTCTCGGTTCTTGTGTTTTGTGCGTAGGTAGGTACGCCAAAACGTATTTCATAGGTTCAAGCACTGCATTGTCAATGATTTTAACTGTTGCTGTTTCAAATAATTCCTGCGTAATACTTCATTGATTTCTATAAACACATCTCTGTTTTTGGGTTAAGTGGAAGAATATGTTTGGTTATGTCTAGTACATGATCAAAAATAAACTTCGCCCTTCATGGTCAATATGTTGAATCTATGACCGCATGCATGTAAACTCTTACTTGGCTATAATAAAGACGATTATTATTATTATTATTATTATCTGTAGGATAGACAAATAATGTTTGCTCATTCGGAAAATTCTGATTATTTAAATAAGCCTTGATTTTATTTTTATTTATTTCTCCATCGGTCTCTACTGCATTCAAGAAGGAATCATTGAAGTCATTCATGAATGAGTTGTAGTCCTCATCTTCCGGAATTTTTATAGATTTTTTTGATCGAATATCTTTTTTGTTTATCTATTTATTATTTCTCAAGTTTTTATAATTTTGTTGTCGCTGGATGTGATTTCCTTTTCCAAAAATAAAACTCGAGCTTTGGCTATAACTTTTTTCAGTATATTGAACCTGTTAAGTACTTCGTTATCTATTTCTTCTTATCAATTGAATATTATCAGAGATTATTTCATTCATAATGAAATAGACCAATCAGACACCACCATTTTACGAATAATTTTTTTTTAAATAGGTGATTATTTCACAAGAGCTGTTAATCGCGACTAAATTTTCGTCCTCCATATTGGTTTTTGTTGTGTCGTTTTTCAAGGATTCTTATAATTCTTGGAAACAGTTTATAAAAAAACAATCATTCCTCAATCGTTTGAATGACCTAATATTGCTCTTCGTCAGTGATAGGATTCCTAGACAAATATTTTGACATAAGGTAACGAAAATACGTCAGAATTTGAAATGTTTACATGCAAAATTCGCAGCAAAGGCTTCTTCAATGCATTGTTGGGATGCGTAACCAAAGTAATATATAAACAAATATCATCAACGTAGCGTTTGATTCTGAAACGTCTCGGATTTAACCCTTAACTGGTAACGTGGAATTTTGAAACACAACTGGTAACGTGCAGTCTGTGAGACTGGCACTTTTTGGAAGCAAAACAAAAAATTCTTAAATGATATTTTTTTCAAAATATATATTACGAACACTTAAGTACACATTCTTTTAAAATAATACTGCATAAAATAACGAAAAAACTTGATCTAAAAATAATTTCGCACTAATCTTTTTCAACATAACGAAAATTGGTAGTGATTTTGGAAAGATCCATAAAAAATTAGAAATCATTCAAAAAATTTTTTTCTCGTTATACCAAAATTAAAGACTGTCATCATATTCTTCATCCCCATAACGTACCTACTCGTTTTGACGGACACAGAAACGTGCCGTCTCACGGAATGTACTTAACTAAATAAAATAATATTTCTCAGACGTCGTTTAACCAAATTCACTCCCAGTTGAATGATTGGTAGGGTACCAATAGATAATAGATTAGGTGGCGTGATTCGCAGAAAAGCGAAACCATTTCAGAAAAACCTCGAAAATAAAAATGGCTGTAGTCTCGCAGACGGCACGTTACCAGTTAAGGGTTAAAGGTTAAGCAAAAATGAATTCACGTTTCAGTAATATTTCGTGTGAAAATATCGATTTGGAAATTCATAATAGTACACCAGTCAACACCATAAAAACCCAGGCTTCTGTATGGCTACAGTTTTCCGACTTTTGTAAGACAAAAGGTTACTCTTTCAATGAAGATACCAGAATCGATTAATTGGCTGTAACATTGAAAGACTGGAGGTTTAATATGCGGAAGAAAGACGGAACGGAATATAAAGAAGGTGTGGTGAAGACAAAGTGGAATATCGTAGCAAAAAATACTGCAAGAAATGTACCACTATATAATGTAAGTTGCGATCCAACTGGAAATATGGTTTTCAAAACTGCCAGAGATGCAAGAAACGCGAAACGCAGAATTCTTCAACAAAACCCAATTAAAAGAAAGGAAAGCTCTTCTGCTTTAAGTGATGAAGAACATCTGAAAATAGTTGACGAGAATACTCCTGAGGGATTGCAAAAAAAATTCTACCATTTAATAGCCGTTGAATTACCGTGGAGAGGTGGAGAAGCGACTTTCTGTCTAATGAGTTACTTCAAAGAAGAAGTCGACCATAAAGAACATTCTATAGGTAAAATGTTGAAAATCATTTTTGTCTAGAAGTATAATTTATTTCTTGTTGTAGGTAGAATAGAATTCAACCCCATATCCACTAGGACAGCACAAGGAGACGATAAAAGTCTTACGGACAGCAAATGGTTGGTTCAGAATACTACAGAAACAGAAATGTGCCCTGTAAGATTATTTAAAAATCTTCTCAGCAAAAGAGGCGGTAATATTAAATCGGGTAGGTTATTCTTAACCTCGAATCCTTTTTGGAAAAGACCCGAATCTACTACCTGGTACAAAAATGGACCGATAGAAATAAATCAAATATCGAAATAGACCCTAGAAGCAGCACAGACAATCGGAATCAAAAAAGCAAAAGTAACTATTTATTCTAACCGATCAACAGCAGTTAGTAAGCCAGATAAGAGTGGAGTTCAAGAACAACCCCTAATCAAAATTACAGGACATAACAACTCATTTTTTATCAAACCATATCTTCAAAGGGATCCCACTCATCATCTGGATATAATTAACAAAATGAGAAACATGTTTGATATTGGAACAGCCGGTCTCAACAATCAACAACTGCCAACAATCTGTCAGCCTCTGTTCAGCCTGCTTCATCTGTTCAATTGTCTCATCTTATATGAATAGCAATGAAAAACAACCATTTGTTACCTACACAAATTGCAATTTTTATTACAACTGTACGGTTACAAAATGAAAATAATAATTTTCTCAATGTACTTATAATAAAGAAATTGTTAGAAAATGTCGGTGTTCATTATCAATAAAAATCTTTGTTGTTGGTTTTAATATACCTCTTTCGAAAAATTATTTTGTCGTACATCACACGACCTATAAATTTTAATGGATTAAACTATCAAAATATTTCTAAACCCATCTCTAATATACATAATTTCATTCAAAAACTTCAAAGCAACCGATATAGGCCAGAAGCCGAAATATATCGACATACTAGTACTACCAATTTCTGTACATCAGTTCAAAAGCCGAGAGAATTGTTGGAAATATTTTTTGTGCCATTAACATATATATGGTTTTATGGATCAAATGATATCGCAAAAAAACTTAAGAAAAAGAAAAAACGAAAAGAAGATCTCTTCACTCAAAAATTTTTATTTATGATAAAACAGAAACATTCAATTTTCGAATATGAAACAAAAATAACAATGTCTAAATAAATATGCCTACATAATTTCATTAAAAGTATAGGGCTCAAGAAGTGAAAATCGATCAATAGAGGCCTTCGCCAAAAACTCGAATATATTGAGGAACTAGGACACACCATTATATTATATAGTGTGAACTGGGACATCCAACTTTCTTGATAATTTGTTGATATGAACTTGAAATTATTTGTCAATCCGTCAGCCAGAAGAAAAGAAAGGAATCATCCCACAAATCATTTTATTTGAATAACATAGATTTCTGGTGGTTTATGGATCAAATTTTAAAACAACTTCTTCTTCGCTATCGATTATGAGATAAACTAGAAAATAAAAAATGTATTATTCCCTACTATATACAACTTACTCATTCATCATGCTGAGTGCGTCATGTGTCTGTTACCAGAGTAATAGACAAAACAAGCACCCTCATCCAAGATTACACATCTACCCTTTCAACAACAATGATACACGAAATAATAATTACACTTCTAAGATCAGTTACGACCATGTATAAAAACACAGAAATTACGTTGTACGTGTTGCTAAATTCTGGCAAACAAATTCAGTAGGAAATTCATTGTTGCAAATCTATCTTTAAAAGTAAAACACAGATAAACACCTTGAGAGATATCACCTCTGAACGAACGAAGGTATCATTGAGTAATGAACTTATTGTGGAAACTCAAAATTTTCTCACTCACGATAAGAGATAAAAAGTTTTATCATTATATTATAACGTGGTGACATTAACAACCCATATTTTTCATTTTATGCCAGAACTTCCTTATGGGAATGAAATTTGTTCCGTTTACGTCTTTTGAAATTCGCATCATCCCATTAAAAATTGTTATAGAGTTTGAAAAGTGAAAATCAATAAAGAGAGGCCTTCGCAAAAATATCGAATCTATCAACGAACTGTGACATCCAATTTCTGTTCGATAATTTGTCGTTATATACATCAAATTATGAATCGATAGCCAAAGCAATCAAAAGATATCATCTTTGCTAACTATTACCATCAGTTAGTCAACCTTATGGGATAGATATTGGATTCAAATGGAGGCGACATATAGATGGCGTCAGTGATCTCGCCTCCAAGTTATGTCGTAACTTCAGGGACAGTCGGGTTTTGGCGACATTTTTTCTGCACAGAGTACTAGTCATGTGGAATTCAGTCGATAAGTGGAATTCAATATGACGAGTCCCGCTGTTGGCCTGCAAGTCATGTCGTAACTTGATTGAAACAATGGTACAGCATTGAAATCGGGGTAACTTAAAGAACCCTACACTGTAATGACGGCAAATATCCATGTTGGTAACTAATCACGCTGGACGACATTCGCGATTGGGTCCAATACCGATTCCACAGGCATTGACTTCTATATGAACAATAACTTACTCCTTCGCCAAAAAATATAATTTGATCACGAAATTCATTATTGCCTACAACAGACAAGTAACACATTATATATAGTCAGTGCGTCATGTATCTAACAGATGGAATTCAGAAGTAATTTTTAAAATTTCTAAGATTTAAAGTCACTAGAATTTATTCCCCAAGATGTTGTAATCATCCTAATTCATTACATTGATTTGACTTCGTTAGAAATAAGGTATCTGTTATATGCTCGTATGAATTATTCAAAGATACAATTGACTGCCCCACAGCACTGTCACAAAGTGATATTTTTGTTCTAACAATAACATCTAGACACAACACTAGTTTTGTCGCGTCCCGCTATTTCTTTTGTCCTGTTTGTTAGTTATAAGTTAAAATATAAATGAATATTTTTGGTCAAATCTCAAGTTATTAAAATCACTCTCAATCAATCCAGTTGGTACACCCTGTACCACCTGCAAAACTATACATATCCCAGATTGAGTCTACGGCCTATCGTAGCAGTGCATCACTTGACGAGCAGTAGAGTGAAATCCTAACCCCTACCTACAATCGTGACAGTGCATAGTGCATCTCATCTTCATCTCAACATTCTCAACATCTCAGCATCTCACAAGATTCAACCCCGAACTTCCACAAGATTCGGCCGACTGAAGTTACGACGAGAAAAACCATTCTCTACGCCAGTGAAAAGGCTGAAGGTAAGATCTGGGCATAATCATTCTCATTTAGTTGCAAATTAAATATAAACAGCTCACATTTCTCTCTTGATTGAGTTACATAGCAACATTCGATATAGCCTTTTTAACGTTTTTTTTTTCTTTTTAAATTTCATTCCATTTCAATTTCATACAAAATTATAAAAATCAGAATTTTTTATCGATATTTCCGTAGTCTCTCATCAGTAGCAGTCGAGTTCTTTAGAGTTTGACAAAAGTATTCATCTCTCAATAGCGTCATCAATTGGTGACCTGCGCAATCAACATTATTTCGTTCATTTGGAACTGGGCACTTTAGATATCGGGTCACTGGACGTCGATTTAGCGTGCATTGAATTATCAGCTGTTTCTTGTTTACTATTTTCAGATTTTTCATTGTTTTGAATTGAACAGAATTAATTGATAGTTCGTTCTCATTCAAATAAAAACCGTACCATTTACCTCATTGCACTTTAATATTTGGTTGCATTTTGTGCTTGACATAATGCTCTCAGAAGCTGATAAAAGCAAATTAAAAAAATATAAGACACTTCGGCAAATAGAAGTAAAACGTATTGGAGAACTACAAACTGTTGCTACAGCGGCACAGACTAATATGAATTTACGTGTAAATTTCAAGCTCCGATACGAAACAATTGATTTTGTGCGCGATGAATTTAGTAAACAACACAACAATGTTATTACTATCATTTCTCAGGAGGATGATATGTTTGACACTGAGGATGCGGTTAGAGTCTCATTTGATGACAGTTATTACTATATTAAAACAGTTTATTTCAAAATGTTCCCCACTAATAACGCAACTGCTGTCGTTCCACAAGTTTCATTAAATATTCCATTGCCAAAAATTCAACTGCCCAATTTTAGTGGAGATATTACCATATTTTCCTCATTTATTGACATGTTCGATGCTGTTATTTTACACAATTCCCAATTGTCAAAAATAGAAAAGTATAATTATCTCATATCTGCTTTGAAAGGAACAGCACTTTCACTAGTACAGCATTTACCAATGACAACGGACAATTTTCAAATTGCATACGAATCTTTGGTTAAGAGATTTAAGAATAATAGATTAATAACTGCAGCGCATTGAAGCGATACTGAAAACACTGGCATCCTACATTCAGAGGATCCAGTGGCATTGAGAAATCTGTTGGACACATTTCAGGACAATTTGTCGGCATTGAAACTAGTACCTTTAGCTGTTGATGAATAGTATTTCAGTCCAAATGATAATGAAGAGATTACCTTTGTCAATAGTGACAAGATTTGAGTTACGTCAGACATCTTCTAACATCCCCACTAATCTACAAGTAACTGATTTTTTGGAATAACATTGCAATGCATTAGACAATCTCAGCTAAGCTAACAATCCTGAAATCAAATCAAAACAACAAGGTTTTCCTCGCACTCACATTCAGGCTCTTCTACTTCATTATTGATACAAGCACAAGCACATAAACATCCCAGTACTACTAAGTATACATTTTGTAATAAGGATCACATTCTATACAAATATCCCGACTTTCTTTCAAAATCAGCTTCTGCACGTTATCAGACTGCCAAGGTACACATATTATGAATCACTGGCCTCAGTAATTCCCATTCCACTAAACTGTGTAAAAGTGCTATACGTTGTCATAGTTGTAACGAACTCCATTACACCCTTTTACACTTTAAAGAAGAATCTTCTCAAGCTACAACCACAGGTTCTAGTGATCAGCAGCCATGCCAAACAAGCTATGTTGCTAAATCAACCTCTCAAAACATTCCTTAGATACAAGCATCATTCTTGAGGTCCAATTCTAGCGTTCTATTATCTACCGCTCGAGTCGAGGTATTAGATAACACTGGCAGTTATCAAACCTTGAGATGCCTACTCGATTCAGGTAGTATGACGTCTTTCGTAATACAGAAGAGTGCTCATCGTCTAGGTTTACCTAAAATAGACATCACTCTCAATCTGAATGGCCTCGGTTCAATGCAAACACAATCTAACTTGGGTAGAATGACGATCACGTTTAAGGCAGTCAACAAAGCGAACCCTATTTTCATAACCGATGCGGTGATTCTGCCTAGTATTTGTAGAGATTTACCAAACGTTCCATCTAAAGTTCGAATTGGCCACACCTTGCAAATCTCAAAATGACAGATCCATTTTTTGATTAACCAGGAACTGTTGACATGTTATTAGGTGCCGATATTTTCTCCCAGCTACTCTTAGATGGCTGTGTCCGAGAAGACGAGGGAATGCCTGATGCTATCAACACTGTACGGGGCTTCGTTTTAATTGGTAAGATAACCCTCCTAAGTGTTGCACTGTTGAAACTTCTCTTTCATTGGACACAACTCTTAAAAAATTTTGGGAAGTGGAACAGGTGCCAGATATCCCTCGCATTTCAAAAGAATACATTCTTTGTGAAAGGATATATTCTGGCTCCCACACCCGAGATGAAAGCGGCAGATATGTGCTATCACTTCTTTTCAAGGACGCCTGTCCTAATTTCCCAAACATCCGATCTCTGGCTCTGCAAAGATTTTATTCTCTGGAGAAGCGTCTTCTGAAACAACCTTCGTTGTATGCTGAATATTCCGCTTTTTTGTAGGAATATTTGGACTTGGGCCATATGGAACTTGTCGATTCAAATTCATCTGGTTAAAAATAGATTGATGAAGTTTTTATCCGCTCGAAAGGTTCTGAATCCCCAATAATTTGGTTTCCAACCACAGAAAAGTACAGGAGACGCTGTTTTCTCCTTTCTGAAAGAATTATACGGTAGAGTCAACCTCAAAGAGGTTTGCGCGGCAGTATTTTGTGATCTATCGAAACCTTTCGATTGTGTAAATCATGGAATACTCCTGCGCAAGCTTCAACTTTATGGCTTCAGAAATCAGAGCCTTAGTTGGATTGAATCCTATCTGAGTGAACGTACACAATTCGTCAGAACAAACACCAATTCACAAACTAGATCGTTCAAACATGGTGTCCCTCAGGGCTCTGTACTGGGACCCATCCTTTTCTCATTGTATTTCAACGATTTGGCTGATCTCAAGATTGATGGCAGTTTTACTATATTTGCAGACGAGACGACCATCTTGTGGCATGCAGCCGACATCAACAGCCTACATTATAGTATTATTAATAATATATCCAGCGTAAAAAGGTGGTTCAACTCCAATTTGCTGTCGTTAAATATAGATAAAACGATAAAATAAGTAACGAAGTTGTCATTGAGCAAAGGTATACAAGTAAATTCCTTGGAATCCATCTGGATAACAACCTTAATTTTGAGAACTATGTGAAGTCTTTGAATGGAAAACTAGGATCAAGAGAACTGGGAACAGCCACTGCGAAGGTGGTATACCACGCTCTGATAGAATCACATATCAGATTTGGTATACCATTTTGGGGGCAGCCAACAAAATTTCCATAGTATATTTGTTCTACAAAAACGTGCAGTTCGATACCTTTACAGGGTTGGACCCAGAGAATCTTGTAAACCACTGTTCGGTCAAATAAAAATCCTCACCTTTCCGTCATTATTCATTCTGGAAACGGTGTGTCTAGTACACAAAAACAAATCTTCGTACGATGCAAATGTGGGTATCACTCGCCAAAATAACAATTTGAGACTTCCAATTCCGTCTTCAAATATGACGAAGAATTCCCTGATCTATGGTGCAATTAAACTATATAATCATCTCCCTCATACCTCCAAAGACATCGTTTCGCTTTCTCATTTTAGGAGATCTGTCAAAAGATTACTTGTTGATGACGTGTTTTATAGTGACCAAGAGTTTCTTGAGAAATATTGGAATAGGTAATATGTATATATTTGTAAAGACCTATATTTGATTATTTGATCCATTGAAAATTTTATTATATATATATTGTTTAATTGTTTTGATATAATATGTTTGTTCCCTTTTGTTATTGTTGTTCTGTTTGCGTAAATACGTATTTTTTATAATTGTGACAATGTTATAGTACCTGCTCCATACCATTTAATTTTATATATTTTATACCTTTTATCCAATTTTATATATATTTTTTTATTTATTGTGACTTTATCAATGAGATTCAAATCTTCCGATAATAAAGTAAATATTTTGATTTGATTTGATTTGATCTCATTGTTACTATATACCGCATCTCTCAAAACTCACCTCATTAGTGTAGTCGAAGAGCAGGTTCTCACCTTCGAGGAGATACTTACAGTTTTCACTTGAATTGAAGCAGTTCTCAATTCTCGCCCATTAACTCCTGTAAGTAACGACCCTTCGGATTTGAGGGTTCTGACTCCTGGCCATTTTCTCACTTTAGCTCCCTTATCTGCTTTACCAGACCTTGAATTAACGGAAGTTCCAATCAATCGATTGACAAAGTGGCAGTTGTTGCAACGAATGCATCAACATTTCTGGCAGAGATGGTCTAGGGAATATCTGCACACCCTTCATCAGCGCCCCAAGTGGACTGATGACTGATGTCCTGTTTGTTAGTTATAAGTTAAAATATAAATGAATACTTTTGGTCAAATCCCAATTTATTAAAATCACTCTCAATCAATCTAGTTGGTACACCCTGTACCACCTGCATAACTATACATATTCCAGATTGAGTCTACGGCCTAGCGTAGCAGTGCTTCACTTGACGAGCAGTGGAGTGAAATCCAAACCCCTACCTACAATCGTGACAATGCATAGTGCAACATCAACTTCATGGTTCACATCTCATCTTCATCTCAACATTCTCAACATCTCAGCATCTCACAAGATTCATCCCCGAACTTCCACAAGAGTCCGAGAGTCCAAGAGGCCGACTGAAGTTACGACGAGAAAAACCATTCCCTACGCCAGTGAAAAGGCTGAAGGTAAGATCTGGGCATAATCATTCTCATTTAGTTGCAAATTAAAGATATACAGCTCACATTTCTCTCTTGATTGATTTACATAGCAACAAGTTTTCTATACAATAAAGCTAAAGTTTTTTATTGCAGTGTTTGTGAACCGAAAAATGAATCTCGTTCATATCTTTATCTTTTCAAAAGTATGTAGAAATTTATATTCTGAAGGTACTGCAGTGTGAAATGGTATGAACTGAATCAGAATTTGTATTCAGATAACATTACAGTGTAAGCTTGAAACGAAAATGTTGAGAAACTATAACTGCCTCCTCCTACAAAAAATATCAAATAACCTGGAAAATTAAAAATACATCACTCCCGACTATTTGCATACAAACATTTCACCGTGGTGAGTGCCTCATGTATCTATACCAGAAAATTGGACATAAACAAATGCTTCATGTAAGGATGATTTCCTATGAACATAATTAAACATATAAAATGTTCAGCGTACGAGATGGAAATTACACATATGCTGCATTGAACTTTCAGGAGGTTAATCGTTGTTACTTATGAGGGGCTTGTTCTTTAAATGAAAATTCTAACTCAAACCCTTCATAATATACTAGTACTGAAATGACGGAGGTTGAATTGAGTTTAGAATTTTTCGAAACCCAAAATTTTAAGATGAAAAACACTCGATGGAAGGTGAATATGCGTTTTATTTCTCAAACGTGATTTTACTTCTTATAATAAAAAGAAAGAGAAACTAACAACTTTTATAGATTATCTCAGAATTTTTGTTTGGATTGAAGTTTGTTTCGGTTACGTCATCTAAAAAATAAATAATTTCTGTTTGATAATTTGTTGATGTAATACTTCAATCATATGAAGTCCGAAGGCAGTCCGAAGGTCTGGATCAAATTTGAAAACAACAATGTGTTCCTTCGTCAAAATATATAAATCAATATCGAAAATCAAAAATGAATTACTCCGTAGTATACGAGGATATATTGAAAAATCTCATCCTACTATAGAACCAAACAAAATTTCAATGTCAAAATAATTTAGTACTCAACATATTCTCCTCTTAATTGAATACATTTATCACAGCGAACCTGCAACGTCTCTAGACCTTTAAAAAAAAAATGTTACTTCTTGCTCTGCAAACCAGACCTCCACAGCTTTTATTACCTCCTCATTGGAAGAAAATTTACGACCTTTCAAACATTTTTTCAGTTGAGGAAAGAGATGATAGTCGGACGGAGCCAAATCTGGGAAATAAGGGGGGTGTTCTAGTAATTCAAACCCTAAATCACGAATTTTTTGAATGGCAACATGAGATTTGTGTGCAGGGGCGTTGTCCTGCAAAAACAAAACACCTTTGGATAGCTTTCCACGTCTTTTCTCTTCAATTTTTTCCCGTAGAGTAGTCAGTAATGTCAAATAGTAATCTCCAGTTATTGTTCTACCCTTATCCAAAATATCAATCATGATTACTCTATGGCAATCCCATAAAACTGAAGCATGAACTTTTCCAGCAGATTTTTGGACACGAAACTTCTTAGGTCTTGGAGAACCGGAGTGTCGCCATTCCATCGATTGTTGCTTTGATTCTGGACCGTAGAAATGTATCCAATTCTCATCCATAGTAACAATTCGGTTTAAGAAGTCTACATCGTTTTCAAATCGAGCACAGATCGAACGCGATGCTACTACCCTTGCACGCTTTTGGTCAATATTCCTACATTTGGGGATCCATTTTGCAGCAATTTTTCTCATGTCCAAATTGACGTGAACTACACGATAAACGCATTCGTATGAAATATTCAGTGCTTCAGATATCCGTTTAAGCCAAATTTGACGGTCTGTTAAAATCATGTCATGAACTGCACCGATATTTCGGGGCCTTCCCGATCGGTCATCATCTTCAATGGAAAATTTACCACTTTTGAAGCTGGCAGTGCAATTTTTCACTGTCGCATATGGAGGACATTGATCACCAAGGGTATTAAGCATATCTACGTTAATCTGCTCACCTCTTTACCCTTTTAAATAAAGGTACTTGATGATGGTTCGATACTCCAATTTTCGATTTTCACAATTTCGGTGGACGTAATTTTTTTTAAAATTTATTGCGTAACTCTGGTTTACCTTTTTGACGTCAAACTTTACACTGACACTTCTAATAAGTTATTGTTCGTTGCTATGGTAATGCAATATTTTGTTTATGCAGGGAACTGGTCTAGGCTAACTAGATATCAATACATCCTCGTATGTTCTTTAATGCTTTCCCATCATTTCGTGGCATGATAGAAGGTGAACTACAGTTGTTGATGTCATAAGGTGAACCATTTTGGCGACCTACAGGGCGACCCATTGTTGGCAACTCACAAGGAAAGTCATCATTGTTGCTCTACACTGTTTACAGCAGTGTTTTTCAACCTTTTTCATGACACGACCCCCATAGTATATATTTCGCGACCCCCCGTCCCTCCGCTTTTTTCATGTTATTTCATTAGGTTATAAATATATAATCCATACAACATTTTTATGCATTTTCATAATTATGATTCGGATAAATACATAATAATCACATTTTTTAAAATCGTATACGTCATCAATTGATACAGAAAAATCATCGTCTATAAATCAAAACAGCTTTCTTTTCATTTTCGTTGACAAAGTCTTGTATTGAAGTGAGATAAATAAATGTAGACATAAATGATGCAAATTTGGCAACCAAGCTCGAAGGAAATCTGTTGGAAGTGAATTCAAGTCTGCCACTTTGGAAACCTTTTGTGCGAGTTGTATTTTCATTAATGACCCAAAAAAAATAAGCAAAGAGATCGCTCAAATTTGGAAAACGATTTAATTCTCAATGTAGCAAATACGGACCCTCGATGGGAGAAATTGGTTAATGAAAAACAAGCACAACCTTCCTACTAAGATGGACGAGTACTCGTAGGTTTTTATTTTTGGGTAATTTGTATTAACATACAAATGTTTATATCCTTCAGTTAACATTTTCTTAATGAATCTGTTTTTGTTTTTTACTGAGGAAATTATTGCGACCTCTTGCGACCCCTATATAGAGGCTTGGCGACCCCCCAGGGGGTCGCGACCCACACGTTGAAAAACACTGGTTTACAGGATGATTTCACTTCATATACAAGGCGATCCACCTTCGCCGTGTTACAGGGTGATCCGTCTTTATAGAGATACAGAGGAAATCATCATTGTTGGTCTACAGGATAGATCGACATTATACACAGGGTGTCCAGAATGAGCACGCAAGTTTTATTGAAGTTATTGCCAAAGTTATTTTGATATTTTAATACTAATTATTGGTCATTACTTATTGCATACAATTTTTGCTTGCTTCAATGTAAAGCTGGAATTGAGGAGTTTTATTGAATCTGTTTTTGGGTTTGATATTAATAATAATAATAATTGATAGTTGAATATTTGTTCATTGCTCATTTGCTCATTGCAATTTGTTTATTGCTCATTTACGTATTGATTTAGTGGAAATTACTTATTCACCTATCGATGAAGTGAAAATTTCTCATTTGCTCATTGTGTTTAATCAATAGTTATTGTCTACTTGTCGTTACCCTGCCAAAAATGTATCATAGAGACTGATAAAAAAAAATTAGGAGAATTTATGAGATCCAAGTTGGATCGTGAAACCACAAATCCGTATAGAGCCATATTCGATATTCATCAGTATTTAAAATACATTACAGATACATATTCCTTTAATTTCTAATGTGTTCTTATACATAACTGTTATCCGTTTCTATCAGCGATTACTGGGATGGATGCTACATGTTTCTATGAGGTCCTGCAGTTTGAAAATAAATTAGAACGTATGAGATTTCAACGCAGTAACTTGATTATTTAAAAACAAAAATCATTGATATTCTGCGAGGTCTGCCAGATTGTTCCTGGCACGTTCCATATGAAGATTCATTCATTAATTTCTAACAGAAACGAAGGGTACTGGTCTAGGCTAACTAGATATCAATACATCCTCGTAGACAACTAACTGATTCATCATTGTGATTACATCATGTATTTATCACCTTAGTATCAGATAAAGCAAATAACCTCATCTAGATTCCCTGTGAACAATAATTATGCTCGGAACAAGCACACTTTTAGGGCCAGTCATGACCGGTTACCTTACGACTTAAATAGACCTTAGATTACGATTTTGGTTTGCACCGCTATTTGAGGACAACATAAGCCTCAGTCAAGATAAGCCTCAGGTTCTCCAGGCTTAGGTTCCACTGAACTACTCAACCTCACTTTTCCTAAACCATCTTTACCTTGAGGTTACCTTAAGCTGATCCTGCACTTAGCTGAGTTTGTTATTAAGGACAACCGGTGCAAATAGTCGTTAATATAAGATCACGACGACCTAGAATTTTAATGAAATTTTTTATTGTGCCTAGACAAGTGTACGAGAGGGGACACCATTTGCACGTTTGACGAACCCTCATTTTCCCTTCTATTATGAGTGACTAAACCTACAGCTCTCTATACCGGGTGGCTACGGAAGTATTGCCTACGGAATATCTCAGTTATTGTATGAAGTAGGTTTGTGAAATTTGGAGCGTCGATATAATAACATAAGAGCTAGAATTTGAGCATATTGACATGTCGATGTTAACTTCCGGTCTGACCGGAAGTAACATCAACTTTCTTATTTCAAATGGAAACCCTATTTTTTTTTTTCGCTTCATTCAGCATTCAATTCCCTTTCTGATGACATATCACAAGTTGGTATCTAACCAGAAACTAGATCAGAAAAAAATTATTATTGAAATTCACCGAGTAGGCCGTGGAAGCAAAATGAATTCCAAAAATTGAAAAGTTGGCTATGGAAACCATACGTCACTTGATAACAGTTGCTACTACTGTGATATTTTATATTCATTCGTCGGCGTTATAAAAAGCCCCAAAAAAAAATATTGGAAAAATTGGGAAAAAAACAATACTCTGTAGGTCCATAACTTAAATAGGAACACACAACTTTTTCTTGCCTGTACTATTCAGCATAACCATTTTTTTCTAATGATATAATAGAAAGTAATTTTTTTAAATGAAATACCAAAACATCCAATTATTATTCTTCAAATAACGAAAAAACAGATTTATCGGAAAAAAAATCAAATTGATAGGATTAGAGATAAAATAAATTCAAAACAAATGTTCGAAATGCATTCCCTCAGCGTCAATACATTTATTGACTCTGGTGATATTTTCATGTAAAACGTTTCTCAACATTTGGGGCGTGATATCTTGGAAAGCTCTACGAATTTTTACTTCTAGCTCATGTAGAGTTGTAGGCTGTGTGGAATACACCCTATTTTTAAGATGCCCCATAGAAAAAAGTCGCACGGAGTAAGATCAGGTGACCTTGGTGGCCACCTGACTGGACCATGGGTTGTTATAAGTCTCTCTTGAAAGCGATTTTGAAGATAATTTCTCGCTATTCTTGAATTATGCGGAGGGGCGCCATCTTGCTGGAAGTACATTCTCTCAGTTATTTCCGCTGGTTGGTTGTTAATGAATTCCGAAATTTCATTCGTTAAAAAATTAAAGTATCTCTCTCCGGTTAGTTGGCCTTGAAAAAGAATGGGGCCAACAATATGAGTTCCAACTATTCCTGCCCAAACATTCACACCAAATCTCTCCTGGAAGCCGCCTTGTCGAAACCGGTGCTCGTTTGCTATCGCCCAGTACCTGGAACAAAAGACCGTTCACACTTTTAGCACTTTACACTTCGACTATCGACAATAATCCAAATAAAGTACAGTACCTACCTCGTATTATTCCTGTTAAATAATCCATTGATGGTAAATCTTGACTCGTCCGTAAACAAGATATAATAGTTAAATAGGTGATTCTCAGCATTTTGTCGAAGAAACCAATTACAATATTCCAGGCGCCTTTCACCGTCATTTTCATACAAATGTTGATGCAACTGATACTTGAAGGATTTCAATCGATGTTTTTTCAAAATTTTCCTAACAGAGTCCTTACTTATAGCTAATTCGGCGCCAATCTGCCTTGAGGAAATTGTGCTATCATATTGTACTAAAGCTAATACATTAATTTCAGTTTCCTCATTAATAACAAATGCTTCTTGGTCTTCGTGAACATCAGGCTCAGTTCTTAATTTTTCTTCAAGCCACTGGAAATACCTTCTTGACGGTTGCTGCCTCCCTGGATATCGCTCTAAACACAATCGTTCAGCGGCATAAGAATTTTTTAAACATTTACCATAAATGAGAAGCATGTCAATTTGTTCGGTTCGTGAATAACGGGGCATTTTTTGAATATTCCACTAACTGATTTCGATTTCCAAACCTTTTTAAAATGGCAGAATCAAAAACACTACTTCGAACGTCAAAATAATATGGATAGCAGCGTTCGTGACAGCTCTCATTTCTTTTTTGTTTCTTTCCAAAATACATCTTAATCATCCTACTTGTTAATATTTTGGTTCGAATGATTATTGCAATGGAATGATTATTCTGAATAGCACAAACATCGTCCATAGGTAGATATTAGAATATCTATGGACGATGGCACAGACCAAGTACGTTCATGTTCCTATTTAACCTAGAACCTACAGGATATAATTTATCATTCCACATTATTTTTAATTTTATTTTTGCGTATGGCGATAATCTGTTTAATAATTGGATTTTTCGGTATCTCAGTTCAAAAAATTATTTTCTATTATATCATTAGAAAGGAATGGTTATGCTGAATAGTACAGGCAAGAAAAAGTTGTATGTTCCTATTTAAGTTATGGACCTACAGAGTATTGTTTTATCCCCAATTTTTCCAATATTTTTTTTGGCGGCTTTTTATAACGCCGACGAATGAAAATAAAATATCATTGTAGTAGCAACTGTTATCAAGTGAAATATGGTTTCCATAGCCAACTTTTCAATTTTTTGCTTTCATTTTGCTTCCACGGCCTACTCGGTGAATTTCAATAATAATTTTTTTCTGATCTAGTTTCTGGTTAGATACCAACTTGTGATATGTCATTAGAAAGGGAATTGAATGCTGAATGAAGCGCAAAGAAAAAATAGGGTTTCCATTTAAAATAAGAAAGTTGATGTTACTTCCGGTCAGACCGGAAGTTAACTTCGACATGTCAATATGCTCAAATTTTAGCTCTTATGTCATTATATCGACGCTTCAAATTTCACAAACCTACTTCATACAATAACTGAGATATTCCGTAGGCAATACTTCCGTAGCCACCCGGTATACTGAACCGTATTGAGGCTGATACTGAATATCCTTATGATGGGAAAGTATGAAAATAATTTTCAGATTCTACACTGTACCTATTTCTCAATACAAAATGTCTATTGATATATTATTAATTTATATTACGAACTTGAAAATATTCTGTTGCTTTGTACCGGAGGAATGGACTGGCGAGACTTTTCAATTTTTCATATTCATCAAAATTGTTAACCACGTCTTAATGTCGTATAATATTTTGGATGTATACTGTTCTGTTTACCTAGGGCAAGTCAGATCAGGTTAGGGTGGCTGATATACTGCGCATTCCAACTAATGTGCACGCAGCTTTCTTGGCGATATTGTGGATAGTTTTCTCGGTAGAGACGAATTTTCCAAATCACATGCCATACTCCAGCCAGCCTTTCATATTCAGTCAAAGTTTTTAAATCTCAAAATATAAAAAGCATTCAAACCAGAAAAACCAGATCAACCAAAGAAAATCGTCGGTCGTTCTGGTGACAGACAATCGACCGCCTTTTCAGGAACCACGTCCCGTATATAACCTTTTTTTCAGTTACCTACGTAATAAAAGACATTTACGGGACGCACATTCAGCAACCAAAACAACCAAGGTGATTTACGGAACATATTATCCTTGGTGTTGTTTAACGTTTCGTCGTTGTTGCATGATCATTTTTTCGCTGTTGCCAAACATTTCCAATACTCAGGTAAGGTTCAGGCCAGGAGTCAACGGAGCAAACCATCTTCATCTTAAGGTGCACTTTAAGCTAATCCTCCACTTAGCTGAGTTTGTTATCAAGGAGAACCGGTGCAAATAGCTGTAGATATTGATATTTTCTTCAGTTACCATTCAGTTTATGGGAAATCAAAGAATTTCATTTCATAGAACCTTTTAATGAACTGGAAGTTAGTCACGTGTATGTCATCCATGATTTACATAATTTCATTCAAAGCGAAGTTTAACCAGAACTTCGAATAAATCGAGGAACTAGGACATTACTTTCGATTGATAATTGATGTATACTTCAAATTGTCACTCAGTCCGTAAGCTGAAGGAATTGAAACCGTCATAAAACAAGGTTTTTTTGTGTCAACAACACAGGTAGACTTCATGTGGTTTTATGGATCAAATGTAAAAACAACAAGATCGCCTTCGCCAAAAAATATAAAATAATCTAGAAAATCAAATATTCATTGTTCCCCACTACTTACAACTAAATCATTAATTATGATGGGTGCGAAGTGTTTATCACCAGAGTATAAGACAAATGAAACAGCCTTAACCCTCCATTAAGCGCACGGTCTTTTATAACATGGTTGGTCGCGCTGTATCTCTCAGATACACGTACACATTAAGCATGTTTTTTCGGTTAATGAACAAGGATATCTTAATTTAAATTAATTTTTAAAACATTTTCAAACAGTACTACTTACTTGGCTTGATTTACTATCACATACCCTCTTTTGTTATAGATTTATTCAATTTTATATTTATTTTTGAACATACGGTTTTTCATAATTGTACAGTGGTTTAGATTGAAAAGCAAAAGTTATGCAAGCTCAAACAAATGTATTCCTTCTAAATACATGAAAAATATGAATCACGCGAAGGTAATTTGTCAAATTTGTCTAATTGTCTCCACCAATATTGAGACAATTTTCACAAATTACTTTTGCGTGATTTTTGAGACAAAAACTAATATTACATTTTTCGCAACAATAAACACTCAATGAGGATTTCTCACTTTGAGTGTAGCAAGGTTGACAACGTCGTTTTTTTGCAGCTCTAGAAGTAGATGGTTGTTCTTCAGAAACCTCTTCAGTCCTTTTGTACCTTTGTAACATTGTCTGTATCTCTCTTGGCAGGCTAATAATTTGTGCTCTAATTTTTAGTTGGTCTTTCACTAAATTCAGTTCCAACTTTTTGATAAAGTTTCTTCTTTGACAAAATTCATTTTGATTTGCCAAAAAAATTACTCTTGAATTGATGCCAGCCACATTCATCAAATGATAAAAAATTACCACTGGCCATCTTCTTGTCGATCTATCGACGTTATATGTGGCACAAAGCTCGTCGACAACGTCTACTCCGGGTTTTGTTTCATTATAAAATAATATTATTTCCGGCTTCTTCTGGTTATCATTCGAAACAATATTCGAACCAACATGCATGCTGGAAAGCAGAACAACAGTTTTCTTTTTTATTGGAACATACGAAACAAGGGTTTCATTTTTTGTGTATCCAAAAATGCTGTCAAAACAAGGCCGATTTTTTGGAGACACAAAACAAGGAGGTAGCTGTTTTTTATTTTTTCTTATTGTTCACATATGACAATTTCTTTTTTGCCAGTTCCCGTACTACGTGGACACTAGTGAACCAATTGTCAGCCGTAATATTTCGACCAGATGCAAAAATTGGTTCAGCCAATCTCATAGCAATTGCGTCTTCCGAATTTGGTTTCAAAAAAGGGCCTTTTGGTTGCTGTCCACATATATCTCCATATTTGCCGTATAGTATATTTTTGCATCACACAAACAAAAAATTTTGATGCCATATCTATTTGGTTTGGATGGTATATACTGCCGAAATGCACACCTTCCACGAAAACAAGGAAGCATTTCATCGATGGTCATATTTTGGCCCAAATGGTAGTTTTTCTTGCAATTTTCTATAAAAATTGTAAACATCTCTCTGATTGCTGCTAATTTATCAGTATCACGCCGTAGTTCTCTTGTATTTCTGTCAAACCTCGAACATCTAATAAGAAATCTAAATTCGAACAATATCCATTCCCAAACCGTCATTAGCCCAAAAATCACTGAGTCATTGATGGCCTTCCCTAAATACACCTAACAAATAAAGTAGGCCCAAAAACGCCTTTATTTCTGCAAGGTTTGTTGGTTTGCAGTCCTTTTCTCTGGCAAATCTTTCGCGAACGTTTTCGATGTGCTGATTTGTATACTGCACTAATAAATTGAGAATATCTTCACTGAAGAACAAAATCCAACAATTCAGTTCTGTTTTTGCGTTTCTAGCAGCCTGTCCTACTACACCCGGTAACCGCATCAAAATGTTATGAGGACCAGTTTTTGAAGCAGGAAAAGGTGTTTTTTCCACTATGTCTTATCTTTACCTATAACCAAGTTCCCAATACTTATTTTGCGTTTCATAAAAAATTTAGTTCACATACCGACAAAATAATCGTCTTCTTGTTGTGATTCCTCAAAGTCTTCATTATCACTGATCTCATGATCGGTTTCTGAATCTACAGACCTTGTGTCAACTTGGTCTTCAGAATCTGACTCATCAAATTCTTCTTCTACATCTAGATTGCTTTCATCATCTTCAAACATTAGACGATGTAGTTCTTCAACATCTTCAGGTTTAGAAAAATCAAATAGCTTTTTTTACTCATACCGAAAAGTAACAAAACAGACACTAATTCACAGTTTTTGATCACTTACAACAACTCCTACGGACGACTCTTACGAACTGACCGGATAAACTAAAATGAATCAGGTTGTAACATGCATTGTCACGCTGTATCTGCCAGGTACACGCCCCACCCCTTTTGAGGTTTTATGATGATAACAAAATAATAACATGCGCATCCGCTTCGTCCTTCTCAGAAACTTTTTAGGACATGCTGTTTGAAGAATACGCTGAAACTCAACATCAGACCACCAGGGATTTTAAAAATATTTGTAAAAAAGCAGAGCATGTATGTCTTGGATACATGCGCGCCTAACGGAGGGTTAGTGAATATGGGTATTTTGTTAATAATTACCATTGTGTTATAGGGGTGATATTATTGACCATAAACACTGTAATATATCGTAAAATAGTTCTTAGTATTTAAGTAACTATTTAGTTAAAGGTGAACAGAGCCTTAGTTTCAATGGGTAAAAACTCACGGTTTTTATGTGCTACCCAAACTGAACAGAGATTGTCGTTCTTCGATGCCAGTTGGAAATATATGCTTAATTAATAAAATTGTTTGTTTTCACTCGTTGATTCTATTAAGTATATTCAGATTGATATAAACCAAAATAGAACATTTGGCGACGAGGATTTTTCTCAATAGTGGAAATGGCTGAACAAAAACTTGTTGGAATTTTGGGAACGTTAAATACGTTTGACCCAAAATATTCCGATTTTCCGGTGTTTCAAGAACGGCTGAAACAGTTTTTATTGCAAACGGTATCAGCAGTGAGGATCGTAAAAAAGCTATACTGTTGAATACGCTATCAGAAAACTGCTATGTGCTGGTGAGGAATTTGTGCGTTCCTGTTTTGCCGGAGACAAAAACTTACGATCAGTTGATCAAATTATTATCTGATCATTTTGCACCGGTGAAGTCGTACTTCGCAGAAAGATTGAAATTTTATTGTGCGCGACGCAAATCAAACGAAAGTGTTATCGATTGGGAAGCGCGAATTAAAAATTTAGCTTCAAAGTGTGGTTTTGGAACAGAATTGGAGACTGTGATGAGAGACGTGTTCGTAATAGGTCTGAACGATGATAAAATTATGGGCCGTTTATTTGAAGGAAATGAATGAATGAATGAATGAATGTTTATTGAGCACACAAGTAACATACAATAAATACAATAAATATTAAAGAACCCACAGGAGTTGTTGAGAGCCTCAACAACTTGTACGTGGTATCACATAATTACATATCTTCAATAAAAATAAACTTAATATAATACGTAGATTATTCTACCATCTAAGGTGTGTGTAAATATAAAAATAATTAAATACAATTAAGATACAATAATCAAAAGAATAATATGTTGAAAGATACCAGAACACAAAAAAATAAAAATAGAACAAAGGTTGAATTTGTATTGAAGAAACAAGACAGCACCTTTTAATTATAATTTACCAGAAGTTATTATAGCAATCCGATCAAAAAAATGTCTGCTATTTGTGCAGTTTTATTTGTTATTATTATCATTACCATTATTGGATCTCAATCAACTCACGAGTCTCTTTCCTAGATTTACTTTTGATATGAGTTATAAGGCTCTTTTTAAAATGTTTTAGAGTATCCTCACTTTTTACATCCTCTGGTAGGCTGTTATAAAATTTTATTCCCAGGTATGAATAACTCCTTTGTCCGATATTTTTCTTCATAGCAGGTGCAACATATTTCTGCCTATTTCTTGTTTCATAAGTATGGATGTTTTGTTGTAGTTTGTATTTGTTCGAGTATTGCCATATGTTGATCTGCATATAAAATAACTGTCTAATGTCAAGTAATGTTGTTTCGGAAAACAGTAGATCCATTGGGTATCTTCGATGTTTATTCAAGAGGATTCTCAAGAATTTATTTTGGGACACTTGTAACATATTACAATATGTTTTCGAGACACCACCCCAACCTATGATACCATATTTCAAATGTGATTCCACAAGACTCTGATACACTATGATTTTTTCTCTTAGATTCAAATATTCTACTATTTTCTTATATCTATACAGTATGCATCTTAGTTTTTGTATCACATAGTCCACATGGATATTCCATTTGAAACAACAATCCAACATGATTCCTAAATATTTTATTTTATTTGTGGGCCGTATAGCGAATGAATTCTATATGATTATATCATAGTTTGGAAGTGAAGTCTCAAAACTACTAAATGGTAGGTAAAATGTTTTTCTAAAATTTATTGATAAAAGTCTATTATCTAGCCAGGATTTTATTTTTGTGAAATCATTTTCAATTTTCAGCTTCAAGTTATACCAATTTGTGTCTCTGTATATTACCACCGTATCATCGGCAAAGCTGATTATTTGGCCATCCTTCTCCAGTAAAAATACGTTATTTAAATAAATAGTGAATAGCAAGGGACCTAACACAGTTCCCTGAGGAACACCACATGTTATTTTTTGTGTTTTGCTTAATTGATTTTTTATTTTAACTTGTTGTTTTCGATTTTCTAAATAACTTGTGAATAAAGAATGTGCGGTGCCTCTAATTCCCATATCTTCTAGTATTTCCAGGAGTATTGAATGGTCAACGGTATCAAACGCCTTTGCTAAGTCCAGAAATATACCTATTACTGGTTCTCCTTTATCTAGGCTATCATATATAGTGTTTGTCAATGAGTGTATCGCATCTTGAGTAGATTTATGTTCCCGAAATCCAAATTGAGAGTTAGAGAGTAATTTATTTTTTTCAAGGAATTTATTAACTCTGACCTTTATTACTTTTTCTAGAACTTTAGCTAGACTTGATATCAAGGATATCGGTCTGTAATTAGTTACATTATACTTATCTCCTGTTTTGAAAATAGGTGTAACAATACTATTTTTTAAGGCGTTTGGGAAATGACCTGTTTCTAGTACACAATTTATGATCACTGTTAGAGGGTAACTTATATAATGGACAATTTTTTTCAGCGTTTCTGAAGTTATCTCATCAAATCCGGGGGCTTTATTAGATTTCAATTCTTGACTTATAATATTTTTGATTTCTGTTTCAGTTGTTGGATACAAAAATATAGATTGACAACTTACTGTTCGCTGTTCTACATAGTTATGTGGTTTTTTTATCCTATCGGCTAGGTGTTTACCTACATCAATGAAATAGTTATTAAATATATTTGCCATTTGTTCTCCATCACTGATTAATTCGTTACCGTCTTTTATGTTATAAATTTTGTCTTCTTCATTTTTACCAACAACCTCATTTACTAGCTTCCATAGTTTTTTAGAAGAATCCGTTTCTTTCTGAACTTTTCTATTAAAATAATTTCGCTGAGCATTCTTAATCAATCTTTCCATTTCTCTTTTACAATTTAAATATTCAGTTCTCAATGTTTCATTATAAGGGTTTCTTTTGGATTCAACATACAGATTATTTTTTTTATTTACCTGTTTAACCAGTTAAGGAGTGATCCATTTTCTCCGTTTTCTCTCGTTATGTTTTATTCTTATATGTATTGTGGATTTTATTATTACATTCTGTATCATAGCAATTAATTTATTAGTCTTAGATTCGATGTCATTTTCCAAAAGTACATCATTACACTTGGTGTTTTCAACATTTTCAATAAATTTTTTGTTATCGATATATTTGATTAAGTTACTATTATGATGGTTTTCAATTGTTTTTTTACTAGTATTCAGAACGATCTGCATCAGAGTGGTGTAATGGTCAGTTACTGATGTTGATATTGTCATAGGTAGTATCGTATCATTGATGTTACATTTTGTGTGTACAAATATATGGTCCAGACAAGTGCGAGTATTGTTTTGTACTCTGGTGGGGCTGTTAATCATTGACTGATAACCATGTTCACTTAAAGTATCCAGGTAACTTTTAGCTTCTTTTGTTTCTTCTAATATGTCTATGTTAATATCGCCCAGAAATATTTTATAATCGCATATCTCATTATTATTTGCTAGTATGTCACTCAATTCTTCAATAAATGTGTCTATTTCACTGGCAGGAGATCTGTAAAATGAATTGACTAGAAATACTTTATTTTCGCAGTTAACTTTAAGGCTAAGGAGGTGACTTTTATTCAGGTGAATGAGTTGATGAGAGACATACTGTTCAGATTTTATAAATACTACCACTCCATCGTTTTGGTTGTAATTGCCATAATTATACAATGTTTTATACCCAACAATATTAAAAACACTTATATCAGATATCTGCCTTGTTTCTGTCAAAACTATGCAGTCGATGTTGCTATCCATGCTTTCAATGCACAATAAGAATTCATTTAAATTGCAGCCTAGACTACGTATATTGGTATTCACAATTTTAAAGTTCGCTGCTAAATTATTTATTTCTAATACTTGTTTTGCTTCTTTAGTTGTTTCCATATTAAATGTTTCATTTTTTTCAACAGTAAAATCATTAATGTATGGATCCATCTAAATGAATATTAGTCCAGTATCTTACTTTAAAATTAGTTCGTATATTTATAAAAAGAATAATAATAATAGAATATAAACTAGAATAGCATGTATAAAACTAGTATGGTTTAGTAGGATTTTGATCACTCTTTAGGAATTATTTATTGTTCGAAGTTGAGTTGCTTCTGGTAGGTCGCCCTGATATTTTGGTTAAGTTCTTAGATTGTGCGGGTATTTGAGGGGTGACGGTATCGCTATTTTTTATTGTGGGTGTTGCAGGTTTCGCTTTGGCATCCTTTTGATTCCTAGTTTTTGTCTTTTCTTCTTCTGCCTCCGCTCCTTCAAGGTTTCCCCAGTTTTTTTGTGTTTCTACGTTACTGTTTCTAGACCTATGATTAGAAGTTGAGGTGGGTGGTGCGCTAGTTGCTTTAGGTAGTAGCTCAAATTTGAATTCTCTGCTGTCACTTTCTAGTTCATCTGGACTGTATGAGGTACCATTTACATATAGTTTGTAATTCCTAATATATGCTTGATAATTATTACTCCTTGCATTTTTCATATGTTTCACCAATATTTTATTCGAAGGATCATGTGAATCTCACACATATGGTTAAGTTAGCAGTAACGAAGGAGTCGGCGTTACAGGAGCACATCGTAAGGGAGTCCTTATGAATGACGAGGCTGATGACGTACATTTCCATCGTCAACGACGGGTGCAACAGGAGTGGCAAAAGAAAAATACGAATTCTACTGCTAGCAGCACTGGTAAGACTCATGGGACTAGTCAGCCGGTAAGCAAAAACCAGCAGCAAAGTAAGTGTTTTGTTTGTGGGCGTAGCAACCATAAAACTAATGAATGTGTTTACAAAAATTGCACTGGTCACAAATGTGGTGTGAAGGGCCATTAAGCCCCATAATGTAAAAAACACTCTCAAAATTTTCTGTTACCTACTGAAATTAATAATGAAACCAGCGACGATTCAATTTTCAATTTACGTAGTTTTAATGAAAATGTAGATAATAATGGCAATGTGAAGCGTATATTCGTTAAATTAATTGCTGAAAGTAAGCCAATGAGTTTCGAGGCTGACTCGGGGTTTGCACAATCCGCAATTTCTGAAAAACTTTTTCACAAACATTTCCAAAAGAAAACGTTATTTGAAAATGATTTGGAGTTAAAAGATTATGTAGGTCACACATTCAGACCCCTCGGATTTTTGAATCTCGATATATTTTTTGAAAATAAAAATTATGTTCTCAAAACTTATGTTATCAGAAATGGGGGACCTCTACTCATTGGCAGAAATGGACTTTCTATGTTACATTTTGGTATTACTAAAATTAAATATTTGAAAAGTGATAATTCTGATAAAGTAAGCAGTATAGGTTCCACCGACAAAGTAAATTCTCTGTTGGAAACATTTAAAGATATATTTGACGGAAATCTAGGAACATTCAACAAGTGTGTCACTGAGCTGAAGTGGTTCGGATTCCACTTTTATTTAAACTGTAGGTCCCGGATATCCCTTGCTCGCACAAGCTCTGCTTTTGGGGGGTTTTCTCCGAAAACCTGGGAGTTTCGTAAAAACAAAAAAAAAATTTGAAGTCTCTCTGAGGGTCAAGGAGGGGACAGTTCCGAGATTTTTGAAACCTAGACCAGTACCATTTGCATTGAAGCCAAAAATTGAAAAGGAACTGGTTAGTTGATAGAAAGGTTTTATTACCCACTGATTTTTCTGAATGGGCGACACCTATTGTACCGGTGTTGAAACAAAACGGTGATATTCGCATTTGCGGAGATTTTAAGATCACCTTGAACCCACATTTACAAATCCAGCATTTTCCATTACCCCGAATAGAATATTTGTTTTCAAAATTACAGGGTGGCGATCAATTTTCTAAAATTGATCTATCAGAGGCGTACCAACAGGTAGTGTTAACGGAAGAAACAAGAAAACTGGTGACAATCACAACCCATAAGGGACTTTTTCTTATTCAAGGTTACCGTACGGGATAACATCGGCCCCATCCATTTTTCAGAATATTATGGAACAGATGTTTGTTATACCGCGTGTCGTATGTTTTCTCGACGACATCCTTATTACTGCCGAAAATGATGAGAAACATTTGGAACGTTTAGATTAGAATATGTTCTGAAACGATTGCGAGAGTGCGGTCTAAAAGTAAAAAAAGACAAATGTCATTTTTTTCAAAACTCCGTACAGTATCTGGGTCATGTAATTGACAAAGAGGGTTTGCATACTTCAGAGGAAAGGGTTGCAGCTATAAAAAATGTTCAAGTTCCACGTTCAATAACGGAGCTCAAATCATTTTTGGGGATGATCAACTTTTATTGTAAGTTCATTCCAAATGCCTCGGAAATCATGAAACCCCTTTATACGCTTTTAAAAAAAGATACGGAGTGGGTCTGGTCTGAAAGAAAGCTTTCAGAAAGCGAAAGAGATGCTAATGTCTTCCTCGGTTTTAGCTCATTTTAACCCCCGCAAAAAAATCAAACTATGCGTTGACGCGTCACAATTTTCGTTATGAGCGACCCTGAGTCACATATTTGACGACCATTCTGAGAGACCTAATGCTTTCGCATCGCGTTTATTGAACGCGGCTGAGTTAAATACTCTCAGATTGAAATGGAAGCAGCGGCAATAATATTTGGGTTAAAACATTTTTTTCAATATGTATGTGGTCAGCACTTTTATCTGTATACTGATCATAAGCCACTGCTCTCTATTTTCGGTGATAAAAAAGGATTGCCAATTTTTGCAGCAAATCGCTTGCAAAGATGGGCACACATACTTTCGGCATTCAGTTATGAAATTCGCTATGTGAGTTCGAAAAATAATACTGCCGATTTTTTCTCAAGGGCACCGATCAACAATACGGAGGTTGTAGGTACTGACAGTATTTCCTATTTAAATTCAAACCCTAATGTGTCATATATTTCATATGTTGATGAATCAGATTTTCCAATAAATTTCCAAAGCATATAAAAAGAAACGTTCTCTGATTCGGTTCTGTGTAAGATTATTTTTTATATTCGTCATAGTTGGCCTTCATATTGTCCTTCGGACGTAATTCCACATTAGAAGAACTACACAGTACACACATGGGTATAGTGGAAATGAAGTTACTAGCTCGTTCATATGTGTGGTGGCCACGACTAGATAATGACATAGAAAATATAGCCAAGAGATGTCGAATTTGTTCAGTTCATTCGAGTTCTCCACCGAAAGCATCTTTGGCAGTGTGGGACTGGCCTAAGGAACCGTGGACTAGGTTACACGTGGATTTTTTTGTGCCACTTTTCAACAAAAATTTTTTAGATATCGAGGATGCCACGAGTAGAATGTTTCGAAGTTAAAAATCTAACTTCAAATAGCACGATTAAAAATTTCAGGGAATTATTTGCAAGATTTGGTCTTCCTTTAGAAATTTGTACCGATAACCCACTACTTTTACTTGAGATGAGTTCAAAAACTTTTTATCAGCCAGTGGCGTGAAACATATAACTGGAGCACCATATCATCCTGCCACAAATGGTTTAGCGGAAAGTGCCGTAAAAATCATGAAACGCGCCATTGTGAAAGCCAGATATGAGAATGAAAATTCAGATTTCCATTCGATAATTAACCGTTTTTTATTCCATTACCGTAATACTCCTCATACAACTACGGGAAAAAAACCATCTGTATTGCTCATGGGAAGGGGATTACGTTCAAAATTTGACCTATTGCTTCCATCGGTTAGTTCAGTTGTAGAAAAAATGCAAAGAAATCAAATCCACGGATTTCGTGGGAAAAGAGGTATCTCCTTCGATTTAAATGGTAGAGAATTTCGGGCAAGCTCTCCACCTTGGTGGTCGGAGAACCTATATCGTAGAAACAGTTAGCGGAATCAAATGGAAACGACATACTGATCAAATTAAACAAAAATTCAATACAGAAAATCAGATTGAGTCTATCTCCATGATTCCTCGATCTCTTTTGAATAGAGATGATTCTGCAGAGCAAAATGTTGTAAATACTTTTGTTAATAATAATGTAAATAATGAAGCTTGTGTAGTTAGTGATGAGAATAATACAAACAATTCGAATTTGTCTCCAAAAGTGTTAAGCCGTCGAAGTGTAATTAAACAACCGGATAGACTTGGGTATTATAGTGACTAACGCCATTTTATCGTGTGATCGAAATTGCATTTATAGGTTAAGTAACATCATAAATAAAGAGGAGAGGTGTAATATATCGTAAAATAGTTCTTAGTATTTAAGTAACTATTCAGTTAAAGGTGAACCGAGCCTTAGTTTCAGTGGGTAAAAACTCACGGTTTTTATGTGCTACCCAAACTGAACAGAGATTGTCGTTCTTCGATGCCAGTTGGAAATAAATGCTTAATTAATAAAGTTGTTTGTTTTCACTCGTTGATTCTATTAAGTATATTCAGATTGATATAAACCAAAATAGAACAAACACAAAACTTTTACTTTCAACTTTTTTTTCTATAGGCAATAATTACGATGAAACAGTAACTTATAGTGAATCCCCTAGTACAATTGAATTAAAGAAACACATGAAGAAAAATCCACTTACCTGATTGAGACGCTCATTGCAGGGAACTTTTATCGCAACCCCCCGTATCTGTTGCGACATCGGAATCCACCCGTTCGTTACAGTCGATATCGTGACCACCAGGAAAACCATTCTCTATAAGTTATCTACTCTCCGGAGAGCCAGACGTGATATGGATAATTCGTTTTTCCGACTTACGACCTCTGCAGGTGTTTGCTCTGCAGTGGAATGCCAATAACCGCACCGCTTGATCAGAAACTACAATTGGGTTCACGTTGAGACTCATCTACGATGGTCGATAGTCGTTCGAATGGTAGAACAGAACTTTCATGGTAAACATGAACTCAAATAATTCCAAAGATAGGAAAAATCAGCTTTCTGCTTTCAAAGGTCTGTTTCTTGGTTATTGTCGAAAATATACCAAACATACTGTATATTGAAATAGTTTATTATAATTCAGTACGTGGGTAGCCCTGCTACAGTTTACAATTCAGAACGTGAGCGTAGTTATTATATTTTGAAACATACTTTGTCCTCAACTATGCCATGAAAAGAATAATAATAATAATAATAATAATAATAATAATAATAGATTAGTCGACTAGGGTGAGTCCTGCACGATTCACTGTTGCGTTCCAATTAACAGTGCTGCTCCTAAGGTGGCGTATGGAGTTAGTAACACGGCCTATACAGAACACATGGCTAATGACCACAGCAGTCGATGCCAAAAACACCAAAGAAAAAAAAATTATAATAGATTAGTATAGATCTTTTTAGAATAATTAATTTAAAACACGTTGCATGCTAATAACGTAATCGGGTTCATTGTTTAGTTTCGCGAAATGGTAACGACGCCGCGATTGGCGTTTTCCTATATTATTCGGGAATAAGAGAATTCTGAATGGAAATCTTTTCTCTGAATTGATTAATGAGCTTATCCTCGAAAACTCGATGGTATATTTTGTAACTACTATGACTGAAACTTCGTATTCATCTATTTCGTTGTGAATACAATGATTTGTTACCACGTTTTCATTCTTTTTTGTCTGCGCATTTAGAAAGTGCGTTTCGACCCACTTCTAGTCTTCTGAATAACTTGAAATTTGGCGGGTGTTCATAATTCCGGTGTCAATGCATTATAGAATTTTTGTGAAACAAAATGGCAGCTTCAAGATGGTGGAAGATATTTGTGAATACGATCCGATTCTATTCTAAATTGATATATGGGTGCTTTCGGGGTCAGAGAATTGGTATGTGAGGGTTTTTGGAGTGGAAGATTATGAATTTTCTGTCAAAATTTAAAAATTCATGATGGTGGGCGGAATTTGTCAATAATTTTCAAAATTGGTATGTGGTGGTTTTCTGGGTCGGAGATTATGAATTCCTTGTCTTATCTCATAAATTCAAGATGGCGGACGATAAATGTGATCAAGTCCGTTTTCATTAAAAATTGATATATTTTCTGGGCGGACAATTGAAAAATGTTATGATCATAATGTAATTGATACGCGTTTTCAACAAGAAAATATGAGGCGAATAAAAGGCTACTGATAAGGCAACATATGTTTTTCACCTTGAGGAACAATAATATAATCTTCGTGAGTTATATGAAGAAAAATCAAAAATTTTGAATTTATGAAATTATTACCATTAAAAAATCATACATTACAATAAATTACGTTCTGTATGATATAGAACGAGACAGTTTTCTATAAAAAATTCCTAAACAAAGACAACACTCAAATATCGTATCTTGCTTCAAATAGTTCTGTGAACAAACTTCACATCGTTTTCTCTTTGTTCGGACACAGTGGATACCAGTTATTTCATAGAAACTAATTTTTCAACCAGCATATATGGAGTCCTTTAGAATTAATAGAAAAAGTTCAACTATAACTTTTGAAATATATGAATGGCAATTTTTTTATACCATCGCAATGTTTTTTTTTCACACGTATAATAGGTGAGCATTTGATCGTTTCGATTACCAACACCACTCATGTATACATTATATTTAGTAAAAAAGTTATTGGGTATAACCCTCAAAATGTTGTGCAACCGTAGACACTTGTTTCGAGCTTAAGCTCTCATCAGTACGGTAAAATCAAGTGCGAAGATGTACAACACTTAGATGTAAAAACAGAAACAAAGAAGTCAACAACATTTGTGGCTTCGGTTAGAAGACCTTGTGCTTACAAGGCAACAACTAACGTCGCCACGGAGGTAGGATTGTCACGCTGGTAGCTATAGCTGCCTCCGTGGCGACGTTAGTTATTGCCTTGTAAGCACAAGGTCTTCTAACTGAAGCCACAAATGTGTGGTTGGCTTCCTGTTGTTAACTTCCTTTGTTTCTATTTTTACATCTACACAGACACGTGTTTCGAGCATAAACTCTCATCAGTACGGTAAAATCATGTGCGAAGATGTACAACACTTAAATGTAAAAATAGAAACAAAGGAAGTCAACAACAGGAAGCCAACCACACATTTGTGGCTTCGGTTAGAAGACCTTGTGCTTACAAGGCAACAACTAACGTCGGCACGGAGGCAGCTATAGCTACCAGCGTGACAATCCTACCCAGGAAAATACAAATCAGGATGGATTCAACGAGGAGCAATATATGAAAATATAAGTAGAAAAGTTATTGGGTATAACCCTCAAAATGTTGTGCAACCGTAGACACGTGTTTCGAGCTTAAGCTCTCATCAGTACGGTAAAATCTCCTGAAAACTGAAACTCTGAAACCCTGAAAGCCCCTACATACCAATTTTGAATAGAATCGGACCATATTAACAAATCTCTTCCGCCGTCTTGGTGCCATCATTTTGTTTTTTCTTCAACAAAAATTCCATAATGGATTGTCAACGGAATTATGAACATCCGCCAAATTTCAAGTTATTCAGATGACTAGAATTGGGTTAAAACGCAGTTGCAAAATTTGCAGGCAAACAAGAAAGCAAGTTAATAAAAACGTGGTGAAAAGTATAATTTTATTCACAATAAAACCGATGAAGACGATATTTCCATTATAGAAGTAAAATATAGTTGTCGAAGATGAGCAAATCAATCAATTCTGAGAGAAAATCTCTCTCTTTCTTCAATTATTGTCCTTCGGCTTCCATACGGTACCATCAGGACATGCCCTGCTGCGAGAAATCCGTTCCCATCCGGCCTCTAACCGGCGTAGACAGCAAAGCTGTATCGGGGGGACGCAGTTGTCCTGCTCTAGGTAATACTGCATCCCATATTAATTTACACTTTTCAATTTTTAACAAATACTTTAAACTTTGGTCGATGCACGTCCTCAAACGGCGGACATTACACACATTAACCTGACCTCAACCGCTGCCGGAAGTCGAATGTCTGAGAGAAGATATTCATCCAGAAAACGCCATTTGAGGCGTCACTAGCATATCGCGAACTATACGATGTCGCCGTTAGGCGTTATTAGCATGCGAATTGTTAAACAATAACTAGTGTAGGAGATATTCATTAATTTCTCAATTCATTGCTCTGTCTCATATTTGAACAAAGTGAAATAAATGTTGTTTTTATATATTTCCTGAAGTATTTAAAGTCTACAAAAGATCATTATCTACCTGATATACATGAAGAAACACCCACTTCACGACACCATTATTGCATCATATTCTAGGAGCTGATGACCAACTAAGAAGATTTTCGACAAATAGAAAATTACTTTCTTCAAACCAGCAAGGGTTTACTAAGAACAGCAGTGTTGAATTTATCCTCAGCACTTTCGTCAGAGGAATTATATAAGTAAGAAATAGATATAGCTCTTTCCATTGATTTCAGCAAAGAATTTGATTTCGTCAACCATGAGGCACTGCTGGACAAAAAATTGTTTTCTTATAGATCGAGGGGAGTGAAACATAATTGGATTGCTTCACACTTGTCAAACTGATTTCAAAGGGTCACATTAAACGATGAGGGATTTGACTTAGTTTGTGTTAGAGACGGTGTTCCACCAGGCTCAGTATAAGTTAAAATTTCAAACTCCTCCATATTATTTAACAGCATCTTATGCAGACGATAATGATATTTTCATAACTATTAGTTGAACAAAAGAGGCTCATAAAAAAGTATGTTACTGCGTGAAAAAAAAAAAGATATGCTACAATGAAGATAAAACAACAAGTAAGTATACCCGACAGAATTGAGATTGACAGTTTGATCAAGACTAGTTTTCATACAAATACTAGAACTGTTAGGTTCAACGTTAGATTCTAGTCACAACTGGTACAAACATATTAAGGTGACATGTGTCTTTAGCCTTCTAAATAAGAAACGTATTTCGTCAGATGGCAGTGCGAGTACTCCGCCCTACTTATGCCTTGGCGACTCTCGTAAAGTGCAGGTCCGAATTTAATAATTCGGTGATTGTTCTTCCAAATTACAAATCTAGATTCAAACCTGTTTGTTTTCGTAGTAATCTGAAAGTTTGAAAAGGAATTTCAAATTATCATATAATGGATTGAGAAAATTGAAAAAAAAAAAAATTATTTATAGAAGATGAACCGTTTAAAATAATATAGGTACCTAGTTTGAACTATTTCGGAAATGTTTTGAATGTGAATTTAAAGAAAAAGTATACCGGAAAAAGAAATAGTTACCGACGTCTGGAATATCAGACGAAAGCTTATGTCATATAAAACATGACATGCATGCAGCACAAATATACAATTCTGGCGTAAACAGTCTATCACATTATTTTTTGAAAAGATTCAATTTTTTAAATATATTGTACCAGAATTACTTTCAGGATACTGGATATATTGACTTATATGATATATGTATGTTTCGGAATCTTTGAACTGTACTTTCACATGTAGACGTCCGATTTGATATTTGACAGGTGTGTTCATAAAAATAGCGAGATTTGTGATTTGTTGTCTGAATTCAAAATTGGTGCGTGGAGGTTTTCGGGGTCGTACATTATGAATCTTTCGTCACGAACATGTATCGAGAAATCATTCATTCCCAAGATACAAAATGTTGAAAAACCGATAACTTTATTAAATTTCAACACCCTGTATTCTGAGAACGAATCATTGTTTGATGCATCTTGATGAAAAAAAAGCATTATTTATCTTGGCGAAATCTATCAGATACTCAGTTTTTGTAAAGTTCTGATCAACTTCAACTGGCGCCATATAACCTGCATCGATGCAGAAATTTAAAAATTTCTTAAAAACGCCCACCCCTAGCGTTGTTGAGCAAGTTTATCTTTTTTGCTTGGAAAATAAATAATAGTTAACTATAAAAAAGTTTACAGTCAATAAATAAAATAAATAATGAAGGCGTACACAGCGCCCTCTAAGTACTACAAAAATTGATTTCTCACCTCGTTCACCCCGTTCACCAAATTTTGTGGGAAAAATTAATTTTTTGCAAAAGTTAAACAAATCAATTGAAAATAAAATCTTAACTTCAACACCCTGTATCTCCGAAACACGAAATTTGCGGACACATGTTTATGTAAAAGTTTTCATCTTAAAATTAGTCAAAGATTTACCATTTGAAGTTTGTACAAGTACTTAATAAACAGCCTGTATAACGGAATCGCAATATTTTCTTCTGGTTATATTGAGTTATCCTCAATTGGATAAAAATAATTGTGATTCTTCTCCAACCAAGAATAATTAATGAAATTATAAAAATGTAGTGAATTAATTCAAATGATTACGATTCTCGATATGAATGCCGCCAAAGTAACAAACAAAGCCGCCTCGATGATACAAGTCAATATTTCGTTTGTTTACCGTACCTCCCTGCCACCTGGAACATTGAAGAAAAGTACGCTATAGCTTTTCAACTTCAAAGGAACATCAAAAAAGCTGCGCCGCCCAAATAAACCGTTTTATCACAACGCAGTTGCCGATATGTGAGTCATAAGAGAAAGTTATTCAGTAATGCGTAAAAATATGCCACTAACTCCGAGATTCTCGCTCAATAGCCCTGACGAAGTGGATAGTGTTTTTCCTGATAAATATAAATAAAAAAAGTTTTAAGACAAGATTTTATTCAAATGCTCTGTTATCAAATATTTTCTTTGGATCATTAGTAAAATAAATCATATTGAATTATTTAGTTTCGAAAAACTCATCTCATATCCCAAAAACTCCTATGATCTAATTTTGAACGGAATCGGACAATAATTGTTCGTCTACCGTTTTGAAGCAGTCATTTCGAATTATCAAATATTGACAAAATAGTCATGATCTCGGACCATAAAAATCCCTATACCTGTATCAACTCAAAATAGAATCAGACCATGAATCAGAAATTTCGTCCGCCATTTTGTAGCCGCTGCGTTAAATTCTGAAATATCAAAGAAATCATGATATCCCAACCCAAAAGCTCCTATAAACCAATTTTCAATGGAATCATACCAGAAATCACGAAACTCGTCCAACTTTCTGGAGCCGCATTTTGGTTATTTCCTTATATAACAATGTCATATTTCTTCAAGTGATGAATACAGCTAGTAATTGTGAAAGTTATAATGTCCCGTAGTTTCGTCCGACAGAATGTACCTTTACATTTACGGAAAATAAATTACAAAACTCGTTTAAATCGATAGTTGTTAGTCTGAAAAGTCCATTCAACAAAAAGTTCCATTATTTTTCTTTCATTTTAAAAAAATATCACATTTGAAAGTGTGCCGCTGACGTCACGTTCATCGGAAATATCTCCCACCATAATCCACGTTCCAAAACAGGCAATACCGTTCTCCTCAAAAATATAACTTCTATCATGATATAAGCCGTTGAGAAATAATCAATACATTGTCACTTGATCAACTCATAGATAAAAATCCACATATTAGCTATTTTTTATTGTATTTGTAACTTTCAAATTTTCTGAACAGACCATCCTTTTGATGAAGAACGAGCATTGACAACACAGCTAATCGTAATTATAGTTCTCAACTGTCAAAAGTTATATGGAGATGTGAGGTTAATGTTTATTTTATTTATATTCAACAATCAACATTCAACTGATAAATTAGATAATAATGTAGTGACGTGTTATCATAAACGATTTGGTGTGAATTTATTTGTGTAATTGTGTATTAAAAATATGGAACAAGGCTTCGTGAAGGGAAGTTCGGATAATTTACCGAGGTACAAAGCACCTTTTCAACATGTCCAGTTATTGCAGGGATACAGGTACTGGAGATACAGGAATTAATAACAAATTTTAGAACACAAACAACAAAAGCTCTCAAAACTTAGAAAACCCATTAACCTCAAAAAATAAATCAAGGTAGTGTTCGTTGAAGTTTAGATCTGATGGAACTGCTTCACTTGTACCAAATGGGTAGGCAAATGAGTTAGACAGAGACAAACTATTCTTATTGATCGCACCGTGAAACAGACGAAAGAACCCATCTGGTATCAAATGACAACTGTCATACGACACATTATATTTGAATGAGACTTTGGTGCACAACTTTAACAACGTTGCCAAGTTTAGTTTTGATGAACGTGACGTCACGAAACCACTTTTCTTCTAATTATAGATGAACTAGCGGTCAGAAAAAATAAATAAAAAATCCCCAGTGATATTAGCGTATTTACTTTCTAATTTCAGTGTTACCTCATATCTCTTGGAAAGGTTTATTGGTTTTATTATTTTTCATTCCCGATCCGACCCTGTGCCAGATGTCATACTGGCTATATGAGCAACCTGAGGGGCGTGTCATTTAAAAGAAATTCAGTTCCATTTCTGAATCCAGAATTGTAAGTAATAATTAGTTTTCACTAGTCGGCGGCTAAACCAAACCTTTATTAGTTGACTTTGATAAAACTGAATTTTTCTCAGTTCGAATGGTATAGAGCAAGGAAATCCATTTCGCGAAAACAACACATTTTTGTAAAATTATTCACAAAGAAAGGAAACGCCTAGAAGAAAAATGAGAAAGTCGTTTAACTGAGTAAATGATAGACTTCAATAATGACATGAAACAACACCAAAATATTCGTTCGTTTTGATGGTGGAACTGATCGAAAATGCACAAAAGTGGTGGAAAATATCCTTTTCACTCATTTAAAACTCGAAGAAGATTTTTTAAAATTATTTTTATCTTCATTCAATCATACAACCCAGCACCACTCGTTTCTGACTCCCTTCTTTCAGGGATGAAGACCCTTGAATCAGCTAGAACACGTATGCATCAGCTAGAACATGTTATATATGCTCAGTTGGTTAGAAATTGCCCGATGTATTTGGCACCAGGGCCATTTCTATATTGAAGTGCTTAGAATATAAAGAGTACAAGTACATTTTTCTGCTAGAATGACTGTTTATCTTCGTTTTCATGGAATATTATTGATAATTAGTATTATACTCTTAAACTTCAATTTGCCCGAGCCATTGAGGTTATGGAAATTTTTTGGTGTCAAATCCATGAAGCAAAGTGGTCGTGGTGTAAGAGCGTTTGTCTTTCATCCAGGCGGCCTGGGTTCGATTCCCACCGTTTGCCAAATACACTTTTACGTAAGCTGTAGATCACGGATCAACCATGTTCGTACAATCTCTGCTTTTGAGGGGTTTCCTCTGAAAACCTGGGAGATTTATAAAAATAATAAAAACACAAAAACAAAATATCAAACCAATGAAGACGACGTATACATTCCTTCTTCGTGTAGTATTGATTCGGACGACAGAAAGAGATTTTCATTTCTTTCGAAAAATTGGATCTTTCAATAAATAATCTGAAAATGGAAGTGGAAAAAAACTTCGTTTTTGACAGATAAACCACTTCAAAACCCTTGAATGAAAAAAAAATCCAGAAGTGAAAATTTACATTTTCATTCAGATAATAATTTTTTAAATATCTTGTTTCCATTGGAGATTCATATAAATAAATGAGATAAGGAAGAATGTTACTTAGAAGTATCACTCACAGAAATCAATCATCATTGATAAGGGAATTGCATCTTTTTCAGTATGCCTCCAATACATTTTGATAGACGAAAATCTAATTCACTCTTCGGACATCATCGGGATGGTCGGCAGAATTGGAAAACATGCTCTTCAGAACCAATTTCACTATGCAATGAAGGACAGATTGGACTATTCTAGTATATTATTCAATAAGTGATCCAATATCCAGCGTAGACTTAACCTGAAAGGTAGTTGATTTCTGTCAGATATTACATAAGATAGCTTCATTTCAACAAATTTTTTTCTAATTCTTCTCCTGTATAAGAGAGGAAAAAAAATTTGAAATTATGAATTTCAAATTAATGAGAAGGCAAACTTCAGGCAAATAAAAACCATTATCATCCTTCTGAATACTAGTATTTCAAGGAAGTATTTGGAAATACAAACATATAAGGATAATTCGTAATATAAAGAAAGTTATTTGATGTCAATAGGTTGCAGTTTGCAAGAACACGATTAGAAAAAATGAAAAAGTGACGGGTTACGATGGTTTTGAAAAAATAGAGAGTTTGAAAATTAATTTGCAAAGGAGACTTTTGATGATGATAATTTAGATTTTGCAAGAACACGATTAGAAAAAATTAAAAAGTGACGGGTTACGATGGTTTTGAAAAAATAGAGAGTTTGAAAACTAATTTGCAAAGGAGCCTTTTGATGATGATAATTTGGATACCTCAAATACCTCCTGCATTGGCACATTCTCATGTAGCAGCTGGAGTATCTCAGTCTTCACAGCTTTCATGTGAGCATTTGCTAAACGGGTTCCAATTCGGTGACTTAGCTGATGGCGTATCATTGTTGTTATCACTCGAAAAATAATGAGAGAATCCGGAATTCAAAACAACAATTTCATAAGGGTGCTCTTTGAAGAAGTGTGCACGCTGTATGTTATTGACTTCATTAATTGCCTGGTATATCAGAATATATCCGGGTGAACCTCAAACCGACAATAAAGTGTCAGATCAAACTTGTAATGTATATCAGCGCTGTTCATGACTGATAATATCGGATAATTGCCTGAGGTCATATTTGACATAATTCAATAAATGCTGTTGAACCCACAATAACCAATTCGTGATACACATTGCCATGATTCTTGACATACAGGATAACTGTTTGTGTGGGTAGATTTTCTGTATACTGCATACGAGAAGCCCTGTTGGGGACTTGGGGTTATTGGTACATTTGAAAATAGCACAGTTGAATCGCCTTCCGCCAATTGAGTACCTCAGAGATCCATTCTAGAGTATGCCATCAAAGTTATTATTGAGTTATACAGATTCTTTCAGACAAACCTTTCAGAATTCAGAAATTTTAGCGATAGTAGGAGTATACATTATGGAAAATTTCACAAATATCTACCGCAATAGAAATACCTTAGCTGCTAACAGAGTCTACCATAATAATTTTACACAGAATGCCCACTTATCATCACCTAGTCAACACCACACTGCTAATGAATATATGTTCATATATTTTGAAAATCATCAGGGTTTCAAACGTTTCAATAAACCTCCAAATAACATTAGACATTTCGAAAATATACATCTCTTCTAATCAAGACTTTAGTAACTACTTCTGTCAAAAAACTGCTAAAGTATAGATGATCATCTCTAATCTAATATAGTTTCTTGTACAATAATATTTGTATATAGGAAAGAAAAATATATTATTTATGATTATTAATATGTGTGTGGTACTCTGTTTATATTGACTTGATCTGAAGTTTTTTACTGTTGTATTGTGACTTCACATTCATTTAAGTAGTGTTCCAATCAGGACCCGTATTATTTTTATGAAACTGAGATGTATATGACCGTTTAAGTTTCTACATTATCTATAATTATACTTGTTATTTATTTTCTATTCGACTGTTTTATGACCTTTCTATCGATTCAAGTAGGTATACATGATGGTTCTTCGGGTTCTAAGGCCGACGTATGTTCTGAGAAGGTCTCGACGTTTCGCCAACACGAGTGGTTAGCATTTTCAAGAGTTATTTTGGAAATTTCTGTTTTCTTAAGCAACTTAAGAAAGCAGAAATTTCCAAAATAACTCTTGAAAATGCTAACCACTCGTGTTGGCGAAACGTCGAGACCTTCTCAGAACATACGTCGGCCTTACAACCCGAAGAACCATCATGTAAGTGACGATGGCCGCGAAAGCCTTTCACAATTTATCAAGTAGGTATAGTTTTGCTTTTGATATTTTCTCAAATTGACGTTTTCCATTTTTTCATTTGTACATAAACGCCTGTAATAAGAAAATTCTACAGGTTCCTGTTTGAAATTTTCTACGTAGATCAATAAATTGAAATTTACAATTTCAATAATATTATCACGTATACATCAAATAAAATATCATATCCAACTGTGATGAAGTTTCACTGTTCAATATGAATGGTTATGGCAAGGTGATTTTCTAACAGAAAAATAGATAGGCAACAAAAATAAATAGTTTTTCTCATGTTTTGTATTTCAATCTGCACAGAATTTTCTGACCAAAATTAAGTTATGCTATGAGATCATTTTATTTGTTGTACCATGTTAATTTTCGCTACTGTATTTTGTTAATTTCTGGAAAGCTTTAGAGCAATGTAGGCTCCACCCTTTGGTGTGACCTACTTTAAATGATCCTTAAAACAACATACATGTATGTTCATAGTTGGTTGTCTAACGTCATTCATAGAAACCTCACCAACATTCCCATGATAATTTCGATCAGAAACCACATTTAATGATCATTTCAGATTTTATAAGTTGACACTACAAGGAGAATAATTAAGTTCTGAATGCATGATCAGAATAAATCAGAACTTTTCTATTTTCGACTTGCTCTCATTGAAACCGCATACGTTGTGGTCCTGTTTGGTTTTCAGAGTAGCGGCCTTTATGTCTGCTTACTAAAAAAGTGTGAACTGTTCTACGCTTTGCAAATGTCGATAAAAGGATGATTAAAGGTAAATAAAAATGATTTCCAAATAAATATATCCTACTCACTTCCGCATCTAATGTTGTCTTCAAACGAATTTTCGTGAGAGCTTCATATATATGTCTGAGTTCTGGTTAGTGAGCATAAAGAGTGTCTTCGTATTATTGTCTCTGATTCAATTTTTAGGGTTTAATATGACCTAACCTAATGTGTTTGTTTGTTTTCGACTCTCATTTTCCGTTTATTTTTATTTGTTAGCTGTCCGATGATATTTCATCTGTCAGCTGTTTCATTTTCCAAGCTATCTGTGAAGCCAAGGAGCTTTTGGGTTGTCTGACTACAGGAAACCAAACACATCATTATTTTTAGTTGGCTGGGTTGGTCAGTTATGCATGGAATATGCAAATATTGAAATATCTGAATGTTGGTACCCTAACTTTCTAGTTAAAAAAAATCTTCAAGGTGTATTGCGTTCCTGACTGAGAGACGAGGAGTTTTATGGGAGAATTCGTGAAAGCTACAAGTGTCCAGCTATACAGGGATTCCTGGTTTTGTTCGGCTGACGAATCGTGAATTTGTAAAGTGATCCATTGTGGATATTCCGTTCTACCCATCTCACCATCATCTCCAAAGTCCTTTATCTCAGACAGTTACGAGAATTTGGCGTTTGAAATCTTTGTACCACGCCAACACATTTTTTCTACAAGATAAAACCCTTTACGTAAGGTGAACTTTCCTACTTTATTTTTCTTCGGTTTCATGCTAGCGACTGTTTATAATAGTATTTTTTTTCATTGGTGTTTTGGCATCAACTGCTATGGTCATTAGCCATGTGTTCTTTACTGAAAAACATTTATAGGAATTTTACCCAAGGAAGAGCCACGGTTCTTATGTCTAGTTGGGTATCTCCCAAGTTTTGGTTGAGCCCCACGCCTTCCTGTTGAGGATATTGATGGTATTATAGCTCATTTTCTTGAAGCATAGACTAGCTGGTTTCACCTGATGAATTTCTGATTGCTGTCAGACATGATAATAATAATGATAATAATAATATCATTTTTATTCCAGCAGGTTTACATGTACTTGTTCCTTATTACAATAAAATTACAATAACGCTGAAAAACCTGCAGAACAAAAGGCAAAAGCCTTCTCCGTTGAAAGTCTTTGTCCTGCTTGGCCTGAGATCGAGTACGTAATCTTCTCGGTGGTATCACCAGAGGAACAGGTTTCACTTACAATTTTTTGTATAGGATAAAATCCTACCATTTTAATTAATAATTCTTATTCAATATCGAAATTCTCCGGTTGAAGTTTATATATTTCAACGACGATCTGTTAACATTGTACTGGGAAAATTGATATTCTAATAAAATCTTACATGTAATGAATTTAACCTCATATACAACAGACATAGAATATTGAATATTTTTAAAATCACAGTCTTATTTTTGGAAATTGTTACTCTGACCAGTGAAGATTGATTCATATCAAATGTTTAAGTGTTTATTTATGTTTCGTTTATTTATTGATTAACACTCATTAATTCGACAACATCGTATGGCAAAGTCTCTTATAGTTTTGGGTATAACATCTAAATTGTCATTATTCGGTTGCTCAGATTTCCAAGTAAGTACTCTTTGATATAGACATATTAAAAGTTGCTGTAGCGCCTCCTCTTATGACTGTGACCATTCTGTTACTGTTCGATAATATAATTCTTTTATGGCGTTTAAACGAACCCATAGTGCATTGCTCCTTTTTATTTAATTTTTAGAAAATAGGGTTGCATTGTGTTGAGAAATGAAAACATTTTCAGAGAAACAGCTCTTGAACAACAACATTGAACCACCCAAATTGGCCAGTAACACCCTGTATATTACATTGAAGCATTCGCGAATCACTTATACTAAACCTCACAGACGCTTCTCCCTTTGTCATCAACGAGAAAATGCTCTCGAGATTATCAGCCAAAGGAAAATGTTAATTTATGCGAACGAAGCAACAGGAAATGGGAGGGAGTGGAGTCTCATCCAATCTCTATTTACCATTCTAAAGTATGTGGGTGGAGGTTTTCATTGAATTATCCCTCATGAATGAGTCCTTGAACTCGGACCAGGGTTGCACTTCGAAATGCAGATGGTTGAATCAATTATTTGGTTGTGGGAACGTGAAAGGATTTTTTTTCTGGAAATTGAGTCGTAATGAGGAACAAATTGGTTTACTGCAGTTCCATTCGGATAGATTTGATATCCATCAAATTGGAGGTAGAAACTGATTCCCGTGTGAGAGAGAGCTTCTGGAAAGAAGTCATCGTCGATCTGGTGGCAGAAACTTGCTCTTCCACATAATTCAGCCATTTCTGCTTAGTTTTAATTTTACCGTCAGAGTAATGCAACTGTTATTGATGGGTTGAACATAAAATCGATCAAGTTATGCTGTCCATATGTCGTGCCCTACATTAACCATATTGTAATTTTTTTATTACAGAAAAATGTTTTTCCATCATCGTAGAAAGAAGCAGTTGTCCGACCACTTCCAAAGAAAGCAAATCCCGTAGAATATAAATACCTTCGTTGTATCAGCATTTTAACTACGACCTCAAAAATTTCACAACGGGCCAAGGATAAACAGATTTCAGACTTTCTGATCGAACAGAACTTGTTACCTGCGTTACAGTCTGGATTTAGAAAGGGATTCAGTTTCACAACTGCCTTACTTCACGTTGTAGATGACATTATCAGAGTCACAGACCAAGGTTACTGTACAGTAATGATATTATTACATTTCAGTAGAGCTTTCTATTCTTCACTACATAGGATTTTCCGAAAACTTGGTTAAACTATCCGAAAATCATTTAAGGAACAGGCGAAAAAAGTTTGTATTGATGGTACTAATCAGAAACCTAGAATCCAATTTCAAGTGAGAGAGAGAGAGAGAAGGAATATGCGTTCATTATTCAAGATATAAAACATTAATGACAAATACTAGTAACCTAACCTTACTTACAAAAAAATTTTCGATCACAACCAAATAAACATATATAGTTACAATATTATAATACATATATAATTATTCATATCCAGGTAGACATCCTTGCATTAATAAATGAAATTACATCAGTATCTTACCGCTTCGTCATTAAAATATTCTGTCAAATTAGGATAGGCTTCAGATGCCAGTCTTGCATGTATTTTTTTCCTAAATGCTTTGAAAGAATCCGAGTTCCTAATATGTGCTGGTACTTCATTATACATTTTGACACCTCAAAATCAGTGTGGATTTAGGAATGATCAATGTTCGATTCGTTGCATTTCTCGTAGTGTGATTGTTATTTTCGTGTAAAGATTCATTCTTGTTATGTAGCCTTCAATACGTAAATTGACGTTAGTATTAGTATGCCGTGTTTTAGAAAAAGAAGTATGCAAAATCTTAACCCATTTACTCGGTGTAAGTATCGTACTGTCCGCTTTTGGAGAAAAAAAAACACTCTCAAAGAGTTCATTACCTACTGCAGGATCCCCAGAACTTAATTGCGTATTTCAGGTTTGAATGTGAGCGAAATTAAACATTTTTAGCCGCAGCATAACCTAACTTGTTGGCTGTGGACCTGAGGACAAAACAGCCTGATGATATTTTTTTTGACAATACATTAACATGATATGTGAATTCTAAATTAGTATCTATGTTGAGTCCCAAGAATTTAATGTTGTTTTCATATGCCTCAGGGCTCTATTCTGGGTCCTTTGCTGTTCAATATTCACAAATTAAATTTGATGAACATTCTGCAGCAATATAATATACACCTTTATGCCGATATCACGCAGATATCTTGTACTTATATGTGAGAACGCTAGCCGGTCAATCAAAAAATCGTGAATTACAAAAATTTTTGGAAAAAATTCAAGCGCTATGCAGATTCTAAGTGAAAATCTTCGATCTGTAAGAGAGAATCAGAAATAACGTTTCCATGAAGACATGAAAGAAATGGATGACGAAAGACCTCTGTTGGAGATTTAGCAGACAACATTCTGAAGTTAACAACAGAAAAAGTGCAGTACAAGTTTTGATGAAAAACGAAGACAGTCACAGTCAACTGATAAAATGATTATTAATAAATTTTCTTATATGATTTGATTTTGCAGATGAACCCCAGGTGACAGAAAAGAACAATGTCATTTCTGAAATCAGCACCAAAACCTACATAACAAGTCAACAAAACCAGAACATTCCTTTATAAATTGAAAAGCTCGTGAGTTTTTTCATAGTATCATTGCCTCTATATTTAAATTTTCTTGGAATTTTCGAAGAAAATTATTTTAATATTTTCGAGGGAATCATAATCATTGCAAACAGCGTTGTAAATTGCGTCAGTATGTACTAAATTGAGCGAAAGAAAAAACGTATGAAATTCTGTAAAATATCCAAATATACATCTTTCAAGAATTCCTTCAATCCTGGGAAAATATCGAATCAATGTCATTCCAGTGAAACAAAAATTGACTCATCAATGATGTGTGTCTCGTAAAAATTCTGCTGGGACATAGCCATTTCCGCAATTGTCCGAAACGTGATGAAAAGTGACGATGCCAGAGATGGAATTAAAACCGGCCTAACTTTCTCCATTAACCCAATCCCCTCAAGAAATTAAACTGATACCAACGAGGCGCTCGCGATAATTCTGTTGGCGCCCCTGGCACGCATGATGAACGTGTGGATGGGCGATATACTGATGACCGTCCGGAGATTCCGTATCAAAGTTGAAATGAGAACTTCTGAAAACAATAGCTTCGGGGACGTTTTGTTGATATTGTCTGCCAACTATTTCAATCGGTCGGTGCTCCCCTGGCTCCTTGATAACCTTCATTTAATCAAGTTTACTGAAAAGGCTATCTGGATTGTCGATGATCACGTCACCATGCATGGCAATGCTTATCGCTGAGTCATCACTTCAAGTTTTCAGGATGGGAAGTACCGAAATACTTAGACAATATCCACGATGACATAATGTCATAATATGCAAAATATGGCATATGCAATTGAAATTTCATTTTCACTTCCATAGTTGTACCTTTAAAAGTATTTCTGACTTATTTGAATAGACAGATACTTTATATTATGTAGCATGTAAATTTATTTTGTTAATTTTTTAGAAAGCTTTAGAGCAATGTACACTTCACCCTGTGGTGACCTACTTTCAATGAGCCTTAACACAACATACATATATGTTCATAGTTGGTTGTCTAACGTCATTCATAGAAACCTTATCAACATTCCCATGGTAATTTCCATTCATAAACCACATTTAATGATCAATTCACATTTTACAAGTTGTCACTACAAGGAGAATAATTAGGTTATGGATGCACCATCAGAATAAATCATAACTTTTCTATTTTTGCCTTGTTCTCATTGAAACTGCATAGGTGGTGGTCCTGTTTGGTTTTCCGAGTAGTGCTTGCATTCCTGCTTACTAGTAAAGTGTGATATGTTTCATGCTTTGCAAGTGTCGATCTAAAAATGATTAAAGGTGAGTAACAATTTCTTCAAAACAAAATATATCCTACTCACTTTGGCATCCAATGTTGTCTTCAAACGAATTTTGTGAGTGTTCCATATGTATGTCTGAGTTCTGGTTATTGAGAAGTTTCATAAGAAGTGTCTTCGAATTATTGTCTCTGATTTAATTTTTAGAGTTTAATGTGATTAAAAAACCAAATGTTTTGTTTGCTTTCATGTTTACGTTTATTTTTATTTGTCAGCTGTCCGATGAAATGTCAACTGTTTTATAATATCAGTGTAGCCAACTTAGCTTTTGGTCTGATCAGAGACGACCAAACACTTCATTATTTTATGCTGGTCAGATTGGTCGGCTATGCATGGAACATGCAAATACTGGAAAATGTGGAGTACTACTAGGAACCGTGCTAGGGCCAATACTTTTCTGTACATATATCAACGAATTATTCTCAGCAGGAGCCACTGGCAAAATAATCAGCTTTGCAGATGACACCACTGTTTTTTATTCGGGGGATACATGGATTGAAGTAAAAGAAAAAGCTGAGAAGGATCTGGAATTCATTAAAGACTGGTTCGATCATAAACAACTGTCTTTGAACTGCAGCAAAACCTACTTCGTCCCATTCTGCAACTACAAATCGTTTTTGCCACATTTTCAAATTATCACAATAGGAAACACACTCAAAATATCTTCAACAACACACATAAAATATTCAGGAGTCATCATAGACTCACAATTAAGATGGGACCATCACATAAATTATCTGCTAAAGAAACTGAGAACTGTTCTTTATACATTTTGGCAACTGAAAGATAGGATAGACCTTAAACAAAAAAAATTATTATAGCCTAGTACAAAGCCACTTATCATATTGCATAATTGGACGGCGTGGGGTATCAAAAACGTACCTGCGTCCACTAGAGGTGATTCAGAGGAAATTTTTGAAAATAATGCCGAACAAACCTTTCTGCCATAGTTCTGACGAATTATATGAAGAATCGGGTATATTTGACTTGAGACAATTATTCTACATAATACTTGTCTTGAATCAATATAAGGAAAAGAATAAACTCAACAAGCCGAGACATAACTACATTACTCGCAACAGAACCAAATATATAGTTCCACTTACAATGAAAACCATAGGGCAGAGATCATATAGTTTTTTAGGCCCAACAGCCTTTAATGTTCTACCAAAAAAATTCAGACCTCTGAATCATACCCACTACTAAAAAAACGCCATAAATACATTTATTTCAAGTATTCCCCAGGTAGCACATCATATCGGCTGAATCTTGGTTCCATATTGGGCCAATATAGATATATTGTAAATGAAAAATCAATATTGGTCCAATATGGGTGAATATTAAAAAACACAATTATATTAATAATATTGGTGGAATATTGGTTGAACTAGTTTTGAATGTAGATTATCACATGAAATATTGGGTCAATATTGGTTGAATAATTTCTACCAATATCGATAACACAATATTGGTTATATATTGTCTTCCACATCTAGAATAAATATTGCAATCCAGATATTCCAGTCATATCGATTATAGGGAAAAAAACTATATTGTATTTCCAAGTTTGATAGCATATTGGTTGAATATCATTTCCACTTTATTTGACAAATTGTAATAACTCATATTGAGTCAATATTGGTTGAATGATATTTACCAATATCGATAAAACAATATTGTCTTCACATCGTTTTCAACATCTAGAATAAATATTGCAATCCCAATATTCCCCTTATATCGATTCAAGGAATAAAAACTATATTGTATCTCCAAGTGTAATTACACATTGGTTGAATATCATTTCGCCAATATTCAACAAATCTTATTAATTAATATTGGGTCAATATTGGTTCAATAATAGTTATCGATATCGTTAAAACAATAATGTCTTCATATTGTTTCCTACATCTAGATTGAGATGAAATTTTAATATTGGCCGAATATTCAATGAAACATATTTAAATTATTTCATGATCAAACCTGGATAAAAATCCGCTAGGTGGCTCCACATATAGAACGTCTTCTAAAACCTACGAAAGTATATTAAATACTTCTCTTAACTTGTTTTCAAGACAGCTCACTCACTCACTCAGTGGTTAAAGCGATCAAAAGGCAGAGTCTGGTGTCACCTTCATCAACTAAAAGACATTTAATAATTTACCAAGGTATATTGACGTCCTCCAATATAACCAAATGATATTGTACCAATATCGATAAATATTTTATGGCCATTATTGCTTCAAGAATATTTCACCAAAACTATTTTTGGAATATTTAAACAATATTCGACCAATATCGCAAAATGTTCACATTTTACTTTTGAATATTGTGCCAATATTGTCAGAATATTGTATCAGCGATATTGTACCAATATCGCCAAATATTTTGAGGCCAATATTATTTGGGGAATATTTCGCCAATATTATTCAAGTAATATTGGACCAATATCGCCGAATGTTCACATTTTATTTCTCGCCAATATTGCATTTCAAATATTTCGCCAATATGTTCACAATATTGTACCAATATTTTACCAATATAAGTGTGCTACTTGCCCCGTAAACGAATTCGTGAAATTGTTTACCGGAGAAATTAGACAGCAACGAAACCTATGTCAATTGACAAAAATAACGTACGTAAATGGTTTCAGTGTTAATCTTGACGATTTAATTTCTTGGTGATATTATTCTATTCTATAGATTGAAAATTTACATGTTTCATTTTATAGATTAGATTGTAACATTTGATTTTGAACATTTTTACTCCTGTGATTACCTATATATTAATATTTCTGTGATTTTATTTATTTATATAATTCCCATTCAAATGATATTGGCAATATTTTCAAATATTTATAGATTAAGTGATTTTTGAATAGTTTCTATCGTTGTAATTCCATAATTCTATGTTTTTAATCTTATATTTCTTAGTCATAGTAACACTACATTCGAATATTTATGGATTAAGTGATTTAACTTTTTTTTTATTCACACTTTACGCTATATCCATATTTTTTCTCGATTTTATAACTTTACAAAGTGATTATCTGTAATTATATATTTGGAACCATATAAGCCACATACAAGTAGTTGATGCTTCTGTGGTCATTATCAGGTTCAATTCACTTTATTTATCAATCACAAACAATCATTTTTTTGCTTCTGTGATTAAGTTCGTTCATTTACTTCTAATAGTCTCAAACTATATATTTCTATGTTTCATTGTAATTTTCTTTCAAGTGAATAAACACTATTATTATTATTATCATTATTATTATTATCTGAATTTTGGTAACCTAACTTCCTGGATGAAAAAATCTTCAAGGTCGATTTCGTTTTCGACTGAGGGAAGAGGAGTCTGAGTAGAATTGGTAAAAGCTACAGGTGTCAAGCCATCCAGGGCTTCCAGGTTTTGTTCGGCTGCCGAATCCTGAATTTGTAAAGTGATCCTTCGTGGATATTCCGTTCTACTATCTCACCATCAACTCCAAAGTCCTGGCTTTTGATAGATGCCTATCTTGGACAATTTGGCGTTTGAAAACTTTGTTCCACGCCAAAAATTTTTTTCTACAAGATAGAACCCTTCACAGAAAGTTAGTTTTCCAACTTTTCTTATCATCGTTTTCATGGTAGTGACTGTTTATAACAGTTATTTACTGAAAAATATTTATAGGGTTGTTGTACCCGGAGGAATTTATCCCAGGGAATTGTCACGTTTCCTTGCTTGGTTGGGTATCTCCTAAGCTTTGTTGAGCCCCACGTCTTCCTGTGGTGGATATTTTATGGTATTATGGCTCCAGTATAGCTCAGTTACCTTAAAAGTAGATTGCCTGGTTTTGCCTGATGAAATGATGATATGCTGTCAGATAAAATGAAGCGTTTTCATTGAAAGTCCTGGCCATCACTGGTCATCACTTCACTCCTGGTTGGCGTGAGATCTAGTCCAAAATCTTCACATTGGTGTCACCAGAGGAACAGGTTTCACTTACTATTTTTTATATAGGATAAAATCTAACCATTTCAATTTTAAGTATTTATTATTATCTCCGGTTGGAGTTTATATCTTTCAACGACTATCTGTAAACCACTTCATAGTACTATGTGCTGGGAAAATTGATTTCCTAATAAAATCTTACATGTAATGAATTCAACCTCATATGCAACAGATATCAAATATTGAATAACTGAAACTGTTACTCTGACCAGTGAAGATTATTTCATATTCAATGTTTGTGTGTCTATTTATGTTTTATTTATTTATTGATTAACACTTTTCAACCTGACAATATCGTATGGCAAAGTCTCTTATAGTTTTGGGTATAACATCTAAATTGTCATTATTCGGTTGCTCAACTTCTCAAGTAAGTACTCTTTGACATAGACATATTAAAAGTTGCTGTGGCGCCCCCTCTTATTTTTGTGACCATTATGTTACTTTTCAATGGTATAATTCTGTTATGAAGTATAAACGAACCCATAGTGCCTACCGACGAAGAGCTGCCGTCTGCATTGCTCCTTTTCATTTAACTTCACAGAAATAAATTTTGGACGTAAAATTAATGAACGGTGGTCGTCAATTTTTTTAACATTAATATTACGAATCGATGGTTATTACTACGGTTTCTGATTAGGTATAAATAAATAATAATAAAATAATAAAAACTTTATTTCACAAAATTTGAGTTAAAAAATCTAACAGTTAAAAGTTTTTTTTTTAATTAACATAATTTTTTTTTCTTTTTTTTTCCTTATTTTAGTTATCTCATCTCTCCTAAGGATCACGTGACCGCTGCATGGCGGTCGTCTGTGTATCCATTCAAGAAAGATGATATTACATTTCTTAGTTAGAAAAAAAAAACTATTAAGTTTTCAGATGTGAAATAAATTTGGAGCACTTAACTACTGAAGTAGTTGTTTGTGCTGTGAAAATAACTAAATACATTAATAAAATACAATACATAAAATAATATTACAATACCTTAATAGACCATATATATATATATATATATATATATATATATATATATATATATATATATATATATATATATATATATATATATATATATATATACCGGGTGACCACGAGGTGAGGTACGCCTCCCAATTTTTCTATAGTTTTGAATATTGTATTTCTGGTTCCTTTCGGAATTCTTCAAATCTTTTCATTCGAGTAATCTGATAATTCATCATCTTTCAACATAACAATGTGAAAAGAGTATGTTGCTATTTGAGAAATGGCAGTTGTGAGCCTTTCTTTATGGGTACTAATCCGTTTTGAGGAAATGTTTGATAATTGATGGGAAATATGGTTGCTGCAATTACATGGGAAGCTCAATTTTCAGCTGTATCTTACCTCGAACATTCCTCTCGTAAATGCTGACGCCGTTCGTCAGTTGTGATGATTTGAGTTTGATGTTCATGGCCAACTTTGTTCGATTGAACAATCAACTGTATCTCCGCCATTTTTCAACCGATTTTCAATTTTGGAGAACAGTGTTATCACAAATTGCGTGTTCTTCCTGATAATGAAAAAAATTGTACAGGGTGTCATTTAAAAAAAAAAGTTTGGGGTCACTTCCGGTTAAACCGGAAGTGGTGAATTTTCGGTTATGGAGTCAAAATATGCGTATTTGAGTAATATATCGACGTGCCAAATTTGAAACCTGTATCTTCAAAACTATAGAAAAATTGGGGGGCGTACCTCACCCCGTGGTCACCCGGTATATATATATATATATATATATATATATATATATATATATATATATATATATATATATATATATATATATATGTATATATATATATATATACATATATGGTATATTGATTTTATTTATTTTAAGTGTCAAAAAATTACTTAAAAATTTGCACCATTTTTACATGTTTTTTTTTTAATAAATTTCTTCATTTTGTTTTAATAAAAATGACTTTTATGAAAATAGATTTCTACCATGACGTCACACATTAAAAAATATTGAATTCATACGATCACAAGGAGCTGAGAAAATTTTTTTATTTCAAAAAAATCTGGAAGGCGCAATAATCATCGTACAGCAGTCACCTTCATGGATATTGAGGTTAAATACCTATATTTTCGATAAAAAAAATACTAGGATATGTCTAGTTCATTTGCAAAATTATTAATTGATGTATACAGTGAGGTGTGCAGGCGCGGAGCGATGCAATTTTAGCGGGTGGCGCAGTGGTGATACAAATACTGTTGACATTAAAGACACTTTCGTCCTGACAGCGTTATTAAAAAAAAAGAAAAGTTATTGGTTTAATTTCAAGTACCAGTGTACATTGCAAAAGAAAATGTACGTGAACATCAAGCCGAGATACTCAATATTTTTCAAGCAGAAGCCACTTTGAAGGCACGAAATAAGTTTTCAGTGCTATCCCCACTCCGTCATCCGCTAAGGCCCCAATAGACTTCGTTCAATTCGTGCGAATTGGACCGTACGGACCGAATCGAACGAAACACGTTTGTACGTTTTTTTTGCCCACACACTACGATCTTGTAGCTCAGTACATACAGTTAAATTTAACGCGCCAACAATGGTACCTCAAAAGTGTCTACTGGCAGTGGCGGCAGTATTGGCAGTGAAAAAGAAACGGGAGAGAAATCGTACAAAATGGTGTAAAAATTGGCTTTTGAGAAGAAAGACCTCTTCTCATATCAATTTAATAGACGAATTGAAATTACAACCAGGAGACTGGTATAATTATTTGCGTATGGATGAAGCGACCTATTTGGAATTACTGCAACTAATAACACCTTTAATATCCAAACTACACATCATACGCCCTATTCTTCATATCCCGATCGTGGTACTCTTTTGATTTGATTTTCCACAGACATGGATAATTTTTATATAAATTGATAAAATCTGATAGAAATTCTTTAGAATTCATAGTTATGGTCTGTGCGCTTATGAGGTACGTACAGAGTGCAAAAACAGCACATACACTGCAATCCAGGCATGTACATACCTGTCCGTACGTGCAGAAAATCAAACTAGCACGGATTTTGCACGACGGTTAATCCGTACCGTCTTTCAACCCACACACTACGTGTTTGGCTGGTTCGTGCAGGTACGTGCGGTCCAATTCGCGCGAATTGAACGAAGTCTATGGGGCCCTCTTCAGCTATCACGATCCGCGCATGCACGCCACACTTTATTCATCAATTAATAATACTGCAAATGAACTAGACATATTCAAGTATTTTTTTTTATTGAAAATATAGGTATTCAACCTTAATATCCATGAAGGTGACTTCTGTACGATAATTATTGTGTCTTCCAGATCCTAGTGATCGTAGGAATTAATTTTTTTTTGAATACTTAAAATCATGCTAGGAATCCATTTTCATAAAAGTCATTCATACAAAAACAAAATTGAGCAATGTATTTTAAAAAAACGTGTAAAAATTATGCAATTTTTTTAAAGTCATTTTTTCACCCTCAAAATTGAAAAAATCAATTTACTTATTCGATAATATTGTCGTGAATTGGGGTTGATTCACGACTAACTAGGTAGTTACTGATCATTTATAGATTTAAAACACTTCAGAAAAATATAAAAACATTTATTTTACTATGTACAAATATGAGACGATTGAAATTAATGAAGGACATAATCAATAAAGAATTAATGAATTAAAGAATTGAAGAATCTCTCCTAGTTATTGATTGGATAAATTATTTTAAAAAGATCTTTACTTACAATACATATCGGCTTAAACAGTTTATGAACATTTTCCATTTATTTAATATCGAATCTTCCAAACTCCCCCCATAGCCCTCACTAGCTGTGGGCACGGCAGAACTCCAAACTCGACTCGACTCGACTACCAGATCGAACTATCAGTGGCCGTTTTGAAAACTCTTGTTTATGTTATGTTGAGGACAAGTTGTGTTTCAAAATAAAATATCTTCGCTCATGTATTGAATTGTAAGAAGGTTACCCACGTATTGAAATATAAAATATTTTAATGTACAGGATGTTCCATATATTTTTGACAATACCCCCCCGTTCAAAATCGCGCGCCTCGAGCGATTATATTAAAACCAACTGACAATTCGATACAGGTTTACAAAAACTATGAAATTAATACCATGTAAATATAAATATACAAATAAATATGCGCAGAAGAAGTCTGCTTGCACCATCTCCATTTGAATTATTCTCCTCCTTGCTGCCTTTTCCATCTTTGACTGGTTCATTTCGGTTCCATTCCATTGTACCATGGTTCATCGTTGCCTGGGTACAATAATTTACTCATCAATTTAGTCAGGCTTGGATTGGCTTGGCTGGACCAGGTATGGTATGACCCAAACATACCGGACAACTTGTATTTGGCACGGATCTGTCTGCCGGGACTTGACATGGCTCCAGTGGACTTGGCATGGATTTGCCTGCCTGGACTTGGCATAGCTTGGTCCGGTTGGACCCCATTTTGGCTCTGCTTCCCTGTAGTTGGCATGTATCTGCCTGCCGGGACTTGGCATGGCTCTACTGGACATTGGCACTGCTTGGTCTGGTTGAATACTCCATTTTGGCTCAGTCTGACAAGACATCAAGGAGCATGGCTTGGCTTGGTAGGAATTGGCTTGGTAGGAATTGGCTTGGCTTGGTAGGACTTGGCTTATTCTGCCTTATTGAGTGTGAGAAAGCTCCACACGACCTGGCTGTGGTAACTGTGACTTCATCTCGATTTACACAGGGATTCTCTTGGAGTGGTACAAGGTTGCAGGCTCTTCCGCGTTTCTTACAGGAGGTACAGTTCCTATAACACGAAAAAAAATTTAAACGCACTGTTATCATCTACTTTTATAACAAATACCGTGCCCCAAAATATATTAACTACTACTCAACCTCATTCTCATTATAGACTTATCATACAATTCTATGCCACCCATATAAATTCAAATTATTTTTCTAATTATCCGATATTAATATATACTTATTTCCTTGTGGTTTTTCTGTGTTTATTCATTAACGTATTATTGTTCTTAAATGTTTATATTTTAACCCAGACTGTGATGATGATGTATGATGATGATGATGAATAAACATATATTATTATTATTATTATTATTACTTATTATAATATAATCATCCATTCATTTTAGAAGTATCATAACTATCACATTTTTCATTCATACATAGCCGTTCTCTTTCATTTACAAAAAATAATAATACCGCCATCTCTCTCATTACGAGGCTAATTTTGAGATGCGATATCCTGAAATTCTTTGCCTAGGATTAAATACAGAATATCACAAAACAATTTCACACTCGCTTTTCACATTACATTCAACAATTTCCATTAAATTCTGTTCGACCTCATTCATAACTTATTGAAACACTGTGCACAGTTCAATTATCAAGCAGTTTCATACTTCACCCTTTAATTTATATCAACATGTCGGCCTTTGCCTACATCCCTATTTCGTTTTCCTACGAACTCTTCTATTTCTTTAAGTTCCAAATCGCTTTAAGGAACTAATGTGTACACACACAGCTTTCAATCTACATGAATCACATCCGTTTTCGCATTTTTTGTAGATCCTAGTTTTATTCTATAAGTAACTGGATTCAACTTCTCTCATCATATGTATTCCGTATTCCTACAACATAAAATAAATCATCATAATACGCTCACTCAAAATGACTACCAATCGCGATTTCATTGTCAAATTTTATGACAAAACTGTGTATGCAGAATACACCAAGGATTCTACAAATTCCTTTTTCGTTCGTATTCCTACAACATAATATAAATCATCATAATACGTTCACTCAATACGACTTCCAATCGCGATTTCTTTGTCAAATTCTCTGACATAACCGTGTATTTTAAAATACACCAATGATTCAACAAATTATTTTCTCATGATCATGACCAATGGTATACTGCACCTATTGGGTAAACTCCAAAATAATATTTTCTCAAATCATGTCTCTGAAGCACATCACCTACGATTCTTCAAAAAAATCCTAAGAGCAATTTTTCCTGGCGCTACGAATTCTGAAAAGGCTTTCTTGCTTTTGCCAACGTACTAATCTCTGCTAGGGACTAGGGGGAAGCTAAAGATTCAGTGTAAAGTAGTGATAAATTTGTAACTACACGTAATTACTCTCATAAACTCGATATATAACAATTTTACACAAATGATTCTTGTAAAAATCAATAGAGAAAACAACAAAATTCAAATAATTATACTGAAAATAAATCGTTAGAACTTAACATCAATAGCATTTTTATTTAATCTTCATAAAATTCTCTGGAGTTTATTGCGTACGAAATAGCGTACTTTCGTCAAATAATATTTTTATTTAGAAATGCTATTGTTGCACAATAATTGGGAGAGATTCATTCAAAAACAAAACATATGGATCAGCAATTTCTACCCAGTTGTACCGGATCTAGGTCAAGTTCAAAGTCTATGAACTTCAAGCTAAACAACTATATTGAGTTGATTGTACCACTATTCAAATTTATAACAAAATAAAAATTGGTTCATTATGAAGAATGAATCCACAAACTAAACCACGGCAACCTCCACCACTTGTCGTGAATTGGGGTTGATTCACGACTAACTAGGTAGTTACTGATCATTTATAGATTTAAAACACTTCAGAAAAATATAAAAACATTTATTTTACTATGTACAAATATGAGACGATTGAAATTAATGAAGGACATAATCAATAAAGAGTTAATGAATTAAAGAATTGAAGAATCTCTCCTAGTTATTGATTGGATAAATTATTTTAAAAAGATCTTTACTCACAATACATATCGGCTTAAACAGTTTATGAATATTTTCCATTTATTTAATATCGAATCTTCCAAACTCCCCCCATAGCCCTCACTAGCTGTGGGCACGGCAGAACTCTAAACTCGACTCCCAGATCGAACTATCAGTGGCCTTTTTGAAAACTCTTGTTTATGTTATGTTGAGGACAAGTTGTGTTTCAAAATAAAATATCTTCGCTCATGTATTGAATTGTAAGAAGGTTACCCACGTATTGAAATATAAAATATTTTAATGTACAGGATGTTCCATATATTTTTGACAATATGAAAGAACAACTCTTACAGAAAAAATTAGGCAATGAATCGTTACTGTAGCATCATTCCCCGAGCAAGAGTAGCATATATTTTGGAAAATAATCAATATTCATCAATTTTTCAAAGAAAGACTTTTTTAACTTGTCATAGGCTACACATAACGGTAAGTAACAAGTTTGAATACCTTACAGTTGACGAGTTATAGAAAACCCGATTTTTCACGGTTTTTCCGATATAACTCGAAAAGTATCGATGATATCGAAAAATTATAGGTGATTCAATTGATAGATCTTTCTGAAACCTACAATTTCCAAATTTGACTTTTTTCGATCGGAGCTGTAGTTTTTTTGTTATCAACAAAAAACCACTTTCCGCAACTTTGACAATTTTTTAGGTTATGTTCGGTAATCACGATCGAGTCGCATGAAATAGAAACTCATGCTGAATTTCAATTTCCTATACGATCATATTTTTTGTTTTCGGATATTAATTTTTGCACGTACTTTTCCCTATTTGTAATTATTTGTAATAGATGTAGACCTAACAATCCTTTCCGGTAGTGGTTGGTTTGTGCTTTGATATAATTGGACTGTAGATGATCCTGCGTGTTTCAAATCGAGTACCAGAAATTTGAGAAATTGACAGCCAAGTCGCACATCATAACTTTTAATAAACATTCAATCTGGATACATCAGCAAAAAGGACCACCTGTCCACAAGACAGGAAGGAAATCAACAGGCAGTGTCGATGACAGGAAAACTCAGCTCTTGCAGGACAATGTACATTTAACTTGTCAAGTTTTACAAACGGAAGATACCAAATTCAGATTTACCGATTTTTGGAGATATATTTGCGTGGATCTTGAAACATTCACTCCACAAACTCTATTTATGGATTCAGGAAGCGTCAGAATATTTGCATTCTATCAACAAGACATAAATTTGACACCAGCACACTTGATTCCGCTATATAAAGCCCAGGCATGCAATTGAGCAGGATTGGCTTTAAAAAATTCTATAGGACCTTTTCCAACACTATTGCTTGGACTATATCTGCCTTCTGAAGAAAGCAGGTCCTAATTGAAAATTCTGGGCTCTATAAGCAACTATGCCATGAAAATTCGAAAATCAGATATTTTAGATATGATGAGAGGATCAATCTTATAACTAAGCTTATCTGTTGTATCCTGTAAAAGTGCTCTACTCCTGAGGAAGTTCTGGGATACTCTTGAAGTCCTGAGTTTCCAATGTTACTTTCCACTGTGACATTCCGCTTTTGATGCTTGAACAACTACTTCTATATCAGGTTGTCTTCAAAATGATGTGATTCAATAGTACGAGGATGTATTGATATCTAGTTAGCCTAGACCAGTTCCCTGCATTAACAAAATATTGCGTTACCATAGCAACGAACAATAACTTATTAGAAAAGTCAGTGTAAAGTTTGACGTAAAAAAGTAAACCAGAGTTACGCAATAAATTAAAAGACAAAATATATCTATCGAAATTGTGAAATTCGAAAAATTGGAGTATCAAAAGTACCTGTATTTAAAAGGGTTAAGAGTTATGCAGATTTACGAAGATATGCTTGGTATCAATGTCCTTCGTATGCGACCGTGAAAAATTGGACTGCAAGATTCAAAAGATGTAAATTTTCCATTGAAGATGATGACCGATCGGGAAGGCCAGTTTCTGTGTCAGTCCCCGAAAATATCGATGCAGTTCATGACATGATTTTAACAGACCGTCGAATTGGGCTAAAAGGTATATCTGAAGCCTGAATATTTCATATACTTCACGTCAATTTGGACATGAGAAAAATTGCTGTAAAATGGATCCCCAAATGTTTTAATGTTGACCAAAAGCGTGCAAGGGTAGTAGCATCGCGTTCGATCTGTGCTCGATTTGAAAACGATGTAGACTTCTTAAACCGAATTCTTACTATGGATGAGACTTGGGTACATTTCTACGATCCAGAAACAAAGCAACAATCGATGGAATGGCGACACTCCGGTTCTCCAAGACCTAAGAAGTTTTGTGTCCCAAAATCTACTGGAAAAGTTCTTGCTTCAGTTTTTTGGGATTGCTATAGAGTATTCATGATTGATTTTTTGGATAAGGGTAGAACAATAACTGGAGATTACTATTCGAAATTACTGACCACTCTACGGGAAAAAATTAAAGAGAAAAGATGCGGAAAGCTATCCAAAGGTGTTTTGTTTTTGCAGGACAACGCCCCTGCACACAAATCTCATGTAGCCATGCAGAAAATTCGTGATTTAGGGTTTGAATTACTAGAACACCACCCTTATTCACCAGATTTGGCTCCGTCCGACTATCATCTCTTTCCTCAACTGAAAAAAAGTTTGAAAGGTCGTAAATTTTCTTCCAACGAGGAGGTAATAAAAGCTGTGCAGGTTTGGTTTGCAGAGCAAGAAGAAACATTTTTTTTGAAAGGTCTAGAGACGTTGCAGGTTCGCTGTAATAAATGTATCCAATTAAGAGGAGAATATGTAGAGTAATAAAATATTTTGACATTGAAATTTTGTTTGGTTCCATAGTAGGCAAAGAATTTTTCAATATATCCTCGTACATATTTCAGATTTTATTCTCTCAGAAGCTGTAAAAAGTATTGGATAACACATTACACTAGTGGGTGAATATTAAAATGCTATCAGAAGTGGCCGCCAATTCAAATTGGAATTATTTTCAATTAGGAAGGAGAATATCAACTCTCCCTTGAAGTTAATATTCGGGAATAACAAAAAATAATTCACTGGAAGTAAATCCACAGAAAATTATTGGATTGAGGACACATGCAACTCGGTATCCAATTATCTACTATCAAAAGTATTTTCTTTGATCGACGATTCCAAATGCAAGAGGACCGTTCATTCATTTTATTAATGTGATTAATTATTCATTGCTTTATTTCAGTCCGTAATGGCATGAAATATATCAGGACCAATAATTAACAAAACTGATGATTAGCTGTATAATATTGACATGTAATGAATTCATGAATATTTAATGATTATATTTCCCGTCTGCTCCGAGCTACTGTTTGTATGTATGTAATAGAACATGCGTTTTTCATAAAATAGGTACTCATTTGGATAGCTTCTGTTATCTTTGCTCAGCTTTATAATATATTCCACAACATACTCTGTTTCTTATAATTGCATTAGTTTGATCATTAGTCATATATTTAATTGTCACTATTTAGGCATTTATTTGAAGGGAAAATGCTTTATATTCTAACGATATTTTATTTCTCTTTCAGTTCATCAATAAATTAAGCATCATTGAAAATGCCTGAAAGTTTTCAATTACAATTATTATGTTTTCATGAGTATCAACATTCATCTGGGACATTTATCTTCTTATAATTCTTGTTGTTCACTACGTTTCGACTACTTCTATCCACAATCGTTTTCAGGTGAGTACTAACAAGTTTCCAATGGCTTACAATCGTTTAGATACCATAGTTCTCAATTATTAGATGTTCTCTTATGCTCGATTACTTTTCTTAATGGCGAAGGATAGCTCAAATATCAATACAAGAGTTGGGATTGTTTTTGTTCTTGTTTTTCTGAGAGTGACTATTTTCTATTCGTACATTCAGGAAAATAGGTCAATAATTATTCAATTTGAAAAATTTTATTGACCACCAGCAAAACAGTTATTAACCACAAAAAATATGTGAATTACACTGATGTTTCCAATTCATTTGACGAAGCTCATTAACAGTAAATAGTTGAAAATTTGGGGCAAGGTACTAATTATATGTGACTATCCCTAATAGCACACCATGTCCCAGGGACGTCCCTATTTGGTACAAATCATGTCCTAATGTCCGGGAATTAAAATCATTGTCCTTGGGACGTCCGATTCAGTGCATTTTCATGAATTTCCCCAAAGGACTTCCTTTGGATGTCCCAATCGATACATCGTATAAAACGTCTCTGCGAGGACGTCTTTGGGATGTCCTGGGTCGGATATATTTTGCAATGTTTCCTAAGACATCCATCGGACGTTCTTGTTAGTAAGTATTCTGGCATGTCTTTGAAAAGACGTCCCGTGGTTGTCCTAGTACGGGACATTTAGGAACATCCCGCATGAATAAATATTGGACGTCCCAATTGGTTATTCTTAGAATACCTCCCTGCGAGGACTTCCTTGGGATGTCCTGGTTCGGATATATTTTGTAGAATTTTCTAGGATATCCATTGGATGTTCTGGTTGGCATGTATTTGGCATGTCATCGAAAGGACTTCCTATGGTGGTCCTGGTACGGGGACATTCTGGAACGTCCTTGATGGATGTACATCGGACGTCATCCCAATCAGTGAATTTCAGAAAATGTCCCTGCGAGGACTTCCTTGGGATGTCCTGGATTGAACATTTTTCGGAATGTTTCCTAGGTGCATCCATCCAAAGATGAAGGATGGATGATCATAAAAATTAAACAAAATTCGAAAACAGTTACAATAATTAGTCCTCCATGTGTACCCAGTACCCGTGTATACATCCCAGCTAGTGGTTTTACAGAAGAGGTATAAAATGGATCGCATATTTACAATAGGGCTAAACATTATAGCGAAAACAACCCATCTGAAATAAAACCCTTTTCACGATCATTGGGGTCATCAGGGGCCATATTCTCAAGTTTGTGCGTATTCCAATACGATTCAAAACAATGAAAATGAAAAAAAATTATGTTTGTCTCTCTTGCTCGTATAAGGATTGAAACCAAACAATTCCTCTATGTATGGATTCCGTGCATAAAGTTGTTTTCTGTGATTTGTGTTCTGTGTTCAAGTGAAGTGTTGACGAATTGACAGAAAGTTGTTGAGTATTTACCAGCTATGGTCGCTTTTCTATCGTCTTTTGTGATTAATTAGTTTAGTGACTGTTCTGTAAGTTATTTTGTGTTCATTCAGTGTAGTTATATCTATAAATGAAAATAAAAGTTTTGTTATACTATTCAATAGTTATTACTAACCTATTCAACACTGTTTTGAAAAAGGTGTTTCCGTAAGACAAGTAGAGTTGTGTGTATCCTTTAAACATGTACAAAACCGAATTGAATGACTCTGAAAGAGTGCTGAGCTTACCTATTAAGTAAATCTGGTTCCATCCAAATTGGTATTTTCAGTAATCCACAACAATATCATAATCTTGGTCCTGAAACACATCTGATAATTCTGCACATGTTAAGGACGTCCCAGATGTACTTTCGATTGATGTAATTCGGGGACGTCCAATGAAACATCCCAGGTGGATGTCGATTGAATATCCTTATAGAACGTCCAATTTTGGTGAGAAGTCGAGACATTGGTGCTTCCCACGGATGTCCAATGGACGTCCGCGGTACCAATACTGCACGTCCTAAGCACGTACCAATATTGCACGTCCTAAGGACGTCTAAGATGTACTTTCGATTGATGTAATTCGGGGACGTCCGATTAACATCCCAGGTGGATGTCCTTTGGATATCCTTATAGAACGTCCAATTTTGGTGAGAAGTCGAGACATTGGTGCTTCCCACGGATGTCCAATGGACGTCCGCGGTACCAATTTTGCACATCCTAAGGACGTCCTGAATGTCCTGAGAGGATGTCCTATGGATTACCATCGGACTTCATGGTGCTATTAGGGAAGGCCGGTCTTTTCACCTTACAATAAAGTCTCTGATTCCTATATATCGGCTGAACTTGTCAGGTAGAAATATCTAACGTCTTTTGATCGTATTATATCTCACAGATACCTTTTCATTAGTTGGAATTGTACCTAATGTCACTTTCCTGTCAATACTGAATCCTTCCCAAGTGTCTTGCATTTAAACAGAGATCAACATATAGGTGTGTGCTAGTGATAACAGTGGGAAGAAAATTTTCAAATCTTTCGTGAGTACGAGTTGTTTGATATTTTTTGCTTTCAATATGGAAAAGAAAACTTTGGGAAAAAAGTGGACAGGGCTCCAAATTTTACAGCAAATTAAACCCGTTTGTTAGTGAAATTGTGTTTGAAGGCCAAACACATCATAGAAAACAAACAGATTCTATATGGAAATTAAAACATGAGAAGAAAATATGTTTGGAATTCAGTGCAACATCAGGTAATGTAAAATAGAACATTAAACAGTTTTGGAAACGTGATTTGATGAATAAATGAAGGTATCAAAGAGATATTCTTTTCCAGTAATACTTCAGCTTTACCATGCTGTTACCTTCATGATACTTATGTTTTTATTCTACTCACGGTACAATTCCCCGTTCTGCAAGTGGCTTGAAGGCCAAATATGAAGGCATTGAAAAATCTTTAAAAAAGAATGTGATTGAAAACTCAGAGGAGAGTATGAAGACTGGTGGAGGCGTTCGAAAATTTGTTCCTACCTATTGAAGGACCTGAAAAAGGTCTCTTTGTAGTACTCAGGGCTGAACTTTGGTTCACTGCACATCTGATATGGGAAAAACAATTCAACGTCGCGATTGTGGACTAGAATAGGTTGAGGGTCTATAATCGAGACGTTCAACTGTTTTTTCCATATCAGATTTCCAGTAATCCGAAGAGGTCAACTTGGCAACAGGGCATTTCCGCAAAACAAAAATGGTACCATCACAATTGTCCGAGGACCCACAATAGCGACGTTTAATTTTTTTTTTTCATAACTGATTTCTTGTAAACCAAATTTTTACCGTATTATTAGTATTATTTCATTTAAATCGTCGTCTAACAGCAAATCTATATCTTGGACAACGTCCATTGTTACAAAATTCCAAATTTTGCAAAATCTCAAATTTAAACTTCAACATTAACCGCACTAATTTCTTCATAAAATATTAAATTCTGTTGAAAACGGCATTGTTTTGTGGCATTTTTCCGAAAAATGCTGCTTTATCTCGAACTCGAAGTGCCAGACAAGTTATCCTCCAAACAGATCATATTTATCTATCGGATATGTCTACCTGAAGGTAAAAAGACGGTAGATGAAGGATATCTGAAAGATACAGATATCAAGGACCTTTTTTTAATGAAAAGACCGGCTCTAAATGAAATAATATTCAAAATTTGTGATTTATCATGAACTGTCAACGATACTGTTGCAAATCATGTCATACATCGATTCAATAGGAACATCACCTTGGAAAAACAAGATTTTATTTATCTTCATATTACCAACTTTTTCCAGCAAATCATATGCTGTTTCGACGAACAATAACTGTCAATTTGAAGTAGGTAATCAATTTATTGATTAAAAATGATTTGTTACAGTTGGTAATAGAATGTCCGTATGGGGTAAATAAACTACTTAGTTGAGATAGTCCATAAAAGCTTTTTAGTAAATTATTGTTTATTCGCCGTTTCTGAAGTCAAAAGTCATGTGCACTAGTTCTTAGTTTAGTAACGTGACTTGAACTCAACAGCTCAAAAGCTCTCGAATATGAAAAGAATATGAATTGTCCAGTAGAGCCTGGTTTTTTGTTCTTTGGTGTAGGTACTCGTGTTCTGCGTTTTCGAATTTGTTGAATTGTGTGATTTATAGTGGAAGACTTCGATCACAAACAGTAACTTATCGAATGGGGGACTGGGAGAAAATTGCAAGAACTTTATGGAAAAGTTTGTTGCTACTTGATAGTTAATAGAGATTTCCTAAAACAATGAAAGCGAATATTCAACATGGCCGTTCATTTCAGTCTAGTCTCAATTCATGTGTGCGTTGCTATACTTTCTCAGTTATTGTACGATAATTTTCAACTGTAATTTATACTAATAATACAAATAATCAACGACAATTCTGCGAGGATGGCTGAATGAAACTTTGTCTGGGAGTTCATGTAGTTTGTTATGGTGGAAATTTCGAATCGTTCATTCCATGAGTTGTTAAACGGTAAATCCCATAGCTGCATAGCTCGCTGTCAAATAGTTTCATCACACTATCTTGAAGTGTCGTCAGTTCTATTGGTTTGTTTCAAATTATGTGAAATGTCAACAGCTAAAGTTTCTTCCTTCATAACATTTTTCTGAAAGCAAGGATGTTTTTTTCAGTAGAATTCAAAATTTATTTGGAATGAAAGAACGTTGCACCTTTTCATATATATGCCAATCAACAGGGCTATCAACCTCAACTTGAATTGCTCCGCCGATAATTTTTCTTAAGAATGTAGAACACAATGTGGACATTACTTTTGAGAAAAATTATCAACTCCAGGGGGGTGGAACCCCCCCAAAAAACGCGTTTAAATTAATATTTGAGGTAATTTCGAAATATTTCAATAAATTTAGTTTAAATCAAAAAAATAACTTGATATTCAGAAAGAGCACAAATTTTTACAAAAAATGGTCCCAACCAAAATTTTGAGAAATCACACGGTATTCTTGAAAAAAATTGTTGAAGTTATATGCTTTCGCAACGGGGCAGGTGTTGCGCCGGCTCCCGCCAACGTGCATTTTTTCAACCAGCGCGTGAAGTAAAGTTCTATAACTCCTCACATAAATGTTCAATTCGGATAAATCTTACGTCATTTTGAAGATAAAGATTGCAGCTTTGTATTCTAATATTATTTATATTTATACGCGCAGTTGCCAGCTGCAAAATTGCAATTGAAAATTTTATAATATTAAAGTTTCTGACTTCGTGAAATGATGCCTGTGATTACTGAAATAATGTATTATCACTTGTAGCAAGTAAAATGAACAGTTGAGGAATACTTCATTGTCAAATTGCATAACGTTTAACCGGTCCAAATAATGTTGGTTTAAAATACGAGTGTTTTCAATTCTTCGCATATTTTAGGTAACAAAATCTTGAAGGAGTAAATAAATTCAAATGCTAATAACTCAGAGAAAAAAGCACGTATCAACATGAATGAAAAGCCAGTTTGCAGAAAAAACCCTGCTCTTATTGAAAATATTCATACAAATTTGGTTAGGTACTTGTACAAATTTTAAATGCAATCCAGTCAATCTTTTAAGTACTTGAAATAGAGGTTACTCGGTATTTGACCGCATTATTGTTCTATGGAAAAAAATAAAATCAGTCCTTGATGGAATATGAGGATTCGAGCCCGAGGAAGACAGTGCACCAAAGGAAACTGTTCCGAAGTGTACCTGCTTTAAACTCATTGAGATTCTAAAACCTGAAAAATATCGGCTTGGGACCTTGTCAATGCGGCAGCTAGCGCGCCGCTGTATAGGATACACAGGGGCGCGGTTCTGTCGGTGCGCAGTGGGAAGCATTCAACGTTGGTCTATGTAAACGTCAGATAATATAAAAGTTCCTGTGCAGAAAACACTGGATACTGGGATAACATCGATAGTAGGAGACGAGGAAACATCTCTTAGTGCTTTGTCACTGTTATTAATTGAAAATGGTGAGTTTATTTCTGAAACATTTGTTTCACGTTCAACTCAGCTCTGTTTCAAAATATCGCAATGTCAGATATGAAATTAATTTCCAAAATTCCAAAGGTCTACTTAAGAATTCAGGCGAAAAAATACCCTAAAAAACAAGAGTTTGGGAAGGGGTTTATGCCCCGAGAGGGGGTTTAATTGTTGAAAATAATTCTCCCCCATTATTAATTCCGATTATCACCCATATTTATTGCCCAGAGTTGAAATGTCAAGAAAATACCTTCCAGAAAAAAGTTTTTACGATTTTGGGGGGGTTGCACCCCCCCAGGGGGTGATAACTTTATTGCTAATTATTCAACCCTCCGTGACAACCGAATTGCAAAAAAAAATCGGCAAAACAACTTAAGTTGAACTTTTATGAGAAATATTGCTCTGTTTATTGACCTATAATTTTAGCAGCTAGCTTAATAAATGTTTTGAAATAAAATAAGCCAGATGATTATTTAAAAAAACAAAAATATTTTCGATGATAGTAATAAAATATCCATATTCCACCTTGTATCCAAACCAGTGATTTCAAAAAACCTTTCATTCATTCTGTTTTTACAGATTCACATTATCAAGCTCTGTTGAAGCTACCATAGGTCTACGCCAATGCTTTACACAATAAACTGAGGAATGACATTTGGAAGCCTGGTCGATTAGAAATGCAGGAAAAGTTTTCAATTCATCTAAAGATATACTTTTACTGTGTGTTGTTGATTCAGGATAAAAGAAGGAACAAACTGTTACGATATTAATGGGCCGTGGTGGTCGGCTGGTAGTGCGTTGGCCTCGCATGCGTGGGGTCGTGGGTTCGATCCACCGATTCACCGGTCTCGTGCATGGCATCACACGTTAATAGGTAAGGGCTGCGTCTTCCCTAGCTCACACAAGTCTCTCGAAGACTTCCGAGGGTTGCGCGTAGGGGTGCAATCGGTTGACGAAAATAACAATTTTAACAATTTTAACAACAATTAACTGGCACTCCAACCCTTTGATCTAATGTGGGCAATAAAAACATTGAAGGATATATTCGTATTATACAGAGATAACTACATACAATTCCATTGGCATAATTGAAACAAATGTATATATTATAAATGATTTCATTTTGAATTTTATTATTTTACTATTTAATAAATAATAAAATATTTTATTGTTATTTTTATCAACATTTTAAAATTATAGAAAGCTATATGTTGTACCTAGTTATTTTTTCAACTAATTTTTTGTAATTTTTTGAAGAGGAACCTAAACTTACAAAATACGTTTTTCTAAATGTCTGACAAATAACTGTATACCTTGGATGTTTCATAATACATATTTATATTCAGAAAAATATACATTTTTTGTTGGGCGATTTTTTGGAAAAATAATATTCTGGTTCTTCTTAAGAAATACAAACATCAGTAGAAATGTTTCTAGGGAGCGAGTGGTTCTGATTCACATGCAAGTAAAAAGAAAACTAGGGGCAATTGAAAAAAATATATACAAATGAAACTGTGGATGGGGCCTTATAAAAATTGAATTTGTAGTATAGAAACTAATATTTGATTTCGAACAAAATACTTTCTTCTTACGGGTAGTGTGCATATTCCTCGTAAATAGTCACATGTTTCTAACAAAACAAAAATCATTGATGGGTAGTGGAGATGATGCTGAGAACAAGTTGACAAATCATTAATGATCAAACAATAATTTCTAATCGTTAAAAGCCAGTCATTGGTAGGCAACAAACTTGTTTACTTGTACCAAGTGAAAATTGAGTTCTTATGAAAAAACAGAAGTTTGTGATTATCAAATAGGTTGTAAGTCATGAATGAGTCATTTTTTGTAGTAGTAGTTAATAGGATTATATGGGGTTGCAGAACTCAAGTAGACGATTGTTTGTGTTCATTACTTCAATCAGTGATTGTCAGCATTCTAACCTAACGTCCTGTAAGTATTTTCAATTATTTGCAGGTAATAATTAATTCACTCGTCCCCTATTCTATTGAAGTTTTTGCTGAAGGCAAGTGGTTTTTGATTGATTTTCTCAGTGTATAATATACAAAGAAACGATACCTTTAGAGTATCATTACAATAAAATACAATGACATAATATCATTTAAAATCCCTCTACGAAAAATTCTAACTGAATCTATATTCTTACTATCTTGTGTAGTTTGTATTACAGGTACTTATCGATCGCGAACAAAATTCCTTAGCCTTAGTCGAATTCATTCTAATTGAAATTTGCTTTCAAAGACTGCTGGTAAATGATAAAACGGCGTTTGTATCGTTGCGATTATATCGATCGTTATGCGGTTCTGGAGAATAATTGCCACCAAACAGAAATAATTATACTGTAAACGAGAAAATTATAATTAAATCAACATATCTCAAAAGCCTTCGAAAACTAACAATTATAATGCGGAGTTGAAAATTTATTCCTATAGGATCAGTCCCTAAATACGATTGTTATTGTTATTACCGTCAACATGCTGTATCCCTACCTGTGCCAGCTAGGGAAGACGTAGCCCTTGCCTTTCAAAGTGTAATACCATGCACAAGACCGGTGACATTGTTGGGAATCGAACCCACGACCCTATTATTTAGAGGCGAACGCTCTAGCATCACGACCACTACAGGTTAAACTTCAAACAAGCCCAAGTAATAAAGAGATATTGATCCAATAACCAAGCAAGATAACGAAAACAATATAGTAATGTGAAAATTGTCCAGCTGTGTGCACTTTCCAGTGTAATTGGATGAAGAAAAGGTTTGTATTTCGTTCAGAAATTTATTTAAAAAATCATAGAAAAGCGCTTACGACTAAAAAGTCATCATCAGTGCGTACCTGTAAGTAAGTAACATTGAATTGAATTAAAGAAATTTTGATAATGAGAATTTTGAAAATTGAAAAATTACTTACTCGTCAGGTGTACAAGAGCCAGACCATAAAAATATCATGGGTCCAGAGGACCATGTAAAAATTTAAAAACGGGACATCATATGAATAACATTTTTAAAAATCCTAATTCCAGGATTAACCTGGATAAAAGTTTCAACAGGCAGAGTAGCACATGTCTGTTGAAGCTTAGTCTACTGTCAGACTAAATGAATGAAATTGACATTATGTCAAAAGTTGACAATGACAATGACGTTTGGCTTAGAACATTAACTTCTAGAAACAATGATCTGTGTTTTGAAAATTGATAAATGACCAATTAGTCAAATTGATCTGTTAATCTATTTATAGTTCTGTTAATCTAAACCTAAGGAAATGTGCCAAACCGGGAGAGAGGTCTAATGAGAACCTCAACCCGTGCACAGAACCAGGTTCAAGAAACAGTCTCTTGGGAATTTGTGAAACCAAGTCTATGCTAAGGATCATGGAACAGGTCTAGTGAGAACCTTCACACTTCCCAAAGCGTCTGAAAGGTTGCCCAAAAATAAGAGGCACCATGAACATAAAAGATTTAAGAAAGTTTCAGCAGGCAGAGTAACACATGTCTGCTGAAGCTTAGTCTACTGTCTAACTAAATGAATGAAAATTGACATTGTGTCAAAAGTTGACAATGACAATGAAGTATTTATATTTCTGTTAATCCAAACCCAAGGAAATATGACAAACCGGGAGAAAAGTCTAATGAGAACTTCAACCCGATGTGCACAGAACCAGGCTCAAGACACAGTCTCTTGGGAATTTGTGAAACCAATTTTATGCTCTAGATTATGGGACAGGTCTAATGAGAACCTTCCCAATCCCAAGGCGCCAAAAAGCTAGCCCAAAACCAAGAGGCATTACAAACCGATATGATTCAAGAAATTTTCAAATTGTTCCTGATTTAATCAATTCAGTGATTCTATTGATCATAACCAAGGAAATTGCTGGTTTTTGCATGTTCCGTGTCAAGTTCTCATTAGACTTTCTCTTGGTTCAGCAATTTCCTTGGTTTTGATTAATAGAATCACGGAATTGATTGAATCAGAAATAATTTGAAAATTTCTTAAATCTTTTCGGTTTGTAGTGCCTCTTGGTTTTGGGCTACGTTTTTGGCGCCTTGGGATTGGGAAATTTCTCATTAGACCTGTACCATGATCTAGAGCATAGAATTGGTTTCACAAATTCCCAAGAGACTGTGTCTTAAGCCTGGTAATGTGCACATCGGGTTGAAGTTCTCATTAGACCTTTCTTCTGGTTTGTCTTATTTCCTTGGGTTTGGATTAACAGAACTATAAATACTTCATTGTCATTGTCAACTTCCGACACAATGTCAATTTTCATTCATTTAGTTAGACAGTAGACTAAGCGTCAGCAGACATGTACTCTGCCTGCTGAAACTTTGTTAAATATTTTATGTTCATGGTACCTCTTGTTTTTGGGCTACCTTTCAGACGGTTTGGGAAGTGTGAATGTTCTCATTAGACCTGTCTCATGATCCTTAGCATAGACTTGGTTTCACAAATTCCCAAGAGACTGTTCCTTGAACCTGGTTCTGTGCACATCGGGTTGAGGTTCTCATTAGACTTTTCTCCCGATTTGGCACATTTCCTTAGGTTTAGATTAACAGAACTATAAATAGATTTACAGATCAATTTGACTAATTGGTCATTTATCAATTTTCAAAACACAGATCATTGTTTCTAGAAGTTAATGTTCTAAGCCAAACGTCATTGTCATTGTTAATTTTTGACACAATGTCAATTTCATTCATTTAGTCAGACAGTAGACTGAGCTTCAAGAGACATGTGTTGTCCCGTTTTTAAATTTTTACATGGTCCTCTGAACACATGATATTTTTATTGTCTGGCTCTTGTACACCTGACGAGTAATTAATTTTTCTATTTTCGATATTCTCATTATCAAAATTTCTTAAATTCAGTTCAATGTTACTTACTTACAGGTACGCACTGATGATGACTTTATAGTCGAAAGCGCTTTGCTATGATTTTATAAATACATTTCTGCACGAAACACAAACCTTTTCTTCATCCAATAGTAATGTGCAAACAAAATTGGATGGAATACATTTGGCGATATGTGCAATATGAATTATGATGAATTTGGTAAATATTGGTTACAATTCATTATTTCTGATAAAAATGCATTTATTTTTAATGAAAATAGAAATAATGGTAAAATCGTCTTTACGAATTTTCATAAAGCGAACACGTTTCCCCGTACAATACTCATACTTAAAACTCAACAATGAATTGAAATATCTAGACAGCTTTCGGTAAGTACCAAATGTGTCAATTAAAACCATCAAGAAATGATTATAAATGATATGATCTGAAATTTTCAAAGGCTTGTTGAATGTTTTTCGAATACTTAGTTCATCTTCATTTAGGAGGAAAAAAAATGTGGAAAATTCTTTTTAGAAACCGTCATATATCATTTCTTACATCTCTTCGAATGTGAATCATAGACTCGATCATAGTCTTAAATGAATCCTTGAGGTTTCTCAGGCAAAATTTTATTGGGCGCCTGAATCCAAATGACACTGTTGTGCAAAATGTGTTTATGTCAAACACCGAAAAATGATTTATAGTACAGTACGTTTACAGAATTACAGTCAAATTAATTTTGAATGCCTGTCGCCTCTAAAAAGTAAAATCAATGATAGATAGCCATCAACGTCCTCCTATTCCTAACCATGGCCGCATTTCAAATATTTGGTCACCATTGCGCCACCAGTGAAAGATTTATAATGAAAAAATCAAACAAAACCATACAACACATTCAGTAGGTATGATTATAAATATGGTGGACAATTTTGTGATTTAAGGAAGGGATAAAACTGTGCTAAATATTTTCTCATTGATTTTATATTGAAATAGGTACTATTGAATAACAATGAAAATAATGATGAAGTTCAGTGTTGCAAATACGATGACAGCTCTGTCAGCTTGGTGACAGCTCGGCTACAACTTGATCAAAATTTCTTTCTTGGTAATATTAAGGCCAGAACTTGCCAAAATGAAAGAATTATAGAAATTGTTCAAATGTAATATAATTTTTTATTTCCAAAAGATTACAAACATGTTCCAAGAAATATAAAAACATGTATTTTCAACTTATACCTAAACATTTAATACCAGAAGTCATGATAGCATACATTGCTAATGTTATATTTTTGGTATTAACAAACAAATATAGCGATTGAAAACGAACATCTGATAACGATAATTGAATGAAGCTGATAAATGATTGATAATTTTCTCCATAGCAACAGATTAAAAGTTCTAATATCACCTTGCAGGTGACAATTTTGATAGAGGGTAAGCTCATACTGAAAATATCCATCTGACCTTCTTTCAGATAATTTCTTGCATAGAGCGCACATAATGTCGATCAAATCAACTGTATATTTCTTTATATGCCGTAGTAGTTGTGCTGGTAGAGCGTTCTACACTCAAGCATAGGTTCGTGACTGAAATTCCCAGCAAGGTCATCGATCTCGTGCATGGCATCGCACTTTAAAAGATGGGGGCTGCCCTTTCCGTAGCTCGCACAAGTATCTCGAATACTTTTGAGGGTTGCGCGTAGGAGTGCAATAAATCGACGAAAATAACAATTTTAACAACAACAGAATGTCTTTGGAACGTAAATTTGGGTAAGAGACATGTATTTCAATTTTGAACAGTACTTTCTGTTGTTTGTTTCAAGCAATTCAGAATTCTATTTGCGCTGTGTGTTACGTTATAATAGCTATTTATGATACAAGTTTGTAAAGTAGGACTTTTCTGTATGAGCGTGAAGTTTGTTGAATGAGGCGCAGCCGAGTTCAACAAACACGCTAGTACAAGAAAGCCCTTTACGAAAGTGTTTCATACAAAGTTTATTTATTTTCGTATTCAATTCTTTTCGTCCCTGGAGACTGACTGTCGCACTGACACATCACATGATGATAGTCCAGGATTATGTTAGGCCAGGAATCGTGCCTATCTTAACATAGCCCCCATATAGAAGATATCTATCTTCAACATAAATGTTGATCTTGAACGTCACTTGGAGTTGGAAGTGGAAGTGGACACAGTTTATTGAAAGCTCCTTTGACGTTTCTTCCCTTCGTTTTGATGGTTGCAACTCTACTTATACCATCCTTTCCTGGGTGTAGAGTAATTATGCGACCCAATCGCCATTGAAGGATTGGTAACCTGTCTTCTTTAATAATTACGATCTGATCTTCTTTCAGCTGCTCACCAGTAGTTTTCCACTTAATCCTCTCATGGAGTTGGGATATGTACTCCTTGTTCCAGCGGTTCCAAAAGTGTTTTACTAATTTTTGAATTCGCTCGAATCGTGTGAGCCGATTGTCAGGATCATGTTCGCAATCTAGGTTCAGAGGATAAAAGGAAAAGGGGAAGATGAGCTCCTTCCATGACATTTGTTAAATGAGGTTTAATCGACTCAACCCCGGCTTCCCAAAGGCCGCCAAAATGAGGCGCATTTGGAGGAATAAAATTCCATTTTATGGATTCAGTTGCTAATGATTCAATAATTTAATTTTTATTATTAATCAAAAATTCACCCAATTCTTTAATTTTTGAACAAGCACCTACAAAAGTTGTGCCATTGTCTGAAAATATTGAAGATGGTGTTCCACGACGTAACACAAATCTTCGAAGGGCTTTCAGAAATGAATCTGTTGTTAGTTCTGATACCAATTCAAGATGAATTGCTTTTGTGGCGAAGCAAACGAATAATGATATCCAGCATTTCGATAATTTACCTCCTCGTCATTTTTTATCTTCAATAAGAAACGGGCATGCATAGTCAACACCTGTGACTTGAAACACCGATCCCGTTTCGAAGCGCTGCGCATGTAAATTTCCATGGGATGTGTTGTTTTAGGATATCTCCTAAAACATCTCATGCAATGCCGCACAGTTTGCTTGGCCAAATCTCGCCGACGAATTGGCCAAAATCTTTCTCTTAATGAAGCTAACAATAATTGTGGGCCAGCATGTAATAATCGAATATGTTCTGAAGTAAATATCAACTCAGTGCACATAAAATTATAGGATATTTTTTATTAAATTTATAAAATGAATTGTCTAAACGACCGCCAACACGCAGTAGACCATTTTCATCTATAAATGGATTCAAATTATAGACATTACTCCTTTAATTGCATTCTTTTCCTGCCTCTAACATCATTATTTCTTTTGGAAAAGATTCCTTTTGAGAAATCTTGAGCAATTATACGAAATCGTTTTCTATATCTTCCACTAACACGATAATAATATGTTTCCTTTCTAATAGGGAGTGTTTACAATTGAACACAAATCTGAACAATTGTGCAGTTACTCTTTTGAGTCTATTCAAATTTGAAAATTTTGAAAATGGAAATGTTTCCATACAAGTTGACGGAAATGAAATTATTTCGTTTTTACTCGTTTCTGGTAACTCATCTATTATAATGGATATGAGTTTGGGCCAACTGGACTCATGTTCTAATATCCAAGAAGATCCATTCCAGCACAAACGTAAATCTTTCAGAAGGTGAAGTACAGTATTATGTCGATAGCGACATATAATGCAACCATTCAGTCGACACCTCTTTGTTTAATGGCCAGATTTGAGACAATTTAGACAAAGATGTTTCCTTTTGGAAAACTTAATTTTTTCAAATACTGGTAGTTTTAGAAAATCTACATTTGTATATAGAATGGTCGTTTTTGCAAAATGCGCAAATATTGCAACTAGCTAGACAATTTTTAGAAACACCAGATTTTGTTTCATAGGAGTTATTTTCACGTGTATAATCTCTATCACCACTTATTGTTTCCAATAAATCGGCCATATCTTTCAGAAATGACTTTAGGTTTTTCAAAGTTGGCACTTCATGTTCAGATTTATTTTCTTCCCATTATCGCAATGTAAGCGAATCAAGTTTTTGACACACCAGGTATATTATAAGAGTATGATCTACTGTCTGTTTCAGCTGTTCCAGAGATCGTTAATGTTTTGATAAAGTATCTATAAGCAAACGAATTTTTGAGGAGGACTCTTTGGTTCAATATTGAATAATTCATGAACGTGTTTATTGATGAGCAATCGTGAATTATCGTATCTTTCACGAAGAATTGACCATGCAACTGTATAGTTCGATGAAGAAAATTCTAGTGAATTTATGACCTGCGCAGCACTGTCAATGAGTGATGCACGAAAATAATAAAATTTTTGGATGTGTGACAAAGTATTGTTAGAATTCATCAAAGAATCAAAAGTATCTCGAAACTCCAACCACATGTCATATTTACCACTGAATATGGGCAAATCTATCAATGGTAATCGAACACTCTGTATATTTCCAATATTATGTTTACCCACATATGATGCAGAACTATTATGAACAGCATTTGTATGGGTAATTCCAGGAGGAGAAACTTGTATTTTGGAGAAAAAATTATTTTCAAATTGTTCTCTTTCTGACAATTGCTGTTCAAAATTGTCCGCAATTTGTTCAATTTTAGTTTGTATATCATTAAATTCATCAAAAGGAGTTTCAAGCCGCTCAACACGGCTTTGAAGATCTAATAATTGTAATTCATCCAACTTGCTAATGAGTAGTTTCTCTTCTTCACACATGTTGAGGAAATTTATACTTCACGACAAAATTCAGACGGAGGCAATGGAGAGAGAATGGATAATAAAGGTTTGGATAGGATAGGAAAGATCTCACCGACTTCTTTCTGCTGATTTCAGGCTTGTTCTGCGGTAACGACGAACTGCTTCCAGGACTGGTTTTTCACAGGAAAAGTCTCGTATGGTAGCGAAGTTACACTTTTTCTGGATGTATCCTGCTCAGAAGGACCATGTATGTGATCAAGGGGTATCTTGGTCGGTTTATTTATTTGAAAAATGTAGATTCTATTTCAAAAATCGATAGAAAAAGTTTTTATTTCAACTTCAAAATTACAAGTTTATTTATTTTCTTATTCAATTCTTTTCGTCCCTGGAGACTGACTGTCGCACTGACACTTCACAGGATGATAGTCCAGGATTATGATAGGCCAGGAATCGTGTCTTTCTTAACAACTACATTTCAATAACTTAGCTAGGCTTCAGTTATGTTTTATTTTAATACAGTTACGGTTGATTATGTCACATTTGTTAATGAATAAAAAGGAAAAGTCACAGCCCAAAATCCAATACACGTATGAGACAGCCATTAATTCTGGACCCAAAATATTGGACCCTCATAATAAGACATTATCACAAGTTGAATCACTATCAGGGAAGAGAACAAGTTATAAACCATATTAAGGAAATATTCTGGATCACCAGTGCCAGGACGGCAATGAAAACTTGTTCATCATCGTACATGATATGCAGAGAGAAAAATGCTAGACTTGAAACTCAACAGATGGGATAAATGCCCAATTTCATAATGACACCTCAAGGCAGAGTATTCCTAATCATAGGAATGGATTATTTTGGTCTGATGACAGGCACCATCGGCAGAAGAAAAGAAAAAAAGGAACGGGGTCAACTCTACCTGCATGTCCACTAGAGCCACCCATCTCGAACAAGCCTCCTCCCCCACCACAGATTCCGCCATTCTGCTTGTAGAAGAAGTGGTCCATCTGAAATACATTCCGATAATGGAACTAACCTCTGCGGGGAAAAAAGGAACTTGAATCGTCTGTTCAAGAGCTATACTCAATAGACGAGGAAAGTGTGTCGTCACAAATGTCATTCTTGTCAAAAACTGATTCCAAACAAAGAATTTTAGGTGACATTCTCTGTTGATTATTTGCTGCTATGCTTTTTAGTTCATGTTTGGTTGTTTGGATTTTGTTTTCTCAAGCAAAAGTTGAAAAACTTTAACGGAAACAATATCGGACAAGCTGATTTAAATTCGGCGGAGATTTGTTTGGAATCAGTTTTTGACAAGAATGACATTTGTGACGTCACTTTCCTCGTCTATTCAAATCTAACAGTTTTGCTGTGTCAGATATATTAAATGGTTTGAAAATTCACTAGCAGCAAACTATAAGGGAGGAGTATAAGGATGGAAAGATCAGTCAAAAATGCCTAGAAGACTATTCTCGCACAACAGAGACTCAAAGAAGAAATATTGCAGACACTTCTGGTCCCAATTGAATGTTTCTTCAGATTACCGGGATAATGAAGCTCTAACGTCCACTTCCTCATTGGAAATGCCAATGAAATGACTACTACAGGTGCCTCAACTGATATATACTTCAATTTACGAAAACAATGGTGAATAACACAAAGATTCGCAGACTTTTTCGGGAAACGATGGTAACCAGAATACGATCCAACGTTAGTGAAAAGAAGTAAGTGACAGTTCAGTAACTGTGATGTTTCTGAAGGAGACATCATCATAGTTGCAGATGATAGTTTTACTAGGAATTATTACACGATTTTTTCCAGGAATAGACAACAAAGTAATGGTTGAAGAAAACAGTTCTTTGGGAGATCGTTTAGTAATGAACAGTCGTTGCGTTTACTTCCATATACACCTAATACGTAGGCTTAGTATGGCAAGTACCTGTCAGAAAACAACTACTCCCCTGGCTAAGACCACGAAGGGTATTGAATTAAATCTAACAGATACTTGTGCAACGTTCCCAAAGCATCAGAGGACGCAATTGCAGATGGCTTCAGTGCTGTCTATGTTGACCTATCTTTGCAATGATGAGAGGTAACAACCTCGAAAGTAGTCTGCAGGTCACCCTATTTAAATCAAAACATTATTCTGCTGGTTGGTCATAGAGAGTACTTGCAATTGCGTCCGCTGATGCTTTGAGGAATGTTGCACAAGTATCTGATAGATTTAATTCAATACCCGTCGTGGTCGGCCAGGGGAGTAGTGGTTTTCTGACAGGTACTTGCCATACTAAGCCTACGTAGTAGGTGTATATGAGAGTAAAGGGTTCATCATCAGTCGGCAACGACTGTTCGTTACAGTAATTGTTGTTGAGGTAAAAACAGCCATAGGAGTTTATCGACGAAAAATTTGTTGACAACCCATATTCTGCTGAGAATTGTTTTGACCTCTTGACAACCGATTCGAACAATACGTATAGTTATGGTATTTCTAAAAAACACAATAGACGCCCCAACAACATTCACTCAAACAAACGGATTATTGTACTGGAACCCAGCCAAAACAGAATTTCCAAACTCTCACTTCCCGAAATAAATTATCCTAATCGAGTAACTGGAAATGATTTAGAGCAAACTCCAAGAAGTCGAAATTGATCTATAAATGTCAAACACGATCGTAATTCAAGTACACCTACCTCACCATTTCCTTGCCAGAGAGAATTAACCGAACTGGAAGTAGTTGAAGTATCGGCTGGAACTTCGAAGTTACTTTATATTGTTTGGAAGTCTCCGCATCTGTGGTGTGTACGATTTCAAATAGAAAAGTTTGGTGTTTGCTTTCCGGAAATATTGCCGATGCGAAATGGTCGATCCTCAAAACAGGTAACGTGAATGGAATTATAGAGCGAGCTTTGTTTTTCGACAAATGCAGTAATTTTCAGGGAAAAGTAACATAGATATGGAAATGACTTCCATAAGTTTGTTGGAAGTGAATACAGTATATGTATCATTTTGTCGTTTAAAACTCGTTTGTTATGGAGATGTATATTTTCAACATTCCATAGTTTTATAACTTTTTACTAATCTGACATAATAGCAAAGATGAGTATTCTGAACAAGAAAAGAAATTCCCTTTCTGGAGGAAAAATTGTGAATTGAACTTGGTGTAGAAACAACTGTGTTTCTCCATTCAATCATTATAGACCGTCAGATATTGACAGATTTTGCTGACCGATTTTCTCTTCTGGATTTCAACCACTGAAAACTGTCAGTGTTGAGGTCAAAAAATGAAAATTTAACGATCGGACGGATTCATTTTCCTTTTGCAGAAAAAAAAATTAATTTTTTTCTATTCCTCGATTATAGCATTTCAACAAAATTACATATATAACAATCTAATAGTGAAAAATCAAAGCCACAAGGTTTGGACATACTGAAGTAAGGGCGCGATCTTGTAAAAAAAATACTCGGTTGCTGATGGCAATCGACACAATGAAAGTTGATATCATTACTAACCCGAACAAAAATTCCCATAAGCCGGTCAGTTGTTTGGTAATTTAAATAAATGATACCTTCATATTCGATTTCCAAAATTATCATCATCCAGGAGATATATCCACGATGGAATAGTTTATATTGATTATTTTGATCAACAAATGAACATAAATATTTCTTGAGATATCCAACTTTCGTCAGGCAAAGTATGTAAAAATACATATGATAAGTGTATATTTAACGTGAAATAATACAACTCTATCACAGTGAATCATCTATTCAAGACTGGCTGTTTTACATTCATGCCAACGAGCTGATGGGCATAGCGTACAAAAAAGCTCGATGGCTAGGTCAGATATCGGTTCATAAAAACCACAAAAACTCTCATCATGTAAGAACACAAAAATGAAAAATAAAAATCATTGATCCTGATCAACTTATAACTACAACCCCTACAAGAACCCTAAGCCCGTTTTAAAACACTTGTAAACGATCGAGGGCTTTTATTCCGCTGCGTCTACGTAGCACTCGCACATTTGAATCTTCTGTATCACTTGATCTATTATTACTCTCACCACTACCTTCACATGATCCTGGGCTATTTATCATATTATTTTGTACAACAGAATCCTTAGAACTAGTTAAGCTAGATCGTGGAATAATTGTTGTATTAGGATTAGGTTTTTGAAAACAATAATTCTTCTTTAATTGGCTTAGATGTATTTTCCACATTATTTCACCATCTACTTAGTTCTCCGGCCAAGTATATCGCGCACCACCCCTTGGCACCACTTGTATTTGTCTTTAGTTGAACGAAAATCACGTGCCCATACTTCTTCAACCAAAGTAAATGAAAGTTCATTACGTATTTTGTATTTTTGTTCAAGTTCCAATTGTTTATTTTTGATTATATTTTCGATAGAGGGTAACAGTAAATCAAATCGGGTACGCAACGAACGACCAAACAGCACATTTGACGGACATTTTGAGTAGTGGTGTGAGGCGTATTATGATATTGAAAGAGAAACGTGTCTAAAATAAGTTGAATGTCAGTTATAATTTTTGTGAAACTAGTTTCAGCCTCTCCAAATGTCCTTGATCATTTTTCCCTGTAATCAGTATGTCATCCAGAAATGCTATTACGCCAGAAATATTAAATAATTGCTCCATAATAACTTGGAATATTGATGGTGCGCAATGACTGCCAAAGGGTAGTCGCTGGTAAGTGAATAGACCTATATGCGTAAAAATGGTCACTAGTTCTTTAGAATCATCATCCAATAAAATTTGTTGATACGCCTCTGAAAGATCTATTTTGGAAAATTTAATACCCCCTTCTAATTGACTAAACAGATATTCTACTCTTGGTAGTGGAAACTGTTGAAATTCAAGTTGGGGGTTCAAGGTCACATTGTAATCGCCACAAATTCCTAAACCTCAATTTTTTTTAGAATTGGTACTATTGGCGTGGCCCATTTTGAAATTTCTATAGGAACCAAGACATTATTTTTGACTGAACGTTTTAGTTCTATTTCGATTTTTGGCTTTAGTGCGATTGGAATCAGGCGTGCTTTAAAAAAGCGTGGTGTGGTGTGGCATCAATCTTGGCTGCAGAATTTACTTATAATAACCTATTATTATCCAATTTACAAAATCCAATGTTTAACATTTTTAGGCCATTACGGCCAATTAGAGGAGGTCCTCCGTTTTTTATGACATACATTTTCAATATATAGTCTTGAAGATTGAAATTTATTTTCAGATATAAGAAACCTAAGGGTTTGAAAGAAACCCCGACGTAGTCTTTGAGGGATAAGTCATTGTCCCTTAATATGAGTTTTTGAAATATTTGTTATACATTTTTTACGATATAGCCGCGTGAGCAAAACCCGAATCGATTTTAAAATTAAACGATTTGCCTTCATTGTTCAATTTAGCAAAGATAGGCTTTTCATTGCCCGCTGAATCATAGTGGAAGAAATTTTATCCCGAACCATCACAATTCGAGAGCTGCTTATCTCTTAAGTTGAAACATGATTCCTCGCTATCATCAAAGTCTTGAAGAAAGTTTTCTTGTAAGAAACTGTGATCATCGCTTTTCTTACGCATGGGAGCTAAGTTGCCCTTGACTCCGCATTTATGACAAAAACAATTTCGGTAGGCACAATTTGATGACTTGTGGTTTGAGCGACCACAAACTCAACACCTACTGAACGTCGACTTTCTCTTCCATTGAGATTGCTGAGAGGCTTTTGTTGAGGATTGGTGAGTTTTTGACTTACCCCTGTATTTCCCCGAAATACCTGATTTTTGAACCATAATCCTCTGGTTCGGACTTAACTCCCATCTGAACCTGGGGCTCCTTGGAAACTCTCATGTCATGATCAATCACTGCTGACACCTTGGCCAAGGCAATCTTCTCCATGCACTGAAATGTATTTTTACCATACGCGGCATTTTCTTCAAATAGACTATCCATGAAACGCACTTCATTTACACCAACCGTGAAAATGTCTCTCAGTAACGAATCCAGAGAAATTACGGCGTCGTAACCGCACTTACCCGCCAAACTTTTCACGCGGGCGGAGCACTCACACATCTTTTCGCCAGGTTCCTATTTGGCATTATAAAATTTATACCGTTCCGAAAAGTAAGATCGCACCGGCGAATAATGTTTCAATAGCAATTTGTCTAATTTGTCAAACTTGTCTTCCGGTGGAGTTTTTGGTACACACAGATTACGTACTAAGACGTAACACTCTTCGTTCAACGTGTTTAGGAGAGTCGCGCACTTCCGATCTTCCTCTGTTATTCCATTAGCCAAAAAGACTGTTTCAACCGTTCCGAAAATACTGCGTAATCCGACTTCCCCGGAACAAATTCTCCAAGGGTTTCAAGTAAATTTGTACTCGTAATTTTGTAATTTGACTAGGTCCTTAATTGACTGCGCCACTGATAAGTATATATTTAACGTGAAATAATACAACTCTGTCACAGTAAATCATCTTTTCAAGACTGGCTGTTTTACATTCATGCCAACGAGCTGTTGGGCATAGCGTACAAAAAACTGTCAACAAATGCGTGTACTCGGATAGTAGGAAACAGGATGTTTCACCTCCTCCGGCTAGCTCAGCACCACCTATACGAAGTACCGCATCGTCGCAAAAATTTCAGCAACTCCGGAGCTCTTCATCTATTTGGAATAACCAGCAGGAACATGTCTGACATACGATTTATTTCTGGATTTGTTGGTGTTGCCAACCAACGAGGTTCCATTAATTCGCATGCCAGGCCGAAGATACCTAAAAACCAGAAATACTATTTACACTATGCACTTAACACTACTGAGCCATCCAGAAGTGAGGGCTTTTCTACTGATAATTGTCCGAGCCCTCGGGCGGCTCCTGGATGACTGCCTAAAACAGCGAAATAAGCCTTAATTTATACCATTGCCGAACATTTAAGTCGGCCAATGGTATTGCAAAACACTGGTAGGCGGAGCCTATTAGAGCTCTCGCCTCCAGATATACTCCACTGAGTTTTTTTTAAACTTCATTTTATAGTATTTCTGGCCAAAGATAACACCTCGATGGCTAGGTCAGATATCGGTTCATAAAAACCACAAAAACTCTCATATAGAACAACATAGTTATTTGATCTCAAAATGGATCGATTCTAATGTATTTTCATTAGTTTAGATTAGTTTTATTTCCTAGAAATACATCATGATTCAAAATAAGCATTTTAAAAGGTAATTTTATAATTTTCACACAGTATTTCAGCCTCTGCAGAGGCGTCGGGAAAGCAAGAATAATATAATATTAATACAATACATCTACATACAACAGGTACAATTGTCTAACAGTTTTTTGTTATTTAATACTTAAATATTTTGTTAGGTATTATGATGAAAACAGACTTCAACAATGGACCCCGATGGAAGTAAAGCAATAGGTATAAGGATTTTTATTTAACAATTAAAAAATTCTTCTAAACTATAAAATGTTTGTTGTTTCAAGAAATGTTTCAACTCACGTTTGAATTTATTCATAGAGAGGGATTTTAGATTTTTAGGAAGATGATTGTATATTTATATTCCGGTATAGAGCGGACCTTTTCTTGTTCTTTCGTATTTTTGGTTCCTGGTTGGATATGGGTGAGAAGTCCCCACATATTATGAAGTGGTGATATCTAAACCTGTTATAGAGCTCATATAAGAGTTGCCAGAAATGTTCATTGAATAATTCAAACTTACCTAAAGGGCTTCTATATATATATATAACTATGATCACGAATTTTCCGTCGGTACTATGCATTGCTGTGTATTCGAACTCTTTTTCGATGGGTGGAGTATTGATATTGTGGATACAATTGAATTTACATTTTTTATCCGCGTTCAGTATGACGCCACCGTGAGAAGAAAAAAATCTTGAAAAGTGTGTAACAATTTCGAAATCCTCGATTTTGCAATATTGGGTCATCTTCCTGCAGCCAGTGTTCTGAAAAACATAAAATGTTGATTTTTTTGTTGTGTTCTTTTTCATATTCGTTCAAGAAAACGTTTATGTCATCAATTTTGTTTCGCAGCGACTGTACGTTTAGGTGCAGCAAGATGAGACTGCCATCGGGGGCCGAAATATCCTATTTTATGGAGTTTGTTCGTTTGCTCTTCCTTGTAGTATTTTTCTGTTGAGAATCGGTTGGGACTGCTTGGCTTGCTGGAAGTGATTGACTGTCGATGTCCTTCGCCATAATCTTCTTATTGTCCACGTATAGAATATTACGTTTTAAATAAGCGGTTTTACCCAAGTTTCTTTCTCTTATCATGTATGGGGTCAGCGCCCTTCTTTCTTCCATAACACTTTCGGTAAAATTTTCAGAGACTGAGTAAGATGTATTCTTCAAGAGTTTAGCCTTTTGAAAAATATGGTGTTTGAGTTGTACGTTGCTCAGTTTCACCAGGACACCAGTCGGTATATGTTAGTTGCATTCTCATGATTGAAATTGATACCCAAAATATCGTTAATGATCTCAGTCACTTTTGCCCGTAATGGATTAATTGCATTAGATTCATCCTCGTTAACGCCGTAAATGATTATGTCATTCCCACGTTGCAAGTTCTCTATGGCATCAATTTTGGCTTCAAGTTTAGATACCCTTTCTTTCAAAATTCGGTTTTCCTCCTGTACTATTTCGAGATTACTTTTTATTTCGTTCGTATCGGTCTTTATTTCGGTCACTGTTTTTGTTAGCGCCTTAATCGGGTTCAGTAGAGAGTCCAGTTTTTGATCCATTTTTTTACGTAAATATATTTTTTTTACACCAAGGTTAGGAACCACTGCCTGTTATAAAAATGTTCGTTTTTATACGTTTATGCACTTTTGTTGAGTTTAATTTTTTCCTGGTCGGTTAAACCACACTTTGCACTTTCACTCAGCAAAAGTCTGAACTAATTATCGCTTCATTTACCGGTAATATTGCGATATTCACGGAGCTGCGATAAACATGTATGCTCTGCTGTATGGATTACTCTACTATTCTATATTACTAGATATATTACGATTGTAAATTATCAACATATCAACATCAATGAATCCTTGAGGTTTTTCATGCCTAATTTTATTGGGCACCTGCTCTAATATGTACGTGATTCGAAAGAAATTTGTTTTTCAAAACGGCACTGTAGTGCAAAACGTGTTTATTAAAATCACATAATTATTCCGATGATATTGGAAAAAGATAGACCATCACCAATTCCACTGTTCTGAACATAGAGAAACTTGCTTCCAATTGATACAAGCTAACTTCCACTACCCTATCCTGCAATGAAAATCTGTTCAGCACATGGCAAACCAACAGAGAGATGATAATCAATTATATCAAGATTTTGATAATAAATACTTCATTATAATCAACCTTTATTGTGTCAGACATTTCGCCAATGCCAAATTCAAGTGAGAAATTCAAATCACCTGAAATGAATCAAGAGGGAAAAACCAAGAGAAGATCAACTGGCAGAGGGTTGCAATTAAAATCAGTAATGAAATAAAACAACCTCCATTGGAAGCTAATTCCTGCAATAAAAACCCGAAAATTCAATTTCTCGTATATGAGTATACTATATCTTTGGCAAGTAAACACACAAACATTCACTGAAACCCATCTACGTGTACTAATATCAAACTACTACCACTTATAACAAAATTGAAATCAGATATATGCATTTTGAACGTCCGTAACTTTGAGGTCACACGTACAAACTGTTTATAATAAAATTAATATGTACTAAAAGCCAGTATTCGCACCTTTTACACACATTCATGAACCTCTGAAATTGTCTGTTCCTCAATGGTGAATGCCGTTGATATTTTGTTGTGTAGCGTCGTCGCTCTCTACCGAGTACGGGCGAAAACGACCGAAAGGTTGGAAATTATGCAACAGATCATTACTTGTCAATAGTTCCCGTCAATTATGGGGATGAGCTGCTATGATATATATTATATTTAAAATATGTCGGTTCAATCAAAACAGTTATGGTGTCTCTTATCAGTGATTAAATATTATTTGTAAAAAAAATTGTTTTGTTTGTAAAATTTGTTATTACGAAACTTCCAGGTTTTCGGAGAAAACCTCTCAAAAGCAGAGCTTGTGTGAGCAAGGGAGATCCGGGACCTACAGTTTAAATAAAAGTGAAATCCGAACCACTTCAGCTCAGTGACACGCGACCGGGGATCAAACCCGGCCTAGGTGGCAGCCAAACACCACGACCACTTCGCGGTATTATGGATTTATTAAACGAAATTCGCGAGCAGTTTTCATTGCTGGGACAAAACTCTCACTTCAAAAATATGTTTGCTGGAGGAAGTGATAGAAATATTTTCCACAATGAAAATTCCAACTAGCCAAAGCCAGCAGTACTTGTCTGATCAATATCACTTTCTGATGTATAGTTATTGATTATCATTTAGTAAAATTGATTTCAATTATTTTTTGAATCTGGAGAATTTTATTGATATGATTTCCTCTGGAATAGAATTATAGCTTTTACAGAGCTGAAGGATCTCTTGAAAAACTGGGTGTTGAATATGGGTGGTCAAAACATTTTTGAATCTGATCTTTATATTATGCAGATCAGTACGGTTTCTTCTTTTTCTATTTAATTTCACTCGTCTCGATTTTATGATATAGAACATTCGCTGTAGATTTCTTATTATTTATATTGAACCAACCAAACCAGGAATGAGGGAAAGTTAGCAAACCATTCTACATGTACGTTGTTCTCGGTTTAGAATCCCAAGTAGGGAGTAGATATGCTGTGGATATTTGGGTAATGTTGTGCGGGTCATAAGGGTTTTCAAGAAACCTAGTGAACTTCATCTGGGATTAAAAGTGATTTTTCGAGTGAATGTTTTAACTCGATTTTGAATCGAATTGTGTTATTAATTAATTATTATTACATTAGGTACATGCGAACGAAGGAATCTCTATTGTCTCACCAGAAATACCTGAAATACCCGCAGAACGGCAAGGCAGGAAATTCCTATCCACTTGTATAGGACCTTGTATTGTAACCTATTATGGCCCTGAACTTTATAATCTACTACTCTCTGACACTAGAAATATACAATATAGAAAAGAAGGTTAAAAAATCAATCCAAAATGTTTGTACTATCACATTATGAGTATGTCCTATAACCAATTTTCGAATAATTATACAGTGCCCAAGGTAGCACATCATATCGGCTGAATCTTGGTTCCATATTGGGCCAATATAGATATATTGTAGATGAAAGAATGATATTGGATCAATATGGGTCAATATTCAAAAAACAATATTATATTAATAATATTGGTGGAATATTGGTTGAACCTGTTTTGAATGTAGATTGTCACATGTAATATTGGGTCAATATTGGTCGAATAATTTCTACCAATATCGATAATACAATATTGTCTATATATTGTTTTCCGCATCTAGAATAAATATTGCAATCTCCATATTCCTGTCATATCGATTCTAGGTATTGAAAACTATATTGTATTTCCAAGTTTGATAGCACATTGGGTAAATATTATTTCAACTTCATTTAACAAATTGTAATAACTCATATTGGGTCAATATTGGTTCAATGATATTTACCAATATCGATAAAACAATATTGTCTTCATATTGTTTTCAACATCTAGAATGAATATTGCAATCCCAATATTCCTCTTATATCGATTCTAGGAATAATAACTATATTGTATATACAAATGTGATCACACATTGGTTGAATATTATTCCGCCAATTTTCCACAAATCTTATCAATTAATATTTGGTCAATATTGGTTCAATAATATTTACCGATATCGTTAAAACAATATTGTCTCCATATTGTTTGTCACATCTAGATTAAGATATATTTTTAATATTTGCCGAATATTCAATGAAAAATATTAAAATTATATCATGATCAAACCTTGATAAAAATCCGCTAGGTGACCCTACATATAGAACGTCTTCTAAAACTTACCAAAACATATTAAATACTTTCCATAACATCTCCAAGACAGCTTACTCAGTGATTATGGCGATCAAAAGGCAGACTCTGGTGCCACCTCGATCAACTAGAAGACATTTAATAATTTACCAAGGTATATTCACTTCCACCAATATATCCAAATGATATTGTACCAATATCGAGAAATGTTTTGAGGGCACTATTGCTTCAAGAATATTTCACCAATACTATTTTTGAAATGTCTAAACAATATTCGACCAATATCGCAAAATGTTCATATTTTACTTCTCGACAATATAACGTTTATATATTGTGCCAATATTGTACATGCGATATTGTACCGATATCGCCAAATATTTTGAGGCCAATATTGCTTCGAGAATATTGCGCCAATATTACTCAAGTAATATTGGACCAATATCGCCGAATGTTCACATTTTTTTTCTCGCCAATATTGCATTTCAGATATTTCGCCAATATGTTCACAATATTGTACCGATATTCTACCAATATAGGTGTGCTACTTTGAAAAATGAACCGTTTGGAGGATTTCACCGATACTACTTTTTGATACAAAAAATACGGTGATTGCTCGACAGGGGGCGCGTGGGGGGCACATCAACTCAAAAAATTTAAATGGCATGGGGGGTCAAGTGTCGCATCGTTGAAAAGATAATTCAGTTGTCTTCATAACCACCTAATTTTTTTTAAAATTCGTTAATACATTTTTTGCAAATAAAATTCGAAATATCAAATATAAATGCGGATCTGAAAACTACTCATACCTCGATAAATTTGAACGATTTGTTGTGGAATAATGAAACCAAAAATATTTCGAAGGGTATTATCGAATCTACTTTTTGAGAGAAGAAACATTGCAATGACTCGACAGATGGCACTGGGGGCACATCAATTCAAAAATTTCGAAAGGCTTAAAAATCGAAATTGGAAAAAAAAATTCTCAACTAAATTAAAAAAATATTTAGATGGTTGTAAAGAGAATTGAATTCCCTTTTCAACGATGTGACGCTTGACCCCCAATGCCATTTAAAATTTTTGAGTTGATGTGTCCCCCCGCGCCCCCTGTCGAGCAATCACCATATTTTTTGTTTCAAAAAGTAGTATCGGTGAAACCCTACAGTTTTTTTTCATGTTTGTACGTTAAACCGTTCAAAAGTTAACAGGGGGGGGGGACTAAAAAAAGCCGCACTGTATACATTACTCTGCAACTACCAAGTTCTTTCTCTATTATCATTAATACCAATTTAGATAATAACAATTTGGATAATTGATTATAGTTTCTCTTACTCTGTTAGTATTCAACATAGAAATGTACGGTAAGAGAATGACACACAATATAAGCTAAACTTAGGTGGCCTCTCTTATTAACAAAAAAAATAAAAAAAGCAGATGGAAAGATCTAATTGAATAAACTTACTTACTCAGAATAACAGAATGTATTTTTTTTTAATTTGATCTCCTGTTCCGTGACACAGTATATTCAATGAGTGTTTGTCACTGGAACGACTCAGGCTTATCCGGAATGATACCAAGAGAAAGTCCACTTCACTTTAAAATGAATATATCGTAGATATTGAAGTGCTCTAGGAACACTCAATTCGACAATATAGACCCGCGTTATTCTTTCTTGTGACACGTATTACGCCATTTGTCTTCCGAATGGTTCAGTTTCTGCAGTCTCCTAGGTTCATTCAGGAATACTATCTCAATATATTCCTCTGCACTTTGATTTACTATGTTGCTATTTCAGCCAAATGTTCTTTTAGTGTGCAATAAATAAGTCGGTTTATCTTCCTTTCTATCAACAGGGTATGCAAACAACATTTTGAGGGAAATATTCAAATAAAACTAATATTCTGGTAGGTACTGAATCAAATTAACACTCGTTATAAATTCTCTTATTGAAAATACATATGAATTTCGACTTTGCAAAGGCGTTTGACAAAGTATCCCACAGCAAACTTATTGAAAAAAATTAGTAACTATGGCATAAGAGGCATAACACTAGAATTAGTTAACTCTTAACTACTGTAGTGCGGTCACCGTGACCGCGGCCTGTTTGAACATCTCTAGTATTAAACCCCTTCCTAGTTGTATTGCCTTGGGCGTCTCTGTGACTTCAAATTAGTGCATTTTAGGAAGGTGGCCGGGGTAGTCGCGTGTTACGCGCTTTTGTTTTTGAATTACGTCGGATTGAACATTTTTTGCGGTCACAGTGACCTCAGCACAGCATTAGTGTAACTTATTCTTTCCGTGTTTGTTACTGAAGAACGTCTAGAACAAGTACCAATGGAGAAACTTCAAAAAAGAAAAACTTTTCACTTGTGTTACACGTGCACCAAGCCCATTTGTGGTGAATGTTCAACATATATCTGTATAAAATGCAAGTCTAATTTGTAATTTTTCACATCGTGTGATTTTTGTGATTTTTTTTTCTTTATCAATGTTTTTCAATTTTTTGTAAGTTTATACCTCTGTCCTACGAAATATATTGCTAGTTTCATTTTAGAATTGTTATATTTTGGTAAATGTTTAATAATGAATAAAATTTCCTATTTTGTTGAAAAAGAAGCTGTTAACCAAGAAAATAAAATTTTGTAAAAAAGGCACCCGGTTTTTAATTGTATATATTTTATTTTCATCAAAAACTGTTCAACTCACATCATGACAATAAAATAATATGAAAAAACTCAATTGCACATTTTTTTATGGTATATTTATATTTCGGTCACCATGACCGCACCACACGCGCACCGTCATTAAACTTCTACCACAGTAGTTGAGGGTTGAAGATTATTCGGAAAACAGAGAGCAGAGAACAAAATTAGGACAAACTGTTAAAAACAGGAGTTCCACAAGGAACAAAACTAGGGCCCATTCTATTTCGGTAATTTCTAAAATTAAAAACTTCGAGGGAAAATTAATTAGTTATGCCGACGATACAGCTATTGTTTTTACTGGTGAAACCTAGAGAGAGATCCACAAAAAAAACTGAAACAAATTTGAAATATATTAAAATATGGCTGAATCACAATCTGAAACCAAACATGAATAAAACATACTGAATGTAATTGTCTATCATTAGAGAACGGGAAAATTATCAAATATCCAGGTATCACGTTTTTCCAGCACATCAGATGGTTGGATCAAATAGTGTTTCCTTTTAAAAGGGTACGATATGTAATGCATACATTTCACAATATCAGATATATTTTATCCAGAAAAACTCTATTAATGCTATACAGGCCCCTAGTAGAATTTATATTAAGTTACTGCATAAAAATCTGGGGAAGAACGTTCACAACTTGCAAATTGTTCGAAACACCTTGATTAAAATAATATTTTACAAAGATAGGAAGTATTAGAGCACAATACTATACAAAAAAAACAAATTGCTTGGAATAAGACAAATGCATGACCGTCAGTGTCTCTCTAAATTCTTTTCTGAACAACATAAATTTCCAAAATTACTTCCAACACAAGATCTGCTACTGAACAGAATATACGAACAAATGTATTCAGAAACACTCTCACACAAAAATTCCATTTTTACCATGGTCCAAAGCTTTTTGCCTCACTGCCTGTCAACCTAAAACAAATTTCAAAGGAATTTAAATTCAAAAATGAATTAAAAAACTACTTGTAAAGTGCCCAACTAAATTTGAAATATTTCATTGATACCGTGTATTATTTCTCTCCAATAACTTCCAAAAACTTTGAACGAATTATTATATATAGATAAAGGTCGATAATCTGTGGGTGGATGTGTTTTCCTGATATAGGTATAGATAGGGGTGGTTATGGATTCTTTCCATTGTCCAGACAGTTTTCCTTCGATTAATACTAGATTCAAAATGTGTAATAATAGAGTACAGGTTGAGTATGCAAAGCATTTATTAATGATTATGATGTAAGGCCGTTCGGCCGTAGGTAGCAGTTATCCTTCAATTGTGATATAGCTAATGTGATGTCATATTTTGATACAGAACTCAGGTCAATAGATGATAATATGAGAGATGTTTTGTTCATTTAATTTTTTCTTAGTAACTGTGCTCAATTTCTTCGGCCATACATACTTCCATTTCCAATCACTGTTCCTTGTAGACATTCCCTTTACTTCAATAAGACGTAATTTCTCTCCAATTTTAGCCAACTATATCGACATTACTAGCAATTTTGTTTCTTAGAATTATATTTGTGGCTTGGTTTGTAGCGGATTATATTATCAACAATAAATGTTGATTCACCCGCTATCGTCTATGAGACGAAATATGCATCTTGCCTTCCATGAAATGGAATGTCACGGTGACAGTTTCGGAACTCGGTGTTGGTTTTTTGAAAGGTTTATTTTTCGCTGTATACTATTTCTGATATCTAACGAGCTAACAGCCTTAGGGTTTCAATGATACCTATTATTGTTATCCAATAAATTCGATCATTTGCCTGGTGTTAGGTAAGTGAGAGTTTTGTAGGAATCATGTAAAATATATATTTGGTTGTTGAATTGGAGAATGTTACTGCAATTATTTCCTATTAGTTTTCGATTGTATATTTGAAATTGTTCGACTACGGAAATTATACAAGCTTCTTGAGAACCTGATCTATTACTCCAGAACCCTATAACCGATCCCGTTACAGGTTTATAATTTGCCATATTTTCATATAATTAGTTTTGTTTCGAACCTTATGTTAACATGAATATTATCAATATATTGATGAAAATTATCTTATTATGTATTGGTTCCTGTAAAACATACCAAAATGTCATCCATGTATCCATACCAATACAAAAAATACTTCATTGAAGGATGTTTATGGATCAAATTATCTAGGTTGTCCACGAAAATGTCCGCAAGTTAGGGACTTGAATGATTTTCCTAAGCCTTTTGAAGGAGAATAATAGGACTGGAAATAATTTTGTTCGAGACATAATGACAAAAGGTGGATAAACCGTATACATAAATAAACATAATCATAAACTGTATTGACTTGATTATTTTGTAATCATCCTCTGATTCTGTGCAAAGATATCAATTTTGCATTATCTGGAAGAGTAACACATTTACACTCCTTATTTGTTTCAGTTTAGAAGAAGTTTTGCACAAGTATAATTGGAAAAATTTGTATAAATTGGAAAAATTCGTATACATTGTAAAATACCTTAAATAATTTCGTTTCCCTACGCCCCTGAAGGTTAGATAGAGAGCGCATAGGAGTTCAGAAAATTTTCAGAAGGTTTTGCACGAGGGAAGTTACGACGTAAAGCAAATGTCAGTCAGAGGACTCGGACCCTTCTCCTTCTCTAAAAGAGTTGCGAAAAGTCAAGAAAATTGGAAAAATTCATCGGAAAAACGTTGGAACGTAGAATAATTTAATTGTTTTTCATTAACCAAATATTATTTTTTAATCTTCTGTTTAGAATAATTTTCCAAGTTAATTTTTTTCTAGCTGAACAAACTTCCAAAAGCAAAGTAAAGAAATAGTTGATTAGGAATTATGCAGGTCATATATTATTCCTAATACGCTACCAGAGCAAACAGATTTATGAATCAGTTTCAAAACACTCCTGAAGGCTATAAGATAAAACCATTCAGCATTTAAGTATATTTGTTTTTATGATGGTTTTACAATGGCTTATACACATACACGATAAATCTCTTTGGTATTTAAATAATCCACATAGCAACTTAGTTTTGTGATGGTTTTATATCACTCCTCAAGTCCATGCAACGGTTCTGTAATAAAACTTACGATAAGGTTTTATTAAGGTTTTGAGATGTACTCTCGAGAACCGCTATAAAACTATTTCTACTTAAATGCTAGTAGCTCCCCCTAACGGGTAATAAATAAATCACATTGGGTGAAGATAACTGGAAATAATAAATAGAAATTAAACGTTTCACAAGACTTAGACACCAAATTCTTATCACGGGAGTATAGACACTGAGTATCCTGACCTCGTCGATCACGAAAAGACGAATGTCAGGCAGGATTGACAATTGACAGATGAAATATTTTGGAAATTGGATAAAATCATACAAAACGTACTTTTTAGGATAAAAGGATTTTAAAATGGTTCATTTTGAGGAGAAACGACTTTATGACGGCAATATGTTCAGCTAAATAGAATAAAGGTAGGGTAGCCATATTTTATTACAACCAGAGGGAACAACTAAAGAGAGCCTAATTTCAATTCATGTTTCTTGCAATCTGGTGTGTATGACGGAAAGAAAATACACAATTATTGGTATTCATTTGTATTTAGATATAGTACAAATCATTCCGGGAAAGGTATGAGTCAAAATAATTTTTTAATTTCATGTGGTATTTTGTTTATTTTCTTAATTTCGCGTTGTGGCGCGTTGCAGATTTACCACCTAACTGATGTCACTTTGTCAAAAACATTTCATTCGCAGATGATATTCGACATTTCACGTTGTTGAATACCTATATATTCTTCATATATCACTGCCAGGACGCCATCAAATAAAAAAAAATAATCGCCCTATTTTTTGCAACTGAAGAATTAAATTAATTTAAGTCCGTTTTGGCTGTATTTATTTATGGAATATTTTCTAACCCAATTTCATTTAAAAAAAGATATTTTGATGCCAAATAGATTTTTTTAATGACAAACAGGTTTATAACAGCCCCATGATTTGGTTTTATAATGATCCTCAGGAGGTTATTAAGAATCCTGCGAATGAGGCAAGCAGGTTTTATGTTTGCATTTCAAAATAGCCCTGAGAACCTTCATAGGAGTGGGCCCTCGTAGATTTATAGCAGCGTTAAGGAGGTTTTATGGATGTAGTTACAGCAAAACAGTTTTATCGATGCTGTGATTATTATGGTCTTCAGAACCTTCTGAGGGCTATCACAAAACTGAAATTGTTACTTGGGTTTTGAACCTACATTTAGGAAATTGACAATTTATACTGAACATTCCTTAAAAACCAATTGATGTTACACTTTCAATTCTCGCCCATTCTTCTCCAGAAACGTTTAAAGTGAAATTATTATTATAAAACAATCTTCAGATAGGTAATTTTCAATAGTTCCAGCGAGGAAGAATTTCACTTTATTTAACATTAAAACGATTGAAACGAAACTCCCAAATATAAGTGATAACAGATGTTACTACAACTGTTCGTATTGAAACTCACGGGGAAAGAAAATTCGCGAACAATCCGATAAAACCTGTCACCCCGTTTCTCATTCCACTTCAGATGTTGATGGATCGATGGAACGGGATGCCGTAGAGAAAAACACTTCGTACAAATGCAAAAAAGTGTCAGAACGAGTTTTTAAGAAGCTCTTCTCCATTACAAGTTGAGTGGTATCATTTGAAAGTTGGCATTCCACAATGTTGGATGCTCTTGTCACGATGAGAGGTGAAACATGTCTCGTGGAAAAAAATTCACATATTTTGAAGAAAGAGGCATGTGAATGTTCCTGGGAATACGATTCTGGTCAAAGTTTGTCATAGAACGCTATCTGCCACTTTGCTTGTTCATGAAGGAAGAGGTTCGAAATATCGAATAGTTGAGGTCTGATAATGACTTTACTAGTGTGGAACAGTTTGAGGGGAGTCTAGAGTCAAGACACACTGACGCAACTAATAGACTTTTTTTATGGAATCAGAAAATGTAATCGGAAATATTCTAGAAAAATTTAACACTATCCCTACATATCACGCCACCCGCCAAAGTGGCAAATATCTACTATCTATTCCATTACTGGCCATAGCTGAAGATTCTGTAATTTTGGGAGGCTGATCAATCACTTTCCAAAACAAATTGAAGAAATTAGATAACATCAACGATCTGTCCTGGGACCATTATTGTACCCACTACATGTTCTGAACCTACCTATCTGGTCATTGCAGATGACACAGTGTTAGTTGGTATATAGTGGCACAAACATTGGAACATTAAAAGAGACAATAAATGACGATCTGAATACCGATACACATTGGCTAAAGAAAAACAAACTCAAAATTGATACAAAAAAAAAAAATAAGTACATGCTATTCCACCAAAAAAATATGCAAGTCGAAGAGATAACTATAAACATCAATGGAGAAAATGAAAATACCTAGGGTTGGTAAGTTCTGTTGTGAATAAGTACAGGAATACATCAGTTGGAGTTTCGATGTTTTTAGGAATGTTGGGACCAGAATCTTCCGTAAATGCTATTGGTTTGTTTGGAAAATTCAAGTTTTTGGTCCACTCTATTGGTTTTTTGACGAAATTTGAGAGTGGTAGTTCATCTTCACTATCATATTATAAATTTATATTCTCATCAGAAGTACCTTGAACTTCAACAAAATCATCAACATCAAGTAGGTCCTCAAGTAAGTCTATATCGACCTCAGATGGAGCACCTGAAGTGTAAGAGCCTACATCTGAAGGGATCTCTTCAACCAGAGCATAGGCGTCATCTGATGTTAGTTTACTTAGGTCCATGTTGGAATTATCTGTAAAAAATTATTTCTTATATAGACAAGCCCTGGAAGCCTTGTGGTCCCGTATGGAACCACACAGTTTCATAAGCTCAATCCCCATAATCGACGGGAACTATTGAAAATGATCTTTTGCATACTTTCCAACCTTTCGGTCGTTTTCGCCCGAACTCGGTAGAGACCGACGACGCTACACAACAAAATCTCAACGGCATTCACCATTCAGGAACAGACAATTTCAGAGGTTCAGGAATGTGGCTAAAAGGTGCGAATACTGGCTTTTAGTACATAATAATTTTATTATAAACAGTTTGTACGTGTGAGGTTCAAAATGCATATATCTGATTTCAATTTTGTTATTAGTAGTAGTAGTAGTTTGATATTAGTACACGTAGATGGGTTTCAGTGAATGTTTGTGTTTTCACTTGCCAAAGATATAGTATACTCATATACGAGAAATTGAATTTTCTGGTCTTTCTCATAGGAATTAGCTTCCAATGGAGGTTGTTTTATTTCATTACTGATTTTAATTGCAACCCACTGCCAGTTGATCTTCTCGTGTTTTTTCCTTCTTGATTCATTTCAGGTGATTTGAATTTCTCACTTGAATTTGGCATTGACGAAATGGCTGACACAATAAAGGTTGATTAAAATGAAGTATTCATTAACAAAATCTTGATATAATTGATTATCATCTCTCTGTTGGTTTGCCATGTGCTGAACAGATTTTCATTGCAGGATAGGGTACTGGAAGTCAGCTTGTATCAATTGGAAGCAAGTTTCTCTATGTTCAGAACAGTGGAATTGGTGATGGTCTGTCATTTTCCAATATCATCGGAATAATTATGTGATTTTAATAAACACATTTTGCACTACAGTGCAGTTTTGAAAAACAAATTTGTTTCGAATCGCGTACATATTAGAGCAGTCGCCCAATAAAAGCAGACATGAAAAACCTCAAGGATTCATTAATGTCAATATGTTGATAATTTACAATCGTAATATATCTAGTAATGAAAACATATTCGAATCGATCCATTTTGAGATCAAACAACTATGCATTTTTACATACTTTGCCTGACGAAAGTTGAATAACTCAAGAAATATTTATGTTCATTTATTGATCAAAATAATCAATATATCTCCTGGATGATGATAATTTTGGAAATCGAATATGAAGGTATCATTTATATAAATTACCAAATAACTGACTGGCTTATGGGAATTTTTGTTCGGGTTACTAATGATATCAACTTTCATTGTGTCGATTGCCATCAGCAACCGAGTATTTTTTTTACAAGATCGCGCCAAACCTTGTTTGTGGCTTTGATTTTTCACTATTAGATTGTTATATATGTAATTGTGTTGAAATGTTATAATCGAGGGATAGAAAAAAATTATAATTTTTTTTCTGCAAAAGGAAAATGAATCCGTCCGATCGTTAAATTTTCATTTTTTGACCTCAACACTGACAGTTTTCAGTGGTTAAAATCCAGAAGAGAAAATCGGTCAGCAAAATCTGTCATTATCTGACGGTCTATAATGTTTCTACACTAAGTTCTACACTAAGTTCAATTCACAATTTTTCATCCAGAAATGGAATTTCTTTTTTTGTTCAGAATACTCATCTTTGCTATGTCAGATTAGTAAAAAGTTATAAAACTATGGAATGTTGATAAACTACATCTCCATAACAAACGAGTTTTAAACGACAAAATGATGCATATACTGTATTCACTTCCAACAAACTTATGGAAGTAATTTCCATATCTATGTTACATATCCCTGAAAATTACTGCATTTGTCGAAAAACAAAGCTCTATAATTCCATTCACGTTACCTGTTTTGAGGATCGACCATTTCGCATCAGCGATATTTCCGGAAAGCAAACACCAAACTTTTCTATTTCAAATCGTACACGCCGCAGATGCGGAGACTTCCAAACAATATAAAGTAACTTCGAAGTTCCAGCCGATACTTCAACTACTTCCAGTTCGGTTAATTCTCTCTGGCAAGGAAGTGGTGAGGTAGGTGTACTTGAATTACGATCGTGTTTGACATTTATAGATCAATTTCGACTTCTTGGAGTTTGCTCTAAATCATTTCCTGTTACTCGATTAGGATAATTTATTTCGGGAAGTGAGAGTTTGGAAATTCTGTTTTGGCTGGGTTCCAGTACAATTATCCGTTTGTTTGAGTGAATGTTGTGTTTTTTAGAAATACCATAACTATACGTATTGTTCGAATCGGTTGTCAAGAGGTCAAAACAATTCTCAGAAGTATATGGGTTGTCAACAAATTTTTCGTCGATAAACTCCTTTTGCTGTTTTCACCTCAACAACAATTACTTTAACGAACAGTCGTTGCCGACCGATGATGAACCCTTTACTCCTATATACACCTACTACGTAGGCTTAGTATGGCAAGTACCTGTCAGAAAACAACTACTCCCCTGGCCGACCACGACGGGTATTGAATTAAATATAACAGATACTTGTGCAACATTCCTCAAAGCATCATCGGACGCAATTACAAGTATCCTCTATGACCAACCAGCAGAATTATGTTTCGATTTAAATAGGGTAACCCGAGGACTATTTTCGAGGTTGTTGCCTCTCATCATTGCAAATGTAGGTCAACATAGACAGCACTGAAGCCATCTGCAATGGCGTCCTCTGATGCTTTGAGGAACGTTGCAAAAGTATCTGTTAGATTTAATTCAATACCCGTCGTGGTCTTAGCCAGGGGAGTAGTTGTTTTCTGACAGGTACTTGCCATACTGAGCCTACGTAGTAGGTATATATGGAAGTAAAGGCAACGACTGTTCGTTACTAAACGATCTCCCAAAGAACTGTTTTCTTCAACCATTACTTTGTTGTCTAATCCTGGAAAAATTCGTGTAATCATTCCTGGTAAAACTATCATCTGCAACTATGATGATATCTCCTTCAGAAACATCACAGTTATTGAACTGCCACTTACTTCTACTCACTAACGTTGGATCGTATTCTGGTTACCATCGTTTCCCGAAAAAGTCTGCGAATCTTTGTGTTATTCGCCATTGTTTCCGTAGATTGAAGTATATATCAGTTGAGGCACATGTAGAAGTCATCTCATTGGCATTTCCAATGAGGAAGTGGACGTTAGAGCTTCATTCTTGGGGGCCAGGTAGCCGAGTGGTTAAAGCGACATTGTTTTAGTCACTGGCTGCCAGTAGGCGGTGGTTCAAACCATGGCGACTGCAGAATTTTTTCTGATGGCCCGAGAAAGTGCTAGGAATCGCACGTAAAAAGGTAAGACCTCGTTAATCCTTGGCTCGCACAAGTTTCGTCTTTTGAGGGCTGCCGTTCTTAAGGGGACGACAGCTGGTTAACGGAAAAAAAAACAATTTAAAAAAACAATTTATCCCGGTAATCTGAAGAAACATTCAATTGCGACCAGAAGAGTCTGCAATATTTCTTCTTTGAGTAGTACCATGCAAAATGATTGCTGTACCAATATTGTAGGACAAACCGTTCAAAAGTAAACTTGAGGGGGCGAAACTGAAATAATCTTCACTTCATTCACAGGGTAGAAATCATTGATGGACGTGCTACATCGTGTGCTGGAATGATAATGTTATTACTTTTATGAGTTGTGTAAATAGTGTTAGTTTGATATATTTATTTGATTTGTTGATATGTAGAATGTGGATTTTGACATAACTTTACTAGAGGATTGACATTTTATGTATAATATGATCAGGAGAATTTTCCAAAAGACAAAACAAAAGTTTAATTTCAATGAAAATATTAAAAATTAACATATTTCTCTCAATGACAACAAAAAGTATTTTACTGCCTTCACCACACAACTAATTCAATTCCTAGATGCGCATTTCGATAACAAAGTTATCTTCATCAGTAGGAATTACTAAACTAACTGTAAATCGGTCTTATTTATATCAAATAGTTAATTACCGTGAGGTAATTTTTGTACTACCTGATGGACAGGTATAATCCCACCCAATGAACGATACAACAAAGGCAACGTATTATTCCTTTACTGGCAAGGGATTCGAATAGCAATACTTTCATAACAATCCAATTTTCTGTAATCATCAACAGTTTTAATTAATTTTAAATTTTGGATATTAATTTTGTGATGAGTTTCTAATAAATGATCTGCAACACACTATTTATTTTCTTGCGAATATTTAGCATGTGCCAAATGTTTGCGGAAACGAACATTCGTAGATCTTTTGGTTCGGTCATGATATACACTATTGCAGTTTTGACAGTTAATTTCATAGATTCCTGATCTCTCCAAAGTTGCATGGAATTTTATTTTTCGGATTGCTATGTACTAGCTGAAGGTTTGCGTCTAGGAAAATAGAGTTGAGACCTCTTGTGAGCCGTTTATCGTATGTAATTTCAATGAACTTTTTCCCGTCCTTAGGTTGTTCTAGTGTGGTTATTTGTCTTAAGGTGCCCGTTTGATCAGACTTGACAAAATAATCCGACAGAGGAGCCACCAGCCATTCGAATGAATATTTATCCAAGTATGCAACCATAAAAATGAAGCATTGTTACCGGCATCAATTGCTACTATGATCGTAAAATGGAAATATCACGCCGCTGAGCAGTGATGTCAGATGACACAATTATTCTCGTTTTATTTTATATATTCAATCATTAATTCATATTCTGGCTGAATAATATCTAGACTTTTGACAAAAATGCCGTTGAATAATGTTCTTGAAATATCAACTCCCATGTTCCCATGTTTTGTAGTACAAGCATGGATAAAGAAAGAAATATGAACGCAAAGATTTTTATTTTTATCAATGCAACAACAAGTATTTAACACATTAACGACCAAAGATGCTATGTAATGGTTGATCCACCGGACCAAACTTCAATTTTGGTAAAATATGGATGTGTGTGATGATTTAATAGCACACTAAAGTAATTTTTGTAAATTTTAGTTTGTTTTTAGTGTTTATCCTCAAAAATCATAAGCGGTCCCTAGGGACCGCCTTGGTCCCTAGAGAAATAGTTCTAATTTAAATTGTCGCGGTCCCTTGTCGGTCCGTTAGGAAACCCCCTGTCCTGCTAACATCGACCGGCGTAGATCGTTTGTTGATTGTTTCTGCAGGTCAGGGCAGGTTAGTACAACTTAGACGGTCTATTGTAGTGTATCAGAATCTTGATGAAAATGAGTAGTCAACGTTCAAAACGCATAGTGATGATGGCCAGATTAGCAAAAATTGATAGGGATGGTAAGTTACAGTAATTATAATAATATTTGTTCAGTAATAATTATCAATGTATTTTAGAATCTACTGACAGTGAATCAGATAAAGAAAATTTGCTACCTGACGGTTTTGATAGCGACATTTCACATGGTAGTGATCCAGATTTTGTTCCCAGCGAAATAAGCGGGGTAAGTCTCTGATTTATATAAAAAAATTATAAATAGGTATAACATTTAGGCAAATATTGTAGGCCCAGAGCTGAACGTAGAAAATAAAAAAAATTGGTACTTGGCTCGATAAATCAGTAAGTATTTATTTCATTTCAGGATGAAATTGATGTACAGCCGAATGCAGAGGAAGTTATTCTGGGATCAAATTTCCAAGAGGTATCTTCTAGCACTGATTCTAATGATGACGAAGTTTTACCACAAAATATAAATACTCAAACAGCAGAATGGGGCAATTGCATTGGGCATCAGTTGAGATTTGAACCTACTTATAAGGGAGGAGTAGATCCACTTTATGCGGCGGCACTAGTTGGTAGTGATCCTTTTATCTTTTTGAGGACATTTATTGATAATGCGGTAGTTGACATTATGGTTGAACAAACAAATCTTTATGCGACACAAGTCCTCTGTTCAAAAGATGATGTTGCTGAATTTTCGGTTCTACGTAAATGGCAACCTACTACGAGAGCAGAAATGATTCGTTTTATAGGCTTGGTAGGGTATATGGGCTTAGTACGAATGCCATCAATTCGGCATTATTGGAGTACAAAACGTCTATTTCGAAACGATGTTGCATCTGGCGTCATGAGTCGCAATCGCTTTGAAACATTACTTCAACTATGGCATTTCAGCGATAATATGACATGTCTGCCTGGAGATAGATTATATAAAATCCAACCTCTTATTGACTTACTAGTTAGTAAATTTCAGAAAGTGTTTACCCCAGAAGAAACATTTTGTATTGACGAATCTGTGATACCATTTCGAGGAAGGTTAGTTTTCAAGCCGTATTTGCCTAAGAAAACTCACAAATACGGAATAAAAGTTTTCAAACTTTGTTCATCAGATGGATATACTTGGGCCTTGAAATTATATAGTGGCAAGGAACAAGATGCAAAAGCAAGTGTTCCAACTAAAGTTGTTTTGACCCTTGCAGAAAAATTACTTGGCCACGGAAGAACGGCCATAACTGACAATTACTATACCAGTTTGGCTTTAGCAAATCAGCTCTTAGATAAAAAAACTCATTTAGTGGGAACTCTTAGGTCCAATAGGAAAGGAAATCCCAAAGCAGTTATAACAAAAAAACTGAAATGAAATGATATAATTGCACAGGAAAACGCGAGAGGTATTACTGTCATGAAATGGCGAGATAAACGCGATGTTTTAGTTCTAACCACCAAACACACAGATCAAATGGAAGAAGTCCGAATAAGAGGTGAGATTAAATATAAACCGAAAGCTATTTTAGATTATAATAAGGGAAAAGGTTCGGTGGATATGTCAGACCAAATGTCGAGTTATTCTACAGCATTACGAAAAACGATAAAGTGGTACCGAAAAGTAGCCATAGAAATGGTCCTTGGTACTGCACTGGTAAATGCACACTTTCTATACAAAGCAATTAATGATAAAAATATTTCAATAAACGATTTTCGAGAACAAATATATGAGAAAATGATTGAATATACAGATATTCAAGAAAATATTGATCCTGAAGTTTTGGAAGCCACTAATCAAGTAGGCAGAAAACGAAAGTCCAAAAGTACCCACCAATTTTCTAAAAAAGATGGTCCTTGTCATCAAACTCGTAAATATTGCCGTGGTTGCTATGCAAATAGGGTAAAAGGGGATATAACGAAAAATCAAGTAAAAAAGGTAAACACATTTTGTAGCGATTGTGATGACCAACCCCATTTTTGCCTACCATGTTTCAACAGTAACCACCAATAGATGATGTAAAAATGATTATGATAATTTAGAATACCTTATGTTTTGTTTTTGTACTGGTTTCTTCTGTTTTTATATGTAACAGTCAATAAAAAATCTTAAAATGTATACACACTGTGTTAGCATCATTATTACACTACCTATGTAACAATTATAAGGTCTAAACCGATCAACTGGACCACGCGGTCCATTTTATATAGCAAAACCTAAAGAAATAGCGGTCCTATGGTCGCTACCAATACATTTGTAAAGGAGTGTATAACATTTTTAAGCGGTCCCTAGGGACCGCCATGGTCGGTAATGTGTTAAGGAATTTGAGAATCCCTAATCCCTTTCTGCACCCTCGAATATATTTACCAGATTGCATTTGAAAATTTCGTTTGTGTATGATTGATTTCAATGGATTTGTTGGTTGATCAGTGCAATGTTTCAATTATTTGTGTAAAATAAGGGGATTGTTATTTTTGGATATTTAAGTTTCGAGTGATGTAAAAAAACATGAATTACGTTAAGTGAAATGTGTGATCGTAGGTAATAACACAAGTGTATCGGTGATTATCGAAATTGCAATTCCTTTGAATTTGAGAATCAAATTATGTTGCTTGGCAACCACACGAGCGCTTGCGCGAGTGTGGTTGCCTAAAGCAACATAATTTGATGCGAAACCGAGAAGGAATTAACGATAATCGCCGATAACACGAGTTGTATTTGTTAAGATTATTTCATGAATAAAATCGAAACCATTTTTATTTATTTACTATTCAATTTAACTAGGAACATTAATCCCGCATTTAGTTCTGAAATTCTGCAACTAACAAAATATTTACTTGATATTTCAAACATCCCTCTATTTCAGTTACCAATGACAGAGCGCGTCATTCGTAGTTTCGTCATTGCATGTCTAGTCTACTGCTTCTCGCTCGAGGTAAAGTTTTGATAACATTTTGATTTAGTGATTTGATTATTCAACGAGTATGCAAAATTTGTCGAAAATTGTGAAGTCGATATGAATTAATAGTGAGTGCTTATTTAGTTTTGGTCAAAGTTTGGTGTTGTGTCATTATAGCAGCTTGCTAGTGGTAAGTTTGTGTTTTGATAATAACCAATCAGGAATCGAACTACGAAATCGAAAACACATCATATACACATCCAGTAGCCAATCAAGAGCCGAAATACAAAATCGAAAACATGTTTTCATTTATCAACACAAAAATTTCAACCAATCATAAAACGCTATTTTAGCATAAGTGAAATAATCAATGTAATCGTGGTAGGTAAGTAGATATTTCTTGTTTCTCAATTATATGGAGAAATAGTTATTTGAAAATCAACAAACTGCAATGAGTGCGAGTAATGTTTGAGGGCAGAGGCTGAAGGTTGATGTCTTCAATAACGAGCACTGGCAAAACAGAGTGTTGTGATATGACTATGTGAAGCTGTTACTTTCAGGCAAACCAGTGTGAGTTTCCACAGCTCACAGAGTTTTTACTTTCCTGCTTGGGGTTTAGGCAGGTAAAGAGTGTTTTGTGACAAATTTTTTGAGATACATAGCTGGCTGTATATTGTTGCAGGTTCAGGGTCAGCTGCATATCACAAAAAGAAATTCTTGCTATTTTGTTGTGTATGTCGGAGATCATCACGAAATATTCATAGAAGAAATAAAAGAGGACGAAATTTTATCTAAAGAATAGATGGTACCAACTGTGGAAAGGTTTTATGAGGATTGTGTTTTGGAAGAGATAATGCGACAACGTACCTTGCGAAATGAGAAATGCTATGATCAACCATGGATAGAAGAAGCAATTGCATCGGGAAAAAAAAGAAATATTTTTTTTCATTTGTTTCATTATTGCCCACCTCTTTGAATATTCTGTTACCCTACCACTACTTTTTTTCCATAATTTTTTTAAATTTTTGTGGCACATAAAAGTGACCAGCAAGTATAATGAGTCCAAAGATGTCCGTCGTGGTAATATCGGCGGAAACGGCAATAGTTGACTATAGTTTCGGTTAAATAGTCATGAGACCATTTATGTTGCTGTATATAATTTCCAAACAAATATTGGAGTTTTGAGTAATTTCGGAACTTATTTTTTTTAACTGCGGCTCTGTTTTAATATAAACATTCTTAAAACTATTTTTCATTCCGCGTTTGATGTTGTATTACGTATGTATAACGATTTCATTATGTTCCAAATCATCTCAATTTTTTTCAATATATTCTCGAGATAATTTATCCGTAAGGACTATCCAAGTCGGGCCTGTTTCAGAAGCTGTTATATATTTGGAGGGCACGCTGGTATCAGTTACCCAAATATCCGTTCCCTACATCCGTAGGGTAAGTGATTATTAGGTCCGAGATTCATGTGCCCTGAGCAGACGAAGTGAACCAAATATGAAGGCCTTCTGCATTCATACAGCAAGGATTTCTATCGTATAAAGGCAAGCCGGTAAAATTTTCAGATTCGAGAGCAAGGTGTCCATCATTTTAAATCAAGGAGACCTATTATCAGAACCACCATTTTAAAAGAATGCTTTGGGTGAAGCCTGCAGAGTTTAAAGAGTTATCGATTTTTATTCCATTTTTTACTCTTCTTTTCCGACTATGTTCGTTTCGACAGAAGCTAAAAACTATGACGAAACCGGTTTTACTATGATTATTATTATATTTATCTATTATTATCTTTGTCTCACAGTATATATGTACCTATATATTGATCGAGGCTCAACACTAGACTATTTTTTTTATCCAAATCTTTATGAAACTGTAATAGTCAAGAATTTATGTCACACCATTTTAAAATCTCAATCAATATGCAAATTTCCTAACTCCTCGAAAGTTTCGCTTCTGCTAATCATTCAATCATACTGTGAATTATTCTGATGATTTATCTGTTAATGACTGTGTAACTGCGGATTTTTACCTACACAAATTTTATTCAGATCTATTCTACCATTATGATTACCAGGTAACAATTTCATTATACCTATATGAAATTGAAGAGTCTTATTCCTTTTATTATTGGGTATTCAATTTTTTCAGAATACCTCTAACACTCAATTTTACAATTTTCTACTGGGAAATCACTGTCCCCTCTATCAATCCATCAAAATATGCTTTAATATCGGAAGAAATACAATTCTCGTTCACAAAGCTTAAGGATATAACCTATATATAACTACAAAAGGTAATTTGAAATATTTAAAAGTAAGACATTTTAATACAGCAACGTCCGGGTCAATTCATCATTAAAAATAAATTAATAAGTTTATGTGGATATGTATAAAAACGATCTATGAATTCAATAAAACTCTTCCATACAATAGTGACTCTTATTTCAGAATCTGATTAATGAATTAAAGAACAAAAGAATATATTGAGCTGCCCCTCATGTGCACCAATACCTGCTTATGATGCGACAAAATTTATAAAAGAATTTATAAAACCCATTCCTTGCTGCTCAATGCATTCGTCAACATATTTCATTCTACTCTATTCATAGTGATGTGCTGGTTCATTGCCATCACCCAAATTCCAGTTCATTCATAATTTTGAAGATAACGAATTCTACTGTGGCGCAATCTATTCGCAAATTGCTGAACTGACTCAGTGAGTAATAAGATGCAATTTTTTATAAATTTGCTAGATTTTGGAATATTGCTGCCTAATTCCGAGTGCTGCTCGCATTTCAAAAAAACACAGTGTAAAAAATTGTTTTATGTTAGGTTTTGAACGATTTCAATAGGTCTTCTTGTTGACACGTTACAAAAACGTGAATTTTATCGATTTGTTGACTTCCGCACAAAAAAAAGACGAATTTTTAAAAAAAAATTAATTTCAAAAGTCTCAACAAGTACTCCATTATGTTCCAAATTTATTTACCACACCGAGAGAAATATCTATTACCTGTTATACAAAATTGTATAACATTTAAAAGATTTCTGAATTGAATAGGCGCCAACATAGTAACCTTTTCAGAATGATCAGGGAATTTTTTTCAAAATAGTTGTATAACTGTTAAAGAACATTCGTATAAAAATGAAAATATTGTCATATCGAAATTACTTGCTTCCAATATAATGGTTAAATGACTGGCGTTTCAATATTATATGAAGTTATTATAAAAATTAAAAGATGATTATATAAAGCTTACTTGTTCTCAATATAATGTTTAAATGATTGACATTTCGATATAAAATCACGACTGTATAAAATTGAAAAGTTACTCATGTCAAGATGACTTGTATTTGATGTAATACTTAAATGATTGGTATTTCATTATTATACTATATCTTATAGTGGTTATAAAAAATTGTGTAACAATCAAATAGTAAACACTTTTGCATCCAAAAACTTCCTTTAACCAGCTAAACGGTTTTTGAATAACCTGCATGAAAATAATTTCTTACTGTACATTTCTGAAAATAGCATTGACGTCAAAACAGTGCCACAAAATCTTAAATAGTACATGTGGCGATTTAGCTGATTTTGAACAGTTTCTAAGGATTTACAGTTGTTGAACCTCATTTTACAAATTAAACAGTTTAAGTAGTGCATGAAGTACATCATGAAATTCGGATCATTAATACACATGAAGGTAGAGGCTATCAAAAATTGAATTATTGAAATTTCTAAATTTTGCCCAACTGTTAATCCTCAAAAACACTTCAATATCACCACATCACCACATTTTTCAACTTAAAGGAGTTGATGTGGTGTTTTGGCGTTGATGATGTTATCAGAGCTCTAGATGATGATGATGTTATCAGAGGAGGTCATTTTCATGCGTATGCTATTCAAAAACGTTTTGGTCAGAAACAAACTGTTTGGAAGCAAAAATGTTTGCCATTTGATGAATATCTACGAAAAATATGTTGAACAGAAGTTGCAACACGGTGAGTGCCAGTGTCATATTCTCGGAATGAGAATTCAACAAGTACGCTTTCAAAAATTTCAATCCTATAGATATCATGAAAAAGCTACTTTAGTTATAGAGATTCGTCATATTTGATTTAATTTCCTGAAATAGTAACACATTAGTTGTTTATACTTGGACAGTTCAGCATTGAAACTCGTTGAGAAATTGATCAAGATTTATTAAGGAAATTAAAATATAGTGACTGATTTTTAATTTTTTCGGGGGGGCACTGGAAGATACAGATAGGATATTTTTTTTTAATTAATAAAACAATAGAAAAAACAAATAATACTATACTTATCAATTTGCTACTACTACTTTTCCAGAAACAATCACTGAACAATGTTTTGGTAACGTATAAAACTTTAGATTGAATTATTATTAATTAACTCTGATCTACTCTGAAGTTTTATCTGTTACCAGAACATAGTTCAGTGATTGTTTCTGGAAAAGTATTAGTAGCAAATTGATTTGTATATTTTTATTTGTTTTTTTTCTAACATTTTATTGATTAAAAAAATCCTCTGTCAGTATCTTACAGTAGCCTGAAGATGACAAAATTAGTTAACGAAACGTCTTCAAAAAAATATATTTTTCTTCAATTTATGACCTCAAACCCCCTAACAAAGGTCGTAAAACTTATATATCAACAATAAAATAAAGTATTTCTTAAATCTGGGAACATTAGAAATACATCAAAATATACACTATTTCTAGTAACCACGGATAGAGTTAACAAGAGGAAAGAATCTTCAAATTATACAATAAATTAGTTATCTGAAACAAAAAAAAATAATTACTCAATATTCAAATACTATTTTATTTCTGCTCAAGAATAATCAATAAAAATCAAATGTATTGAAAGGAGTGTTTCATTACAATACTTTCATGTGAAATTCCAGAGGTTTGAAAACAAATGCTTCATAGAAGTCCGTGTTAGCAGTAGATTCACTATTTTTCTTACAAAACAAAATGAGTACCCACATGACCTCTTAGCGGAAAATGTTCAATGAAAAAGTTGTAGATGATTAGGTAATCAAAAACGTTTATATTCAACAATGTTCGACATAACTCCAAATTATCCGTCAGAATGGCGAAAAACCGATTTTTCGGTATTTAAGATTTTATTTCGAATAAATGATTTAATGTACATGAAAATGTTTGAATGTGGCTAAATCTGTGGCAACCCTACCCTACAAGAAATCGACAGATATTAAAAAGGTTGATTTCATTCAATTTGCAAATTTTAGGAACCAGAATCTTAGGTTCCGATATGAAAAAATCATCTAACAATAATCATCATGTCATAAGATAAAAGTATCTCTATATAAATATCTCCACAACCTCTTCATGTTCGCAGAATTTGCTCTCTACTTCAGAAACTATAAAATACATATATAGGATGTTTCTTTTGAAAAATATTTAATTTGTGTCGTTTCTGTTCGAACCGGAATTACGTACTACTGAACCCGTTCGGTTCCTGAAAAAGTCATATTTTCATTCAATTCCAGCCATCACCGTGAATTTTATTCGAACAAATCAATATGATCTAATATAAAAATGTACCATCCCAGAAGCTCACCCAATACTTACTTGTTCGATTTTAACCTCCCACAAATAATAACAACGGATAAAATATGTTGTTGAAAACACACACTCAGATAGAAACTTACCCGAAATGTATTTCTTGTAGAAACAAACTATAAACAAAGCGTATTTAACCTTTATTTCTGCATTTACACAACACAACCAAATCCACACGTGAACTGTGAACAATAAGAATTGAAATGACGTAGATGACCCGATAATGAAACGGCCTGTTAGTGGTGAGTGGAATAAAACATCATAGGAAACACGTATGTGACGAAGAAGATGCATGATCAGAGGTGATGGAAAAAACCGTTATATTTCCAGAACTAAACGACAACTATTTAGTGGTTACAAAGTATCGTTTAACAGTTAAAATGTGAATTATAGTGGTTAAACAGTTCGTTTTTTCAATTCCATCTTTTAACCACAATCGTGCCCTTTATTGAATCTAAGAGGTAACCTCTTCAAAAAAAAAGAGTGTTTTGAAAAAAACCATCACTTTTTACATTGATCAGATAACATTTAGTTGCTAAAATAATTTATTTAGCAGCTATTAGATTTTTTTGAAAAAAAACTTGTATAACTGGATTTCTCCCGGTGCAAATTTGAGTTATTTACGAGCCGTCCGAGCAGTAGCCAGCATGAATGCCATTGAACGGCCACCTCAAGGACGTTCTGAATTCTTTCTTTTTCAACAAATTATCTATTATTTTTGGCAAATACCCATTACTAGTGGCTATTTCCTCAATGGTTTTTATTTCTCGTTGAAACCGTTCAACACTGAGTGAAAAGTTCAACGCCCTGTGAAACATTCTTAAAACTATTTTTCATTCCGCGTTTGATGTTGTATTACGTATGTATAACGATTTCATTATGTTCCAAATCATCTCAATTTTTTTCAATATATTCTCGAGATATTTTATCCGTAAGGACTATCCAAGTCGGGCCTGTTTCAGAAGCTGTTATATATTTGGAGGGCACGCTGGTATCAGTTACCCAAATATCCGTTCCCTACATCCGTAGGGTAAGTGATTATTAGGTCCGAGATTCATGTGCCCTGAGCAGACGAAGTGAACCAAATATGAAGGCCTTCTGCATTCATACAGCAAGGATTTCTATCGTATAAAGGCAAGCCGGTAAAATTTTCAGATTCGAGAGCAAGGTGTCCATCATTTTAAATCAAGGAGACCTATTATCAGAACCACCATTTTAAAAGAATGCTTTGGGTGAAGCCTGCAGAGTTTAAAGAGTTATCGATTTTTATTCCATTTTTTACTCTTCTTTTCCGACTATGTTCGTTTCGACAGAAGCTAAAAACTATGACGAAACCGGTTTTACTATGATTATTATTATATTTATCTATTATTATCTTTGTCTCACAGTATATATGTACCTATATATTGATCGAGGCTCAACACTAGACTATTTTTTTTCTCCAAATCTTTATGAAACTGTAATAGTCAAGAATTTATGTCACACCATTTTAAAATCTCAATCAATATGCAAATTTCCTAACTCCTCGAAAGTTTCGCTTCTGCTAATCATTCAATCATACTGTGAATTATTCTGATGATTTATCTGTTAATGACTGTGTAACTGCGGATTTTTACCTACACAAATTTTATTCAGATCTATTCTACCATTATGATTACCAGGTAACAATTTCATTATACCTATATGAAATTGAAGAGTCTTATTCCTTTTATTATTGGGTATTCAATTTTTTCAGAATACCTCTAACACTCAATTTTACAATTTTCTACTGGGAAATCACTGTCCCCTCTATCAATCCATCAAAATATGCTTTAATATCGGAAGAAATACAATTCTCGTTCACAAAGCTTAAGGATATAACCTATATATAACTACAAAAGGTAATTTGAAATATTTAAAAGTAAGACATTTTAATACAGCAACGTCCGGGTCAATTCATCATTAAAAATAAATTAATAAGTTTATGTGGATATGTATAAAAACGATCTATGAATTCAATAAAACTCTTCCATACAATAGTGACTCTTATTTCAGAATCTGATTAATGAATTAAAGAACAAAAGAATATATTGAGCTGCCCCTCATGTGCACCAATACCTGCTTATGATGCGACAAAATTTATAAAAGAATTTATAAAACCCATTCCTTGCTGCTCAATGCATTCGTCAACATATTTCATTCTACTCTATTCATAGTGATGTGCTGGTTCATTGCCATCACCCAAATTCCAGTTCATTCATAATTTTGAAGATAACGAATTCTACTGTGGCGCAATCTATTCGCAAATTGCTGAACTGACTCAGTGAGTAATAAGATGCAATTTTTTATAAATTTGCTAGATTTTGGAATATTGCTGCCTAATTCCGAGTGCTGCTCGCATTTCAAAAAAACACAGTGTAAAAAATTGTTTTATGTTAGGTTTTGAACGATTTCAATAGGTCTTCTTGTTGACACGTTACAAAAACGTGAATTTTATCGATTTGTTGACTTCCGCACAAAAAAAAGACGAATTTTTAAAAAAAAATTAATTTCAAAAGTCTCAACAAGTACTCCATTATGTTCCAAATTTATTTACCACACCGAGAGAAATATCTATTACCTGTTATACAAAATTGTATAACATTTAAAAGATTTCTGAATTGAATAGGCGCCAACATAGTAACCTTTTCAGAATGATCAGGGAATTTTTTTCAAAATAGTTGTATAACTGTTAAAGAACATTCGTATAAAAATGAAAATATTGTCATATCGAAATTACTTGCTTCCAATATAATGGTTAAATGACTGGCGTTTCAATATTATATGAAGTTATTATAAAAATTAAAAGATGATTATATAAAGCTTACTTGTTCTCAATATAATGTTTAAATGATTGACATTTCGATATAAAATCACGACTGTATAAAATTGAAAAGTTACTCATGTCAAGATGACTTGTATTTGATGTAATACTTAAATGATTGGTATTTCATTATTATACTATATCTTATAGTGGTTATAAAAAATTGTGTAACAATCAAATAGTAAACACTTTTGCATCCAAAAACTTCCTTTAACCAGCTAAACGGTTTTTGAATAACCTGCATGAAAATAATTTCTTACTGTACATTTCTGAAAATAGCATTGACGTCAAAACAGTGCCACAAAATCTTAAATAGTACATGTGGCGATTTAGCTGATTTTGAACAGTTTCTAAGGATTTACAGTTGTTGAACCTCATTTTACAAATTAAACAGTTTAAGTAGTGCATGAAGTACATCATGAAATTCGGATCATTAATACACATGAAGGTAGAGGCTATCAAAAATTGAATTATTGAAATTTCTAAATTTTGCCCAACTGTTAATCCTCAAAAACACTTCAATATCACCACATCACCACATTTTTCAACTTAAAGGAGTTGATGTGGTGTTTTGGCGTTGATGATGTTATCAGAGCTCTAGATGATGATGATGTTATCAGAGGAGGTCATTTTCATGCGTATGCTATTCAAAAACGTTTTGGTCAGAAACAAACTGTTTGGAAGCAAAAATGTTTGCCATTTGATGAATATCTACGAAAAATATGTTGAACAGAAGTTGCAACACGGTGAGTGCCAGTGTCATATTCTCGGAATGAGAATTCAACAAGTACGCTTTCAAAAATTTCAATCCTATAGATATCATGAAAAAGCTACTTTAGTTATAGAGATTCGTCATATTTGATTTAATTTCCTGAAATAGTAACACATTAGTTGTTTATACTTGGACAGTTCAGCATTGAAACTCGTTGAGAAATTGATCAAGATTTATTAAGGAAATTAAAATATAGTGACTGATTTTTAATTTTTTCGGGGGGGCACTGGAAGATACAGATAGGATATTTTTTTTTAATTAATAAAACAATAGAAAAAACAAATAATACTATACTTATCAATTTGCTACTACTACTTTTCCAGAAACAATCACTGAACAATGTTTTGGTAACGTATAAAACTTTAGATTGAATTATTATTAATTAACTCTGATCTACTCTGAAGTTTTATCTGTTACCAGAACATAGTTCAGTGATTGTTTCTGGAAAAGTATTAGTAGCAAATTGATTTGTATATTTTTATTTGTTTTTTTTTCTAACATTTTATTGATTAAAAAAATCCTCTGTCAGTATCTTACAGTAGCCTGAAGATGACAAAATTAGTTAACGAAACGTCTTCAAAAAAATATATTTTTCTTCAATTTATGACCTCAAACCCCCTAACAAAGGTCGTAAAACTTATATATCAACAATAAAATAAAGTATTTCTTAAATCTGGGAACATTAGAAATACATCAAAATATACACTATTTCTAGTAACCACGGATAGAGTTGACAAGAGGAAAGAATCTTCAAATTATACAATAAATTAGTTATCTGAAACAAAAAAAAATAATTACTCAATATTCAAATACTATTTTATTTCTGCTCAAGAATAATCAATAAAAATCAAATGTATTGAAAGGAGTGTTTCATTACAATACTTTCATGTGAAATTCCAGAGGTTTGAAAACAAATGCTTCATAGAAGTCCGTGTTAGCAGTAGATTCACTATTTTTCTTACAAAACAAAATGAGTACCCACATGACCTCTTAGCGGAAAATGTTCAATGAAAAAGTTGTAGATGATTAGGTAATCAAAAACGTTTATATTCAACAATGTTCGACATAACTCCAAATTATCCGTCAGAATGGCGAAAAACCGATTTTTCGGTATTTAAGATTTTATTTCGAATAAATGATTTAATGTACATGAAAATGTTTGAATGTGGCTAAATCTGTGGCAACCCTACCCTACAAGAAATCGACAGATATTAAAAAGGTTGATTTCATTCAATTTGCAAATTTTAGGAACCAGAATCTTAGGTTCCGATATGAAAAAATCATCTAACAATAATCATCATGTCATAAGATAAAAGTATCTCTATATAAATATCTCCACAACCTCTTCATGTTCGCAGAATTTGCTCTCTACTTCAGAAACTATAAAATACATATATAGGATGTTTCTTTTGAAAAATATTTAATTTGTGTCGTTTCTGTTCGAACCGGAATTACGTACTACTGAACCCGTTCGGTTCCTGAAAAAGTCATATTTTCATTCAAGTCCAGCCATCACCGTGAATTTTATTCGAACAAATCAATATGATCTAATATAAAAATGTACCATCCCAGAAGCTCACCCAATACTTACTTGTTCGATTTTAACCTCCCACAAATAATAACAACGGATAAAATATGTTGTTGAAAACACACACTCAGATAGAAACTTACCCGAAATGTATTTCTTGTAGAAACAAACTATAAACAAAGCGTATTTAACCTTTATTTCTGCATTTACACAACACAACCAAATCCACACGTGAACTGTGAACAATAAGAATTGAAATGACGTAGATGACCCGATAATGAAACGGCCTGTTAGTGGTGAGTGGAATAAAACATCATAGGAAACACGTATGTGACGAAGAAGATGCATGATCAGAGGTGATGGAAAAAACCGTTATATTTCCAGAACTAAACGACAACTATTTAGTGGTTACAAAGTATCGTTTAACAGTTAAAATGTGAATTATAGTGGTTAAACAGTTCGTTTTTTCAATTCCATCTTTTAACCACAATCGTGCCCTTTATTGAATCTAAGAGGTAACCTCTTCAAAAAAAAAGAGTGTTTTGAAAAAAACCATCACTTTTTACATTGATCAGATAACATTTAGTTGCTAAAATAATTTATTTAGCAGCTATTAGATTTTTTTGAAAAAAAACTTGTATAACTGGATTTCTCCCGGTGCAAATTTGAGTTATTTACGAGCCGTCCGAGCAGTAGCCAGCATGAATGCCATTGAACGGCCACCTCAAGGACGTTCTGAATTCTTTCTTTTTCAACAAATTATCTATTATTTTTGGCAAATACCCATTACTAGTGGCTATTTCCTCAATGGTTTTTATTTCTCGTTGAAACCGTTCAACACTGAGTGAAAAGTTCAACGCCCTGTGAACAAGGAAATTGAAACTCGCCATCTTGTGCTGAATGTGGTGGTTTGAATCAACGGGTGTGAATCTGTTAGTGTTGGTTGGCCTCCTATAAATGTTTATTTCCACACGTTCCCCATTCCTGATTACCAGTGTGTCCAAAAATGGCAACTGTCTGTCAACTTCCATCTCCACCGTAATTCTAATTTGTTCAAATACTGAATTCAAGCTATTCAGGAAGTGATCTATATTTTGATTTTTCACATCGACAGATATCATTATTTGAACATGAAATTCTAATGATGTACCGCCACATTTGATTCAATAGCAAGGATAATAATAAATCTCTCCACCTATCCATACAATCCACCAATAATTGATTAATATTACCTCATCGCTCCGTAAACCAACACAATTTGAATTTCATATCAACCCACAAACTTTGTAAACGAAAATAAGTCGTTGTCGTTCTTGAGAAAGTACAGGTAATCCATATGCAAAATTGAAACGTCTTTATCTCAGGAATTCAGGGATGAGTTATAGCGGAGACATGTTCTTTGAGCGAACGTCTTTTAAAACAAGTACGTTACCATACATCAAGTGGAAGATAAAATGACTTGTTTACGTAGCACAGAAAAGTATGGTTGGAATTTCCGCACAAAGAATCACGAAATAACTCTTTCAGTCCCGTCCTAGTAACATTATTCAGAGAACAAAACTCACAGAGCAGCAACACAAATAGTTATTTATGCAACAAGTGCAAAAAGTGAATGTTTATTATACGTCCTAGAAACAGCTTGCTTGATTCACAAAAACAGACATACACTACTACTTGTATCTTCCCGATATAACACAAGGCAAACTGGCCAAGTTAAGTTGATAAAACCCCGCACCGCTATGATCAAGGACTCAATTATTTATACCGGGACAAAAATATATAATCATATGCCAGATGACATTAAACAAATTGAATGTAATAAAAAGTTCCGAGCAAAAGCTAAGACAATAATAATAATAATAAAAAAGTTTATTCGCTACGATACAAGAAATGTTTATACAATGGAGGAAGTTACAGCAAATAAACATAGGGATACCACAGAAGCTTTAGTTCCGAAGAACTATTGCTTGTACGTGGTTTCGTATGTATAGAGTGTAATATTAACAAAGATAATAGTTGGTAATAATTAATATATAACAAGAAGTAGTGTAAGTAGTGACAGAATTATTTTCGTATAGTATATACACAACGAAGATATAATAAACAGAACAATAACAAGGTAATAATGTAATATGTAAAATAATAACAAAGTAATAATTAATAATAATTATATATATATATACAAGATCAAAGCATCTGTTATGGAGCCATTCATATCGTACTAATTGTATTTTTTGAACTTATGATTGATTATATTGGTATGGAATATTGGAATAATGATTGGGCGTAAGGCCGGATTTACTTTTTTTCTTTAGTATAAGTATTTCTGGTTAACAAAGTCGTGTATATTATTTCTTTCAATACTAGTAATCCAATATTTGATTTTCTTTTTGTATAAGTTTAAGTTTTGTATGTCTTTTATTGGGTTAGGTATTAAGCTGTAGAGTCTGGGTGCAAGGTAGTCACAGTGACGTTGACCTACTGTTTTTTCACAACGTGGTAATAGCTGCGATTTATGTCTGGTGGTGTATTTGTGGGTCACTTTTTCTGGAATTTTTTGATGTTTTTTGAGGTTGGTTAGCATAGACACACAGAAAAGTTGTCTGACGTCGTTCATACCGGACAATGTGTATAATTGGTTATTCGGAAATAAGAATGGCTTACCAAGTATTATTCTCAGGATCCACCTTTGGATAACGTTCAAGTTTTCTAGATGACTGTCATTTACGCCTCCCCATCCTATTATTCCATAAGTTAACTGTGATTGTACGAATGCGTAGTATAGTACAGTGAGATGTTTAGTGTCAAGATAGTCTTTTAGGTATTTGAATCTTGAGAGCATGCCTCTTAATTTTTTTACTATATTCTTTATTTGTAGGTTCCATTTAAGATGTCGGTCGACTACAATGCCTAAATATTTTATCGAATCAGCTTCAGGAATATGTGATTGAGGACCAATGCTCAACGGTCCCAGATTTGGTAGTCCACTCACGTATGATGTGAATGGCAGATATTTAGTTTTATCCAGATTGAGTGTGAGGGTATTGAATCTAAACCACTTTTCTATTAATTTAAAGTCGTCCTCCGCTAGAGATTTCAATGTGTCCCATGATTTTGATTCGTAGAATATCGCTGTGTCGTCAGCAAAGCTTAGGATCCTTCCTTTTATGTTGAGATTTAGTAAGCCGTTAATATATAGTGTGAACAAGAGTGGACCCAGCACTGTCCCTTGCGGTACCCCGTAAGTTACGAACATACTGTTGCTCAGTTCACCTCCGATGTCAACCCTTTGTTCCCGATGCTCTAGGTAGCTCTTCAGTAGGTTATAGATATTCCCTCTCAGTCCATAATTATCTAATTTATCCAGCAGTTTTTTATGGCACACGGTGTCGAAGGCCTTTGCAAGGTCCACGAAGATACATAAGGCAGGCGTGCTCCTATCCAATGACTTGTAGACATAAGTTGTTAATTGGTTTATAGCATCGTCGGTCGACTTTCCCTCTCTGAAGCCATATTGGAAGTCGGAAAGTATATTATATTTGGTACAGAAATTCTGTATTCTGATTTTAATAATTTTTTCTATGATTTTTGAAATGTTAGATATGAGTGAAATGGGTCTATAGTTCACCATTTCTAATTTATTTCCATTCTTGTATAGTGGCTTGACGATTCCAACTTTGAGGTTTCTAGGATAATAGCCTCTGTCGAAACAGCAATTTATCAAGTGAGTTAGCGGGCCTTTTATCTCGTTCGATATTTTTTTCAAGGTTTCTGCGCGTATATTGTCGTTGCCTGGAGCTTTTTTTAGTTTTAATTCCATGATGGTTTTTTGGACCTCGTCAGAATTTGTAGGATAAAGATACATCGAATTTTTCTGTCGTTTTTCACGTTCCCTATATTCATCAGGTGCTTGTATTCTGTCTGCGAATCTCTTTCCTAGGGTACTATAGTACTGATTAAAACTGTTGGAAATATTTTTTTTGTCTTCTATAATTGCACCATCCATTGAGTTGATTTTTTCAATTATAGTTTCTGATTTGGACCGGTTACAAATTTTATCAACACATGCCCATAAAGCTTTGGATTGGTTTGCTACTATTTACTAATTTTTTTGCATACGTTTTTTTTGCTATTTTAATAATTTTATTCAGTTTATTCTGATACGAGTGATATTCATTCTTTATAGTTATATCTTCTGGATCTCTCAATAGGTTTTTATACATGAGTTCTTTTTTATTTATAGATATCAGTATTGCGGGAGTTATCCATTTCTTTCGGTTGATATCTTGTTTCTTCAATTTAACGTGTCTTGTGTTTTTCTCAATAGATGATTTGATTTTCTTTATGAAACAATCGCTCATATCATCTATGTTCTGTAAGTCGTAAAAGTCATTCCAATTATTATTTTTTAGTTCTGCTTTCAGAGTTGGGTAGTTTATGTATTGTTTATAGTTGTTTTTTCCAGAGGGATTATTATTTAAATTTGTTTTTTGTCCTAGATTCATAGTCAAGGCTATAGGATAGTGGTCTGTTATATTATGAAGGAAGATGAAAGATTTCATTTCAATAGGTGATACAGTTTTTACAAAAAAGTGATCTAGACAGGTTTCGCTTTGTGGCCGGGTACAATCGTTTATATAGGAAGAAAATCCATAGGTATTCAGTATGTTTTTGTATTCTTCAGCAAAGTCTGAATCTGAGAGTAAGTCAATATTGATATCTCCTGTGATGATGTGAATGTCACTCGTTGTTAATGACTGTAAATAGTTGAGAATACTAGCAGAAACACCACTTTACAGTTTGGATGAATATTTTTCACACAGATTCTAATTTATAAGCAGTGGGAAATCTGGTATTTGTATTTGTAAACTCAAAATACTTGGGTCATAAGGACTATAATTTTGAGTGAACCTCGCAATATTTTAATAACTTGTAGTGCTCTTTTTTTTTCTATCTTATTGTTATACTGATATATTCTAACTAACATGGTTTATCATGTAAATAATTTATAATTATATTTATATTACTCTTTTTATAGATTTCTATATATTTTTACTTAAAGTTTATCTAGATTTAACAAGCTTTGTCAACAAGTGATATCCTGCTTACGACAATAAAGCATATTTTGATTGATTGATTGATATTGCACTCGACGTGAAATTGTCCGACGAGGCCGTTAGGTCGAGTTGGACAACATGTCGAGTGCAATAAACAGTTTTTGCACGAGTTGCATACAACATTTTTTCTAACCTCAATGTTGAAAGTGAATGAACAATTGGTGCAATTTTCAATATGAATATTTCGTAGTGAAGTACTTTTTAAATCCACTTCTTGATTTGTTACTGCTGTAAACGTACTAGTACTTGGTAACTGTACATCGTTATTTCCTTCAGGCTGAAATATTTGTTTTGCAACACTGAGTTTGTTTGCATGTGATTCCTCTACGTATCCCTCCGCTACTGTCGACGATTTCCATCCGCCGTGTCGTTTGAGCTCTAGTATATCTGCTCCAGTATCGGCAAGAAGTGTTGCGGAGGATCTCCTGAAGCAGTGCCCTGTGTATGGATGAGGATCCTTCAAATTCAGAAATTTTGCAATTTCAGGCGGGATTTTAGCAAACGTGTTCACACCAATAGCTTGGACAGCACGTTGAAGTAGAATGACAGATGAGTGCAATAAAAACTTTATTGCACTAAGAACTTCTTTTTCCACTGAATATAGTTCAATAAAGTTTTGCTTTTTGCATGAAAGTAGAAAAATAATATTATAGTGTTTAAATGAAAAGATTTTTGTTTAACCACTTTTTTTTAAATGGCACCTTATTACTCAAGTTATTCTTAGCCTACTATAGAACCAAACAAAATTTCCATGTCAAAATATTTTATTACTCAACATATTCTCCTCTTAAGAATTATCCACACCTGCAACGGAGTTCTGAAAACGCATTAACCTACAAATTTTGAGGGAGTCCGTAGGCGTGTCCCAATATATGCCAGAGGGATGATCAACGACTAACTATTCGAATGGCATCTTCCAATTTCCTGACGATATTTACAACGCAGAAGGACGAGTACGTCCTAGAGCAATATTCGCCTTATCCTTGCATTTCATAATGATGGTTCATAGGCGGGTATCAGGGTTTTAAGTTATTGCTGTAAATACCTAGGGAATCATATTTCTATCGATAAATATATGCTCAATGGCATGGAAATTGTATCGTCATGGCAAACAGTCGAAAAGGATATTTTTTTCTGAAGACAAATTAATACGCATCTATAATTCTTTCAATATTATTTAATTGTCGTAAATTATCGTAAGAAATAACAATAATAAAGAAATAACCTGGAAGTGTAATAATAGGGAGAAGGTTGAAATTTCAACACTACTACCTCTCACGGCTTGATCGATCACATGATCAAGGTGCATATTCATCAGGCTCTTGTGATCCACCATGCTATTTAAAAAAAAATTCTAAAGTGGTGGCCACATGCCATTTTAAAAGATAGTTTATTTTTGTGATGCCAAAAAGTAGCTTATGAACAACCTTTTCACCATAAAGAAAAAATCAGAAAAAATTCAAATTTGTTCAAAAGTTAACAGGGAAGGGGGGTTACTTATATAAAATAAAACTCTGAGTTTCGAAAAATGTCAATATTACAAAAAACAATGCGAATGTAACGTGAGTTGTATGTTTACTGTCGTGGTGGATTGCGGATTTCCAGTTTCCTCGGGTATCTAGGATCTATCATTTCGGGTAATAGGCAATTCTTGTAAAACATCTCTAATTTAGGTTTCATTTCATCTGATAACTGATTCAGAAACTAGAAGTAGAATCAAAATATAATTCATACACAACTCACCTTTTCAGTAATGCATCCTTCAGAGCTTTCCTACGGCTACGTCTTCTTTCACTTGGATACAAATGTTTTCTCTCCTCAGCACCCTTCATTTGTTTTAATTTTCCCATGGTTTAAAATCACACAATAGCACTCAATTCGAACTAGACCGAACTAACAATAAACAAACATCCATATCGAAAGCGAATTTATACGAGAACAGGTAACTATTTCAGGTCATAAGAAGTTCGTCAACATCATCAAATACCTACATACCTACACTACCTGCACCAGTAGGTATAACCGAACCATAATCACTCATTCATACTTCATATAATGACCTATTGCTACAAATACCTGAAAACGCATTAAAATAAAATATTTCCTAATTGTAAGCCGCACGCTCTTGGAATATTTGCCGTGGCGATTACAAACCGCAATGCCATCGATCTCTATGGGAAAGGGTCTGTTAGAGGGCGACACTAATCGAGTGCCTTATTATGCACTTTTAACTTTCGCTTTCCTTGGTTCAATTTTCAATATTTGGAAATAAAACAGATATCAGTGTCCTTTATTCAAATGTACAGTTACGGGAAAATCAATGATTTTTATACTGGAACATATGAATGTTGTTATTATTTCCGAAATTCAAATTTAAAAAAAAACTAACCATTTTCCCGGAAAATACATTTTTTTCTGAAACGGTCAGTGAAAATTGCAACTAAATTGGTCAACTAATGTGGATACTAGAACGAAAGTCGTTTCAAGTGGGTATGGATCCCTCTTAATTGGATAAATTTATCACAGCGAACCTGCAACGTCTCTAGACCTTTCAAAAAAAATGTTTCTTCTTGCTCTGCAAACCAGACCTCCACAGCTTTTATTACCTCCTCGTTGGAAGAAAATTTACGACCTTTCAAACTTTTTTTCAGTTGAGAAAAGAGATTATAGTCGGACGGAGCCAAATCTGGTGAATAAGGGGGGTGTTCTAGTAATTCAAACCCTAAATCACGAATTTTTTGCATGGCAACATGAGATTTGTGTGCAGGGGCATTGTCCTGCAAAAACAAAACACATTTGGATAGCTTTCCGCGTCTTTTCTCTTTAATTTTTTCCCGTTGAGTGGTCAGTAATGTCGAATAGTAATAATAATAGTTCTACCCTTATCCAAAAAATCAATCATGATTACTTCCAGGCAATCCCAAAAAACTGAAGCAAGAACTTTTCCAGCAGATTTTTTGGACACGAAACTTCTTAGGTCTTGGAGAACCGGAGTGTGGCCATTCCATCGATTGCTGCTTTGTTTCTGGATCGTAGAAATGTACCCAAGTCTCATCCATAGTAACAATTCGGTTTAAGAAGTCTACATCGTTTTCAAATCGAGCACAGATCGAACGCGATGCTACTACCCTTGCACGCTTTTGGTCAACATTAAAACATTTGGAGATCCATTTTGCAGCAATTTTTCTCATGTCCAAATTGACGTGAACTATATGATGAACGTGTTCGTATGAAATATTCAGTGCTTCAGATATCCATTTTAACCCAATTCGACGGTCTGTTAAAATCATGTCATGAACTGCATCGATATTTTCGGGGACTGACACAGAAACTGTCCTTCCCGATCGGTCATCATCTTCAATGGAAAATTTACCTCTTTTGAAGCTTGCAGTCCAATTTATCACGGTCGCATACAAAGGACATTGATCACCAAGGGTATTAGGCATATCTTCGTAAATCTGCTTACCTCTTAACCCTTTTAAATACAGGACATGATGATGGTTCGATACTCCAATTTTTCGATTTTCACAATTTCGGTGGACATATTTTTTCTTTTAATTTATTGCGTAACTCTGGTTCACTTTTTTGACGTCAAACTTTACACTGACACTTCTAATAAGTTATTGTTCGTTGCTATCGTAACGCAATATTTTGTTTATGCAGGGAACTGGTCTAGGCTAACTAGATATCAATACATCCTCGTATATGTACAAGAGGAATATAAAGATTGTGAAAAACATAACAAAAAAGTGGGCATTCAAAACTATGTAGTAAAAAGAATATGAAATATACAGGGTGTCAGGTAAACCTTGTACAATCTTAGAAATTGTGGTAGACCAGGTCATGTCTGCTCAGAATAGAGAATTTCACTTCAGTAGAAATCTCACCGTTTTTGAGTAATGGCCATTTTTAGAAGTTTTGGGGAAATTGCTCACCTTGGATTGTTTGGTGCCATGTCAACAATTAATAATAATGTCTTCGCTGCTGAAGATTACTCATCAATGATGCTTTTAGACGTACTAAACATTTTTGCAGACAATGAAACAGTTTTTTAATAAATGGGGGTAAAGTGGCAAATAAAAACGGATCAAATTTCACTAAAGAAGTACTAAGTACAAAAAAAACTGATGCAAACATTTTCAACATGAAATTTTGTTGTTTATTGTATTAGTTACAGATTTAGGTCCCTATTATCAAATCAAATGAAACTTTATTCATTCTAACATTTCAATATTGTTTCCAAATAATCCTGTCCAGAAATTGCCTAAGCACAAGTGCTTGTTTCGCATATTTCTGGACGAAGATTGTACAATTAACTTATATTATGTTTTTTTTTAAGAAGTTAAAGAAGTGCTGGGAGAAATGCAATCTGATTAGGGCATGGAAGTGTGGAAATTGGATTTTAGAAAGTAAATGAGAGAATATAGATAGGCAGAGTAGTCTACTTTTTTATTATAATTTTTTTTCATGTGTATATTTTATTTTCATTGATAATTTTTTTAATTTCGTACTTAAAGGAACTGATTTTGTTTATTTGTCTTATTTGGAGTGGTAGGCTTTTATATAGTCTAGGTCCTTTATAAAAAAGGCTACGCTGAGAGTGACTTGTTCTAAAAAGAGTTATTTCAATCGTTTGGTTTGTAATAAAGCGAGTTGGAATAGTATTGTTGGTATTCATAGTTTGTTTTGATATTGTGTGCATATATAACAAGCATTGATGCATATACAGTGAGCACGTAAAGGTTGGAACAAATTCGTTAAACGCTTGATATGGCCATTAGGGAAAATAAGCTCAGACACGTCGATTTTATTTTTCGGTGGCGCATTTGTTGGCTTACTTATATTTTTGATGACGTCATCCTTGATCAAAGTCGAAGCAAAATTTAGAAATTTTTTGCAATGTAGGTGATAATTATACGAAAGGTCGTCCAGGCGTTACGGAAGATCAACAGTTGGATGTATTACTATCATTTCAAGAAAATATTCACATGAAACATGAACTTAATGAAGATGATCTCGATAGTAATCGATGATTTTTAGAATAGCCAGCTAGATCTCATGATCTAACCCCCCTAGATTTTTTGTGGGGATCCCTTAAATCAAAAGTTTACGTTAACAGATCGAATATTACATTACTATGAATAATGAAATATCTTTTATTTCTCGAACATAAGGTTATGTAACATAAGAAAGAATATGACATTCATACACAGAAAAATGCGTTCTTTTTTAAAGTATTATCAAAATAGGGTAATGCCATTTAAAAAAATGTATAATGACGTCATAACTCGAACAGTGATTACGTCATCAACAATATGATTAGATCAAAAAATGCGTAACTGAAAAATAAAATCGACGTGTCTGAGCTTATTTCTCCTAATGGCCATATCCAGCGTTTAACGAATTTGTTCCAACCTTTACGTGCTCACTGTATAGTTTGTAGATATTGAAAGTGTCTGATTCTTCATAAAGCTTGTTTGTGGAGAAACGCTCAGATTTTTTGAAACTTATTTTCAGTATACAGTTTGGTGTAGTTTTCAAAATTTGAATAGCATTGCTATATGATCCTCCACAGTATCTACATAGTATCTGAATAGTGGTTCTATTAACGATTTATATATAAGTTTTAGGTTTTGCTTTTTTAATATGACTCTAAGTAAATAGAATTTTCGAATTAATTGCCAAGCTTTTGTGTGTGTGATGATCGACAATAACTCCTAAATATTTTTTCGATTTTTTTAATAGTTGGGCATTCGCAGTTTTGTTGAGAACATGTTTTATTATGAATAAAAATATTTACTCTATTTGGTTGTTAGTCGACATTTGAAGAAACTTTTTGACGTGTTCAGCGTTAGCATGCTAAAATTGAGCTAAAAAGAGACAAGATGACCCTGAAAATCTTTTAATTATGCTATTGAGTTGATATATACCAGGAACAGAATTGGGCCCAATACTGTCTCCTGTGGTACACCTGTGGTTATTTGAAGAGGCGTACTGTTTATATGATCAATTTTTACTATCTGATGTCTGTGTTTTATGTAGTTTCCTAAAATGTTCAGCGTTGGACCGCGATCAACCTCATTCAGTCTTTCTAGGGGGTCTTTCGAGGGAAACCGCATCAAAAGCCTTGGCCAAGTCGAGAATTAAACATAGGCATTTTTCTGACTTGTCCAAGGAGTCCACAATGACTTTTGTGAGGTCAGTTATAGCATGCTCCATACTTAAATTGTTTCTGAAACAAAATTATCTGTTAGTTATTACATGATTGTTCTCAAAAAAATCCATCAGTCTAGTTTTCAAACATTTTTTAAAGAGCCTTGCGAAGTTATTTATTACTGAAATAGGTCGGTAGTTTTTTCTATTTCCAGATTTAAAAACTGGTGTTATATTGCTTTATTTCCATTGTTGCGGTATCAAACCTTTCAAAAAATATATGTTGATGATGTATGTTAATGGTGAAATTATATTCTTATGTACTGTTTTGATAATCTTCACAGTCAGGCCGTCAGTACCAGCTGAGAATTTATTTTTTAGATTTGATATACAGTGCTTTCATTTCAAAACTCCCCTATTATTTCTTTTAGCAGGGAACATTTCCTGTAAGGAAAAATCACGTAAATTAAGATATGGAGGGGAAGTTCAAAACCAGTCCCTGTTGTATTTTAGGTTTAATCCCCCTACCCCTAGCTACCCCCACGTAATAATATTAAATGGCACCCCCACACTTGTAACACATCATTTTAAAGATCTTGAAAATCCTCACTCAATCCCGTTCAGAAAACTGAAATTGGTTGATCCGTTCTCGTAAAATAGAGCAAAAAGAAAATAAATTATATCAAAATGCAAATTAAATTAATGAATTAATGGAACCGCTACCACTGACTCAATAACAGTATGTTTATGTTTCTTTTTTACTCAGAGTTTTTTGCTTTAGCTGAAAGTGAGATAAGGGCACACAGTTTCTTCTTGGCGTCAGTTAAAATTAAATGGTGAAAATATTTATCAGAATTAGTTATTCCTGATTTTAAGCTGTTTGTCAAGTGGTGTCAGTTGCACTGACAGTAATACAAATCGCAATGGTGTACACTTTACAAGAAAGAACTGAAATTAATTTTATTTATGGTGCTGAAAATAGGTGTGCTCGTATGACAGCCCAGGTCGAGAACGGACCAAACAAATTAATTTTCCATGCGGGGTTGAGTGTGGATTTTTAAGATCTTTAAAATGATGTGTTACAAGATAGGGGGTGCCATTTGAAATTATTAAGTGGGGGTAGCTAGGGGTGAGGGGGTTAAACCTAAAATACGACTGGCACTGGTTTTAAACTCCTCCCTCGATACCTGTGATGTATTTTTTGACTACGGCAAATTCTACCTGCTGAAAGAAGTAATAGGGGGGTGGGAGTTTTGAAATGAAGGCACTGTATGTTCAATAATTTTATTTGGCGAGACTGGTTTCAGATAAATTGTGGAAGTAACATTTTGTTCATTTATTAGTTCTTTTGGTTTTAGTTTATCATCCCTATTGACTCAGTCGTTTCCTTACCTGTGTCAGTGAAAAACTCATTCAGAATATTTGTTTCATCTAGATTATTTTCAGTTTCTATACCATCCTTTTTGTAAATTGAAATATTTTTGGTTCGTTTATGTTGGATTTAGTAGTACTGGAAGCGCTGTTTATAATATCCCAATTCCCAATTTGTTTGTGGTTCTTACCAGCGCCGTATATTTTGGCTCTATAATATGGATTTTTTGTTTCTTTCAGTAATCCATTTCCCCCATATTCCGGTATTGTGAAAACTCTGCTTTATTTTGAATTAAAGAATTTTTAATTTTTTTTTTTCAGACGATCCCTGTATTTGATTGAATTTATGAGGCGTGTTGTGACCCACGGTTTAATTTTTCTGGGATATAGGATTCTTTTATTATTTTTAGTGCACTTCAATATGTTATTATTGATTTTTTCTATAAATGAGTTGTAGCAGTGTTGAACATCATCGCTCAAAAAAAATATTATACCAGTTTCCCTTACGTAACAGGTGGTTCAGCATGTTACAATCCAAAATGTGATTTTGTATTTCCACGGTTTGTTCACCTTTATGTTTTTCTTCGTATGAAACAGATAAGAATGTCGTATAATGATCGGATAGATTCGTTTCAATAACATATGCATTTACCTTTATTTTTACTTCATTTCTTCTGGCAAAAATGTGGTTGATTGTTGATTTATAGTTTTCAGTTTCTCGTTTTGTTGTATTGATATAAGACATATAACCATTTTCATTCAGTACATTTGTGTAATTATTTACCTCAAGAGATTCTTCATTTTGTAGATTGATATTTATATCACCCATAAAAATGTCTAACTCATTTTTTTGTCAGACTTCCCAAATAGTTATTTATATCATATATGTAACTAATAACATTTGTTGATGGAGGACGATATAAAGCTGCAATGTTTATATTAAATTTATTATTATTTATAGAAAGATTGAGTAAGCTGGTCTCAGTTATGGGAATAATAGTGATATACGCTGTCAAAGAGCTTTTTATAAATACTAGTACACCACCATTTTGATTTATTGTGATGAATATTAAAATTTGGTATTTCAAAATCAATTACCCGGTCCACAAGCCAAGTTTCAGACAGAATTATAAAATCAATTTCTTCCTTAACTGGTTCAATATACACTAATAATTCATCGAAGTTTTTTACACTCCTCATATTGAAATGTATTATGTTAAAGTTATTTTTTTTCGAGTTATTCAGAAATGTATCTCCTACACTTTTCAAGACCTTAGTTTGCATTTCTCCCTGCTCTAATGTTTTCAATGAGTTCAACATAAATTAAAGTGGATTCAGAAGTAAATGTCCAGAGTCTTCCCCCACTTGTACAAATTTTAATCAATCGAATTTTGTGAGAGGAAACTCTTTGTTGCTAAATTGACTGTATTTATTTTTTATACCTTTGAAGGATAAGAAAATAAAAGAATTACACAATCCAAAGAGAAAAAAAAGAGTAAGAGAAAATCGACTCTTAGAAACGTACGATAATATTTGCGTCTAGTCATGTCAATTCTAAATCTTTCAAATATTTCACTGTTTTAATTTTATTTTTCATTTTGATTATCATTTCTCCTTTGTCTGACCATAAACAATTAGATTTCTTGTGATCAATAAAGATTAATAACATGCTTTAACTGAAAATCTTGTCCAGAAATTGCCCGTCCAGAAAATTGAATCCTTAGACGAGAACATTCTCTCTCTTGTTGAAAGTGCTCCATTTCGACACGGCCAAAACCTCTTCAGTTAGTTATGTCCTTCAGAGTTGACTTAATATTCTTGCACATTAATTATTTCTCTCGGAAAGTGTTCCCAGACTTGGAAATTCGCAGGCATTGTTATCGGTTTGACGTTCTTGAGAAATTTGCATATTCCACTTCGATCAATTCGAAGTCACAATCAATTACTATCAGAACTTGAAAGTTTCAATGACAGCGATAAAAGTTTTAAAGTTGAAAAGAATTCAATTGGATCAGTCAAAATTGTTCTGAATGTGCATATCGTATCTGAATTTTGTCTACGATATTTGATTCTATTCAGTCAAATAATCGTTTTCAGGAATTCTATAATTGCAAGAAATTGTTTGAATAAGATTGGAAAAGGTATAGATGTTGCTCTATAAAAATCAAATCGAAATGATAAAAAACTTTTTTCAGCAATTATCCGGGAAGTGTTCACTTCCCAGACACTTTTTCTTTGGGAAAGTAGCACTTCCCGGCCTAGTCCGGGAAGTACGTACTTCCCGGACTAGGCCGGGAAGTGCTCGAATTTTAATAGAAATATTAATATAAATAAGAATTAGAATGTTACTGTTGGTACCAACCTTCTGTTCGAATTTCAATATATAATACAAATAAAAACTGAAATGTTCGAAATATTCAAATTTGGAATCGTTTCATCCTGTTAACAGTTGGGTGAAAGTCGACCTCTCTTCGTCTTTTAGACTAAATGCGTCTCATTGACTCGTTATTCTACATGGTTGCCGAAAAAATAGTCAGAAAACAGTTTTTTGGACTCGCAGACTTCCAGGACTCGCTAACGCTCGTCCTAGAATTTGGTCTACTCGTCCAAAAAAACAGTATTTTCCGGACTTGTTACGTAAATTACTATATTGAAGAAGTAATGAAATCTCAAAGATGATGCATTGGAAAACAGGACTGTTTTTATTTACACTATTTTCAATGGAATCAAAATAAGCAATGTAAAGAATATAAAATCTTAAACTACTGTGAATAGACAAAAGTACCTAAAAAAAACATGAAAAGTCACAATCACTTCATTATAACTAAGTAAATAAAGAATGATAGCAACAAACTCAGAAAAATTATAATATTTTACCTCAGAATATACTACTTTATATTTATGATACTTCATTTAATAGTAAATCCTTGAGAGCATTCCTGAATTTCATGTGCACTTTCAATGATCAAATATAGGGTGATTTACCACCATTTACTCAAGATTTATCAGTGCGTTTGCTCTCCTTACCAAAACGAATTGAAAACTAAAGAAATTACGTAAATTGAAGAAAAAACTCACCTAATAATTTGTGGGAACGCATAGCCACTGGATAGAAACTGCCCACGTGGAACCGTGCAGGCTCACATTACAAAATGGCAAAAATGAATAAAATATTTTCGCAAATCACATACATAACACAGCACAACAGCACAACACAGCAACAACATGTTATCATATTAAAGCAAATGTTCGAATGTTGCTCTAATACGCCATACCATAGTGTGCGCTAAACCAAGTTTACGCCTAATAACACGGGTGCTTGTTAATGGATCTTTATCTTGATGTGTCATTACCCTTTAACATAAAATGACGATTATGTATAGCTCACTTCACATATATGTCTACTGAAACTTTGTCAATAAGAAAACCCTTCTTGGACAATAAATTACATTGATTGATTTATTTATTCTTCGAAGAGTTACAAAACTGCTTCATCAACAACAACAGCTCGATTCATTGCCAGTTCGACGAGTTGTAAAACATGACTCGGTACTCGAAGTCTTTTCTTCGTGAACTCAAGCTCTGGCATTTTCATTCACCGCATTTTATGTAACAATTTAGTATATCACAGTATTTTCTAGAGGTCATCGCTGGCATATTGAACCGTACCAATTTACGAAATTCATCAAAATACGATCACTGTTGTGACAGACATTCGTGCACCAGTGCCAAGTTTTCTCAAATTTCTGTAAAAAACGGTTTGTCGAGGGACGATTTTATTTTTTTCTACTCACGCCGTTGATATTCGTTCTGTAATAAATGTACAACCAAGACAAATCGGACACAAGTGGACAACTGCCATTCTCGATTTTGCACTCGGAGATAGTAACACTGCAACACTGCAAAGCTTCAGTTCTCATGACATCTTTCAGAGAAGCACTATTATATTTTCGCTCAGAGGGTTCCTAAAATTCAATGATGCATTCATTGGCTTATCCATTGCGGTTGACATACAAAAAAATTGGTTGAATCATCATTGATAGCTCTCAAATTTTACAGGTGCTTTGGAACATGATAGATCAGTACCCCATTAAATTTTGTGTAAGTGATGGTAAATCACCCCATACGTCGGCAAGTGATTGAACTTTTTTTGGAGATGTGAACCATTGATTTTTTTGCCATTGGACTCCTAGAAATTGGTAATCGAATTGTGTAGGGTTCGTCTTGTATTAAAATGGGAGTTGGAATTTATTTCATACTGCATTTTTTGTGCATCATACAAGCAGTTTCTCAAATGAATAAACATTTCAGAGTAATGATTCTGTGGTGGAAGAATAGAGTTTCACAAGAGTATCTGGGTTTCGCTCTACAAATATAACTGACAGCTTTCTTTTGGAGAACGAACACAGCGTTCAACAAAAATTGAGAACTATTTCCCAAACATAATATTACATATCTCAGATGGGAGTTAATTGAACAAAATATATCGCTATTGCTATTGACTATTCAGTTTTCTTGCGATTACCCTAGTTGCGGAACATTCTGATGGCAATTTTTCACATATATTCGAGATGGGACTATTGAATGAGAGATCCTTATCTACGCAATGTCTTATTAGTGTATACTCAAGAAAATTTCATTGGCGCCATTTTCTTTAGGGCGAAATTTAGGAAAGGTGAGAAGTGAATGTGTCGTGGAGTAATCTCAAGAAAGAATTATACTTATTAATTGCTTTTGAAATCATATATTGACAATATTATGAAAATCTGAATCTGACAGATCAATCAACAAAAATACAAAATGTTCCAATATAGGTACAAAAAATTAAATCGGTTCTTCAGTCTTCAACATACTCTCACCTTTTGCATCAGCAAAACAAACTAATAACCTGAACGACTGGGAGATTCGACTTATCGACCATATCTTGTGATCATCTGGTAATTTTTCTCAATAGTCTGCATTTCTCCTCCATGTTCAATTGGGCTGGCATCTTCACTCATCTGCATTTTTCTCGATGTTCAGTTGGACTGACTGGGCTGGCATCTCCTGAAGTTTTTCTGTGATTAGAAACGATCTGATCTTCAGTGGGGCTGTGAATTTGGAGAGGAAATATCCTCTGGAATGGACGAACTACTTCTCCTCCTGAAGACAATTTGATTTTGGCTACTCTCGAGACGTTATCTCTACCTGGATAAGCTTCCAGAATTCGTCCCATCGGCAAACTGATTCAATTTTTATCATCTGATCCAACCACTATACTATATCACCAATTATCAATTTGCCTTGTTTTCTCTGGCTACGTGTTCTAGATTCGCCAAATACTCGTTTCTGAATCGATGCCTGAGAGAATCTCTGATTTTCTGAAGTAACCTGTAACTTTTCTCCAAACCGGTTCTATTCATCATGTCCAAATCTGGAGTCTCCGTTCTTTGGATATCTTGAATGAATGAAGAAGGAGTTATTGGAATCAATTGATCGGGCTGATCACAATTATAGGTAAGTGGTCTTGAATTTATGATTGCTTCACAATCACATAGGACAGTCACTATTCATCGTATGATATGCATGATTTCTCTAAGTTCTGCGAAGTAATTCTTTTATTATCCGAACAATCCTTCCCCATCTTACCCACCAGGCTGCAGTGGGAGGATTGATATGCCATTTATTCTGTTTACTGTAGAATATTACAGCATTTCCTTCCAGTCCAAATTTTTTAACTGATTATTGGCTCTCAAAGTTACTACCATCATCCGAATAAATAATTGAAATTCTTCCCCGTCGAGCTTTAAATCTCCTTTATGAGAGAATAAAATCTTCAGTCTTCAGAATGGCACGCCCTTTATTAAGCAAACGTGAATATGACTATCCGTGCTTTATCGCCACTTTTCAAATATAAAGGTAGGTACTGCTAAATCAATCCCAGTTACCTCGAAGGCAGCTGCATGATTGATTCTTTCTTTGATAGGAGGGCAAAGGCGTTTCTAATGCTTTCGTCTTGAATTTTTCACAAATGGTACAGTTATAAATGATATCCTTTACCATTTTCTCCCTTTGACTATCCAAAATCTTTCCCCTCAATTTTCCAAGAAGAGCTTGGGCACCTGCGTGCCTTAACAATATATGCTGCTCAACAATTACCCTTTTTACAACTTGATGTTTGTGAGGCATCAAAATAGGAAACTGAAAATGATCAGTTTTCTCTCCAAAAACCTGGTTTCTTTTGACTCTCAGCAGTCCATACTCGTCTTGAAATATCTGTATATTTGTAAGATTATTTTTTTTGTTAAAACTTTCATTCTGCACTATTCTAATTACTCGAATTTGTGCTCTTTAATACTCTTCATATGTTAACTCTGATGAAATCATCTCAACCTTTTCATGAGTTCTACTGTAAAATCTAAGAATCCATGCTTCCATTCTGAAAATTTCTGAATATTGAGAAAAGTATCTAAAAAGTCCTGAAGAATCAAAACAATTTTCATATATCAACTGTGTCGACACTTCACCCTTTTACTTTCATTGTATGCCTCATTTATATCATATTTTTCAATCATAGTGGGCCAAACCACTGGTTATTTTATTCAACCAATCAGGACCTCTTCACCACTTAGATCGAAGCAAATCCTTTGAACCACAACCTCTAGATGGTAGGTCTGCTATGTTCTTATCTCCTGGCACAAATTTCCATCTGCTGATGTCACTATTTGCACGAATTGTTGTAATCCAAGTCAAAGCAACTTTGTAGTCACACTAGAAATACGCATCACTATTTTTGAAAATATAAATTTTTTCACGGCTTGAAACAGTCTCATCCTGAAACAGCTGCTAATAATTCAAGACGAGGTATAGTAATGACTTTTATTGGGGCAATTCTAGAATAGGCAAGTAATAAATGAATCCATTCTGCTTGATACGTATGAAAATGCATATAGCGAAAGACAATTTACTCGTATCCTAAAACACATGTGGTAATGAAATGTTTTCAGACTGTTTGAAACATTTTTATTTACATATACTGCGAGTTATATGACAAAACTGTAGTATATGAACTTGGCTCAACCAGTTTTGAAAGCTTTTCTTAATGTCCTTAATTTCCACATTTTTTGTAACAGTAGTTTAGGTGAAAGTGTAAAGGGACAAGTAATACCAATAGGGTCAAAAACACGCTGGGCTGCTGAGAGTAAGCCTCGTTTCATAAGTGGAATTTTATTTAATTCCTTGGGGCCATTCATGTCACAAAATTAGGTATCTTGTTCAAAATTCCATTGTAAACCTAGCACTGAAACGATATTATTCACAGTGGGCATTTCAACAATTTCTTTTTCGAAAATCTTACTACAATTATATACCCAACCCCTTAAATCAAATTGTACCATGTCCATGATACATTTGGATTCAATGATACATTCCTCTACTTAGGTCTTCTTTACTATCTACACTCGTCACACAGTTATCAACATTAAATGATTATTTCAGCTTTGAAACTGTTCTTTTAAATTTCAACGAAATGTTATCCAAATGATAGGCAATTGTTGCAGCTAACAGAAAAGGGCTTGATGAAACACCAAATACAACTCTTGAATGTCGATAAATGATCATTTCGTTTTGGAAACTATCTCTCCACCGACTCCACCACAAGAATCTCAGAAAATTTTCATTCTTAGGTATTATACTGATTTGAAGGCCCTTTTTATACCAGAAACTACCCCAATTAAACCTACCCTGAATTTCAAGAAAATGCTTGGTATTAATTCTATCTAATTTGGCCCTTTTTCTAAACAGCTGTAGAGTGATATTCCACTTGCATTTTTAGCTGAAGCATCAAATACGGGCCTTAGTTTTGTTGTATTGCTGAATTCTTTGAAAGTGATGTGGAAGGTAATGTTCACCGGTTTTTCTAACATCACTTATAACCTTTTCTATGATTTCTCCCATTCTTTGGAAATGTTATTATATTCGGAAAATTCATTTATACTTTTCAGTCTTTTGCTAGTGGAAATGAGCCTTTTCTCAGCTAACTTCCTATTATTCAATAGTTTTGGACTATCTTCAACCAAGGAAAGTTCTACTTCATACCTATTCTCTGAAGAGTGATGGTGCTTGTGAAATTTTCTACTTCAGCTTGGCCTATAATTAAAATATTGACACAAAATTTTACATATTTGCAAAAAGACTTTTTACCAAAACGGCGCCTCATTTTTCCTAAAAAGCCGTTTATATTTGCAAGTTTTCATGCAAGTTTGATGCTATGAAAGTTCTGTACAATACCGATTCAGACAGTACGCATGCGCCAGTGCAAGTTTGTGGCGAGTTTCGTGCCATAAATTAAAGAACCCCGCACCATTTTAATGGAAAATGGGTCCCGGTGAAATTCGATGAATTTTTGATATGATGTAGTTCAAGTTAAGCTGATCAAAAGTGTCCATGGGCCTAACTCAATCCTATGGCTAGTTTTCGAGATACAGGGCGTCAAAGTTGGTAAGTGGCCATTTCTTTAAAGTAGTATTGCTTTCAGGAAAACATCTAAAATAAAAATGTATTTCGTGACAGATATTGCTCACCCATACAGCAATACTTCTGGACTGGTTTTTGATAAAGAATATTGTTGGATACAGGGTGAGTCCAGCTTTATTCAAATTGAAATTCTCAATCAACCCTACGAAGTGAAGATGTGACCAAACCAAGTATCACACTGATATGCTCATCATTTTAATATGTCAAAATTCATAAATTCAACATTTTGTACAGCGTGAGTCAAGATGTGACAGTTTTTATGGTGACATTCTGTATATTTTTATTTTATATTTTGAGCTTTAGGGATACTTGACCGTCAACCAACAAAATTGATATACAGTATGAGACAAACACTAGGTGATGACAAAAATTGCGAAAAGGATATTTTTTTTTAACTCATCCTGTATTTGATTTGCTGAATTTTTGATATGATGAAGTTCAAGTCAAGCTGATCAATAGTGTTCATGGGCCCAACCTTGAAAAATAAACAGTTTTTTCTTTACCAGGTGTTGAAGGTTTATAGATAAGACTAACTCAATTATCCACATATTCCACCGAGGTTATAATCATATTTTTTGTTCTCAATTCTCACTTCAAGAGTTTGGTGAAGGATGTTCATTATATACAGGGTGAATCATTTTCAATGACCAATGTTGAAATAACGACGAAAACCAGACACCATTATTGAACTGATCCATCTAAAATAATATTCTGTGATAATTATACTTACGTACCGACTGACCCTTCGATCATTACCAATTGAAAAAAAGTTGTACAAAGAATATTAAAAAATCTGATATATTTTAAGCATTTATACTGATATTTCAATTCAGGAATATTTAAGAAAAAATATTGTCAGAAGTTATTCTCGTATTGTTGGTTTCCTCCTATTATTACTATTCTATTGGTATTTTCCCGGACGTTGCTAATATTATTATTAATAATAATACTCCCTCATGAACACTCGTAGAGCGTACCCTGATCGGGCAGAGGACGGTTATTATTATTATTTTAGCCGTGGCGCTCCGGGACGACTTACTGATTTTTGGTGGCTTATTCACTTTTCAGCTGAAGGAAAACTCGGAAAACCTACAGCTCCACCTCGGGTGGTCGGTGTGCACTCCAAGCTAGCACTACACGGAAATGGCATCTAGACAACTCACAATACACTTGATTTCCAACGAGGCATGTGGTCGTCTATCGATAGTTTCGTTGCGATAACATGAAAAATACACTTTTCGCACTACTTTGTTGGAAGTCTGAAGACCCACAGTACCACCCCACCCTCTCACCCTCTCAGCCCTCTCTCTCTCTCTCTTTCTCTTCTCTTTTCCTCTCGCTTTCTCTCTCTCTTATATTTTATTTGTTTTTGAACTGAACAACCCAGCATTCGAATTCTTTACCGAGATATTTGTTCCCTGAGAATTGAAATGTTCAAAAATGAAAAATCAATAATATTTTTCTTTTATTCACACGATGTTCCCTAGACGTAACAGGAATTTTCCTTTTGTGAGAAGCTGGACATGAAAAATGTAAAAATATTTTAATATAAATGAAACGAATCGACAAATATAGATCAAAGTGTTTGAAACGGTACCCTTCAACACCTTGTAGAGAAAAAACTGTTAATTTTTCAAGGCTGGGCCCATGAACACTATTGATCAGCTTGACTTGAACTTCATCATATCAAAAATTCAGCAAATCAATTACAGGATGAGTTATAAACAATCTCATTTTCACAATTTTTGTCATCAGCTAGTGTTTGTCTCAGATTGTATATCAATTTTGTTCAAGAAATATGTTGAATGGTTGACGGTCAAGTATCCCTAAAGCTCAAAATATAAAATTAAAATATACAAAATGTCACCATGAAAACTGTCACATCTTGACTCACCCTGTACAAAATGTTGAATTTATCAATTTTGACATATTCAAATGATGAGCATATCAGTGTGATACTTGGTTTGGTCATATCTTCACTTCGTAGGGTTGATTGAGAATTTCATTTTGAATAATGCTGGACTCACCCTGTATCCAACAATATTCTTTATCAAAAACCAGTCTAGAAGTATTGCTGTATGGGTAAGAAATATCTGTCGCAAAATACATTTTTATTTTATATGTTTTCCTGAAAGCAATACTACTTTAAAGAAATGACCACTTACCAACTTTGACGCCCTGTATCTCGAAAACTAGCCATAGGATTGAGTTGGGCCCATGAACACTTTTGATCAGCTTGACTTGAACTACATCATATCAAAAATTCATCGAATTTCACCGGGACCCATTTTCCATAAGAATGGTGCGGGGTTCTTTGAAGACATTATGTTTTGAGAACGATTTTCATGCAATTTTGTTTTTTTTTTGTAGGGATATTTATGTTACGAAAACCGGTATTTTTCGATATCTATGAAGATGTGTAGGGTCAAAAGATATGGCAGGTAATGAATATGTTTGTCAGTTTAATTAGATTTTGAACACATAATACTTTCAAAGTTGGAAATTACCCTTTATTCAAACAGAATTGCAACCAACTTGCGTCAATGTAAGATGCGATGTAAGGCGAGAGGCATGCAATTCTCTTTCTTGCACAGAACTTGCGTAGCGTGGAACTTGCAAATGTAATACGGCCTTTACCTGTTAAAATCTTTGTAATCTTTCCAGAAAGGGGTGTAGCATCTCAGAAAGTTGAAAGAGTTCCTACCCGTTTTGAATACAACTTCTTACATATGCTTACATCTTTGAGAATCCGGCAAACATAAAAAGAATCTATACTCGAGCGAAAAGGAAATGGACGTAATAAAAACGTCTTTATAGTAGTCGTCCCAAACCTCCTCGTTGAAAACCTATATGTGTAATGGGCATTTCGATGGATAAGGAACACATTCCATACATCATTTGGGAAATGGAATTTGAATACAAGCGTTTCAGGACAGGAAATGCTTTCCGGATAACAGATTCGGGATGTTCAATTTGCTTCAATTGCCTCATATACAGGGTCGACATTAGAGTGGGAAATTATAAGATTATGGTTATCTTGAGGAGCATGAGGAAAGTTTGAAGTGAAAATTATATTGCTAACTTTGCTGTATATTTGAAGAATATTTGGAAATACATGCGGTCAGAAATCTGAGATCTTTTGTGGTTCATTAAATAACTAGTCTTCACCGAGCTTCACTCCTATAATGTAGGTTATTTAGTCTGATCAAAAAGTTCAAAAACTTGTTAATTCTTGATCAAGCTCCTAAAAATATGAGCGATGGCTCACTCGATTTGGAATAACAACTAGAAAAATGTTTCGAAAGTATGTATTAGCACATAAAAAATTGCAATTGTTATTAACAAATTAAGATGAAAAAAAAGGTAGCATTTCGTTTTTTGTTGATAACTCAAAAACTATTAATATTTAAGGAATTTTGAAAAAAGATTCTTATAGAGGAGGACATTTAAAATAAAAAAGTCACGACTCCGCAACTCTATCTCGATTATTTATAATTTTAATTCAATGCCAAAAATAGGTCTCCGCCCAGCCGTAACGACATAGGCGCACTACCGCTAAAGTTTTTTTTTAGTAACAAATATTAATTTAAAATTTTGAATAAATTACGGTATCATCTAAACACTTGAAAGAATGAATCTCTGTTAGAAAAAATAATGTTTGTCAATTTTTCAAAAAGTTATACTATTGTTAATCAATCCCTAGTTCTTCACCACCATAAAAACAGACGCAAATACGAGCACATACAGCAAAAACATGAAACACGCTCCAAAGCCAAAACAACAATTATTCCAAGAAACAATACACAAAAATGTCAAAGAACCCAATCACTAGGCTTGTTGAAGAAGAAATTGAAGAACTGGCTGCATACGTACCCGAGAGATGAAATACATCGAGCAATTGATAGGAAAAACTTGAAATGAGAAACAATATGATTTTCCTGTTCATATTTGTGTGTTCGTAAACATGAACGTACAACTGGACTTTAATATTTGTAATTATTTATATTTATTTTTTTTTTCAATATTTTTTTTTAAAACTCATTATCGCACACTCGTTAACATACATGTATACCCATTATATCCCCATTGTACTAACGATCCTATAACATGTAGAATGTAAATACAAAGGCCCATGTACAAGGGAATCTTTTTTTGGGCACCCTTTATTTATTTACCACTATTGAATATAAATTACTATTGTGTTTTATATGATACTTTTGTGAATGGTAAATAAATTGATTAATTGATTGATTGATTGGTTGATTGTTGATCAATTAATTTTTTTGCAATCTGTTATTTTAAATGACTATATAAAAGTTTAAATATTTCATCTATAAATTTTTGGTCTTATACGTATACTCAACAAGATCACTAGATAATAGTAAATTAAAGTTTATTGTTTTGTTTATAATGATTATTTAAATTTGACAAAAAATTAAAAGTCCAAGAAATAGTGTTGATAAATTTTTTTTCACCAAATATTATGCTATTGATGTTTTTGTATCTAGCAATAGGGAATATGAAATTGATTTAAATTTACTTGATTTTTTTACCACATATACCTTATTGTCTTGAAATTACACCTAAACCATTAGTTTATCATTTAGTTTATATTTAACTCCATAAAACTTTATTCAAAAAGTGCATAATAAGCGCGCGGAATTCAGATTTGCTAAACGCATCACCATTGGTCGAAACGAAGAAGGACGTCACATGGCACGTTATGAAATTTATTTGTGTTGATATTCATACTGTGTTAGTCGTCTTTCATAGAACATTTGTTTTTATTTATATAGTTGTAGTGTTTTCCATTACATAGTGCGATTTTGGTCTAGTGACAATTGTAAATTATCAAGAGCAATGACTGAAAGTGGTTTTGTCAAAGCACAATCCGACAATACCTGAACTGATAAGTAGTAATAGTTTATCAAATGATAGTTTTTCTTTTATAACTTAGGTGAGGCAGGTATATACAAAACATTTATGCATACAAAACTTACTTCTGATCAATTCACTTCATGTTAACTATCGAAATACAATGTACTCACATTGAAATGCTCTTCATAACAATGTAAATGTGATATTGGAGATACTTCGCCTCTTCTCATAACCTTACACAATTGTTTATCTAATTTCGCATCTCTTGGAACAGAAAGAAATACTTTACTTGGTGTACTTATAATTGTGTTTTGGCATTCCGGTACTAGACAATACCTATAAAAGGGTTTTTAGCATTTTCCATTATCGTAATAGCGATTGAAACTGCAAATCCCTAACCTAATAACTGTCAATAGTGTCAATGGCGATAACTATAGAAAGGCTTGTTCATTGAATACTGCTCTGGATGATCGAGATCACTTTCACATATGTTCATCTCTCTAACACTTGTACTGCATTTGTCTTACTCTTTTATAAAATATCAACTTCAAGCAATTAGAGCAATCAGAGTACGTCTCAACGAACGACACTGAAGAAGAACAACACTGATCGCGCCATGTGACGTCATCCACAGCGCGTGAAAATGGAGGCGTTCAAATAGGTCAAATTCAATCGGTATTTTATATATTATTTTAAAAATTAATTCCATGACTTTCAACCGTAGTTATGTTTTTTACAATGTTGTAACGAAGTGAAAAATTTATTGAATAAATGAAAAAAAATTATGCATATTCCCTATTGCATTCAGTGGCGTTGGCGTTGGAGTTGAAAAAATAATATTTGAAAAAAAAACAGTTTTTCTTAAATACATTTTTATTGTTCATAATCGTGTTTTTCATTTTTTGTTTGTTTAAATAATTAGTTAAGAAATTGTTTCCTCTTTAAAAATCATAATAGGCATTTCTCCATAGATTAACAAAAAAAAATTATAAATGATTTCATTGTTTGTTAACTTAACAATTTGTTGAGCTTAAAAAAATCACAAAAACAGGCATATATATCAAAGTAGTAAAAAAATTTTCTTCTATTTTTTATAAAACTGTTTAATATTACACCGTACCGAAGTTGAGCCGGCAGCATGATTTGTCAATTGATGCTAAGTACTTATTATAAACTATTAGAGATACGATAATGGACTATCAGGTTGTTCTTGTAAAGGATTGTTTAGCCCTTGGAATAAGGTATTTAACCAATCTATAACTATTGTTTATCAGCTATTATAAGCATTTGTTTATAAAAATTTTATATCTTTTTGCATTTTCTTTTCTTTAATGACTTATAACTTGTTGAATAATGAAAATACAGCTATAAACCTCATTACAACTTTGTTCAGTGCAGAAATATCTATGAATTAACCTCTATATCATATCTTTATCTCATTTAGTTTGAATTATATACGTGTTTTAGTTATTGCTTATCTAACTTGTTTTTAGTTTGATATAAATTTTTATATCTTAATTATATCACTTACCTTACTTTCGAATATTTTCATTTTCTATGCTTTATATTAAGTTATTCAAAGTTTCTAACGTTAAGTGAGCAGATGCTTCTTGCGATGGTCAATTCTTTTGTTGATTGAAGAAAACTCCATAGTTTGATCGAAAAAGCATTTTTTTAAATAATCAATAGAAGTACCTTTGATTAGAAGCTTCAATAACTTATTGAAAAGCAAAGAAAATGAAAATATTGCAAAATATAGGTGAATGATGTCATTGAGATATGAAAATTCATTCCTTACGAAAAACGAGTTAGATAATTATTTACTAAAACACCTATATAATTTAAACTATATGAGATACAGATACTACCTTATCATAGATATACTTTCCTAGAATCCAACAACTGAAATTGGTATTATTTATCGAACACTCAATGTAAACTATTTAGGATTTTTCCAAATTATTGATCACATTACAGAGATTATTAAAAGTCTTATTTTATCAAATGGAATGAATTTAAATTTATTACAGAAAGATTGTGCAGAAAGTGAATACAAAAACATACCCATCTATAACTATTGGTTACAACTTATTCAACGTAGTCGATTAAATAATTACACTTGAGAAACATTTGATAATACAAACTTATATTATAACAAATAGCTCAACAGATCATTCTGCGTTTCATGGATTTTCATCTCTCATATCATGAATTAATAAATATAAAAACAAAATAATTATCAAGAAAGATTGTAGAAATATTTATAAAAACTTTGTTTATGAAGAGTTTCGAAATTATTTTTCACATATGCCTACACCACCATTTCAAGATCTCGCTGATATTATAAAAGAATCTGAAGCGACCTTAAGCATTTAAAAAAATATTATGGAAAGTAATAAGTGCATAACACAAAATACTATAAACAAAGTGATAATTCGAGATTGTTAGTGTGAAATATTGAAAAAATACTGATAAAACAATCAAATAAAAACTTATTGCAGAAGTTCAAAAAATGTAAATGAACAATTTGGAAAAGCTAAAACAAAACTTGGGAAGTAATTAATAATAACACTGGAAATAATAACCTTGAGATACACCATCCTCAGAGTAGTGCCAAAGCACCAATGATATGACATTGAACTAACTTATTGAATTTGAAAAAGCTGAATTTCCAATCAAATCAACCAAGAATATTCAAAAAAACATTACGTCAATTCAGAAAAATTCCAAATTATTCAGATTTTGAACCACTTCCACTTGGACCATATTTATTTGAACAAACGAAATATGAATCCACTTTTCATCTCTATAGCAATATTCGATGAATCATCACTACAGTTACAAAATTTAAAAACTGCAATTTGATATAAAATTTAAAATTTAATGAAATATAACAAAACTTTATGAATCATTTGTATTATTTGATTAGACAATTTGTTTTCTATATTTTCAATATTGATGTACATTCAGTATTCCTTATGCCATGATTTTTTTCTGATTGAAAAGGATTTGAATGACCACTTTTCAAAATTTTTTTCGTTGGTGAAGATTTGAGTATTGCCTGCTGACTGCTTTTCTCCACATCGAAAAATACCAACGACCAAAGATGCGTTGTTTTCGAGGAATGGATAGATATAGAAGAAATTACTTCACCTTCTTTTCTTGATTCTGAGTAGTAGAGTCAGGATTGAATAGCTGAGCCTGCACACCTGAAAAAACCATAGAAATTATCGATGATGAAACCAGCCATGATGAAATCATTTATGTAATGGATAGGGAGAGGGTGGTAACGCCGAGGAAACTTCATACCCACACTGCTGCCATCTCGAGGTATTTTCAAATCGGTGTTTCGACCATTTCTGAGTTCTACATTTTCAAAGTTACAACAATCACGGTGAATACAGAAACGTCATTTTGACGCCTGAAGGCGCCAAATACACGAAATGAACCGTTTTGGCAAAACGGATGAAGTGAAAGTCTATTCATTTTGAAATTGTTTGATCCAATATCCCTTCAAAAGTTCAAATCCCGGCATGGTTAACGGACTCGTGCACGGTATCGCACGTTAAAAGGTAAGAGCAAGTCACGCAAGGCTTCTGAGGGGTGCGCGTAGGGGTGCAATCTGTTGAAGTAAATACAAATTTCAACAATTTCTACAATTTAAACAATTTAAACAATTTTAACAATTTTAATAATTTTAACAATTTCAACAATTTTAACCATTTTAACAATTTTAAAATTTTTAACAATTTTAACAATTTTTAACAATTTTAAGAATTTTAACAATTTTAAAATTTTAACAATTTCAACAATTTCAGCAATTTTAACAATTTCATCATGCAGTATTTTCGAAATACTTTCATCTTGATTTCATTGAAAATATGACCAGGATGTTCATAAAGTCAGTTGTGTAATCATCTGTAACTGAGAGTTGGAATTCAGTCGCTGTTTTCCATCGTACAAGATAACCTCTCTTGGAAGGTATTCATGTTTTAAAGAGAAATATAGTCAATTGAAAATTGAATCAATACATGACTCCTCTGGAAATGGAAAAACCCTACGATAAAATTGAAGTAACTTTTTTGTAATATCTAACAGAAAACAACTACTTCCCCGGCAAAAGCCACGCTGGACATTGAACTACATCTGATAGATATTGAGAAAGACCCTATATAACAGAGAAAAAATCTGAACGTGAAAATTTGCAATATAAACAGAGCAATTGATAAAATGAACTCCGTATTATCAGCTGTTCAGGATTATCTGAAAATCAACAAACTTAAATTGAACGTGTCTAAAACTAAAGCTATGATATTAAAAACTAAATACAAACACAAGTATTTAAACTTTGATGATATAAATTTGATGATGAGCCATGAAAGAATCGAAATAACCAAAACAGTAAAGTATTTGGGCTTCCAGCTAGATAATACCTTATCATTTGAAGATCATTTTGAATACATAAAGAATAAAATATCTAAAAAACCATATTTCTTTTCAAGAATTGCAAACAATATATCAATGGAAACCAAAATCACTGTCTATAAGACCATTATTCAACCACATTTTGACTACTGTGCAACAATTTTATATACATTTAATCTCAACAAACTATCCCAGCTTCAAAAGCTCCAAAATCGTGGAATGCGTATCATATTGAAGTCAAACCGTTATACCCCAATTGATGTTATGCTGGATACACTTCAATGGCTCACAGTTTCCCAAAGATTATATTATTTTAGTATGGTTTTTATATTCAAAATTTTGAACAATCTGGCTCCTCCATATTTCAAGAATTATATAGTTTTCAATGCACAATTACCTTACGAGGAATAAGAATAATCTGCATATTACACATATTATTAGAACAAATAATTCTAATACCATGAAGTCATTATTTTTCAAAGGTTTCAATGAATACAACAAATTGCCTACGTCACTGAAAAATAGTGACTCACTGAATATTTTCAAAAGGGATTTAAACCAACTTATAAAAAAGAAATAATTGATCTCTCAATATTTTCCCTGGTGCCCAGTCAATTTATGCCATAAAGTATTATCTTCACAATAAATTGTACTATATAGGTACCCATATTTTTAAAAATTTTTTAACTTATAGTTATTAACTATTTTTTACCTTTTAATATTTGTGATTTTTATATTTTTATACATTATGTATGTTTTGTAATTGTATTTTTTTAATGTAATTGTTGTGAACTAGTATGTAATTTTTTTTGTATAATTTTTTGTATATTTGGACATCCTATTTCAAATAAACTACTTCTCCTTCTCCTTCCAATTCTTCCGACCTCCCTGATGATCTTAGAAGAGTTTAATAGATTTTTGTCTTCCAAAATGTATTGGAAGCCTAGCGAAAGAGATGCAATTATTCACGCATCAATGGAATGGGCGATTTTCTGTAAGTGATACTTCTGAATAACATTCTCCCTTATCTCATTCATAGATAAGAATCTCCAATGGAAACTGGACATTTAATAAATAATCAACTATCTGAATGAAAATGCAAATTTTCACTTTCAGATTTTTTCTCTCAAGTTATATAGGGTCTTTCTCAATATCTATCAGATGTAGTTCAATGTCCAGCGTGGCTTTTGCCGGGGAAGTAGTTGTTTTCTGTTAGATATTACAAAAAAGTAACTTCAATTTTATCGTAGGGTTTTTCCATTTCCAGAGGAGTCATGTATTGATTCAATTTTCAATTGAGAATGTTTCTCTTTAAAACTTTCATTTTGGTTGTTACTCAAACTGTGCTGCTGTATAAAAACTACTCAAGCAAACTCTAGTGTTGTTTCTGAGCAACACAGTTTTCATGACAGCAAGGTGGAAGTATTTTTCGAAAATTCTGCATTTTGTTGGGTTATTTTTACTGAGAATCTTCTAGGACTGCTGTATCGATTTTTTCGGAAAAATCTTCAAAGAAGTATATTATCATATCATTCCCACAATGATAAATTTTTCTAAATCTTCTCATTGTATGTTTGTTATTAGTAGGTGTAGTCGAGTTTGACTCTTTCAA